>CM032117.1:54783205-56179909 GCA_018894105.1 Jacaranda mimosifolia
AAAAAAGGTAGACTCTTGTCAACTAGTCATGCAATGAATCTACAAAGGGCTATTATTCTACCGACTAGGTGCTGTATGTCTCAGACTGTTCGAGGCTAGGCAATCTACAAAACTGCTTAGATCTTCTGTGGATTTGCTTCGATCCCCTTTTGACTAACCATGTAACCCAGAAACTTGCCTCATCAAACCCTAAAGGTACACTTGTTGGGGTTGAGTTTCATATTGAATGCCCGCAGTATGGAGAATGTATGGTCAAGGTCGATTAGGTGACCTTCAGTTTTTTCTATCTTGACAATCATGTCGTTGACGTAAACCTCCATAGACTTTTCAATCTCGTTCTTGAACATAAAATTGACTAATCTCTGGTAAGTTGCTTCTGTATTTTTTAGCCCAAAAGGCATGATCATGAAACAATTACCCAATTAGGGATGACGAAGGAGGTCTTATCCCTGTCCTATAATGCCATGAATATTTCATAATAGCCTTAAAAGGCATCCATAATGCTCAACAATTCACAACCAGCTTTAGAATCCACCAGTAAATCTACGCCAGGTAGGGGGTAAGGATCTTTAAGGCAAGCTTTATTCAAGTCGGTAAAATCATTACACATACACCATTTTTTCTCATTCTTGGGGATGAGTACAACATTGCAAAACTAAGAGGGATATTGAATTTCTATAATATATCATGCTTCTAAGATTTTGTTGACCTCCTCTTTGATGATATGATCTCTCTCAGCATTGAAGGTCCTCGTCTTCTACTTCACTGGCTTGTACGACGGGTCCACATGGAGGCGATGGACAATGATACCAGGGTTGATTCCTTGGAGGTCAGAAGCTTTCCATGCAAATACGTCGATATTTCTGTGAAGAAAATCGACCATAAGATAATCCATACAGTAGCCCATGTCGCTTCTGATCAAAGTGGTCTTGTTGGGGTTTTTAGGCTCTAGCTCGATTGTTTTGAACTTCCCAAGGGGCTCGACCCTAGTGTCCTCTAGCTTTTGTTTCTTGTTCGTCTTCCCTTCCTTAGGTTTCACTCCAAGGGCGTCTCCCGAGGGTTTTAGTTGGGGTCAGTTTTTCTGTTTGTTGGATTTGACCGAAATAATGTAGCAGCGCCATGTTTTCTTTAAGTTACATAAAAGCTCGCATGTGCCTACTGAGGTTGGGAATTTGATTTTCATGTGGTATGTTGAGACAATGGCCTGAAAGTCGTTCAGGGTTGGTCAACCAATAATGACATTGTAGGCAAATGGAGCGTCAACAACTAGGTAATTTTATCATAAGAGTTATGCTACAAGGGGCTTTCTCAAACGATGTAGACAGGTTGATGGATCCTTCCAGAATGATTTTCGATCCCTTAAATCCGATCAGCAACGTACGGATTGGCTTAAATTTTACTGCCCTAAATTCATTGTTTTTAAGGTTGATACGAATATGATGTTCGCGGAGCTGCATTATCGACCAGGGCCTTTCGTACTTCAAAATTGGTTATTTCGACCGTTACAACCATAGGGCAGTCTATCTTGTAGTCGACCCTTTTATTTTTGAGGTAGTCAAGGTCAACTTCAGTAAAGGAGATTGGCTCTGCGCTGGTCGAGAGTTGGAAGATCGTCTCAACTTGGGTGGATTTGGTCGATTCCAGTCGTCGCTGGGTCTGCCTTCTAGTGGACTTTTAGTCCCCCTAGTAGGACCTCCAGCAATCATGTCCATAACTCCTCGAATGGGTAGGTGGGGGTTTTGGTCAGGTTTCTTTCCTTTATCATCTCTTTTCCAGCTAGCTGACCTTTCTCTACAAGGAGTCCGGTTTGTTTCGCCCCCTTCTTGCCTAGCATGCTCATCAATGTATTTTTTGAGATGGCCTTGTCAAATCAGCCTCTCAATTTCATTGTGCAAGTTGCAACAATCTTCTGTATCATGGCCCTTTTGCATATGAAAATGGCAGCATTTCTTGGATTTTCTCATGGCCTCCTTCTCGATCAGCTTCTTGGGCTTTTTTAGAAGGTTGTTGTGCTGGGTGGCGAACAACACCTCTTTCCTCGGGAGATTAAGCAAGGTATAATCATGGAAGTGCAAGGCGATTGACACTTTAGCGTCTACAACAATACGTTCGTTGATGATCTCTTGGAGAAACGGCGACTCCCTTTCTTATCGAAACCTCTGTAGCCCCTCAGGGTGGTGGTTTCTCTCAGTATTTCTCCTTGAGATCTCCTCCAAACGCCTGTTCAGCAGCTAAACTTGATGAAACACCTCCTCCTATTCATCTCTATCGGCTTGAGACGTATTTTGCTACAATTGGGGTCTCGAGTGCTCGACCCTATCGCGCTATTAGGCTCGAATGGGTCGAGCACCATGATCAACTGAATTCGCCACTTCCTCACAGGGAGGGGGGGTGTCGGGCCATTTCCCTGGGAAAACGTCCTGGACTGGCTTCGCATTTCGATGGGGGTCTTCTAGACTCTAGTCGACCCAGATTTTCTCTAGGCAATCTCTCCTCAAGACGCGCTGGTTGTGGGGTAGTGCTAGCTACCGATTTTGGTTGGACAACATGTCGATGCCCTTAGCATGCATGAAGGGCTCTTGTCCTTGCATGAGAGGCTTTAGGTCATCTCCCATTCCTTTATTATTCCAGGTGGCTTCACCTACGGCTTTCATGAACAGAATAGTACACTAAAGGCACGCCCCCTGCCTGGCGCGGCAGCATTGGTGGTACTGGGGCGACACGTGCTATTAATGCGGCAGAAAAAGGATCCTATAATGAGTCGACCTCACTAGTCAACATACAGATCGACCTCAGGGTAGGGTTGACGGCTGGTGGAAAAGGTAGTCGAACACTCTGGTCGAACAAGCCGAGCATCTGCGCTCGACTTATGGCCTAGTCGAATGACATCAATGTTGCTCAGTGTGATGTGGGAGAAAAGGTGTGGCAAGTCAACCAAGATCGACAACGTGATTGGGCTCCGGGGATGAGATGGGCTTGATGATGTGCTCTGGGGTCGATAGTCTTTGGACTGGGCCTATTGGGCCATCTCATATCTATTATATTTGTATAATTGGCTTGAATTGGATTGGTTAATTTGGTTTTTCAATTTAAATTTTTAATTGAAATATTTGACAAGTTGCTATTGATAATTAAACTAATTTAATCAATCAATTTGTAAATTTCATTTAATAATCATATCACTCATCTTATGGAACTAAGTTTAATTGTGTAAGAACACACAACTATAAAGTTCCACAATAATTATTCATATGTATTTTATTTTTGAAAGTGAAAAAAATCCTAGGTTTAGTATATTTTAATTTATTTGTGTATTTTACAATTAAGATATATATATATTTTTATATAATTAGTATATAAATTTCGGTTTGATTTTGATTGGATTGGTTTTTGATTAAAAAACAAATCTAATTCAATCCAAAAAAAATTAATTTTGATTGATTTTTGGTTTTTTAAATCGATTCGTCAGTTTTTTTTTTTTTATTAGATTGGATTTGAAAACTCCTAATTTTTATATAACACATATGTATATAAATATAATTTTTAATATATTTTTTAGAGATTAATTTGAACCATTCATTTTCAAGAATCAAATGGCTATGGAGAAATTAACAAAAATTTAAAGAAAAAAGAAAATTAAGAATAATAGTTAAAAATAAAAATAATAAAAAGTAATTTAATTTTAATTTAATTTAAGGGTAATTTTGTCTTTTCAATAGTAAATAGAGAGCAAATATTAAAAAGAAGGCGGTGTGCATGATTTAAAAAATGACATGCGGGTTTTTTGAATATTTTTTTTACAGGGGTTTTTTGAACATTTCATATTTCACATAAGGGTAAATTTTTATTAGCCCACATAAAAAATAACTTCCATTTTACACACAAAAGTGTCTTCCTTTTTATAATAGTATAAATTCAACAAACACTTTTGACATCTTATAAACTTTCAAATATCTTATAGAATATTTTGAAAAGTTTATTATAAGTTCACCCAAACACCCTATAATCACACTATTTCCTACTTTTTGCTCAATTTTTTTTTTGACACGTCCATGACAAACATATGTTGCGGAAATAGAAGTACAAGAACAGACCCTGTCATTTATCCCAGGATTGTCAATGGTACACTTCAGTGATCTTCCTCCGGAGATTTTCTGGGATAAAAATCCATCACCACTGGCGCTAACAATTAAAGATATGGTCCAAAAGCTTCCAAAATCCATTGCTGTCGTTCTAAATTCCTTTGAAGAAATGGACCCTATCAGCACAAATGACATGAAATCAAAGTTCCAGCATTTTCTAAACGTTGGCCCTTTATTTCCTTTATCTCCCATCCTTCCCAATCCTGATGACAAAACTGGATGCCTGTCGTGGCTGGAAAAGCAAAACAGGCCCAAATCAGTGGTGTATATCAGCTTCAGTCGATGGTTACACCCCAGAAAATGAACTAGTGGCATTGGCAGAAGCCCTGGAAACCTGTCAATGTCCAATTCTTTGGTCTCTAAAAGACCAGGCGAAGAAATCCCTGCCAGAAGGATTTCTCGAGCCCATAACGGGATTTGGGAAGATAGTTCCATGGGCTCCCCAGTTGCAAGTTCTTGAACATAGTTCTGTGGGAGTCTTTGTCAATCACTGCGGCTAGAATTCCATCCTGGAAAGTATTTCCAGCGCTGTGCCGATGATCTGCAGGCCATTTTTCGGCCATAAACTGAAGGGCAGAATGGTGGCGGATTCCTGGAAAGTTGGCGTGAGAATTAAAGGAGGAGTCATCACTAAAAGTGGAATAATTGAGGCTTGGCATCGTATAATTTCGAGTGAGGCGTGAAAGGCAATCAGGGACAACGTTTATGAACTGAAAGACAAAGCCAGAAATGCAGTTAAATCAGAGGGGAGCTCAACTAAGGATTTCAATAAATTGTTGGAAATAATTAGTGCCCCGTATGGCAGTTAGTCTTGGAGAAGAAATTCATTAGTGCCTTGTTCATTCGGCAGATTAAAATTTAAATTACCGTAATAATTTTTCTTATTTATTATGGATCCTTTATTTTAACTGATATTTTATGTTTTATTTCATTCTATGAATAAATTCTAAGTGCTGAGTCTATGTGTCTATATTCAAGTATTTATTTAAAAAATATTTTATATTTTTGACGTTCATTATAACAAATATAGAGTGGAAGATGAAATATGATTAAGATCTTAGTTTATCACAACTACCAAATTACGCACTCTATTCAGCGATCCACAATACTTTTTATTGTTTTCACATTACTTAGTGTGAACTTGTCTATTATAATTGTTGAAGAGATCATGTCCAATTTAGATTATTTTGAATGGGCTAAATAGCTGCAAACTTTTCTCATTTTTCTGTTCGTAGATATACAAGTTGCAGAATTAAATTACTAATTTTACTTGGCATGAAATTTAAATGATGGTTGAAAAAGTAAATTTTATAATTGTGGTTTATCAAGTTGGAGGATGCTTTTGAGGAGAAGATTTTTCATATTAGAAATGAAGTACTATTCTGAAATGTTCCAAAACGAAAATGAAGAGAAGTAATAACGTAAATTTTGGAATAGATATATTATTAATTTTTTGGCACGTTTGATTTGTGAGATTAGACTAGATAAGAGATTATAATCTAACTTAATCTATTATTTGATGTGTGAGATTACAGAAGCGGGCCAACCTGTTTTTTGTGCTAGCCTGCTACTGTAGCTGCAATAAGACTGTATTATAATCTTATCTCTTTACTAGTTCGAGGACAAATTTGTCATTTACACAACTAATCTCACACATTAAACATGCATAATAGATTATGGTAGATTATAGTTGCATCTAATTGTAAGGCCAATCGTATATATATGGGCACATTTGATATGTGATATTAGGCTAGATAAGAGATTATAATTTAGCCTAATCTATTGTTTGATGTACAAGATAACAGAAGCAGACTGGCCCATTTTTTGTGCCAGCCCGCCACTGTAGCTGCAATTAGGGTAGATTATAATCTTGCCTTTGGGGGCACCCAACTAAAAATTTGCTCCCGCATTTGCCCTATTTTTATTTTTTTATTTTTAATATTATCTCCTTACTAGTTCGAGGATAAATTTGTTATTTATACATTTAATTTCACACATCAAACATACATAGGCCACGTTTGATACGAAAGATTACAGTAACTAGTCTCTCCAATCCATGTTAGTGTTTGATAGAAGATATTATGGCAACGGGCCCATACTGTGGCTTCAAGCCCACATCGAGCCCATACTATTCCCGCGATTGGGCTCAATTGTCATCCCATAGTTGGAGGTGAGATTGTAATCTGGCCAGATCAACTAAAAAATATAAGGACAAATTTGTCCCGCATTTTGACAACTATATTTTAGAGATGGAGGCAATTATGTAATTTAAGAAAATAATCTTTCAAATCAAACAAGAATGCAAGATTATGGAATTTATAATTTGAACTACAATTTTTAATATCAAACAGGTATATTAATCTATTCAAATATCCCAATCTTATCGGGCCAAAATTAGGTGCGATTAATAGTCTTTCGTATCAAATGCGGCCATAAGAGATTAGGGTACATTATAGTTGCACCGAATTGTAAGGTCAATCTTACATATCAAACAAATTAATATATGATTTAATTTCATCTTATCTCTTTCTATTCAAATTTTCACTACTAATTACATTCCAAATCAAACGTGCCATATATCAAATAAACTAATATATTATTTAATTTCATATTATCTCCTATTCAAATCTCCACTATTATTTGCATTCCAAATCAAATGTACATGAACTATCAGTACCTTAAAAAAAAATAAAAATAAAAATCAGGTACAGTTCTCCAAAAAGAAATTTCACATACTATTTTGTAAAATAAATGTGAAATTTTACGCGGGTTGGGGGCATTTTGATGGTTTGTAAGTCATATTTCGTTTTTGTTTTTGTTTTTTTGCTTTTCCTAAATTTTAGACAAACAAAGAAAGTTTTTATTACATATGTGTATTACTCATGTCAAAAATAGACTTCAAAATTTTATATCATATAAAGTGATTTCTTTTAGGCTAGCATTTCATTTTCATATTTACCGGGAAATTTAACATTTCCTATTTACATAACCAAATTACAAGAGTTCAACTATCATCCTTGAGAACAAGATGTAATGTATAATAAAAAAGAACCTAAAATTTTATATTATTTAAGCTAATGCATTAAAAGATGTATCTATATGGCGAATTTAATAGATTTTGTCATTTTGATCCTCGAGCATTACATGATGTAAGGGAAAGGTCCTTTAACACAATATTTTATTTTATTTTGTTATTATATTCTATTTAAAATCTATAATAAAGACTTGTTCTTCCATTTTGTAATGGAGATAATATTGAAGTATTTAAATTTTTTGGTTTGAGTTTGTGGTCAAATATATATAATAAAGCATTGTATGTTGTGAAGTATTTGTCACTTCAAAGTCAAGAATTTGAAGGACCATGAGATCCACAACCTACACATTACATTAGATTTTTTTGTTATTTATGCACATAAATTAACTGGTACATTTTTTTAAATAAATTTAATCCCATTATTAAAATAAGAAAAGTGGGGATTAAAAGCAAGACTCGTATCATGTCACCTAATTAAATATGTACCTAATAAATTATGTATTCAATTAAATTATAAATTAATAGATTATATATAATAATATGTAATATCAATATTTTATTTTATGATATCCTCTCTGCATATGATTTATAACCATTTGATTCTATATTCTGGCGATCGGCATTATATTTTCTAACAAGCTTTGAAAGCAAATAGATGTTTTGGGATTGGTCCGAGCAAATAAGTGCTTTCCAGAATTTGATGGTTTGAGTTCAATTAATATGGAAGCTTGCTCCATGAAGTATATAATATTAGTAATTAGTGCACACTCAATGTATATACATCTAAATATTAAAGTACAGTTGATGTACGTACATATATAAGGTACATATCATTACAAAAAAAAAATAAAAATGGTTTCAACGATCATTGTCATTAGTCACTAAAAATTAAAAAATGGTTGCTAAAACTTATAGTGACCAAAATAATGATGCTCGTAGGTGGTCACAACAGAGTAGCTATTAAAAGTATTCAATGACGAATTATTAACTTGGACGCTGAAAATACATGTTTAGAAACTATCCAATAATGGTTAGTGAATATGGAAAAATCAGTGACATATTTTTTACTCGCTAATGTAAAAGTTTGTGGTCGCTATAACATTGACATGGTTGTTGACTTGTTGTAGGTACGCATACAATGGCCACATCTTTTGGGTGGTAAAAATTGATTCTTTAGCAACCAAATCATTAGTTGCAATGACTTTTAGATAGTTGCAATAGTTGTGTTATTTAACATGTTTTAGCGACCACATTGCGACAATATAACATAATTGCTAAAGAGTATGTTTTAGCCTTAAGCTAGTACATTTTTTAAATAGAGCTAAAAATTCCAACACCAAACAATCAATTCTGACGTAGCAAGCCTTAAGCTATTGTAGATGAAATTCCACACAGAAAATGTGTACATGCTGTATATGTTTATATATATAGAATAATAGAACTAAGAAAATTTTACGAGACTAAAGTATCCAACAACCTTCAATCTAACCCCGTGATGGATAGCCATTCCAGCACCAAAATGAATGTAGAAACAAACCAACTTCGAGAATAATACAGACAACAAGATTCATGTCAGTGTCATTGATCAAAGGCCATATAAAAACTTGAGCTTACAACTCAAAACAGAGAATTGATTGCTATCCAAATATAATGAAAATGCAAATGATAAGGAAAGTGATACCTTATGGCAAGATTCGGTCACCCATGCCATAGCTGAAATTGCCTGAACATATATTTTCAAATTTAGTACCTTCAGAAAGAGTGTCACAATATATAGAATATTTATTGAGAATATAGAATATTCTGACTTAAGCACTTCCAGCTTTAAGAACCTGAGTAACACAATAAAGAAACTCCTACAACAATCCATGGCAGGTGAGCCATGAAAATCAAAATTGTATTACGTCAAGATGAGAACATCTATCTTACAAATGTTGTCGTCTTGAGCTGGAGGAGATGCACAATAGTTTAACATCCAGCAATATAGGCAAGCTAATGTGGAAAACAAATATAAATGAAGTAGGCTGAATTAATAAACATGATACAATAGATCCAGAAAAAAAATCCGGTAGAATTAGTTCATCAAAGTAACTATATAACTGAAATGAACCACTAGCAGTCAAAATGGTAATAGTAACTAGAGGACAACAACTGTTGCGAAATTTACAGTGAAATAGGGTTGTATCAGTTAATTAGTTTACAATGAGAGCCCATAGAAACCTAACATGGTTAATGGGAAAAACAACTATTCATACCTGATAACTCACTGTTCCAAGTCACTATCCACATAAGCTTGAGATATTGATTCATCGTTCGTACTCCAATATTCAGCTAAGGTGTCATCTTCTTTATCATCTTTATCATTACTGGCATGTCAGTTGATTATATTTTCAGCAATTTCAATTTTTAGTAGAGCTTCATCACTGCGGACTATTGGTCCGACCTCTTGTGCATTATCTTGAACTTGAACATAAGCATAATTTTCTTGTTGATATGCATGATTTGTATCAGGTTCATTTTCATTAGTAAATTGAAGAAAAGATAGGTCAAACAGATGTCGATGTTGTGCCCTTTGAACCACTTTCCAGTGCCCACCTAGTTTTGTGTCGTTAACATAGAAAACCTGAGTTACTTGATTTGCTAACATATAAGGTTCGCTTTCATACCACAATTTTGCCCACATTTATGCTAGTAAATCACCATCTATCCTCACTGGTTTATGTCAATCTAAATCAAACCATTTACATTGACATAATACACACCAAAAGCCAAAGGAATAACTCAACTCAATCATATCTTCTAGGACTCCATAAAACTTGATCATTTTTCCATTATGTAAGGATTCCATACACACTCCACTATTTTGTGTCACTCGTCGAGTATCTCCTTTTCTAGTTAGATACTTCACTCCTTCTACTATGCACCCACTACATTTACTAATATGATAATCAAGACCCGATGCAAGTGCAAGAAGTTCATCAGTAGCTTCGAGGGAGTTCAGACGTCGAAGTTCTTTAATCTAATATTTACAAAATAATGTAAGTTAGAACTTATATACAATAAAGAAATAATCCCCAATGAACCTAAACTAAATGTAAATTTAAGATCTTACTCGATTATCAAACCATGAAGCGAACTGTATCTTTTGCCTTGTCTCCCAACCAATAGGATTTTCTCGCTTAAATTTTTCTTCATGCTCCCTCAATAGCAATAATAATATAAATTAGTAATCTAATATTAAATACGCTTTTATTTATAAAAAAAACTATAGTTACCTCAAATACGGTTCTATCCCATACAATTGTTCAAAACAAACCAACACAATTCGCTATGTTGTTGAGGGGCATTCAACAAAAAAAATTTCTATAAAGGTTCGCATTTTACTTTTGGAAATAAAGAATGTGGACTTTGGATGTTCCTCACCATCTTGATTTCTTTCATCTCTATGGTATTTCATCTCAATTCCATGAAGATATAATGAACAAAAACTCAAACATTCTTTTACAATATAGATCTCTGCGATTGAACCTTTAGGACGAGCTCTATTTAGAACCATTTCTTTTAGACTACTGAGATACCTATACTTATGTTAGAAAAAAAAATGTAAATAAAACAAACATGCTACTTATAATACACAAATAGGCTACCAAATAAGAATCTTAAGTTTAGAATAAAAAATTTAAAAAATTGAAATAAACATAAAGTTTTATCTCTCAGTAGGCCACATCCATCTATATTGAACATGTCCACCAAGCTTAGCTTCTTGTGCTAAATGAACTGCTAGATGAACCATGACATCAAAAAAAACAGGTGGAAAGATCATCTCTAACTTGTACAATATTACGAGAATCTTTTTTTCCAAACCGTCAAGGACATCCAAATTAAGTATCCTAGAACAAAGTTGTCTGAAGAAACTTGCCAACTCCATGATAACATCAAGAACATCTTTATGTAGGTGGCCACGCATTCCTACAGGAAGCAAACGTTGCAATAAAACATAACAATCATGACTTTTTAACCTTGTTATGTTACCATCATTGATATGCATACATCTAGATATATTAGCAGCATATCCATCAGGAAATTTTATTGACCTCAAAAATTCATAGAAACCTTTTCTCTCCTTTTCGATAAGGTATAAAGTGCGCACGACTTCAAACACTTGACTTTACCTTCTTTGTTTGTTTTCGCACCTTCTGCCACTTTTAAGTGTAACTCAGGCCTTATATCCATATCCTCCAAGTCCAAACAAGCTTTTTCAGTGTCCTTTAATTTGCCCTCAGTGTCTAATATAGTTCCAATCACATTATCACATATGTTCTTTTCAACATGCATCACATCAAGATTATGTTGTAGTTTAAGTTTCGACCAATATTGTAACTCAAAGAATATGCTTTTTTTGGTCTAACACAATTGATGATAATGATGCTTACACTTTTTGTCTCTAGAATTCTTGCCAAGCACAACATGTTCTACTTCTTTTAGTGAATTTGATCATTAGAAAGCTCCATTGGCTTAGACCGAAGTTCAGTCTCACTATTAAATCTAAGACTTTTTCAGTAAGGATGATAATGTGGCAAATATCATATGTGACCAACATAACCAATTTTGCTTCTCAGTCTCTGTGAAAGAGTATTGAAGCTATATCTTGGACAAACACAATAATATCCCTTTGTTCGATGTCTAGAAATATTATCATATGCAAAGAGATTATTTATTGCCCATAAAAGTGCTACATGTAGACGAAAATATTCTCCAATTTTTGCATCTCGTGTTCTCACACAAAATTCCCATAATTCCTTTAGCTCGTGTGTTAAAGGTCTAAGATACATATCAATAACCTTTCCAAGAGATCGAGGACTAGGTATTAAAAGGGACATCATCAAATAAGGTTCTTTCATGCATTGCCAAGGTGGTAAGTTATATGTCGTTAAAATCACTAGCCACATACTATAAGAACTATTTATATTACCGAAAATGATTAAATCCATCGGTAGCCAATCCAAGATGTACGCTCCGAGGTTCTATGGCAAACTAAGGGTTCTGCTTATCAAGATCTTGTCAAGCTTTACAATATGCAGGATGGATAATTGTTTCATTGTCTTCAACTCTTCCATCCTTATGCCACCTCATATTAGAGGCTATCTTTCTTGGCATATACAATTATTGTAATCTTGGCTTTAAAAGAAAATATTGCAAAATTTTATGAGGAATTTGTTTTTCTTTGCCATCATTTACCTTTCCCCTAGATTCTTCATATCTGGCAACTTGTTAAGCTCTCATATTCTTTCCAAAAGAGAATGCAATCATTCTTACATGCATGGATAAGATCATACTCTAAACCAATACCTTTTAATACCTTCCTCACCTCATAAAATGAGGGAGGAACAATATCACCCTCTAGCAAGTATTGCTTGAACAAATCAATAATCATATCATAACATTTATTAGTCATCTGATCCAAAACCTTTATGTGAAGCAACTTGATAAGGAAAGACAACAAAGACTTGGAGTAGCCAGGGTATAACTCACATTGTTCATCTCTCAACAGTCTCTAATATTTATCCACTTCATCATCTAGTATGAAATCTGAATGATCATAATTGAGATTATCATAAATTGTGCTTGAGGAAATACAAAGGTATGCTAGAAGAAAGATTGACCAAGCGTATAAACCTAATCTTACTTTGTTATTGTTCTAACATTTATGCGTGAATCGCTGATAGGCACATGCCATTTTACATAAAGAAACTCGTAATGTGTAACTCAAATTCTGAAATTGATCAGATGATTTTCACCAAATGAAAAATGTTAGACCTAAAATCTTGATATAGCCTGCAGTTACATGTATGTGAAACATATAACTTGATACATTTTTGTTGTGTTGTACTCGCAGTTAAAAAGTTGAGTAGTTGCTTCTTAATATTTTGTTCACAAGAACACTGTTCTCTTTCTTCATTATGATAATTAATGTGAATTTTCCTTTTAATAGCTTTTGAAACTTCAAAATGTTTGTTAGAAACTTCAATGTAAGTGAATTTCACAATCTTGCCTTACTTATTTCATTCTGCTGATTGTTTTTTTGAGTTAAAAAAGGCATCCTTGTGTAATATATGTAGGCTCCTATGTCTTGCAAGTTGTTAAACTTCTACTATTTCTCATTCTTAATGACCATACATACACTCTCTTGTTTAACATCTATATTCATGTTCATTTACATTGCTTCTTTTATTTATCAATCCAAGAGTGTTATTACATGAGATAATATTCTTACAGATTAATAGTTTTATGACAGTTTTATATAACCAATTTTTTTATGCAAATTCCTAAAGTTTTTAAATTCTAGTTTTCTATGCAAGCTTGTACTAACGGGGCTTCTATGGTGGCATACATCCCAATTTAAATGTATTTGACTTTCTTGTAGTTTCAAGTAGAAAGAAAGGGTGGCTTTTCCTCCAACAAAAACTTTTAGCAATTCAAACACTTCAAGTTCCACAAGTAGATGATCACCAATTTGTGATAATATTATAGGTGCAAGAAGTCTATCTTCTACATTGTTAATGTTTCAAAGTTTGTAATTATATTAAATACTATTAGAAATAATTATTTCTTCATTTTGCAGCTAGAATGCCTAGGGGGGAGTCTCAAGTGCAACATATGCCCAATATGCCAAATGAAAATATCAGAACTGATATGAGAGGTAATATTAAGTAAAAACATCTTAATTCAATTTACTATTGTATACTTATTGGAAGATATGCTTTGCAGAATCAGTAGAGGAGATGATTGGTAAAACATCTAATGGTAGCAAGGGTAATATCTTAGTACTTATTTCTTTAAATTTTATTTTTTGCATGTTGCTAGAAACAATAAATGATTTAACTTTATTTTTTTATTAACTAAGGATTTGTGGAAGAAAAACGAGGTTATGGCCTTACTAGAGGGTTAAACACACAAAAGTACATACAGAAATGTGGGGAGAAACCAAAAATTATTATTCCAAAGGGGATTAACAAGCCTGTTGGGAAGCATAGTTCAAGACATGCAACTCAAATAGGTGTTTTGATTAGGCTTAAATCTCCAATGCAAGTTGAGGGTTGGGCTAAGATTCTAGATGAAAAAAAGGAAGATCTCTTTAGAAAGTTGGTTGTAAGTATATATATATATTTTTTATTCGCTTTGGCTTTTCCTATTTGCCAATAGTTTAATGATATTGTGCAATATCTGACAAGAGGATTTTAATACTTTTAATTTCAAAGAATAAGCTCAATTATGAAGTGTAAGAGCTTCATGTTGTTCATTGCATTTGGAAGTCATTCGCCAAACAGTACTTTCACTTTCCATTCAAATGCCCACAAGTATTACTTAAGAATGAAAGCTAAAGGTGGTGTGGCATTAGCTAGACAAAATATCTATGAAAAACTTGCCAATCGTCATGATGATTAGCTTTGGTTGTGTGAATTTTGAGAGACAGAAATTTTTTTGGTAAATACTTCGAATTACGTGATTTTGATAGTCCTACTAAAATACACTTGGTTTTTTTTATAGAAGAAGCAACTCATCCTATTAATAATTTTTTATTTGTTAATATTTATAGAAAATCTCAAAGACCCAATCTAAGAATAGGGCAAAGCTGAAGCATAAGCATAAATTGGGAACTAAATCTCGTGCGGCACATCAATATGAGAATGCTAGTTATTTTTGTTCATTAATTGAAAATATATATTTTATTTAAGTACAATCATACATTGACATTTTGCTTGGTGTCAATGGAATCTTGATGATATTGATATGTATGAAGTTGAATTTTACAATGGAAAAAATGGATTGGTTGATGAAGTGGTCGAAGCTAATTATGTAAGTTGAATTAGAGTCTTACTTCATTTTTTAGTCTATATTTCCTCTTTTTACTTTATATGGTGAAAGAATGTGAAATTTAAAGTATGAAAATGATTATAAAGTCTCATATTTGCATAATAGGCTCAAATGAAAGAATTGCGAGAACAACAACAAAATCTGTCAGATGGTGTTGTATGTATGAGTGCAGAAGAAATTTTCATTAATGTCTTTGGAGAAAATTCTTCATATGCCAAATCAAAAAGTCTTAATTCCAAAAAGCAAAGTCATAATGTTACGTCTACTCTCAGAGCATCTATTAATCGAGCACAATTAGAGGAAGAGTTGGCAACTACACAAGCTGAATTGGAAAGTACAAAAGCCGAGTTAGCCCTTCAAAAGACCACAATAGAAGCAATGGTGAAATGCATTGAGAAGATGACTGACAAAAGCTTTTCTAAAATTATTAATCCAGTAAATTGGTAAGTGGAGTTTATATTTAAATTTAGCTTAATAGTTAACTCATCAAACTATGATTCTTTTCTATTAATATTAGGCCAAACCTCCTTTCAGCATTTCTTATGAAGAAAATTTAGCTCATTGTGCATATTATTTTATAGAAGATAGTTCTTAAAATTACTCCAACTACAATTTTATTAATATAATAATATATGATTAATTTCTTACATTTATGTAAACAATTTCTTCTTTTCTTTGTGATGCAGATGCAACAATGAGATACGTACATAGCAGTTGTTTTGAGGATTTGGATTGATGAAATGCAGTATTTGTAAATAGCAAGATTTAGTTTTGTTTTACGTTTTGAAACTATTTAAAATTATTTTGCTTCTTAGTCAAAAGACTATTTCTAGTGAACTTTTTTCTGTTATGATACCTATTCATCAAATTCTAATTTTTTTCCTTTATTGATATCAGTCTTATGCATACTTTAGTTTTTACTTTATTTTAGACATGCTTGCTATGATGATTATTTGTTCTATATGAACTTGTCAGTTTCTTCTTTCAAAAGGTTTTTTTGCTTTGATCATGGATTCTGTTGGTATCTTTGTGGATTTTGTTGGTGCTGGCTGAGTGTTTCTAAGCTCAGTATTCTAATAAAGGAGTTGCTGTTTCGTTACACAAGTTTGGGATGTTTTATGTGGATTAATTCTGGTTTATCACTGTTTCTTGTTGAGTTGAGTTTTGGCTCAGTTTTTGTGCTATGGCCTAAATTTTATATGGCGGATGACTGCATTTATTTGTTCAGAACGAATTCACCTGGCACCAATCCAGATCAGCTTTTGTTTTATTTAGATTGCCCTTTAGTTGATATAAGTTGGGCAGAGTAGTTGTGGTGTTGCATTAGTTTAATTTTCATTGTGTTCCAGGGGCTTGCTTACATTCTTTGATAATTTGGGAATTTTGGTGCTATGCGGATGATTTTCTTGTTATGTTAAAGCATCATATATTTTGGTTGGCTTTTTAGCCTCTAAATAACAGTAGTTAAGCTTCTTGAAGTTGGTGAATTTTGTTGCTGCAATTTGTGGGATTGAATGGTGAATTGTTGTTTTGATTTGCTTTAGAAGTTGTTCTGCTTGTTTGAATTTTGTGCTGCTAAAATGGTCTTTTTGTTGGAAATATGCAAGTAACTATTGGCTTGCTGTTTTTGCTAGTTTTGGTCAGTTTTGGAGATGCTTTAGAACTTTCCAGATGTGGCAATATGTTCTGTAATTTAACCGGTGGCCTCCTATATTTTGGAGTTCAATTGGTTTAGAATTGGTGAACATGCCTTACGCTGCTGCACAACTCTAAAACATGTTCTAAATGGTGGTTTGATCCTATCAAGATTTTTGGTTTGATCTTTTGGGATTTCAGCAGGCCTTGATTCAGATCTTTTAGTTCCAATATCCTCTAGATTTTGCTTGAACCTCCTTTTGGCTCTAGAATTATCTTGGGTATTTTGCAATTACAATGTTGATGGTTTTGAGGGTTGTAAGGGTATCTTGGTATAAAGTTCCTTTTTGTGTTGCAATTTTATTGAAATAAGGCCTTGGATCAAATTTTGAATTATGCTAATTTTGGCTTTGCTAGGAAGTCTTTATGACAGATTTCTCTATACAATTTTGTTGCACCTGTGATAATGTGGTGCTGGAACTTGTTTGTTTTGATTGCATTAGCTAAGCCTTAAATTTTCTTACTGCAAATTTGCGTGCTTTGCTGCTATTTTCCCTTAGCTGCTGGAGGTATGCAATTGCTAATAATTTGTTGTCATGGGGAATCAAACCCAGGCACTTGGGAGAGTGCTTCTCACATTCTTATTACACAATCTACTGGAATGGGCATTTGATCTTGGGTCATCTAAAAGGCTGATCTCTTTTTTTTCACTGAAATGAGAACTTGAACCTGAAGGTCTCTCAATTTGCAAAATTTTGCAGCTTTGAGGAGTCAAATCGGGCCATGCTGGGCTACAATTCTCGCAGGATTGAGGAATCAAAATCTGCCCTTTCTTGGACTCAGTAGTGCTCTTCAATTTTATGTTGGCAGCATTGACTTTGGTCTTCCCACTTGTTTTATGGAATTTAATTCATGAATTGTACTTCTCTAGATTGGGCTGACATAGACTAGAACTTGGCATCTTCCTGGTGCCTTTTCATTATGATTTTGTGGGCTGGAATTTATTAGTGGCGAGCCAAATGAAAACTAGCCCTCGTGAAGGCTAATGTGCTTGACTTTGCTTAATTAGTATAGTATGGGGCTTTCTTGGATTTAATTAGTATAGTATGGGATTTCTTGGATTTTTAATTTAATGAAGATCCCTTGATTAGAAGTGATTAGTAGCAAACTTCTACATTTTGAATCATTGTAACGAAAGTAAGTACTTCCTTGTTTAAGTTCCTACTCAAAAACTCTAGACTTGTAATTTCTTATTCAATTGCTAATTTATTCTAAACCTATTCCAAGCTTATCTTTTGCTTTTGTAAAGAAAGTAAGTACTTCCTTAGCAATCCCTCTAAACGCAACTGTTATGTAATTTCTTTTATCTATAAAGGGATAATCTATTGCTCTAAATTCTCTTGACTAATAATCCTCTTTTATTTAATTTTAGATTTTACTTTTGTTGTAGGTTTATTTCCTAGACACACCAGATGAACTCATTATAGCCTGCTAAAATAACTTTAAGAAAGAGAGCCAAGTACTATTGATTTCTTTTTGTAGGCCTAACTAATTGTATCAAATATGCTTAATTAGATTGAGGGAATAATTTTTAATGTTGCTGGAGGTTTAATGCTTGAACATCCACTGACTTTGCCATTTGTAGACACTGTTGTTGGTTGCATCGATATAATAATGGTTTTTTTTTTCTATTATTTTTCAAATTCACTGATGATTTGGTTTTTGATTTTGACAATGTCAAGGCATTGAAGGACACAAAAGGGTGGAAATTTGGAGCTCTTTGGACTAATCATCTATTAAGGCATGAAGGTGGTTAAAGTTTTTTGAGCAAGTCGGTATTAGATCATTATTCCCCCAAACTAGTTACTCGTTTTCATATTTTGCATGCCATACATGTCTTTTAGCTGAACTTGGGTGTTTGCTCACTTGTTTTTCATTTTAATTTTCCTAAACTATGGAAATATTATAAGGGAAGTTAGTGCCTTCATTTAATTTTACTCAAATTCAACTTGTAATTTGTCATTTTTTATAACAATTTATTTTCTAAAAATGTATACTTTTTGTTTCAATTTCTTGAGACTTTCATCTCAAGATTTTCGTTTAGGATTTGTACTTTAACACACAATTTGAAGTAAAGTATTATTTAATCATTTAATAAATCATTTTTTGTATACTTAAATTAATTTTTTTAAGCAAAATTTACCTCAAAATCAGTATGCTCTTTAAACTCAATTTAAAGGTTTTTTTTTTTTTGGTGATGTTTTTCAAGAACTAATTAGAAATAAAGCCCATTGAATTGATATGGGTACCTTTTTAGCTACCATATAAAATTACCTGTTGTAAATATTTTTCTTAGTAACCATAAAATGTTGGTTGCTATAAGTTTAGCTTTAGCAACCAAAATAATTGGTTGTTAATCATTAGATTAAAAAACTTACAGTAACCATTCAATATTTTATTGTGAAATTGATCGCAATTAATATTCATATTCAGCAACTACAAAAATTCTCGCTAAAAATCACAATTTTGATCGCTATACCACTGGTTAAGGTCAGTCAAATTATACCGACCATTTACAGCTACAAAATATTGGTTGGTCGCAAAAGTATTTATATAACTTGATTTAAGCAACCAAATTACTTTTGGCTGCTAAAACTATCTATTTAGCAACCCTTTTATCATGGTCACTAAGAATTTGGTCACCAAAATCATTTTTTCTTGTAGCATATATAAAATTTTTATTATAATTTTTATGTTGTCTAATGCATGTACATTTAATATTTCAAATGGATGGTATTTTCAACTAGATATGAACTCTACAAAACATCTTTGTTTGAATATCTTTTCCTTATAAAGCAAGAATATGAAAAAGTGGTAGTACGAGTATAGTAGTGGAATAAAATAATTGTTAGTTACTTAAATAGTTATTAGAATTTAAAACAAAAATAACGAATATTTTAGTCTTATCTTGAAAAAAATACTGCTAATGCCTCATACTTTATTAATAGTATAGATAATTATAAAAATTTAAAGTAAAAATTAAAAATATTTTAATCCTATAACTCAAAAACACGCCCCTAAAATTCTTACGCTTTGTTAATAATATAAATACTTTCATTTAAGAATGTCCTTCGCTTGTGCCACTATTTGAATGAGCACAATCCTTGTTTGGGAAAGATTCTGGACCTTAA
Organism: Jacaranda mimosifolia; assembly: GCA_018894105.1. Taxonomy (NCBI): domain Eukaryota; kingdom Viridiplantae; phylum Streptophyta; class Magnoliopsida; order Lamiales; family Bignoniaceae; genus Jacaranda; species Jacaranda mimosifolia. The sequence goes on from CM032117.1 coordinate 54,803,083, forward strand.
TTCTGGGCTAATATTTTGCGATGGTACCATTAAGGGCTTACTTCCTTGAAGTGGGACGGCCTGTTAAAAAGTAAAGGTACAATTCAGTCTAATTTGAATTGCGCTCGATAAAATTTGGTGTCTTAAGTTTAAATTTGAGTTAATATTTTGAGTTTAAACTTCATGAGCCTATTTTTAATAGTTTGGGCTTGAGAAGCCTTCACTTAGTTACTCATGCTTCAATTTGGAATAAGGAGAAGAACTTATAATCCGAAGAGCTTGAGCTCCATTATTAGTCAACCTAACTTAGTATGAAGAAACAATTATAGACTATCGTAGTCCAAGCTCAAAAGTATATTTATTTTGTGAGATAAGATAAATGATAAAAAAATTATAAATTTTTATTAATTATTTACTTAAATGAGTGATAAAATTGAAATAAATATCAAAATGATTAAAATGCACTTTTGTTAGAGAATTTCTTTTTGCAAGTTGCGAGATGAATTGTATTTCTTGCTAGTCTCAGGCCTTCACCAAAGATGGGCCTTAGTTTGGTTCTTGGAATGTTCTTGGCCCAGACACAAGCAGTTGGCCTTTAATGAGTAGGCAGTGTCCTACCCAGGACCATATCATATATTACCTAAACAATAATATCCTATATTATATCATACTCTAAAATATTCAAAATAATAAAACTCTAACTTTACCATATCCTACTTACCCAAAATCATTGAGTCTAGCTTATTGGATTTAAGTTTTTAATGTATAGAATAATTTTTTCAATACATATTAGAATTATTTGTAATATGATATAAAAAAATATACAACCTCAATTTAGTTATATATATATATATATATATATATTAGTCATTAAATTTAATTTAGTAAATCTTTACATTTCATTTTGGGTATAGTCAATAAACAAAAGTAAGAAAAAAAAAAATAATATATTTTTCTCTCTTCTCCTATTATGTTTTTTCTTTCTATTATTTTCTATAAATATATTACTTCTTTTCTCTCTTTAATTTTATTCTTTTAATTCTTTTTTCAAATGGTTTTATTTCATATTATATATTCAAGTAAATATATAAATAGTCAAATTTATATATTATTATATAAAAATTAATAAATTTAATTTTGTATATATTAAAGATTTATCATTAGTATACATTTAATTTGGTATGATAAGTAATTCCTAGGTTAATAAATTAAATTTGAGTATAGGGTAATGGGTAACTTTGGGTGCAAAGTATATAGGTAAGTTAAGGTATAAACTTTTTTTTTTTTTTTGAGAAATTTAAGACATAGATCCTACCCAACTTATTATATTATTTTTAATAAGTATGGGTTTGATATGATTTTTCGGGCCTAAATAAGGCATTATTCTAAGAAATAGCCAGAATTAGAGTTTTCGGTTGATATGCCTTCAATTCTTTGAATGTTTTATCGAGTTGCTAAGACTTTGTTAAGCTTTAGAGTCATTTGGAGTTGAGATGAGAAGATTTTATCATTTTATGTCTTAAGCCAAGGACCTTATTTGAGGACAAGAATTCATTTATGCCCCAAAATACCACATTCATGACAAAAAAGTCACCAAAGTCTTACATATCTTGATTCTCCTCCAACATTGGATTACTTTGATCTTCAAGATTGTAAATAACTTGAGGAGGGTTCATAGTAGAGATTTGAATCCTCATCCTAAGAGAAGGCTTCCATATTTGACTCATGGAAGCCAAATCTACTTTCATAACTATGTTTCTCTTTTTTCTCAAAAAACAAGATTACAGAAGAAATTTTCATTATTTGCACATTTAAGGGGACATTCTAGATCATCTATTCTATTTTGTATTTCATTTTTTATTCTAATTTGACAAATATATTAAATTTTTAATTAATTAATTTTATATAAAAAATATTTAATGTACTCAATATATATTTATGAAATAGAATAGACTACAAAATAAAATAGAGAGGATCCCGACAGATATGGGGGTTGGTTGCAGAAATTAAGGCATTAATGGGATAAAATAATTTCAGAGTTAATGAGGTTGGGCTGAAATGCCGAATGTACACTAATTTGTGCGACGAACTTACCAGGGCTTACTTGCAAGTACAACACTCCACCAATAAACAAAAGCCAAAGAGACAAAGAAAAGGAAAATCAGAAGGATGGAGGAGGATTACTTACGTGTCGATAGTAAGTCCCTCAAAAAGTGAGAAAGGACAGAAGAGAGGCTAGGAGAGAAATAAATGAACAAATAAATAAAGAAATTAACATTAAAAATAGCCTAAAGTTAGCTCAACAGAATAAATTTTGGGTCTAATTCATTCCAAAAATTAGTTTAATATATGAGAATTGTTCAAGATCATATATGGATATTATTATTCATTTATTTCATCAATGTAGGACTCTAACACGTTAAAGGCCGAAGTTCTCCCAACTTTACAAACCAGAATACCGAAGTTCAACGACTTCTATACAAAAAAAGTATAAATTTAAATGTTAAATTTACTTGAACCTAAGAAAAAATTAAAAATTATTCCTCCACTAATTGGTTGGCTCAAATACTGGAGTAATAAAATGTACCATAAGATACTCTCCAATGAATCTTATTCATGTCGTCTCAACCCAAAATCTACAAATTAATGATAAATATTAGAATCTCAATGGATACATGTTCATTAAGTTTCCAACAAAAAACTTAATTTTTATGAAAAAAGTTCAACAAATACACGTGTTAATTTCTGAACGAGTTGGGAGTCCCACCCGTTAACATGGCATCGAATTAGCAGAGAAAAAAGTAGGTGGCCAGCCATTAAGTCACAAGCTCTGAGCTTTCTTTGTTGGTTGCCCTATTTCATGTAATTCCAATCAGTTACACGGGCCAACCCCCACACCTAGCAAGAGACTGGTACAGTCTTTAAATACCATTCCTTCAACTCGTCTTCTATACACACCTTTTAAGGCTTCTACTTGAAAATTTTCTAGCCATAGCAACAAAAACATGGTTTTTCACTCGCATGTTGGTGTTCTAGCATTCCCATTCGGCACGCACGCGGCCCCTCTACTCGCCCTGGTGCAGTTGCAAATTCTTGAACATAGTAGTGTAGGAGCCTTTGTCACTCACTGTGGCTGGCACTCCATTCTGGAAAGTATTTTCAACTGCGTTCTGATGATCTGCATGCGGGCCATTTTTCGGGGATCATAAGCTGAATGGCAGAATGGTTGTGGATTGCTGGAAAGTTGCCGTGAGAATTAAAGGAGGAGTCATCACTAAAAGTGAAACAATTGAGGCTTTGCATCTTATATTAATGTCGAGCGAGGCAGGAAAGGCAATCAGGGAAAATGTTTATCAGCCGAAAGACAAAGCTACAAATGCAGTTAAATTGGAGGGGAGTTCAACTAAGAATTTCAATAAATTGTTGGAAACAATTAGTGCCGCATAGGGCTGTTAATCTTAGAGAAGAAACTGCACTGATGACGCCGCAGCTCAACAAAATAAAACAATTTTCTTGTGTTTTATATACACAAATCAAATCAATAAAAAAATTGCAATAATTAAGAGGGTGTTTGGCTAAACTTATTTAAAATATCTTGTAAATTCCTACACTTTATAAGATATTTTTAGAGCTTATAAGATATTAGATATTCTTTTTTAGATAAGTTCTCAAAGTGTTTAAATAAAATAAGATCTTGGAACTTTAAGATGTTAATAATGGTAATTTTATAATTAATAATATGATTAAAATACATGGAGTTTGTTAAAATTTTAAAAATAAGTTGAGAATTTCTTACTTTTTTAAAAAAAGCTTATAAGATCCTAATATTTTATTTTAGGGGCTTAAAATTTTTTGTTTAAAACAAAATTACCAAACACTTTTATGATATTTTATAAGATATTTTGAGGAGCTTATAAGTTTATACAAACACACACTAAATATGGCTTCTTGATTCATTTGACATTACAACTTTCATATATATATATATATATATATATCTCAAAAACCAAAAAAAAAAAAAATCAACAAAAGGATGATGAGCTTAGAAGCCTAGCAAGCATTTTTGAATTTTGATATGTTTAGGATGCAAAAATATTGAATAGTTCAAAATAACTTGAATGAGGTATAATCAACATTATCATGTTATTATAATCCTAAAATTAGTAGATAATCCAGAATGTACCATAGCAAAGCTCACAAAATATTTGAAACTTGTTTGGAGCTGACATATATTCCATATCACATAGATTCCACATCACATATTAATTATTATAGTCAACATGAATATGTAAAACATATTGACACATACTAATGATTAAAATGTAATCCCCATACTAAAAGATATTTTAATCTTACATATAAGTAAAACACTCATCTTGCACTACTCTTGTAAAGTTAAATAAAAAAACATTACTTGATCCTTTCTCTTCTCTTCTTCCTCTAATATTCTCTCAATCCACATAAACAAATATGTCCTCACATATTTTTCAATGTATGTATCGCCTAATTTAGTAACTTAGAAATTAATTCTCACTATTACATGATTAAGACACCTCCATTCTTTCTTCTTAAGTAAAGATGCACCTATAGATATTCTTGAGTTAAAATGCTATCACTTTATATTCTTAAGTAAAAATGCACCTACACATATTATTGAATTAAAATGCCATCATTCCATATTCCTAAATAAATATGCACCTCCTCACATTTTTGAATTAAGGTGATACCACTCCATATTTTTCTTTCTAACTTACAAAATAATGAAAATGATTAGTGATTAAAAATCCACTTATTCTTCCTACACTTAACACTCTATTAAATTAATTAAATTTTAATATTGTTGTTATTATTATTATGATGGTAATTACAAATTAATGCGTTAATCTTTTTTTCTACTAACAAATTATTTGGAATGTCAAATTCTTGAACCCAATAATGTTATCGGAATGGCAGTGCTACTATCTTGTCACGTGAAAGGAGGCTAGAAGCTAGGCCAATCCCCCTTCTCCAGTTTATTTATATAGATATAGCTTTAAAAAAATTATTAAAATACCGTAGATCAAAGAAAAGTAATATAAAATTATCGTGATTCGCGGTGTAGGTTGACGCATTTAATCTATACCCTGCCATTAGCTTTGTTCAGTATCATCGTCGTTAATTTGATTGAAAGACATTATTAGAGTGCGCCTTTTATTTTATTTAGATTTAATTTGAATAAATCAAAATAATCCCTTTGAATTTAATATGTTCGAAATAAAGGTAAGTTAAGTTAAATTGTGAAATTAAATCACTTAAATCCGACCTATTTAATATATGTGGATCCAACTTAGTAAGTGCCCCTTTGGTTTTGTTTTCAAATCTTATTTTCATTTTCTTTTGAAAATAAAAACAGAAAGTTATCAATTTCTTCCCTATTTTCACAGGCACTTTCATTCTCAATACATTTTTCCAAACATACTCTTAGGAGCCGTTTATATTTGTTTTCTGTAGTCATTTTTATTTTCCGGTAAAAAGAAATAATGAAAAGTTAGTTATAAATGTGTTTTTGAAAATGAAATATTGTTTGGATGTTTTGTTTAAAATGTAATGATTATGTAGAGTTGAAAATGAGTTGTATTTGAAAAATGTAGTGTTTTGTATTAAAAATCGTGTAAATGTGAGTAGGAGAAAATGAAAAGTGAAAATGAAGAGAGAGTAGGTCCCATTTGGTTTCATTTCCATAACTCCTTTTTTCATTTTCTACTATTTCAGAAATAAAACACATCACTTTTCACATAATTTTACCCAACATCATTTTTATTTTTATTTTCAAAACACATTTTCCAATAACCTATATTAGGCCTGCAAACGGGTTGAGCCAGCTCACGAGCTTCGCAAGCCGAGCTCGAGCTAGCTCGACTTGAGCTTGAGATGATTCGAGCTCGAGCTTTACCTCGAGTTGATCTCGAGTCATTTTTATATGAGCTCGAACTCGCGAGCTGATTTATATTTTTAATATTTTTTTAATATTATTAGTATATAATATATTATTAATAATATATTTTATATATGAATATTATATATATAATATAATATATAATATATATGATATTATATATAATATATATATCGAAAAAGAAAAATAATATATTACTAACCTAAATTCAAAATAAAAATAAAAAATAAAACTAAAATATTTTAATTTATAAATATTAATCATCAAATATTTACAATTTTATTAAAAAAAATTGACCTCGAGCTCGAGCTTACAAATTTCATAATTTATTTATAAATTCGAGCTCAGTCGAGTCGAGCCAAGTCGAGTTCGAGTTTTCATCGAGTCGAGCTCAAACTCATAAAATAAAGCTCGTCAAGCTCAAGCACAAATTATATGTTTTGAGCTCTAGCTCAAGCCAGTAAAATTTTTCTAAGCTCGGCTCGGTTCGGCTCGTTTGTAGGGCTAACCTATATATCTTCTCTCTCTATTCCATTATTTCTATCTTTCTCAACCTACAACCTATTAAACCAACATAATAACTATTTTTCCAACAATTCATCCAAATACAAATTCATTTTCATCTCATTTCCACTAACTAATTTTTCAAATTTTAGAAATGATGGAAATGAAAAATGAAAATGGAAATAAAACCAAACGGAAGAGTTTGTTTGGAAGAATATTTTGAGAATAAAAATGTCCGTGAAAATGAGGAAGAAGTTGATAGCTCTTTATTTTCATTTTCTACATTTTTAGTAAAAAATGAAAATAAGCTTAGAAAACAAAAATAAACGGGCTGTTACACTCTCTCTTTATTTTCACACTTTATTTTCTCCTACTCTCATTTGTACGACTTTTAATACAAAAACATAATAATATTCAAATACAACTCATTTTCAACCCTATATAATTATTTTATTTTAAAAAAAATATTCAAATAATATTTATTTTCAAACTCATATTTATAATTAATTTATTATTATTATTTTATTAAAAAATAAAAATACCTCCAAAAAACAAAACTAAACGGGCTCTAGGGGTAGTACTGCAATTTAGAAAATTTGGTGGACTGAATATCAATTGGCGGGCGGAACTTACCACTTACCAGGGTTATTCATTTAGTGGAGTGTACTGTTCTCAACCGACGAACAAAAGCCGAAGCGACCAAGAAAAGCACAATCAGACGGGTGGTGGAGAATTAATTACGTGTCAATACTGAGTCCTCTGCGAGGGAGAAAGAACGAGAAAGAGACTTGTGGAAATAATTAATAATTGTCGGTTGATGCTTATTCGATGTGTGTGTATTTAAAATATGTTTATAATTAATTTGAAAAGTGGATTTGAGCAATATGATATTTCATTAGGGATTGTGATAAATATTTGGTTATATTTTGAATTGTAAATGAAAATTACTCTAGAAAGTGAAATAATGTTTGATTATATTTTGGTGGAAATAATTTTATTGTAAATTTTAAATTAATTATTTTTGTGTTTGATTAGTAGGAAAAGATTTAATTTTAAAATAATTTTCAAATTCTCCACACGTGCAACTAATTTGAAAAATGTTTGTATGATTGAAAAGGATCATTTTTATTTTCAATAATTTCTAAAAATTGAAAAGGTGGTTATAATTTTGAAATAAAAATGGAAATGTGGTTGGATGAATTGTTGTGATGCAGCTCGAGTTCTTGGGCTACGACCTCGACCCGGGCGACCAAAAGTAACCCTTGTTATAACCTCGACCTCAACCCAGAACCCGCACAAGTGAATTTTGTATCTCTGACTAAACCACAAGAGTAAACGTTAGGCTAACTTATATCGCCCTCAACTAAGGCCCTCCGGTGTCTAAGTTAGTGAGGTGATCAAATGAGTTCAAGGTAGAGAAAAGAATTTAAGTGACATTTAATAGTGATATCTTGACCTGGAACTGTGCTGGGCTTGCTTCTTATAGGTAATGAACTGTCATTTCTATACGGATCGAGCTGGCGTTATATTACGTGTCAGATACTCAATTAATCAATGGTCCGCCGTGCAGGTCATGACCCGCACCATGTTGGGTTAATCCGGTCACGACCCGACTCGAATAAAAGACGTGGATCCTCTTCTGTTTGGGCAATTAATCCAGTGTCGAAGGGCAGAATGGTCTTTTCAAGTCTCTTCCATAATAATTACGATAATTAATTCCTCTACTTTCCAAGTGTATTGGTTATTTCACCTTCATGGGGGAATGCACCTATACATTATTGAAATTAGATGCCTGGCCCCCGCAGCCGTTTGATCACCTATAACCAATCTAGCCCGTTAGTACTATCTCGGGAGATGAACCATCACCCTTGGCTGCCTATAAATAATTCAGAACTGGCTCACAACTTCATTTCGCTTTCTTTTGCTCTGACAAATTTTATTTTCTGATCTCTTGAACCGCTTGCCCGATCCCAACCCTTTAGGTTTGTTCTTCTTTTCTAATTATGAGTTTGAATTCGAGTTTGAGTTTCTTTTCCGATAGGGCTCATGACCTCAATTAGTTGGGGTCAAGTGAAAGTGCCTCCCCGTCCTCGCACTTCGAGGGTGTGACATCTATCTAGATCGTACCCTATATGGGTTCGACCCCGATCCCCATTGAGTCTCGAGATCCTGATCATCCTGTGGGTTCATCCTCGATTGGTCCTTCGTTCGCTACCGTTGATACATCAATCCACGATCCCAATCTCAAAATTGAAGAGTATCTGCTATCCACCTCTCCTTAGCTAGTAATAGTCCCCAAACTAGGATCCTTAGCGGTTACCTAGGTCAGGTCGAGGTTTTTCATTCCTTTTGAATACAAAATAATCTTTCCAAATAACTTGGATCAGATGCATCTCCCCTATGTGGGCTGTGCTACCTTCTCCATCGGTATGCTCGAAGGAGGTCTAAGATTTTTCATTCCCCATCCCATAGAGAATATCCTGTTAGGACTTGATGTTTGCCTTGCCCAACTTATTCCCAACATAATAAGACACATCATTTGCTTCCTTATCATAATGAACCATTTCGAGGTCGAGCCCTCTTTCGCTTATTTTTGGTCGCTCTATTCAATAACGAACTCGACCCAAAGCGGGGAGCGCAACTTTTATTATCTCACTGCAAGACCCATGTGTAAATTTCTAGATAAGGTCCCCTCATCCTTAAGTCCTTGGAGGGAAAAGTTTATCTTCATTGGAGCCTCTACCAATCATCATTGGCGGTTCAAATCTGATTGAAGGCACAGTAAACTTAAGCCCTCCGTGTCGAAAGAGGTCACTTGGGGAGAGGACTTCATAAATACCCTAACCGACCATTTGTATAAGGCGCGTGAGCTCCTAAAAGAGAAGGTTCTCAAGATTTCTGGCCTTTCATCGGCTAACATCCAAGTTTGAAGAACCTTAAATGACGATTCCTTCTACCATTCATGTCCCTTTTCCTCTTTACTTTATGCTCATTTGTTTTTAGGTCAAGGTCTAACCTTTCTCTCTTTTTGTTGCAGTCATGTCGAGCAAGAACTTGAGGATCATCAACAAGATGAAGGCCCAAAAGGAGGCCCTGATGGCGAAGGCCCAGTCTTTCGGACTAACTCTGGCTTTCCCATCTCTCGATCCTGCCTCGACCCCGAGATAACCTTCTAATGCTCCAGCTCAGTCAGCCAGAGCCGAGCAGCCAATGCAGATCTTTGAGGTCGAGGTTGGTTCTCTAGATCCTGAGGTTGTCCCTGCTGTTGAAGTGACTCTTGAGGAAAAGGGGAAGAAGCACAAGCATCATTCTAAAAGTAAAAGCCCGAAGCTCACTTCTCTCAGTTATTCTGGCAAGTCTCCCTCAAAAAAATTAGAGAAATCTTCTATGGGTAAGGGCTCAAGTAGGAGTCATCCAAAAAAGAGACCTCAATTTGATTCCAGTCTTGCGCTCACCTCTCCCAGGGATCTTGACGTCCATGCTCGTTGCGAGGTGCTCCTAAATAATGAACGTAAGGGTTATAAAACTACCTATTCATAATTTTTTGGTGACTCTTCACGCCTAGCATTAATCCCAACTGAAAAATTACAGATCAGAGTAGCATGCTTCAATCTCGATCTGGGGAGACATTGTTTGAGCTCTATAAGGGTTATCTGATGACCCAAGATCAAGCTCTGCTAGCTCATGTCAACTTTGCCAAGCTAGAGGAGAATGGAGCTCATGCCACGATGCAGGTGAATATCTGTTTTCTTTTACTTTTACCACTCATCTGTCTGAGATTGAGATTTGATTAACCGTGGTGGTTTCGCAAGGGGTAGCGTATATGCACTAGCTCGCCCTCAATGCACTTATTAGCATAGTCGCTTCATGACGTGGGACCATGAGGTCATGGAGCTTAAATTGGCCAAGGAAGAGCTCAAGGCCAACTTGAAATCAACATAGGAGTCTATCGATAGTGAACTCGCTTCCCACAAAGAGGAATTGTCATATTGGGACTAAAAATAAGGGATTTAGAGCAAAAGCTAGCCATCACAAAAATGTCTCTAGCTTCAGAGAAAAAGAAGTCCTACGAGCACGGTGTTCTAAAGGTCATTCTGAGTTTGAGAATTTCAAGGAATACAAGGAGTTAATCCAGAAGACCCAGATGGATGGAGCTCCTGCTTTCAAGAACTCGAGCACCTTTGAATCCCTGATTGAGGAGAAAGCTACAAAGTACACCTTCATGTGCTTTATGAAGTGTCAAGCTCAACTGCAAACGCTGAATGGGATCGTGGAGGGGTTCAACTTGAAGCAGTTAGATCCCCCTGAGGATGTCAACCCAAAAGATTATCCCTTGGGTGATCTTACTAAAACAGAACAGCCCGAAGATGATTTTGCAATCCTTGCTTTAGAAGATGAGGTTCCCCGACCAACTGTAGAAGAAAGTGAGATCCCGATTGAAGTTCCTACCGTGGTGGCTGAGGATCCAGAAGGGACATCTTAAATTAGGACCTAGCATAGTTAGATTCCAGCCTTTTAGCGTGTAATTTTTTTTGTAATCCCTTTTTGGAGGGGCTCGAGGCCTTACGAACCCATTTCCTTTATGTCGTGAACTTGAGCCCATGACTTATGTAAGTAGGTTTCATTTAAGGAAATACAATATTATTTGTTCGATTAGCATATGCTAGTCCACTTGTGCATTCATTTTTACTTTCATTCGCTTTTTCTTCCACAACTGTATGAGCTCGTACCTACACACACTTTACATCCCGAGATAAGGGAAGCTAGAGCCCCCATAAAATCCTGATGTGCCTTAGATCTCCCGCATATCCAATGCAAGACCTTAATCCTATTGACTTGGGATCTTCTGGGCATTTGGATCTTGTGCAGGTCTAATACCAGACCATGATCCCGTTGACTTGGGATATTCTGGGCATTTGGATCTTATGCAGATCTAATACGAAGTCATAATCCTATTGACTTAGGATCCTCTGGTCTTTTGGATCTTGTGCAGATCTAATACAGGACCACGATCCCATTGACTTGGAATCTTCTAAGTGTTTGGATATTGGGTAGATCCAATATGAGACTACAATCCCATTGACCTGGGATCCTCTGGTCATTTGGATCTTGTGTAGATCCAATACAATACCATGATCCTGGGGATTTGGGATCTTCTAGGCGTTTGGATCTTGTGCAGATCTAATACAGGACCACGATCCCATTGACTTGGGATCTTCTGAGTGTTTGGATCTTGTGCAGATCCAATCGAGATCACAATCCCGTTGACTTGGGATCCTTTGGGTGTTTAGATCTGGTGCAGATCCAATACAAGACCACAATTTCGTTGACTTGGGATCCTCTGAGAAGTAGTAGAAAAGAGAATAAACGATATTGCATGCCAAGTAGATTCTTGAGACTAAATAAAGAGTCATTCATGTCGTTAGAACACGTTACAAGGGGTACTAGCCATGTATTGGCTCTACAGGGTTCGTTACATACTTAAACATAAAAAATTTTCAAATTCTACACGTTCTATGACCTCGGTTGCTCTTTTCCCTTAGCATTCTCCAACCTGTATGACCCCTGGTTGGTCACCTTAACTACTTTGTATGGTCCCTCCCAATTCAGGTCTAGCTTCCCCACGTGCCTTAAGTCTTTCACCTTTTTCAGGACCCAATCTCTTACTCGGAAGCTTCTCTGTTGAACTTTCTTATTATACTGTCCTGCTATGATGTTCTTGTACTCTTAGATCTTCACATAGGCCCTCTCTCGTTTTTCCTCAATTACCTCTAACTCGAACTCCCTGGCCTCACTGTTACTTTCTGGCTTATACTCCAAGACTCTCCGAGTGGGTTCATCAATTTTGACTGGGATCACAGCTTCAACCCATACGCCCAACAACATCGAGTCTTTCATGTAGCCGTTTTGGGAGTAGTGCTTGGAGCTCATAGCCCAGCCCCCCTTCGCTTCATCTAATTGAGCTTTGAGACTTTTCAACAGGTCACGGTTAGGGGTGTAAATGGATATTAAATGGATCGGATACATTGTTTTCATATTTATATCCGTTTAACTTTTCGAATATTCGGATACGAATACGGATTTGATGGATATTTAAAAATGATATCCAAATTCGTATTCGTCAAATATCGGTCGAATTCGGATATATCTGTATTCGATTATAATTATTCAAATATATTCATATTTTATTAAACTTATCTGTATTTAAATTATTGTTTATATTTATATTCGATGATAATTATTTATATATCCATTTACGAATATCCAAATATGTGAATCTATAAACCTATAACAAATACATATTTTAATTAATAGAAGGAACTATATAATTTCATTAAAACAAAAGCAATCAAATAAATAGCATAATTTTTATTAATAATTGACTTTATAATGGATTATTAGTACTTATTATTAATAATAATGGCATTTAAGTATATTAATTATAAAGTCAACCAACAATAACTATGTTGATTATCTTTAATCTTCAATTTTTTCTCTATATTACAATAATTTTTTAAATTTATTCTTTTTTCTTCTCAATTCTTCAATTATAATTTATATATATACATATATGGATTATGAGATTTTTATTGAAAAATATAAATAATATATTATTTAATAAATATATATTCAGATCGGATATTAAACGGATCGGATACGCATTTACCATATTCGTATCTATTTATAATCGGATATCTGCTAATCGAATACGGATAATATCCACTTTAAACGGATGTGGATAAATTTTGTATAAACGAATACGAATGCGAACTGTAAACGAATTTTTGAATATCCATTTACAGCCCTAGTCACGGTTAGTCACTTCTGTCTGGCCATTTGCCTTCGGGTTCCCCACTGAAGCAAACCTTTGTTTAATTTTGAGCTCCCAACACCAGCCTGTTATTTTCTTCCCATTGAATTGACTTCCATTGTTTGAGATCAAGATCATGGGGATCCCGAACCGACATTTAATGTTCTTCCAAAAGAAGTTCATGATCTCCCTCTCGATGACCTTTACTGATGCTTTTTGCTTCTACCCACTTACTGAAATATTCCACAGCCACTATCACAAACCTTTTCTGAACCCGTGTTAGAGGGAAGGAACCCAATATGCCAATCCCCCATTGGTCAAACGGGCATGATACAAGGATCGATTCCATCAGAACGGCGGGTCGGTGGGCAAGGTTGGCATGGAACTAGCATTTCTCACATTTTTTTACTAAGGCTATCGTGTCTTAATTCATAGTGGGCCAAAAGTAGCCTTGCCTTAGGGCCTTCAGTGCCAAAGAACTTCCACCTAAGTGGTTCCCACAACTGCTTTCATGGATTTCTCGCATCACATACTGAGCCCTCTTAGGTCCTAGGCACTTTAGCAGCGGCCCTTCGATAGATCTCTTATATAGTTTCCCATTGACCATGATGAACCAATTCGCCCTAAAGGCTAACCTTCTTGCCTCATTCGGGTCCTCAGGCAAGGTTCCCTTCGTTAAGTACCGAACCATGCCCTCTTTCTAAGTTGCATCTTCATCTATCTGTATCATCACCTATTTTTCAGAGGCATCATTCTCCAATTTAGAATGTTCAGCTACCAAAAAGTTTATGGTCGCACTTCAAGTTCCTATGGTCGAACTACCAAACTTAGCCAAAGCGTCCGTTCTCCTATTTTTCTCTCTGGGAATCGCTATACTTGGCAAAATTCAAATTCTGACATGAGCTCTTTTACCTTTCTCAGGTATTCAGTCATTGACTTTTCCCGAGTCTCAAATATTCCTTCGATTTGAAGTGCCACGAGCTATGAATCAGTATAAACATTTAACCTCTTGACATTTATGCATTTAGTAGCCTTCAATCCTATGATCATGACCTCATACTTAGCCTCATTGTTTGTGACCCCAAAAGCTAGCTTGACTGCGAACTCGAGCTCCACGAGTTTGGGTCCCTTAAAGAAAATTTTAACTTCCCTACACTGCGACGTAGTGGACCCATCAACATGCATCATCCAAGTTTCTCTGTTGGGTTCGAGGTCTTGTACAACTATCTCAACCACCAAGTCGGCCAAGCCTTGTCTTTCACAAAGCTCCTACTTCGGTATTCTATGTCGAACTCCCCTAGTTCTATGGCCCACTTGATCAACCTCCTTGAAGCATCGAGTTTGGAAAAGGACCTATTTCAATGGATGGTTAGCCAAGATAATAATTTTGTGAGATTGAAAATAGGGCCTCAACTTCTTTGCTGTCATCACTGGGGCTAGAGCCAAATTTTCGACCTCCAAGTATCTATTTTTCGCCCCTTGCAACACCTTGCTCACATAATATACGGGCTTGTGAACTAAATTTTCCTCCCGGACCAACACCGAGCTGACCGCATATTCTAATGTTCCCAAATACAAGTACAGGGGCTTTCGGAGAATAGGCTTACTAACAAAGGTGGTGAGGCCAGGTACTCTTTGAGGTTTTGAAATGCTTTCTCACATGCATTATCCCATTAAAAGTTCTTCATGTTCCTTAGAATCTTGAAAAATGGCAAACTCTTATCAACTGATCTCGAGATGAACTAATTTAGGGATGCGACCCTGCCAGTCAACTTTTACACATTCTTTACTGATTTCAGTGAGGTCATATCAGTTATAGCTTTGATCTTCTCCGGGTTGGCCTTTATCCCGCGCTTGTTGACTAGGCATCCCAAGAACTTTCTTCATTTGACCCTGAAAGTGCATTTGGATGGATTGAACTTCATCTTGTACTGTCTCATAACAGCGAAAGCTTCCTCCACATGCATCAAGTGATCGAACTCATTCAAGCTTTTGATCAGCATTTCATCCACATATACCTCTATAGTTACTCTGATCTGGTCCTTGAACATCTTATTCACCAACATCTGGTAGGTAGCTCCCGTATTCTTTAGCACAAATGGCATAACATTATAACAAAAAATCCCTCTCTCAGTTACGAAGGTCGTCTTATCTCGATCTTCTTCCGCCATGAAGATTTGGTGGTGTCCCTGTAAAGCATCCATTATGCTAAGGAGGGCACAACCTGCTGTGGAGTCCATTAGCACATCGATCCAAGTTAAAGGGTAGGGGTCCTTTGGGCATGCCTTGTTCAGGTCTGAATAATCCGTGTACATTCTCCACCTCGCTTCTATCTTTGGCACAACAACTACATTTGACAGCCACTTTATGAATAGAATCTCGATGACATATCCTGTCTCCAACTGTTCACTTCATCCTCAATGATCTGATTTTTCATCACCCCATGGTTTCTCTTTTTCTGCTGGACGAGTCTAACTTAAGGGTCCACGTTCAGCCAATACACTATCACCTCAGGATATATCCCCTCAAAATCCAAGGGCTTAGACGTCAGCGTGTTTTCTTAGAAATTCAATAGTTAAGAGTTTCAATTATGGGGTCATTTGGGTGCCAATTCTTGTTGTCTTGCTCGGGTCTCCTGACACTAACTCGATTTCCTTGATACCACTTGCTAGTTCAATTCTGCATTCCTCTAGTCGCCTTTTCTTATTTTTATCTTAGGGTTTCAAATTTGCAATGTCCTCGACAGAAATTATGATGGCCTTCTTACTTTTCGACCCTAACCCCAAACCCTCTGTTTTGAGCCTCTTTTTTCAGAGAACATTCCTTTACCTCTTTCTGGTCACAACTCACTTCTTCAATTCCCCCACTTGTTGGGAACTTCATTTCGAGGTAGAAAATTGAGACCACTGCTTCGAATTAGTTCAAACCAAGTCTTCCCAAGACCACATTTTACATGAATGGGGCATCAACTACTAAGAATTTAAACATAAGTGTCCTCCGGTAAGGCTCCATTCCTAAAGAGATCGGGAGGTTGATAGTTCCGATTAGTGTTACTTCAGCTCCTCCAAATCCCATTAAGGGTGTGTAGACTAGTGAAATTCTCATGAGTGTGAGCTCCATCTTCTTTAAGACCTCCAAAAATATTATGTCCACAGAACTCTCATTATCTTCAAAGACCTTGTGTACAGAAAAATTTACTATGTCCATAGTGATAACCATGGGGTCATTTTGGGGTCCAACAACCTATTGGGAGTCCTTGCCATCAAAAGTAATAATGGGCTGCTTAGCAATATTCATCACGGTGTTTATCTTTTTTTGGTTTACCTGGTTCTTGATGGACCTGACATGTTTCTTTTTTACACTATGGGAATCTCCCAATGTAGGGCCTCCTGCTATCATATATATGACTCTGCATCGGGGTAAGTTGTTCCCCATGGGTTCATCTGCTATCTCCTTACCTTTCCTCTCCCTACTGTGGGATCTATTTTAGGTATGGGACCGGTTTCTCTTTTTCCCTTATTCCCCTTTGGGCTCGCGCCCTTTGGTTCTGTACTATTTAGTAATGAACTCCTTCAAGTATCCTTATCTAATGAGCCTCTCCACTTCATCTTTAAGATGAATACAATCCTTAGTGTCGTGACCCCGATCCTTATGAAGCGGTAATACTTATTCGAGTTTTATCTTGCCGGTGTATATCACATCTTCCGGGGCCACTGCAATATCTTTAATCCCTTAATGGCCGTAAGTACATGGGATCTCGTGGTGTTAAGCAGGACATAATGGTTGTACTTTCGAGGCGGAGAGTAATGACGATCTTTTCCAGATCGGGTCTTGTGAGATCCTTGATCTTTTTCAAATCTTTGGGGAGTACTTTTGGACAATTCATGGTCTTTCATGGCTTTGATCTCCTCCTCATGAATGTAACGTTGAGCTACCTCTATCAACTGCTCCATATCCTCAGGGGGCTCCTTAGCAAGAGTCGAGGCTAGGGGTCCTTTCTTGAGGCTATAGATGAGAATGCTTGTAATCATATCAATGGGCAAGTCTTGCCCCTCCAGTATCTCATTGTTGAACCTATTCATGAACCCTCTCAGGGCCTCATCTTTCCTCTATCGTATAGTAAACAAATATGTGGCGAACCTCTTAGACTTTTTCTTACTAGTAAATTGGTATAGAAACTTCCTTATGAGCTGATCATAAGACACTATCACTCATGGGGCCTGCCTCATAAACCATTCCTATGCTCTCCTACTTAGCATTGTTATGAAGATTCTAGAATTCATTGCATTTGATTGCCCATACAAGTTCATGATGTTCTCAAAAGGTGTTACATGTTCATGTGGATCCTTGCTTCCATCATACTTAGGCATGTCTGGAGCTTAAAGTGTGAGGCCACTGACTCAACCAACATTTCAGTGAAAAATGATGAGTTCTTTTTCTGCATAGCTGAGGTCCCTTTCTTCTTAAATTCATCTATCTTTCTACTCAATTGCTTGACCTAGTCATTGATCTCATTGACCTCCTCCCTGGAGAGTGAGGGTTGGGGTTTCTTGAGTATAAGGTCATGCCTGCTCAATGTCAATGGCTCCAATCTTGATCCTTATTCCTTTCGGTAAACATTCGATGGGTAATTTGTCCTTCTCGCTGCCTTACTCTCCACTTCATCGAAATCTGCCATCTCATCACCCTTTGAAATTCTCAAACCTTGCCGCCCTTCAGCTAGCGAAGGACCCGATCTCCTCTCCTAAAATAGTAGTCGGTTCATCAGCACCGTAGCCACCTGTAAAGGCACCACCACCTCTGCCCGGCTCTTGCGCTCATGTTCATCCCAGAATCGCTAGCCCATCTCAAAGACTAACTGTCCTAGGTCATTTTTACTAATTTGCATAATTTGAGTTCTACCAAGATCTTGTGCCAAAGTTCCCCGTCCCGTTCCAACTTGCGGGTTTTGCGGCATAGTGATGGATGGCGTGAGGGAAATGGGCGATATCGGTGGTGATGGGGATATAGGAGATATAGGGATAGGAGTATTTATAGTTCATCCTGAAGTTTTATCCATCACTAACAGCCGACTCTTACGATCAATGAATCAAGTCAGAATTTCCACAGATGGCGCCAACTGATGCAACTCGAGTTCTTGGGCTACGACCTCGACTCGGACTACTAACTCTTGCTATGACCTTGACCTTGACCTCGACCCAGAACCGCACAAGTGAATTTTGGATCTCTGACTTGACCACAAGAGCGAACGTTAAGCTAGCTGAAATCGCCTCCAACTAAGGCCCTTTGATGCCTAAGTTAGTGAGGTGATCAAATGAGTGCAAGCTAAAGAGAAGAATTTAAGTGACAATTAATAGTGATAGCTTAACCTAGAATTGTGTTGGGCTTGCTTCTTATAGGTAACTAACTATCCTTTCTGTATGGATCGAGCTGGCATTATATTATGTGTTAGATCCTCAATTAATCAACGGTCCGCTGCGCGGGTCGTGACCCGCACTAGGTCGGGTTCATCCAAGTCACGACCTGACCCGAATAAAAAGACGCAGATCTTGTCCTATTTGGGCAATTAATCTAGTGTCGAAGGGCATAATGGTCTTTTAAAATCTCTTCCATAATAATTACGATCATGTTGAAAAGTAATGATTAGAGTAGGTATATGGTTGAAAAGGTAGTTGGTTTATATTTTTTTATGTTTAAAAAATATTATTTTTTAAAAATATATGTATATTTTATTTATTTTAAAATAATACTAGGTATTTTATGTCAAATTACATTTAAATTTAATTGATGTAATAATAGAATGATAGAGTAAATTTAAAAAGAATTTGAAAATGAAAATAGAATTTTTTTCGTAAAAGTAGAGTAAAATTGGTAGTTTTTATTTTTTATTTTTGAGTGAAAATAAAATTGATGCTTAGAAATAAAATCAAACACCCTGCCAGAGCTCGTCAATTTATGGCTAGCTACCTACCGACCTTTTTCCATGGAAAACAAACAATTATCTAAATTTTGTAATTCTATGATAGCAAAAATGCTATTAAATATCATCTTTCGAACGCTTTTAGTCACTACCAAACATGGTTTTTCACTCGCATATCGGTGTTCTAGCTTTCCCTTTCGGCACACACGCTGCTCCTCTACTCGCCCTAGTGCAGAGGCTAGCTGCCTCTGCACCAGCCACCCAATTTTCTTTCTTCAACAGCTCAGCTTCTAATGGTAAGATTTTCACCGAACGTGTGTTAGACACACATAACAACCTACGCGCATATGATGTTTGGGATGGAACGCCCGAAGGTTTTTCTGGGAGTTTTATGGAGGCCGTTGGATTGTTCCTTGATGCAACACCAGGTAATTTTGAGAAGGTCATTAAAGAGGCAGAAGGAGAAACTGGTCAGAAAATCTGTTGCTTAATAACTGATGCCTTTTTTGGGTTTGCCTGTGATTTGGCCGATAAAAAAAGGGTGCCATGGGTGGCCTTTTGGCTTCCGGGCTCATGCTCTCTCTGTCTGCGCATATGTACACTGAGGAAATTATAAAAGCAGTGGGATCAACAGGTAATTTATTAGTAATGTTACATATTGATGAAATTTTGAACCAGGTGTTTGGCTAAATTTATTTAAAATATATTATATAATAAAATTATTTTTTAAAAATATTTTTAAAGTTTATAAGATGTAAAAATTTTTTTGAATTTTTTTTTAAAGTATTTGGATAAAATAAAATTTTGGAGTTAGTAATGATAATTTTGTAATTAATATGATTAAAATTAGGGTTCGTTTATTTTTATTTTCATTTTTATTTTCTATTTTTATTATTTGTAAAATTTGAGAAGTTAGTTAGTGAAAATGAGTTTGTATTTGGATAAATTATTGAAAAAATAATGATTATATTGGATTTAATAGATTATAGATTATTAATGAATGTGTTTTGAGAATGAAAATAAAAATATGTTGGGTGAAAATATGTAAAAAGTAATAAATATTAATTTTTAAATAATAAAAAAATATGAAAATATGATTTAAAATTAAAATCAAATGTGCCCTCAAAACGTTTGTTAATATTTTAAAAATAAGTTAGAAACTCTTTATTTTTTGAAATTAAAAAGAGCTTAACATCTTATTTTAAAAATTCATAAGCTCTTTTTTTTTTTTTTTAAATTAGCAATCCACACACGTGGTCCCCGCGGGCATAAGTTTTTATATAAGATATTTTTTTTTAAAAAATGTAGAAAATTTCATTTATTTTTAAATCATAAAATTACAAATTGATTCGAAAAGGAAGAATGACGACAATCAAAGATTTCAATAAAAAATTTGTAAATTGTACTACTCAAATATTATTGTGTTGAAATAGTATCAATTAATTAAAAATAAAAAAAATAGATTACTAAATCTACATTCAAACAAATTTTCAATAATTATTTTTTTTCATAATCATTTTTCAAATTTAGTCAAATGATTAGCATAAATGATATTGCTTGTAAATATCTAAAATATTACTCAAAAGAATTATAAAATAATATTATTTTTTCACATCTATTAGAAATATGGTTGTAAATATGGTGATGCAAAAATATTTTTTTGTAATTCTTTTTGTATTTTCCAGTTAAAACCCTATTGAGTAGTGCTTTTAAATATGTTTATAAGGCTAAATTTGAAATACCAAAATTTGGTATCACAACTACCTAATATCCATAATTTTACAATTTTACCCTTTACATCTCATTGACTTTTTAAAATTTAGAGAATATTGAAGAGCAATTAAGTAAAAACATCAAAAATAACTTTCATTTTACACACTAAAGTGCTTTCTTTTTTATAATAGTATAAATTTAATAAATACTTTTTGGGGGTTGTCTAAAATTAGACACCCCTTAAAAGTTACCTAACAATAGGCATGTTTTCTATAAGAGTACCTGCAACTTGTTGAGCAGGTTAAAATTACCTGCTACCTACTTATCAGGTTATAGTAACCTACAACCTATAATACTGGTCTTTTATGGTTTTAATTATATGTTTTTCGCTCATTAGGCTAAATACGTCTCATTCATTGATGATTAAAACTTTTTAGAAAGGTTCAAATAAATCATATTCATCTATAAAAAGGAGTTGCTTAACATCTCAATTTATTTTTAATTTAGTTCATTATTAAATTTGAACTTAAAAATTAATATCATATATTTAATTTATAAATCATCATTGATTTTTATTTTAACTTATTATCATACTTTATTCACTTAATATTTGAAAATTTATTTTGAAATATAGTTTAATGTCTTACAAATTTAAATATGCCTTATGAAATATAAAAACTAGCAAAATATTTAAAACACACATGCAGTAAAATACATTGAAATTAAATTATATAAGCCCAATTCTCTCGCACAAAAGAGGCTCAATTTAATGGAATTTGATAAATATCTATATTATTAATAAAACACCTACCCCTTTTTGGTATGTTTCAATGATATACATAAAATGCCCTCAATTCTTTTATTTAACACTCATAACTACAACTTATGTAGTAACCACTATTTACAACCCACATATTTTTTACATATAATTATCATCTTATCATAATTTTGTCTTCTTATACTGAAAAACTAATTAAATAAATATCAAATGTTACTTAAAAAATTAATATTATGCAAAAATAAATATTCATTTTATTAATTATATATTGTAAAAAATTTAGCATATACATCGAATGTACCACAATTGCTAGTATACATGAATGATGGACAATGTAAAATTTTTCATTTTAATATATGTTATTATATTGCTAAAATATGTACGAAAATAATTCCGAATAAATCAGACTTTTTAAAATGAGAATTAATAAAGGAACAATTAGAGTGCAATTTGTACTAGTCAAATTTAACAATTGGAAGAAGCGTAATTTGGTCATATTTTTAAATTATATTTAATCTATAACTTAGATTACAGATTAATCTAGATTTCAGTTATATAAAATTTGATCGTTGAATCAAATATATTTTATCCATTATCATTGAATCTAATTAAAAAGGTTTAATTAAATTAGATTTGTTTACAACAAGGGCTTACCTCTGCAAATTTACTTCAAATTTAGCCAGCACTAAATTTGGACATAAAATTAATATTTTATATAATTTCATGATCTAAATTTTATCAGTAACACTTCAAATTTTATTTTAAAATGGAATTTAATATCTTATAAATTTGAATATACTTTATGAGATAAAAAAATTACAAAATATTTTAATTGTACTCAATTAAGCATTATGTAAATTTTAATCATTAATTGAAATTAAATTATATAAAATTTCAATTCCTCAAAAAAAATAGGCTCATTCTATGGGATTTGTTAAGTGCCCAAAGAATGGGCAAAGCATAAAAAATTTTAATTTACTATTTGTTATCATATTATTAAAACATATATGAAAGTAAATAAATGCTTTTAAATAAAAAAACAAAGAAAACCACGAAATTAGGATACTATTTATATTAGCCACTTTTAATTATCTAAGGAAATAAAAATCTGATTCACATTATTTTAGTTTTAGTTTTAAAAGATATATAATGAATCTCTTATTTGTTTAGATACTAGATAAAGAAACTTGTGCTATTTTTATTTTTTAATTAAAAGAATTGATGAATGTAACATGTTTGTAATTAAACATGAATTCCACTTTTTGCTCCAATGAAAATGAAATTGTTGGTGGAAAAATATTAATACAGTATTTAACAATAATAATAAATAAAAAGTTGTAAATATTTTTAATCTTAAGTGAAATTAGAAGGAGTTGTTCTATAAGTAAAATATATCAATAATGTATTAGTTACCTATAAGAAGTGTAATTGTATTTAAATCAATTTTCATAATATCAGTATAATTGAAAATATATTGACCAATATATTTAATTTTGTAGTGTTTCATTTATCTTGTGAATTAGTCTAATCCATATTCCATAATTTCATTTACTAATCCTTCATACTTATTTTATGTTGATCTTATAATTAATTCCAAAAAAAATAAAAATCCACAAGTTGAGTGGTAGCAACCACAACTTCTCTCCAAATATAGGAAATGGGGGAAAGTAGTGGAGTGATGGGGGGAGAGGAGTGCAGCATAGCAGTGGAAATGGAAATTTTTTGATATATTAATTCTTAAAAAATATAATAACAAAAAAATATAAATTCAAATAAAAACTTGATGAATGGGTTGCCTATACATTATTGATTTATAAATTTATTAAAAGTATTTAGATAATTAAACAAATACATATGGCAATTATAGAGAGGGATACCTAATGTTAAATCTTTACTATGTGACCTTTTTTTAGACAATTCTTATTTTTTAACATCTTATAAATTCTCAAATATCTTATAAAATATTTTGAAAAATTTATAAGTTCACCCAAATAGCCTCTAATCATACTATTTTCGATTTTTTGCTCAAACCTTTTTCGACACGTCCATGACAAACATATGTTGCAGAAATAGAAGTACAAGAACGGACTCTGTCATTTATCCCAGGATTGTCAATGGCGCACTTCAGTGATCTTCCTCCGGAGATTTTCTGGGATAAAAATCCATCACCACTGGCACTAACAATTAAAGATATGGTCCAAAAGCTTCCAAAATCCACTGCTGTAGTTGTAAATTCCTTTGAGGAAATGGAACCTATCAGCACAAATGACATGAAACCGAAGTTCCAGCATTTTCTAAACATTGGCCCTTTATTTCTTTCATCTCCCACCCTTCCCAATCCTGATGACAAAACTGGATGCCTGTCTTGGCTGGAAAAGCAAAACAGGCCCAAATCGGTGGTGTACATCAGCTTCGGATCGATGACTACACCCCCAGAAAATGAACTAGTGGCATGGGCAGAAGCCCTGGAAACCTGTCAATTTCCATTTCTTTGGTCTCTAAAAGACCAGGCGAAGAAATCCCTGCCAGAAGGATTTCTTGACCGCATAACGGGATTTGGGAAGATAGTTCCATGGGCTCCACAGTTGCAAGTTCTTGAACATAGTTCTGTGGGAGTCTTTGTCAGTCACTGCGGCTGGAATTCCGTCCTGGAAAGTATTTCCAGCGCCGTGCCGATGATCTGCAGGCCATTTTTCGGGGACCATAAACTGAATGGCAGAATGGTGGTGGATTCCTGGAAAGTTGGCGTAAGAATTAAAGGAGGAGTCATCACTAAAAGTGGAATAATTGAGGCTCTGCATCTTATAATGTCGAGTGAGGCGGGAAAGGCAATCAAGGAAAATGTTTGTCAGATGAAAGATAAAGCTACAAATGCAGTTAAATCGGAGGGGACTTCAACTAAGAATTTCAAGAAATTGTTGGAAATAATTAGTGCCCCGAAGGGCTGTTAATCTTGGAGAAGAAATTGCAGTAGTGCCTTGTTCATTCCGCAGATTAAATTTACTATAATAATTGTTGTTATTTGTAGTAGAAATAAACGGAAGGAGAGTATGAACAATTGTAGTTTGTCATGGATCATTTATTTTATCTGATATTTTATGTTTTATTTTAATCCATGAATAAACTCTGAGTGCTGAATCTATGTGTTTACATTCAAGTGTTTATTTAAAAAATATTTTATATTTGTGACGTTCATTATAAAAAATATAGAGTAGAAGATAAAATATCATTAAGATCTTACTTTATAACACAACTACCAAAATACGCACTTTATTCAGCGATCAACAATTCTTTTTCAACCTTTTCTCCTTTTTCTGTTCATAGATATACAAAGTTGCAAAATTAAATTACTAATTTTACTTGGCATGAAACTTAAATGATGGTTGAAGAGAAGATGCTTTTGAAGAGAAGATGCTTCATATAAGAAATGAAGTATTATTCTGAAATGTTTCAAAACAAAAATTAAGAGAACTAACAGTCCCTTAAATAAATAAATTAAAAAAAAATCAGGTACAGTTTCTCCAAAAAGAAATTTCACATACTATTTTGTAAAATAAATGTGAAATTTTATGCCGTTTGGGGCATTTTGATGGTTTGTAAGTCATATTTTGTTTCTGTTTTCTGTTTTTTATTTTTTTTTCTTTTCTAAATTTTAGATAAACAAAGAAAGTTTTTATTACATTTGTGTATTGCTCATATAAAAAATAGAGTTAAAAATTTTATATCATATAATTAAAGTAATTTCACTTTAGGGTAGCATTTCATTTTCATATTTATCGGAAAATTTAAACAAACAAACATTACACTTTCCTCAATCCCACTCCCAAAATACAAAATTTATTATCCAAAAAATCCCTATTATTCACAATTCCACACTATTCCCCAAAGTTCCACATATTATCTAATCATTACAAATATATACACATACTATCACTCATACAATCTATATATATACATATATAAATAATTTTAAAATACTTATTTCACCACACCAACCTAACAAAAAAGTTATTGATGTGACATCTTATCCCCTTTCAAAATACAAACAAAAAAATAATTTTCTCCCAATTCATTTTCTAACTACCTCTCAAAATACAAACAAACAACAATTATATTTCCCAACCCCACTTTCCAAAATTCATTCTCCCAAAAAATTTTGGGAGAATGCCCCAATTCACAGCCAAATACAGCCTTAACATTTCCTATTTACATAACCAAATTGCAAGAGTTCAAATATCATCCTTGAGAACAAGAAGTAATGCATAATAAAAAAGAACCTAAAATTTTATATTATTTAAGCTAATGCATTAAAAGATGTATCTATATGGTGTATTTAATAGATTTTATCATTTTCGTTTTTTTTTTATTTTTTTATTATATTCTATTTAAAATCTATAATAAAGACTTGTTTTTCATTTTGTAATGGAGATAATATTGTAGTATTTAAAAGTAAAATTTTTGGTTTGAGTTTGTGATCAAATATATATAATAAAGCGTTTTATGTTGTGAAGTATTTGTCACTTCAAAGTCAAGAATTTGAAGGACCTGGGATCCACAACCTACACACTTAATTAGATTTTTTGTTATTTATGCACATAAATTAACTGGTACATTTTTTTTAAATAAATTTAATCCCATTATTAAAATAAGAAAAGTGGGGACTAAAAGCAAGACTCATATCATGTCACTTAAGTAAATATGTACCTAACTAAATTATGTATTCAATTAAATTATAGATTAATATATTATATATAATAATATATAATTTCAATATTTTATTTTTTGATATCCTCTCTGCATATGATTTATAACCATTTCATTCTATACTCTGGTGATCAGCATGATATTTTCTAACAAGCTTTGAAAGCAAATATATGTTTCGGGATTGGTCTGAGCAAATCAGTCCTTTCCACAATTTGATGGTTGAATTCAATTCATATGGAAGCTTGCTCCATGCATTATATAATATTAGTAATTAGTGCACACTCGATATTTATACATCTATATATTAAAGTACAGTCGATATATATACATATATAAATTATATATATATAATTTTTATTATAATTTTTATATCGTCTAATACATGCACATCTACTATTTTAAATAGATGGTATTTTCAACTGGGTATAAAACTCTACAAAACATCTTTTTCTGAATATATTTCCCTTAGTCCTTTCCACAATTTGATGGTTGAATTCAATTCATATGGAAGCTTGCTCCATGCATTATATAATATTAGTAATTAGTGCACACTCGATATTTATACATCTATCTATTAAAGTACAGTCGATATATATACATATGTAAATTATATATATATAATTGTTATTATAATTTTTATATCGTCTAATACATGCACATCTAATATTTTAAATAGATGGTATTTTCAACTGGATATAAAACTCTACAAAACATCTTTTTTCGAATATATTTTCCTCATAAAGCGGGAGTATGAAATAGTGGCAGTAGGAGTATAGTAGGAGATAAAATAATTGGTAGTTACTTATATAGTTATGAGAATTTAAAACCAAAATGACGGATATTTTAGCTCTATCACTCGAAAATACATTGCTAATGCCTCACATTTTATTAATAATATAGATAATTATGAAAATTTAAAGCAAAAAATTAAGGATTTTAATTCTAACACTCAAAGACACACCATTGAAACGCTTACGCTTTGTTAATAATATAAATACTTTCATTTAAGAATGTCCTCTGCTTGCGCAACTATTTGAATGAGCACAGTCCTTGTTTGGGAAAGATTCTGAACCTTAAGGTGCCATTAAGGGCTTACTTCCTTGAAGTGGGCCGGCCTGTGAGCTTGAGCTCCGATTATTAGTCAACCTAACTTAGTATGAAGAAACAATTATAGACTATCGTATAAGTAATAAGTCCAAGCTCAAAAGCATATTTATTTTGTGAGATAAGATAAATGATAAAAAAAATTATAAATTTTAATTAATTATTTACTTAAATGAATGATAAAATTGAAATAAATATCGAAATTATTAAAATGCACTTTCGTTAGAGAATTTCTTTTTGATGAATTGTATTTCTTACAGCAAGAATTAAATAGAGCTTCAGGTTTAGCCTCAGGCCTTCACCAAAGATGGCCTTATTGGTTCTTGGAATATTATTGGCCCAAAATAAAGTAGTGGGTCTTTACTGAGCAGAGCAGTGTCCTACTCAGGCCCATATCATATATTACCTAAACAACAATATCCTTTATTTTATTATACTCTAAAATATTCAAAATAATAAAACTCTAACCTTACCATATCCTACTTACCTAAACTCATTGAGTGTAGCTTATTGGATTTAAGTTTTTAATGGATAGAATAATTTTTTCAATACATATTAGAATTATTTGGAATGTGATATAAAAAAATATACAACCTCAATTTAAGTTAATATATATATATATATATATATATTTAATTTAGTAAATCTTTACATTTCATTTTGGGTATAGTCAATAAACAAAAATAAAAAAAAAATTAATATATTTTTTTCTCTCTTCTCCTCCTATTATGTTTTTTTTCCCATTGTTTTCTATAAATATATTACTTCTGTTCTCTCTTTAATTTTATTCTTTTAATTCTTTTTTCAAATAGTGTTATTTCATATTACATATTCAAGCAAATATATAAACATTTAAATTAATATATTATTGTAAAAAAATAAATATTTTTAATTTTGTATATATTAAAAATTTATCATTAGTATACATTTAATTTGGTATATTAGGTCATTCATATGTTAATAGATTAAATTTGAGTGTAGGGTAATGGGTAATTTTGGGTGCAAAGCATATAGGTAAGTTAAGGTATAAACCTTTTTTTTTTTTTTAATTAGAAATTTAGGGTACAAACCCTAACCAACTTATTACATTATTTTTAATAAGTATGAGTTTTAATATGATTTTTCGGGCCTAAATAAGGCAATATTCTATTTATTAATAGGCCTAATAAGGAGCCAGAATTAGAGTTTTTCTGTTGATAAGGCTTCAATGTTTGAATGGTTTATGGAGTTGCTAAGACTTTGTTTAGCTTTAGAGTCATTTGGAGTTGAGATGAGAGGATTTTATGCCTTAAGCCCAGGACCATATTTGAAGGACAAGAATTCATCTTATGCCCCAAAATACCACATTCATGACAAAAAGTCACCAAAGTCTTACATACCCTGATTCTACTACAACATTGGATTACTTTGGGAACATTTCCCCGGAACACCATCGTTCGGAGGAAACATTCCCAAACATGGCAATTGATTTTTTTTTTTTTTTTCATTTTACTATTTCACATCCCAAAATGCTCATGTCTTGTTTGGCTAATATCACAAATGCCCCCTTCATTTTTCTATTTCACTACATATATATACATATATATACACAACATATATTATTATTATTATTATATTTAAAAAAATCATTAAACTCAAATTTTATCTCCAAACACCAATATAAAGGCAATGATTTGACATTTATAATATAAAATGTCTAATTCAAAACATAACCAAACATATCAAAATTTTCTAAACCCATTTTTTAACTGTTCCAAAAAATATAATCAAACATCAATCACATTTCCCAATCTTCATTTCACATTTTTCCACAATTCTTTCAACATTTATTCTCTCAAAACTCGCAATAAATACATAATAAAATCAAACAAAAAATATATCCAAACACTATTTTTGATCTTCCAGATTGTAAATACCTTGCAGAGGGTTCATAGTAAGGATTTGAATCATCATCCTAAGAGAGGCTTCCATCTTTGACCCATGGAAGCCAAATCTGCTTTCATGACTATGTACCAAGCGCACTCTACACCCGTTTGAAATTCTCTTTTTTCTCAAAAAAACAAGATCACTAAAGAAATTTTGGCTATTTGTATATTTAAAGAGACACTCTAGATCATCTATTCTATTTTGTGTTTCTTTTTTTATTCTAATTTAATAAATATATGAAAAGTCTATGAAATTTTTAATTAATTAATTTTATATAAAAAATATTTAATGCACTCGATATATATTTATGAAATCGAACAGAACACGAAATAAAATAGAGAGGACCCCGACAGATATTGGGGTTGGTTGCAGCAATTAAGGCATTAATGGGATAAAATAATTTCGTTGTAAATGAGGTGGGCCTGAAATGCTGAATATATACGCTAATAACTTACCAGGGCTTACTCGCAAGTACAACACTCCAACAATAAACAAAAGCCAAAGAGACAAAGAAAGGAAAATCAGAAGGATGGGGGAGGACTCTGCAAGGAGATAAATAAATGAGCAAATAAATAAAGAAGTTAACATAAAAATAGCCTAAAGTGAGCCCAGAAGAATAAACTTTAAGCCTAATTCATCCCAATAATTAAATCAATAGGTGAAAATTATTCAATATCATATATAGAGACTATCATTCATTTATTTCACCAATATGAAATCTAACACATTGAAAGCCGAAGCTCTCCCAACTTTGTAAATCAGAATACCAAAGTTGAACGACTTCTATACAAAAAGAAATATAGCATTAAATGTTAAATTTGCTAGAACCTAAGAAAAAATTATAAATTATACCTCCACTAGTTGGTTGGCTAAAATACTGGAGTATTAAAATGTACCATAAGGTACTCTCCAATGAATCTTATTCATGTCGTTTCAACTCAATATCTACAAATTAATGATAAATTTTAGAATCTCAATGGATGCATGTTCATTAAGCTTCCAACAAAAACTTTTGATGAGAAAAAGTTCAACAAATAACACGTGTCAATTTCTGAACGAGTTGGGAGTCCACCTGTTAACATGGCATCGAATTAGTCGGGATTTTCTATAATCCTAATTACTTTGTTTTTATCTATTATTATGCAACAATTTGTATTGTATCAAGTGTTCATTTGTTTTTGTAAACAAAATAAAATAAAATTGAAACAATCACCCATTTTCACATCAAATACCTTAAATATCTTTTCTAGTTTGTTTAAACATAAATTAAAATTCCTAACCCCACACTCCCCCCCAAATTAAGTTTCAAATATGTGATATAATTTATATAACACACATATGTATACACATATTATATATAAATTGATATATTTATATAAATATAATTATAACTTATAATTATTCATTAATTAAAAATAAAAATATGATATACTATATTAAAACTATAATTTCAACTTACATAATTAAAATAATTTAATTAATTTTATATACAAATTAAAAATAAAAACTAAAATAAAATAAAAAATAAAATAAAATTCTTCTTATGTGGCTGCCATGGCCGGTGGCAAGCTTGCCTAGATATGGGCAGACCGACCGCTGGCCATGGCAGTGGCTTGGCCTGCGATCTGGGCGGGCGGCCTCTGGCGATGGCTTCATAGCCGGTGGCTTGTTGGTTGGGGGCGGGGGGCGGGTGAGGGGGGTCAATGTATGTATATATCTATATATAAATATCTATATGTCTATATTTAAATAAATAAATAAATATATGTAAATATAAATATATAGATATATATCTAGTTGGCATTTTTTATATTTTTATTTCCAACAAATCAAGCCATGTAAGCAGAATTTTTGCCAACACATCAAAAAATTCAAAATTGGCACACTCTGGCTAGCCATGTCAACTTTTTTCGGTGGATTTTTTGTCGAAGGACTACAACGATCAATTTTTTGTTACTTATAGGACTAAAATTGTAATTTTTGAAGATATAGGGCAAAAATGCAAATTAGGCAAAGTTATAGGATGAAAAATAAAATTTTGCCTAAAAAGTTGATGGGATGTATATTTTAGATTGAAAAATATTTTAATAGATTGGGTAGATATAAATTTTTTTAAAAGAGTTTCTAATAATTCTTTCTTATATATATTTAATAAAATATTTTTTATTTTATTATTAATATTTTTAAAAAAAATATGAAGTATTTGGAATGTGAGAAAATTAAAAAAGAAAATACACAATAATATATAATCTAATTCTTGGTATTACTATAATTTTAGAGATTGATTAATCGATGGGTTACTATAATATAAAAAAAAATATTATTACAAAGTATGGAAGATATTAAATAAAATTAAATGTTAAACATTAAATAAAATTAGATGTTAAACAAAAGAGTTTAACAAATTAGAAAGGATATTTAAGGTATTTGATGTGAAAAGGGATAATTATTTAAATTTTACTTTGTTTTATTTATAAAAACAAATGGACACTTGGCGCAATACAAAATGTTACATAATAATATATAAAAATAAAGTGATTAGAACTATAAAAAAACCCAAATTAGCTGGGAAAAAAGTAGGTAGCCAGCCATTAAGTCACAAGCTCTGAGCTTTCTTGGTTGGTTGCCCTATTTCATGTAATTCAAATTAGTTACACGGGGCAACCCCCACACCTAGCAGGAGACTGGTACAGTCTTTAAATACCATTCCTTCAACTCATCATCTTCTATACACACCTTTTAAGGCTTCTACTTGAAAATTTTCTAGCCATAGCAACAAAAGCATGGTTTTTCACTCGCATATTGGTGTTCTAGCATTCCCATTCGGCACGCACGCGGCCCCTCTACTCGCCCTGGTGCAGCGGCTGGCTGCCGCCGCACCAGACATTCAATTTTCTTTCTTCAATAGTTCAGCTTCGAATGGCAAGATTGTTACCAAGCGTGTCTATGAGAACATATGTATGTATGATGTGTGGGATGGCACGCCGGAAGGTTTTTCCGGGAGTCATTTCGAGGCCATTGGGTTGTTCGTTAAGGCCTCGCCAGGTAATTTTGAGAAGGCCATTGAAGAGGCAGAAGGGAAGACTGGTTTGCAAATCTGCTGCTTAATAACTGATGCGTTTTTGTGGTTTGCCTGTGATTTGGCTGAGAAAAGAGGAGTGCCATGGGTGCCCTTTTGGACTGCCGCGTCATGCTCTCTGTCTGCGCATATTTACACCGACGAAATTGTTAAAGCAGTGGGATCTTTAACAGGTAATTAGTGGATGAAATCTTGAATTACTTTACTATCTTTTCTTTTGCTGAAAGCTTTTTTTAATTAACACATCCATGGAAAACAGATGTGGCAGAAAGAGGAGAACAAGAAGAAGCCACCCTGTCATTTATTCAAGGGTTGGAAAGGGTACACGTCAGCGATCTTCCCCCGGAGATTTTCTTGGACAAAAATCCAACACCTCTAGCGTTGACAATTAACAAAATGGTCCAAAAGCTTCCAAAATCCACTGCTGTTGTCCTTAATTCCTTCGAAGAAATCGACCCCATCATTACAAATGACCTGAAGTCAAAGTTCCAGCATTTTCTCAACGTTGGCCCCTCAATTCTTTCATCCCCCACCCCGCCGAACCCTGATGATAAAACTGGATGCCTGTCGTGGCTAGAAAAGCAAAACAGGCCCAAATCAGTGGTGTACATCAGCTTCGGCACGGTGATTATCCCCCCAGAAAATGAACTGGTAGCGTTGGCTGAAGCCCTGGAAACCTGTCAATTTCCATTTCTCTGGTCTCTAAACGACCAAGCAAAGAAATCCCTGCCAGAAAAATTTCTGGAGCGCACAGCCAAAATTGGAAAAATCGTTCCGTGGGCTCCTCAGGTGCAGGTTCTTGGACACAGTAGTGTGGGACTCTTTATCACTCACTGCGGCTGGAACTCCATCCTGGAATGTATTTCCAACTGCGTGCCGATGATTTGCAGGCCATTTTTCGGGGATCAGAAGCTGAACGGAAGAATGGTGGAGGATTCGTGGAAAATTGGCGTGAGAGTTAAAGGAGGAGTCTTCACTAAAACTGGAACAGTTGAGGCTTTGAATCATTTGATGTCGAGTGAGGCTGGCAAGGCAATCAGGGATAATGTTCATCAGCTGAAAGAGAAAGCTGCAAATGCAGTTAAATTGGAGGGAAGTTCAACCAAGAATTTCAAAAAATTATTGGAAATAATCAGTGCCTAGAAGGACAGCCGATCTGGGAGAAGCAACTGCATTTATTAATGGCTGGAATTAATGCGTCGTGCTTTGGCATCTTTGTTGTTATTTGGAGCAGAAACAATGGGAGGAAGCAAAGAGCAACGGCAGCCGCCATAGCATGAGCACTCTATGCAATACTTTAATTTTCTCAAAATGAAACTTCTGTATTGTAATTGTTCAAGTTTATCGTTAAATCTTCAATAATTTTGTAATGGGATATATAACCGCTATCTTAGTATCACTCTTTTTGTTGATATATATACCACTATACCAGTTCTTTTTGCACTTACTCCGGCTGAAATTATAATCCTAATTTGGGTTGGTTAAGAAATTTAAAAGTCAAAAATGATTTTAAATTTATGTCATTTCCAATAGTAGTTTAATGTTAGCATTCTGATTTTAAATTAGGAGAGTGATCTTTGGTGGAAAAAGAAAAAGAAATAGGAGAAAACAATCATTCTCAGATATAAATTCTTATTCTAAAACATGTCCAAGGAAACAGAAAAAAAAAAAAAAAAAGATATTTGGGAATTGTTTTGCCGATCGAACTGCAGCTTGAACAAATATCATTTTACTTGATAATTTCATCATATTTATATTTCATATTAAATTAAAAGCACTCAAAATATTATTCTAATTATAAAAACTTATGATAATATTGTTATAATTATATAAGTTTAGTTCTAATTACAACATGTACAGTTAATTATATTTACATATTTCAATTAAACTTTTAACTTATTGCAATTTCATTAACTATTACAAATCTACAATCACCATACGATATAAACATTATATAATGTTACATTTAATCTAATGAATGCTACTCTTTTAGACCTTTTTATATAGTGCCTTCACTATTGTGTTCTCTCATATTTCATATGTCTAATTATTCTTTGCAGGATATAATTGCAAAGATGAATTAATATACAAAAAAATATAAGAAATTATAAAGATTTGTTGAAAATAATTTATTATGGAACCAACGATTGAACTATTTAAAAGCTTTCTTTGGGCAAATAGTTTTTATTATCATAAATAATTAAAACGATTAAATTGCCATTATATTATCATAAATACCTTAATTTTTAAATTCCTTTGTTTCTTATTTTTCTTAATATTTTTAATTTAGCTTTGCATTCTATCTTAAAATTTTATTATAATCATTCGTCTAATTAGGGGGGGGGGGGGGGGGGGGGAGACCTCAAACTCCCAAATTCAACTATCTCACATTTTCATCTAGTATCTTGTAGCCCAATTGCATCAATTTTTCCTATTATATGGGAGGATAATCTTCTTGATTTGATACTTGAATTCTATTGATTTTTTGTAAGGATAATTTTTGTAATTTGTATTGTTTTCTCAAAAGAAAGAAAAAATCTCAAAATTTCGAAACAAGACGTGACTAGTTAAGATTGCCACTATGTTTTTTCACTATCACCGCAATATATTTCTACGGAATAAAAAATTTCCAAATTAAGGAACCCGACAATTTTGTACTCGACCCGCAAATCCCCACTCGAATACAAACAAATGAATTCAACCGACAATCCATAAACAGGTACCCTACCCACAGGTCAATAAAAGTGATTGTGGTTGTTGAATGGCAGCTGCACGATCTTGTCACGTGTAAGGATGCAGGAAAGGCCAACCCCCACTTCCATCCCCTCGCAATTTCATATTAATTTTTCAGATATAATGCAGCAATGAATGAACAAAACAATGAATTATATCCTTACAGATTTCAGTTCACACTGCAATTAATGCATAGCATAAGCATTATTCATGAAATACTTGTCACACATTATAATTTTCAATTGGTTTTCCTACTTATAGAATTCCCCCTAAACTAATCAAAACTTGTTTATTTATCATCGGACTCAACAAAATTTAAGTTTTCAAATTTCAATGGTGATACATTCCTAATATACTCTTAAGGTATAGTACTTAAACTATTCTTAAAAGATGTATGCTTGATGTGGGGTTGGGAGTGATCCTTCAGCCCAAGGTCAATTCGGGTTACAAATAGTCTTTCGAATGTCCTTGAAATCTAAGAACTTGAAATCAGAGAGAGGTCGTTATGGGTTGTTGGGAGGGATCTACGCTCAAATCTTCCTATGCTCAAATTTCCAACGCTCAAGTCAGTATTTGGACAAGAAAGGAGATTAAATATATATATATATATAGGGAGATCATATGAAAGTAGAGGGTGTGCATACCATAGAAATGGAGTAAAATGGGGGTATTTATGCTAGTATCTCATTTCAAATGAGGAAACTGATGTGACATGACCTAAGTGCTTCCTAGCAAGTTGGGTTGATGATCAAAATTGATCTGGATCGCGGTTAGGTTGAGAGACCCGAATCCAACTCATTCAAGTATTTTGTTGGGTAATATTAGTATTATTGAATTAATTTATCTCATGTGAACCTAATATATATTATAGAATGATCTTCATGCATTTGGACGTCATTTGACTTGAGATGTGCTAAAATAATATTTTTCAGTTGGCCCATCAAGTATTAAAGTGGACCGTCAATTGAAACAACACAACCACCAAATTCTAATACTATAAATACCACCATTAAAAAGAGAAAATGGCATGGAGGACTTTCATAATTCGGGTGAATTCTCTAAGAAAATGCGTCACAAGTTAACCCATAACACCCACCATCAAACTACAAATTTCACCGTGCCCTGTGGCCCCTTCAAGGGAGGAGATTGGTTGAGACAACAGACAACAACGATCACTTCCATCCTTGGTGGAAGATGCCCCACTCAAACTCAGTGAAAGCTATTGCCCAATATGCTGTAGAGCACCATCAGGTGGAGCCCCTTCTCTTATAGAAATCGATAAGTCTCATCTAATTTAGAGCAAATGGAGCCAAGGCCAAATTAATGAGAGATACAGAGTCACAACACCTATGGTCTTATCAAATGGAAATTCCCAAAGCCAAAAAGGGTTGAAGGACAATCATTTTCCACAACTCAATCTCTAACTCTATTCAAGCATGTTTTAGGAATAGAAACCTATATTGATTTTTGTAAAAGACCCCAACTCTATTTTTGTACAACATTAAAAATAGATTATCATCCAAGTTAAACCTCAATTAATCCAATGTATTCTAATGAATTTGTATTACTTTGAAAATAATATTCCCAATTCTTTAGCTTTGTTATTATCTTTTAAATATAATATCATATTATCATTTATATTTTACAAAAATATTTGTATCATGCAATGGATTATAACTTGAGCTTTTAATTGTTTTATTTTTTACTTATAGTATAATCCTATTATTATTTATATTTCATAAAAATATTTTCATATTGTGGCTTGTCACAAAATTATAACTGAAATATATGAAATATTAGAATATTTTACATCAAAAAATTTATTTAATATTGATATACCATATTACTTTTATTCTAATGGAGACTATTTGGCATTTCTATTCAACTATTAAAAAAAAATGATAGTATTTAGAAAATTATAGTATTTTATTTGTAAAAGCATAACAAATATTAGTTGTATATTTATATTTTTTACTTAATCTAATTAAGTGAATAGAGTTTTTGCTAATAAGCTTATATTGGCTAATATAAATTGAAATTATGTTGTGTATACGCTTATATTGTAACCTCCCAACAGCGATAATTGAGATTATTTACAAGTTGTAATTTTATATTTGTATTTTTTCTTCAATACAATATCAAAATGTAACCTAAATCAAAGAAACCCGACAAGCTAACACACACACAACAAAAAAAAGATTAATACTTTATATATAGCATAGATTAACTATCGACAAATTAATTACGTAAAAATGCATCAACACTCACACTTTTTTGATAATCAAACCTAATACGCCAAAAAATTTGGAATTTCAATTTATCAAAATTTTCTTGCTTTATTTAATTGATCCCACTCAACTTAGTTTTTTGTTCTTTTTCTTATTGGAGGTCCAATCAACAAGTTAATTAAGTTATTTGGTACGTAATATTTTCAATTAGTTATTGATAGACGTAAATAATCTTATCAGTTATCAGCAATGAAAACTTCACACTCCAAAGCTACCTGGACATGTTTGATTTGATCCCACTCTACCAAACTTTGGCTCTTCTTACTTTTACTTATTGGAGGTCCAATCAACAAATAAATGAAGTTAGTTGGCATGTAATATTCAAAAAAATAAAATAAAGTTACCAAGATATGGGAAGTAATTACGGCAAACGAAAATAGAGGGTGGGTTTGTTTAGGCCAGTTTGGTTTCATTTCCATACTCTATTTTTATATTTTTTATTATTTAAAAAGTAAAATATACCATTTTTTATACATTTTCACCCAATATAATTTTCAAAATGCATTTCCCAATAACCTATATGGCTATATATCTCCTCTCTATTTCATTATTACTATATTTCTCCACCTATAATGTACTAAGTTCAACATAATCATTACTTTTCTAATAATATATCCAAATACAAATTCATTTTTAACTCATTTTCACTAACTACTTTTTAAAATTTTAGAAATGATAGAAATGGGAAATGAAAATGAAAATAAAACCAAATAGACCGTAGTTTTGGAGTGAATTGTGAAAAATATTTTGGGTGAATGATTTTTGGGAAGTGCAGTTGAGGAATGTGATTGTTATTTGTTTGTATTTTGGGTAGTATGTGGATCAATAATGTTTTGAGGAGAAAATTATTTTTTTGGTAGTATTTTGAATATTGACAAATTTTATTGTAAATGTCACATCGCTCATTTTTTTATTGGATTGTTGGGGTTAAATAAATATTTTGATATTATTTATAAATGTGCATATATAGTGTGATTTGTGTATGTATATATATTTTTAATGGAATTTAGGGTAGCGAATTGGACAATGGATTTCAGGTGAACTTTTTAGGGTATTTTGGGGATTTTTTGTGTGTTTTGTAAAGTGAAATTGGAGGATATATAATGATTTATTTGTTTAAATGTTAGAGTTGGAAAATGTTGTGGAGAAAAGGTAACAAACAAAGCCAAGAATTTCACACTCTAATTAATCAAACTTCCAATAATATAAGTCAATTTAATTATAAGGTGGAAAAAATTGTGAGGTGATCAATATAATTTTCACAAAATTTAAATCCATTTTAATATTGACAAACCTATGACTATAGAGCCGACAATTTTGAAGGATAAAACGAACATGAAGCTTGTCAAGCGTGATTGTAACGCGGATAGTTAAAACGCTTGTGACGAGGACATTTTAGGATCTATATGATTTTGTTTTGGGGTATTTTAGGAAATGTGTTTTGAGAAAATATATTTAGAGAAAATGTTTAAAGAGTGTGAAGAATAAATATTTTTTAAGGTAAATATTTTTTATTCTATATATTTTTTATGTAAATTTTTGTTGGATTAATGGTATTATATTAAATTTTTATATATCATTTGTTATTATTCTAATATAGTAATAATTGAAAATTATATGTTTATATTAAAATAATGATTAAAAGATATAAATATATATGTTCCTTTTTTTGATATAATGATTTGAAATGAATAGATTTTTTTTTTTTTGAATTTCTTAGAAAATCAAACCTGAAATTGACCTTTTAATTTTTTTTTCCTCTATATAATGATTAGTGCTGTTGTATCACAATTTTAAGTTATTGATTGTTTTAAAAGAAAATTAATATTTTAAGAAATAAAAATTATTTATAATGTTTTAAAAGAAATTTTAATAAATATATTTAATGACTTAAATTCATTAGGCCCAAAGGCCCCAAATTAACAAACAAGCCTGTTCTAGGAGAACATTCCCAAACATACCATGTGAAAGTTATATTATGAAAAATAATAATTTATTACAACAATGATTTAATAGTAATACTTATAATTTTAAATTATCATTATTAACAATTTAATAATACATGCATATTGTGGTATTGATAACTCAGTCGCACAAAATTTATCAATGGGATCTGCAACAATATTTGGTTATCATCATAAACTCAATTCTTGTTGTTTTAAACTTATGACAATCATTATTGTGACGAAAAACTTTGATCACTTTATATGTGTGATTAATGACACCTTTCTCATTTTAATTTAATATATTGTTGCTAATTTTGTTTCTTTTTTACAGCAATATATATCTCTAACTATAAAATAATGAAACTTAATTACAAATTTTGTTACTATATATTAAATTTATAAAAATCACTATTACATTGCGAATTAATAAAGTACAAATGAAAAGGGATACTTAAAACTGTGAAGTTTTGGTTTCAAATTTCACCAAAAAATAAAAGATATGGCTGCCTTTTGTTTTCTTTAATAGTATTGTTTCTTTTGATTATTGATTGCAGTAGTCCTTAATGGTTATTTTTTATTGATAATTGATTATTAAGAGGGTGTTTGGGTGAGCTTATGAGACCTTCAAAACATTTTGTAAAATGTTTAAGAGTTTATAAGTTGATAAAAAGTGTTTTGTAAATTTTTTTAAAAAAAAGAGCCTATAAGATCCTAAAATATGATGTTAGGAGCTTATAAGCTCTTTTAAAAAAAAAGTAAGGAGAGACCCTAACTTATTTTTAAAATCTTAACAAGCTCCTTCATTTTTAACCATTTTAATTATACAATTGTCATTATTAATGTTTTATAAACTCCAAAATCTTATTTTATCCAAATACTTCAACAACTTATTTTAAAAATAAGATTTAACATTTTATAAACTCCAAAAACATCTTATAAGATGTAAGAGCTTATAAGATGTTTAAAATAAGTTTAGCCAAACATCCTCTAAATATTAACATTCAGAAAAAATCATAATTCCAATAAAATACAATTCTTATCATGACAAAAGTAATTAATAAGTAATAACAAGTTCTACTCATCACTTAACATCGAATCTCTTTACATTCTTGTTTTTGTGGTAGAAAGGGAGTGCAGAATGTGGACTTTTGACCATAAAATCGGGAAGGTCCTAGAATTTCACCATGCTTATGGGACTAACTCATCTAGAGAGCACTTCAGACAGCAGTGCCCTTTACAGCACATCAGTACAGACGCCAAAAGCATTCCCTTAAAATTAGTAAAAGAATTCCTTGACTATGACAAAAGGTGAAACTTTAACAACATCGTAATTGGAGCTTCCAATGATTATAGGATTCCAGCTAGACTTCCTTTGATGACCCAAGGGCCTCTGTTGTCCATCAGCGTACTGGGAACAAGGACCAACGCAAATAGAACTTTGCGGCAACCTAGGAATAGTTTGTTATGTTTTGTCCTAAAAAGATATTTCCAAGGATAAAAGAGGAGAACTTTTATAAGTTGATTCAAATTTGTTTTTGTCTTGTTCAATGTGGAATCATTATAAGAAAAAAAATAACTTGATGATAAAATAACAAGTAAAAATATATAAATTATCACTGATTATGTATATTAGCCGACAAATAATTTAATTTTGTCACTTTAATAATTTTTATAAACTAAATAGTGACAAGAATATTGTTTAAACTGTCACTATTGATAATTAGTGACACATTTATGATCGATGACAATTTATTGACAACAAAAATCTTATCACAAGTTATATTGATGATTTTTATTGCTACTAGGTTATCGCAATAGGGGTGTCACAATTATTAATGGTGACAACTTAAAATATCAGTATTTGTCATTATTTAGTCATATTGTGACAAAATAAAAGTTACTGTCACTTAAAAGTATCGTTAATGACAAGATAAAAATTATTGTCATTTCATATATGTTATTAATTAGTGACAATTTTTTCTTTGTTACTTATTATTGTGTTATGAATATTATAATTATATATATTTGTAGGGAGTATAGAGAATTCCATGATTAGGTAGCTATATGAGATGAATCTGCACTTTGATTTGGTGGAGAGAGACCCCATTGCATAACTAGTCACATGCAATTAGAATTGAATTATTAGACATTTGTAGATATTATATTATATCATAATTAATTAATCACTGCCCAAAATTTATTCACCAAGTAAGAAGCCAAAAATTAGGTTATGGTATATACTGTGGCTACACCACTCGACAACAGCAGTTTTTCTTGTACAATGTTAGAAATTTCACAAGCTTATTTCACTGGAAATAATGTATAAACAATTGGCAAATCTTTCACATTCTGTGTCCAAATTCACTTTGGATTCTCTAGCTTAATGCCTTTGTAGAAAATATTTTAAAAAATAGTGTAAAATACACCATCCACTCCCACCCCAAAATAGCCGGCATTTTTTTACCAAGATCTTATTCTATCAATAA
This sequence comes from Jacaranda mimosifolia, assembly GCA_018894105.1. Lineage (NCBI taxonomy): Eukaryota > Viridiplantae > Streptophyta > Magnoliopsida > Lamiales > Bignoniaceae > Jacaranda > Jacaranda mimosifolia. Next base: position 54,844,989 of record CM032117.1, read on the forward strand.
GGAAATTAGAATGAGAAAGATTTTCTTTTTTTCTTTTTGACAATCCTCTTCTATTTTATATCACAAACTAAACCCAAGCGTATAAATTATTTTTCAAATAAATACTTTGCTAGATCATATATATTTTACGTATATTCATAGAGTTGAATGCGAAATATAAATTAAATATAGAGAATTTAAATGAGTAATAACAGCTCAAAAGGCCCAGGATCATCTCGACCAATGTTGTTCGGAGGTATAGAGCATCTCAATCGATCACAATCGGGAGGAAATACAGACAGCCCTGTTGGCTTGGCTTCAGCCCGATCCAGACTGGGAACTCACTCCAGCCTTATTGCTCCACGAGCTAAAATAATTTAAGAGTGCAAGCCCAACAGACTATGCATATCAAATTATCCTTATGACTCCATAACAATACAATTGATCAATCAATAACAATTTAGTGGCATGAGCATGACAGCTCGGCAAGACAACTCGGCAATAACAATAGCACAAGCAGGACAGCTTGGCAAAATAGTGGCACAAGCACGACAGCTTGGCAACAACAGTGGCACAAGCACGACAGCTTGGCAAGGCTCTGGGCCCAACAATACTCCTATATCATTTTCAATCAATATTTTGAACGATCAATTGCCAACAGGGTAGAATAACTTAACAATGATGCCAACACAACAATTCCAGAATATACTGATCAATCAAGGAAATCAATACGATATTTGACACTCAACATACCAATTCAACAGGAATGATACAGTAACACTGTGAAAGTTCATGGCGCTACAACAGTAAATCAGTGCATTCAGAACGATTTTAAAGAAAACACAGGCCACTCGATCGTACAGTTCAGTTTTCAGAAAAAGAAATCAATTTTCACAAAGCTTCACAGAAGCCGATCTGGACAATCATTTTCAATAAAACGGATCAAATATCAATAAATTTCAAATCAAGAGAACCTCACAGGGTTCGAGAATCAATAACAAATCACGACAGATATCAAGTCAGCAGAACCTAACGAGTTCAACGATAGATTAGGCTCAACAAATCAAGAACCAAGCCGTATAACCCAGCAGAGTACGATAATCAAAGCAATAATAACCCTCACACAGGTTTATCAAGGAAACGATAGGTCCAAAGGTTGCCAAATTGGCGGATCCTCACCTTGTCAATCTTAGCAATAAGTCAGAATCCTACTGGTCTCCAGAACCCAAATCCTTGTCACCTATTTAAAAGGATAATTTACAAATTAAACTTTCGTTCAATCCTGAATATCCATATTAGTCATACTTAATTAAAATCAAATACAATAATCCCCGAATAACATAATACTTAGGGTCTTTCTCTTTAGCATCAATACCACAGGATATATTATACGTACTAGCTGTATGAAATATGTACGGGTTTCAACCTATACTAGGTCAATAATAACAATCCAATTTTTTTTGTTTTGTAAAATCCCAAATTTTGTTACTTAAGTTGCAATAACATGAAATTAGGGTTTTCTACACTTAATAAGCCTTCTAGCCTATAGTTCACATGAAATAATACCATTCCGGATTCAATAAACTTATTTATCGTGCAAGAACGTTCAAATCTTATGCATGGTTGTTCTGATCGATCATTTCCTTCATTATCCTTCGAGATACAAGGTTTGAATAAGGAATACATGTATACAAATACATGCAATAGGCTAAATTCCATTTCCAGACAATTACCCAAATATCGAGTTATCGAAAAAGAGGAACGACGATCAGCCCTCATGCATGGCTTTCCCTGGTCGAGACGAGCATTCTGTCCGATCACCGCTACCACCGAAAAGTTTCAAAACTGCCACCAAAAGCTATTCCTCAACCCCAGGAATCCAATGCTCCAATTAGTTTTTCATTCCGACATCGGAAGGACCCTCTAATCGCTGGAAAATAGTAGCTCCGCCACCAACACCGCCATGCAATTTTTGTGAAGTTTCTCATCCTACAGTGGTCCGCTCAACGATCCGAGAGTACCGGAGTGATCCTTGAGCTCAGCCCGACAGAATGGTACCAATTTTGGCCGTCAAAATTCGCTGGAGTGACAACCCATTTTTCCTTCCATTTTCGTCGGTTTCTTCTTAAATTTCTCCAGTGTTCTCGCCGAAAATGAATGAGGGTAGGTGGTTTTCGAGTTCAAGGTAGCAGGGTGATGGTAATTGTTGGTTGATATAAGGTGGTCCACAGTGGTGGTGAGTTTTCGCCGATGGTGAAGGGATGGGGAGTGTACGGCGATGAAGATGATGAATGGAGGGGGGGGAAATAAAAAAAAGAAAAACTTATTTTTATGTTTAGAATCTTTCATAATCACAATTGAGCCCCCTAAAATTTCTGCTGGCCAAACTTAAGTCCCTCAAACCAATACTTACCTCAATTGAGTCCTAGCATTTAATGGTGTCTTCACATTGGATCCAAATCTAGTAAAATTTCAAACATTAACCCCTATCAGAAATAAAATGATGAAATTTAATCCTCTAAATTTACATTTAAGCCCACAAACTAACAAAATATACATATATTTTTATTTATTATTTTAGATATCATTATAATGATCAAATTTGGAGAATTCAAAAATATTATATAAAATAAAATTCTAGGTATGTTACAAAACTAGTTCACCCGATTAAAATGAAACATAAAATTGAATAAAGGATCCAATATGTAAAGATGATTGATCTTAATATTTCATACCAGCCCTTCAAAAAATGCAAGAACTTTCCTCCTATTCACCTAAATTAATTACATCAAATTTTAAAATTACCTGAAGTACAAACCAAACAAAATATCTTCATTATAAAATTTGCCAACTCCCATGCATAAGCATGCCCACAAATAGTGCAACAACAAAAGTTGGCCAATTGTTTACTTAGCAAAAAAGGGTGACCACTAATTATTAAGTCACCACATGCATGCCAAAAACTAGTGCATGTGGAGTTGGACATGTACAAAGAAACCATCTGAAAAAAATCGGACTGCCACCAAAATTTCTGCTAAATTATTACCAACCTGGCCACCATTTAGCAAGGCTTAGACATAATAATAACTTATCTCTATATATATTTCTATGGTTGGCTGATTCTTGGAATATCTCCGCTAGCACGCATGTCATTAATGGAGCTCACCTTTTCATCACTTTGGATTCTTTATTTTATTTTTTATTTTATTTTCTATTCCAACTTATTAAATTTATATCAAGTATATCTAATTCTCAATTAATTATCTTTATAAAAAAATATTTAATACACATATCATATATTCATGAAATAAAACAGAGGATGAAATAGAAAATGGAATAGAGGATTTAAACTGTCTTTTTACAAGCTAGATTTGAGTTTTTCACTCTTGGAATTAATGCACCTTAAAATTGTCTTAGGGGCTGTTTGATTTTGTTTTTTGGTGGTATTTTTATTTTTAAGTATAAAATAAAATAAAAAAATTAATTATAAATGTATTTTTGAGAATGAAATGTTGTTTGGAGGTTTTGTTTAAAATGTAATGATTATGTAGGGTTGAAAATGAGTTATATTTGAAAAATGTAGTATTTTATATTAAAAATTGTGTAAATATGAGTAGAAAAAAATAAAAAATAAAAATAGAGAGAGAGAGTGTAATAGTGTATTTGAAAAAATATATTGAAAATAAAAATATTTATGAAAATAATAATAGCTTTTTGCTTTTATTTTCTTTCATTTTTTGAAAAAAATGAAAAGAAGCTTTGAAAACAAAACTAATCGGGCACTTAACAGTTGGATTAATTATGTGTAATTCCATATGCTTTCACAAGGTTAGAATCAGGAATATGTTCCAATCAAGGGCCCCACGGGTATGTGCGGCAGGAAAATATCTGAGATTAATTTACCAAAAAAAGAAAAAAAAATTAAAATCAAATGGCTGGGAATGCTATGAGTGTGTCTCTCTTTTTCTTTTTTTAGTAGTAATGTAACTTATGATTGATTAAAATTTTGTTTGGTACCATATGTAGTACGTCAACCAAACTAAATGACAAATACTACGTATGGTATGAATAGTAGTGTTGGAATACATGATTATACAGAGGAAAATTTCCATTTACAAACTTAATTGGTTTATTGTATTTAATTTAATTGCATGAAACAATTGAATTGTCAAAGAACTATATACCATCATTTTTCGTTTTCCTAGCCTAGCATCTCGGTTGGTTATGTGATACTTGGTACACATTAGTTGTTAGTGTGTGTGTGTATATATATATATATATTAATTTATACACACGCATGCATATCAGGAGTTCGTTAAGACTCGAACTCCTAACCTCTCACATAATGTGGAAAACTTATATTATTAGGTCACAGGCCACTTAACTATTAGTGTGTATATATTTGTAGTATAGGTCTTAGTATTTGTCTGTACGTTGTGGTCATAAAAATGAGTAATAATGCTACTTTATAATACTGAAATATGTAGATACTAATAGACCTGGCAAATGGGTACCCGTGGGTAACCCAAGAGCATGTAAGAATGGGTTGGGTAAAATTACCCATTTTTTATTGGGTACGAGATAGTTGACCCATTACCCATGACTATGGGTAATGGGTAACCCACGGGTACCCATACTCTTTTTTTTTTTTTTTTTTTTAATATTTTAAGAAAAATTAGTATTTTTTTTTTTAAAATTTACATAATATTATTTAAATGTTGGTTGTTACCTAAATAAAATTAATAAAAGAGGCTACAAATTTCAAATATTATATTGAACAAATATTTTAAAGCATGTCAAATGTTTTGGTTTGAAAATTACAACTTAAATATTTAAACATATATTAAATTTAAGTTATATTACATTTCGAAGTTTAAATTTAAATTTCATTATATGTCAAAAGTTTTTTGAACTAAAAGTTTAAACACCACTTAAATATTGTTGATATCATTAACAAAAAAAAGTGTTACACCTTCCAAAATAGTTGCAAAAATTAGAGAAAAAATAAAAATAAAAATAAAAATATAAATAATTATTCACGGGTTACCTGCGGGTTGGGCCGAAAAACGGCGGGTAATTAGACGGCAAGTAAAATTACCTGCATTTTATTTGATACAAAAAATGAGGCCCATTACCTGCATTTTTTTGGGTACCCGTGGGTTTGGGTAATTTTTTGCCGGGTACTAACAGGCTGTATATATTTACCATCGAAAGATCAAAATAATTAGTGACCTTAAGTATTCAGTTTATCTCTTAATCCTACATAAGATGAAATAAGTTGAATTTATGAGTCAGTGTTTTAAATATCTAGTTATCTTAGTCAATATATTATAATCAATTTTTTAACTATTTTCTTATTATTACGGACCAAAAAATAATCTTATTGTTTTTTCAACATAGTGGCTTGGCAATATGGTTCAAACTCAATTACAGTTTTGATTATCTGTTAGATAAAAGGAATTGGTTCATCTTATAGAGTTCTATAAAACGGATTCATCTTATGGAGTTTTGGGAATGACAGGTAGCCAATCTGCAATTAAAATCCCAATCAATATAAATGTCCTAAGATAGAGACATTTCTCATCAGTTATAAATTTCAATCCACCCGAGAGATGTAACAAGTGAAACACTTTATGGATACAAAAATCAATAAAAATAGATATGTTTGTAAAGATACAAATTATTTGACAGAAATAGAAAGACATTGTAAAACTTGGTGGTCCTCTAAAATTGTTGTATGTTAACTCGGTGCAGCATAGATCGTCGAACTTTTCTCCCTTTAATTGTATTCTCATGAATTGTATTTGTAATTAATTAAATATTCTGATCGGAGCATCCATTGTTTTACTCAAAATGTGCCAAATTGTGCAAGATGGTTACTGAGTTGGACAACTAAGAGGGTGTTTGGTTAATTTTATTTAAAAGGTCTTATAATCTTTTACATCTTATAAAATATTTTTGGAGCTTATAATTACATGTTAATTTTTTTTTTTTAAAAAAATAAGTTCTTAAAGTGTTTGGATAAAATAATATCTTGGAGCTTATAAGATGTTAGTAATGGAATTTTTGTAATTAATATGATTAAAATTAAGCTAACTTGTTAAGATCTTCAAAATAAGTTAGGAATTTCTTACCTTTTTAAAAAGATCTTATAAAGCTCTTAACATCTTATTTTAGGAGTTTATAATTTTTTTTTTAAAAAATTTACCAAATATTTTTTCACATCTTATAAGATATTTTGAGAAGCTTATAAGCTCACCTAAACACCCTTGAAACATAACTTTAATTGTCCACTTGAACATATTATCAAATAGTGCTGTATTTGCTGTGAGAGCCCCAGTGCATGTTTTCTTCTTTCCTAGAAATTGAAACCCTCAAAGGTTCGATATTTACTGATCTGCATTATTTAACTTACGAAAAAGACATAAACCAAAATCTGAAATAAATAATTATTTGTGATAACTAAGTGGCTCTTCATATAATAATCCCATGCATATATGGGCTAATATAAATCCTGCATAGTAACAATGACAAAAGTTTGAGACTGCTCCAAGCACAAAGCTGCCCATGAATGATGATAATTATTTCTGTTAGGTGCATGTAGTCAGTGTTTAATTATTTGGAATTAGCTTGTTTGGTGCAAATTGTCATTAATGTTAAATTTATGAAATCTCTTCCGGTTCTATTTTTGACTAAATTTATTTAAAGAATTTTATAAGTTCCTACATCTTTGTAAGATATATTTGGAGCTTATAACATGTAACCTCTTATTTTACAAATAAACTTTTGAAAGAGTTTGGATAAAATAAGATTTTGAAATTTATAAAATATTGATAAATTACAATTTTGTAATTGATATATAGTTAAAAATAAACAAGTTTTTTAAAATTTTAAGAAATATATTGGGAACTCCTTAATTTTGTAGATATAAAAGAGCTTATAACATCATAGTACAAATTTATGAGCTTATAAGCTTCTTTGATAAAATTTTACAAATAATTTACAACATCTTATAAATTCTAAAATATATTATAAAATATTTTATAAAGTTTATAAGTTTGTTAAACACTCTAATATCAGAGTTTTTAACTTTTTCACAGCGCTTACAATGTAATAACATCAAGGGCTCAAAATAAACATTCAAATCTGTGGGGAGATTTTCCAAAATAAGTGGCAACATATCTTATGTCTCCTCAATAAAGATGATCGATCGATGTAACAAGTTACTTGTAAGTTGCTTCATATTTTAGAGAAGTTGGAGGCAATAATTACATACTTGTAATTACAAAGAATTATTGGCTAGTAAAATAATTACCATAGTAAGATTGATTCCATTTTACTATGAAACTTCAACCAAGTTGCTCCATGATTAGCATCTGACAATAAGTGCAAAAGTAATTCACCTGATTTAGATTCAAATGAATCATAATTAAAGAAAACGAGGGTCTAGCCTATGAAAATGCAACAAGCTGCAACTGTTCTGCTATCAGCACAAATTGGAATACAAGGGAAATCAATCATGCAGTTTTAAAATAATCAAGATTTGCTTTTTATTTTATGATATTAACCAATTGGAAGTTAGTGGCCACCTTTAGTATAAATAGTGAGATACTCATTGTAAAGCATGCCCACTACCACACTCGAGAGAACTAGATTTTTTTTTGCTTAAGTGGCAGTGAGGGAGTGAGCATTAGTGTGAGAAAGGGGGAAATTTTTCTTAAAAATAATAAATAAATGGCTGCTCATAATGACAAAATTGATCTTCAAACACCCTTGATTTCAATCCCCCAGAAACATGATCCTGAATCCAAGGGAAAATTCACTAGAGATGAGATTTTGGCAGAAACTAAGTTACAATTGTTCCTGGCAGGTCCCATGATGTTTGTCAATCTTTTGTTGTCACTAATACAAACAATTTCAGTTATGTTCGTTGGCCATGTTGGAGAACTGGCCCTCTCCGGGGCATCGATGGCCTCTTCCTTTGCATCTGTCACAGGGTTCAGTTTGCTGGTGAGTTTTTCGATACAATTTCATTCCCCGGTTTCAAACAGATAGTAAAATTTTGTATTTCTTACATCATTTGTACTTTTGGGTTCTCAGGTTGGAATGGCATGCGCATTAGATACCTACTGTGGGCAATCTTATGGCGCAAAACAATACCATATGCTTGGAGTGCACATGCAGAGAGCCATGCTTGTGTTACTATTTGTAAGTATTCCTCTTGCATGCATTTGGGCCACAGCGGGAGATATTCTTGGGTTACTAGGACAGGATCCAGCAATTGCAGCCGAAGCTGGATCCTACGCGCGTTATATGATCCCGTCGATTTTCCCGTTCGCCCTCCTCCAGTGCCAATTCAGGTTTCTCCAAACTCAAAACAACGTTGTGCCGATGATGCTAACATCTGGAATCACAACACTGCTTCACATACCTATTTGCTGGCTCCTGATGGCCAAGCTTGGACTGGGGAGCAAAGGCGCGGCCCTGGCAAACGGCATTTCTTATTGGACCAACGACTTTTTCTTGGCGTTGTACATCACGCTGTCTCCTGCTTGCAAGCACACTTGGAAAGGTTTCTCCAAAGAAGCCCTGCAGAATGTTTCCAAGTTCATTTGGCTGGCAGTTCCCTCCGCTATTATGGTCTGGTAAGGATATTTCTCAGTTTTTCTCTTACCTGTGAATTACATGGAAACATGTTACAATAACATGGAATTCTGACAGCTTGGAGATTTGGTCATATGAGATTATGGTTATTGTATCTGGTCTTCTTCCAAATCCCACATTGGAAACTTCAGTTCTCTCAATCAGGTTAGCCATCTATGACTTGGATTACCCTTTTAAGTTATATTCATATTTCCAAGTACTGAAAATCTGGTTTTTTACCTGATCCAGCCTTAACACAAATAGCATGATTTACATGATACCCCTTGGACTGGGGAGTGCAATAAGGTGATCCATCAGAATTGATCTCTAAAAGATTTCCATCTCGTCAAATACACAGTCTACCACCATTTCTAGTATATACATCATGCTTATAAAATTGCTTATATCTCAGTGTACGGGTTGCAAACGAGTTGGGCGCTGGCCGGCCAAAAGGAGCCCGTCTAGCCGTGTACATGGCCACATTCATGGTGGCACTGGAAAGCATGGTGGCGGTTGTGGTCATAATCTTGGGCCGCAAGATCTGGGGATACTGTTTCAGCAGTAAAAAAAATGTGGTCTCATATGTTTCTGATATGATGATACTAGTTGCTGTCGCTAACTTGGCTGATGGAGTTCTCTCTGTTCTAAACGGTATGCATATATAGTATATCCGAATATCAAAATTTAACAAAAAACCACGAATTTTAAAACCTTTTACTTACAATATATTCATTCTTGGACTTTTCCAGGCATTGCAAGAGGATGTGGTTGGCAAAAGATTGGTGCAGTAGTGAACCTGGCATCCTTTTATATAATCGGCATCCCTCTCGGCATAGTGTTGGCATTTGTTTTGCATCTTGGAGGGAAGGTAACTTCAAAAATCACTAGCCCTTGTGCCATTTCCTTTCTTCCATCAATTTGTGTTAAACTTGTTTGTTACTTTTTGGTGCTCAGGGCCTCTGGACTGGAATCATATCTGCAATTTTCGCCCAAACTCTTTTCCTGTCAATCATAACCATCCGCACTAATTGGGAGACAGAGGTAAAAATACTTGATATTCATTTAGGCCAAATTGTACAACACTCCATGTGATATTTGAAATTAGTTCATAAGCTCCTGTAAAAAAATATATATACAAAAATACTCCTTGTGTTTTTTAAAATCATATAATGAGCACCTCTGAGAGGGTTGGTGTCATTCACGCACGAGTGTGGGCGATTTGGTATGCATTCTTATGTATAAAAAGATGATTATACCCCCACTTATCAACCGTAAGATTTTTTAAAGAAATCAACGGTCCAAATTAAATCATATAATATTTTTTTTTAAAAATTAAAAAAATAAATAATATATTATTATATATATATAATATAATATATAATACATATATATAATATAATGTATATCCCATCCCACCACACACGGCAGCTGATTTTTCATGGCTGCCACTAGCCAGGCAGCCAGAGATTTAAAAAAAAAAAAAAAAAAAAAAAAGATGGTGATCAGCCATGGCTGCCCGTCGGGTTTGGGGAAGAGGGGTGGGGGTTGGGTTGGGTGGGAGATGATTATATAATATATTATATATAACATATATTAATATATAATATATGTTATATATAATATGTATATTTTATGTACAGTATAATATATGTATATAATATATAACATATATTATATATATGCATATATATGCATGTTATGAAGTTTATATATGTGTATATTATATGTATATAAATATAAATAAAAAATATATTATATTTTTATAAATATTTTATATTATTTAACTTGAAAAGAATTAAAGAAAATTTATATATATGGATATATAAATATAAGATATGTATAATTAAATAATATATATGTATATATTTATAGATAAATCTATATATGTACATATATTATAAAATAGTAATTAAAAACTATATTATATATACTTTTTTAAATATTTGATATTATTTAATTAAAGAATTTATATACTATATACATAAATAAAAAATATATATGTATACTTATGCATAAACTTATACATATGTATACATATTATATATATAAGTATGAATAGAAACATATTATATATCTTTTTTAAAAATATTAAGTATTATTTAATTAAAAATGGATATTTTTTTTTTAAATGAGATAAATAATATATAAAATAAAAGTAAAAATGATTTGAATTTCAATTTTATTTAAGGAAAATTTTTGTCTTTTTAATATTCAATGGACATCAAATAAGAACATGGGTCAAGTGAGTTACGTTCAATTAAACACATGAAGTATAAGAGCCAATTTCTATTTCACAAAGGTTATGAACCAATTTCAAATATCACAAGGGCACTATGCAATTTGGCCTATACATTTATAATCCCACTTAAAGACTTGTTTTTACCTTTTAGAGATCAACTTTATCTGAAAGTTTCAACTTTTTGGGTGGTGGTTATATATAGGCGAGGAAGGCTTCTGCTAGAGTTTTTGACTCAACAATCCCAGTTGTGGCATAGTGTGAAAAGATGATGAAATCAAAGTGGCTCCTTTGTGGCAGAAATCCCAGTTGTACTCTGTGGATGGCAAGAGAGCCATATCAGGTAAATGTCTGCTGTTGTGCCAAAGGAGATGAATCTACGAAGACATTTGGAGAATATCCCTCAGTCATATTCGAATTATTGTTTTATGTTTGCGTATCCGGTTTGAGATTATTTGTGAGATTTTTGTTTGTGAATATTTAATGAGCATTTTTATTGGTTGGAGTGTTTTTCCAAAATATTATTCTAATAAAGAATAATTTCCAAACTATTACTCTTTCAAAACTATTTTTCATATTATTACCTTATTGCCACATGTATTGCCATATAAGTACTGATCTGGTGCATAGTTTCATTTTCTTTACTTCCATTCCCAAACTCGTTCATTAAGTTTTCTAACATACACTCTCCTTTGTCCGGCACATTCAAAAGATCACTTGCATCAAAATCATAATCTAACACTACACTTTCCTGGGCGCGCAATTGCGTAACAGAGCCATCACAAAATTTGAAAGCACATTTGCCACCTTATTAATATATCCAGGAATTGCTTCCAAGTAAAATTCTAAACTGACTTCAGGTTGTTTTGTTACATCAAAAACAATACTCAAAGTGCCATCATCTTCAATTGGTAAAGCTATATACTCGCAAAAGTTACCTAGATACTTGAAGTGATCTTAATCTCAAAATGCAGTTGACTGAAACCTGTGATGGCATGCATTTTGTCCACCAACTCATAATATTTGACTTTGTTGCTCATTCTAATTGGTTTTGGACTTGTACTTTCATAATTAATTCCATGTGAATCATATGTTATCGATCCTTCCATTCCAATAACACAAGATTGTAATATGTTCATCAATCATTTTAATCAAGTTGAGCAAAAATTCTACCAATAAGATCTGGAGATAAATACATGAAATGAGAGTTAAAAATCAACCAAAAAATAAGTCTTAAAAATAAATCACATGGTAGGAAAAATATCAAACTTTGTTAGTGTTAATATTGAAAATAAAAGTTAATATCTCAACAAATTATTTTATTAACTACATAAATCAAACAAACAAAGCAAGATTAAGAACTCTAAAAGTTTTACAGCATGAATGAAATTTTGTTTTATAAACTCCTATTATAATTTTATAATATTCTAAAAGACAAAAAGAAAAATGTTAATGATTAGTTCTTACCTTTACTAGTGTTGAGACTTGTAGATTAAGGATGAAAAAGCTAACTAAATTTATTTACTACCTTTTGAGTTTAAAAGATAGTGAAACTCCATCAAAAAGTTGGAAAAAAAGAAAAGAAAGTTCCAATCAATAAAATTCTTGTGGGTCCTTTAAAATGAGGAAATATTATAAATTTTAAGTAATAAGTTTTTTATTACATGAGAATACATGTGGTAATAAGGTAATAATATGAGAAATAGTTTTGAAACAGTGATAATTTGAGAATTATTTTTTATTAAAATAATATTTTGAAAAAATACTCTTGTTGGTTGTTCCACTGGAATATTGCACCTAGAGGTTATGTTTTAAATTTGACATAAACGTTAGACTAAGTTACTAAAAATTATAAAGCGATGGTATCCAAGGGTGTCAATTGTGTGGGGATGAATGCAAGTGGCGGCAGTATCTAAGGAGTGTCAACCGCGTTTTTGGTTGATTGCGGGTGGGGTGGGACACAATATTACTTCCTTCAAACTTGATTGATTTCTCATCAATCTAATTTTCAACCATAACACAATTACTCTATATTAATAAGATTGGAATATCTTTATTTTTTTAAAAAAATAAAAAATGGATCATTTTATTTCACATCATTCAATTTAAAATTTATGATGCAAAAATAATGCACATAGACTTGTTTCAATAAAATAAGAAAAGCAAATGAAGTGCATAGTACATAATATAACATTGAAGCCTCAAAATATATTTTAGATCCCTTCTAGTGTGGGATCGAGAGTGATACTTCATTGAAGTTATGACTCTCTCAAGACTCGAGTTGAGTAAGTTGATATAAATAGTTACGAAGTCTAAGATCTACAATTATGGAAAAATCGTTTGAATTGTTACGAGGAGTACTCCCAACGAAAACCTTCCAAAACTCAAATCAGTTCAAGCAGGTTGAATAAATATGGGAATGATTAGAGAGAATTAGTTGAGAGAGTGTTGGATGGGATACCTCACAAATAGAATGAATAAGGTATTTCCACTGTTTGATATTTGACAAGCATTACTTAGATGAGAAGATAGAAATCTCAAGCGTCCACATCACATCCAATCAACAGCTCTTATTCATACAGATCATATACGGACTCGATAGGTTATGATCATTCCCGTAAAACATAAGAGGCAAATCCTTACCCAAAACAGGCATTCTTCGTATTTTTAAAATCCCCATCACCTTTTCTAATAATTGTAGGAAAACTAGCATTATATCATAGTTAACCCTATCATGCCTCATTATAGTTAAAACTCCTTCAACCAAAACATTAACTACAAGCTTCCACAAACTAATTTTGTAAAAAATCAAATTGCAAATAAAATGAATCTCTACGCAAGAAACAACTCCTATGCAAATCAGATCTACACTTAAATCTTTTCCAAGAGACTGAAACTCTCGTTTGGTTGAACAAATGAAACAATTAATACAGATCCAGCAGCCTTGGATAATTAAGTTGTACATTTGCAAGAGAACCTATTCAACAACTCTAGCAGCTGTAAATTAAGCTGGGGGCACACTGTTGTTCCTTGCAAATTTTGCAATGCTTTCAAAAAATTCGAATTTTCAGCAGCATTTTACCATGCAGTGCAGATCAAATGTTATATTTACATCTAAAATTCCAATTTTAACTGGCGTTGTTAACTAGTCAGTAATTATTTTTGTCACTGAAATACCGACTAATTTAGCTCTTTTTTTTTTTTTTTTAAAAAAATAATACTATCAGCATTTGTTAATTGTTTTTGCTTTATATCATACTTAGTACACGTGCAATATGGACAGAAGCAGTACTGTTTTACTCCGTCACTTTATGAATTAAAGTATATTAGCAGATGCCCCCAACAATAAGAAGCAACCAACCCATTTTATAATAAAATAAGTATGACATTTTCCTCGTACGAAGTTAATTAAATATTGCGATCTTACAAAACATTATTCTATTTGAAGATTTTGTTAAAATTATAGAGGAAAGAGAATTTTTTTGTCCAAATCAAATTTGATCACACCAAATTAATTATATGACAAATATAATAACATTATTTGTTATATAATTAATTAATTCTTTAACTGTACACTAACTATATAACAAATATAATTCACTTAATATATTATTGATTTTAATTTGACCTGATTCAACGTCCTAAAAATATCTTCGCCTCAAAATTAGTATTGGCAACAACTAAGTATAATGCAACTTATATAGTGGTTTGAAGCCATATCTATTTTATATTTTATAGAAAAGTACTAAAATTGCTTTTTACATTCAACTCCCAGTAGCAACTTTAACTAAAGAAAGAATACATTGTAATTCTCAAAATCAACATTATTGAACTAATATTGACAATATTTAAATTTGAATTTCGATTATTTTAATTAAAAATCATAAAATGTATGGTGAAGACATCATTTCCTGATCGAATTGTAAATAGTATGTGAATATTTCGTCTTAATGATGAAAAAAGACATAAATCTTTGTAAAAATTATGTTTAGATCGAGATATTCAATTATTGATCGATTATTCATGTGACGAGCAATAAAACCTAAAGCAAAATGTAATAACGTTCATGTCGGAACACTTTTGCTTTTACATTAATTATTTGAAACAATTAATAATATTATCATCTGATGTGGTGTATCTAAATCACAAACATGATGTCATGACAAGATGGGAAATTCAACGGTGCGAATGGTTTTAAGTCCTTAATTATGTGGTTAAGTTGTCATTAATCATTGCAAACCCCATTAAGCAGGGGATCTAATTAATTAGAAATGTTGATGGTTGATTTTACTAGTGGTGCGCAATCAGTAGTATATATGGGGTTGAAATTAAAGCGGGTGATTTAAAAAAAGGACGGTCTAAATGAGTCGTGCACTGGCAAACAAGTATTTGTTAATTCAAAGCAGATTTTTTTATCGACAGCGACCATTATGATCCTACTTTATTTTATTTTATTTTTTGATGAGATTTAGAATGATGAAAGAACGATGTAATAATGGTAAGAATTAATATTTTTTATAATTGTAGTAATGCGCTTACTATGCATAATAAAATAAGATATGAAGAATGATATGTAGTTTGAGTGTTTATTTCTGTTGATAAAATAGGTAGGATAAAAGTTAAATTAACATAAATATTCTTAAAACAATAACAAAGTCCTCAAAGAAGATATATTGATGCCCTTCACATACTCTCACCTGCTCAATATAATTTTGAGAATAAATACATAATTTTATACTGTTTAGAATTTTGGGAATGTCTCGTCTAATTATTCATCCACCAAATTATTGTTTGTATCCTCTAATTAATTGAGTGTTTCATCTTTTATTTGATAATACAAGTAAATGCATGTCAATTGTATTAATTTTTTATTATAAAGATATTTGATTCTAAATTTAATATACTTGGCATGTATTCATAAAATTGAATATCGATGAAATATTATTTAGAATAAAAATCCAAAATAATAAAACTAACGAATGAACTTTCATGGAATGATAGCTTGTAGGATAAGACATCCTAAGTTATGAATCTTTTCAAGTATACAATAGATGGTATCGCATGAACTTTATCCAACAAAGAAAACATAATTTAGAAGTAGACTTATAAACACTTTTATGGCGGCCATTATTCTAATTTTGGACCTCTTAATTTTAATATTATAACATATATAGTGGGTAAAATAGTATTGGCTAGTTGTGGTTTAAATTTCGGTGGTTGACAATAGAAACTTGGAAATGTTTTAAATATTTTAATTGTTAGATGGTAATAATTCATTTGTGACCGTATCAATCAACAAAATAAAAGCCCAATTTGGTTATAACTAAATGGAGCAGACGTTAAAGAAAGTGATTGAAAATTGGAAGGTCAAAATGAGTCCCGCACTAGAAAACAAGAAATAGTTAATTGAAAGTAAATATTTTTTTGACAGCGACGATTAGTCCTTTTCTTGCTTTTTTTTTTCTTTTCAAACCATTATTCTCTTTATTGTGGTTTAACTTTTGCATAACATTCTATTTATTGGTTTTATTTAAGACTTGTAACGGCATATTTGTAATGTCAGCATTGATGAATCTGGGGCAAGTGGCCGACTATCTCCCCCCCCCCCCCCCCCCCCCGGCACACACACTTTGTATTAACTTTTGCAATAATTTTTAGTTTATATATATTTAAAAATTTTAGTAATAATTTTTATTAACTCTTTATTTATTTTAATTTTGAAAAGTTTAAAACAAATTTTTGGGTCTATTTACAATTAAGTTAGGCCCCTTAGGGCACTTCTATTTTATTTGTTTGAGAATATATTTATAGGGATTTAATTAAAAAAAAACATTTACAACTTTATTGGAATTCACAAAACAATAGAATTTCTCCCTTTTGACTTCAACGAAATTCAGACAAAGAGACAAAATAATCATGAGCAAGTTTAATACTATCAATTCATTTTTCAAGAGAAAAGCTAGCAGTAGCACAAGAGTTGGTGAATCATTTTCTACTCCATCATCAACAATTCAATTTAGCAATTAAAAACAACATCAATCAAACATTTCAAGACTAGAAAGCGCTTACCAATTTGACAATACAATATTAACCAATGAAACAAAATTCGAAGATTTTATATACAAAGTGGACCATATCAGCCTATTCTTGCTGATTGTCTAGATTAAGGTAAAAAAAAATAGCTTTGCCGATTTCAATCTTCATGGTTCAAAAAGCTTCATAATTGGTTGGAGCATTCAATTGAAAAGATGATGCATTCTGTTTGTCGTATTATTTGTTTAGTAACTATTCTAGTAGTTGAAATGATGAGAAAGATGCTTTTATGGATAGAGGATTTCGTGCTTGCAAAAAAGTTTGTGGGAAAAATTGTGCTTTTCTTGCTCATATGAGATCTTCTCCAAATTTACCACATAATGTTTCTGTGAAGCGTTGTGATGATTTGATGGATCAATCGCAACATATAAAAAAAGTTTTCAACAGGCAAAGTGAGCAAATTATTGCAAATAATCATTTACAGTTAAAGACTTCTATTATGACTATTCGTTGCCTCGCATTTCAAGCAAGTGCTTTGGAGGTAATGATGAAAGCATTTACCCATTGAATAGGGACAATTTTATCAAGTTGATAGAGCTTTTAGCATCTACTAATCAATATATTTATGATATTATTCTTCAAAATGCTCAATATATTTCACCTAACATTCAAAAAGAAATCTTAGATATTTTTTCAAGACAAGTATGCACTATCATTCATGAAGATATTTGGTAATTAAATTTTGCCTTATAATTGATGAAGCTAAGGATGAGTCCAACAAAGAACAATGACTGTGGTTTTAAGATTTGTGGATAAAGGTGGGTATGTGGAAGAAAGATTCTTTAATCTTATTCATGTTTTTTATGCTTCATCAATGACTTTGAAAAATGAAATTGATATATTTTTTTTCTCGTCGTAATCTTAGCATTCACAATTTTAGAGGTCAAGGATATGATGGGGCAAGTAATATGAGTGGAGATGGAATGGATTGAAAGCTTTATTATTAAGAGATTTTTCCTTATGCCTATTACATTCATTGTTTTGCTCATCGTTTGCAATTAGCATTAGTTGAAGCAGCTAGAGAAGTGAGTTCGATTCATCAGTTTTTCACAAAGTTAGCATTTATTGTTAATATTATGACAGCTTCTCCCAAAGGACATGGCCAATTAAGGGTTGCTCAGACTTCTAATATTGCAACTCAAATTGCAAATCAAGAGATTGGAACAGGCAGTAGATTTAATCAAATGCGTACCTTGCAACATGTTGGAGTTACTAGGTGGAGCTCTCATTTGAATTCTATCTAAAGCTTACTATGCATGTTTGAAGCCACTTGTCAAGTTCTCCAAAAGAATTCTAAAGAAGATAATTATTCTCTTAGTGTTGATGTTGATGCTGCTTATGATGCTAAGAGATCTTTTGATTTTATTTTTCTTTTGCATGTTATAAGAGATCTATTGGGAATTAGCCATGATCTTTGTCAAGCTTTGCAACGTAAAAGTTAGGATATTGTTAATGCCGTAACTTTAGTTTCTAATACTAAGAACTTGATGCAAAGAATGAAGGAATCGGGTTAGGAAAATCTTACTAAAGAAGTCATATAATTTTGCAAGAAACATGAAATCTTCCTGATATGAGTGCTCATTATGTTCTTGGAAAAGGTAGATATCGACCAAATATTGAATATGATACAGTGAAACATCATTATCATGTCATTTTGTTTATTGCTATTATTGACATTGCAAGAGATGAATAGCATATTCAACGAAAATGCTGTGGAGTTGCTTACTCTTAGTGCAACCTTGGACTCAAGGGGTGATTATAAATAATTAAATGTTGACCACATTTGTGAATTGGCAACTAAATTTTATCCAAATGATTTTTCTAAAATGGAAATGATGCACCTTAAAGTACAAGCACAATACACTATGAGTTCAATGTGCCTCATCATTCTGATTTGAAGAAAATTTCAATAATTTCTGAGTTATGCCAAGGTTTGGTGAAAACTAAAAAATCAAAGACTTATTATTTAATTGATCTTTTGTTTCGCTTGTTATTGATTATTCCTGTTTTAACAGCTACAAGTGAGAAAACTTTTTCTATTATGAATAGTATCAAAAATAGGCTCAAAATAACATGAAAAATGATTTTTTTTTTTTTTAGCTGACTGTTTAATTACTTATATTAAGAAAGATATAGATAGAAATTTTGACATTGATTCGATCATTAATGAATTTATGATATGAAAGAGCATCACAATAAACTTCAATGATATGTTTTATAATCCCATCCCTAAATGTCACCATAATTGGATGGATTTTATATAATATATTCATAGTTACATTCTATTGTTCCAAAAAATAATAATAATAATAATAAATTTTTAAATGTAAATATTAATTTTGTCCCAATTGTACAAAAGAGAAAAATGAAGAAAGATTATGACTCAAAAAAGAGAAGAAAACTGGAGAAACAAATAAAAAAAAGGAAAAAAGAAAAATGACGGCAAAAAATAATTGTAGAGAGAAAGTTTTAATTATATATATAATTATATATATATAATTCAGTTTATATTATTTTTACAAGTCTCTAGCTTTTTAATATTTTAATCCTATAGCACTAAAAAAAAATTATTTTAACAAATTATTTTTCTTTGAGAGATGCAATAATTAATAGCAGTTACACTACATATATGGAAGGTTCAAAAAAGGTAACGAGTAATTCTTTTTGACCTAAAATGACTATTCTCTGTTGATCTGACTCAATATGAGAAGTACATATCCTTTTAATTCAAAGGCAATATTAAAAAATTGATTGGATAAAATCGAATTATAAATCGGACATAATTTTATGCTCATATGAACACAAATACAAGAATGGGACTTAATTAGACAAAATAAGTCAATCTAATGTGAAGTCAAGGACGTCGGCCTATAGTGGCAGACAAAACCAAAAACAATGACCCTTTTCAGATTCAAACAAAGAATTATATATGCGCAAATTGCATATTTACTAATGGAAAAAACTCTGAAACCACAAAAGAATGATGAATTATTAATCTTGAAAAGAAATACCAACATATCTCTGTCGTTATAAACAATTTTCCATGTTAAAATATGTGCAAGTAAAAAATAATTAATCTGCAGTCAGCAATTTTTATTATACACTAGTACAATACCATATATATCAAAATTGGATCAGAAGGATCGTCTCAATAAAATTAGTGGTTTAAGGCAAAACATAAAGATGAGCTTTAATTTTGATATGTAATAAAAAAATTAAATTTTATGGAATTATTAAAATTTTAATACACACATCTTCTTAGTAATCATTCCGTACTTTATAGGAAAAAAAAATTTATATAAAATATTATTATCTAAATTTTATTTTTTGGCTTTTGGAGATACAAAATTATTAATTAACTTTAATACTCAATTTCTTTTTAATGTTTCCTTTTCAATTGATAGTATAGCTAACCCATTATACTTTTCTTGAGACACTGCTAATATTAAATAAAATTTTATTAGTTTCAATTTTAAAAATTTTTGTTCTACTCAAGCTAAAGAAAAAAATTAAGAAATAAAATTTTGATTTATAGTGATAAAAAAGAATTGAAGTTAATGTTATTTAAGATTAGTATTGGAACATTATTTAGTGATGAGGGATGAAAAAGAGGAAATATTTAGTGATTAGTATGGCCAGGAAAAGAAGGGAACAGACAGGGTTTTGATAAGTTAAAAAAATATATATATATACTAAAATTTTAATTTATATTTTTTGATTAATTATATTCAGTTAATTAATTCTTGTATCTTTAAATAATAAGGTCTTCAAATAAAGGTTTTATACTCTTTCTTATGTCTGAATTTTTTGAAAACAAACAAATGTATGAAGCTTTTAAACTAAAGGCCTTATATTCTTTTAGGCTTTAATGTAACAAAAATTAGGTCTTATCTATATATATATATATAATTATATATATACAGATACACATTTTGAAGACTACATTATCAAAAAAAAATTAAAAAAATATATATATATAGGAGGTTTCTAAAATTTAGAAGTTTCAAGACGGTTGCATTTCTTGACTAAAAATAGAGCCGCCCATACTGACCTGTAACAACACAAAAAGTTCTAAATTTTGGAATAAAAGGTGGAGAGTTCATACTACTCTTGGTAAACACATCATAAATACCCACAACATGAATTCTTTCTCAAGCAACACAAAACTCTCTCTGGGACAAAACTCTCTGTTCTACTTCTGGGGTTCATAATTAATTTATAAAAAATGGCATCCAGGTCCATTAAGTTGTCCTTATTTTTATTTCTGGTCCTTTTCTCCTCCTGTTGTGAAGCTGAACTAGGCCAGCCTAAACAAACACAAATGACACTCTATTTCCAGGATTGGTCAGGTGGGCCTAATGCCACTACAATTGAGATTACGGGGCAGCCTGGTGAGCCTCTTAGGTTCAAAAAATTCGGAGCCATGTTCTGCACTGATGACCCGGTAACAGAAGGATCCGACAAAAGCTCGGCCCAGGTTGCCCGTGCCCAAGGTTTGTATGTGCATCGGCTTTGGACGGGTCGAATACCCATGTCTTGATATCAATCGTGTTCACCAACGAAGAGTACAAAGGCAGCACTTTGGAGACACAAGGATCGAGTGCTCAGTTTGAACGGGTGAGAGAGGTGGCGGTGGTCGGAGGCACCGGCGTTTTCCGTCTTGCCCGTGGCCACGTCACATTTGAGACTGTTTATTATGATCCCGCACTTTATTATGCAATCATTAAGTGTAATGTTACCGTGTTGCATTATTAATGAAGGATTTTATTTTATTTTATTGGGAATAATTTATTGTCTTTAATTTATTTTTATTTTTTTTAAGAGAACATTACAAATAACGAACTTTATCCTTTCAATAAATCAATATTATCCTATCATCAAATCAAGTAAATTGAAGTAAAATACAATTAGATGCACATAAAGTGCACAACGATGTCCATTCAGAATCGAATATAATACCTCCTACATAATATGGGAGACTGATGCCACTAGACTTCCCATTCAAAATCAAACACAAAACTTCCCACATAATAAAGGAGACTAATGCCACTAGACTACAAGCTACTAGACATTATATGGTGACACTACTAAAAAAACGTTGATTTGCGATTGAAAAAATCCGTCGCAAAAGAAAAATCCGTTGTAAAAAGATAAAAAAATTAAAAAAAATATTTGCGACGAATTTTATTTCGTCGCAAAAGTTCTAAACTTTTTCAAGAATTTTGCAACGGATTAAAACCCGTCACAAAGCTATTGTTTTGCAACGGATTTTTCCGTCGCTAAAGTGGAAAAAATGAAAAAAATAAATAAAAAATCATTTGTGACGGATTTAAATCCATCGCAAATTATTGAATGGGGGTATTAAAACCCTCCTTTCCCATTTCCCACCCAGACAAATTTTTTGAAATTAAAATCGTCCTCCTTCTTCTTTTCTACTTCTTTTTTTTTTGTTTTTCTCTTCTTCTTCTTTTCTTTTTTTTTTTCTTAAATATTAAAACGGCTGGCTGGCCGGCACTGACGAGGGCCGACCGGCCGGCCAGCTGATGCGGCACACCAGCTTCTGGCTGCTGGCCAATAGTCAGCCAAATCTGGAATATTAATTTTTATTTTGAAAAATTAGTTTTAATTTTTAAAAATGCTAATGTTGTTGTTTGTTTAATGTTTCAGGTTTAGAGAATATATATTTTGCTCTATCTCCATTAATTAAGGTAATTCTCACAACTATGTTAAAATTTGATTATGTTTGATTATATTTTAGTTAAATTTTGATTATGTTTGATTATGTTTTAGTTAAAATATTTGATAATGTTTTAGTTATCTCCATTATGTTTTAGTTAATTATCCAAGTTAGTTAAAATTTGATTTATGTGTTAGTTAAACTCAAAATAATTTATTTATTTGTAATATAATTTGATTTAACATAAATAATGATTTATATATTAATTAAAATTTGAGGTAAATTTTGTATTTGTATTAAATGTTGTTATATTTGTTAGAGTTATGTTTTTATTTGAATTAAAAAATTTATTAGAATTTTGGGTTGAGTTAAATTTTATGGTACTTTATATTGAATTATATTATATTTTCAAATGTTAATTTAGTTTATGGAATTATGATTAAATATGTGCACTTGTAACATGTGCCTAATGATGTAAGCTACCCTAATTGTGGTGGATACCTTCTGTGAGTGTTGTGTTGTGTGGAGCATTTAGTCGTAAATTTGCATACCTTATTTTGATTTTTTATATATTTTTAGTACAATACATTAGAAATGTTTAGAATTTGTGGAATTAGGAAGGAGGATGAGATGTTGGGAGAAGGGGTGGAGCCTTCTCATTTGTTGCTTATTGATTTTTAATTGCTTACATGATGATGATGGGCATAAGGGGGAGTGTTTATGTGTCATTATATGTTTACAAATATTATTAATTGCTTTCAATCGAAATAATGCTACTCATTATGTTAAGTCTTTTTTCGGAAATTTGGATTTTATGGAAGGTAAATATATGTTTATACATTTATTATTGTTTCTAGATTTATGTATTAGATTATGCATTTATATTGAATTATGTGTTAGATTTACACTTTGTGAATTATATGTTCGATTAGGAT
The DNA here is from genome assembly GCA_018894105.1 of Jacaranda mimosifolia. Classification (NCBI taxonomy): domain Eukaryota; kingdom Viridiplantae; phylum Streptophyta; class Magnoliopsida; order Lamiales; family Bignoniaceae; genus Jacaranda; species Jacaranda mimosifolia. The sequence continues at coordinate 54,868,552 of CM032117.1, forward strand.
TTGAGTTATATGTTGGACTTATTTTAAATTATATGTTGGTTTATGATGAGATATATGTTTGATTATATTGAATTATGTGTTAGATTTATATGTTTTGTGATATATTATGCATTTATGCTGAATTATATGTTAGATGTTGTTAGATTTATATTTTTTGAGTTATATGTACGATTAGGATTTGAGTTATATGTTTGATTTATAATGAGATGTATGTTTGGTTATATTGAATAATGTGTTAGATTATACATTACATTGAACTATGTGTTGGATTTTGTTAGATTTATATTTTGTGAATTATATGTTTGATTAGGATTTAAATTATATGTTGGACTTATATTAAACTGTATTTTGGTTTATGATGAGATGTATGTTTGATTCTATTGAATTATGTATTAGATTTATGTGTTAAGATTATGCATTAACATTGAATTATGTGTTAGATTTTGTTAGATTTATATTTTGTGAATTATATGTTTGATTAGGATTTGAGTTATATGTTGGACTTATTTTAAATTATATGTTGGTTTATGATGAGATATATGTTTGATTATATTGAATTATGTGTTAGAGTTATATGTGTTAAGATATATTATGCATTTATGCTAAGTTATATGTTAGATGTTGTTAGATTTATATTTTTTGAGTTATATGTACAATTAGGATTTAAGTTATATGTTTGATTTATAATGAGATGTATGTTTGGTTATATTGAATAATGTGTTAGATTATACATTTACATTGAACTATGTGTTGGATTTTGTTAGATTTATATTTTGTGAATTATATGTTTGATTAGTATTTAAATTATATGTTGGACTTATATTAAATTATATGTTGGTTTATAATGAGATGTATGTTTGATTCTATTGAATTATGTATTAGATTTATGTGTTAAGATTATGCATTTACATTGAATTACGTGTTAGATTTTGTTAGATTTATATTTTGTGAATTATATGTTTAATTAGGATTTGAGTTATATGTTGGATGTGTGTTTGATTATATTGAATTATGTATTAAATTTATATGTGCTAAGATTATGCATTTATATTGAATTATGTGTTAGATTTTGTTAGTTTTGTGAATTATATGTTTGCTTAGGATTTGAGTTATATGTTGGACTTATATTAAATTATATGTTGGTTTATAATGAGATGTATGTTTGGTAATATTGAATAATGTGTTGGATTTACATATGTTAGATTATGCATTTACATTGAATTATTTGTTAGATTTATATTTTGTGAATTATATGTTTGATTAGGATTTAAATTTATATTTTATGAATTATGTGCTCGATTATGATTTGGTTATGTATTAAATTTATATATTGGTTTATTATGTTGAATTGTCAATTAGTTTAGTTTATGTTTATATTTTTCATTATTGTAATTTTGTTTCTATTTTAATATTGCAAACTTGGATATTTCAAGGCATTGAATTTAGTATAAGTCTTGTAAGATAATTTGGCATTATTTTGTAAATTTTATATTTTAGTTCGGGCTTGATTTTTATTGTGATATAAAATTATTTTGATTTTATATAAAATAATATTTAAATATTGTTGTATGGGATGATTAGTATGTAATGCAAAGAATTATTGATATTGGGTAATTATAACTTTTAATCTGATAGGATGTGTATACTTTTTTTAAAAAAACTTTTTAAAATTTTGCGATGAAAATTTCCATGGAAAAATTTATTTTTTAATTATAATTACTATTTGCCACGGATTTTTTCATCACGAAATTTTGTAACTCCAAATTTGGGACGAATTTTTTCAGTCGCAAAACGGCATATTTTTAGTAGTGTGAATTAAACTTATTAATTTATGATGTGACATCCCTATAATCTCATTAGTCATTACTACTAACTTAGGAAATCCTGCGAAGTGTAACTATGTTCCTCATGATTCTGATTAGGTCATTGTCAAGTGAAAGAGACTCAAATTATTAACATTTTTAAATGGGACCTAGCCATCTATTGCAGATTAGTTTTTATAATTAGACTTGATTGTGTGACAATACCTTCTTTAATTTTTTTCTTTCTTTCTTTTGTTTTACTTTCCAATCATGTCCAAATTAGAGAGGATGCTGAAATCCTACGCCACTTTTCTTTGCTTTTTATAGAAACAGTAGGATTATATTAAACTGAATCAATGGCAAGAGCCTCAAATATTACATCAATTCAAAATTGAAATCCTACATCACTTTTAACTTGTGATTTATTTTTTTTCAAAATCAAATCGTGAATAGTGCAAATTTTGGAATAAAAAAGACACATTATGTTATCAATTCTGAAACAATACTTTGATGGATGGTTCCATTCGAATTTAATTATTTTGAACTCAATCATGTGATAAAGATCATGATATTTATAGAACAATTAATTTTTTTCTTATTAAATTATAAATTAATTGCATGACAAACTATAAATTCTTTCTGTAATGTGCCTAATATGAGTTTGATTTTTTTTTTCTTTTTATAAAGTTTGAAAAAATTATTATGTTCAAGATGATAAAGGTTATGTGTTGAAGTCCTCATGCGAAAAGTACAAAGTTCAATTGAGTGTTCACAAGTAATTAAAAAGAAAAAAAGAAAAAAAAAAGAAAAAGAAAAAAGCTAAAAAGGAAAGACGGACATAGCTTGATCTATGTCTTTTCCTCTCCCCCGACGTGAATAATTTCTCAGATTGTTTAATCATTTGATAACTAGAATAATTTTTTGATAAATGAACACTATGAGTCAGACTCAATAGAATTTAATCAATTATTTTTTCTATTGTTAAGATACAAAATTAAATCAATAATTTTCTTTCTTCACCATTAACCAAATAACTGTTTTGCGATCCAAGATTCTATTTTATCATCAATCTAATTCCTATTCATTTTTTTTTTTATCAATAAATAAATCTTCTTACTTATATTACTTAAATGTCTCAATTTCTCAAAAAAGCGATTGGATCGATAAGATTTGACATGAAATCGATGAGATTAATATTCAAATATTTCTTTTTAAAAAGTATTGATACACAGATAGGACCAAAAGTGTTGTCATGTGAGTTTGATATTGATTGAATTTTTCTTGCAACATTAACTCATACACATAAAAATCAGGTTTAATCAGAAAAACCATCTTTCCGACGACCATTTGGACCAAAACTTTTCAACCTGGCATTAAGAATAGAATAATTTACCATGTCATAACTATTTGTATTATCTTGTCCGCTATCAATGTTGGAGCACAGCGAAAGCAATTTAAGCACGAGATTTGATTTATCATGAATTCACAAATCACACTCACAAATTTGATGACAAAATTAATACCCAACAGATAGAAAAATAAAACCGACACATATTTACATGGTTCGGCAAATTTCGCCTACCTCCACGGGAGTTTTCTTTCTTCAATTATGATAGAATTTTACCAGTACAAGCCAACCCTTGAATTTGACATGCCCAAACTCAAGCCAAAAAAACCCTTGTACAACCACTATCATAACTGCTAAGGAGATACTCACTCCACCCCTTTGTATTACCCCATTCGTACTCACAGTAACTACCCAATGAGTATCATATCATGAGTTCCACGAGTGTCATCTCTAATAATCAAATAAACACCTCTATTTATAATAGAAAATTATTTGACTACTTTACCTAAAACTAGGAAACCCAGTACAAGAAGGAGTCCTAATTCTAGTCAAACTTGGTCTCTCGATAACCGAATCAAATCCCAACAATTCCCACCTTGACGAGGTTTTTCATCTCAACAATTGTTCATGACTTCATTGCAAACCAAATTCCATTGGCCTTCAAAGATACCACTGCACATGCCGAATTAGTAAGGTCTTGGCACCAACTAACTCATCCCGGTCAATGCACATGTACTGCCTAATGTGTGACTTTCAGAACTCCACCTTTAGTAAATATTCACAACCTTAGGAATCCAACTGGCTCAAGACTCCACCTTCAGTGAATATTCACAACCTTTGGAATCCAACTGGTTTAAGGAAATTAGATTCTTTCGTATCTTTAGGAAATAGGTCACACCACCTAAAGTAAGAACCACTCCAACAACTATTTTGATTTTCCCCACTTCAATACCCATGACTCTCCAAGTAGAATCATCGCACAAAGACAAATTACCTATCTTCCATGATTGAAGTGAATCAAAAATAATTCTCCATGGAGCAAACATGCATTACGCATCTGGAATCCAAAATCCATTTATCTCCACAACATTAATGATAATGTTGTCTGCAATACAAAGTCAAATCTTCACGCTGTAAATCCTTCATATATGTTGGCTTCTCCTACCTTTCCTTCAACGCCACTGCTAGGCCCTGTTGAATTAGGAGATCCTCCACTCTTCCTTGCCAAAGAGTGAAATTCCCTTTGCCATCAATTTTTTGAACCATGAAGTAATTTGCTAATAACACTGTCCATCACCGAAAAATTAAATCTCAACTTGTAGCCCCAACCAAACGCTCCGATACCAGTTTGTTGGAGCACATCGAAAGCAATTTAGGCATGAGATTTAATTTATCAGGAATTCACAAATCACACTCACAAATTTAATGACAAAATTAATACCCGATAGATAGAAAAATAAAACATACACAGATTTACGTGGTTCGGCAAATTTTACCTACCTCCACATGAGTTTTCTTTCTTCAATTATGATAGAATTTTACCAGCACAAGCCAACCCTTGAATTTGACATGCCCAAACTCAAGCCAAAAAAACCCTTGTACAACCACTATCATAACTACCAAGGAGATACTCACCCCACCCCTTTGTATTGCCCCACTCGTACTCACAATAACTACTTCATGAGTATCATATCATGAGTTCCATGAGTGTCCTCTGTAATAATCAAATAAACACCTCTATTTATAATAGAAAATTATTTGACTATTTTACCTAGAACTAGGAAATCCAATATAAGAAGGAGTCCTAATTTTAGTCAAACTTGGTCTTTCGATAATCGAGTCAAATCCCAACAACCAACATTGAAGAGACATTCATTATCTATCTTCTTTAATCCTAGGATAACCATGCATCCATTAATTAAGCTAAATCATCCAATTTGTTAAATTAGATATCATATTGATATTTGACTTACGGCCGTTTGGTTTCATTTTCAAAACTCATTTAACATTTTCTACTATTTCAAAAACGAAGCACATCACTTTTTACAAATTTTTACCCAAAATTATTTTTATTTTCATTTTTAAAATACATTCTCCAATAACCTATATATCTTCTCTCTCTATTTCATTATTTTTATCTCTATCCATCTACAACTTATTAGAACCAATATAATCATTACTTGTCCAACAATATATCCAAATACAAGCTCATTTTTAACTCATTTCCACTAACTTTTTAAATTTTAAAAATGATAAAAATAAAAATTGAAAATGAAAATAAAACCAAACGGTTCTCCTATTGCAAAATTTTTAAGTTTCAAGTATATATCTTCTGATTCAAGTTCTATAGAAACAATTGAGAGTTAACTGTAATTCTCTTTTATTAAAATATATATATATATATATAATGTTGCTTGTCTAGTCACTAGTGCTACTATCAATTCAGGACAATATATCAACATTAGATGACATTTTCACCAGGTGCTTATGAATCTTCTAGGAAAAGGGATTATGCAAAGTCATGACACATAATAGTCTTCATTCATATCTTAGATTATAATAATAAGAAAAAGAAGAAGAAGAAGAAGATAAATAATAGTTTCAGCAGATCTATTAAAATAATATTCAGTAGGTATCTTATTGAAAAATGAATCCTCCATCAAAATTTTAATGTTCTTTTCCCTTCACAGTTTTGACATCTCAGAACCTCGGAAAGAACGGTAATGCCGTTGCGGCCCATCCCTATCAGCAAGTCTTGTAACCTGAATAAGGACAAGTTTCTTGTTGATGCCATTACTGAGACACAGTACCCATTTTGGCGCCGCTTGGTTTCATTTTTATAGCCCTTCTTTTATTTTTTACTATTTTAAAAAAAAATACATAGGCTATGTTTGGTTATATTTTGGAGAAACAATTTTGTTTTCCCAAAATATAACCAAACATACAAAAGTTTTTCCTCCAAAATGTCAAATAAAATTTTTCAAAATACCGCTTCTATCTTTCATTATTCCCAAAACTTCCCCATTTTTCAATATATACATACATATATTATATATATACATCATACATGTTTTATTATTATTCTAATAATAAAAAAATTATTCAATTTCATTTTCACCCCAAAAATCCAACAAAAAGACGTTTATTTGACTACTATAGTAAAATTTGTCTCCTCTCAAAACATAAATAAACATACCAAATTTTTCCAAAATAATTTTCTTACTATTCCCAAAACTTAAACAAACATACATCACATTCCCTAACACAAATTTTACATTCCCCAACCCAACCCTACTCTCAAAACTCATTCTCCCAAAACACATAATCTAAAATATATAATTAATATCCAAACACTACGATAACTTTTTACATATTTTCACCCAATACTATTTTTTTTTTCTTTTTCATTTTCAAAAAATATTTTCCAATAACCTATGTATCTTATCCCAATAACCTATATTTTTCTCTCTCTATTCTTTTATTTCTATCTCTCTCCACATACGATCTACTAAACCCAATATAATAATTACTTTTTTAACAATTCATCTAGTTACAAACTCATTTTCAACTCATTTTTATTAACTAACTTTTCAAATTTTAGAAATGATAGAAATAAAAATAAAACCAAACAAAGCCTTAGATTTAGACAAAGACAATATATATTGAAATTGACATGCACAAAACAGAAAAGAATTTAAAAAGAACAAATAAAATCGGCTTCTGGAATTGCTTACAATATTGTTTGGAACATTTTCGTAAGTTGTCTATTTCGTGAGTCGGATGTTAATAGATTGCCTGAATCTAAATTTGAAAAATAGTCCAATAAAACAACCGAGAATGTCAGGCATAAATTATTTATTAAATCGGGATATATATATATATAGTCATTAATAGATAACACTAATTAGAGGTGCGAAGGACAGGAGTCTAATCAAATTTGAGCGAGATATTTGTCTCATTCGAAGTTTATTTAAAAAAAATTATGGAGTTTGTATTGTAAATAAATTTTACATTATGAGGAAATAATAAAAATTAATAAAGAATAAATTTAAAAGACCAATTTACATGATTTAATTAAATTGAAAAACTTATACTTACGAGTGAAGAGGATGAATTCTCCATATTGAAAATAATATGTAGATTGTGGTTTTCTTCATCTAAATTCTCTCAATTATCCAACCTGAATAAAGTTCGAGTCAAGAACAAGATTAGAGATATGTTTGAATCAAGAAAATTACTAAACAAAAAATAAATAAATAAAAAATATAAGTGTGTAAATATTAAAGCAAAAAAGTTACATTATTTAAAGTATAATAAAAAATTTCCTTCTCATTTTTTTCACTAAAATTCAAGATCCAAATAGAGGGTAAAGGTTCATAATTAATATCATCCAAGTTTTTGGATTTATGTTTTGCAAACTAAAGCTTGATTATTATTTTTTTTTATTTACTTAAAATTGAGCGAAAAAAAGTATAATTCAAGTTGGTCATAAATTTAAATTCAAATACAAAATATCTAAACAGTTTGAAACAATTTTTGAACTCAACTTGGATTTTTAAATGATCTATGTACGAGTAACTTGATATTTTTCTATATAATTAATTAATTTTAACTAATGGAATCAAGTTCACTTCGCATCTTTTCAAACTAAAAAATATTTGGGTAATGTTTGGATATGAATTATATGTTTTGAATTATGTGTTTTGGGAGTGGGGGAATGTAAAAATTGTGTTGAGAAATGCGATGTACGTTTGTTTATGTTTTGGGAAGAAACAAATTTTACTGTATCAATCAAATCAATGCTTTTTTGTTGAGTTTTTGGGGTGAAAATGAAATTGAGTGAATTTTTTTATTGTTAGAATAATAATAAAATATGTATGTATATATTGGAAAATGGGGAAGTTTTGGGGATAATGACATATAGAATTGAAGAGGGTGTTTTGGAAATTTTAATTTGACATTTTGAAAGGAATTTTTTTTGTATGTTTGGTTACATTTTGGGAAAACAAATTTTGTGCCATCTTTTGTTAAAAATCTCAATAAAATTGTTTAAAGATCCATTATGAAAATGCAGGTTAGACCCACTTGTATGGGAAAATGTCCACTAAAAAAATGTTGGTGAAAAAATAGGGAGTAATATGAAAATTATCGCTAATGATATATATTAAGTGATAATAATTTTTATTATATCAGTATATTGATACTTTTTAAGTGACAATATTCTTTATATTATCATCCAAAAAAAATTAATAATGATAAGAATTAATATTTTAAATTGTCAATATTGACAATTAAAGACACATTTATAGAAGCAACCTATTCATAATGAAATTATCACTATTTTTTGTGATAAAATTTTTATTACCTCTAAGTTGTCACTATAAATGAGCCACTAATTATCAATTATTGCAGCTTAAAATAATTATTGTTACTACTAAACTTATAAAAATAATTATTATGATAAAACAAAAGTTTTTCTCATAATATATATATATATATAGTGATAATTTTTACATTACCATCTATTACTTTGTTACTATTTTTCCCCCTTATAGTGGTCCTTCATGAGAATTGAACCAAATTGTCTTATTTTCTGTAATTATGTTAGTTCAATTGATATGTTATGTTAGTTCATCGAAATTATTAATTATGTACATTCAAAATTCTTATATTATATAACAAAAAGAATATATATTTATTTTTCTATATATTTTAATAATTTTAACATATTTACTTGGATTTGTAGAATAAATAAAAAGAAAAAGATACAAGAATAATTAAAAGAAAAAGAAATGCTAAAATTGGAAAGAGAAAAAAAAATGCTAGAAATGAGAAGGGGGAAAGTAAAACTATTTGGTTATTATCTTTTAGAATTGAATTAATTTTATCAATTTATTAAATTACAAATCAAGTTAATTAATTGAAGACTCTTGCCTTTGTAAATAGTGTACATATAAATTTATCATCCCCAATGATTAGAGCATGCAATAATGCAATTAATCACATCATCATAATCATCAAATGTGGCAAGGTAATGATAATTAATTAGTTTAAATTTGGTCTTGGCCACCAAAAATCCAAATGAGCAAACAACCAAGTAAATACATGGGCCTCAGCTAGATATGAAATGGGGCTATACTTTAGTCCATTAACCTTAAATCATAATGGATTAGGATTGAGGAAAAGTGATATTTGGGGTCTATTGAAGGGTGAAAGTTAAGCAAGCCCAGAATTATTATTTTTATTTTTTTTTTCTGAGAGAGAACATTATAAATTACGAAGTTTATCCTTTTAATAAGTCAATATTATTCTATTATCAAATTAAATAAATTAAAGTATAATACAATCAAATACACATACGGTGCACAATGGTGTCCATTTCGGGTCGAATACGAGACCATAATAGGAAAGACTGATGTTATTGGGTTACAAACAACTGGATTTAATTGGGCTATTATATGTCTACGATCCCATGAGAGGATAGTGAAAAATTTAATTAAAGGTTACAATTAGGGACTATCTTCAAGAGAATTGTAAAAGAATCGTCTTCTCAATCCAATTTTACCTAACTTTACTACTTTAGGTGATTTTTTTTTTTTAATTTTTTTGCACTCAGTTTATACTTAATCTCGGACACTATTTATTTTTTTGTCCAAAATACTCTAGTTAAATGAAAATGTAGAAACTTGTATTTTTTGCACTGGAATTATACATTACTACATGTATTATTTATATTTCGTTCTAAATACATTCGCGTCTCTGCAATTAATAAAGAAAAAATGTAGAAACTCATTTATATGAAGGGAGACTTTTAATCATTTTCTTGAATTCTTTGAATTTATATATTTTTAATAGAATAATTTCATCAATTACTTAATATTAATTTTGCAACTCTTATTTAAATATCAAAATATGCTAATTAATTGACTTAGTTTAATAGTTTATTAATTTATCCAATAAACTCATTCATGTAGGAACGCAGATTAGGAAACTCAATCAAAACCGACATAATGCAGTTAGATAAACTTAAAGGGTTGATTCAATTAACATATGAGTAATGTTGTATAATTAGCTAAAATTTGAGAAAGATTAAAGAATTTGAATCAAGATGGTCTAAAATATAGTTCACACGAATTTTATTCTTGGAGAAAGTTGCAAGACAAAAAAATGTGAATAGATTGAATACAAAATTTATGATTAAAATTATTACAATATCTGAAAAATATCTCCAAAAGAAAAGGCTATTCTCTTGGTTTATTCTCCTAATATGTGATTCAAGTGTTTAAAATTTGTCCTTGAATTAAATCATTACTTTTTCCAAATTTGCAGAAGAAATATAAACCACATTAAAATTAAATATTTATTTTGAGATCAAGGCCTTGAAAATTTGGTGCCTTTGAGTTTTACAAGTACAACAATTCATTGTAATAGAAGTTTAGGACTTAAGAACTTGATGCCTGACTTCTTGTATGCATTGTATCTCCAAGCGCACTCTTGTACAAATATATCTAAGGTTTCTCAACTTGAAGCTTAAGTGCTTCCTGAATGATACTTGGCATGCATTTAAATAAGCTCAGTTTTTTGATAACTTATATCTAATATATATCTGCCCAAATTAATTAACTGCAAGTAAATTAAAAAAATCTATTCCCTATTTTGAATTGATCCATTTATCAAACTCAAAAGGCTAATTTATTACGTGCCTAGCCCAAATTTAATAATAAACTTATTCGAACTGTAGCACCCCCACTCGGGATATCACCCAAATGCCAAAATGCCACTCAAATCAATCCTATAGCATGCAATAATATATCCGATAGGCCCATAAAATTTTTTTCAAAATTCTCCAATAAACCAAAATGATCACAACTCACAGCGTGTTTTAAACTCAATACAATAATATCAGAGTGCGGAAGTCATACTAATAACCCATCTTAATTCAAAACATATATCAACATATGAAGTATCATACATACATGCCAAAAATCTCATACTCTTCCTGACATATCACATCGTTTCTAATATCCATACATATTAAATGGTGAATTCGTATGTGAACATACATTCACCAAACTTATACAAAATGTCAAGCCGTAACTCTCAGTCCAAGTCTCTAGTCCCATACATGTCTGTAGAGAAATAAATGGTACGAGGGTGAGTCATAAGGACTCAGTGAGAAATAAAGCAAGATAATAAATGGTTGTCTAGAGTGAATAATAACAATAAAGCTCGATAACACGAAACTGTGGAAGCTCAAAACAAGCCAGAATGAAGGCAATGAACATTTTACAAACAATAACAATTGCCAGGTCGGGATGCTGTAACCGTCAGCTCAAAAGGCTCGGGACCATCTCGACCGATACTGTTCGGGAGGTATAGAGCATCTCAACCGATCACAGTTGGGAGGAAATACAGACAGCTCAGTTGGCTTGGCTTCAGCCCGATCCAGATTGGAAACTCACTCCAGCCTTATTGCTCCACGAGCTAAAACAATTTAAGAGTGCAAGCCCAACAGACTATGCATATCAAATAAAAACAATTATGCATATCAGATTATCCTTATGCCTCCATAACAGTACACTAGATCAATCAATAACAATTCAGTGGCACGAGCATGACAGCTCGGCAATAATAGTAGCACAAGCATAACAGCTTGACAGCAACAGTGGCACAAGCACGACGGCTTGGCAAAACAATAGCACAAGCATAACAGCTTGGCAACAATAGTGGCACAAGCACGACGGCTTGGCAAAACAATAGCACAAGCATAACAGCTTGGCAAGGCTCTCGGCCCAACAATTCCCCTGCATCATTTTCAATCAATATTTTGAACGATCAATTGCCAACATGGCAGAATAGCTGAACAATAATGCCAACACGGCAAATCCACAATATACTGATCAATCAAGGGATATCAATACGATATTTGACACTTAAAACACCAATTCAACAGGAAGGATACAGTAACACTGTAAAAGTTCATGGCGCCAGAACAGTATATCAATGCGTTCAAAACGGTTTTAAAGAAAACACAGGCCACTCGGCCGTACAGTTCAGTTTCCAGAAAAAAGAAAGCAATTGTCACAAAGCTTCACAGAAGCTAATCTGGATAGTCATTTTCAACAAAATGGATCAAGTATCAATCAATTTCAAATCAAGAGAACCTCACAGGATTCGAGAATCAATAACAAATCACAACAGATATCAAATCAGCAGAACCTAACGGGTTGAACAATGACTATAGATTAGGCTCAACAAATCAAGAACCAATTGGTAGAACCCTCACAGGGGTAACAACAATCGACAAAGTATGATAATCAAAGCAATAATAACCCTCACAGGGGTTTATCAAGGAAATGATAGGTCCAAAGGTTGCCAAATTGACGGATCCTTACCTCGTCAACCTCAACAATAAGTTAGAATCCTATTGGTCTCCAGGCCCCAAGTCCTCGCCACCTAATAAGATAATACGATTAAGTTCTTAACTTACCTATTTAACCCCTATAACACATGCTAATCAATAATAACAATCCAACTTTTTATAACATCCCAAATTTTGTTACCTAAGTCGCAATAATACAAAATTAGGATTTTCTATACTTAATAAGCCATCTAACCTATAGTTCACATGAAATAATACCATATCGGATTCAATAAACTTAATTATCATGCATGAACGTTCAAATCTTATGCATGGTTGTTCTGATCGATCATTTCCTTCATTATCCTTTCTAAATACAATGTTTGAATAAGGAATACATGTATACAAATACATGCAAAAAGCTAAATTTCATTTCCGGACAATTACCAAAATATTGAGTTATCGAAAAAGAGAAACGACTATCAGCCTTCATGCATGTCTTCTCCTTGACGAGACGAACATTCTGTCCGGTCACCACCCCCCCGCCGCCGCAGCCGGAAAGTTGTGAAACCACCACCAAAAGCTGCTCCTCAACCCCAGGAATCCAATGCTCCAATTGGTTTTCTCAATCCGACACTGGGAAGACCCTCAAATCGCCGGAAAACAGTAGCTCCGCCACCAACACCGTCGTGCGGTTTTTGTGGAATTTCTCCCTCTACAGTGGTCCATTCAATGATCCGACAGTACCGATGTGATCCTTGAGCTAAGCCCGACAGAATGGTACCAATTTTGACCTTCAAAAATTTCCGGAACAATAACCCATTTTCTCTTCCATTTCCGTCGATCCTCATTCAGTTCGTCGATTTTCTCGCTGGAAATGGCCCAAGTTTGGTGGTTTTCGAGTTTAGGGTGGTTGGGTGATGGTGAATGTTGGTTGATATAGGTGGTTCACGGTGGAGTTCAGTTGCCGGTGGTGAAGAGATGGTGTATACGGTGGTGAAGATGATGAATGGAGGGGAAGAAATGAAGAAAGAAAAACTTATTTTTATTATTAAAAATTTTCAGAATCTCAATTTAACCCCCAGAATTTCTGCTGGCCACACTTAAGTCCTTCAATTCAAACTTACCCCAAATGAGTCATAGAATTTAATGATGGTTTCACATTGAATCCAAACCTAATAAAATTTCAAACATTAACCACCCTTATTAAAAATAAAATGATGAAATTTAATCCTCTAAATCTATATTTAAGCCCACGAATTAACAAAATATACATATATATATATATTAGTTTAGATATTATCTTAATTATCAATTTTGGCAAAATTCAAAACTATTATTAAAATAAAATTCTAGGGATGTTACACGAACTATTAGATAATAATTTATCCCGATAAAATTTGAATGAAGATCCACATATATTTTGTTGTAGTGAAAACTCTGGCATATATACTGAATAACAAGCTCAATTAATTAGTAGTACCAACTCCATGAATCAACTAAATTTCATCTCTATTTCAAAATATATATATATATATATATATAAATACATCAAGAACGTATGTAAATGCTAAGAAAATAATTTTGGGATACAACAGGACAATATTAGACCCATTGAAAAATCACAAACATTTTAAACTGAGCACGATGAAAGGATAAGGTAAAGCATTGGAATAGTCGAAAGTAATCACTTCCCCAGGGCTAATTATCCTCCCATTCTTGAGGAGACAGCTTGCCAAGTCTATCCGCCGGAAAATCATGGGATTGATTACAGTGGTTGATGCAAAGGCTGGACAAGCAATATGAACATCATAGACTCCATTAACATGCCAAGCCTCGTTGATAATCTGGACTGTGAATTTGGGGACGTGGAGGCTTGCAAAACCTGATGGCCACTGGTAGATCCGGATACATCCTGGATTACATTTGCTAGGATAGATTATCCAACCTGCAATCCCAGTTGAAAAGATTGTGATTGAAAAGTTGAAAGAAGAGTGATATTGAGCTAATAATGTTGGATAAAAGCAGCTAGCTCGAACTCAAAATTTCATAAAATATTAATAAATGTATGAGTTCGTGGAAATAAATTAAAAGAAACTTTAAATACAATATCCACTTAATTTGAGTATTTTATTTTTAAATCCGAACTGACATAAAAAGTTCTTGGAAATAATCCAACTCCTTTAGGTTGAAAAAAAGAAGAGAGAAAATCACTTAGTTTAGGTATTCAATACTTACACCTCAAAATCAAAACACAAATCACAAAGCTAATTTGGAACAAAAATAAGAAAAAAATAATTAGTAGTTATGAGCTCAAATAGGAAGCTCGTGTTTTCTTTTCTTTTCTTTTTTTTTTCCCCTTCTCTCAGCTCAAAAATTTTTTTTTTTTAAAAAAAAGAAAATTGTGTGACCTTACATGAAAAGGATGAGTGGCAAAATACATACATGAAATAGTGAAGGGCAAAGTGAGCAGAATAATGATGCTCATTGAGTAGGATTTAGCCATGACTTTTCATTAAGAAAGAAAAAAAAAAGAGAAAGGAGGAATGTAAGATGTTTGAGCCTTGAAGGAATCCTTTGGTTTTGAGCATTGGTTGAGGTTCTTGACACCTTAGCAATGGTTGTTTTGTCTGTGTTTCACAGGAAAATTGCTTTTTTAAGAAAATTGGGATCCCAGCTGTTTGTATCAAGTGTGATGTATCCCAAGGAGTAGGCATTAAACCCAAATTATAAATATACAAATTGGAGAACATAAATTTTAATTACAGTTTCCTTTTGGGGCTTGCCATAGGTAGTGAAGAAATATAAAGGCTTTGTTGGTTTACAAACTTTCAAAACATTTTTCAATTCTCAAAATTTAAACAAATAAATCATTATATTTCCCAATCTCACTTCTCAAGACACATAAAATAATTTCCCAATCATCCTTACTCCCCAATACCCTACCATAAAATTCATCATTCCAAATAAATATGCATACACCAATCACACAACCTATATATACATATTTATTTCACCCAACAACCTAATAAAAAAGTAACTGATGTAATATCTACAATAAAATTTGTCCCTACCAAAAACACTATCAAACAAATAATTTTTTCCCAAAATATTTTCTACCTACAACTCAAAACAAAAAAACAAACAACCATCACATTCCCCAAATCCACTTTCCAAAAACCAGTTCCCAAAATATTTTTACAAAAGACCCCAAAATTCAAACAAACAAGTCCCAAGACTCTATAAAATTGTACCTGGATGGAACTAAAGAAAAGAATTTCAATTAAATTTCATAATATGACAAATGAACTAGTCCTAATGGGATTGGGCTATTCCACTTTTTAAAGCCCAATTTGTAAGTTATGGGCTCACTTTCTATTGATTATGCCTTGAAATTTAAGCTACAAATAGTTAGAAACGGAAAAAACGGTGCGGAACGAACGAGACAGATGTTGGAGCATGCCTCGACGCGCATTGGCAGAACACCGCACGCCGGGGCACGAAGTTGCAACGCCCAGGTGCAAATCTGGGTAGAAGGTGCTTGCACTGTGTCCCTTGGCGCAAGGAGGCTGCACCCAACCGCGCGTCAGGGCGCGCAACTCATTAGAACACTGCACGCCCTGGCGTGGTGTCTTCTTGCATATTTCAAGTTACTCATGCTGGGGAGCAATCTTGCGTGGGCGGCTATTTTATGGTTTTCTTTGGGTATTTAAACCCCGTTTTTTTTTTCAGTTTTAATCGAGATGAACCCTAAACAATAGATTCTATATTGCTTTAAAGATATTTTCTCATAACAGAGTTTAGAACGAGAGTGTTGGGTGTTCTTATGAGATTTGTTGGATTTAAATGTACTTTGTACTTTGATTTGGAATCAATAACTTCAGTTTTTTGTTGGGTGGATTAGACACATCACCGAACCACGTTAGATCTTATTATCTCTCTTATTGAATTACTTTTATTTCTCAATCATATTATTTGGTCTTTCTAGGTTACAACATTTTCAATATGAAGTTTTTGTATTTTTAATAATTATGAAAACATAAATATCAAAATGACATTTTATTTTCTCAAAAAATAAGTGCAATTAATGTGAAAAGGCTGCTGGTTAATGCATAATAGAACACTCCTTCAGAAAATATGAGAGTAGCCACCAATTGAATAGACAGTTAAATGCAAAATAGATCAATGATTTAATTTTGCATTTTAGTTTCTGATTCTCACTACAAAAAAATATGATATTACTAACAAAATAATAAGTGACAAAATAAAATTTGTCACTAATAATATACATTAAGTGGCAATAGTTTTTATCTTGTCATTAGTGATCATTTTTAAGCAACAATAATTTTTATCTTACTACAAAATGACTCAATAGTGACAAAAATCAATGTTTTAGGTTGTTACCATTAACAATTAGTGACACTCCTATCATGACAATTTAGTGACAAAAAAAATTATCACTATAATTTGTGTCAAGATTTTCATTGTCACCATTAATGTGTCACTAATTGTCTATGGTGAAAACTCTAATATTATTCTTGTCACTATTTAGTTTGTAAAAATCATTAAGGTAATAAAATTAAATTTTTTATCACCTAATATACGTAATTAGTGACAACTTTTATATTGTCACTTATTATTTTATCACTAATTTATCTTTTATAAGCTTGTTGTGGTGTCCATCTTCTAGAACTTTAAATTTTAAATAAATATTGAAATTTATTAGATATTTTTAAGTTTAATTTACTATTATATGACTGTTACCTAAAAAAAGCATGAGTAACAACATATATATATATGTATATATATCAAATGACAATAACTATATATTACCGTATCAAAATATTATGATGGTTCTTTCAATATAGTAACAAAACTTGTGGCTAAATTGCCATTATTTAAAATTAGTGAAGAAGAATTGTAGATAAATTGTTACCATATACAATTAGTGATAAAATATGTATAATTTGTTACTATTTATAGCTAATAACACATGTACAATAACAATTAAATGAGATTACTACAATGATTTGTAACAATAATTGTGTTGTCACTAAGTTATCATTATCTATATATGTGTCATGAATTGTTATTAATAACAATTTAAACACAAAGTTTACTACTACTAAATTTGTTTCACCTAATAAATAGCATAAATGCAAACTTTTATGTTACAAGCTACTTAATATTTTATCATTACTATTATTTGTTCTTGTAACGTGACCAAAATCTTATGCATACATATAACATTTTTCTTTGAAAATTGCAATGATTCATGATGTTCTCCTGGACATTAGCTACAAATTCAGCAATCAAGGTTAGGGTTGTAAATGGATATTCAAAAATTTATTTACTATTCGCATTCGTATCCGTTTATACAAAATTTATCCGTATCCATTTAAAATAAACATTATCCGTATTAGATTAGTAGATATCCAATTATAAATAGATATGGATATGATAACTGCGTATCTAATCCGTTTAATATCCACCCCAAATATATATTTATTAAATAATATATTATTTAAATTTTAAAAAAAAAATCATAATTTCCATACGTATATATAAATTATAATTGAAGAATTAGGAAGAAAAAAGAATAAATTTAAAAAATTATTGTAATAGAGAAAAAAATTGAAGAATAACGTTAATCAACATAATTATTATTGGTTGACTTTATAATTAATATAGTTAAATGCTATTTATAATTAATATAGTTAAATGCTATTATTAATATTAATTAGTACTAATAATTAGTTATAAAGCCAATTATTAATTAAAAATTATGCTATTTATTTGGTTGCATTTTTTTTATGAAATTGTATAGTTCCTTCAATTAATTAAAAATATGTATTTGTTATAGGTTAATTTATAGATTCACGTTTCTGGATATTCATAAAATAGATGTCTAAATAATTATCAGCGAATATGAAATTAAAAAAGGTAAGTCGAATATGGATGAGTTTAATCAAATATGGATGCATCTGAATAATTATAATCAAATACAGATATATCCAAATTCGATCGATATCTGATGGATACGAATTCGGATATCACTTTTAAACATTCGTTAAATTTGTATTCGTATCCAAATATTCGAAAAGTTAAACGGATACAAATATATGAAAATAGTGTATTCAATCCATTTAATATCCATAAATTTACACTCCTAACCAAGGGTTAAAGATACTCGAGATAATAATGATCCCAATAAATTGATCAGTATTTTTACGGGCAATTCATGTAAATAACGATCATGAGTATAGTTATCAAATAATCCTACTTACTAATATTAGTTTTACAAACTTTGCATCCCTTCGTATTTTTACTGAATGAAATTAATGCCATATCCAAATGCAGCATATTTCATACATACATATATATATATATATATGTAATGTAAGAATAAACAATTTTCTGTTCGAGCAACATATTAGGACAATAATATATAGTGGCTAGAGACAATTTGCTATACTTGTGGAAGTGTGCAATTACCCAAAATCTTAAATAACATGTGGAATAATCCCAAGTATACATTCGTGTTAATGTCCTACATTGGTGAAATAAATATGTTTTGATCTCTATATATGATTTTGGGCAATTTTCACCTCTTCATCTAGTTTTTGGGGTAAGTTTGGCCCAATGTCCATTCTTTAACATAGTGTCTGTGACACCCCACTCCGGGTAATCCAAAGCTGAGATATCAACTCAATTCAAACTTAATTTATGAACCTTATAATACAAACAATAATTCAAAAGCAACGGAAAATAACATCGACTTAAATAATACTATTAACCACAACATTCGAACCAAGGTTCAAATCTTAAGTATACAACAAAATATATACACAAAATCAAGGTGCCTTGGTCTATTCTGACATATCACATCTCTATGTTACCACCTATCCATCTAGCGATCCATATGCAAAAGAAAGACACCAAACTATTACAAAAGAAGCATCCCTATACTTCAAGTCAGAACTTTCCATTCTTAGGCCACTCTGTCTGCAAAAGTAATGAAAACGAGGGGGCAAGTCCAATGGACTTAGTGAGGGATAAATATCAAGCGATAATAGAACCTGTCAAGGGAAGAGCATCTCAACAGATCTAGAATCAATAGCAATACAAATACAATTACAATTTAGCAAACAGGAAACTCTCCTACCTTATTGCTCCAAGAACAGTTCACAAGCAAGCAAAAACGAGTACGAGCAAGCAAACCCTTACAGAATATGCATTCCAATGAAACGAGTTAAGACATGCATATCAAATCACCTTATAACAATCAAACAAGTACTTCATAGCATGATAGCTTGGTATACAATTGGTGTGCCCATACGGACTGTATGGCGCACTGCCCATACGAATTGTATGGCGCATAGTAGATACCTAAGTGGACTACTTAGCGGATC
The DNA here is from genome assembly GCA_018894105.1 of Jacaranda mimosifolia. NCBI lineage: Eukaryota > Viridiplantae > Streptophyta > Magnoliopsida > Lamiales > Bignoniaceae > Jacaranda > Jacaranda mimosifolia. The sequence continues at coordinate 54,888,475 of CM032117.1, forward strand.
GTGGATACCTATGCGAACCGCATAGCGTACCCTAGACACCCATGCGGACTGCAAGGTGTGTCCCAAGTATCCCAGCATTTCGCGTAAGATTGGCATTTGGCCCAAGTACAATATCCAAACAAGTACAACAAGTACCAATCAAGTACAGCAATCAAGTACATACAAGCCAACTGGCTAGATATCAGGATACAACAAACGCGTATGCTGGCAAGGCATCTGATAACGATTCAAACAGGAACAAGCAAGTACAATCAAACAAGTACCAAACACGACAAATAGGAGTTCTAGGCGCCATAACGAACAAGAACGATTGAAACAAGTGCGAACTCTCACAGGGTATACAAGTCAATAACAAGTAACGAGCAAGTACGAGTCAAACAATTTATGAACAAGTACAATCAAGCAAATTAACCCTCACAGGGGTTATGCCACAAGAACAAATAGATATATCAAGGCCAAAAAGGCAGTCTCGCATAGGGGTTTCCAACAAATAATGAGAAGCTTGTACAAAGCAATAACCCAAAGTAGGAGAACCTCACCTCCAAAATCTCTGATGGTACAAGTTCTGCAAACTGTCTATTGGTCTTCATAACCCACTTCTTCGTCACCTAACCATAATGATATATATTTAGTCATAACCCACTTTAAATTCCTAATACATCTTTATCATATTTGTTCCTAACTCCAAAATTTGCTATTTATCCTACTAACATGATAACTTAAAATGACAACATTGATAAAATTCGAAGAATGGCTATAAGACTAGTCTTGCTACAATAATCTTAATTCTCATATTGTTTCTCCTATCAATAAAGTCAAGTTTCTTAACCACATGATCTACATAATGTCACATGTACCTATTTCCAATCTATGATTAAAACCAGCTGTAGCAATCATGATGGTCATTGGTGCCCCACTTTTACCAGCTGACAGGTTGGACACTTTTGCACATAATCTAAAATATCTCTCTTCATTCCCTTCCACCAGAACTATCGTTTTTAGATCCTGATACACCTTAGCACCTTCGGGATGTACTGCAAACCTGGTCTTGTGTGCCTCATCTAGAAGTCTTTTCTTGATTTCTCTTGGCACACATATTCTGTTCCGAAATAAAAGAATGTCTTGGTTATCAATTCCAAATTCGGTCTCTGTCGCACTCCTGCTCATTTCTTTCTGTTTCACTATCCATTCATCTTCAGCTTGAGCTCCTTGCAACCCAAACTCTCTGTTTAAGTTTAATCACAGCCCTTGTTTCTCAGCTTCCAGGCATTTCTGTTCCTTGTAAGTTAGCCAATCCTGCTTTTCGGCTTAAAGCATCGGCCACTACATTAGCTTTTCCAGGGTGATAAGAGATGGTAAAATCATAATCTCCCAAAAGCTCCATCCATCTTCATTGCCTCATATTTAAATCCTTTTGTGACTGTAAATATTTGAGGCTTTTGTGATCGGTATATTTCTCAAAGGTAGCCCCCTAGAGATAATGTCTCCACTTAGATAATGTAAAAATGACCGCTGCTAATTCCAGGTCATGAGTTGGGTAGTTCTCTTCATGTGGCTTTAGTTTTCTAGATTCATAAGCGATAACATGCCCTCTTTACATCAATGCAAATCCCAACCCCTTCTTGGAAGCTTCTATATAGACCACAAATCCTTCTAGGCCATCTAGAAGAGCTAGAATAGGAGCTGTCGTCAACCGGCTTTTCAATTCCTAAAAACTCTACTCACAATCCTCATTCCATAAAAAAGGTTACCCTTTCTAGGTTAACCTAGTTAAGGTACCAGCTATTTTGGAAAAATCTTGAACAAATCTTCAGTAATAACCAGCCAGGCTTAGAAAACTTCAGATTTCAGTAACATTTTTGGGTTTCTTCCAATTGGTTATCACATCCACTTTGGAGGGATCAACTTATATTCCTCTATAAGTGATAACATGTCCCAGAAAAGATATTTGTTCCATCCAAAACTCACATTTGCTGAATTTAGCGTACAGCTGATGTTTCTTCAGAGTTTGGAGAACTACATGTAAATGCTTTACATGTTCTTCTTTGGACTTTGAAAATACTAAAATGTCATTAATAAATATAACCACAAATTGGTCTAAATAAGGCCTGAAAACCCGATGCATTAAATCCATAAATGCTGCCGGTGCATTGGTCAAACCAAATGGCATCACAACAAACTTAAAATGACCATACCGGGAGTTGAAAGCGGTCTTTGGAATATCCTCCTCCCTAACCTTTAACTGATAGTATCCCTGTTTCAAATCCAATTTCGAAAAGATTCTTGACCCTTGCAATAAATATAACAATTCCTCAACATGAAGTAAGGGATATTTGTTCTTAACAGTGATTTTATTCAGTTCCCGGTAATCAATGCACATTCTTAGGGATCCATCTTTCTTTTTGACGAACAGCACTGGAGCTCCCCAAGGCGATGTGCTTGGTCTAATAAATCCTTTTTCCAGAAGTTCTTGAAGCTAATTCTTTAGTTCCTTAAGTTCGGCTATCGCCATTCTATAAAAAGTCTTGGAAAATGGCCTAACCTTTGGCAGAGTATGAATAACGAATTATATCTCTCTCTCAGGAGGTAACGAGTTTAGTTCTTCAGGGAACACTTCTGAATATCCAGCTACTACTTCCACGCTCTCAAGCTGAACAGTGTCCCGAGGCTTATTTATGAGGTAAGCTAAGAATCCTTGCTCGCCTTCGCTTAAGAACTGTTGGGCCTCTACAACCGAGATGACTGTTGTTGGAGATAAGTTGTCTGCTGAATGGTGTCTTGATACCAGTGTCACTTCCCCGAGCATCACACTCTTGGTAAAACACCTAAGCTTGATGGTGATATAGCCAATCCTTTCCTAATATTAAGTCATATCCTTGAATTGGCAATTAAATGAGGTTAGCGGGATATTCTCGATTCCCAATTACTACCGGGCAATCCCGATATATGGTGTCGGTGGTTATCCCTGCCCCTAAGGATGTCTGAACCTCAATTTGATAATTCATGGTCTCAGGTTGTATATTCAGTTTTTCTGATAATGCAACAGATATAAAAGAATGTGAGGCACCAGGGTTATATAATGCTTTATTAGAAATTTCAAAAATAGAAACAGTACCTTCCACCACTTCATTAGGATCTGGTGCATCTTCGCCAGTAATAGCATATGCACAGGCTTGAACTCTTTGCTTTCCACCAGTTTTGGCTGCCTGTTTTCTTTTTTCGGTTGGTAGTAGACCTTTCAATCTAGGACAATCTCTCATGAAGTGTTGATCAATTCCACATCTTAAGCATTTGCCCTGCTTCTTCCAGCTTTCTGTTTCTTCATGGCCTAGAGTTCCATAAAACCCACACCGCATCGGTGCTTTGCTCTGATCCAGATCTGTCATCTGGTTATTCTGAGGAACTCTTTGAGAAGCACTACCAGCCTGAAGTCTTGGTTGCTTTCTGCTGGTTCCACTGTGCCCTCCCGAGATTGGCCTTCTTTTTCTATTTTTGTCCTCAATCTTTTGGATTTCTTGTAACTCCGATTCAAGTTGTAAAGCCTTACTCACAGCCAAATTGAAATTTTGCAAATCCTAGGTGGCCAAACCTCTTTTCATTTCTAGCTTTAGTCCCCGTAAGAACTGTCTGGTCTGCAAATTTTCATATCATTGGACATAGAGGGCATATTGTACCAACCGACTGAAAGTGACCTCGTACTGGCTGACTGACTATTTCCCTTGTATCAGATCTAGAAATTCCCGCTCTCTAGCTTGTTTGTCTACTAGAGGCATATACTTGTCCTTAAACTCTCAAACGGAGTTTTCCCAGGTTCTGGGGGTATCCACAGCTGTCCACCTATGATCTATCATCCACCACCAGCTTCATGCAAATTTTGCTGAAAAGAAAGTAGCAAAACACACTCTCTGCTCCTCCGGGTAACGTAATGTCTCGAATATGTTTTCCAAATCTTCCAACCATTCTTCAGCTCTGTGATCATCTGGTTCGCCAAAGAATTTTGGGGGATGAAATCTCAAGAACCTTTCCTAGGCTCTGTCTTTTGTGAGTACTTCTGCCACTCTCGCTTTGTCTGCTAGTTGGCGATCCGGTTATCTGGGCCTCTATCTTTCCCTATAATTAGGCTCAACCGAGGGATCCATCGCTGGTTAATCAATTGGAGGGGTTTGAGAAACTTCTTCCTCTGGCAGATGTTGTGGAAAGATAGATGCTTCTCTTCTGGGCGCTTGAGGCACATTAGGCCACCAACCTGCCCCTTACACCCGTTTTTGCAAGTATGTGAGTATCAGCACTTTCTCTGGATGCCATCTATCCTTAAAATCTAACGGTCATTTAACTTATCAGCATGGCTTGTAAACATAATTCTCAACATCCTCAACCAATATAAATTAAAAAATATTAACTTACAAAATTTAATATCGTTAAATAAAAAAAATAGATAAATGATCAGCAAAAGTGAAATCTATTACAACATACAACCATTAAAGTCGTTAAAAGTCATACAAGTTAATTTAATATATCAACTAGCCGAATGCCCAATCTAAGACAAAACGATGGGGCAATATCACGAAATACTTATATGTCCGAGGGAAAATTGGTCAACGCTATGTCAATGGCCAAACACTACTGCTATATAAACATACACCTAGCCAGACTACTGCCTAATCCGAGTTCTCAACATCAGTGATGTCGGATTCATCATCTTCTATGGCTTCTTCATCAGACTCCTCCTGATTCAGTTCATCTCTCAAGAAAGCTACGTTAATACCTCCAAGCACGAGCTCATCATCTCCATCGTCTTCCATTGCCATCGGAGCTGCTGCAGGAGCCTCATGAACTTCTTATTCCTCGGGATCTTCTTTAGGTTCTTCGGTAGGATTCTTTATAGGTTCTCTTTCTTGGTTCTCCACTAGTCGCTCCTCTATATGTATGCCCATCTGATGACCTTGACAAAAATATGGACGAACTCAAGCAAGTCCTGCATCGGTGTCGATACCGATATCGACTCCGATAACTTGATCGATGGTAGTGTGGTAGTGCGTCAACATTCAATGAATTTTTTCCATGATCAGGTGAGGCACGTTCACAGTTCTTCTATAATCAGCATCTAGGGCCTTGAATGTTTTCTCCATGTGACGATGCATTACCTGAAGTTCCTCAATCTGAGTAGCAGCTATTCCAACCCGAACTTCTTCCCGTTCGACGCTTTCCATTATTCGATCTAGCATGTAGTCTCTCGCTCCAATTGACGACTTAAGACGGCTTAATTTCATTCTCTCGTCTTGCAAAGCTCCATGCATGTCATAAAGTTTCTCTTCAAGTTGCTAGCATGTCTGAGAGAGTCGTTCCATATCTTTCCTAAGGTCTTCTATTTCTTGTCGCAAGTGTTCAGTGTTGTTCTCATCCATCAATTCCTTACGTTTACTAGATGATCCAGCCATCCTATAATACAAGTCACGAAATTCAATTAGTAATATAAGATAACACAAGTCAGTCCTAGTCTTCTAAGGAGCTCAATATTCCTAGAAGATCTATGTCCCAAAATTCAAACACCTCTCAACTTGGTGAAAACTATCAATAAATATTCCAACAATGATATTTGCCCAGGTCAACTGCAACCTAGGCTCCGATACCACACCTGTGACACCCCACTCCGAATAACCCAAAGTTGAGATATCAACTCAATTCAAACTTAATTTCTGAACCTTATAATACAAACAATAATTCAAAAGCAACGGAAAATAACATCGACTTAAATAATACTATTAACCACAACATTCGAACCAAGGTTCAAATCTTAAGTATATAGCAAAATATATACACAAAATCAAGGTGCCTTGGTCTATTCTGACATATCACAACATCTCTAGGTTACCACCTATCCATCTAACGATCCATATGCAAAAGAGAGACACCAAACTTTTACAAAAGAAGCATCCCTATACTTCAAGTCAGAACTTTCCATTCTTAGGCCACTCTGTTTGCAAAAGTAATGAAAACGAGGGGGTAAGTCCAATGGACTTAGTGAGGGATAAATATCAAGCGATAATAGAACCTATCAAGGAAAGAGCATCTCAACAGATCTAGAATCAATAGCAATACAAGTACAATTACAATTTAGCAAACAGGAAACTCTCTTACCTTATTGCTCCAAGAACAGTTCACAAGCAAGCAGAAATGACTACAAGCAAGCAAACCCTTACAGAATATGTATTCCAATGAAACGAGTTAAGACATGCATATCAAATCACCTTATACCAATCAAACAAGTACTTTCATAGCATGATAACTTGGTATACAATTGGTGTGCCCATACGGACTGTATGGCGCACTACCCATACGAACTGTATAGCGCATAGCTGATACCTAAGCGAACTGCTTAGCGTATCGCGAATACCTATGCGGACCGCATAGCGTACCCTAGACACCAAGGCGGACTGCAAGGCGTGTTCCAAGTATCCCAGCATTCCGCATAGGATTGGCACTCGGCCCAAATACAACAATCAAGTACACACAAATCAACTGGCTAGATATTAGGATACAACAAACGCGTATGCCGGCAAGGCATCTGATAACAATTCAAACAGGAACAAGCAAGTACGATCAAACAAGTACCAGACACGACAGATAGGAGTTTTGGGCACCAAAACGAACAAGAACGATTGAAACAAGTGCGAACCCTCACAGGGGTATACAAGTCAATAACAAGTAACGAGCAAGTATGAGTCAAACAATTTATGAACAAGTACAATCAAGCAAATTAACCCTCACAGGGGTTATGCCACAAGAACATATAGATATATCAAGACCAAAATGGCAGACCCGAACAGGGGTTTCCAACAAATAATGAGAAGCTTGTACAAAGCAATAACCCAAAGTGGGAGAAGCTCACTGTGACACCCCACTTCGGGCAACCCAAAGATGAGATATCAACTCAATTCAAGCTTAATTTGTGAACCTTGTAATACAAACAATAATTCAAAAGCAGCAAAAAATAACTTCGATTTAAATCATATCATTAACTATGACATTCGAACCAAGGTTCAATTCTTAAGTAGCAAAATATATACAAAACCAAGGTGCCTCAGTCTATTCTGACATATCAAAACATCTTTATGTTCACACAACCATCTATCAGTCCATAGGCAAAAGAGAGACATTAAACTATTACAAAGAAGCATTTCTATACTACAAGTCAGAACGCTTCATTCTTAGGCCACCCTGTCTGCAAAAGTAATGAAAGCGAGGGGGTAAGTCCAATGGACTTAGTGAGGGATAAATATCAAGCAATAATAGAACATGTCAAGGAAAGAACATCTCAACAGATCTAGAATCAACAGCAATACAAGTACAATTACAATTTTAGCAAGAACAAATGTAGCAACAGGAAACTCTCCTGCCTTATTGCTCCAAGAACATTTCACAAGCAAGTAGAAACGAGTACGAGCAAGCAAACCCTTACAGAATATGCATTTCAACGAAACGAGTAAGACATGCATATCAGATCACCTTATACCAAACAAACAAGTACTTTCATAGCAATATAGCTAGGTATACAATTGGTGCGCCCATACGGACTATATGGCGCATAGCAGATACCTAAGCGGGCTACTTAGCATATCGCTGATACATATGCGGACCGCATAGTGTACCTTGGACACCCAGACGGGCTGCAAGGTGTGTCCCAAGTATCCCAGCATTCCGCATAGGATTGGCACTTGGCCCAAGTACAATCTCCAACAAGTACAAGTACAGTAAGTATCAATCAAGTACATACAAGCCAACTGGCTAGATATCAGGATACAACAAGCGAGTATGCCGGTAAGGCATCGGATAACGATTCAAGCAGGAACAAGCAAGTACCAAACACGACATACGGGAGTTCTGGGCGCCAGAACGAACAAGAACGAGTAAGAACGATTGAACCAATACGATTGAACAAGCACGAACCCTCATAGGGGTATACAAGTCAATAACAAGTAACGAACAAGTACGAATCAAGTACAACAAGTTTGAATCAAGCAATTTACGAGTAGGTACAATCAAGCAAATTAAACCCTCATAGGGGTTATGCCACAAGAACATATAGATATCTCAAGGCCAAAATGGCAGAACCTCATAGGGTTCAACAATTAACGAATAACTATAATCGAAACAATAACCCATAGTGGGATAACCTCACCGCCAAAATTTCTGATGGTATAAGTTCTGTAGACTGTCTATTGGTCCTCGTGACCCACGTCTTTGTCACCTAACCATAATGATATATATAGTCAGAACTCATTTTAAATTCCTAATACAACGTTATCATATTGATTCTTAACTCCAAATTTGCTATTCATCCATGATAACTTAAATGACAACATCGATAAATTCCAAGAATGGCTATAAGACTAGTTGCAACAATAATCTAAATTCTCATTTCGTTTTCCCATTAGAAGTCAAGTTTCTTAACCACAAGGTCTACATATTGCTACTTAAATCATCAATGGCTCAAGATCCCAATAATTTCCATTACTATCTAATTTAGGTCCTCAATCCAAGTCTCAAGTTCAATTTCTTATAAATTCCATAGATTCCAATTTATAACTTAATATAAGGTCCAAATCCACTATCATAACATCCTTAGCATGGGAGAGTTCAACATATATACATATACATACACAATACATCAATCCTCAAGATTCTCATCATGGTTACAATTCAATTAAGGATATACACACATGCATGTACATCCATATACATATATATGAATTCTTCCAATCTTTTTACCATAAAAGCGCAACGAAACCTCGAATTCACGAACTAATCACGCCACTGCACTCGTTTTGACGAAAGGAAGATTCTACCTTCCTACCGCCACCATCGAAAAAACTCAAAACTACCACAGTTTTGCTCCTCTCGAGCTCCTGAATCCAATGCTGCTTTCGATTTTCCGTTTCGAGGTCTGTAGCCACCAAAAAATAGCATGACAGTCCCCAATTCTACTTTCCTCCGCCAAGCTCCGATCACCGATTTTCTCCCTCTCCACCATGCCAAAGATACATGCAACCAGCTAATTCGCTTCTCCTCACCAAGAGCTACCAAAAAACTCCTCTCAAAAGTCCAGAATGTCGCCGGAAAGACATAAACCCACTAAACCCGTTTCTCGATTCATCCTCCTCCACGGCGGCTCGCCGATCCTAGGCTGTGCATGGCTGAAGAAAAGTGGTCAGGGGGTGGGGGAGAGTAGTTTGAGAGGTTCAGGTTGGGGTTTGGTGGTCGCCGGTGAGAAGCCGCGGTGATGGTGGTTCTCGGTGAAGAGAGAAAATGAAGAAAGAAGGAGAAAAAATAAGAAGGAAAATGGAAACAGTATGCTGCCTGTTTGATGGTTTTAAAAATTGAATTTTCACTTATTGCCATTAAGCCCTCAAAACATAGACAAATCCACTCAACCCACAAGTTTTGAAAAATTACACTTTGGCTCTAAATTTTTAATCACAAAATTTCTAAAATACCAAATAATCATGGAAATTCATAAAATATAATTAAAATGAATTATCTAACAATTATGATAGTATAATTTAAGAAAACTAGGGGTGTTACAGAGTCCCCCCCTTAAAAGAATTGGGGCCCCAGATTCTCGCCTGAAAATCGGAAGAGCTCAGGATACTGACGGCGCATGATCTCTTATGACTCCCACGTGGCTTCTTCCACATTATGATTGTGCCATAACACTTTTACTTGGGAAATTTTTCGGTTCCTGAGTTCTCGAAATCTCTAATCCAGAATGCGTACTGGAGTTTCTTCATATGACAAATCACTCTTAATTTGCACATTCTCCAGTGATATGATATGAGAGGGATCAGGATAGTATTTTTGAAGCTGTGAAACGTGAAAAACATCATGTGTTCCCGTCAAATTCTGAGGTAGTACCAATCGATAAGCTACAGGTCCAACTTTCTCGCATACTGCATACGGTCCTACATACCTCAGACTCAACTTTCCTCATTTTCCTATTCGTTTCACTCCTTTTCTCGGGAATACTTTTAGAAAAACTTTATCACCAATTTTGAACTCTATATCCTTTCTCCTCTTATCTGCATAACTCTTCTGTCGATCCTGTGCTGCTTTCATTCTCTGCTTAATCACTTGCGCTTTCTCGATTGTTTCTTGAATCAACTCTGGTCTTATAATATTTGTTGATTCTCCCATCTTGCCTCTGTGTTCTTCTAGATCCCAGTATATCGGCAATCGACACTTTCTACCGTATAGGGCTTCATACGGTGCTATGTTGATAGTAGCCTGGTAACTGTTGTTGTATGCAAATTCTATCAAAGAAAGATATCGATCCCAACTTCTACTAAAATCTATAACACAGGCTCGTAACATATCTTCTAAAATCTGTATTACTCTTTCTGATTGCCCGTCCGTTTGTGGGTGAGCAGTAAAGCTAAATTTCAATTTTGTTCCCAAATGTTCTTGCAGTCTTTTCCAGAGTCTTGATGTAAATTTTGAATCACGATCTGATACTATACTGGTGGGAATGCCATGTAGTCGAACGATTTCCTTGACATATAATTATGCTAATTTCTCAACTTTATATTGCATTCCAACTGGCAGAAAATGTGCGGATTTAGTCAATCGGTCCACAATCACCCATATTCTATCATACCCTCCTCGAACTGTAGGTAGACCAGTTACAAAATCCATAGTCACATGTTCCCATTTCCAATCTAGGATTAAAAGCGGTTGTAGCAAACATGATGGTCTTTGATGTTCTGCTTTTATTAGCTGACAGGTTAGACACTTTTGCACATAATATGAAATATCTCTCTTCATTCCCCTTCACCAGAACTGTCGTTTTAGATCCTGATACATCTTAGCACCTCCGAGATGTACTGCAAACTTGGTCTTGTGTGCCTTATCTAGAAGTCTTTTCTTGATGTCTATTGGCACACATATTCTGTTCCGAAACAAAAGAGTGTCTTGGTTATCAATTCCAAATTCGATCTCTGTTGCACTCCCGCTCATTTCTTTCTACTTCATTATCCATTCATCTTCCGCTTGAGCTCGCCTGATTTCATCATGCATCAGGTTGTATACTTATTCCTACCACCCAAACTCGTTGTTTAAGTTTCATCACAGCCCTTGCTTCTCGGCTTCCAGGTATTTCAGTTTCTTGTAAGTGAGCAATCCTGCTTTTCTGCTTAAAGTATCGACCACCACATTAGCTTTTCCAGGGTGATAAGATATGGTAAAATCATAATCTCCCAAACGCTCCATCCATCTTCGTTGCCTCATATTTAAATCCTTTTGTGATTGTAAATATTTGAGGCCTTTGTGGTCGGTATATATCTCGAAGGTAGCCCCATAGAGATAATATCTCCATTTAGATAATGCAAAAACGACCGCTGCTAATTCTAGGTCATGAGTTGGGTAGTTCTCTTCATGTGGCTTTAGTTTTCTGGATGCATAAGCGATAAGACGCCCTCTTTGCATCAATACACATCTCAACCCCTTCTTTGAAGCATCTGTATAGACCACAAATCCTTCTAGGCCATCTGGAAGAGCTAGAATATGAGTTGTCGTCAATCGACTTTTCAATTCCTAAAAACTCTGCTCACAATCCTCATTCCAGATAAAAGGTTGCCCTTTCTAGGTTAACCTAGTTAAAAGACCAGCTATTTTGGAAAAATCTTGAACAAATCTTCAGTAGTAACCGGCCAGGCCTAGAAAACTCCGAATTTCGATAACATTTTCGGGTTTCTTCCAGTTGGTTATCACATCCACTTTGGAGGGATCAACATCTATTCCTCTATGAGTGATAACATATCCCAGAAAAGCTATTTGTTCCATCCAAAACTCACATTTGTTGAATTTAGCGTACAACTGATGTTTCTTCAGAGTTTGGAGAACTACATGTAAATGCTTTACATGTTTTTCTTTGGATTTGAAAATACCAGAATGTCATCAATAAATATAACCACAAACTAGTCTAAATAAGGCCTGAAAACTCGATGCATTAAATCCATAAATGCTACCGGTGCATTGATCAAGCCAAATGGCATCACCACAAACTCAAAATGACCATACCGGGAATTGAAAGCGAACTTTGGAATATCCTCTTCCTTGACCTTTAACTGATAATATCCCTGTTTCAAATCTAATTTTGAAAAGATCCTTGACCCTTGCAGCAAATCTAACAATTCCTCAATATGAGGTAGGGGATATTTGTTCTTAACAGTAATTTTATTCAGTTCCCAGTAATCAATGCACATTCTTAGGGATCCATCTTTCTTTTTGACGAACAGCACTGGAGCTCCCCAAGGCGATGTGCTTGGTCTGATAAATCCTTTTTCCAGAAGTTCTTAAAGTTGATTCTTTAGTTCCTTAAGTTCGGCTGGCGCCATTCTATAAGGAGTCTTGGAAAAAGGCGTAATCCCTGGCAGAGTATGAATAACAAATTCTATCTCTCTCTCAGGAGGTAACGAGTTTAATTCTTCAGGGAACACTTCCGGATATTCAACTACTACTTCCATATTCTCTAGCTGAATAGTGTCTCGAGCCTTATTTATAAGGTAAGCTAAGAATCCGTGCCCGCCTTCGCTTAAGATCTGCCGGGCCTCCACAACCGAGATGACTGCTATTGGACATGAGTTATCTGCTGAATGGTGTTTTGATACCAGTGTCACTTCCCCGAGCGTCACCCTCTTGGTAAAACAGTTCACCTGAGCTTCATGGTGATATAGCCAATCCATTCCTAATATTAAATCATATCTTTGAATTGGTAATTGAATGAGGTTAGCAGGATATTCTCGATCCCCAATCACTACCGGCAATCCCGATATATGGTATCGGTGATTATCCCTGCCCCTAAGGGTGTCTGAACCTCAATTTAATAATTCATGGTCTTAGGTAGTATACTCAGTTTCTCAGACAATGCAACAGATATAAAAGAATGCGAGGCACCAAGGTCATATAATGCTTTACCAGAAATTTCAAAAATAGAAACAGTACCTTCCACCACTTCATTAGGATCAAGTGCATCTTCGCCAGTGATAGCATATGCACGGGCCCAACCTCTTTGCTTTCCACCAGTTTCGGCTGTCTGTTTTCGTTTTTCGGTTGGTAGTGGACCTTTCAGTCTAGGACAATCCCTCATGAAGTGTTGGTCACTTCCACATTTCAAGCATTTGCCTTGCTTCTTCCAGCATTCTGTTTCTTCATGGCCTGGAGCTCCGCAAAACCCACACCGCATCGGTGCTTTGCCTTGATTCAGATCTGTCATCTGATTATTTTGAGGAACTCTTTGAGAAGCACTACCGGCCTAAAGTCTTGGTTACTTTCTGTTAGTTCCACTGTGCCCTCCTGAGATTGGCCTTCCTTTTCTGGCTCTGTCTTCAATCTTTTGAATTTCTTACAACTCTGATTCCAGTTGTAGAGCCTTATTTACTGCTAAATTGAAGTTTTGCAAATCCCATGTAGCCAAACCTCTTCTCAGTTCTGGTTTTAGTAAGAACCGTCTGGTCTACAAATTTTCATCTCCTTAGACATAGGGGGCATATTGTACCAACCGACTGAAAGTGGCCTAGTACTGGCTGACCGACTTATTCCCTTGTATCAGATCCAGAAATTCCCGCTCTCTGGCTTGTTTGGCTACTAGTGGCATATACTTGTCCTTAAATTCTCAGACGACGTTTTCCCAAGTTCTGGGGGTATCCACAGCTGTCCACCTACGCTCTATCATCCGTCACCAGCTTCGTGCAGATTTTGCTAAAAGGAAAGTAGCAAAACGCACTCTCTGCTCATCCGGGTAACGTAATGTCCCGAATATGTTTTCCAAATCTTCCAACCATTCTTCAACTCTGTGATCATCTGGTTCGCCAAAGAATTTCGGGGGCTGAAACCTCAAGAACCTTTGCAAGGCTCTGTCTTCTGTGAGTACTTCTGCCATTCCCGCTCTGTCTGGTGGTTGGCAATTCTGTTATCTGGGCCTCCGTCTTTCCCTAGGATTAGGCTCAACCGGGGGTTCCATCGCTGGTTAATTAATTAGAGGGGTTTGGGAAACTTCCTCCTCTGGCAGATGTCTTGGAGGAATAGGTGCTTCTCTTCTAGGAGCTCGAGGCACATTAGGCCGTCAACCTAGAGGTCTGCCCCTTACTCCTGTTCTTGCAGGTATATGAGTATCAGCACTTCCTCTGGATGCCATCTATTTAAAATCTGACGGAAGTTTAACTTATCAGCTTAGCTTGTAAACATAATTCTCCACATCCTCAACCAATATAAATTGAAAAATATTAACTTACAAAGTTTAATATCTTGAAATAAAATAGATAGATAATCAACAAAAGTAAAATCCATTACAGCATAAAGCCATTAAAGCTATTAAGAGCCATACAAGTGAATTAATATATCAACTAGCCGAATGCCCAATCTGAATACAAAATGATAGGGCAAGATCATGAAATACTTATGTTCGAGGAAAATTGTCAACGCCATGACAACAGTCAAATACTACTGCTATATAAACATACACCTATCCTGACTACTGCCTAATCCAAGTCCTCAACATCGGTAACATCAGATTCATCATCTTCCATGGCTTCTTCATCGAATTCTTCCAGATTCAGTTCGTCACTCAAGGAAGCTACGTTAATACCACCAACTATGAGCTCATCTTCTCCATCACCTTCCATTGCCATTAGATCTGCTGCAGGAGCCTCAGGAACTTCTTATTCCTTGGGATCTTCTTCAAGTTCTTCGGCAGGGTTCTCTACATGTGCTCTTTCCTGATTCTCCACTGGCCGCTCTTCTATATGTATGCCCATCTGATGACCCTAACCAAAAGGTGGACGAACTCGAGCAGGTCCTGCATCGGTGTCGATACCGATACCGACTCCAATAACTTGATCGATGGTTGTGTGGTAGTGTGTCATCATTCGACGGATCTCCTCCATGACCGGATGAGGCAAGTCTACAGTCCTTCTATAGTCGGCATCTAAGGCCTGGAATGTTTCCTCCATGCGTCATCGCATAACCCGAAGTTCCTCGATCTGAGTAGCAACGATTCCAACCCTAAGTTCTTCCCGCTCAACACTTTCCATCATTTGGTCTAACATGTAGTCTTTCGCTCCAATTGACTACTTAAGATGGCACAACTTCATCCTCTCGTCCTGTAAAGCTCCATGCATGTCATTGAGTTTCTCTTCAACCTGCTGGCAGGTTTGAGATAGACGTTCCTTGTCTTTCCTAAGGCTTTCTAATTCTTGTCGCAAATGTTCAGGCTGCTCTCGTCCATTGGTTCCTTGCCTTTACTAGATGACCCTGCCATCCTATAATTCAAGTTACAAGATTCAATCAGTAGTAAAAGATAACACAAATTAGTCCTAGTCTACTAAGGAGCTCATTATTCCTATAAGATCTATGTCCCAAAGTTCATACACCTCTCAACTTAGTGAAAACTAC
This sequence comes from Jacaranda mimosifolia, assembly GCA_018894105.1. Lineage (NCBI taxonomy): Eukaryota > Viridiplantae > Streptophyta > Magnoliopsida > Lamiales > Bignoniaceae > Jacaranda > Jacaranda mimosifolia. Next base: position 54,903,919 of record CM032117.1, read on the forward strand.
TAATAAATATTCCAACAATGATATTTGCCTAGGTCAGCTGCAACCTAGGCTCTGATACCACACCTGTGACACCCCACTTCAAGTAACCCAAAGCTGAGATATCAACTCAATTCAAGCTTAATTTGTGAACCTTGTAATACAAACAATAATTCAAAAGCAGCAGAAAATAAATTCGATTTAAATCATATCATTAACTATGACATTCGAACCAAGGTTCAATTCTTAAGTAGCAAAATATATACAAAACCAAGGTGCCTCAGTCTATTCTGACATATCACAACATCTCTATGTTCACACAACCATCTATTAGTCCATAGGCAAAATAGAGACATTAAACTATTACAAAAGAAGCATTTCTATACTACAAGTCAGAACGCTTCATTCTTAGGCCACCCTATCTGCAAAAGTAATGAAAGCGAGGGGATAAGTCCAATGGACTTAGTGAGGGATAAATATCAAGCAATAATAGAACCTGTCAAGGAAATAACATCTCAACAGATCTAGAATCAACAGCAATACAAGTACAATTACAATTTTAGCAAGAACAAATGTAGCAACAGGAAACTCTCCTGCCTTATTGCTCCAGGAACATTTCACAAGCAAGCAGAAATGAGTACGAGCAAGCAAACCCTTACAGAATATGCATTCCAACGAAACGAGTAAGACATGCATATCAGATCACCTTATACCAAACAAACAAGTACTTTCATAGCGATATAGCTAGGTATACAATTGGTACGCCCATACGGACTGTATGGTGCATAGCAGATACCTAAGCGGGCTACTTAGCGTATCACGGATACCTATGCGGACCGCATATCGTACCTTGGACACCCAGACGGGCTGCAAGGTGTGTCCCAAGTATCCCAGCATTCCGCATAGGATTGGCACTTGGCCCAAGTACAATCTCCAACAAGTACAAGTACAGTAAGTATCAATCAAGTACAACAATCAAGTACATACAAGCCAACTGGCTAGATATCAGGATACAACAAGCGAGTATGCCGGCAAGGCATTTGATAAACGATTCAAGCAGGAACAAGCAAGTACCAAACATAACAGACAGGAGTTTTGGGCGCCAGAACGAACAAGAACGAGTAAGAACGATTGAACCAGTACGATTGAACAAGCACGAACCCTCATAGGGGTATACAAGTCAATAACAAGTAACGAACAAGTACGAATCAAGTACAACAAGTGTGAATCAAGCGATTTACGAGCAGGTACAATCAAGCAAATTAAACCCTCATAGGGGTTATGCCACAAGAACAGATAGATATCTTAAGGCCAAAATGGCAGAACCTCACAGGGTTCAACAATTAACGAATAACTATAATCGAAACAATAACCCAGAGTGGGATAACCTCACCGCCAAAATTTCTGATGGTATAAGTTCTGCAGACTGTCTATTGGTCCTCGTGACCCACTTCTTCGTCACCTAACCATAATGATATATATATATAGTCAGAACTCATTTTAAATTCCTAATACAACGTTATCATATTGATTCTTAACTCCAAATTTGCTATTCATCCATGATAACTTAAATGACAACATCGATAAATTCCAAGAATGGCTATAAGACTAGTTGCTACAATAATCTAAATTCTCATTTCGTTTTCCCATTAGAAGTCAAGTTTCTTAACCACAAGGTCTACATATTGCTACTTAAATCATCAATGGCTCAAGATCCCAATAATTTCCATTACTATCTAATTTAGGTCCTCAATCCAAGTCTCAAGTTCAATTTCTTATAAATTCCATAAATTCCAATTTATAACTTAATATAAGGTCCAAATCCACTATCATAACATCCTTAGCATGGGAGAGTTCAACATATATACATATACATACACAAAACATCAATCCTCAAGATTCTCATCATGGTTACAATTCAATTAAGGATATACACACATGCATGTACATACATATAAATATATATGAATTCTTCCAATCTTTTTACCACAAAGCGCAACGAAACCTCGAATTCACGAACTAATCACGCCATTGCACTCGTCTCGACGAAAGGAAGATTTTGCCTTCCTGCCACCACCGTCGAAAAAACTCAAAACTACCACAGTTTTGCTCCTCTCGAGCTCCTGAATCCAATGCCGCTTTCGATTTTCCGTTTCGAGGTCTGTAGCCACCAAAAAATAGCCTGACAGTCCCCAATTCTACTTTCCTCCGCCAAGCTCCAATCACCGATTCTCTCCCTCTCCACCACGCCAAAGATACATGCAACCAGCTAATTCGCTTCTCCTCACCAAGAGCTACCAAAAAACTCCTCTCAAAAGTCTAGAATGTCGCCGGAAAGACATAAACCCACTAAACTTGTTTCTCGATTCATCCTCCTCCACGGCAGCTCGCCGATCCTGGGTTGTGCATGGCTGAAGAAAAGTGGTCAGGGGGTGGGGGAGAGTAGTTTGAGAGGTTCAGGTTGGGGTTTGGTGGTCGCCGGTGAGAAGCCGCGGTGATGGTGGTTCTCGGTGAAGAGAGAAAATAAAGAAGAAAGAAGGAGAGAAAAGAAGGAAAGAAAAACATAAGGAAAATGGAAACAGTATGCTGCCCGTTTGATGGTTTTAAAAATTGAATTTTCACTTATTGCCATTAAGCCCTCAAAACATAGACAAATCCATTCAACCCACAAGTTTTGAAAAATTACACTTTTGACCCAAATTTTTAATCACAAAATTTCTAAAATACCAAATAATCATGGAAATTCATAAAATACAATTAAAATGAATTATCTAACAATTATAATAGTATAATTTAAGAAAACTATGGGTGTTACACTCACCTCCAAAATCTCTGATGGTACAAGTTCTGCAGACTGTCTATTGGTCATCGTGACCCACTTCTTCGTCACCTAACCATAATTATATATATTTAGTCAGAACCCACTTTAAATTCCTAATACATCTTTATCATATTTGTTCTTAACTCCAAAATTTGATATTTATCCTATTAACATGATAACTTAAAATGACAACATTGATAAAATTCCAAGAACAGCTATAAGACTAGTCTTGCTACAATAATCTTAATTCTCATATTGTTTCTCCTATCAATAAAGTCAAGTTTCTTAACCACATGATCTACATAATGTCACTTAAATCATCAAGTTGCTTAACGTCTCATGCATAGTCCCAATAACTTCCAATACTATCCAATTTAGGTCCTCAATCCATAATCTCAAGTTCAATTTTTTCTTGTCAACTTTACAATTTCCAATTTGTAACTTAATTTAAGGTCCAAGTCCACTATAATATCATCCATAGCATGGGAGAGTTCAACACATATACATATACATATACATGGCATATCATCATCCTCAAGTTTTGTTTTTGCATGGATACAACATTAAATAGGTATATGGATATGCATGTACATACTAGTGAAGGGGCATCGCACAAGGCGCGGTATCGTGCCCGTTTCACTAATTAAATATATTTGTCTATATCATATATATTTTTTAATAATTTAATTTTGAAAACTAATAACCTAATTCTAGTCTATATTATAAAAAATTTTTAATAATTTAATTTGGAAAAATAATAATCTAATTCTATACCTAATCAAAATTTATTTTTAAATGGGTAGATTATATAATATTTTTTATCTTAAAAAGTTTATTTTGAAATTGTCTTTTAAGAAATTAAATAAAGATAAAGCAAATAAAAGTTTTATTGAATTCAATGATTTTTCAATCTAACTTATTTGTAAAAAATAGATACATAGAAAGTATTCAAAAGAAATATTGAACGCCAATTTCAATAGCAATAGAGTAATTGTCTTGACAACTTTGCTCTGTGCATTGACATATGCTCCTGGGATAAACTCAACTTCCATTCCAAGAACTGTTTACCTTGTTATCTTCTGTTGAAACTTGAACAAGTAATCACCTTAGTTTCTGAAGATGAGCCACATGGTCCCTCCCAATGGTCTCGTCTCGATGAAAAATAGTCTCCTCTTCCAGCTCCAGTTTCCATGTCTAACAGAACTCAAGCCGAGGATTTAGATTATGAAAAAGGAACTATTATTGTGCATTTCCAGAGAGGTTTTGAAGTGGTAATAAAGATTGCAGTTGACTCGATCTTTGATTGCAATTGATTATATAAGTTTGACTTAGTAAAATGAACTAAGATATAAGAATCCTGGATCAGAACTTGTATTTGCTGATACCAATGCCGCTTCATATTTTACAAAGGTATAATAGCTAAAAAAGACAATAGATATAATAGCTCCAGCAATAATAATAAAGCCTTAATATCCACGCCTGAGTTGTGTAAAATCTTTTTTCTGATACCAATCGGGGGAAGAACCATGGTTGATTCCCTCAAAAAATTTCTTCTAAGGAACACCTGTATTAGCTTTAGAGAAACATCTCAGTTTTGCAGATTTTATTTTACTTCTAAGCAATTATTTGCACCCACTGGTTCTCTTAAGCAGGCTGAAATGGCCATAACAGCAGCTTCGATAGATGCATCTTCTCCCTGTTTAATATAATATCTTATCAGTATAATTCTTGCAAATGAAAGTATTTCATGAGACACAATTACTAAAATGACCAAGAAGTTTAACCTTTTCTTTCCATAAAATATGTTCCCATATTTCCCTGATAATCAGCTCCAAAACCGATACCGAAGGTGGGATCAGCAACAGATACAATAGTATTATCATACACTTACCAGAAATCTTTGATTGCTAACCCTATAGAGAAAGAAAAGGACAATCTCTTATTGCATTCTTAACATCGAAAGGAATCAGAAAGCTGAAGAGACAGTAGCAGCCATACCAAGCATATCAGGATAATTCTGAGCCAAAACTCTCAACTTATATCCCATGTCCTTTTCTAGGGCAGCAATTTTCTGCGCAATTCTCTTCTCCTGACTCTTGCAGATTCAGGTTTTAGTCTTATGATACTATCTTCACCTTGCATCGTTACTTGTATAATACTGCATTGTATGATAGAATATAACACTTGATAGTACCATATAACCTGAACAACAGTCTCTACATGCAATAGTTCCATGTACGATCTATCAGTAGAAAAGGGGAAGGCAAGCAAATAAGTTATCAAATTTGATCAAGGATAAAATGTCCATTTGTTGATTATTCTTCAATGTTGTATATAACAAGGACTCAAAATATCATCTTTAGAAACTACTCAGGTGTAAGAGATTGCAGAATCTTCTCTGGCTATACCAAATTTCTCAGACATTTTCGTGTAACAATCAAGAAGAACTAACCTGGCCGTTGGACAGGAATCCAGCAACATCAATTACAGTACTGAACTCCTTAGGCAGCGATTCTGGCTTGTTCACCCCAACCTTTCCCTCAGCAAATCCCCATCCTACAAAGTTTAATTGTTGTCTTTATCGCCCGCAATCTAATTAAAGTTAAAAAATCCTACATTGAGCTTGTTTGGGAGTATTTAGAATATCATAGCTCAGAATGAAATAATTGAAGTTGTGAAAGCAAACATAGAGGAAAGAGTACTAACAGGCGACGCCACAAGGATAAAATAATCAAAAAGAAAGAATAAAAAGATCAACTTTTAACTAAAGCTAAAAATATTTTACCACCACAGTCCATCTCCAAATGAAACATTATATAGAAATAAACAATTTGAAAACTTAACCTTCTTTAAGTCTTTCCAAATACACAAAAGCTATCCTACCATAAACATCTTGTGCATGAAATTTCTTGTTCCCCGTAGAGTGAACTCAATAAATAGCTCAGTAGTCATGCTTGTGGACAATACCTCATATGAAGTATTGTTAAAAGCATTATGCCAGAGAACTTAACATTGTTTCAGATACATCAATGTCATTGTCAATTAAAGAAGAGAAGAGGAGCCGTGAGTTAACTATTCATTACAGGGTCTAGTTACTAATACCATTTATGCATGTCTCTGTAATCAAACACACAATTCTAACGTAAAAGGTGGACAACCATAAAACAGAGTGAACTGAAAACAGTGAAAATAAGTGGTATTTGAAACACTTGTATGACCAAAATACAGGTGTTTTGTCCGGTGTAGATAAATATATAAAGGAAACACAGAATCACATAAATCACGAAAACACTACTACTGCTAATAATTAGTATTTCTAGCATCCAATGGACATACTTGAGATGAAAGCCTCCAAGCATGAGATGAGAAGAAATCACAAAATTGAAACTTGATTATTTTTTAGAACTTCTATTTAATGAGATTCAAGACTATCAATGGAATGTGGTCTACTGTTGCTAGTGGACTAATATCTAAACAGGATCAGTTCTTGCTATTTATCTCAATTGGGAAATTTTTCACCAATCATGATTTAAAACTCAGACAAAAGTCCAAATATTTCAAATACCCAGTTTCTCTAATTCCCATACCATTTGTTATGCATGAATACTCTGGAAGCATATAACAATGCATCCAACGTAAGTTATCAATGAGTTCAATGTTAGCGTCATATAATGCTTGGGATGGACCATGGGCACACCTGAATTTCGTCAACAACTGCACAATTGTAATCATACGTCACATCTGCCATTTCTACTAACAAACGTCCCAATCACTCATGAATATACCTATAATACATGAACCTAAAACACTAAAAGAAGATCAACCAAAATAGAAATGTTGGAAAATGTAATTTGACAAGTGAAAGTATTCTTCTTGGCAAATTTTATGGGAGATGAGAAAAAATATCAGAATATGTGCTGCTCAGGTGAAACAAACTTAAACAGCCAGAAAATAAAGCAAACCTCAGGGCTGAGGAACCGCTCATAACCGACATGACAAGAATATGGAGGATAAGTCAAGACCCAACATCCCACTCTTCCCAGGGTGCACCTTCAAAAAATTCTTTTTTTTTTCCATTGATGTTCATTGGTACAGAAATGCATATCATATTTCATGTTCTAATTTCTAGGCCACATACAAAGAATATATAACCAAAAGGACCACATATGCAGAAAGAACATATAGTTCCTTAAGATTCTGTGTATCTATATGATAAGGAGAATTTATGAGAAGCAATAAACTCACCGGCTCTGGTGATGGAAATCCGGAGCTTCTCTGAGGGCCAGTAGGGTTCCTTCTCAAGGTTTTCATATGTGTTTGCCCCATAATTGGTTTCACCAGTGCTTCCCATTCTGCAATCAACAGAGGCAAATTCTTACAAGTTACAACAAACAAAATGAGCTGAAAAAAAAAGATCAATCTACAGTGGAATTGGCAGACAAAGCTCAAATCAATATCAAATAAGTTAGTTAAGTATCCAATAATCTTCTAAAGCATAACCTAAAAGCATGTGGAGACCAATAGAAATGATCATGACTAAAATGAAGAAAAAGTAAACATAAACTTGAATCAAAACCAACCATGGTGATATAACAAACTAAGTGAGGTAAAACAGAAAATTAGCGAAATAGAAAGGGAACTATAAACTCTGCCCCAATGCAAAAGATTTTCCCAAAAATAGAACAAACTGATACATGCTCCACCACCTAATAAAACTAAGCCAAAAAAGTGAAAAATAATAGAAAAAGGGGTCTAGCAATATTCCAATGTCATGAAGGATTCAACGAGGAAAAAATAACCTTCCATAAAGTGGTTTGAGGCATAAAAAGGTTTAAAGGCATGAAAGCTGCAGAAAGATGTGAGAAAGTAAACATAACCCATGTACATAAATATTTAAAACAAAAAGCTGTCAAGAAATGGGCGTTCTAGATTATGAACAAATAGAGCATACACAAGCATAACAAAACATAAATATGATAGATGCAATATGACCATTTTTCAAATACTAAGAAATTCAAGCATGAGCGCCTGAAATTAGACTAATATTCTAAGCAAAAAGCTTGACTATATTCCCACAACAATTTATCCTGATTCACATAATGCAAAATCTGATATTACCATAGGGAAAAATGGATCTACTAAACGCTAAAGCTAGCAAGATTGCACAAAATAGATGGAGCATTTAGTCGGCTAGAATTACAAGAATAAAGTGCGGATTTATGAGGTATAGAAACGCATCATATGCATAAAGAAGAATGATTAAGCATGTAGAGATTCAAACAAGAGATGTAATATTGAGCTACATACGAAACATCAAAAGGCGTATCAAAAGATGTTCCGTATATGTTGTAGAAAGAAATGCCTTCGGGCAGTTGAGTTTTATTGAGAAGTTTCCGAGTATCAGCAGCCCATTTAAGAATCGATAAGTTGAAAGGGAGAGCCACCATTTTTCCATTGTATTTTAGCTGCAGTATGAAAAGAAGAAAATCACAATAATGTAACTTGAAAGATTATGACAAAAACACAAAAAGATAAAAGTCTAATTTGAGCATTAAACTTAGCAGCTCTAATGCACGATAAATCTTGAATGATAAGAAATAAAAACAAGTACTTCATTATTTTTCAATGCTTGTTCAAAAAGAGTCAAACATATATCGCCATAAGTTTCCAATTCAACCGAAGTTTCTCCATCAGTAGAGTGCTTTCTCCATACATGAATCTCGGATTGCTTCTTCCAATCGAAATCGGGATTTGCCAACATCTCATAAACAGACGGGTACGAGAAAAAAAGAATGAAAGAATATCACAAAAATGCTATTCAAGTAGAAGAAAAACTTAAAAGCTAAACTGCAAAACATCCACAAAATCCCTAGCACAATCTCTTAGTCCATTATTTTGCCCTGTGGCCGGCAACCCTCTTCCTCAGGAGAAAACCGAGGGACTCATGCCTTGAGTGCTTAAACTTTCTGTGCGACATTTTTTGCCTACTCCCCTTTGAAACAACAAAGCGATTTTATCAATTTTTACAAAAAATAAGCAGTCAGAACTTCAGGAACCCACCTAGGTACTTTGATGCTCCAGCACCGCTATCGCCATTCTCTTTCGCTTGCCCATCTACTTTCAACCATATTTTGATTTCTTGAAAAGAAAATCCAATTGTTGGTGTGGAAATCCAACATCGCCTTCGAGTAGTAACGCACAATCACTTGCCAGAAGGATTTCTTCGTCGTTTTTTCATCATTTTGTCTGGAGACAACCCATCTCGGCGGTGATTTGAGTGGCAACCTGTCGCTGGGTTAGGGTAGAATTGAGGAGGAGTTTTCACTTCAATAGCTTGTTCTGATCTTCGTCTTGGTAATCGGAGATAGCTGAGCGATTATAGAAATTACAGAAAAAAGTAGGTTCTGATATGACCGCTCAAAACTCAATAAAGTAGTCGAGAAAAAAATAAGGAAAAAAAAAATTTCTTCTAACCTTTCCAGATGAGACAAAATAGCGTACCATAAAAGAATCCTAGCGTACAAGTCTAGGCAGAACACTATGCAAAAAAACGACGTCGTTTCGTGTTGGAAAATAGGAAAAAAAATAGAAAATAGTGCCTCACGCGTGGAGCAATGTTCACGTGTGTTTTGGTGCTTATATAATATAGTAATATATAAATTTCTTTAATCTTTTACCACAACTAAGCAACGGGAGCTCGGATCCACGAACCAGCTACACCATTACGATCGTCTCGATGAAAGGAAGATTTTGTCTTCCTGCCGCTGTCGTCCGCCGCCGCTAAAAAATCTCAACACCACCACCAATCTACTCCGTTCGAGCTCCTGAACCCAATGCCGCCTTCGATTTCTCATTTCGAGGCCTGTAGCCACCGAAAATGAGCTCAACAACCCTCAATCCTCATTTCCTCCGCCGGCTCCGATCTCCGTTTCTCGTCGTCTCCGCCGCGCCAAACCCACATGCAACCACGTAATCTGCTTATCCTCGCCAAGAGCTACCCAAAACACCCTTCAACCTTCCAAGTCATCACCGAAAAAGTGCAAACCCAGTTCACCCGTCCTTCGGTCCCTCAACTGCCAAGGTGACTCACTGGTTTCCAGCTGTGCATGGGTGGAGGAAGGTGGTAAGAGGGTGGAGGGGAGTTGTTTGAGGGGGTTAATGTGGTGGTTGATGGTCGCGCGGTGGTGATGGTGCTTGTGGGAGAAGGAGAAAAGGAGAAAGAAAAGAAACGAAGAAGAAAGGAAAAGAAAAAGAAGGAAAAAAGAAGGAAGAAAATGAGGAAACAAATCTACTGCCCTTTTGGTTTTAAAAAATCCAATTTTTTCAAATTGCAATTTAGTCCTCTAGGTTTTCAATTGGCCCCAATTAGACCCTAAAATTTTTAAAATTACAATTTAAACCCTGTTGACCAAGATCCTCACATGTAAATCCCATCATTTTCAAAAAGTGTTCAATCAAGTTTTAATAAATTTTGAATTGACCCCAAACTTTTAATTATCAAGAAATCAAGTGTATTGGTAATATATATTGATTACAAAATTTCTAAAATACTAAATAATCATGGAAATTCATAAAGTAAATTAAAATGAATTAACTAACAATTATACTATCATAATTCAAGAAAATTAGAGGTGTTACAATATCAGAGCCACCCATTCCCGATGTTAAAGTACCCAATGTTGTTGGTGTTGGACTTACGTACGTATGCACCAATGTATGCATCAAATAAATAGTAGCATAAATAACAACATGAACAATTGACACTGAACACAGATACTGAGAATTGGAAATTAAGCAGATGAAGATTTAATAAAACAAGCTAGGAATAGTAATTATATTAGAACTTTAATTGAGTCGAGGCTCGCACAAACGCAGCTTTCTTAAAGTTTTATTTGCCTCCCAACGGTGTACGAGGACTCCTAACGAACAACCTCTCAAGATATAACGACCCAGCCAAATAAAAGTTGCACTCCAATTGCCTGGACTCCGAACCTGTAATTAACTTAAACCTCTATTAGAGAATGCTTTGTATGCGTGAGTGTGTATGTATGAATGCTGTATGCTTTTTTATGATGATTAGCACACGAATGGCCCCCCATATTTATAGATGTTAGGTGCCTAATGGCATGAGGCATGACCGTACACCCATCAAACATGTTATGGGTTGTAAATTGTAATTAAAGGTTACAACCTTGAATTTTAAATCTTGAGGACATAGCTATAGAATTCAAATAAACAGACATAACTACAACTATTTGAACTTTTCGAACATGACCATTAGGAAAGGAATATTTGGAAAAAAAAATTCTCGAACATAATCATTAAGAGAAGTCATTCTCAAAACGAAAATAAAAAATAATTATAGAACATAATTATTAATGACAAACAAATATCGGGACTACAAACGCACCCGCTCCAGGCAGGCAACGCACGCGTGCATATGGTTCATTGCAGACAAACCCAAACCCACACTCATGTCGGTCCTCCCTCCTCCAAAGATTTGGGTACCCCCAAAGGGGTCCAACCCCTTAGGCCACACCCAAGTTATTTAAGTAACGCAATTCTAATTTTAGGTTCTAATGTGGGATGGGACACTTTCAAGCTATCCCTCCATATCCATATCTTGGTTATTCCTCAATTCATTCTCCATTTTTTAGCTCAATTTTCTCATTCACTTCTTCATCAATTTTGGCATATAACCACTTAGTAAGCATCTCCTCAATGAGATGAAATTGTTAGTTTAAAGTCATTAAATTTGACTTTATAAAACTCTCATTAATTCTAACCAAAGTTGATAGGTTATCACTCATAATGCCAAAACTCTCACAATCCCCCACATAAATGAGCAAATCATATGATAGGTATACTTATGAATGTAATGAAATGACAGAGGTTCAGATCAAATGGTTTTGCATCAAGAGAGGTAGCTTTTAGCTTTGAACCTTCCCTAGTGAGAACTATCAGGTGCACTCGCTAACTGATGAACGTGGTGTCTTGAACTATTCGGCTTATGTGTACACCAAGACAATAGAACTACACACAATACCATACAATAGTCAGCTTTTGTGGTTCATATTGTGTTCATTTCTGCCCTGAACAATTCTTGGTATTCATGAGTACTACTCTAAGAATCCAACCTTAACATTCTGATAAGATCGGCCCAATTCCTATTCATATAGGTGACTTCTTATTAAGAGGTTCCTGCTGCACCCCCACTAGAAATATCACAATATGAGAGCCATTAAAAGCAATGCTTAACCTATACCTTTTACAAGATGCACTGTCTGCTCATCAACAGAATGGGTTAGAGGGTTAGGGCCCCCCACAGTGCTTCTACGTTGAGTCACGATTACATAACTTATTTTTCCCTTTGAACCTACTTCATAGGATCTCCAATCACGTAGGTAGGACTCCCGTTATGGTAACTTAGTTAATTAAAGGCTTTAGCCCCATTCCCTCCGATGATTTAGTTACTTGCTCCCTATTTACACCTTTGGTTAGCAGATCCGCAAGGTTATCTTTAGGCTTCACATAGTCAATTGAGATAACGCCGCTAGAGAACAGTTATCTAACAGTATTATGTCTCTTGTGCATGTGTCGAGACTTTCTGTTATACATACTATTATGTGCCCTTCCTATGGTAGATTGGCTATCATAATGAATGCAAAACGACGGCATAGGCTTTGGCCAGTTTGGAATGTCTTCCAAAAATTGGAATTGCCATTTTGCTTCCTCACCTGCTTTATCTATAGTGATGAACTCCGATTCCATCGTTGATCTTGCTATGCAAGTCTGCTTCAAGGATTTCCATGATATGGCAGCTGCACCTAGAGTGAATACATATCCACTTGTGGATTTGGACTTGTTTGAGTCAGCTATCAAGTTGGCATCGCTATATCCCTCAATTACAGCTGGATATTTGTTATAATGTAGCCCATACTTCGTGGTTTATTTTAAGTATCTTAGCATTCTGACAATAGCATTCCAATGCTCTTGTCCAGGGTTGTTTGTGTATCTACTCAGCTTACCTACTGCATATGCAATATCTAGCCTCGTGCAATTCATCATGTACATGAGGCTTTCAATAACACATGCGTATTTCACTTGAGCTTTTCCTTCACCTTTATTCTTGGTATGTTGTTAGTTTGCATCTATCGATGTTTTCGCCGAACTACTAGCGAGATCTAGAAACTTTTGTAGCACTTTCTCAGTATAGTGCGACTATGTCAATGCTATCCCATCCAGTGTTCTTATAATTTTAATTCCAAGTATGATGTTAGCAAGGCCCATATCTTTCATATCGAAATTGCGATTTAGCAATTTCTTTGTCTCTTTGATTATATCACTCTTGTTTCCCATGATTAACATATCATCCACATATAGACATACAATGAGATATTCAATTGATGTACCTCTAGTATACACACATTTGTCACACCTATTAATTTTGAAGCCATTGGTTGTCATTACTTGATCAAATTTAAGGTGTCACTGTTCAGGTGCTTGTTTTAAATCGTATAACAATTTAATTAACTTGCACACCTTCTTTTCTTGTCCCGAAACTACAAACCCTTCGAGCTATTCCATATAAATTTCCTCATTGAAGTTACCATTTAAGAATGCCATTTTTACATCCATTTGATGGATTCCAAGATTATTAATAGCGGCAAACACAATTAGTAACCGAATTGAAGTTATTCTAGTTACTAGCGAGTACGTATCAAAGTAGTCAAGACCTTCCTTCTATTAGTACCCTTTGACTACTAGCCTCACCTTGTACTTGTCTATCGTACCATCAGCTTTCATTTTCCTCTTGAAAATCCTTTTATGCCCTAATGGTTTATTTTCAGGAGGTAAATCTATTAGTTCCCAATTATGATTATGCATGATAGACTCTATTTCACTATTTATCGTTTTCTTCCATAACGGAGCTTCTGGGGTGGTCATCGCTTCAGTAAATGTCCTTGGTTCACTTGCTAATATGTAAGTCAAGAAATCAAGTCCAAAGGATTTAGCCGTTCTAGTTCTTTTGCTACGTCTTGGCTCCAAGTCCTCTTTGCTCGACTCTTGAATTTCTCGAGGTCTTTTAAATATCACTCATCTTTCTTTCTTTTTCCATGGGAATATTTCTTCAAAGAAACTTGCATTCCTTTACTCTATTATCGTATTGACTAGAATGTCATCAATATCATATTTATATACAAGGAATCGATATGCTGCACTATGTTGTGCGTAGCCAATAAAGATTCCGCCAGCAGTCTTTAATCCTATTTTGACCGTTTTAGGAGGTAGTACTCCTACTTTAGCTAAACACCCCCACACTCGAAGATATTGATAAGATGGGAGATGTCTTTTCCAAGCCTCATATGGCGTTTTTGTTAACTTCTTGTGGGGTATCTTGTTAAGTAAATGATTTACAGTCAATACTGCATCTCCCCATATATTTTGAGGTGCACCTACATTAATTAATAATGCATTCATCATTTCTTTTAAAGTTTGATTTTCGCGCCCAGCAGTACCATTTGATTGTGGTGGATAAGGTGCTATTACTTCATGAATTATTCCATGTTCAACACAAAATTCTTCAGAAGGGTGAACATATTCACTGTCTGTCTCTATCACTTCTAAGTATTTTTATTTTCTTTTCAAGTTGATTCTCAACCTCATTCTTGTAATGTTTAAATACTCCAATAGCTTCATCTTTGCTAGAAAGTAAATAAACATGACAATATCTTGTACAATCATCTATGAAAGTTATAAAATATTTTTTTCCACATCTTGATTGCACCATTTTTAAGTCATACATGTTTGTGTGAATTAAAGTTAATGGTTCAGTGCTTCTTTCTATTGCCTTAAAAGGAGTTTTTGTCATTTTTGCTTCAATGAAAATTTCACACTTAGTTTTTGTGTCAAAATCTAACTTAGGTAGAATTCCACTTTTAGCTAATTTACTTAAAGTACCAAAATTTACATGCCTTAGTCTATGATGCCATAAATCTAGAGACTCAAACAAGTAAACTGAATTTACTTTATTGCCATTAAAAACAACTTTTGGGACATTTTTAAGTGTGATGGTCAATATATTCATTTTAAAAAGGCTATCACATAAATATCCTTTCTCGACATACACACCATTTTTTGTCAGTACAAATTTGTCAGATTCAAAAACCAGTCTAAAGCCATTCTTGCTAAGCATGGGACCTAACACTAATTTTCTTCTTATATCTAGCACAAGAAGCACATTGTTGAGAGTCAGCTCTTTCCCAGAAGCCATCTTAAGCACCACTTTGCCAATTCCATGCTCCTTGGAAGTTGACGAGTTTCCCATAAACAAGTTCACATCCTTTGCATCCTCATATGTTGTGAACAAGCTTTTGTCTGAGCACACTTGTCTAGTAGCCCCGATATCCACCCACCATTGTTTGGGATTTTCAATTAAGTTCACCTTAGAAACCACTGCAGAAAGGTTCAAGTCATTAACGCCCTCTGAGAGATTTTTAACTTCAGCCATATTTGCATGAGCAACTTTCTTCTTCCTTGAAAACCCTTCTTTTCTTGGAGTTCCTTCTTGCTGATGGTTTCTACAGTCCTTTGCCTTATGGCCTGGCTTACCACAAACATAGTAGCTTCCCTCAAATTTCTTTTTCTCTCTTTTGTTATGTTGGTTGTCAAAAACATCCCTTTTCGGTTTGTTAGATGGACCCTGCTCCACAATGTTTGCTTTGCTCTAATAAGCACTGCCACCAACTTTCTTTTTGGGAAGTATGTTGTCTTCCTCTATTCTCAAACTTAAGATCAAATCCTCAAGGTTCATCTACTTGCATTTGTGCTTGAGGTAGTTTTTGAAGTCCTTCCACCCTAGGGGCAATTTTTCAATGAGCGCTGCCACTTGAAATGATTCTCCAAGTGTCATCCCTTCAACAGCCAACTCATGCAATATCATTTGATATTCATTAACCTAGGACATCATAGGTTTTGAGTCAATCATAATAAACTCAAGAAACTTACCAATGATGAATTTCTTCATGCTAGCATCTTCCGTTTTGTATTTTTTTTCTCAAGTGATTCCCAAAGTTCCTTCGCTGTAGCAATTATACTATAAAAATTGTGCGGCGCATTATCCAAATCGTTGAGGATGTAGTTTTTGCACAAGAAATCCCCATGATTCCGAGCATCAATGGCTACCACGATTTGCATATTAGTATTTTCCCCTAAGGCATGACGTTTTTCATGTAGAAACCTTGCTAGGTTCAGTGTAGTAAGGTAGAATAGCATCTTCTGCTACCATCTTTTAAAGTCCTTCCCATTGAACTTTTCTGATTTCTCCGCTTGTCCAACTGCAACAGAAACAGGAGGTGTAGAACCAACCGCAATTGGGGCAGGAGGAATTGCAACCGGAGCAAAAGCAACAAGAGGATTCTATGATCCACCACCAACGCCGCCGATGTTGGACTCAGTAGGCACATTTGTCGCTATCATAAAATTCTACAAGAATAAATTATGCAGTGATAAATAAAGATTTATATAACCAAGCAAAACTTGAGCAGTTTGTCAATTATTGGTACATAATAGTACCACTTGTGTAGAAATAAAATATAAACAAAACACTTTCGCACAGATTGTAAATAGATATAATACTATTGCACAGATTTGTAGATAAATATGTTATTTGCAAATGAATTAAAGTACTTATCCCTTAAGACAGAACAACAATTAAAACTTTATGACATAACAGAATATCTATCTATAAACACTTAAACAATTAAAAGCAGAATTGATAATTGCTACTGACTACTTGAAACATAAAAGAAGCCTAGAACCTTAAGATTGTTGGACTTACATACGTATGCATCAGTGTATGTATCTAATAAATGTTAGCATAAATAACAACATGAACAATTGACACTGAACACAGATTATGAGAACTGGAAATTAAGCAGATAGAAACTTAATAAAACAAACTAGGAATAGTAATTATATTAGAACTTTAATTGAGTTGAGGCCTGCACAAACGTAGCTTTCTTAAGATTTTATCTGCCTCCCAACAGTGCACAAGAACTCCTAACGGACAACCTCCCAAGATACAACAACCCGACCAGACAAAAGACTGCATTCCATTTGCCTGGACTCCAAACCCTTAATTGACTTGAACCTCTATTAGCGAATGCTTTCTATATGTGAGTATGTATGGATGAATGTTGTATGCTTTTTTCTGATGATCAATGCACGAATGTACCCCCCATATTTGTAGATGCTAGGTGCCTAATGGCATGAGGCATGACCGTACACCCATTAGACATGTTACGGGTTGTAATTAAAAATTAAGACCTTTAATTTTAAATCTTAAGGACATAGCTATAGAATTCAAACAAAAAGACATAGCTGCAACTGTTTGAACTTTTCGGACATGACCATTAGGAGAGGAATATTTGGAAAAAAAAATTTCTAGACATAACCAGTAGGAAAAGTCGGTCTCAAAATCGAAATAAAAAAAATAATTATAGAACACAATTATTAATGATAAACAAATAAATAAAAATATATTTTATTTATTTTAAATAGATTTTCTCTAAAAAGATAATTTCGGACTGCAAATGCACCCCCGCCACACCCTGATCCGAGCCAACTGTCTGGACGGGCAGCGCACACGTGTGTGATTCACTGCAGACAAACTCACACTCATGTAGGTCATCTCCCCTCCAAAGACTTGAGTACCCCCAAAGGGGTCCAACCCATTAGGCCACACCCAAGTTATTTAAGTAGCTCAATTCTAGCTTTAGGTTCCAATGTGGGATGGGACACTTTCAAACTATCCCTCCATATCCATGTCCTGGCTATTCCTTAACTCATTCTCCATTTTTTAGCTCAATTTTCTCATTCACTTCTTCATCAAT
This sequence comes from Jacaranda mimosifolia, assembly GCA_018894105.1. Taxonomy (NCBI): domain Eukaryota; kingdom Viridiplantae; phylum Streptophyta; class Magnoliopsida; order Lamiales; family Bignoniaceae; genus Jacaranda; species Jacaranda mimosifolia. The sequence continues at coordinate 54,921,610 of CM032117.1, forward strand.
TTTTGGCATGTAACCACTTAGTAAACATCTCCTCAATGAGATGAAATTGTTAGTTTAAAGTCATTAAATTTGACTTTATAAAACTTTCATTAATTCTAACCAAAGTTGGTGGGTTATCATTCATAATGACAAAACTCTCACAGTTGGTCCACCTATTTCATGTCATTCCACACTCCAAATATTCATTCCTAGGCGTGCGTAGGGTGTGTTAGTATCCCACATTAGTAAAATAAATAAGTAGTGATCTCTATATATGGTTTTGAACAATCATCATCTCTTGAACTAGCTTTTGGGATTAAGTCAGGCCCAAAGTTCATTCTCAACAATTCGTTCGCATGCATATATCTGTTTTTAATTCATAATTAAATATTTATTTAGAAAAAAAAAATTATGTACTTATTGTTTATTTGTTATATAAAATAAAAATAAACATGAAATAAATGATAAACTAATATTTTCTGCTTGTGAAGCCATCAAACTGAAAATCTTAAAAGAATTGCTGCCCTGGGTTCATAAGCACAACGCATACGAATGAAATGGAAGCTGAATTAGGCTAAAATAGTAATTTTCATTTTGGAACAGTTAGAGAAATTGTTTTAATTGCCAAAATGTATTGAACGCGAAATAGAGAAAAAGTAAAGAGAAAAATAACAGCATGTGAAATTTATAGCGTTTCAGTACTACTTTTTCACTTAAATTTTTTTACCTGTAAGTTTTTCACTAAAAATTTCATATTAACAGTGATTGGTATAGATAATGAACATTATCATGTTATCCAGTAAACAAGAGGGGGGGGGGGGGTTTGGTTGCTGCATACCTTTTTTAATTTTACTTACAATATTTCTATATATTTTTAAACTTTAGTAATAATCTCCCCAACATTATATATTTTTTTTTATTTTTGTAATCATTTCTAATTTACATATATTTAAAAATTTTGTGATAATTTTTATTAATTCTTTACAAATTTTCGTTTTGTAAAATTTAAAGCAAAATTTTAGTCTCATATTTACATACAATCAAATAATTTACAACTATGTTAGGTTTTGGCCCAATACGATACTTTATTTTATCTGTTTGAGAGCATATTTGTCAAAAATAGACTTTAGAAATTAGATTAAAGATTATTTTTTAAGTGATTCTTTTTTAGTTACTTATGTTGAAAGAAATATTGTTAAAATTTTTGATATTGATTCAATTATTAATGAATATTATGATATGAAAATGCGTAATGCTCAACTTCGATAACAACATGTATTTTGAATTCGTAAATTATAATATTTATATTACGTTTTATAATTTTTGCCCCCTCCCAATCTCAATTCTAAATTTGTACATGATGTTATCAATCCATCCTTTGGATTTTATAGCGTTAGAGAACATCTAGCTTGCTAAAGCAACTGGTCCCAAGGGCCTCTTAATTGCCCAGACTAACTTGGCCTCACAAAGGTAAGTTCTTCATAATGTCTTGCCAGAATATTAGGTTGACAGATTTGGTTCATAAATTAAGCATATATATTCTGGCAATGTGAAAGAATTAAAACATATGAAGCAAATTTATAGGAGCAGAACAAAAGGGAGAAAAGCATGTCATAGCATATATGTTCTCAAGCCCTAATTTGTTTTGAAATTAACGTTTATAAGTACAATACTACAGAGATGACAAAGGACATAACATTATTCACACAATAGACCAGCAATCAGCTTAGTTCTCCACCTTCCCCCATTTTTTATGAACTGATAACAAATGAAGTACTGATTCTCATACATATCTATGTATCTTGTTTTCTCACTAGTGCATACTATATCCTATCACATAATCTTGATACATTTCTTCAGATTGATGAAGGATAGATGCTGAATCCCATGCGCTGAATGATGCTGAACTGGCATCGAATTCATTAGACCACAATCCCAGATTGTCCTTTGATCCATCCATCTCTTTGAGACAATCATGTTCAGCCATCTGACTCTGAGCTGTTGGAAGAAAAGTGCAAGATTTGTTGAGTAAATCATCAAGCTCAGCTTGATTAAAGCCCGAAGCAAGCCCGGGATTTTGCCCCATAATTTCGGATTCAAGAAGATTGCTTTTTTCATTAGTGTTCAAGGCGAAGGAGCTTTCTGAAGAAGAGAAACCATTGACAGAATTTTGATCAAACTGATCATCTGTTTTCAAATTGCTCAAAGGGCTATAATCTTGCTCAGGAGGAGGTTGAGGGTTGGAGGACAATTGGTGCATAAGATCAGTGTTTTGATTCTCATTCAGGGTCTGGATCATCTTCTGATGTGGGGAATTATTCAACTTGGGCCAAAGTGCAGGATTATTGTAAAAGGAGAAAGGGTTTTGAAGGCTTTGAAGCTGCATGTGGAGCTGAAGCCTTTCCAGGGCCGAACTGCTGAGATTTTGCAAATTACAGGACTTCTCCTCTTCATTTACATCTTTTGGGTCCTGGCCTGGAATTGAGAAACAGTTCATGTTAGACTGTTTGCGCCTGCCGAGCAGTTTTTTCTTCAGCCTGGTGTTCCAGTAATTCTTAATGTCATTATCTGTTCTTCCAGGCAGCTGGGCAGCAATTATAGACCACCTTATATGAAAATTTTGAACTAAATTAGAACCCGTAAGTGTTGCAAGAGAACCAAAAAGGAAAGGAATATATGTTAAGACAAGGAAAAACCCTCCAAAAATCTTCTGATTCTTGCATCATCAACAAGTAGAAAGAAAGAGTACACATGATTAAAAATACGAAAACCCTCGAATGAAATTTGGTTTCTGATTAAGAACATGTGTGAATTTTTTCTTTTCTTTTTAAAGCATCATATACGAAGGAAAAAGGACAAGTAGTTTTGGCTAAAACTTCTGAGTCTGCGCATGTGCCAAGAGACAGATTATTACCTGCTTCCAATACTGATATAGAGGCTGCAGATAATATTGTCTTCTTCCTCAGTGAATCCACCATGCTTGATATTAGGCCTTAAGTAATTGAGCCATCTAAGTCTGCAACTCTTCCCACATCTCTTCATCCCTATAAACATTAATTCCGTCAAAACAAAACACTGTCCAAAACACATAAACATAATAGACTCATTAAAGCTGTAATAATTATACATACCAATTTTCTGAGGAAGAGCAATCCAGTTGCCACCAGTTCCATACTTCTCAATATAAGCCTTGAGTTTTGCATCTTCCTCAGGAGACCACGGTCCCTTCTTCACATTAGCTTTATCACAGCATGGAGCTCTTCCCATCTTTTTCCTGTCAATAGCTAATTATCTTTTACTTTGCTTTCCCTTTCTGGAATTCTCCAACCAAACTGAAACAGATATAAGCTTTTTCCTGAGGAAAAATGTCAGAAGGGAAGACCTTGTTTTATAGGTAGGAAGATGATGATGTGATACTTAGAAGAACCAGAAATGTCTCACCATCCCTTCTAGGGTTTTTGCACAGCCCCCCACCTCACCCGCCATTTGGATTAGTTCAGTCATAATATTTTATTTCTGTGTGATTATTGTAAAAGCAACCTGACAAAAACCTACACAAATTTCTCTGGAATACATATATTAAAATCATCTGCTTTTTTGGGTTTGCAATAATTTAATTGTGTGGAGGGAATGCTACAGCAGATCTCAAGAAAGAAGCATCCATTTATCCTCTTGTTTTGTCGACGACTTCTCTGAAATGTTCGATTGCTGGGGGCATTTATGACTTTGTAATTAGTAGCAAACTGAAATGGTTAATTTGTATAAAAAAATATAATGCTAGCTAACAATCATGCAGTCTGTTTTATAAGCATAAGTTTATCCTCCAGCCTTATAATTAACTCAAAGAAAACGTGATCTTGATGAATGATTAGTCGAAGATGGAGAAGAGGATATGTATAGTTTTTGTTCTTTTGGTACATAAATTAATAGGTAAGCGAATGCTCTTACCCAATCTAGAGTGAGGGCATGATCTCGAAGCCTGCATCAGAAACTCTAATATTAGGGGATAAAATTGAATTTTTATAAAATATAAAGAATAATTTTTTAAATTTTAATAAAAACATATGTATAATATAGCAATTTAAAGGCGGACGACTATCCTATATATGTGTCCTCGCTGCTCCATCCTAATACGTCTACATGAACTGCTCTTACGTTGTGATGCAATCAAGAACTCAATCTCCAAGTTATTGGGGTTGGTCTAGATCGTTATGATCTCTTGGTCAACTTGCACTAGGGTCACATTCCACAATTTGTCCATAAAAACACACACTAGACTAGTCGAAATTTGAAGGTGGAATAATATATGTTAAAAGGAGGTGTAAGTGAAATGGAGGATAATAGCAGCAGTGATCTAATTTCCCCATATTACACTTTATTGTAGCCAACCTTCTCTATTTATAGTTGGTTAAGTGGTAGATATTGTATTACATGGCCCTCTTATAGCGATTGGATGTAAATAAGATTTACGCTCCTCAATTTGGATCTCAATTCGGGTCAGAATCGGATCCATATAAAAAGTCATGGATCCAATCTTACAAGATTTTTTTTTTTATATATTTTTTAAGAGTATATTAGTCTTTTACGGGATATTACTTACCTATGGCCAATTCTTAGAGAGACTGTTTGACATTAAGGTCCGAACTCAACTATAACAGTATAACTCAACCAAACCTCTTTGGCATATGTAGGTGTACTGTGTTTTTAATTTTACAACTGCTTTATTCCATTCGAGGAGAGGGGGGTGGGGCGGGGGGGGGGGGGGGGGTACAGCAACAAAATTATGATCAAGATCATGAAATTTGTTTTTAAATTTAATCCCGAGAAGAATAACAAAGAGAAAGAGCTCAAAGATATCCAATTTAATGTCTGGCTATTAAGCACGTTTCGTCGAATCATCTTAGTAGTTTGATTGTATTTCAGGAACAAAAGTAACCCAATCAAATTAAAAATAAGATTCTTATTTTTGTTGCCAAGATGAGTTTGATTTGATAGTTCAAAAAATAAAATTTTTATGCATTTTACATTACTTTTCTCAAAAATAGTGATTGATTAGAGTTACTGATGTCACCTTATTACATTTCTTAAGTTGACAGTTTCAGAAGAAATATTTTTTACAAGAAAAAACTAATATTGTGACAATATGTTAAATAAATTAAGTTATCACAAATTATGTATATGTATAAAATGGCAATTGGTGTTACCATTTGACAGTCAATAATATTTCTTTTTTTGTTGTTGTAGTGCCTGTTTTAGGAAATAAAATTTCATTTTTAGACACCATAAAAAAAAAAAAAATAAGAGCAATAAATTTGAAGAAAATGTAGTATTAAATAGATTTTTCTTCATTGCATCTCCATATAAACAATTTTCATATAAGCGAGACATTATTTTTTTATGTTGAAAATATGTAAGATAACAACAGCAACAGTAGTAGTAGTAGTAGTAATAATAATAATAATAATAATAATAATACCAACAACATTACTGTTATCATTTAATTTAGCTATTTTCCTTTCTATCCAAAATACAACTTTTTAATGTCCAAATTTAAGGACATATTTAGGCAGCTCAACAATCTGCAACTGCGCAAGTAATTTTTCAATATTCATATTGTACGTTGCCTGTTAAATTCCAGCCCCAAGACAAAAAATTTCTTCAACAACACGTTTTCTGATGTCAGGTTAATTTGATCAAGAAGCTGCGTTCGCATTTCGCATGGCAGAAAACAAGGTAAATTAAAGTTACATTAAATTGCTCAGACTTTTTCTATTTTGTCTTCCAGTAATTCAGACATTAATGTGCATACATATTAATTGAATCTTTCAACGGCACGAAACTTCGACGACGTCGGCAAAATGGATGACTAATTGATTTTATTTTTTTTAACTTTACTGTTAAGAATGATTAATTAGAAGAAGCCAAAAGATGAAACAGGATTAAATATCTAGAATGCATGTTGATCCCATCACTGCAAAAAAATTTAAGTATCTACTATGGAAAAATTGTTACGAAAGTAATTTCATAGTTATAGTTACAAAATGTTATAGCTACGGATTTTTGTAGTAAATATAATTTTTTTAATTATAATCAACAAAAATTATTAATTATCAATTTATAGCATTGTACTTTTGGAGTGTAACAGATTGGTTATGTATTATTTGTATGAAAATTAATATATATATATATATATAAAAGAATGATCATATGTTATGGATTGATCGTAGCGAGGGTTAACTACAAGAGCATCAGTTTTGAACTTGGTTATGACAATTTCATAGTCAAAACTACGAATTTTTAGCCTCAACTACGTATTGATTGTAGTTAATGCTCTAATTTTTTGTAGTGCCTTTACCTTAATTGAAATTTCGTTTAAATGTTGGGGATTAAAATTAAATTTGTCACTAATATGGGTTGATCATGTCGCTGATTACGCATAAGCCTCAGCCCTGCTGGCATAATTCATGTTGTTACTTTAAGACACCTTAAAAGTTGACAAGTTGGCTGAGGTTTTTTAACGTGTTGTATCAAGAATTTGAACAAGGAAAACAATTAAATACAAAAAAGTTAGGGAAAAACAATGCATTATGCCCTTAAAAATTCAAAAAGCTTTTTGAGGGGGAACCCACTGATTGACCTTGCTTCCCTACTTCAATATTTTACTACTAATTTTCGTGTTTTTAAATGTAACAAGAAGCAAAAGATGGTCCGGAACCGCACTTTGATAGAAATTACAAGAGGAAAATTGTCAAAATTTCAAAAGATAGTTACATAATTAATTATAATTAAAATATATAGACTCAGATCTTTAGGAAGAAGAAAACACGTTTCTGTTTGTCTTCGTCTCAAGGCTAGAATCCTATCTCTCTCCATTGACACTGCATTTTCATGCATCAGCAAAGAAGACCATTAACCTTATATATGACTTCTTCTTTTTTTAAGGAGAGCTGGTGAAAGAATTCTTGATAACAAGAGATCATGTAATAACATTATTATAATTAACAATATTGATACATGTAATAGTAAATTGATTGAACAAATCAAAGTTATTGTTAATATATGGATGCCACCCTTACAACCTCCTGGCTAAGTCAAGTTTAAAGTTTGTTCAATCTAAGACTAAAGTTCAACAGCCATAGAAAGTGTTCAATAGTTTGCCCATTTCCAAGTTTCTACAAGCTCTTCACAAATTAGGATTGAAAATTTCTAATTGTTTATCGATTTTCCTATAGTTTATTTGAATAACTCGAGTTCAAGTTGAGCAGAAGTGATAGTGAAAAATAAGTTATAAGTGTGATTTTGAAAATAAAATGTTGTTTGGATATTTTGTTTAAAATAAAATGATTATGTAGGGTTGAAAATAAGTTGTATTTAGACATTTTTGTGTTTTTGTATTAAAAATTGTGTAAGTGAGAGTAGAAGAAAATAAAGAATGAAAATGGAGAGAGAGTGTAATAATGTTTTGAAAAAATGTGCTGAGAATGAAAATGCTTGTGAAATAGGAGAGAAGTTGATAGCTTTGTATTTTCATTTTCAGAAGAAAATGAAAAGGGGCTTTGAAAACAAAACCAAACGGGCACTTAATTATAAGTGTAAGTTTGAAAATAAAATATTCTTTTGGATATTTTGTTTAAATTGAAATAATTGTGAAGAGTTGAAAATGAATTATATTTGGATATGATAGTATTTTTGTATTAAAAGTCATGCAAATAAAAGCAGGAGAAAATATAGTGCGAAATTGGAGAGGGAGTGTAAGACTGTGTTTGAAAAAATGTGTTGAGAATGAAAATATGTGTAAAAATAGAGGAGAACTTGATAACTATCTATTTTTATTTTCAGAAAAAAAAAATGAAAATGAATTTTGAAAACAAAACCAAACGGTCACTTACTTTCAAGTGTGCTTGTTTACAAAAAGATGACATATTTACATCTAATATTCATAATATTGACTTGGTCTTAAACAAGTATGGCCCTCCATACTGACAGTCTCCGTGACCATATATATATGTCATTTCCAGGTCTAGTGTACAACCGTCTCAAAAATTTCTCCCTCAAACTGGGCTGGTTTCGTAGATGGAGCAACAAATCAGATGCGACTTCCATAAAAATTGATACTCTTTTAGTTTAACGCCTTTAGCAGCAATAATGAATCCAGATCAGCAGTTAACTGTGCCGGAAATCAAGTTGTTTGTTTTAGTTGAGGGGAAAGTCTTTGAGTTGATATTTATGCTAATGGTAAACAAGAATGATTTATTAGTTGGGTGAACCAATGGTCCAAATAAGGAAATAATGTCACTATACATTTTTTCATAAGGATAAAATTTCCCACAAGTACATGTCAAATGAAATAATATTTCGACGTGGTTGAATTTCTAAGTTTGAAAATGAATTTGAATATCATCAAATTAATTGTCACCTTTTGATGGCGATCTATGTTTTATGTACCCCTAAATATAGATATTTATGATGATATCAAATCTTATCTGATATCAAATAATCAGTTGAGTTGGTAAAATAATTTTTAACTTCTTGATCCTTTTTCACCTATTGAAATACCTTTTCTAAATCATCTTTTTATCAATATAGATTAGTAAAACAATGTTTCGACAAGAGTAAGGTTGTTTGACGACAAATTTGATTTTTCACTATTGAATCATTTCCATGCTACCATAACTTTTCTTACATTGTGGTGGTCGCTCTCCGCTTAGCCCTACTAGGGCTATCAATTGATCGGAATTTAATCTGGATCTAATTCAAATTTTATGATTTTTGTTCGATTAAAATATCCGATTATAAATTTCCTAATCCAAAATAAGTTGATTTGATACGAATTAAGTAATCCAATCCGTTAAAAATTCAAAATCAGAACTTTAATAATTCTTATATTAAATTAATACTCTGATATATAATATTAATAAAGATTTTAAATTAAAATATATATATTATATTGACCTAATATCTATTTTAACGTGTACATTATGCTATTAGCTAGTATTGAACCTTAAGCCTAAAAATAAGAGGAATATTAATAAAATGTCAAATATAATCATATATAATAGTTCACATATGCATTAATATAATGTAAAATAGGAGTTTGGTATTCAAATATTTAACTTTTATACTAATATATAATAAAAAGTTGTAAAAAATTCAAATGTGATGTAAATTTACTTTATAAATACAATATTATCATACAATCCAAAAGGGGAAAAAAAAACAAAGAAAGAAAAGAAAAGAAAAATTAATCAGGTCGGATTTTTTTATCGGATTTGGATATTGTACCGATTAACAAAGATCCTATAGGATATCAAGTCGGATTTGAATATAAATTTTGATAACGGATTTGTATATAACGATCCGATCCAAACCCAACCCATTAACAGCCCTAGCCTTACAATGATTTATCTTTTTCTTTTCTCTATTTCTTTTTCTTTTTTTAATTCCAAATTGTTGTCAAATTTTATACACGACTTCTAACAAATCTCTGTGATACATATCTGCTTCATTTTCTATTCCCTTTTCAAGTTCAAAGTGGAGGAGTTGGATGTACAATATTCCATGCGTACATGAACTACAAACCATATCCAGATTACATAAGAATATTTCAAGAATTAGTTTAATTAATTTGTACTTTCAAGATTTAAATAAGGATATTAATCATACTTTATCAGAGGTATATATATATATATACAACCACTTGTCGTTAGCCACCTGGCAAACCCCATTAAAACCTAAAAAATTAAAACGTGTACTGTAGAAATTAATGTTTGATAAACCAATTAAGACATTTGCAGACCTAAGAGTCTCAAAAAGGTCATCGCTCCTAACAGGAGGAGTTGACAAAGATACATTACCACAATAATGTACCTGCACACAATTTCTTAACAAATTTTTATTATTATCTGAAGTAGACCCTAATGACTTTTTCTTAATCTGAGATTTGTATAATAATCGAGGTGTTATTATCTCAAGTGCACTTTTTGTAAAATAATCCTTAAAGGACGCTACAAACAGACGGAGTTGCTGAGCTCAGATCGAGGCCCAAACCACCAAGTTATATTCAACAATTGTCAACCCTTTCTTTTAACAAACCCATCTCTTATATTGGCATCCAAGAAATTGACTTGGCACCTAAGATTGGAGCAATTATTTTCGTTTATTTCCTCTCTTATTGTTATAAAAATTTATATGAAAATATTATTTTTCATTATTAGTTATTTCTTATCTTTGATCCTAGAGTTTTCCTCTTCCTCAGTTCATTGTCTCGCCTACACTAAAAAAAATATTCTATTTGTGACAAAATAATAAGTGACTATATAAAAACTATCACTAATAATATGTATTATGTGATAATAACTTTTATTTTGCATTAGTAATATTTTTTAAGTGATAATAAGTTTTATTTTATAATCACGATATGGCTCATGAGTAATGACAAAAATTAATATTCTAAGTTGTCACCATAAGTTAGTAACACCATGGTGATAACCTTGTGACTGGGCCTGTCAATGAATGGGTTTTGCACTCTCCAGGCCCATACCCACTAAAATAATGCAATGGGTATGAATATGATCTATACTCATAAATTATCCATAAACTTATACTCAAAAATTACTCATTATTCTAATATCCAAATTTAACCATTAACCTAAAAATTACATATACCAAAATTAGAAATAGACTAATGATAAATTTTCAATATATATATATAATAATAAATATTTATTATTTTTTATACAATAATATATATTTTTCAATATTTTACATTTCTTTGTTTAAATATTTAAACGTTTTATTCTATTCACATCGTGCACATTATTTTGTCTCAATTTTCTTTGTCAATTGTTGCATTCTACAATCAATAGTATATCCCTCTAAAATATGAGTCCACCATGGTTCATACCATCTAAAAAGATAATGATGAAAGATTAATCTATTTATTAGAAAGTATGACATATAGTTTAATGTTTGATGTAATATTTTAAATTTTTTATATTGAAAAATTATTTTAAAAATGAAAAATATAAAATTAAAGAGAAAAAATATATAATTAGAGAGAAAATTAAAAAAAAATGAGGGAGAGAAGAGCTATCCGATACTTATAATATTTTTTTATCTACATAAGGAAGGAATTGGGTTAAATTTAAATTATAAATACTTTTCAAAAAGAGATAAATTTTAAAAAAAAAAAATAGTGCTTACTTAGTATATGATCCGACCAACAATATAAGAAAGTGGACTAATATATGATATCTTGCTCACTAATTTAGATTTTAGAAAGAAAAATAGTATCTTTTTTATTCTATTCACTTAGTACAATAAATTTAAATGTATATAATTAATTGAATTAAATTAAATATATAAACTAATTATATTTCAATAACACTTTTTTGTTATCGTATACCAAAAGATTTGTTAATATGAAAAAATTAATCAAAACACTAAAAAATTATATTAAAGAAACTAAACTCAACGGGTATTCAATTATATATGGCACGGTAGGGTATAGGGTCTCATTGTAAAAGTATTTTAGGATAAGGTAAAACATAGAGTCTTATTATTTGGATATTTTAGAGTATGGGCATGGATAAGGTGAAACCCTACCCTTTGACAGGCTTACTTGTGACAAGATTTTTATTGTTACTAGAATGTCGTAATAGGCGTCATTAATTGTCAATAGTGATCATCTATCTAGTTAAATACTATTATTTTGCTCCATATTATTGTCCAATACTATTTTTATCACGACAACTTAAATACTATTATTGTCACTATCTAGTTTACTCCATAAATACTTATTTGAAATGCTAAGCCATCTTTTTTCGTAGTAAAATCTTTGTCATATGATCCAATAGCAGGTCTGACGTGATAAGGAATCCCATAAAAAGTCACCAATCTTTTAGACTTTTCAGCTTTTTAAGCTTCAAAAAAATGCCCGTAGCAGGGATGACCCTCCTCTAAACCCAATCCTTCACTTGGCCTGCACATCCACTTCGTGATGCTTCACGTATATCAATATTGAGGCAGCATGCTAGAGGACATACCTAACTTTTTTTAATCGAAAGCCTCATCCCAACTATTTGTAAAAGTCTTTAGTGCTCAAGAGATGGAATAGATAGGGCCCCACAAATTTTGAATTCCCCAAAATAACAAGTGTAGGGATGGCAATTTATGCCTGATCCACAGATACCCACTTCGATCCGTTTCGATTGTGGCATGTAGAAAACCCGCTCTGCAGCGGATTAGATCAGGTTCGGGTTCTAATGGGTATGGGTCGGATTGAGTTCGGGTTTATAAATTATAATAAATACATCCCGAAGTATTTATATATATTTATATTTAATTTAGTTTTTTACAAAAAAATATATATACAACAAACCCTAAACTATATTAGCATTTTTGTCTTTCCCTCCCATTCTTCACAATCGTGACTCCCAAGAGTAGATCCAAAATGTGTAGAAAATGCTCCAAAGCTTTCTATTTATTTGTTTTACATAAAATTTATATAATATTTGAGTTAAAACTGTAATATTTCGTTAATTGAACCCAAGAGTAGATTCAGAATGCTTAGAAAATACTCAAAAGCTTTCCATTTGTTTGTTTTACGTAAAATTTATATGATATATAAGTTAAAACTATAATATTTTATTAATTTTATAGTGGATAGTATTTTTAAAAAAATAAAAAATATTAATTAGGTGCGGGTAGGGCTCGGGTTCTACATTTACATTGAGGATAGGATTCGAGTCTTCACTCCTAAAACCCGTAGGGAGGGGTAGGGGCTGTATAAAATCTTTGTGGGGCGGGTTCGTGTTGAATCAAAACCCATCCCAACCCGCCCTGTTGCCATCCCTAAGCAAGAGATCTTTCCTCTCTGTCTAGTAAGAGCTATCTAACCTCTGTTATCTTGCTATAGCCTAGTCTTACTCGCTCTTACCTCGTTTACCTATTTTCCTTTCTTTCTTTTATGAAAATACCTACCTTGCAACCTCCACTCTCATTCGGACCATTGTTGCTAGAGCAAATACCCAAAGCTTTGCTGTTGAGTTGGTAGGCAGCCGATTTTTCATGTTTTGGTCTCATTATCTCTATGCACAAGATCAAAATTATTTATTGAATTTCTTTCCACTATTCGGTGAAATAATTCTTTTCATTAAAGTGAAAAAATAAAATTCTTTGTCATCTAATATATATAATTATTGACAACATTTATATTGTCACTCACTATTCTGTAGCTAATTTATTTTTTTCTTAGAGTACTATTGTTTTGAGTTTGTGAGATCCCTGGCTGATTCCGATATACTGTACTGTTTGAGGAGTAATAAGAGTGCAAGGTTGTATGTCGCCCATAAATTCTTCGTGGTGCCTTACATTTCAGCAAAGTATGTGTGATTTGCCTCAATTGACTTTAAAAACACTCGTCATCTCCAAATTCTAAATGACAAACGTGAGCGAGAGTGATTTAGGAAAATTAAGACCGAATGATTCAGCGCAGTTAAGCGGCATAGCAGGCAAAAAATTAGATGATATGGGATATATACATCTGATATAATAATAATATGACTACAGGTCAAATGGGTAAAGCTACAAACGCAGTACATCCTAATATTATGGACTACCACACATTGAACCCATCTAGAAATTTAATGGGCTCATAGAGCTAATGGGCTCAAGCCCCTATCAATAAATATGTAAAGAAAAGATGAAATCACTTTTAGACTGAAGCTATTTCTCTTGAACATGTTTTGAAGTAGGGATCCATATTTATCATTCTCCAATGCAAAATCTCAAGAAAAATCTTTAAAGAAAGTCAATCCCGCATCAAAATCTCAACCCAATGATGAGATTCTAAGTGTCTATACATTAAAAATTTAAATTCAACAATCTAGACCCAATGGATCTTGAGTAAGTAGAGTATGGTAGAATTATGATCCTATTATTTTGGATATTTTAGGATATGATAGAATAAGATCTTATCATTTTAGATATTTTAGGGTTGAGTTTGGATAGAATAATACTGTCTGGCCTAATCCCAACAATAAACTAATCTTGCAAGGGCATGCAACTACCTATAGTAGCCTGTCCCTCAAACCTCCATTTGTTTCTTGTTTTTTCCTTAAGTGGGAGTTTCAATCTTTGAAATGGAGTCTATTGTTTCTTTCACAGAAATTGTTGTTCTTACCGTAGAGATTTATCTTATTTGCGGTTTCACCTCGTACAAAGCTAATTTTCTACTAGCTATAATTAATGCTTCCGACCACAAAAAATCTTGATCCAGCTAAAGATTGATAGAAGTAATGAGTACTGCTACAACAGTGAAATAAGAAATTAAAAATTTGCCAATAATTGTGCTGTAAAATTTATTAACTTCTTAATTTACACTTTAATTTTATATTAATGTATAATAAATATTTTTATTATTTTATTAAAGACAGTTTGTATTCATGTAAATGTAAATCAAATATATTTCCAAAACAACAATAACAACATCAACACTAAATATCTAAATCCTCAAACAATAGCCTAAATCTGACTTACATCAGACGTTTCAGGATTTCACCTTACCCTAAGCTTTGTTCAACGAATTTTAACGAGCTAAAAAACGTTATGGGAAAAAATAAAATAAAACAAAAAATAAATTCTCAAGTTTATTTTATAGAAAACAATAGAGAAATGAATGTGAAAAGGATGGATGATGAATGCAAGAATGCCCCCCGTGAAGTCAAATGCTCCTCATCCTTATCCCCACCTTCGCAATGGGTACGCGGCCCCGTTTTTCCATGGGGAGATGGATATCCATAAATATTCATGGATTTTGATAGAATTTATAAATAAAATTATTAAAACAAATTAATTCTAGAATTCATAAAGTTTTTCAATAATTTAAATGACTTTCAAAATTAAAAAAAAAAATATCTTATATAAAACATTGAATTTAATTGTGCATTATAATAAAAAAATTAAAAGATATCAAATACATACATATAAATATCAATAGAGCTTCACAATTCTTTCAAAGAATTCTTCATTTAATGTGGTTCCTACAAAAATATATGTAGTTTATTAGGGGGGGGGGGGGAAATTATTTTAACAATCACATATATTTTGACATTACTTTAAATATATATATAATATTAAATTAATAAATTAAGTAATATTTAATGAATAGCGGGTACCCACAAGAATGGGAACTATGATCCCAGTCCCAGCCCTGTTTAGCAATTGTGGGTCAATTTTGATCTCGTTCCCGTCCCTGTTGAGAGAGATTTCTCCCCATACCCGCCCCATCTAGGGGAATTACCTGCGGGTATCCGCAGGGACAGGTAATTTTGATATTCTTCGATGAATGTGTCGGAGTAAAAGGATGACCAAGTAGGCTTTTAATGTCCCTCATTCTCTCCACCATTTTATGAGGAAAATAAGTTTTCCTCAAATATATTACATTTTTCTTCAATTTTCTTTCTTTAGTATATTAATTTCTTACTAATTAAAAGATCAAATATTTTTCCTTTGCATTTTTCCATATTTTTTCCTCACCACAATCCTTAAACTAAACATATACAGTGTAAGTGATAAATTTCAGATCCGCATTAAAAGAAAAAAAAAATTGTTTGAAATATCATTTTCAATTTTATTTTTCTGAGAAGGTGAAATTAATTTTCTCGATTCTTTCTGTCTACAGTATTCATTTAATTAGCAAACAGAACATAGCTTCTCAGCCCGCCCTTCCAAGCTATTTAAATTGCAAGAGATGAAGGAAAAGGGGAAAAGCAAAAGACCTTTTTGAATTTTTTCACCGCACCAGAGAGCTCCCTCTTCGAGTTCTTGATCGAACAAGGAACAGAATTTGTCTCCCCTTAAAATGTTGCCAACATTTACAAAAACAGGGCAAAAAAAAAAAAAAATAGCTTAGCAATTTCAATTCACGTTACACGGGATGCGACGAGTTTTAATATGAATTTTATGCAGGGTAGAGCGGCTTTGGGTTTAGACCTCACCCTGTCCTGCCCAGTAAGAAATTCTTATACAATTATAATATACAATATATTATATATTTGTATAATTTTTTATATTTTAATTTTTATTGATATATTTGAATATTGTGATATTAAATGTTGTTTTACTAATGTTTATATTTTAGTTTTTAATTGATATATTTAAATGTTGTCAAGTTTATTGAGTTTTTTCGTATAATTTTATGAAATTATAGTTGAATTATCAAATTATAATTAATTATATAATTTTTAAAAAGATATTGATAGGTGCAGTAGGGGGTGGAGCAGGGGAGGTCGGGATTTTCACAAACTTAAAATCCAGCAGCTAGAGGGATGGAGCAGGTTTTAAAATATTTTTTCAAGTGCCACATAAATTTGAATTTAAAGAAAACTTGACCCAATCCACCCCTTTGCCAAGCCTAAAAAAAAGTCGCCTTCTTCAAATTGCAGTTCAAAATAAATAAAATGCCAAATCTCACACCATTCAATGGTGTAACTGTGCGTCAAGCAGTAAGTAGAAGTAGAAAAGAAGAAATCTGATGAACCTTAATTGCTGTAATTATTTCTTAATTTATCTAAGACTTTGATATATCAGAAGCTCCATTTGTTCCTCTTACAGAATTGAATTAAAAGTCCATTACTATATTTGTCTTTTCTATAGATACAATTTCTATCATCCTTTCTTTCAAAAACTACCTATAATGGTCAATTACTTATGATTCGAACAAATTTTCTATGAAAAACTTGTGAATACAGCTTAAGATCATGTCTCCTTTGTTTCCAAGAACCTCTCCTTGATCTTGATAAGCCTGACCACAGCATCCTTCATGTTAATCCTCTGCTCTGGCGCTTCCTTTGAGCAGTCAAGGGATAATTCTATCACAGACAGTAAGCAATCGTTATGTCGAGTGTTTAAACCATCTTCCTCCTGATAAAGATTCACATCAACAACTTCCATCAATGAGTTGGGATAAGCTGCTTTCACCCATTGCCTCAGGCTTAGATTATCATTGAACAGTTCGTCTGTTGGCCTTCGTCTCGTGAGTACCTCCATCAACATAATGCCATAACTATAAACATCACCAGTTGTCGAGACTGTGCCCTCCGAGCCATATTCTACAAAGCATCAAAGTACAGAAGTAATTTAAGTTCTTCCAAGTGTGTGTATCCCTTCTACTGTTAAACTGAGCAAAATTTGTATATACTTGAGACAATTTTAGAGCAAATATCAAGTAAGTGAATTGAAATTGATCCCTTGAAATACATTTTTCTTTCCTTTTTTCTGTTCTGCTTTAAACGATTCCCTTTGACTGTATAAGAATAACCATAAAAGCGTATACCTGGGGCAATGTAGCCAATAGTCCCCAGAGTCCTTGTTTGTGCAGTGGACCTGTTTTCGGCTAATATCTTTGAGATGCCAAAATCACTCACATGAGCAACCATGTCAGCATCCAGGAGAACATTGGCAGGCTTTAGATCACAATGAACTACTGGAAAGTCATATCCATGGTGAAGATATTCAATAGCCATCGCTACATCAAGCATAATATTGATCCTTTGGAGGAGATCCAAGAAGCATCCCTGTTCATACAACCACCTCTCAAGGCTTCCATTTGGCATATATGGAAGAACAATGGCTCTGACATAGTCATTAGAGCAAGTTGTGATCACTTGGACAAGATTCCTATGCCTTATTTGTTTCAGCACTTCACATTCTGCATCAAATCTTTTCTGTGCTTCCTCATCGTTCAAGTTGAGGACCTTTACAGCCACTGCCGTTGCATCAGACAGAGTTCCCTTGTATACAGAACCAGAACTTCCTGTTCCAAGTACATTAGTTTCACTAAAACCATCTGTGGCTTGGAGAATCTCACGATAGGAGATCATTATATGATCCATGAAATGTGGAACCTCGGCGTCCTCCAATTTCACCCTTTTTCGTCTATGGAGTAACCAGAAGGACAATGAGACAATTAGCAATGTAACTGAAGCAATCACTGGAAGAACAATTTTAAGAATATGCTTCTTGGACGACCTTGATCCCTGTGAACCCCTATTGGTGTCACAGAGTGGGAGTTCTAGTGATGGCATTCCACATAAATCTTTGTTCCCTTCAAAAGATTGAGGAGAAGAATTTGAAAAAATGCCAGCGGTGGGTACTTCACCTTCTAGATGGTTATACGACAAGTTGATTTCTGCAAGGTGCAGTAGCCTCTCCAAGGATGTTGGTATTGTACCTGATAAGTTATTTGAAGACAAGTCCAAGAATTCCAAGCTTATCAAATTTCCAAATGATTCTGGAATGGAACCATCAAATGAGTTGATTGAAAGGGAAAGATATCTCAGCCTCTGGAGCTCCCCTAATGGGCTTGGAACTGCACTTGACAATTGGTTATTTGATAGATCTATTCCTTCGGTGTTCTCCAGCATTCCAATCTCTGGAGGAAGCTGTCCTTGAATCAAATTGTTAGAAACATTCAGAAACAACAGACCCCCAATCCCCCACAAACTCAAAGGCAGGCTGGATGTCAACCTATTGTAACCTAACATTAGTCTTTGTACTCGTCCAAGATTTCCTATGCAGCTCGGTATGGATCCTGAAAGACTGTTTTCCGAGAGGATTATGTCGCCTAGATTAACTAAGTTACATAACTCCATCGGAATATGCCCTTGTAGCATGTTTCTACTTAGAAACAACCGCTGAAGCTCTGTAAGATGACCAATCTCCAAAGGTATATTTCCTGTCAAGTTGTTTCCATTTAAGACCAATGATGTCATGCTGCTCATGTTTCCAATTCCTCTAGGAATTTGGCCATAAAGCTGACCATTCTCTATATTAAACATTTGAATTGAGCTTGAAAGGTTCTGAACAGAATCAGGAAGAATTCCATGGAGTGGATTATTGCCTACTATAAGAAACTGAAGCATTTTGCATTCGACCAAAGAATTGATAAATCCAAGTTCTGGATTTCCTGGTTCATTCCTAAGCTGATTACCTGCCAGATTCAGGAAAAGGAGTTCCCTGAGATTACCCAAATTATTAGGCACAGCCCCAACAAAAAAGTTGTAGGATAACTCGAGCTCCTCTAGCTTAGAAGCATTTGTAATAGATATTGGTATTTCCCCTTCTAGCAGATTATCTGCTAAGAAAATCCCTTCAAGATTCGGAAGATGAAGACCGACACTTGCTGGAAGACGCCCCGTGAGATTGTTATCAGTGAGAGCAATGTATACTAGAGAAGATAAATTGAAAATCACTGGAGGGATTACACCTGTAAGGCCGTTGAAATCAAATCCCAGCATCTGCAAGTTCAACAGCTTTCCTAATTCAGGAGGGATTTGTCCTCCTATGTTATTTTCAACACATCCCAGAAATTGGAGACTAGAAATATTTCCAAGTGATGGAGGAATAGTGCCGACTATGTTATTTTCTGTCATGTATAAGCTTTCTAGCCTCGACAAACAACCAATATTTCTAGGAATCTCCCCTGTCAAATTGTTGTAAGAAATGTCCAATGATTTCAGCTCTCTGAATCGGCATAAGCCAGAAGGGATTTCTCCAGTTAGTCTATTGGAAGAAAGATCAATAGCCTCAAGGTCTGAAAAACCATCTTCTCCATTAAGCAAAAATGAACCAGATAAGGTGTTGTTTGAGAGATATACAGCACGCAAGGATGATATGTTGAAAATGAATGGAGGAATTGAACCTGTAAATTGATTGTTGGAGAAATCCAGCTCTATGAGCTTACTCAGGTTGCCTATTTCTCCTGGAATTTCACCTCCAAATTTATTCCCCGTCAGGTTCAGAATTCTGAGTTCTGGTGCATTCCATGGCTGTCCCCGCAAGTCCCCGCTGAAGTTATTATAAGCCAAAGACATTGTTTCAAGCCTTGGGCCCTGGAACAAATCCGAAGGAATATTTCCTTTGAGCTGGTTGCCGTGGACATCAAAAACTCTCAGCCGAGGAAAACGGCCGAGCCCATATGGAAGACCGCCACGGAAACTATTGTTGCTAAGATCAAGCCTGACAAGAAAAGAAAGATTGGCTATTGACGGAGGGATTGTTCCTTCAAAATTCATGTTGGAAAGACTCAGGGCCATGACCCTTTGCCTTCGGGGGCTGCAGGTGACTCCGAACCAGTTGCAAAAAGAAGTGTTAGTGCTCCAGTTATTAGCCAGCGTACTGTCAGCATTTGTTATCTGATTCTTGAAATCCAATAAAACTAACTGATCAGTCATATTTGAAGGAGAATCAGACAGAGACACCATGAAACATTCTGTGTAGAGTACTAGAAAAAGAAACATGACCATTTCCATGTGAAGGGTTTAGAAAATGTATCGGATTGAAGAAATACAGAACCTTATACATAGGATAAGGTTGATAGATCAATTGAAAGTAGTATACAGTACACTTTTGTTCCTAGAGATGAACCCATTTGGCCCCTCAACTTATATGCTTATATCTTCTCACTTTCTTAGAAAAATCCCATCATGACATATATACTTAGGACTAGTTGGTTGGATTTTTAAGTTACCTCATAATTATTTATTACGTGATAATTTGTATGATTTTTCATCATTGTGATATAGTTTTGTTGGCATGATAAATAAATTCATGGGAGATTGCAGGTTAATTTATCATGAAAATTGCACATATAATCACAGGCTTTTGGTATTCATGCAGGTTTGAGCGTTTATTATCACTCCAATCAAATGAATGATAAGGTATGATAAAAATATTATATCCCACATTATCATCCCAACCAAACAAACCCTTAAAATTTCCAATTTTTTACCCTTTTTTTCTTCCAAGTCTAATATTTGTGCTGGAACTTCGAAGGTCTTCGATTCCGTGTATCTGATCTCCTCTACTACTATTCAACCTATCCATAAAATCGAAAAGGAAAGAGGAGAAACTTCATTCAAATATTTCACATTGTACCAACAAAACAATTCGTATGCTGCCAAATTGTTTGACAATAGCCTGATGTAAGGGAGAACAGGGATTAGTCAAGTTATTTCCGTCGGCAACAAACTGGTGAAAATAACATCTGTCTGCACATTTAATGCGTACACATTGTCAATGATGGTGTATTGGATGCTTGGTACGCCCCCAGCATCAACCAAACCGTCAATGATATAGTCTAATAATTTGCCTGCTCCTTTCTATATTAAATGGCCAAACTAGTAGGCAAAAGTCAAAACCCACTTAATATACACAGGATCATGTCCTATATAATCCTAACAAGTAATTTGGCACATTTGATGCATGTATTAAAAATTTTATAATATTTTTTATATAATAACAATGTATATTTATTTTGATGTAATATAAATTTATTTTAATAATTTTAATATATTTATTTATTTATTTTGTAAATAAGCATTAAAAATTATGGTAAAATGGTAGGTGAGTTATAAATGATAGTTACTATATAATTTCTATTTATTATAATTAAAAGAAATAAGTGAAGGCATTTTAGGTAAGTTATTTAAAACACACCAAAAAGGGATAGGTGTTTCATTAATAGTATAGATACGGCTTTGATTTTTTCATTCCACCAACTCTACAATAATTAACGATGTATTTCTAAAAAAAACGAGATGTCAATTTTATGCGGTATGCTAGATTCAAGTTTCACAAGATACATAGATGTTAATTAAATTTAATTGGTGAGTTTTGATAGACAAATAAAATAGCCACCGTACTTAATTAGATATGCGTAGTAAGGGAAATTTTCCAAATTCAACACATTCTGGCATGCAACATCAACATTTCCAGGTAATTTTTTTAACTTACGGCAAAAATTAGGTTAAATATAAAATTTTCTTTGATACATATAGGATTAAAATTGAAGTTCAGCAAATTATAGGACAAACTTAAAAATTGAGCATACTTATAAGACCAACAAAATAATTTTCCTACATAATAATAATAATAACATGCAATCATTTCACCAAAAAAATAAACCACTTTTTCGCAACTTTAAAAATTAAAATGAAGAACTTATTTTTCTCTATATTTTTAATTAGTTGATAAACAATTTTAATTGTTAGCAAAGCCGAAATGAGGATAAGGTCAACAAGCAGAGTTTGACGTCTGCTGTACTTTACTTAGAGAAATTTTAAAGCGGAACAATTTAATTGGCCATTAGTCGAGTGAATCAAATTTCTATTTGCAACATAATCATAATCTAACTAGGCAATTCAACAAAAATGTAAGTAACATGTGACAGTCAGATTATCATTTTTCCTTTCGTTAAATTTTTAAACTATCTCAGAATTATTTTTTATGTGATAAATAGTATAGTTTTTTATGATTGTGTAATAATTTAATTTGGATGATCAAAGTGTTGGATAAATTAAACCCAGTCCTACCCTTTGCAGGAATAAGAACGAGCCATTTGTATATATGTGGGTCAATGTGATTGTTATCATTCAGCCAAACGAATGATAAAATTGGATAAAATTATTCTATCCCATCTATCCAAACAAACCAAACTAGGCCCTCTTTTGGTCTTGCTATTCTTATTTTTTTATATATATATTTAATATTGTCTTTTTCCTTCAAAATTGACCTTTTCTTGAAAGAAAAATGATATTCACTATAAATTTAGGGTAGTTTATCAAACTTACCTTATCGAAATCATATCTAACAAACTAGAATCCACAATTTTGAAAGCTATTAAGCCTCGGGTTTAACCATCTCGACAAAAACACTAACAAAATTCACGCATTAAACTTCACAGTATCCCATTTTAGGCCACGGATGTATCTTTTTCGCCTTGTATATGATTGCTATTGGGGTATCACGGGCATTAGGAGCAAATCTCATACAATTGCCGCCGGTATAACACAAACTAACCTACAAATTTAAGCCGCAAGTCCAATGAACATTCTTTACGGCCTTCTAGCCAAGTATAAATGTTGGTTGATGGTGAGAAAAAAGAGAACAAAATAGAAATCCATCTGTAATTTTACTGAATCAAGGAAAATATTTCTATAGAATAAAGATAGAACTGAGGTGGCTGTACATGCAGACAGCTAGGTGATGCTAGAGATTGTCAGGAATGCATCCCATAAACAAGTTGAGAATCAACTTTTAATTCTTCAAATCAAGTTTGCCAATCTGCTAGAATCCACTCCACGTAACATTTAGATATAGACGCCAAAACTTATGAAAGAGCGTCCTTCATTATTGCACGGTGAGATAACTGCTGCCCGTAAAGATCACGAAAAATGCGATATTTAGCATCGTGGTACTTCCTTACTTTTGGGTCATTAGAGGGATAGACAACCTGCCAGGGATGCATGCCAGAAACATCAGCAATCATAAGTGGAAGGAGAAAAACCTTAGTAACTTGAGTCTTAATGCTAATTATTCATGTGACAAGCTATCATAGACAAAGACAAACAATTGTAAAGGGAAAGAAAGAGGAAAAAGAGGAAAGATGGTGGATTTGCTGGGCCTTTATCTCTTTTAAATCCAATGAGAGACATAGATGAGAAAGAAGGCCTATATATACAGATACCATGGTGGGTGTATCATGTTAGATGTTTGGATGAACTCTGGCTGAGGATTGTCTATGCTAATAACAACAGTTGCACTTTCACCGCTAAATCATAAATATGCAATAATCAGTTGTTGCCTACCTGCCCAGCTGCATTTAGTGCTTTCATGGCCTCTCGGACAGAGGAATATTTCTTTGAAGCAACAGCACCAAGAATAGCAGCACCCAAGAGCACTGATTCATTTTCCCGTGGAAGAAATATAGGGTAACCTGTTCAAATTTACAAATGACCTGGTAGATGTTAAGTCTAGAAAATCCTGAAAAGCAATGAATCTATATCACTCAACAAAGTTAAACAAAAGCTTTATGAACAGAGGAGTTTTTTTTTCCCCCCACCCTCCCGTTTAATTGGGGCTCAGATCAAGTGCTATTCATCAACAAATTTCAATGTGATATAGGGTGTACCATAGCCCGTCACAAGGTTCCACCGAAACTTAGTTCTTGATGTCATCAAATAAAACAAAATGCTTTGAGATTTCTTCAGATACATGATGTAATTGGGCCCGTCACTGATGTTCAGTGCTTCAAGTTCCCAACAAATGAATAATAGTGCTGACACTCAACAAAACTCATCTATGAGAATCTTCCACTCATGCCTGTAGATTTCTATGGGTAAATTTTACGCGCCATGCAAGGTAGACACTTATCATAACACTTTTTAAGGACATCCTTTCTTCTCGTCTTCAAGAAGCAGAAAACCTTACCCTTTGGCAATACTTCATCAACATCAAATTCAAGTTCAGAAAGTTGCCATCCGCATTACACTATTTTGCAGGGCTCAATGAATCCTTTCCTATTGACTTTAATTGTGGTAAAAGTACATACACGATAATTATCAATAGTTGCTTGAAATTGCCGCGTTATCTCTAGAGATTTTCCCATTCAAACAAGAGGTGCGTCTATCAGATGCATCTTGTCACAGACAAGATTCAAGAAGCCTAGCAGTACGAAAAACTTGATGACTTGTATTTTTACTTGACAAATTTGCAATACCATTTTTTGAACATTATCGCATGCCTCATGTAATTGTAATCAACCTCCTTAAGCTATCCTGTTAAGCATATATAAAGCAGCCTAATTTTCCCACAACGACCTCGAAGCTTTGTACTGAGCATCCAGATCCAGAAAGCCCCAAGATTTTGAAAATCTGTATTGTATAGTTCAGTTACTGCTAAAAAGAATAGAACACCGTGCATTATTGTGATGAACCTGCTTGTGAAGACTAGCAATTCGTCTAGGCTCAAAAAGAATGTAAATGAAAAGAATTTCTTTACTCCCAATATATTTTTATTGGTATAATGTTCGAAACCAGGCAGCTATAAGGACAATCATTGCAAATTTTGATGGTCAACAAGATTATTGTCAACTCAATTCAAGGAGGACATAAAAATTAGCAAAAAATAGGGGGGCGGAGAGGGTGTAAACTCCTAAAGACCCTAGTATTGTTCATGTAGATAGATAGATAGATAGGTAGGTAGGTAGGTAGATTGGGAGAGAGAGAGAGAGAGAACCTGTAATATCTGCGTGCTCTTGAATGAACAAGGAATTCTTTGTAAGACCACCGCATGCAAGTAAGGTGTCAATCTGGTAGCAATAGAATTAATCACAAAAGATCTCAGTGAAACGCTAATAATAAAGTAGTACATGTAGGTCCAAGATTATAACAAGCCACAGGCTTCACTTAAATCTTTTCTCACCTGAGATTTTCATGTAATTTTTTTCTCAGCTGAGACTTTTATGTAACTGGAAAAACATATCTACATTCTCCAGCAGACTTAGGCAATTTTGCAGGACATCGAGTTGACATATTCAGTTAAAACATAACAAACTCAAAACCGTAATGATAGAAATCCGAAATTTGTACCTTAAATATCTGAAATGATAGAAAACCTCATTTAAGTTGGTATCTGCAAAATTCTTTGTCATTTACAACTACATCGACATAAAATTCCTCAGGTACGTTTGAATTGTTTGAAGTTCCAGAACACGTCACTCTATTTGTTCTTCCATCCATAGATATTCTTAAAAGATAATTATGACTTAAAAGCACTAGCCATGAGAAAAACATTTAAAATCTAACCCTCAGTCTACAGAACTGTAAATAAGAACCAACTATTGTTATAGGCTTTATGACATTTTGTTAATTCTTTTCAACTCTTATATTCAATCAACTGTGCAAATTGTGGTGGAGGTGACCTAAGTACGCTGTAGACAATAATATTAAAAATGAGGTGCAAAATTTCCTGACCTTGTGTCCCTGAGCATTGCAATGCTCTACAATATGCCGTGTCCCATATGCTATAGCCTGTACTGTGGCAAGGTATAGAAGAGCCAGCTGTTTTTCACTTGTATCAAGAGTTAAACCACATATCATCCCTTTTGATATTGGGTCTGCAATGGGAGATCTAAACTAAAAACTAAGTACAAATCAACAAATTTGATAATAAGAAAAAGAACTGCTGACAAAGTCTCAAGCTTTCACCTGTTCCCATGGAAATCAGGAAGGATGTGAATGTCACTAGTCAAAGAAGCAAGAAATAGAGAACCTACTTCTTGCTTCATTGATTCCAATATCTCATTCAGAAGTTCAAATATTGAAATACCTTATAAAACAAAAAGATTATAAGAGATTTTTGATAAAGAACAACAGAGGGATGAATACATATAGAGAAATGATTATGAAGTTCAAGCCATCTCACATCGAGAAGCAGCTCTGTTCGCCAGGTGTGGAGAAGCAACATGATTCTCTATAACATGATCAAGTAATGCACCAGTGGCACTCTGGCCTCCTTCTGTGAGCCAATACTGAGGCACCATAGCTGAATGGATATATGAAGTGAAACAAAATAAATATTAATCACTCGTTGCATCAAATGAAGAGAATAATTTGCTTGTCTTTTCTTGGTTGGACGAAATAATTGAATTTATTTTGTCATTTTGTGGCACCAATAAACACCAATGAAGTGGTCCCAGAAAGCATTTACTGTTTACATAAAATCTGAAAGAAAATAATACGTCTTGTCAAAATATACCTGACCAGAAGGGTCCCCAAACCCCTGGAATGAACAATTTGGTCTTAGAAACAGCCATGTGGCAAGTGGAAGTTCCACATACTAACACCATTCGATGACATATTGCTTCCTCATCAACCTCTGCACATTTAAAACCAAACAGTTTTAACATATTCAAACACATATGTTTCCCACACGAAACGCAATGCTGTTGAGAGACAAATTAAAGAGGAATAACCTTTTGATTCAGAATCTGCCACAGGCACACTTTCCATCACTCCTACACCACCAGCATGAGCATCTATTAAGGATGTCCCAACTGGTATCCCAGCCACCAGACCCAGTTCCTGAAAATAAATGTTGCTTCTTAACAGAAAGGATAATTTAGGACACAATAACTAAGTTAATCATCATTGTTAGACAGAACAAAGCATTGGCTTTTATGTCCAACTGAACTGGATGTTTTACAACATTAATAGACTCAAAGGAGCATCACTTGGAATCAAGTTTATTTTTCATTGTGTTTTCTTGCCTTTGCAGCATCAGGTGTCAGACCAGAGCCCAGAGCATGCCCAGGAAAAGCTACACTTCGTCCTGTAAACAGTTAATTTCTATAAGATCTAAGAAGTATAAAAAAATAATGGAAAGAAACTCAGCAATTAGTATTGAAGTTGAGACTGAACTAATAGTGATTCTGTCAGAGGTTTCCTGCTCTATGACCAAACAGATAGAACTATTGTAGAAGAAAAAAGAGTTACGGGAAGCTAAGTAATTTGGATCACTAGAAAATTTCATTCAGGAATATATATATATACACACACACACACACACACACACACACTTATTCAGAAGTTATTTTCATAATTGCAAATGGTAATAGTTGCATTATTCTAGAGAAACCAGATGAAAACATCTTCTCTCGGTTTATCAATTATATCTTAGTAAATAGCTATCAGTGGCCATTCACCATTAATATGCACTCCGCACTTCTAGCTAGGAATACAGACTTAGCAAGAGTAAGTGAATACAAAAGTACCATCTAAATTCTAATCCATCCATTCATCAGATTAACAATCCATGAAGCACCAGAGCAACATACCATCTAATCCATCAATTCATCAGATTAACAATCCATGAAGCACCAGAGCAACATACCATCTAATCCATCAATTCATCAGATTAACAATCCATGAAGCACTGGAAGTTTAAGTGACTATTGAAATTTCACCAAGTGAAAATATATCAGTTGTAAGGATGATTAGAACAATACCAATCTTGGAATGATGGCCATCCACGAGATCACCTAAACCAATCTCCTCCCAGAAGTCATCATCCCATCCAAGAGCTTCCATGTCACGGGAATCTATCTCATTGCTCTGTTGCATATGCGCATGACCTAAATAAGTCCATTTGCAGACTGTTGTGCACAGACTCCGAGTATCATCTCCTGTTGCTCTAAAGAGAAGACCAATATGGGGCACTTAATTCATTTTCGGAGCCACTAAAGTAACCGAGATAATGTCGGAGGAGAACTTGACAACCTACCTATAAGATAACCAATCACTCAGATCCATCCACCTAAATGCCATTGACCAGGACTCTTGCAAATTTTCTTTGACCCACAGAAGCTGCAATTCCAGTTTTGCAACATTAGACAATCAGTTAAGGAAACCAATATGCACTGATGATCAGGTATCTGTTTATTCCTCGAGCTAAGCTATTTTATGAAAATGAAGGATAATCTCTAGTAAAGCACCTAAACAATAACAACCAAATATCAAAATGGGCGGAAGAAAAAAAAATTAAAGAAGAAAAGAAAAAAGTTCTCCTGCTAGAGAGCATGTATAACTAAAAACTCCGTTCCTTCTCTTTAGTGGCTTTGCAAGTTTACCAAGAAGCTCCCTTGCCTCTTCACAGCTTCTACTATGACATTTTCTAATTTCAGCCTACCCTTGAATTGGCCCTCAGCAATTCATCTAATCAGAATTCTTTTCTCAGCCTTCAATTTTTTTCAAGAAAATCCAGAGTACCATATCACATAGTTTCCCAGCCATGAGAAATCTACTTCCAAAAATATAGCGTGTGGCAAAAACGGCCCTTGATATACTTAAATTTCATTGCAAAAGTAAAATAGACAATAAGAACCAATAACCAATGGCATAAACTCGAATTTCCTCTCAAAGTATCTGCTCAAGTAAATAACTTACTTCCTGGAAAGAGAATCTTCTGTATAACCCCACTCAATAATAATCCTGGTTTTGTGTTAGTTTCACATTTCAAGAAAGAAAATAAGTCCAGCATATATGCAACCAGATTTTATACATCATAGCCTCATATGTAACAGTAAGGTAATCCTAACAAAGTTTCACTAAGAAGAACGTTTCGACAATGCAAGCTTTAATTGCCAATTAAAAAACTGTACCACTTTTTTTTACAGTACAAACAAAGCAACTCAAAACAAGGAGGTAACCTCTAAGGTTGGCTTTTCTGAGGATCACAACCAAAGTGATCTAATATTAACATATGGTGAATTGCCAAGATCTCTAAAAGATCCTAAGAATACAGACCAACTAGGAAACGAAAATGCTTCTACACACATTATTATATGAATAGATGCCTGGCACCATAAACAAGACAAAGAGAATATACTATAAGAAGTCATTCCTTTATGCATAACTCTTGGTATTCATCATAAATATAATATGACAAATACAAATCATAAAAGGCCAAATGAAGGCCTTCCTTAGCTCCTAGACAACTTCTAAACATCCTGATGTAACTTTGGGAACTATTGAATTGATACAGCATAGACATGCATCATTTGGGATATCCTCCATGATATATCAATCTTTAAGATTAAAGCAATGTAAATTTCCTAAGATTAAAGCAAACTAGCTATACAGATATGATGAGTTCATAAGTTATCTGGCATCAACATGTGATGCGTATTATCTCAACCATTCAGCTCATTCTGGTGGGTTAGAGAATGAAAAACGCTATGGGACCTAATAGCATCCATGAATGCAAACAAAAAATTATTATCAATTGACAGAACCAGAATTGAGACAATCTAGTATGAGAAACCACTGACACTTCCATATTTGCATAAATACCTTTGGTGGCTGCATCTCTGGAGATACAGCCCCACCACAATATTCCAGTACTGGTGAGTTAGAGGAATTAATTCTCTCAGCTTGTTTTACAGCTCTATGGTCCATCCACACTATGACATTTCTTCTTGTGTCACCGCTCCAAGAAACAGTCACAGGTTCTCCATCATAATCAACAGCAACTGCACAAAAGACCAATTTCCCCTGGTAAATAGTTAGGCATAAGGTAGAATTTCCAGAAAACAGTGAGAACAAGAGAGAGAGAGAGAGAGAGAGAGAGAGAGATCTGTAGCATTATTTAGGTGACAGTGTGAAATGTACTAGTTAACATACCAAGAGAACAAGTAGCAGCAAAACCCAAACTGGTCACTTCGACCCCAGAAATACTTGCACAAGTGCATGCTGCTTTGACAGCTGTACAAATTGCAAGCCAGATATCGGTCGAAGATTGCTGGACAACAAAATCAAGGAACATGAGTAAACATGCCAAGTTTTCAGTGATGATCCTTCTCGGCCTAAATTTAGAATTTAAAGAATATTTCAAATTCACAATAGATTGTCACCTCGACACAGTCAACATCTTTCCAAATCTGTATGGGGCTGCTAGCACAACCTAAAAGTCGTCCACAATCATCAAATAAGCCTGCACTAACAGCAGAGCAAAAGAACATGCCGTAAGCACCCATCAAATTCCCACAATTTCAATTTCAGACTTATCTGTAAACCTCCATTCTGAAAAGTTAAACTGCAAAAAGATTATTTTCTTACGTGCAACTCGGCTGACCACAATACAATGTATCAACCTCCACAAATTCATAAGCTTCAGTAAGTTCAGTTATGTTATAAGTTACACGCAAACAGTTCATTTATGTTATAAGTTACACACAAACTTCCAAAACTCACAAGAGCCATCATTTATCATCGTCGAATACTAAGGCTCAGTATAAAAAAACTACACTCAGAACAACCATCAATTAAGACGTCCTGGGAAAATAAGATCATGCAACAGTAAACATGAGACAATTCAAACTGAACAAAAACCCATCATTTATCGGATTCACAATAAAAAAAGAAACATTGTCAACAGATACTCTTAAACAAGCACGAAAATTAACTGAAATACACAGTCAAAAATGTAGTTTGTTAGTGTAACGTTTATCAACTGATATAAGAGAGAAAAGAGACCTGCACGTGCGCTTCCGGTGCCAACGTCGACGCCGAGGAAGATTGGCCGGCCGGTTTGCGGTGGAGGTGCAACTGTGGTCATCTCGACAGCGGAGAAGCTGTGATGTTGGCTATGAAAGTCAATCGATGAACATCTATCTCTATTTTGATGTGCGCCCCACATTTTTTTAACAGTATTGTATTATTTTAGGATCTTTATCTCTTTTATTTTATTATTTATTTTTTTCCTCTTTCTCTCTCTCAATTCTTGGATGACGAATGATTATGAGTAATTAAGGGCTAATAATCTGGATTTAGTTATGGTGTAATGCCGATCTAACCCACTATTAAGCACCTGATGTCGAAAAAGATTATTCTTTTTTTCCCAAATTTTTTGCAGTGTTACAATAGGAATTTTGTTGAGAGCTAATTGACATTTCCAAAGTTGTTTTTTTTTTTTTTTTTTTTTTGTCATTCTTTATCCATCATGGTTTTGTATTTAATAAATTGTTTTATGAGAAGCAAAAATATTCCTACCAAGAACTAAGGGTTAATTTGATTGACTCTTTTTTATTCTTTTCATATAAATCTACTTGTTTCTAAATTCATAAAAAACAATAAAATTTCGGTCCAATATTTAAATAAAATAATTGAGATCACATTATTTTTTTTTTATAACTAGTTTAGTCATGAGTTGTCAGGTCATCAATCAGGTCAAATCCACCCAAATCATATAAAAAAAATACAAATTATAAAGTGTGTGAACTTTTAATAATATAGTAAAAATATGAAATTTAACATATTTACTAATATTACATGAGAAAAAAATAATAGTTTGGACACCATCAAAATTGTATTGAAGTACTTTTATAAGTGAATTTATATCAATGTTTGGAGAATTATTCCTCCTGTAGAATCCATCCAACTAATGACGGGTTGGAAAAGTATTTTGGATCTTCTATTCCAATTTATTATATTTTATGTCAAGTATATTTAATTTTTAATTAATTATTTTTATAAAAAAATATTTAATACACATATTATATATTCATGAAATGAAATATAATATTTAATAAACCTTCAAAAAAAAGGGAAAAGGTAGCTGCCACAAAAATAAAAGGATATTTGTAGCACTCCCATTCGGGATGACCCCTAATCAGAGGTGCTACCAATTCAAGCTTGAAATATAAATCAAACAATAACTGGGGAATCAAGAATTTAACCAATCTCAAGGAAAAACAACTAGCACTAACCTAAAATATCATTCCATAGCATAATATGTACAACTAAATATCTTAGGTCTCATACAAACATCTTCATAACATCTTTTAGATAGCTGCAGACTACATATACAATCAAAACACCTAATCTATTACAAAATAACCCTTCAACCAAAGCCTAAGTCCCTACTTCTCACGTAGACTTGTCTGAAAAATAAATAAATAAATAAAGTATACAAGGAAGGTAAGTCCTAAAGACTTAGTGAGGGAAAGAAAATGACATGGCTGAAAGAAAAACCATTGAGGTACAATAATAAATGGACAGTTCACTAACAAGCAATAGCTTCTAATATGAATCAATAGCGTACATGACACACATGATATCAAATTAACAGGTTGTTGGTCATTCCGTCCGTATTACTCCTGAATCAAATTATAATTGCAAGTACCAGGTATCGGTACAGTATAAATAAGATTTCCTTATCGTTCCATTGCTCGAGCACTCAGCTCGACAGGTAATAATTTGTTTACATGGCATGGTCGACCGTATGCCGGATCCCGCCACTCATAGTTCGCTTCCTCCAGCTACCTGTAAGTCAGGATCATAGGTGGGTACTAGCCGTAAAACTTGTATCTGTCAGTCTGTTCCGCCCACCCGTATTCCAGACCTAGCCCATGGGCCCAGACCCTCATGTCGTCCCTCCGAGTGGAAACCTCCTATGACGTCCCATGGGTTAAAATAATATAATGCCAACATATACAATTTTAACCTTTAGACAATAACATAAATATAACGAGATACAATCTGAACATCCAATATACTAGCCAGCAAGGCTATTCTGGAATGATAATCCAAGCATTCTGCTTGAATTAGCACTCAACCAATACAATCGATAATCAAGTATGCCGTCAAGGCCAAATAACTGATATATAGAATGAACTTAAATATACCGACAAGATTTCTTGAATAATCAACATGATAAGAAATGAACAAGTAATACGGGGTCAGCCAGCAAAGCTGTAAGGTACAAGGGACAGAATCGAATAATATAATAAAAGTTGTGGACACCAGAACAGAAATAAGCAATAACCCTCACAGGGGTGTACACATTAGAAACAATTAACAGTCGAGATTTCAAATAATATGCAGGTTTTCAACAAATACGATACAGGAAGAGAAACCCTCACAGGGGTCTATCACAACAACGGGTAGGTACAAGAAAGGTGCCAGATTGGAAGACCCTCACCTCAAAAGCCTTAGAAATGCGGTTACGGTCTACTGATCTGCAGTTTCCTGCTCCTCATCACCTAACTGAAAGAATCATTTACCTATCAAAACTCACATTCAACCTGAATAACATCCAATAAATAAAATTCTACTATTATCTGTCCAAAATCAGTAACTACCCAATTAATTCGATATATAAGACTTCATCAGGAATTATCGTTAAGAAATGCTCTTAATAATGTCACTAATTTACTATCGATTACAGAGTTCTTCACGATACGAGCAATAGATAAAATCAATTCAATCCCATATCAATGTCATAAGCAGCAATAATAAGTCAATTAATTCAATAACCTAATTATTGTCATTTAGAGCCCAATTTTCCAAATTTAGGATTTTTTTCTAACTTAATTGACTCAATAATTCCCCAATTATCACATTCGATACAATTTTGGGTCCAAAAATCCAACATCAATCATGCATGAATATTTACTACCTAATACAATTCGAAATCAATTATTCAAAGGTACAAGAGGTTTAAACGAATGAAAATGTACAAAATCCTAATCTCAAAATCGATCTTTACCCCGAAATGCACAATCGAGACCCCAAAACGCAGCACTGAACACACCACCGCGATGAGGAGAAATTTTTGTCTGGGGACCACCACCGCCACCAAAAAAATGCAAAACCACCATCCTTGGCTGCGTCTCATCCTCCTAAGTCCAACGGTCCAATTGGTTTTCAGTTTTGAGGCCTAGATGACCTTCAACCGTCGGTCACCAACTTGATTTTTGCTTCTCACTGCCTCATTTGCAACTTCCGGTTCCGTTGCCGCTGTCGCATCAAGTCTCCATGCAAGGTGCAACTGAGGGTGAGGAAAGGTAGTTGGTGGTGTTGGATAGTGGAGATGGTCGCTGATGAGGGTGGTGAAGATGGTGAGAAGGTGACGCGGGTGAAGGAGAAGAAATGGAGATGAAAATAAAGATAAAAAAAGGAAAGTGAGGAAAAAATGCTATTTTTTTTTATAAAATTTAATTTTTTGAATTTGCAATTTAGCCCCTCAATTTCTTGTTAGTCATGCAATTAGGTCCTAGTGATCTATTGAAATCCAGTTTTGGCCCTAGTTGACTTTTTCTTTCCATGCAAACCCCTAAGTTTTCAAGAGTGGCTCAAATAAATCCTATCTATTTGCGCATTGCCCCAAACTCTTGAGTACTAGGAATTCAAGTCCTCTTTATTTATGAATTGGCCCCGAGAAATTTAGAAAATAATAATAATAATATAAAAAATAATTAAATTTTCATAAATTTTAAAATGAATTTTTTTTAAATGCTATTAATCATAAAATTTTGGTGTGTTACAATATTTGTATTAATTTGCCAATTTCTAATACTGGCACATTTTTCATACGGTGTACACCCTTTAGAAGGTTGCATGATTCCGACCCAATTTAGTTGTTCAAGCCTTTGATTATTATGATCGTGATTAATTTTGAGTTGCATGCACTAAAACGTAATGTGGCTAGCTACCTCAAGTAATTTCCTTTTTAAATAAGGGTTAATTGCCTAGACCCATGAGATTTGACCTAATTACAATAAGATTAAAGGGTTTTACGAAATTACAAATACCCCCTAATGCTAATGATCAACCGTTAAGTCAAACGATTTTTGCGAAATGACTAATTTATTCTTCATTGATTATATGAGAAGAAAAGCAAAATTAAAAAAAAAAAAAAAAAGCACAAAGACTAAAATGACCTTACCATTAAGAAATAACTAAAACACCCATGAAGTTTTATGAAAATAACAAAAGTAACCTCAGGTAATAAAATTACAAAAATACACTAAAATCATTAATAAAAAATATAAATTGTAAAGTAATTAAATAATTATATATATATATGCATACATAATACAATAGCATATATATTAATCAATATATATTTATATTTATACTTAATATATATATATAATATACATAAATATATAACATATGCATACGCATACACAACACCATCCCACCCCCATGCCACCACAACCCTCTGCCCTCCCATCCCAGCCCCTCACTGGCCAGACCTGCAAGATCTGGCCATTGCGGCTGCTCCTACTGCCATGGTAGCAAGCATTCCATGGCTGCCGTTGCCATGGCAGCACAACAACGGTCGCCTAGCCCTGGCGGCCATGGGTTTTCATCTGCCAGTTGCCATGGGTAGCCTTCGCCGACCGACCATGGTAGGCGGAACAAAAGGAGGGGTGGGGTGGGGGAAGAAAAAGGGTGAGGGTGTATTTTTAGAATATAATATTTATTTTTATTAATAATTAAAATATATAATTTTTATTTATTTATTTTGAATTAATAAAGTATTTTAAATTTTTTATCTTATTTTTAATTAGATATATTCATTGTTTAAATAATTTATTTGTTTTGGATATGATTATTATTTTAACAATTCATTTAGTTAAATTATTTCATATATGTTTATTATTTTAATACTATATAATATGTAATTCAATTAATAAATATATTTTCTATTTAATATAATTGAATCAATTAAATTATATATATTATTTTAGATATTTTTTACTATTTAATATTTTTTTAAATTTTAGATTTTTTTTAATTAATTAATTATTAATATGTTATATATTATTTTTTTCATTTTTCATTTTTATTGATGAATAAATTCAACTAAATTAAATTATATTATTTTAGATGTGTTTTTATTTTAATATTATAGAATATATAATTTAAAATTATTAAATTATGGTTATATAAGATAATAGATTTTTAATTTTATTTTTTAATATTTTGCTTCTTTTATTTCTTAATTAATATGTAATTTCAACTTAATCTAATTAAATTATTTTAATTATAACTATTATTTTGATATGACTAATCATTATAAAAGCTATTTTATTTAAGAGATGAATTTAATATTTATTTTTTTAATTTTTTACTTATTTTCCTTTTCAATTAATAAATAGTTTAATTAAATTTAATTAGATTATTTAACTTAAATTTAAACATTATTTAGTATTTATGAAATTTTATTAATAATAAAATATATTTAAATTTATTATGAATAGTTTAAATAATGTTAAAATTACACTCCTGTAGTATGAAAAATATTACAAATATGTCCAAAAGTAATTTTGTGTTAAAAATAACCATAATATTAACTAGGGGCATTTTCAAATTTTCACGCAAAAAAATTGATGACGTCAGTATTTTTTTAGATGGAGGCTAATGGATTTTCAAAAATGTAAGACAAAGCAAAACCTCAAGGGGTATTTATAATTTCATCAAATCTTTGAATTTTTGGGTAAATAGGCCAAACCTTAAGGGGGTTTGGTTAAATTAACCCTTTAAATAAACATATATGTAAAGTCAATTAATGAAAAAATAAACATATATGTCTCTCCTATTATTTGAAAGGTTGGGAATTCGAACCCAAATAGGCTCCTTATGTGCATAAAATATGCAATTTGTTCTTCGATTTACTTAATTCAATTTCAATATTGTAAGTTCTCAAAAAAGATAATGAAAAAAGGAGCATTCTTCTTAGAAAATTGCAAAACTTAATTGAAATTTTATTATTCTTCCTAATTTTAGTTTTACATTTTTTTATTACCTAAACTTATTTTCCTATTTTTGGTTTTCAAGTTATCCATTATTATAGAAACTTAATAAGTTTATTTTTCAATTTATTTTTTTAAAATTTTAGATTCTGAATTTTAATATTTAGGTATAATCAAGGAGGATAACATAATTTATAAGGGGTACAAACTGTATATTAATTTAAGATCATTTTTATCCAATAAAATTCATTTGTTTTACAAAAAGAGGTAATTGAAGGTTCTAAAAATTTATGGAGGTATTTGATATAAAAACTACATTTCAAGGATGAGCATTACATTTAACAACTTTTTTTCTATCAATATACAGGGGGAAAAAATGCTTGATTGGCTATTAATTAACTCTGTTGCACGTATGAATTATCTCATAGCTAGTCTTGAACCAGTTATGACCGTTTTAAATTCTATAAACATACAAAATCTAATTCAACTCTTAAAGGTCATGAGCTTTTTAAGTTTTACCAACATACAAAATCTAATTAACCTTTTTTCGAGCTTTTATCAGCTCAAACAGTTTATATATATATATATATATATATTCACCCTTATTCTACTTTAAAAAATTAAGGCTTTGTTTGCTTAAATTTTGAGTGAATTATATAAAATATTTTGGGAGAATATGTTTTGGAGGAATTTGGGGAACCTAACAATTGTTAGTTTTTGTTTTGAGAGAAGATGAAAAATATTTTGGGAATAAAATTATTTATTTGGAAGTATTTTGTGGGAGGGTATTTTTTTTACTGTAGGTATCAAATCAATTTTTTTTTTTTTGTTGATTTTGTAGGGTGAAATTATTTTTTAAAATAATTTATCAATGTATATTTATAGTTTGATGGAATTGGTATATGTATATATTTATTTATAATGATTGGTGCATGTATATATTTAGAGTTCTAGGAGTGTTTGGAGCATTTTATTTAAAATATTTTGAGCAGAAAAATATATATTTTGAGAATTAAAATTGAAAATATGCCACCATAGTTGGTTTTATTCTGAGAATTAAAGATATTTTCAGAAAAACTAAACAAATAAAGCCTGAGCTATTACTATAACCATCACCGGTGGTAACAAATTAATATACAAAGTCAAAACAGAAATTTATAAAAATGTGTAAGCCAATAATAAGCTTCCAAATGCTTATACTTTATTTATTTATTTATTTATACGCACGCAAGTCAAGAGTTAATTCGGGCTCGAACTCTTGACCTCCCATATTATATGGGAGACTTATGCCATTGGGTCACAGGCCACTCGACTTCCAAATGCTTATACTTGAAAACCTAGCAATGAAAAAGCTCGAACTCGGGAATATTTACCTCTAGGGTTGTCCATGGATCGGATTCGAATCGGATCGTGCTGTATCCAAGTTTGAATCCGAAAGTAATATGTCAGATCCAAATCCAATCTAAAATCCATCGGATCTGTAGTTGGTATAATCATATCCGGATCAAAATAAAAGTCGGATATCCAAAAAAATTCAAATTTGAATATTTTAAAAATCATCATATATTTATTATTTTTCTAAAAATTTAGTAGAATTCAAATTCAAAATAATCATCCTTAAAAAAAATACACAATAGATTAATGAATAAATTTTCAAGTCTATTGATCACTTAAAATCGTGAACGCATGATGGTAATTCCTTTAGATCAAGGGACTCAACCATTCTACTTATGGTCCTTCTCCAAGACAAATGGCAAACTAGAGCACACTAAATGGAGGTAAATAGGGTTGTCAATGGAGTGAATTTTAATTCGAATTCAATTCAATTGTTTAGGATCATTAAAAAATAATTTTACGAATATGATCCAATTACGAATATATATATTTTTTATATTTTATTTACGTACAATAAATTATATTTAATTTAAATTTCTTTCATTTTACCAGACAAAAAAACAATTGATTTGATTATAACAATATCTTTCACAAAACATAACCAAACATTCAAATACTCCCAAAACATTTTACATGTTATCCTCAAAACACAAATAAAAACGCTAACACATTCTCAATTCCATTCCCAAAATTCATTTCCCATAAACAACACAAAATATAACCAAACACTCCCCTTGAGCGGGAAATTAATAGAGGAACCAGTGCAGCTTCTCATATAAAATTATAAATGAGTTTTGAACTTCAGGGTGAAGCCCAACGTTTCTTTTGACTTATCCTGTGAATAACATCCCTCGCAACACAACTACAAAATTGAGAATAATTTATTGCAGCAGTTGACTAATACACCTTCACAAGATCCCCAGCCTGTGATATGTTTGGGTTCAAAGAATTCCATAGAATTTACCCTCCACAAAAATACACAGTATTAATCCATTCGGATAAACAACAGTGAAAGCTCTTTCTGTTCAACCATGGTAAGAAATTGAAAACAAATTTGTGGATCAGTTCACACTCAAGTATATCCAAAAATGGTCATTTTTTCTGACAATGATGCTGCTCGTGTTTTCCTTCATCCTACTCATGAAAATTCTACCAAAGGCTGAAATACCACTATACACGACATTTAAACCATCAACAAAATATCAAATGTCAGGCAATATTCATTTTCAAAAAGAAAAGGGCATCCCATGATTAATGGGTTAATCGCTTTCAAAGAGAAGGATATCTCATGCACGATTCTTCACTGAATCATCAATCCTTCCTCCAATTCCAAACTCGAAGAGCCTTCGCCATCAAGTAAGAGAGAAAAGCATCAACACAAGCATACTCCACCTGCTCCTGGCTCAGGAAAGTTTCATCCCACTCACTCCGTCCCACCCGCTCTTTCTTCTCCACTCCATGCATCCCCAAAACCAACTCCGCCAGCCTCGCCATCGATACTCCCCTGCCGCAACCCCTCAAATCACTTGCCACGTCGCGTACATCCACGAGGCGCGGAACCCGGAGCTGGTGCGACGAGTTCCGCACCATGGGGGCGTCCCTGTAGTTCCACACGCCGACAAAGGTAATGGTAGGTTCGGAAAGGAATCGGTGGAGCACGGCGGGGGAATGGGCGGCGTGTTGGAGCTGGAAGATGAGACAGTGGTGGCCCACGCAAAGCTGGAGAGTGGCAGGAGTATACCTGCGGCTGGGAGCCCACTGGACTCCTAGGCCCACCACCAGACGGCCGCGGCGTAGTTGGCGGCGTCGGTCGTAGCGGATTTTGTAGACCCATTTGCGCACGATGCCAGGTCTGGAGGTAACGATTGTACGGACACTGTGGGAATGGCAGTTGACGGTGTACTCCATGGCTGAGTTTTCCCTCCAGTGCAACGTGGGGTTGTTGCTGACTCTATGGTTATACGGCCATTTGAAATTTGCGTGGTGCAGAAGGGATCATCCCATCCGTCCACGTGGCGATATCATGAGGGATGAGTTTGTTTCCAGTTATCTCATTTTTAACTGTAGGCTGTTTCGGTTATATGATGGGGTTGTTAGTAATTTTACTAGACAAATTATTAGCTTGTTATGACTTATGATAGAATTTCCTAATTTAATTGTGTGATTAGTGGAAATGATTATAACTGATTAACATACAATTCTGAACTAATAATTACAGTATTGCGTGATTATTAGACACGTGCCTAAGAAAAGATAATTATATTTTTTATAAACTTCTCAATTGGATGTTTTTGATAATATAAAATCTGTTCTCAAATCAAAAGAATTGAAAATTTATAAATAATTTTTTTAATTTGTTGATTTGTCTTTTTATAAAAATAAATTTTTTTGTTGCATGTATCTGAGGAACATACACTTCACAAGGACTGGTCATTTCATGTTTGGCAAATTTAAGCACCATCAGTTATAATATTGATTCATTGTTTGCATTGGTGTTATTAAATTTTCAAATTTTATATATTTAATTGATTTTAAAAAATTAATTAGCTCATATACTTTTCTACTAAGAAATATATAGTTAAATTAACTGTACAACTATATTGTTGAAGTTGATTTTTGGGGATAGATAAATATAACAAAATAAAATAAGGAGCAATCGAATCGAATATCAAAGAAGAGCCAGCAATTTTAAATTGAATATTTTGATTTCGCTATATATATGCATACAAATATATGATAGTAGTTAATGGTTATAAGGTGTTAAAATTTATTTTGAAGAAATGAACTATATAAAACAACTTTCAATAAACTTAATTTCTCCAAAAATAACTATTCAACTAAACATAATCTCATGAAATATTAACACC
This sequence comes from Jacaranda mimosifolia, assembly GCA_018894105.1. Lineage (NCBI taxonomy): Eukaryota > Viridiplantae > Streptophyta > Magnoliopsida > Lamiales > Bignoniaceae > Jacaranda > Jacaranda mimosifolia. The sequence continues at coordinate 54,962,731 of CM032117.1, forward strand.
GAACATCATACGTTAGTCATTACATTTTTTCTCCCAAAGATAATATATTCAAATACACGTCCAATTTTATTTTTCATTTTTCTTAACTTATTTTTTCTCACTTTTTTTTTAAATTCATTTTTTTCTTCTGGAAAACAACATGCCATATCCAATGGCAAAGATAACTTTGATGTATTCTCACATATTTGGATTCTCATTTCACTATCCTTCTATGAAAATAATTATCTATATCCCATGTGACTGAGAAACACCCTTATAGGTTTTCAATTTTATTTTCTACTTTATCTCATATTCTAACTTGTTGTATTTATGTTAAGTGTATCTGATTTTTTGTTAATTATTTTTATAAACAAATATTTAATATACGTGTCAAATATTTATAAAGTGGAATATTAAATGGAATAGATAGTATTTAAACTAGAAAAACACTTGTTTATATCATATATTTCTCATCAAATATTAATACTATAGTCAAATTAATATAAAATGGACCCCATATTCTTGATGTTACCTGGTGTACAAAGACCTAATTCTCATGCAATACGGGTATATTTTTTGAGCTTTGAACCAGTGTTTTCAAAACATGTTGGATTAGTAATCGAAGATTAATCCGGTCTGGTTTAAGCATAAAAATTGGTGATCTGTTAGATCAATCAAAATTGGTTAAATCGGCTCGATCGGTTCACTTATTTATTTTTGAAAATTTAAAAATTAATTTTTAAAAAAAATGAAAAATGCATATATATATATATATGAGTTGAAAGATGATGATTAAAGATTTTAGACGTATAATTTTTTGAAACATAATTTAATTAAGGGTTATATGTAAATACTTATGTTTAATTTGTTGTTTTATTTTGTTTAATCTCTCATAAATTATGTTGAATATTTAACGTATTAAAATTTATTTTTACTTGAAGTTGAAGCATAAAATAAATTATTATTTAAATTAATGTAAAATATTATTTTTTATTTATTTATAGTTGACTAATTGTGAAATAATATTTTTTTTCTTCTAAAAAACGTATATAAAAATAAGTAAGTTGAAATTTTTTCAAACAATATTATTTCTATATCATTGAAAGTTTTATTTTTTGTTAATATTAAAATATTATATATATTTATAAAATTAAATATAATTATTACGTTATTATAATATCATACCGATTAAACCAGTGATCCAATCGATTGAATCAGTAACCAGTAACATCACCAATTTTTTGTTGGATCAAATTTTGAAAACATTACTTCGAACTGTTCGCCAGCCATTGGCTTCACACTTCACCCATAATGTGTCCCTCTGATATATATCTTTTGCCTCCAAGAATTTCCATAGAATTTATCCTCCACAAAACAGCACACACCATTACTCCATTCGAATAAACAACAGTAAATGCCTAGCAAGAAATTAACAACAGATCGTTGTAGATCATGAGTTCACCCTTAAATTTCTCCAAAAATGGCCGATGCTGCTCGAGTTTTTATTCATCCTACTCATGAAAACTCTACGTAAAGCTGATAACATCCTTCACAACATTTAAGCCATCTAAAAAGTTTCAGAAAAGTGAAATCCTAAAACATCCCATGATTACTCAGTGAATATTCAATTTCAAAAAGAAAGGAAATCAGTTAATCACTTCCTCCACCTCCCAAACTCGAAGAGCCTTCGCCAACGAGAAAGAGAGAAAGGCATTTATACAGGCATACTCCACCTGTTCCTCGCTCAGAAAAGTGTCATTCCACTGACTACGCCCCACCACCTCATTCAGCTCCAACCCATCCATCCCCAAGATCGCCTCCGCCAGCCTCTCAATCGAAAGATCCCTTCTGACCCCCATCACATTGCTTGCCACTTCACGCACATCCACGAGGTACGAGACCCGGAGACAGTGCCGCGAGTCCCGCAGCATACGGGCGTCCCTGTAGCTCAACACTCCGGCGAAAGTGACGGTGGGTTCAGAGAGGAAGCGGTGGAGCGCGGGAGGGCAGCGAGTGGCGTGTTCGAGCTGGAAGATGAGACAGTTCTGGCCCACGCAGAGCTGGAGGGTGGCCGGAGTGGAGCTGGGGCCGGGGACCCACTGCACTGCTAGGCCCACCACCAGACGGCCGTGGCGAAGAAGGTAGTGATAGCAGTGGCGGATTTCACGGACCCAGTTGCTCACGACGGTGGGTTTGGAAGTGACAACGGTGCGGACGCGGTGGAAATGCAAGATGACGGTGTAGTGCTCTTGGTTGCCTGGGTTGGGGGAGCGGTGGGACAGGATTGTTATTGGGTTGTACTCCATGGCTGAGTTTTTCTTCCCTCCAGTGGAACGTGGGCTTGTTGCAGAAGGTATATTTTATATAGTCGTTTCAGTTTTGCGGGTGCTGATGGGATCATCTAAGCCGTCAGCTGGTTTTGACCTTTCTAACGTGGCGATCTCAAGATGGATGAGTTTGTTACCCGTTATCGCATTTGTTAATTGTTGAGTGTTATTGTAAACCAGACCTTTTAGCAATAGGTTTCTTTTCAAGTAATTTTGACGGGTTTAGATCCTTGATTTCGATATATGTTTCATCTTTTATTTTATTGTATGAATATATGACACGTCATGGGTGTCGAATCTAATAAAAACAAATTCATACTTTAAATATATTATTTGTAATCAGTGGTGAGTAGGGTCGTATTTCACATGGACTGGTAAATTTTATTTCTTTCAAGCTTATTAATAAAATAGAAAAAAAGGAGGGATTCTTATGAAATGAAAAACCTAAAATTTTAAAAGTAAAATAAATCAAATAAGAAATCAATGAAAATGAAATATTGCCTAAGGTAAAATCTTAGTTTGATTCACATATTTGATAATTGATGCAAAGATAAATTCTATTTTTTTTTAATAAACTGGTTATAGTTACTCGGAGCCCTAATAACCAATCTCTCGTTATTATCTCGATAACTAAGAGAAGCTCGTTAGTTATTTTTCTTGCCAATAAATAACCCTAAAGAGTCGCTCATAAGATTTAATTCATCAACAATATTAAAACTAGAGAAACTCAGCTCTAGCCAACAAACAAACACAAGCGGGATTCATTTAAACTAGATTACTTATCCACTTAACATAAATCATGCATATCCCCACACATAACTATGTTATTTGCCACAAGTATTAAAACAATTAAACAATTACGGATTTAACATTCTAATTAACAGAACAAATTTTCTAAGCAATCAAATTTGGGCCCTAAATTCAATAAACCTAAATATTCGTTGAAAATAGAAGATAAATAAATACTCAAGAAATAAGAAATACGGATAAATTATTTAGATATCACAAATACTGAAGAATCCAAACTTTAATAATCCCTTAGGCTAGAAAATGAGTTTAACAACTCATGGAGAGAAGAAAAATGCAGGAAAATAAAATATGCTAAATGAAAAGATATAAAAAAGCCTTTATGAAATATTTCTAGTTCCCTATAAATAGCCTATTACTCCTAATGCAATTGAGAAACTAATTAAAAGTCCTACCAAAATAGGAAACTTAAATTCTCCTAATTAAAGAATTAATATAAATTAAAACATCCCAAAAATGTGCAATTGTCAAAACACGTCCGCACTCGAATTATTTCCTTCTTTCATTTCTCGTCTCCTTGAGAATGCAATTTTTGCTCCAAGCATGTCAAATATTCGATTTTCAACTGCATTTAGGTCGAATATTCAATTTGCTTCACAAAATATAAAATGAAAGTTAAAATCCAATAATTAAGCATTTTTAATATTAATCACAAGGGGACATTATAGGAATTATATGACAAAAATGCAACTTAACAACATGTATATTAAATATTTTCTTATAAAATTAATTGATTGATAATTAAATACACTTGTCATATATACATCACATTGGAATAGGAGATGACACACGAATAACCCATAGCAAAAAAATTGAACACACTATCCAAAAGAAACTCTAATTGTGATAAAGTGAGCTTGAGCAAGAAGAATTCAATGCTCTAAATCGGACTATTAACTACTATTGACACTTGTTGGAGCATAAATAAACATTGGAAAAAGACCCCTGTAATCCTTGAATTCGATAAGAGAATTAGAATCAATTGATCGAATATGTTCAATCAGTAATAGAAGGTCAATTCAATTCAAGTGGCATTTGAAATTTGAAAGCTAATTGATTCAGTACTGATCGATTATTTCAATCAGTAATTGGTTTAACTTGTAGTGGTTCGACTACTTCACTATCTTATTTATTTATTTTAAAAAAATAAAAATAAACTAAAAATTTATATAAAAAGAGGAATTAAGAGTTTAAGTTAAAGATTTTGGTCATGTAGTTTTTTTAAAATATAAATTTATTTCCTTGAAGTTTATTGATGTAGTGTTATGTATACTGTATAGATATCTATGTTACCTTTATTGTTTTATTTTTTGTAGTATTTCTTAAATTATGTTGGATATTGTCTTAAATTATGTTGGATATTGAATGTGAAAAAATTTATTTTGCATTGTACCAAGTGTATATTTGTTTTGATAAATAAAACAAAGCAAATTTTAAACAATTACCCTTTTTTTAAATCACATACCTTAAATATCCTTTCTTGTTGGTTTAACATCTCCTATATTTTGTAATAATATCTTTTTTATATTTTTTGTACCCATCCTATTAATCAATCTCAAAATTATAGTAATCCCAAAATTTAGATAATATATATATATATATATTGTTATAACCCGCTAGAACAGACATATGAAAATAACAGTAAAGTAATTCGATTAAACTAACAAACAACAAGATTTAATGTGGTTCGGCGTTAGCCTACTCCACCCGACAAAGATATGAATTTTATTGATTCCAAATCAAAGTGCTAAGTACAATTTAAGTCTCACAAATCTCACAAGAACACCTAACACCCTCATTCTAAACTCCATTATGAGAGAATATCTTTAAAGCAGTTTAGACTCAATTTTCTATGGTTCTGCTCCTCAACTAGGAAGAAATCGGGGTTTAAATACCCAAACAAAATAGTCAAAAGGGCCATGGGCCTGTGGATTTTAGGTTCAACATGCTTTTGCTTCTCGTCGTTTGAAGCCTAAATTTCAAGGCATAATCAACAATTCTCCACTTTGACTTGAAATTCTCCATCCATCATCTTTGTCCCCACCCCCAAAAGGGCAATCATCTGAGTTTGCAAATATTTATCAAATCCAAGCAATGCTTAAATTTGGTTCCCGGAATGATCTTCCTCATCTTATCTTTGTCTGCCACAAGCTCCTCGGCTGAATTCAAAGCATAAGTAACCAAATCTAAATATGCAAACCGTTGTGGTGGTATGATTTGCCTCCTCTTTCTATCTTAAGCTAAACGATAGTTCTGTAGTGAATCAATCTCATGCTGCTGATTTGGTGATAATGAGCTCTCGCTAGCTTCAACTATCACCTTTTGTTTCCCTTTTGAAACATGTGCATTGCTAATCTCAAACTCCACTTTCTCATTAACGCTCTGTTGACCACTTTCCTGCTGCTCCACCTTTTTCATCATAGCAGACTCATCAAATGTCACATCCCTGCTGATAATCATATTGGAGCTCTTGTCATCATTACACCACAAATAATAACCCTTGACTCCATCTGCATAGCCTAGAAATATGCACTTCCTAACCTTCAACTCAAGCTTCCCATCTCGGACATGAGCATAGACTGGGCATCCAAATACTCTCATATTTAAGTAATCAACAGGAGACCCAGACCAAATTTCCACTGGTGTCTTGCAGCCCAAAATAGTCGATGGTGACCTATCCACCAAGTAACAAACAGTGCTAATTGCTTCTACCCAAAAATTCTTGGACAATCCAACATTAAAGAGCATGTATCTAGCTCTGTCCAAGATAGTCTTGTTCATCTGTTCTGTAAATCCATTCTATTGTGGTGCATGTACAACTGTGTGATGCCTCACAATTCCTTCCTTATCGTAGAATTCTTGAAATTCCTTGTTGCAGAACTCCAATCGGTTGTCAGTTCTCAAACGCTTCATCTTTTTTCTTGTCTGCTTCTCGATTAAGGTTTTCTATTGCTTGAAGTTGACAAACACCTCATCCTTATACTTTAGCATGTAAACCCATACACTCCGTGAGAAATCATCAATGAATGTCAACATGTACCTGACACCTCTCTTTGAAGGAACTTGAGAAGGGCCCAAAAGATTTGAGTGAATATAATCCAAAGTGCCCTTGGTCCTGCGAACTGCAGTGCCGAATTTCACCCTGTGCTTCTTTCTAAGAACACACTGCTCGCAAAAATCCAGCTCTCCAGTCTTCTCTCCACAAAGCAAACCCCGTTTGCTCAGTTCTGACATCCCTCTCTCACTAATTTACCCAAGCCGCATATGCCACAATCTCGTAGTATCATTAACTGATGAAGAAATCGCTGCAATACCAGAAACTGTGCTGCTTTGCAATATGTAAAGGTCATTCCGTTTGTTTCCCTTCATAATAAGCAATGCACCTTTGGAAACCATCAAAACTCCATCTCGAGCTCTGGACTCACAGCCATGCTTGTCTAGAGTACCCAGCGAAATTAGATTTTTCTTCAGATTTGGAACATGACGCACATCTGTTAGGGTTCTTACTATGCCGCCGTACATTCTGATACAAACTAAGCCAATTCCTATAACCCTGCATGCAGCATCATTTCCCATAAGCACTTTACCACCATTGTATTTCTGATAAGTGGTAACCTAATCTTCTCGTGGGCACATGCGGTAGGAACAACTACTATCCAAAATCGATTCTGAACGTACGTTGAGAACAAGCCCACCATCAGACTTATCCTCAACAATTCCTGCGACATCATCCCACTTTTGATCAAAAGTTTCACCTGCATCTTTCGCCTTTCCTTGTTCAGGACAATTTCATTTCCAATGCCCCTTTCTTTGGCACCTAAAGCATTTATTGCTTATTTTGGGCTTGCTCCGAGGCTTGGATCGACCTCTACTCCTTCCCCTTTCTCTCCGTCTCCTCTTCACCACCAACCCTTCCTCACTTTCACCATCATTGCTGCCTAAGACATGTTTTCTTAATTCTTTGGAATTCAATGCGGCATTTACATCCTCTATTGAAATTGTATCTCTCCCATACAGAAAAGTAGTAACCAAGTGCTCAAAGGATTTGGGCAGTGAACACAAGAGAATTAAAGCTTGATCTTCATCTTCAGTTTGTACATCTATGCTAGCAAGATCCAAGATTACCTTATTGAAATAATCAATACATTGAGTAATAGATGTACCTCCTTCCATCCTCAATGTGTATAATTGCTATTTCAAATATAGCCAATTCGTCAGGGACTTCGTCATATATAGACTCTCTAGCTTTGACCATAGTCACGCTGGTGTACTTTCTGTGGTGAATTCTCTCAGTACGTTATCTGCCAATAATAACACCAGAGTACCGTAAGCCTTCACCATAAATTCATATTTCTCTTTGTCTGTTAGCGTCGCTGTCAAGAAATCTCTGCCCTTTAACGCTCTCTGTAAACCTTGTTGACACAGGAGGGCGTGAACCTTCATCTTCCACAGCCCAAAGTCATTCCTCCCATCGAATTTCTCTACCTCATACTTCATGGCAGCCATATGGTCAACTGACTCCGATACTAGTTTGTTATAACCTAGTCAAACAAGACATATGAAAATAACAGTAAAGTAATTCGATGAAACTAACAAACAACAAGATTTAATGTGGTTCGACGTTAGTCTACTCCACCCGACAAAGATATGAATTTTATGAATTCCAAATCAAAGTGCCAAGTACAATTTAAGTCCCACAAATCTCACGAGAATACCCAACACCTTCATTCTAAACTCCGTTCTAAGAGAATATCTCTAAAGTAGTTTATACTCAATTTTCTAGGGTTTCTGCTTCTCAACCAGGAAGAAATCAGGGCTTAAATACCCCAAACAAAATAGCCAAACAGGCCATGGGCTAGCGGGTTATGGGCCTACCACGCTTCCGCTTCTCGTTGTTTGAAACCTAAATTTCAAGGCATAATCAACATATATATATATATATTACATATTCTAACTAAACATTATCTAAAAATATAATTAAATCATGTGATTTATTAATAAATTCTGCGATTAAATTTATCAATAATAAAACTATGTCTTCATTTTTTTTTTAATTTTCATATTGCAAAATAAAAATAAAAAGAAGTAAAAACAGAATAAAAATGGCTAATTAAGTTTTGAAAATTAATTTATATATTTATGTATATACATACATATCTAGATCTAAGTAAACATACACACACATATATATTATTAAATACATAAGAAAATACAAATATAATATATACACCTAACCCCGGACCCTCCCCCCACCCCAACCTATCCCCCATGGCGGCAGGCGATCGACTGGCCAAGGCCAGCAGTCTCCTGGTATTGCCGCTGGCCAGCAAATAGCCAAGAATGGCATGAGTAGCTGCTAGCCAGCAGGCAGCCACGGATAAGCCACTGGCCGGTGGTCTCTTCGGGGGAGGGGTGTTGGTTTTCTTTACATTACTGGCGGAAGGTGGGCATAGGGAAGAAGAAGAGATTGGGATGAGTGAGGATACAAGGTATAGAAAATTAGGAGTTAGTTCAATTTTATCGAGTCAAAAATTAAATTAATTTAAATTTTTTGTTAAAACAAAGGTGCTTTTGAGATATAAAATTTTGAACAAAGGACAAATTAGGAATTTGAACTAGAACAATACAAATATTGAATAGTTTGATTAAAATTATATTGTTTTTAAAATAAATTTATCTAAGGTTGATATTTACTCATTTGTAAATCAATGGTAACAAAATACATGCATGACGATAGATAAAAACGACAAGTTAGGATGGTAGAAAAGCATCGGCGGGAGATCTTCATAATTCTTGAATTTGATGAGGGAATTGGAATCAATTGATCGGACATGTTGAATTAGTAATTGAAGGTCAATTCAATATGAGTGGCATCTAAAAAAATTGAACACTAACTAATTTAGAATTGATCGATAAAATCGGTCAATACTCTATTTAACACATAGTGGACTAATATGTTCATTTTTTCATTTATTTATTTTTAATTTTTTTTTAAAAATAATAAAAATAAAAATTATAACGAAAAGAGGAATTAAGAGTTGAAGTTAAAGACTTTGGTTATGTAGTTTTTTAATATATACATGAATTTAATTTCGTTGAAATTAAATGAGGCAATGTTATGGATACTTAAATTATTGGACATTGAGTTAGTGTGAAAAAACTTGTTCTAACTTAGACTTATTATCACATTATTTTAAATTAAATTATATATTTATAATTGGTTAATTATATAATTGTATTTTTTTAAAAAGAACAACTTAAAAATAAGTAATTGAAATTTTTTAAAATGTTTTTCTCTCCTATATTATTATTATTATTATTTTTTATTTGTTAATATCATAACATTATATGCATGTTTATAAAATTAAATATAATTATTACATCATTATAACGTCACAATGAACGATTGAACTAATGGTTCAATGACTTCAATCAGTTGAACCAATTAAACTAATAATCAATAATGTCACCATTTTTTATTTTTTTTTGGATTCAGTTTCAAAAATATACTTTGAGGTGATATGATGAGGTTGTGTAACATTAGTATTTTGTCTAGAGAAATTATTTGCTTTTGATGATAGAATATTCTAATTAATTGTTTGATTAACAGAAGTGATTGTATAAGTGATTAATGTGCAATTCTGATTTTATAATCATATGGTTTATAATTTAATGTATTTATTTAAGGTAAAAGTACTTGTTAACTTGCTTATAACTTTTGTTAATTTTTCTCATGTTTAATTGCGGAAGCATCAGAAGATCGAATAAATTATAAAAAAAAATGTCTTTTTGGGTATGAACCTTTTATATCTGGTAATAGATTTTTGCACTATCAAATGATGTGATTAATAGAAAATATAATAATTATTTATTTCTTCTCAAGCCTTTTACCTGAAGGGCTTCTGGCGACAATAATTTTTATTGTATGTTGAAAGATAGGTGATATTGAAGCAATATAAGCTGCTCTCTCTCCATGTTTCCTCTCATTTATTGAAGTGCTTTTTATAAAGAGTAAATCTTTTACCACACGCGCTAGTGAAATTATACTGAAATAAATCTTATTTATAATGTCTTATTATCATTTATCTTATTTGATTCTTTGTTAGTTACCACATTACTAGTTTTGTAAGTTATTTATTTGATATTGTTTAATTATTTTTCAAAATCAATCAAATTATTTATAATTCTACTAAAAAAAATTAAATGAACTAAACAACTGCGTTACTAAAACTAATTTTTCTAGATAGATGAATTACGAATACTAGTAACCAGTGTACATTCAATGCGTGTGTATCTAAATATTAAAATACAATCAATATACATATATATAAAAGGCACATATATAAAAATTTTAATTATAAGTTTTAAGTATATTGTCTAACAAAAATCGAATTTAATATCTAAAATATTTTATATTTTCAATTAGATATGAAATTTTACAAACCACCTTTCCTAAGATATTTTTTACTTATAAAGTGGGAGTATGAAATGGTGGCAGTGAGATGGTAGTTGGATAAAATAATTACTAGTTATTTATATAGTTATGAGAACTTAAAATAAAAATTAATATTATTTTAATCTTATGACTCGAAAACGCACCACTAAGACCGCCGCGCTTTATTAATAGTATAGATAATAATAATTAAACAAAATGAAACAAAACAAAATACAAAGAAAAAGGAATCCAGCAACTGTTAAATATGGGCTGGAGTGATGTCCAAGCAGCCTGTAATATATTGGGCCAGAATTGACGACCCACTTAAGCATTTGCATATAAATATCCAACATATTCACGTCTTCACTTAGGGTTAGGGTTTGCGCATTGCTCTTTGGTTGGAGCCGAATAGACTGAGACAAGCCGCGATGGGGAGAAGTAAGCCTCTTCTGTTCATGAATTTATCTGTTGCAAACTTGTTTGTCTGCATCGTTTGGTAGAAATATACGAATTGGATGCACAAAGAGTTGGTTTTTGGTCTTTGTTTGTTTGGTTTGGGCATACATATTTTAGCGTTTGGGGTTCGTTTATCTTTCAGGCTCAATGTTATGCAATGTGGGTCTGACCCATAGGTTTCTGTTTATTTCATGTTTCACCATTATTTTTCATCTGGTTATTTTGGAACTGTTAATTGTCCCGAATGAAGAAACTTCGATACTGCTTTGTGCCGGAGATAATTCGTTTGATCATTATTAATGTTTCTGAAACTTAAGGCGCTCCAGGAATTGTTTTGGATGATTTGTGGTTAGATGGGAATCGTTAGATTTTTCCCATCTGAATTTTTGTACAATATTCTGTTCCATCAAAATGTTTTCAGTTAGGAGAAGTTTGACGATAGAAAATGCTCGACAAATCAGTTTTCTTATATGAAAAATAGTGATCGGATGATGTTTGTTGAATGAAAGCTGTTTTAGTTTTTGGTTGCATAAATGTGTCAAAGTATTCTTGTACATGCAGTTAGCTCAGAATGTTGAATATATGAGACTAGAAGTAGAGGAACTGTTTCCTAACTCCCACTGGAAGAAAATTAGAGTTGTAAACTTGATAATGAGCTCAGCTTTAATATAAATCATATTTAAAGGAAAAGGAAAGAGTAAAATCTAAACTGTGCTCCCAAAACATTCAGTGCCCTAACTGGTTAATGTAGTTAGAATCCCAAGCAGCACGTGTTTTTTCCTTTCTGGAATATCTATTGATGTACAACATGTTGGTCTATGATGTGTATTAATATGGTGGTTTTACTTGCATTTTACTTTCAGGACCCGCAAGGTGTTATCGTCAGATCAAGAACAAACCCTACCCAAAGTCACGGTACTGTCGTGGTGTGCCAGATCCGAAGATCAGGATTTATGATGTTGGAATGAAGAAAAAGGGTGTTGATGAATTCCCCTTCTGTGTGCATTTGGTTAGTTGGGAGAAGGAAAATGTCTCGAGTGAGGCACTGGAAGCTGCACGCATTGCTTGCAACAAATACATGACAAAGTTTGCTGGAAAGGATGCTTTCCACTTGAGAGTGAGGGTTCACCCTTTCCATGTCTTGCGTATCAACAAAATGTTGTCGTGCGCTGGGGCTGATAGGCTCCAAACTGGCATGAGGGGTGCTTTTGGTAAGCCCCAGGGTACTTGTGCTCGTGTAGCCATTGGGCAGGTCCTCTTGTCTGTACGCTGCAAGGATGGAAACAGTCATCATGCTCAGGAGGCTTTGCGCCGTGCAAAATTCAAGTTCCCTGGTCGTCAAAAGATCATTGTCAGCAGGAAATGGTATCGGATCTTAAGCTTTCTACTCATTTTGCTTGCTCAGTATCTAGTATAATTTAGTTTTCCATTTTTTTTTCTGATCTATTCTTTTTTTTCTTTTCAACTTACCATTTGTTTCTGATATTCTTTTCACCATTCTACTGCCTCTGGGCAACTGTTCCTATCATGTGGTTTGCTTTTTAAGAAACTGTCTTTCATGTGCACTCTTTCTATTGCCACTCCTAAACTTCTTTTCTAATACTTCATTTATTCATGTCCTTCATAGTACTTTTCATCATCCAACAAAGGGCATATTTAATAGCTTTAGTTTGTTGGTAAAGTGTTTTGTGTTTCAAAATTTTTTGATTGATATTATTATGTGTGTCACAATCAGGAAAAAAGTGAATTTTTCCTTTTTTTTCTTTTTTTTTTTGGGAAAAAAAATCCTGATGGACTAAGTCTGGTGTCTGATTTGCTTTATCTTTATTTTCAGGGGATTCACCAAATACAGCCGTACTGATTATGTGAAGTGGAAGTCTGAGAATAGGATCGTTCCTGATGGTGTGAATGCCAAGGTGTGTCTTTGTCACCCACAACTTATATTGCAGTTAACCTAGCCCATTAATTTTTGTACCCACAATGGCACATGTGGGAACCAAAAAGGTCCATCAAACAGCTGTTTGTGCATTGTAGGTTGGCTGGTGCTGGAGTTTTAAGTGTTCTTTATTTACTTATTTCTTTTTTTGTGTTATATGAAAATTTGGAACATTGATATCCATTAACCATTGCAGCTTCTTGGATGCCATGGACCTCTGGCGGCAAGGCAGCCTGGAAGAGCATTCTTGTCCGCGGCTGTTGAAGGATGAGTTTGATGGCAGGAAATCAGATATTGTTGCTTTTTGAGTTTTCGAAAATTTTGTTGGATGTTTATTTGGACGAATGGCTATCTTCCAGACTTTTTGGTGAAAATGGTGTATTGAAATTCCCTGGATTTAATTTGTTTTGGCTTATTTTTCCTGTACTATGTTAATACTATATTATACATGCTACCATAAATTTCTTTTGCTAGATTTACTTGCTTGCCTGGAGTACTTAAATACTGTTGTGTTGGGTTTGCTAATTCTTTTGTGGGAGTACTTAAAGACTGTAGATTACACAATTTGCAGGGCAAATAAACACTGATGTGAAATGGGCCGGGTTGAGCTAGTTTGCGGGCTGTTCACGGGTTGAACTGCAATGGGCCGAAATTTTAAAAATCCATCCCGGCTCAAAATCAATCATATAGGTGGGCTGATTTCTATATCAGCCGGGGTAGGCGGGCCGGCTTGTTAGCTTGCTTGCGAGTTGGCCCACGTGCTATTTTTTTTTTTAAATATGAAAATGAGTTTAAAATTTTCAAAATTTTATATTTATATGATTTTTAATTTTTTTAAAGATATACTTTTTTGAAAGATTTTATAATTTATATTTGGACAAATGTCATAAATGGTTACTAAAGTTTTAGTTTAAAATTAATTTAGTTCTTAAACTTTAAAATTTTATTGTTTGTCCCTAATGTTTGGATTTAGTTTCAATCTAGTTCCTAAGTCAATTTTTTGGCAATTTTTTATCAAAAAATTGACTAAGTTTGACATTTTTAAGAGCAAAATTGTCAATTTATAGTTTTATGTTTTACTTTAATCCTTATATAAGGTTTTATGTTTCATTTTAGTTCCTATATAAGACTTTATGTTCTAATTTTGTCCATCTGTTACTTTTTTTTCTTTTTATAAATATATGTACATGTGTGTATATATTGGGGATGGGATGGGGGTTGTGGAGGGTGCGGGATGCAGGGGTGGGTGGGATTATTATACAAATATAATTATATAGTATTTTTATATATTTATATTTATTTATTAGTATATATTATATACATATTAATTTATTAGTATATATCATATTTAATTATATTAATATTAATATTATTATTCTTATGATTAATTATTGATGAGGGTGAAAATTGTATTTTGGTGTATTGGGTTGATATTGGATGGAATCGATCTAAGGAAGGTCGAGAAGTGAGCTTCTAGTGAATTGGTGTTGAGTCCTGCAATCAACAACAAACGTCAGGCTAGTCGAGGTGTCCTTGACTAAAGCACTTTGACACTCAAGTCAGTATGGATCGACTAAAGAGATGAGCAGCAGAGTGAAAGTACAAGATAAGAAATTGCATACCTTGCTAAAGGGTTGTGATGGGGGTATTTATAGTCTTCTCACTGGGGTTGATATGACTATAATGCCCTCATGAAATTGGAGTAGCTCTTATGCTGGACTGAGGGCTATGAAGTCTTCTCCTTCTCGTGTACTATTTCAAGTGGCGCAACCTAAGGCATAGAATACACTTGTGGCACGTACTATCCTGAGTCCATTGAGAAAAGGTGGTACTATAGTGGCATGCGCCATTGATGCGGAAGCACGCCACCGGGGGGAGCATTTAATGCGGTGGTGAGGCTGCTGCCTCTCCTCGGCCTCCATGGTCGATACGGATGTTCCTGTATAACATATCATCGAGCTACATTTGATCTGTTTCAGATTAACTACGCTGGGTGAAGTGAGATAAATTGACTAGAGGCCCAAGTCGATTAGCTTATGGTTGACTTGGCAGGTGTGGTGCTCTACTCTAACAGATTTCAACTGTGGTCGAGTTTGCTAGTAATTGGGTCATCCGGCATCTTTTTTCCGCTTTGGTTGAGTATCTCGGGGTTGGGCCTGCTGGAATGTCACGCCTTTCTACTCTGGTCGAGTATCTTTAGGTTTGGACCTATTGGGCTATCCCATATCAATAATAA
Source organism: Jacaranda mimosifolia (assembly GCA_018894105.1). Lineage (NCBI taxonomy): Eukaryota > Viridiplantae > Streptophyta > Magnoliopsida > Lamiales > Bignoniaceae > Jacaranda > Jacaranda mimosifolia. Next base: position 54,977,907 of record CM032117.1, read on the forward strand.
TAATAATAATAATAATAATAATAATAATAATAATAGTAAAATTAATTTAATATTTATTAATATCATGTATTATTATTAGTAGTTGTAATATTATAATAATAATAAATTATTATATTAATAATATTTATAATATTATTAATACTATATATTATGAATATAATTAAAATTATTATAATATAATCTTTATTATTATTAATATATCACTAATCATACAATTAATATTATTAATTATAATAGTATCACAAATGATATTAATATATCAATAATATATTAGTATCAATTATATATACACACATGTACATATATTTATGAAAAGGAAAAAAGAAAAAGAAAAAAAGTAACATAGGGACTAAATTGGAATATAAAATCTTATATAGGGACTAAAGTGGAACATAAAACTTTATATATGGACTAAAGTGGAACATAAAACTATAAATTGACAATTTTGCCTTTAAAAATGTCAAACTTGGTCAATTTTTCAGTGAAAAGTTGCCGGAAAATTGACTTAGGGACTAGATTGAAACTAAATCAAAACGTTAGCGAGTAAAAAATGAAGTGTTAAAGTTTGAGGACTAAAGTGATTCTAAACTAAAACTTTATGGACCATTTATGGCATTTGCCCTTTATATTTATATGATTTTTAATATTTTATAACACTTAAATTTTTATAAAATTTGTGAAAATTATTTTTATCAATTATATTTTTTCAAAAACACCACTGAACAAGGTGGTGTGGGGTTTGGCACAGAGTTTCCTACCCGTTATTAATATAAAATTATAAATTTATAATTTATAATTTAAATTAAAATAATATCATGGGGTAAGCGGGTTATTCCCATAATCGGCTCGCTTATTCCACGAGCTGGGCCAACCTGTGGTCCTTTACAATATGTGAGCCAAGTTGGTCCTGGATTGCAAAATTTAGTTGGGAATGGATTTTCATGTGAGCCGATCTAGCTAGTCATATTAAGAAATTAAATGAGTTGAGTTGAGCTGATTTTTTTTGTGGACACGGGCCCGTTTTAACACCTCTACAAATAGATGTTTGGTGTTGGTGATGTCTTGTTTAGATATGTAAGAATGAAGTTGTTTTGTACTATAGGTAAAAAAATTATAAGTTGGAATGAGTACTCAAGTTTGTTTCTCGTTCTGCTCCACTTTTATTTTTTAAGTGGTTGCATATAATAAATAAAAATAAGTAGAGAAAATACTTTCTACCTGTTTTTGTTATGCTATGTTTGGTATAAGAAGTTTGATGAGGAAAAAGAAAATATTTAAAAAAAATAATTTTGATTGTTTGGTTGCTTAAGAAAAATTAAGGAAAGAAAAAGTATGTTATACATGGAGAAAATTAATTTTTCTCAAAATGGCTATGAGAACAAAAGAAAAATTTATTTGGTTCTCTCTCGCTCATCATTCTATCCATTGCATCCATTTTTTTCCGTCTCTTTCTTGATTGTTTTTCATCAAGAACTAAATAAATTTAATTTTTTTTAATAAATTTTATTCTTATCAAAATTTTGAAATCAATGAGAGCGCTAGGTAAAATGTGCAACAGTTATATAAGTTTTAATTTTCACAAACAATTTATTATTCTATTTGGAAAAAAATTGTAGATCTGCATATTGAAGCCAAATTATAGTTTATTGTGCTCATTACTTCCAACTTTGAATCTTATTATGTTCGTTTTGTGATGGTACTATTAAAATGTTTTCAAATTATGAATTGAATAATCAATGTAAATCGTTTGAGTTAAAGTTTACATTTAAAGTAGATTAATATCCATAATTAGGTAGAGGCCGTAATCTAGATTTCTTATTATTGTAGTATTCAAGCAAGATTTTAGCAATTAAATTCAAATATATATTAATTAAGTTACTTATTATTATCTTTAAAGAATCGAGTCAAGTAAACTAGTAGTTAAGATTCAAGACAAGAAGATTCATTGGATGCCCTCCAATTTTGCTACCAAATGTGTGTACGTCACCTGTCATGTGGTGGCTCATTTAGTTAACCTAATCGTAGGCGGCCAGCCAATCAAATTAATGAACTCAACTTAAGAATTAACGTTTGAATTTTCGTGCCCATTTCCTCGTAGCCGTTAAAACCCCTCCTCCGCCCTCAACCACCCAAGCGCTAGGGCTTCCTTCTATCTCACTCTCACACACTATGGCGCCCACTGGCCTTCTCTTCTCCGCTTCACTCTGCCTCCGCGTATTCAAACGATCCCATTTTCTCCACTAGCACCTCCACCGCCGCTTCCACTCGGTAGTAGAGTACCCCCTCACGCACCCAATTTACACAATTTGGGCTTCCAACACCTCCCTCAGCAAAACCCTTATCTCCGCCGGTCTCTCCATGTCCTTCATCTCCTCCTCCTCCTCCTCAGCCTCATTTCCTAAAAAGTTTATTTATCTTAAGCCAATTCAGACTGGGTTTCCTGACAACTCTAATTCGCGTTCTGTTTATAGAAAATTCTCAGAGCTTTTCGCTTACAAACCACTTCTATTCTTGATTTTTGCATCAAATTCTATTTTAAGAGCTTCTGTTCCAGCTACAAATGCAATTTTAGGGAATGGGGCTGTTGTTACAAGAAATAGACCAATAGTATATTTGTCAATGGTCGGGATGTCGACCAGAGATGGGGCTTGGGTGAATGTTTTATTGGGTCAGCAAACAAGGTCTACAAAGGGTTCTGGAGGTCGTTAGGTAGGGATGCTGTTGATACTAGTGGTTTTAGATAAGAAGAAAAATCCCTCTTTGTAATAAATGAGGGGGTATTTATAGAGGGCGAGTCAATTGGACCGAATCTGATGGGTCCACGTGGTCTCCATCCCTTACGCCCACGTGGACGTTAATTGTGGTTAGGATTATCTCTCATTATGGATTCGGGTTAGGTGGTTGGGTCGACCCGATTAGCAACAGGCGCGGATCCTGAGGTTATTTTAGGGAATTGGATAAGATTGAGTGCATTATGGTCTTTTAGAAATTCTCCCTTATCATTAATCCCCCCAACTTCCTTAGTTATGAATGAAGCTCATAAATGAGGAAGTTGATCTGGACCATTGAATTTCCTTTCTCCCAATTTGCATTGCTGGATCTTGTCACATATCTCGAGGTTACCATCTTTATAAAGTGAGTGCTCCTATCCCGTTTTCCCACTCATTTTCATTTTCATAGAGAGAAAATTCATATTGAAAACCTCGACCTCGCGACCTCGATTTTCCATTTTCGAGGGAACACCCTCATCGGACGTTCCGACCTTGCTTTCTCTATCTCAACCTCTCTCCGTGAGCGTCTAGCAAGTAGGTGTTTTGTTACTTATTTCTATTATTGTCTTCATTCATTTTATTCATTTACTACCGTTTTTCTACTGCATCATAACTGATAACTCTCCTATCCCTTCCCCGAGTAGCTCTTCTTCTTCCTCCTCGAGCAGTACTGGTCAGAGCTCTCAACTAATGCTTCGACCTTCGACCAAAGTAGCCGAGGCGTAAAGTCCCCTGCGCCTCAATTCTTTGTAGACCCTAATGACCCTAGCGACCCTTTAAATGCTCTTAGCAAGTTGGGTCCTAAGGTCTTTGCCTCTTTGAGCAATAAATTATTTATTCCTAACAGCTATAAGATAATAATGCCACAGACTAGGCAGGCGATGTATAATCCACCCCCTAATTGCTTAGCATTTCATATTTTCGTGCTAGAAGCCGGGCTAAGATTTCCTATAGCTGAGCATGTGGTCAACATCATTAGGACATTGGGCATCTGCCTGACCCAATTAGTGCCCAATTCCATTCATAACATCTTAGGTTAGATATTTTAATACAGAACCTTCCTTCATTAATTTTTGGTATCTCTTCCATGTCAACCCTTTAACTTGCTCGGGAGATCGGGGCTTTTACTCTGTGATCGCCCGTCAAAATTTTAAGTTCTTGACCAATCTTCCGAGCTTTGCTGGCTCTTGGCGCAATAAATGGTTCTACGTAGAAGCTCTCTCATATAGTCCTTGGAATGTTCCCTGTGAGTGGCGCGATAACAAGCCGACCTTCGTATCTGACAAGGAGCCCTCGTGGGAGAAAGGCTTCGTTGATGAGCAGTTAACTGCTCATTGGTTTGATTTCTACAATCTCTTTAGCAAAGAAACACTTAAGCTCATCGACCTCTCACTTGCTAGGCTTCGACCGAGAAGGAAACTTGGTAATTAGATATTCTTCGTCTGCTTTCTTCAGTATCTTCTAACCTTATTCTCACTTCTTCTTTTCTTACAGAGATGATGGCCCTCAAAGCTATGACAATGAACTTAATGAAGCAAAAGAAAGCTGAGGCCTTAGCCACCAAAAAATGTAAGAGGGGCGAGGGGACTTCTGCTACTATTCCCTTTGAGAGCTCGGGTCCTGTGCAAGCATTCGATGATCCAACCTTGGTCTCGATCGGCACAACACCCCAGTATGATCGGACAACATTGGCCCCCACTCCTCTTAGATCTGTTCCTCCAACTAACGTTAAGGGTATTCCCCTTTTCGACCCCACGATGAACTTGTACAAGGGGGAAGGCCCTACCCTCCAGTAGCTTGAGGAAGTAGCATCTCAACCCAAAGGGAAAGAGTGTTTCAAGGAGGAGACCACACAGGCTAGCTTGGACAGTCACTCAACCCCCTCTATGGGGCTCGATATGACCTCTGCTCCTCCCCCTACCCTACCGACTCCACCCCTAGATGATGAAGCCCTGCAAAGAGCTCGTAGGTTAACTTAGAGACTGGAGGTGTTGCGTCTTTCAACTCATTAAAATGCATCATTCCCGCAACCCGTGGTCAACACTTCTTTGTTTTAACAAATGATGTAGGGGATGGGCCATACGACATGTTCAGTGGCTGCATAAGGGAGAGGGACCATGCCTTCTTACTATCCAATCCCTTCTGCTTTATCAAGAAGCACCTGGCTCACAATCTGATGCAAGTAACTTGGTCGTTACTTAAGATTCTTAATTATCGGGCTTCCATGCTAACTTAATGTTCCTTGTACTCAAAATTGTTGATATTTTAAAGGCGACGACGTTTGCCCATGCCTTGGCCATGCAGTGCACATTCTTTCATGACCGTAGCGTGGTCATCGAGGCTCAGGTTGACGACCTGAAACAAGAGCAGACAAGACTTATGGATGAGATCTCAACTCTCCCATCGAGGTTGGAAGAGAGCTCGAGATCGAAAGATGTCAAGATCTCTGAATTGGAAAAAGGAGATTATTCAGCTCAAGTCTGACTTGCGACCTCTCAGAAGAAAGTCTCCGACCTATCTTCCCAAATGGATTCTGAGAAGAAATTGTAGTATGAAGCAGGCCGAAAGAAAGGGCTCGAGGAGTACCCCCAGTCTTATTCTTTTAAGAAAAAGTTCCACGAAGCTCATCACATCGGTGTTCGGGATTTTATGCAATCCCAAGTCTTCACACTAGCCGTTGCTCAGAAGGCGAGCATTGAGGGTCTCGACAACTTCTATAAGTGCCAATTTCAACTCAAAAAGTTAAGTGGGCTGATGGAAGGTTTTGATATCGACCTGCTTGACCCCAGTGAGATCAAGGACCTCTAAGACTATCCAGACGTCCCTCTTCCTGACCTGTCCAAAGAGGAATTTAGGCACATATTCCAAAAGTTGGCCAACCCTAGAGGAGAAACCTCCACCATAGAATCTGACCCTCCCGGGACTTCTCTTCCACCCCTTAATCCTTAGGTGTTTAAACATTTTGCTATTTTGCATGCTCCGACCTATTTTACAAGTAGCGGCTTTATTGTCATTTACTCGGAGCATTAAGTTTATTTTGTACATCCTTACTTGTGTTGCGACCTGGATTTAGACTTGGGCGAATTGTAACCAGTCGCAACGACATTGTAATTAGTGGTCTTTTGCAGACCATTCCTTTTTATCTATACATGTGATTTTGCATCTTTTAGCTAAACTTTGGAATTAAAACGCCTTTGTGTTGCGACTTGGATTTAGATCACTTTTACTGGTTAGCTATTTGTGATCTTTCTAGCGACTTGATTATTTAACTCGTTATGCCAGATCCCAACTTGCTCAATGGGTCGTGAGTCTTTTCCAGATCCTAACTTGCCCAACGGGTCGTGAGATCTTTGCCAGATCCCAACTTGTCCAACGGGTCGTGAGATCTTTCTCCGGCCTGTGTCTTTTGCTGCTATAAGCATCATAGAAGATAGTTGTGACATATATAAGGGTAATAGTAAAACATACAACATGGGGGGGACTCCAACATATATATACAATCTTTTGTGGTCAAGCGTACAGAGATCCCATGGACCAAAACAAAAGAAAAAGATACCAAAAGTAGCTTAGACATGAGCCTATTTACTCATGTGTAAAACTTCTTCAGGTTCTAAATTCCCCACGGTCGAGGGAGCTCCTTTCCGTCGAGGGTTTGCAACATATATACCTAATTTTTGGCAACTTTAACGACCTTATACGGCCCTTCCCAATTTGGATCTAATTTCCCGACATGTTTGGAGACTTCAACTTTCTTCAAGACCATGTCCCCAACCTGCAAACTCCTCACCTTTACTTTTTTATCATAATTCCTTGCCATCTGCCTTTTCTGCAAAAAAATGCATCGTTCTGCTGCGGTCCTAGCTTCTTCAATAACATTAAGGTTAAAAGATCGTTCCTTGACATTATCCTGGTGATTGAACTTTTGAACCCTGAAAGTCTCTATCCCAATCTCAGCGGGAATGACTGCCTCAGAGCGGTAGACCATATGGAAAGGTGTCTCCTCTGTTGAAACTCTGGGGGTCGTTCTGTAGGCCCACAACACTCTTGGGAGCTCATCGACCCACGCCCCTTTCATACCATCCAACCTTTTCTTCAAATTATCTAATAAGGTCTTATTAGTCTTCTCTATTTGTCCATTTGCTTGGGGGTGTCCTACAGTTGTAAAGTTCTGCTGTATTTTCATCTCCTTACACCATTCCAAAATTTTTCTTCCCTGAAATTGAGCGCCATTGTCTAAAATGAGGATTCTTGGAATTCCAAAATGACATGCTATATTCCGCTACAAGAAGTTCATGACCTCAATTTCTGATATTTTAGCTACAACTTCTGCCTCAAACCACTTGCTGAAATATTCAACTGCGACAATAACATACTTCTTCTGTCCCCGCGTTGGAGGAAATGATCTCACTATATCTATTCCCCACATATCAAAAGGATAGGTGACTTTTACTGGCTTCATTTCAGCTCCTGGTCTATGAATTAGGTTGGCATACATTTGGCACTCTTTGCATTTCTTGGCGAACTCCGTATCATCTTTCACTAAGGTGGGCCAAAAATATCCTTGCTTGATAACTTTTTGAGCCAGCGCGCGGCCTCCCTAATGGTTATCGCAACTTTCTTCTTGTATTTCGCTCAACACATACTCCACTTGGTTTGCATCCAGACATCTCAAAAGCAGTCCACCGAACGACCACTTATACAACTCTCATCTCCATATTGTGAACCTCGGTGCTTGTCTCTGCACTCGTCTTGTTGCGATTTGATCTATAGGAAGACTTCCCTCTTAGGTAGGACATGATTTCCTGCTTCCACTTATCGTACTCAATGTTATCTACGATGGCGACCCAGACTTTTTTCTTAGAGGTCTTCTGGTCACAAATGGCAAGATCTTCCGACGTAATTATTGTGACCTTGTTTGTTCTAAGGCCTCTAATCATGTTAACAAACTTAGATAGGGAATCAACCCTTTCGTTTTCTGCTCTTGGTATCTACACCATTTGAAAACTTTCCAATTGTCCAGCTAGACCTCTCACCTTTTCCAAATATTTCCTCATCGTTTTCTCTTTGGTTGCGTATGACCTATTGAACTGGCTAGATATCAACTGAGAATTAGTATATATGACCAAATCTCCCACCCGTAGCTCTATTGCCATTCTCAAAGCAGCTATAACGGCCTCGTATTTTGCATCGTTATTGGTCACCTAGAATTAAAGCTTCAGAGTGAAATCAAACTCATCGCCTAAGGGGCTTCTAAACCATATCCCCGTTCCCCCTCTTTGGGCCATTGACGAACCATCAAAATGTACTAGCCATCGGTTTTCGCTTCATAGCTGTCCTGATTTGAAATTCTACAAAAAATTCGCTTAACTCCACGACCCATTTTACCAACCTTCCCGATAGGTCAGGCTTCTGTAGTATGTCTTTCAAAGGCTGATTGGTCAAAACCACTACGTGATGAGCCTGGAAATATGGCCCCAATTTTCTTGTTGTCGTGATCAATGTCAGGGCAAACTTTTCAATTTCACTGTACCTCTTCTCCGCCCCCTCGGGCTTATGATTTTCCCTACTGCTTTTGCTATCACCGAGCTCACAACCTCCTCTATCACGGCCATATATAAGTACAAGGTCTAGCCTGGATTAGGTTTCTCGAGGAGGGGCGAGGAGCTGAGATACTTTTTCATATCTCAGAACGCTTGCTAGCACTCCTCCATCCATACAAAGTCCCTGAGATTTCTCAACGTCTCGAAGAAAGGCAAACTTCTCTCTACCATCCTTGCTATAAACCTTGCTAGTACCACTATTCGCCTTGTTAATTGCTGGACCTCTTGGGCACTACTTAGGGATGGCATTCTCTATATCGCTTTTATCGTCTTCAGGTTCCACGTTCAGTAACCATGTAACCCAAAAACTTTCCACCTCTAACACCAAAGGTGCACTTGGTGGGGTTCAACTTTAGCCTATACTACCGCATAATACTGAAAGCTTCTCTTGAGTGTTCGATATGTTCTCTTTCTATCATGTTCTTAACTAATATATTGTCTACATACACCTCCATGGTCCGACCTATCTGGTCTTTAAACATTTTATTGACCAGCCTATGATATGTCGCCCCTGCATTCTTTAAATCGAAGGGTATGACTCTGTAACACTATGCCCCATTCTCGACCACAAATGTTGTTTTATCCATATTTTCTAGAGCCATGTGTATCTGGTGGTATCCTTAATATGCATCCATCATACTCAACAGAGCATAGCCTGCGATCGAATTGATCAATGCATCTATCCTGGGTAAAGGGTAAGGGTCCTTGGGACAAGCCTTGTTTAAGTTGGTATAGTCCGTGCACATTCTCCATCTCCCTCTTATCTTTAGGCCCACCACCACATTGGATAGTCACTTGGTAAACTGCACCTTGACTATGAAACCCGTTTCCAGCAGCTTCCTGACCTCCTCTTCAATAACTCGATTTCTCTCAGCTCTAAAATTATGTTTTTTCTGTCAAAATGGTCGGGCATTCGGATCTATATTCAGGTTATGGACCATAATCTTAAGGTCTATCCCCTTGAAATCCGTCGAACCCCATGCGAAGACATCCACATTTTCTCTGAGAAATTCTACCATCATTATCTCCACCTGGGCATTCATTTGGGTCCCGATCCTGGTAGCCTTACTTGGGTCCCCAGGTCAAAGATCTATTTGTTTGTGGTCGAATGGTTTCATCATTATCTTCTTTCTGTCTTCCTGGTCAACACATATTGGGGGCTCTGGCTGTCCACTAGCCGCAATTCTTATCATTTTACTCTCCTACTGCTTCGACTTGGTCAGTGATATGTTATAGCATACTCGTGCATTCGGCTGATCACATTGTACCTCTCCTACCCCTGCTCTCGTTGGGAATTTCACCTTCAAGTGATAGGTGGACACAACCGCCCGAAAAAGATTGAGGCTTGGTCGACCTTGGACAACATTGTAGGTGAATGGGCAATCTACTACCGAGTACTTCAGCATAAGGGTTTTCCTCTTGGGTTTGACCCCCAAAGAGGTCGGTAGGTCGACTGTTCCCAATAGCACAACTTTCGAGCCACCAAAACCCACCAGGGGGGTGTTGATTGGTCGGATGGTCGTGACATCTAAATCCATCTTCTTTAGTGTGCTCATAAAAATTATATCTGCTGAGCTACCATTGTCTATCAACACCTTTTGCATGAAAAAAATTGCTATATCCATTATGATTACCACAAGGTCGTCATGAGGTCACACAATCCCCTCCAACTCCTGATAATTGAAAGTTATAGGTTCTCTTTCTTCTTCTAGGATAAGTACCTGCGAGCTTCTCCAATCTACACGGCATATCTTTTTTGAGCATTTCGAGAATCTCCACATGCTGGATCTCCCGCGATCATATTTATGACGTCTTTCATGGGAAGGTTATCGCCATCACATGGGCCTCGGCCCTTATCAAAATTTTGATGTCTTCCTGGCTTGTGATACCTCTTGGGAAGGGGGCTGCGTGACCAACTCCTTGGGGAAACGACGCGGTATCCTTCATTATGAGATTTCTCCTTGGGGTTTTGTGGGGGTGTAATATAAACTCCTTTAAGTATCTTTGTCGAATTAATCTTTCAATCTCATCTTTTAGATGGTGGCAGTCCTTGGTGTCGTGTCCCTTGTCAAGATGGAAAGCACAGTACTGCTTTGAATTTCTCTTATTGGGGGTATCCCTTTGCTTTGCTGGCCATTTTATGACATCTAATGGTGTTATGGCAAACATTTCTTGGGCTCTAGTGGTCTTTAGGAATGTGTAATGATCAAATTTTGGTCTGGGTGGGGACCTCCTACAATCTTTCTCAGACCGAGGTTTTCCCACCTTCTCCTTTTTTGGGGCTCTTGCCCCCCCAATGCCCCGCGACCATTCTTCATCCTTCATCACGTTCATCTCATTCTCATGTATATACCTCTCAACTGTTTCCATAAGAGATTCGACATTAGGGGGTGGCTTCTGTGTCAGTGCTGAGGCTAATGGGCCCTTCTTGAGACCATGAATGAGGATGCTAACCATCATGTCGTCATTAAGGTCAGGCACCTCCAGCACCTCATTGTTAAAATGACTCATGAAAGTGCAAAGGATTCATCTTCCCTTAGTCTTATGTTAAACAAATACGTAGCGGGTCTTTTTGACTTCTTCTTGCTGGCAAAAAATAGTAAAGGAACTTCTGACACATCTGATCATAATTCACCACCGTTCTGGTCGACAGCGAGGTGAACCATTCCTAAGCACGTCCACACAGTGTAGTGATAAATATCATGCAGTTAATGGCGTCGGTTAATCCATAGAGTTGCATCACATGTTCAAATGCTGTCAGGTGTTCCTGAGGATCTGAATTTCCCTAATATCTCGACAAATAAGGTATCTTGAAGCCCATTGGCACGATTTTCGATAAAATAACAGCATAAAAGGGAGAACCTCTCTTTTACAGAGTAGATCCCTGATGCACCTTCCTTTTGTCTTCCCCCAACTTTCTACTCATCTGTTCTATTTGGTTGCTATCCTCCTGGACCTCAGTACCTGTTTGTTCTTCGGACTGTCGTTCGAAAGATCGTCCGAAAGATCTCATACCTTTGTTTTTTCGAGTGCTAGTCACTTCATCCTCCCTTCCTCTCTAATAACTCCCTATCTCCCTCGAATCCTCTTTACTTCCGACTAGCTCAACTTCTCCTGGATGCTCCGATACCTCATCGCGGAATAATTATCGGGGAACGACGGCTGGGATGCGCGGGGAGCATTTGTAAGTCGACCATCCACAACTTTGTTTGTTATGGTTTCTATTAAAACTTGCAACTCAACTCTCATGATGCTAATCATTCGTTCTGGGGGAGGTTCTTAGGGAGCTTGCTGCAAATACGGGGAATTAGCGCGGATCTCTGGTGTCTTTATGTTCTTGCTTGGTGTAGCGGCCATAACCTCGACCCGAACCAATAAGTCAAACACTCAATCCAAGTTTCCCATAGACGGTGCCTACTGTTGTTACAAGAAATAGGCCAAAAGTACAATTGTCAATGGTCTAGAGATGGGGCTCGAGTGAATGTTTTATTGGGTCGGCGAACAAGGTCTATAAAGGGTTCTGAAGGTCGTTAGGTAAGGATGCTGTTGATCCTAGTGGTTTTAAATAAGAAGAAAAATCCCTTTTTATAATAAATGATGGGGTATTTATCGAGGGCGAGTCAATTGGACCGAATCTGATGGGTCCACGCGATCTCCATCCCTTATGCCCATGTGGACGTTAATTGTAGTTAGGATTATCTCTCATTATGGATCCAGGTCGGGTGGTTTGGTCGAACCGATTAGCAAAAGACACAGATCTGAGGTTATTTTGGGGAATTGGATAAGATTGAGGGTATTATGGTCTTTTAGAAATTCTCCCTTATCAGGGGCTGTGGGTGGCAGTGTAAGGAATGAAGCTTTCGGTCCTTGAGGTTGTTGAAAATGGTGGAAACTTTGGTGATGGATTGCACAATGTGAATTGGTGTGAAGAGAGGAAATTGCAGGGGAGTGAGAGTAATGAAGCAGAATTATTTCCAGTGTCGGAGGTTGTTTGTAAGATGATGTATGGGTGGAGAGAGGCCGTGTCGCCTCATTTAGATGCTGAGATGGAAGAAGCAATGGTTAAGGATTCAGAGGTCTTGGATATGCTGAAGAGATGCTTAAGAAATAGTTTGGTTGGAACACCATTGGGTACCGAAGAATCATTGGAAGTTATGTGTGTGATTGAGACTGCTGGTGGCGTAGCAAGTCCTGGGCCATCAGGATCTCTTCAGTGCGACCTATATCGGTGCGTGTTTATTTTATTTACTTACCTTTAGCATGTGATAGAATCACATTAATGAAAGACATTAATGAAAGACAAAGACATTGTAATGATTTTTGAAAATTGACTTGATTTATTTATATATCCAACATAAAGTAACCTCGAATTTGTCAAGAGAGATGCTGACTGCAGGGTGTATAAACAGAGGAATGAAACGCATAAAGTGCTGTATAAATCCAAATGTGGACACTGGTGTTGTAGAATATTGAACCACCCTAGCATCAATCCCTCGTCTTTGAAAAATATTAGATGAAGGCGTGATGCAACCTAATCTGGTGTTGAAAATCTCATGTGAAATTGATCTGGAAGAATGACAGTCTAAGCCTTCACGTGAAAAAGGGACCACAACTATGATAGTTTCTTGGTTTGGAAAATATGAAGCAGGAATATATCAAAGTTATCTTACTTTATGTTAATTTTGATATTTCTGGCCTGTTGTGGCAGCCCTTTCCGCCTGCCAGTCGTTCTTGTGGGGGATGGGCGATTAGGTGGTATTTCTGGAACTATATCTGCTTCTGAAAGTCTAAAGCTTCGATGTTATGATGTAGCTGCTGTTATTTTTGAGGATCACGATCTCATGAATGAGGTGCCATTATTATCATATTTCCGAAATAGGTAAGGAACTTCTGTTTAACCACTGTTCCTTGAAATTTTTCCAGTTAGTCATTGAGAAATTGCATGTGCAAACACTCTGAGCTGGTATAGTCTGCAGTTATCTGGTAGTTCAAATATGTATGAACGTGTTAAGTTCTCATCTCTTGCCTATTTTGTTCTCAAGAGGTAAATGTTCCTCTTTTTGTGGTCTCTGTAAAAAAATTTCTTGGGTTCGAAATCTAAGGACCAATAAAGGTATTTTTGGCATTCACTAGGGTTCCCGTACTTGTGCTTCCATCTATTCCAAAAGACATATCAGATGATCTGATATCCTGGTTCGACAAGTCTCAGATGGTTTTCACTTCTCTCAAGGAGATAATGCTTTCAGCTTTTCTGGAAAGGAGCCAGAGATTACATGACATGCCGCAGAAAGCATGTGATGTGCTCTGGTGGCCATTCACTCAGCACAAACTTGTTCCTCAAGAAAAGGATAACAATTATCGACTCACGCTGTGGAGAGAACTTTGCTGTTCACAAGGTTGGCATTTCAGTAAGTCAGTTTAATGGGAGTTTCTGCATGTTTGATATATATTCTTTCTTATTTTTAGGCTTCAGCTGAAGTGGTGTTGGTGAGCATACAAAGAATTTCTTCAGTGTTTTATTTAATATATATCACCAACAACTTTCTTGTCTTCCAGTTTTAACTTTCATTTTAGTTCATTAACATGCTGCACGATCAATTGCTAATAAAATGGAGGCTTACTGTGTGGAATGCATGGATATGTTTCAGAGTTCCGATTGGATTTCTCATCAATTTGATGCTTGTGCAAGTTGGTGGACGCAGGGGCCTGATGCTAACTTGCAGGTCAGTTTTCTATTTCTGTGTGTACCTTATCCGTAAATAACGGTGAGCGTATTACTAAAAGATCCTCTGAGCTGAGCCTGAAAAATGATGTGATTGTGCAATTTCTGAGATCAACTCCAAAAGTCATGCTTTACATGTCATACTTAAAGTGCTGTTTTTCAGCACATTGTAGCTCTTGAAATGCTTTCATGAAGCAATTGTCTTTGGCTTTACTTATTAACTTATATGTTTGAGTTTTATTACATTTTGGAACTTGATGTAAGAATGACGACAACTTGGTGCTACAAACTATGCTCCTTATCAGGACCACATGAAACTTTGGTATTATTCAGAATATATACGTCTGAATTTCAATGAGCCTGATGTATGGTCCGTTGTTCTGAACTTATGGGTCTGTCTGCTGAAGCAGTTGTTTGTTCATTTCTGCTAACTTTAACTGTCATGTTCCCAGGATGGGCTTCCCGAGTTTGCTTCTCAGATAATGGATCTACAGCAATAGAAATTGCTCTTAAAATGGCATTTCGCAAGTTCTTGTCTGATAATAAAGTGCTGTGGGACCTTGTGAATGGTAATGTGAATAGAAGATGCATGGATCTCAAGGTGAGTACAACTGTCCCAGATCGAAGATAGATATTGCTTAATTTAATGCAGTTGTTGCTCTTTGCCTCTCTCTCTCTCTCTCTCTCTCTCTCTCCCCATGCAGACGAAGAAAACTTTTTACTTCCAAGTTTCTCATTACTTTGCATTTATCCTCTCTTTTCCCCATTGGTGGTCAGACAGAGGGACTGTCAGTTGCCTGTTGGAGTAAGGACCAATTTGAGGGCATGTAGTTCTAAGTGATTCTGGTTTCTTTTCATGCTTAATGACATGAAACAGACACTGAAACACCTATATTTTTGGAATGAACAAAATCCAAACAAAAGAATAGGTAGTAGTTCCTAAGGGCTGGAAGAAGCGAACCAATGCTGACAGCAAAAATAAAATGCAAAACCCGAGAGAGAGAGAGAGAGAGAGAGAGAGAGCTTCTAGAGGGAGGAAATCAAGCTTCATTCAAAAATAAAAAATGATGGTTTGTTTACAGTGCACAACTTAATTTATATCTGCAACAGTGGTGGTAGCAATTCTGTAACAACTCAACATGGACCATTATGACCTTACTTCTCAGCTTAAAAAGACTTTGCATGCCCTTCCCCTACCTAACTCTCAGATCAGCAATTAAATGCAAGTTTAAGTTGTATGACCCCAAGGATTGAAGTCTGGAAATTGCTGTTGCGGTGCGTGAAGTTCACCCACAAACTGTCTTCTCACAGTTGAAAATTTAACCTACTTGCTTAATAAGGCGATTTTTCCTTAAGACAAGTTTGCGATACAAAATGGCCCCTGGTTCAAGTACAATGTAATTATGTGCCAGCAACTTTAAATTGAATATTTTGATTTCGCGGTATATATTCATACAAATATATGATAGTAGTTAATGGTTATAAGGTGTTAAAATTTATTTTGAAAAAATGAACTATATATAAAACAACTTTCAATAAACTTAATTTCTCCAAAAATAACTATTCAACTAAACATAATCTCATGAAATAATAACACCTAACATCATACGTTAGTCATTATATTTTTTCTCCCAAAGATAATATATTCAAATACATGTCCAATTTTATTTTTCATTTTTCTTAACTTTTCTCACTTTTTTGTTTAAATTCATTTTTTTTCTGAAAACAACATGCCATATCCAACGGCAAAGATAACTTTGGTGTATTCTCAAATATATGGATTCTCATTTCACTATCTTTCTATGAAAACAATTTTCTATATTCCATGTGAAAGAAAAACACCCCTATATATTCTCAATTTTATTTTCTATTTCATCTCCTATTTTAATTTGTTGTATTTATGTCAAGTGTACTTGATTTTCAATTAATTATTTTTATAAAAAAAATATTTAATATACTTGTCACATATTTATGAAATGAAATATTAGATGGACTAGGAAATGAAATATATGATTTAAATCGGAAAAACACTTGTTTATATCATATATTTCTCATCAAATATAAATACTATAGTCAAATTAATATAAAAGGGACCCCATATTCTTGATGTTACCTGGTGTAGAAAGACCTAATCCTCATGCACACGTGAACTATACGCCCATATTGTGTCCCCTGTGATATATATCTTTTGCTTCCAAGAATTTGCATAGAATTTACCCTCCACAAAGACTGCACACACCATTACTCCATTCGAATAAACAACAGTAAATGCCTAGCAAGAAATTAACAACAGATCGTTGTAGATCATGAGTTCACGCTTAAATTTCTCCAAAAATGGCCGTTGCTGCTCAAGTTTTAAGTTTTTATAAATTACTCATATACCTATATCCATAAATTATCCATTACTTTATATTTAAATTTAGTTTATGAACTTAAAAATTGTCTATACCTAAATCAAATGTATATTAATTATATAAAAATTACAAATATGTGAATGAACAGTAGGGCGGGAATAAGATAGGCTAGGCTGTAAATAGGCCAAGCTAGGCCTGTAAATGGGTAGGGTGATACCCTACCCATACCCATACCCTAAAATACCCAAATAAAAATACCCAATTTTTACCCTACCCTAAAATACCCAAAAGAATTAGACCCTAATCCTACCCTACCCTAACTAACCCAAGACCCATTGGGTCTAGTTTATTAGACTTATGTTTTTAATGTATACACTAATTTTCTTAATATATACTAAAAATATTATTTTGCATATGATAACAAAAAATAATTTTTTTTCTATATTTAATTTAATCATTAAATTTAAATTAATTAATTTTAAACTTTTTGCTAATTAAATTAACTATTTTATTAATATAATAGTTAAACTTTATTAATATTATTAGCAGTTAAACTTTTTGCTAATTAAAAAAAATACAGTTTAAAAGTAGTTAATTAAAACAGTTCATAAAAACAGTTTATTAAAAAAAAGTTAATAAAAACAGTTTATTAAAAAAACAGTTAAAAAATAGTTTATTAAAAAAACATACAGTTTATTAAAAAAATAGTGAATAAAAACAGTTTATTAAAAAAATACGGTTTATATACAGTTTATTAAAAAAATAGTTAATAAAAACAGTTTAAGAGCAAAAACTTTTTCTATATTTAATTTTATAAAAACAGTTAATTTCTATATTAATAAACTTTATTCATTAGCAAAATTAATTTTATTAACTGTTTTTATAAAAATATTTATTCCATTATTAATTTTATTAATAAAAAGTGTTCAACTGTTGCTATGCTATTTCATTTTTTTTTTTTTAAATTGCAATCTCAATTTATTAATTTTATTAATTTAGTTTAATTTTTAATAAAAAAATTTATTTAATTGTTACCGCTCATTCACATATTTATAATTTTTATATATAAAAAGTTTATCATTAATATAAATTTGATTTCGGTATAAACAATTTTTAGGTTCATAAATTAAATTTAAATATAAAGTAATGGGTAATGTATGGGTATGGGTACATGGGTAATTTATGGGTATAGACCATACCCATACCCATTACATTATATTTAATAAGTACGGGTACGGGTATGGGTATGGGTATGACATTTTGGGTCTGAATAGGGTAATACCCTACCCATTTACAGGCCTAGGCCAAGCGTGTTGCATATTTTGTAAGCCTAAGCCTAACTTATTACCTAACATAGACTTTTTTTTTAAGGACTGACCTAGCCTTCTTAGATTTTTCCAAAGTTTAGGCTTGGCCTGACCTAGTCTATTTTAATTAAAATTTTAATTAGACTTAAATTTTATATAGGTTCAGACTTTTAATAGGTTTAAAACTTTGATAGGCCTTAATAGACCTAAAAATTCTATAATTTATATTAAGCAAAAATAATTGGTGATTATAATACACTTATCTTAACAAAGAGAAAAGCATAACCAAATATTATTATAAGTTAAACAAAAAATTTGAAATAAAATGGTTGTGTATTAATTAAGAACATAATATATAATTATATAAAATTAATAAAATTAATTAATATAAATATGAAAGCAATTATATAAGTATTATAAGTAATTAAATATATATTATAATGTAATTAAATTATATAGGCTGGCATGATAGGCTTTATAGGCTTGTTAGACTTTTTTAAAAGTCTAAACCTCATCTATTTATTAAATAGGCTAGGCTGCGCTATGCCTCAAATAGGCCAAACCATAAGCCCCTGTCGGGCAGCGGCCTAGCCTATACTCATCTTTAATGAACAGTAACAACTAAATAATTTTCTTAATTAAAAATTAAACTAAATTAATAAAATTAATAAAGTTATTATATTGGGATAGCAATCTTTTAAAAAAAAATTGCAATAGCAATAGCAATAGTTGAACATTTTTCATTAATAAAATTAATAATATTAAAATTAATAGTGGAATGAATATTTTTTGTAAAAACAGTTAATAAAATTAATTTTGCTAATGAATAAACTTTGTTAATAAAATTTTTATTAATGAATGAAAATTGAAAATAAAGATTAACTAATTTGAATTTAATAATTAAATTAAATTAAATATAGAAAAAGTTTTTTTTTATTTTTTGTTATCGTATACCAAATAATATTTTTAGTATATACATTAAAAATATAAGTTCAATAAACTAGACCTAATGAGTCTTGCGTTAGATAGGGTAGGGTATGGTTTGTGATATGGGATAGCCCAATATGCTCAGCCCAAAGATCGTAGGCCCACCTCATACACTGGGCCCAATTATGCTACTGACGTCGGGTGGCCACAGTCGACCATACAGATCGACAACGTGCGAGGTCTAGGCCGCTGATCGATACCTCGACCGTAATGCTCATCCAGCCCAGTAAGCTTCGCACCATACCGATGTTAGGATGACCAAGGAGGTCGATTAGGCGTGTGACCGCCTCTGCCGCATTAAATGTCCTGACAAACGGCATGCCTCCGTATTAATGACGCATGCCATCCCAGTACCACCCATGCTGCCGCACCAGAGAGGAGACGCGTCAATAGTGCCCTACTTTGTCCCAAAACCCTGAAAAGGCAGCCACCTAGAATAGTACAAAGGTGGGAGATGACTTAATGGCCCCAAGCAATGACACAAACCATTACAATATGTCAAGGGCATCTCAGATAAATCCTTATTGGGAGAAGGCTATAAATACCCTCACTCCAATCCTTCAAAGGTATGCCATTTTACATACAAAAGCCATCACCCTGCTGCTCGAAATATATTCGACCTCATACTAACTTGAGTGTAGGAGAGCTTAAGCCGAGGGCATCTCAGCTAGCCTGACGTTTGCTCGTGATTGCAGGACTCAGCCTAATCACCTTCATATATCGACCAGGGAGATCGAACCCTTCAAAAATTACTATGTAATCCAACTTCAAGCGGATTTCACCCTCATCATTTGGCACCGTCTGTGGGAAACTACGAGTTTGCTATCAAAAATGGTGAACACCAGGTGAGCCCCCTCAAGAAGAGAAGAAAATAGGAGATCCAACTCTCCCCCTCCAAGGCCTCAGCAAGAAGTTGGCGCCCCCAGATCGAGCGCCTAGCCAGAACAGGTGGTCACCTTGACCATGCCCCAATTGATGCAGCTCATTAGCGAGTAGATTTCAGCTCAATTATCTACGGCTCTGAACCGACACATCGTCCAACCGGAGCTGGTAGCTAGTGAAACACCACAACCCACGGCCCTAAAGGAGAGACAACCAAGAGAAAACTAGGAGCGACCAGAATCTAGAAGGCCCCCTTTGAGGCGCGAAGTAAGCCCAAGCTATTTTCCAAGGGAAATAGCCTGACCCATGCCCCGCAAGGAGGTGGCAGACTCTATCGACCACGGTGTTCGACCCCTTCGACCCCCGCAGTGTGATAGGGTCGAACGCTCGAGACCCCACCCGAAACAGAAATGCATCTCAAGCTAACATAGAAGAATAGGAAGAAGTGTCCCGCCAAGTCCAGCAGCTGAACCGACGATTGGAAGAAATCTCAAGGAGAAACACGGAGAAATTCCACCATCAAGAAGGACCATAGAGGTTCCAAAGAGATGGAGAGACTCCCCCTTCGTTTAGGATATCATCGACGAGCTCATTACTGTCGACGCCAAGATTCCGACTAGCCTGCCCCGATATGATGGCTCGTCGGACCCAAACGAATATCTAATGTAGTTCGAGCACATGATGCAGCTGCATGGGCACAGTGAGTACATCTATGCCAAGATGTTGGTGACCACTTTTCAGGGGATACACTCGACTGGTTCGTGAAACTGGAACTGACGTCGATATACTCGTACGACCAGTTGTGCGATGAGTTTTTGCACTAATTTGCGAGCAGTAGGAAGGCAAAACTCCCTCACACCCATTTGTACATGGTGAAACAGAATGAAGAAAAATCCCTCCGAGACTTTTTTACTAGATTCAACACGGAGGTGTTAAAGATCGACATCCCGAGGATCGAGTTCCTAATCGACGTATTGTTTTTTGGCCTTAGGCACAAGGAGTGTGCCAATGCATTGGTACGTGAACAGCCCAGGTCGATGGAGGAGCTCCTCGACCTCGCAGAAAGGTACATGACTCAAGAGAAAATGAATAAATTGAAATATGGCAATCTTGAGATCAAGAAGAAGAAAAGCAAGGAGAAAGACGACCGTCAGGTCAGAGAGGGGCGTCGATCCCCCATCACACGCTTTCATGACTACACTCCGCTCAACCTCCAGAGGAAAGAGGTGTTGTTTGCTATCCAGCACGACAACCTACTCAAAAGGCCCAGATAGCATTGCTAGTAAGAATACAATATTCAACCAGAAAATAATATTCAGCAATATAACCTACTCGACCCGAGCTTTACCATGTTGGAGTGATAAGCCACCACTCGTAGAGCAGCATCCTGGCTTAGCCCCATCAGTTTCCTCTGGTCGGACAAGAACAACCCGGCCATTAGCACTTTTAAGGGAGCAGCTCCCGTCGACCCCGCTGTCTCCATCGACAGCAAGTTGTGAACAACCATGCTCGGCTCAGTCCCAAACCTCGGCGAGGGCAGTTTGGGCAGGTGGAATAGCAGGTCATCCCCGCGCGGCCTAAACAGATTGTAGCCTGATGGTTGGCTCGACCCCATAGCCCTACCATTTCCTTTCTCTACAACGGTCCTCTTCAGGGCGGGTCCCGCCTGCTCCACCATGGGTTTCTTCCCTAGACCCATCGGGTTGCTGCCTGCGGTTACGACGGGTCAAGCAGGCAATGGAGTTGGTGACAACAAGGGTGTCATCACTACATGCTGAGGTGCCTCTACGAGTTGCTGTCGCCAAGCGGCGTTATTGGTTCATTTCCGCCCTCGCCAAAGCGTCAGCCCTCGAACGGTTCATGATCTCATCGCAATCTGCCAAACAACATAATAAACACAGGTGAAAGCCGAACAGAAAAATAGAAAAAATAACAAACTGTAAGCAGCACAATCTACCTAGTCGATCGTCCGCAGGCAAATTTAATTGGGCTGGCAACAACCCAACCAACACCAAACTCCTCTTCTCAATAATCACCAAGGCCTTCATTTGGCCAAACTCGACCAAATCCTGTACGAAAGTATTGGGCCAGGTCAGAGTCAGGTTACCCGGCATCTCGACATGGCCCATCCACCAGCTCCTCGGAATATTGAACCCCCCAGCAACTCGAACAAATAAATTATGCTTTTTTCATTCTTGTCCATAGGAAGAGGCCGCTGTTACGAGGAATTTGCGGTGGGGGATAAAGTTGGCTAGTTGGTCGAACAGGTGCATCAAAATAATAAAACTATAAATGGTCAAAAAATAATTCAGCAGTAACTGGGTTATACACACTTGTAGACCTCTAAGCAGGTTGACTACATGAACACCTAGAGGAAATCTAAGGCCACACCTAAAGGTGTCCTAAAACACAGTGATACAGCCCGCCGGGGGTCAATGCATATGACTAGAAGCCCCAGGCGTCAACAACTCATACTCAAGAGGAATATAGTATAACTGCCTAATACGCCTTAAGTCAACATGGAAAATGGTCAACACTATCTCACTGTAATGGTCAGGGGTGAATAACCGACCCTGTGATGGAGGAACCTGACTTGGCCCAGCTCTATCATCCCCGCGATCGCTGCTTGAGCTACTGGAGCTCGAGCTATCGCTCGATGAGCTACTCAACTCCTCTAATGAACCCCCAGCCCGATCAGAGTGAGTAGCCTCATTATCCCCCCCATGGCTACCCTCAGAATCAGATAAACGCAACATTATGGCAATAAATTTAAGAACGCTAAGGAGAAGGAAAGAAAGAAGTTACTGAGTTGATGAACTAAAAGCAGTAGATATTAGCAGTAAAAGTAGTTGGCTAGATGCTCGACCCGACGCAAAGGCAGTAAAAGTAAAAATGGTTGTTTTAACAGCATATATTTATAGGCGAGCCAGCGCGAGAATCCAAGCGGTTGCAATAATGCTGTAACCGCCATTCCGCGGCATGCACGACACGATGTAACCACTCATTTAATACACGAAACCCAAGTCGACTTTCAAAAACCCTCGTCGATGAGCCCACGTAACTATCCAATTGACTACTCCCCAATCTTTCTCATCGATTCCCTCGTTCAGGATTCGAAAGTGGAGGGGACTCATGATATGAGATAGCCCAATATGCTCGGCCCAAAGACTATAGGCCCACCTCATACACTGGGCCCAATTATGCTACTGACGTTGGGTGACCACAGTCGACCATACAAATCGACACCGTGCGAGGTTTAGGCTGCTGATCGATACCTCGACTGTAATGCTCATCTAGCCCAATAAGCCTTGCGCCATACCGATGTTAGGTCGACCAGGGAGGTCGATTAGGCGTGTGACCGCCTCTGCCGCATTAAATGTCCTAACAGGCGGCATGCCTCCACATTAATGACACATGCCGTCCCAGTATCAACCATGCTGCCGCACCAGGGAGGAAACGCATCAACAGTGTCCTATTATGTCCCTAAACCCTGAAAAGGCAGCCACCTGGAATAGTACAAGGGTGGGAGATGACTTAATGGCCCCCAAGCAAGGACACAAACCATTACAACATGTCAAGGGCATCTCAGAAAAATTTCCACTGGGAGAAGGCTATAAATACTCTCACTCTAGTCCTTCAAAGGTATGCCATTTTACATACACAAAGCCTTCACAGTGATGCTCGATATATATTCGATCTCATACTAACTTGAGTGTCGGAGAGCCTAAACCGAGGGCATCTCGGCTAGCCTGACGTTTGCTCGTGATTGCAGAACTTGGCCCAATCACCTTCATATATCGACCAAGGTAGTCAAACCCTTCGGAAATTACTATCTAATCCAACTTCAAGCGGATTTCACCCTCATCAGTTAAGGTCTCATCCTTTTGGGTATTTTAGGGTATGGTAGAATGTGAGGTATTTTTATTTAGGTATTTTAGGGTATGGTAGAATGTGAGGTATTTTTACTTGGGTATTTTAGGGTATGGGTGTGGGGTAGGGTGATACCCTACCCATTTATAAGCCTACCTTTAGCAATAAGTTTCTTTTCAAGTAACTTTGATCGCTTTAGATCCTCTATTCCCATATATATTTCATTTCCTATTTTGTTGTATGAATATATGACATGTGTATTAAATATTTTTTTTATAAAATTAATTAATTGATAATCAAATACACTTGGGGTGCATTTGATTTGGTGTAATAACTGCTAGTAGCATACTAGCATGTCTAATTTTGGGTAGTGGCTTATTTGATATGATGGATAACAGCAACGGGCTAAAAGAATATGATGAAGGGTGAATTCCTTGAATATTATTTACAAAGTAGTCTAGCATTTATACAAGAGAACAAGCCTAATCTCCGGACAAGAATCAAAGAATCTACGAAAGATAGAAAAGCTATTCACTATTAAATCCTAATAGCAAGGAATCACAATCAATCACAACCAAAGATAGTGACATTTCCTTATATGCCCCCTCAAGATGGCGATCGATCAGAAACACCTATCTTGGACTGAAGATCTTCAAATGTAGAACTTGGAAGAGCTTTTGTGAGTAAATCGGCAAGCTGATCTTTTCCAAAAATATGAGATACTCGAAGTTGACCTTTTTGAACCATAGTGCGACCAAAATGATAATCAACTTCTAAATGTTTCATTCTTGAATGGAAGATAGGATTAGCAGCAAGAAATATAGCCCCCAAATTATCACAGTAGACTGGTGGCTGACTTGGTAATGAAAAACCAATCTCACGAAGTAAATTCTGAATCCATTGAATTTCAGCACTAGCAGAGGCAACAGAATGATACTCTGCTTCAGTTGGTGATCTCGCTACACTCTTTTGTTTCTTTGAACTCCAAGAAACCAGATTGTTACCGGTATAGACAAGAAAGGCACTTGTAGAAGAACGATCATCCTTATTACCTGCCCAATCTGAATCAGAGAAGACATGAAGAACAAATGGAGACTTGCGATGAAGAAAGAGGTCATAATTTACTGTGCCAACCAAGTAACAAACAATTCACTTGATAGCCGACCAATGATTTATAGTCGGTCGATGGGCAAACTGTGAAAGCTTATTTACAGTGAAGGCAATATCCGATCATGTCAATGCTAAATATTGTAATGTGCCAACAGTAGTACGATAGAGGTGAACATCATCAAAATGTTGGCTGTCCTCCAAGCATAATAAATTTCTAGTAGCCATAGAAGTAGTGACTCCTTAGCACCAGAATATGTGTTCTGGCACTAATATCTTCAATATACTGCTTTTGAGATAGAAAAAGTCCATTAGAAGTTCGAACAACTTGAACACCCAGAAAATAATTAAGAGAGCCAAGGTCTTTAATAGAGAATCGCTGCCCAAGCTTCAAAATAAACTAATTCACAATGTCGGAATGACTACCGGTAACAATTAAATCATCAACATAAACAACCAAATAAATGGGAATGCCCGATTTACTGTAAATGAAAAGATAATGATCAGCGTTAGAAACTTGAAAACTCAAGGTGAGAAAGTTTCAAAGTTCCAAATACTAAGCTCGTGGTGCCTGTTTGAGACCATAAATTGCCTTCTTGAGTTGGCAAACATGTGTAGGCTTTGTGGAATCAATGAAGCCTCTAGGTTGAGCCATATAAACATCTTCTTTTAGATTCCCATGTAAGAAAGCATTATTGACATCTAACTGACGTAGAGGCCAATCTCGAGTCACCGCTATAGTTAAAATAACTCGAACAGTAGTGTATTTAGCAACCGGAGAGAATTTCTCACTGTAATCAATTCCTAGACGTTGGGTAAACCCTTGGGCAACAAGATGTGCTTTATATTTGTTTGATGACCTATTCGAATTGAGCTTGACTCGAAAATCCATTTTGAGCTGACTAATTTCTATTTTGCAGTGGAAGGAACAAGCTCCCATGTTCCTTGATTTTGTAATGCCTGAATTTCTTTATTCATAGCTACTTTCCAATCAGAATCATTTAGAGCTTGGGACATAGATTTTGGCTCAGATTTAATATTGGGCAGTGATGTAAAATGAGGCAGTGAAACATGTTGGGATTGAGTGAAGGTGGAGGAAGTTGAGGGGTGTTAGTTGATGGTTGTAGTGGAGACTTTGGATGACTTGGGGTTAGTGTGGGCTGGAGATGGGGCCTGTGTATCGAAAAAGAAGGTGTTTAAGCACTACTTTTGTATTGGTTTATGGATATTATTCTTTGCCTGAGTGAGCATGGGATGGGCATTTTTCAAGGAGTTCTTCTCAAAGTGAGATGACAAAGAAGTGGTGGACGAATATGGGAAAGAACTCATATTGGAATCATGCACTGATGGTCTTAAGAACTCTTTTGGTGATGGTTCACTATGGATGGAAACCATATAAGTAGCTGGGCCAGATGAATGGTGTCATGAGTGACCGAAGATGGACTGGAAGAAGAAGGAGATTGACTATTATTAGTAAAGAGGCAATCTAGTGAACGAGAATTAAGTAAAGATGGAATGATGAAGTGAGGTGTCCAATTATCGATAGTGGTATTACAAACCCGAGTAGCATCCCGTTCCAAAGTTTCAAATGGAAACTCATGCTCAACAAAATCCACATGTCGAGAAATAAAAATTCTTGAGCTGATGGGATCATAGCATTGATACGCACTTTAATTTAAAGAATACCCGAGAAATACACACGGAGTAGAACGAGGTTCTTATTTATTTTTGGTATAAGGTCTTAACCAAGGATAACATAAACAGCCAAAGACACGAAGCTTTTTATAGTTCGGAAGAGATCCAAAAATACGAAGATATGGTGAATCATTGTTTAATAAAGGAGTGGGCATCTGATTAATTAGATATGTGGCAGTTTGGAAAGCATAGGACCAGAAGAATAATGGAAGTTTTGCAATATGAAGAAGAGTGCGACCAGTTTCAACAATATGCCTATGTTGTCTTTCAGTTGTGCCATTATGTTTAGGAGTGTGGGAAGGAGTCAAAAAAATGTGAGATTCCATTAGAAGCAAAAAAATATTTAAGATAGATAAATTCTCCACCATTGTCAGAGTAAAAAGAGACAATAGAGTGATTAAAGAATTTTTCCACAATGGCTTTAAATCTTGGAAAAATATGTGAAACTTCAGATTTTTTTTCCATTGGATAAATCCAAACATATTTTGTATAATGATCCACAAAAATGAGATAATATTTAAAGCCATCAACAGAATCTATAGGAGAAGGTCCCCACACATCAGAATAAATAAACTCCAAAGGTTGCATTGATTTTATCGAAGAAATGTGAAAAGGAATCTTGTGCATTTTGTTGCACTTACAGGAATTACAGAAAATTTTTGAAGTGTTTGATGGAATAGATATATCAAGCAAATGTAAAGTTTGATGCAAAATAGGAGAAGAATGGTGGCCAAGACAACAGTGCCATTGTGAAATGGTAAAGAGTTTGACGGAATATATATTTGGTGTAGAAGAGGTGGAGGATGAATGCGGTAATGGCCACTCATAAACACCATTCTTAGGCTTCCCCCATGTAGTAATCCTTCACAACAAATGAAAATAGTGAGAATTCAACAATGACATTATTTGTTGTGCATAATTGATAAATAGAAATAAGATTCTTTTGCATTTGAGGAACACAAAGAACATTATTAAGATTAAAAGGTCTAAGACGAAAGGGTAAAAAAGTAGAACCAGAATGTGTCACTGCCAAATTTTTACCATCACCCAGCATCACATCCTCACCACCATCATAGTCAGAATGAAGAGAAAGGTCTGCAGTTACATGATGAGAAGCACCCGAGTCAAGCAACCAAGTGGGATTATTGTTGGCAGCAGTTTGAGCAAAATTTGCTCTTGGAGGAGCCCTTGTATTTCCAACCGTTGAAGATCCTAAACTACTTATAGAAGATGGCTCTTTGACCAAGGAAACAACTTCCAGCACTGTTTCACTGTATGTCCAGGCTTGTCACAATATTGACAAATCACACCAGAACCATCTTTGTGGTTCTTTGTCGAACCTGATTGGTTTTGCTGGTGATTGGTCGGAGCTTGAGGGGCTAACGGATGGTTGATGCGATTAGTGGATCCACCATTACGAGAAGTGTAGTTTGTTGTAATAGGAGCATAAATAAGAAAAGTTTCCTGAGTGAAAGTACTCTCATGATCACAAAGCTTTTCATAGAGTTTATCAAAAGATAGGGCAGCCTCCCAGGCCTAAATTGTAGCAGAAATCATCTTATATTCAGAAGGAATGTCATTAAGAACATGGATAGTAATGTCATCCATGGTTAGATTTGCCCTAGAGGCATTCAAAGTTGTAACAAGTTGCTTCACATGTTGAAGATAGGTTGACATGGACTTACTTCCTTTATTAACACGTGTAAGAGATTCCTTGAGTGTCAGAAGACGAGCACACGATGGTCGGGCGTAAAGATTGTGGAGGGTGGTCCACACAGTATAGGAAGTTGCATTCGAAAGCACATAAGATGCGACCTCCATGGTGAGAGAAGCGATGAGTGCACTCCGGAGCAATTGGTTTTGTTAAACCCAAGACAAGGAGTTTAATTGCATCTCAGTAGGCTAAGCAACAATGTACGAGGTGAAGTTATATCCAATCAAAATAGAATGCCACTGAGAATACCATAGTTGGTAGTTGGAGGAAGAAAGTCTCACTAGAGCTTGAGCATTTGTATTAATGGAGATAAGTTGCTGATCATTTTCTGGAATGGTAGTGTTTGTGAATGGGATGGGAGAAATGGCAGCGGAATGAGTGTCTGGAATAGATGGAAGGCAATGAAGGGTAGAGAACACAGATGGAGTAGTGGAAAGAGGTGGAAGATGAACAATTGTCGACGGCATTGGTGCTAATGAACAAGGAGCAGAATTAGTAATGGTTGCAAAGGGTGGCTGGGAGGTTGAATGTTCCATAGGTATGGTTGAGGTGGTTCTTGACAAGATGAAGGGTTTTGATGGAAAAAAAAATTCAGAGTTGACGTATGGCTAACGGCTCTGGTACCATAAAAGAATATGATGAGGGTGAATTCCTTGAATATTATTTACAAACTAGTCTAGTATTTATACAAGAGAACAAGCCTAATCTCCGGATAAGAATCAAGGAATCTACCAAAGATAGAAAAGTTATTAACTAATAAATCCTAATAACAAGGAATTACAATCAATCACAACCAAAGATAAGGACATTTCCTTATACGGGCCGGCCCGAAATTTTCACTCAACCTGCAACTGTTGCAGCCATTGGTTGCTAGTATAATCCAGGCCATCGCACCCCTCATTAATTTCTTGATTTCATTGTTACTCCTTTTTCTTTTGTTTTTGGTTATTCCAGTTTCACTTTTTTTTTTGGTTATTCCATTGGGCCTGCAATTTTTTTTTTTTTTTAGATGCTAGGTATTGTTGGTGGAGTTTTGGTCAACTAATACAAAAATGGGAAAGAAATAGTATTTTTTTATCTGTGTAAGTTGTTTCATTTTAAAATTTTATCATTTGTTTATTCGTTTTACAATTTCAATCCATCATTTATTGATTGAGTGGCAATTTGAGTTTAATTTTGACGCAAAATTCAAAAGTTGGCTGGAAATTTCATATTTTGGCTGAAAACGTACCGATAATTCAGATATTTGGTATTTTTTTTGGCATTTTGCGTAACCCAATGTTATGCAATTTATCCTAAATCATTTATGCCAAAAATTCATGAAAAAAAAATTGAATTTCCTAAAAGGGGTAAGTGGGAGGGGAGAGAAATAATTAGGGGCAAGTTGTCTTTTATCCACATAATCCTACAAATCAAACATGCATCAAAGATTATGGTAGATTATAGTTGTACCTACTTATAAGGCCAATATTCTATATCAAACAGTTTATTATATTATTTAATCTCATCTTATCCCCTTCTATTCAAATTTTCACTACTATTTACATTCCAAATCAAACGCGCCCTTGTCATATATACATCACATTAGAATAGGAGATAAAACATGAATAGCCCTCAGCAAAAATGTAACATCCTGTCTTTTCCCATAAGTAAATTTTTCTTTCTAAAAATAATAAAATAATACTAAATAAATTATTAAGCTTATCTAGTATCTATAGAAAATCCAAGTTTAAAATTTTTAGGCTATCCCATAAAAAATTATTCCTTTGATTAGGATTAATAGCATTTTAATTTAAACGAGTTAATCAAAAGATTGGTCTTAAAATGCCCTAAATATACCTACAATACAAATCTAGGCATGCATCCTAAGTTATAAGGCAAAAAACGTATGTAATTTAGGGTACAAACACATCACTATATATAAATTAGGTATATAATAAAAAAATTGATATATAATAAAAGTTTGATAGGCTAATTCAAACAAAGCAAGAAATTAAGGGGCTAAGTTACACTAAAAATCTAGGAGGTCAAATTTAGAATAAGGTAAGGATCCAAGGGTTGACTAAGCAAATAGCAAAAATATCACTTCTATAAATAAAGAGCAAACCCACTACAATTTCTCCCCACACCAAGAGCTACACTCTCTCTGCAAAGTTCCTGAAACACAACTATCTTCTCCCCTAAACTCTCAGCCATTAATCATCTCCTTATAGCTAAAAACCTTTCTATTTCATCAGGGATTACAAACCCCACGAAAATCTCCCTAGACCTTCAGTCCTAACTCCAGAATTTCTCTTCAAACAAGGAGAAACCCGCTAGTCAGAGAAGAAAAAAAAAGCTGCTGCCAAACTTAAACTTTAAAAAAAAAATCGAAAACTAACCTTTCTATTGCCTAATCAACCATGCAAAGATACTATTAGAAAGCTCTATTTGTGTAGATTATCTTGGTGGAATAAGATTTTAGAAATTGTGTCAAAATCATACCTGAATTGCTGCCGAAATCAACAGTGCCACAAGCAAGCAGAGGCGGGCAAAAAAAGAGGTGATGTTATTTTGCTTATAACTAGAGATTTAGTCGATCAAATGAAAAAAAATAAAATCATGGATAGAAAGCCCTTCAAGTGTAGATTAGATTAGAAGTAAGATTTGTTAAAATTCATGTGGTATTTTGGTCTGAATTATGTAGGAACCGCAACCTGCCATTAGACGCGACTGAAGGTCAAACCTCAACTTTGACTAGGAATTAGAAGAAATCGGCCCGTTTGATCATCCAATTAAAGTCACAGTTAGAAAATTCATCGAGTTGTAATCCATTTCGAGGTAAGAATCATTCGGATTTGGTTGAAACTTAGTTTTGATGGAAACTGTCCTAACTGACTGGATAAAATATAGGTTCTAGAAATAGTTAGATTTTGTTGGAGAATTGTGGGAATTTTATGATGTTGATAACTTGATTATTTTCTTGTGGTTGAAGGTGGATGGGTATGAGTAAATGTTGGATCTTGAGGTTATGTTAGATAATTGAAATTGATTTAGATATAAGTAAGTTATAATTTATTGTTTTGATACCATAAGTTTTTTATCATTCCTGGAGCAATGTGATAAAAGTGTTAAGATATATTCATTCATTTGAAAATTTATAAGTAGAAAATATCACTCTTTATATATATATATATATGTGTGTGTGTGTGTGTGTGTGTGTGTGTGTGTGTGCGCTCAAAGATAGTCACTTGAATTATTAAATAATAACTATAATAATTAGAATAGTGTTTACTACCTTAAGTAAACTGATTTTATTTTCATT
This sequence comes from Jacaranda mimosifolia, assembly GCA_018894105.1. Taxonomy (NCBI): domain Eukaryota; kingdom Viridiplantae; phylum Streptophyta; class Magnoliopsida; order Lamiales; family Bignoniaceae; genus Jacaranda; species Jacaranda mimosifolia. The sequence goes on from CM032117.1 coordinate 55,009,220, forward strand.
CCCTGATAATATTATTATCAAAAGAATAATCCATAGTAATTGAATCTTGAATTTAGGTATTTAGGCATACACATTGTTGGAAAACCTCGATCACAGGAATCGGTGAGGATTTCGATCCCTTTTCAATTTTTATTCTGTTACCTGTAATTTCTTTTGCCGAAACACCTGGAATATTGATATGTGAGTTTTTTGTTGTTCCTTCGCAATCTAATTCGTTTAACCATTATTATTTCTTTGGAATCATATACCTATTTATGATTTTCAAGAACCCCTCGATCATTGATATATTAAGTCTTTATTCTTTTCAAATTTCCATCTGTTGCTGGTTAATAATTACTTCTTAAAACCATATTACCTTTTCGCGCTTTTTGAAACACCTAGCTTATAGTGATGGTAATTGTTTGATCTGTTTGGTTAATTAGAGCTGATTGAAATCCTAAATTATCCCTAATAAAAACAAACTCTTGGCATTAATATTTATTTCATTAGTTTCTTTATAATCAAAACAACGCCACTCAAATAAATAAAGTACTTTCAAAATATCTCAAAAAGATTAATAAAAATATAGAAGAATATTTATGAAAAGTCGTTTACTCCAAATAAGTTATAAATGGAAAAGATTAGTGTTTTCTAATAATTATAAATCTTTTCATCTTACTCGGCGAATCGGGAACTAAGTGCCACACTTGCTGATAGGGGGTGTGCAGTGGGGGCCACCTCTAGAATCAAGAGGTTGACACATTTTTCTATATTTATTGTATTCTTGACTCTTTTGAATATCTTATTCGGTCAGTACTGTAAAATACATGCCGGACAAAGTAAAGTGCCACACTAGTTGACAGGGGATGTGCAAGTGGGGGCCACCTCTTGAATCTATTGTCATTGGCACCTCTGTATTTTAGTACTAAACATCTTTCAGCTGTATTTTGTACCTCAAATGATAAACTTCTATTTTATTCTTTGTGAAATGAAGTGTAAGGAACTAAGTGCCACGTGCGGCTGTGCGGTGGGGGCCACCTCTAGAATCCTGTACACTTAAGTCTGAACATGAAACATGAAATATGAATTCTCCTCGCTGGTATGGGACAGTGACAATATTACATGAAAGGTTTGATATGATAATATCTCTTATAAATAATTTCGTTAAAGTATCTCCTAATGTATACAAAACTTAAGATATCTCAGATGTATGTACATGTGACTTGTAAAGCATTTACTATAAGAGCTTGTTATAGAAATCAAGTTATCCTATCATGTTTGCTTCCTACTTATTACATAATTCTCACTCTATCATCTTCCACTGTGGTATAAGCTCTATACAGATAACTCTCTCCAACTTTCCTCACTGAGTCATTCAGACTCACCCGTCATACTTCTTTTTATACATATGAGGTTGGACTGGTCGTACCTGAAGAAGGATCTTGGGAATAGAGGAAGGAGAAATTATCTTTTGTTTAATTCCAAATATACCCCGATCGAGACTTATAGCCATGGTGGCTTTAGTGTTGTATCTCAGGTACCAGTATACGTATGCTCATCTATAACTAGAGGAAACGTTCATGCTAGATTACAAAGATATATATTTATATGTACACACACATAAGTTATTTCTTTTAATGCAAATTATCATTTTAATTTGTTAGTTTGCGCTTAACACTAGCTCTTGAAAGGAAAATCTCCTAGAGAGAGTTAGTGTCGTGGTGTTGTGACTTCAGGGACCTCTGGGGCGCTACAATTTTTTTTTTCCATGTAGCCGAAAGAACACACTATCCAAAAGAAACTCTAATTGTGATAAAGTGAGCTTGAGCAAGAAGAATTCAATGCTCTAAATTAGACTATTATCAACTACTAACACTTGTTGGAGCATAAATAAACATTGGCAGAAGAACCCTATAATCCTAGAATTCAATAATTCGATAAGAGAATTAGAATCGATTAATCAAATATGTTCAATCAGTAATAGAAGGTCAATTCAATTCAAGTGGCATCTGAAAATTGAAAGCTAATTGATTCAGTACTGATCGATTTTTTCAATCAGTAATCAGTTTAACTTGTAGTAGTTCAACTACTTCACTGTTTTATTTATTTATTTTAAAAAAATGAAAAAAAAATACTAAAAATTTAAATGAAAAGAGGAATTAAGAGTTCAAATTAAAGACTTTGGTAATGTAGTTTTTTTAAAATATGAATTTATTTCCTTGAAGTTTGATGATGTAGTGTTATGTATGGATATCTATGTTAACTTTATTGTTTTATTTTGTGTAATATCTCTTAAATTATGTTGGATATTGAATGTGAAAAAATTTATTTTGTATTGTGCCAAGTGTACATTTGTTTTGATAAATAAAACAAAGCAAAATTTAAACAATTACTCTTTCTTAAATCAAATACATTAAATATCCTTTCTTCTTGGTTTAACATCTAATTTTGTTTAACATCTCCTATATTTTGTAATAATATCTTTTTTATATTTTTTATACCCATCCTATTAATCAATCTCAAAATTATAGTAATCCCAAAATTTAGATAATATATATATATATATATTACATATTCTAACTAAACATTATCTAAAAACATAATTAAATCATGTGATTTTTTAATAAATTCTGCGATTAAATTTATCAATAATAAAACTATGTCTTCGTTTTTTTTGAATTTTCATATTGCAAAATAAAAAGAAGTAAAAATAGAATAAAAATGGCTAAGCTTTGAAAATTAATTTATATATTTATGTATATACATACATATATAGATGTAAGTAAACATGCATATATATATATATATTTAATACATAAGTAAATACAAATATAATATATACACCTAACCCGGCCCCTCCCCCCATCCCCACCCTAACCCATCCCCCATGGCGGTAGGCAGCGGCCACGCATAGGCTGCTGGCCAGCAGTCTCTTCGGGGGAGGGGTGTTGGTTTTCTTTACATTACTGGTGGAAGGTGGGCATCGAGAAAAAGGAAAGATTGGGATGAGTGAGGTTAGGAAGGAATAGAAAATTTGGAGATAGTTCAGTTTTATCGAGTCAAAAATTAAATCAATTTAAAATTTTTGTTAATACAAATGTACTTTTGAAATAATTTTTTTTTGAACAAAGGACAAATTAGTAATTTAAATTAGAAAAATATGAATATCAAATAATTTGATTAAAATAAATTTATTCTAAGGTTGATATTTACTCATTTGTAAATCAATTGTACCAAAATCCCTGCATGACGATAGATAAAAATGACTAGTTAGGATGGTAGAAAAGCATCGGCGGGAGATCTTCATAATTATTGAATTTGATGAAGGAATTGGAATCAATTGATCAGACATGTTGAATTAGTAATTGAAGGTCAATTCAATTTGAGTGGCATCTAAAAATTAAACACTAACTAATTCAGAGTTGACTATTAAAATCAGTCAATAGTCTATCTAACACATAGTGGATAAACTTGTTCATTTATTTATTTTTTAAAAAAAATTAAAAAATAATAAAAAATAAAAATTAGAATGAAAAGAGGAATTAAGATTTGAAGTTAAAGACTTTGGTCATTTAGTTTTTTAATATATACATGAATTTAATTTCCTTGAAATTAAATGAGGCAGTGTTATATTGAACATTGAGTGTGAAAAAACTTGTTTTAACTTAGATTTATTATCACATTATTTTTAATTAAATTGTATATTTACAATTCATTAATTATAAAATGGTTTTTTTTTTTAAAAGAACAACTTAAAAATAAGAAATTGAAATTTTAAAATGTTTTTTCTTCCTATATTATTAAATTTTATTATTATTTGTTAATATCATAACATAAAATGCATGTCTATAAAATTAAATATAATTATCTCATCATTATGATGTCACATTGATTGATTGAACTAATGGTTCAATCAGTTGAACCAATTAAACTAATAATCAATAATGTCACAATTTTTTTTTATTCGGTTTCAAAAATATACTTTGAGGTGATATGATGAGGTTGTGTAACATTAGTATTTTGTCTAGAGAAATTATTTGCTTTTGATGATAGCACATTCTAATTAATTGTTTGATTAACAGAAGTGATTTTATAAGTGATTAATGTGCAATTCTGATTTTATAATCATACAATCATTGGTTTATAATTTAATGTATTTATTTAAGGTAAAAGTACTTGTTAACTTGCTTATAACTTTTGTTAATTTTTCTCATCTTTAATTGCAGAAGCATTAGAAGATCGAATAAATTATTAAAAAAAAAATATATCTTTTTGGGATCAGCCTTTTATATTTGGTAATAGATTTTTGCACTATCAAATGATGTGATTGGTAGAAAATAATAATTATTTATTTCTTCTCAAGCCTTTTACTTGAAGGGCTTCTAGTGACAATAATTTTTATTGTATGTTGGAAGATAGGTGATATTGAAGCAATATAAGTTGCTTACCTTCTTTCCTATCATTTATTGAAGAACTTTTTATAAAGATTAAATCTTTTTACCAAGCGTGCTAATGAAGTTATACTTAAATAAAGGGTAAAATCCACTTTACCTCATTGTACTCAAACTTCATCTAACTTTATCCCAAGTACTTTTAATTGCATCACTTGACCTCTCTATACTCTCAATTTTACTTCACTGACTTTAACATCGTTAAAACCTCTTCAATTTCTATTAGCAAACCAAGCAAAAATGGTTAGATCACCATATTTTATATTAATATACCCAAAATGCCTATAGCTTAATATTTTTTTATCAATGTCTTCCAGTTGCTCTTCTTTTATATGAATACACAAATTTTATACAAAATAATATTAAAATTAAAAGATCCAAAAAATGGGGTCTACATATTATTAATTGAGTTTTCTTTAATGAAAATTATTGTTTATTCTAGAGATGTACTATTAGTATATGATGCAAGTTTTTGATATATTTGTAGTGCAGTCAATAATAATGTCCAGGTTTCATGTTTTAGCATTCAGATTGGATCTTTTAATTTAATAGGTTTCATCTTTTAGCATTCAGATTGGATCTTTTAATTTAATTATTGACTACACTACAAATATATCAAAAACTTGCATATACTAATAGTACATCTTTAGAAGAAACAATAATTTTCATTAAAGAAAACTCAATTAATAATATGCGGACCCCATTTTTTTCCTCCATAGAATTATTTTACTAACTCTGTTTTCTTTTTTTTTTTTATAGAGAAAATGATATATCATAAAATCAGAATGAGTCAATAAGGGGAAACCCCCATTACAAAATACCGACAGTGGCAATTCATACAAATTACAAAAACCAGTTATATCAAAAGTATGAGCCCATGCAGCCAAATTGTGGGCAGTGGAGTTTGCCAATCTCGGGGTGAATTTAAATTTCCATCTATTTCATTTTGCCAAATAGGCACGAATCTTCAGTATCAAAGGTTTAGGGGCCCAGTCCAAAGGATCGTTGGGATTTTTCAGCATGGAAACACCATTCCATCAATCAGATTCAAAGATGACTTGGTCCATATTGAGAAAATCGAGGATCGATGTCGCTTCGGCAAGCGCAAAAGCTTCTGTGGTAATAGGCACCATCTTTTGGCTGTTGCAGCGAGGAGAATGGATCCACTGGAATTTTGTACCAAGACTGTGGCAAAGGCAACTCCATCGATGAAGGAGGCATCAACATTTGCCTTGGTCCTTGGGAGTTGGCATTGGAAGTTTGATCAACAATTTTACAAAGCTAGGCATTCTAATGAGCATCTGCATCAATACAAACTTGCCGAATGAGAGAGATGTGAAATATGGTTCGGCCATGAGTAATATCATTACGAAATTTCCAAACTACATTCATTGCCACAGCTGCAAAGACAAGAAATTCTGCAGAGAGGGATTGAGAAGGGAAGAGGCCTGGAGAAGATTGTAAGAGATGATCAATCCATTTAGCGATGGGCCAGTCCGAGAACTCGATCAACCTGAAATTTCATTTGGAGGAGAAAAAAATCAATCTAATTAGCGGGCATTTCAGGAAGATGTGATCCATATTTTCTTCCTGATGATGACAAATGGAACAAGTAGTGTCTGAGACTAGGAAGAGTTTATTTAATCTAGAGCGAGAGGGTAAAATGTCGTGAAGGATTCTCCAGAATAAGAGTTTGAAACGGTTGTGGATTTTTACTAACCAGAGTCTTTTCTAGAGGAAGGTTGGGTTGGAGTTTTGGGTTCAACTTTTGATGGTAGCCAAGTATGTTGATTTAGTCGAGAAATTGCCTGACTTGGAGGCAATCCACATAAGAAATGCATGATCTCAGGGCGGTTCAATGGAAATCTTAAGAATTTCCTTGACCGTTTCTTGGGGAAATAAGGTTTGAAGAGAATCAAGATTCCAGGTTCCAGTGTCTTGGGAGATGAGGTCTTTGACGAGGTTAGGGAGGGGGGTAGGGGTATGGTGAAGGCGGCCTGGAAGGGATGTGACCTTCAAATGAGGGAATCTAAGGTTCAAGCCAAATGCAGATGTTAAAGTTAGTGGAGATAGAAAAACAAACCAATTTTCTAATAAGGTCTTGACATTTGAGGATGTTTTTCCAAAGCGGGGAGGTTTGGTGGGAGATTGGATTCGAGTTCAAGAAATTTCCAAACCTGAGATATTTAGCTTGCAACATTTTAACCCAGAGAATGTTTTGATTCGAGACCACAAACCAAGCCAATTTGGAGAAAAAAGGGCTAAGTTGAAGTCAGACATACGTCTGAAGCCAAGTCTCCTAACACTTTTAGGGAGGCAAATTACATCCTAACATTTGAGTTTCACAGTTTTCTGGTAATTCATATTACCCCACCATAAATTCATCATCAGAGAGTCCATCTTGGATGTGATTGATTGGGGAAGGATGGCAGTAGTCATGTGATAAGTGGGAAGAGCTTGGGTTACAGTTTGGATGAGAACGCCTCTCACCGCTTGTGAAAGAAGTTTTGCTTTCCAACCACTAAATTGCTTCTAAAGATTAAGAAGCAGTTCCTCAAAATCTTGTTTAGAGAGCCTGGTTTTACAAAAAGGTTTTCCTAGGTGTTTGGCTTTGTGAGAGAATTCAAGCATGTTAAGAGATGATTTAATATCCTTTTCCGAGCTGGCTCTACATTGGGGCCAAAATGAATAAAGGAATTATCTTTGTTGGTTTTTTGGCCAGACCACAATTCAAACTTCTCCAAGGTATCATTCACCGAATTGGCGTCTCTGGTTGTTGCGTGACAGAAAATAGTGATGTCGTCGGCGTAGAACAGGTGAGAGATCGACGGAGCCACCCTGCAAATTTTGACTTCTTTGAGTCTGTTGTTGGTTTCCTCCTTGATAAGCATTCTAGAGAGAGTTTCTACATAAATCAAGAATAGGAGATGGGAGATCGGGTCTCCCTGGCGAATACCTCTCGATAGCTCAAACAGCCCAAAAGGGGAACCATTGATGAGAATGGAGAATGATGTAGAGGAGATACATTGATGAATCGTTTGATAAATTTTTTTTGAGAACCTGATATTTCTGAGAATTTGAATGGGGAGGGGCCATTCAACTCAGTCGAAAGCTTTGGCAAGGTCAATTTTGATAGCCATCAAACCAGATTTACCTTTTTTGTAGTTCAGGAAGTGCATAACCTCATGGGTAATCATGGAATTGTCCCCAATAAATCGGTTTGTCAAGAAAGCCATTTGTTTGGGAAAGATAATTTTTTCCATGACTTTTTTTAGTCTGTTGGCTAAGATTTTAGAGACAGTATTGTACGTGACATTACAAAGACTGATTGGGCAGAAGTGGTCTATTTTTTAAGCTTTGGTGTTTTTTGGGATTAAGAAGATAAAGGTATGGTTAGAGGCTTTCAAGAGATGACCCGAGGCAAAAAAATGGATGATTGCTTTAGAAACTGATAATCATACGGTGTGCCAACATTTTTTGTAGAAAGCTGGGGAAAAGCCATCTGGGCCGGGAGAGGAGTTGTTATCAAAACTAAAGGCCACTTTGCAGATTTCATCTAAGGGTGGGACTTGACAAAGCAAATCATTAGCTGGGTTGTTAATCGCTTGTGGGAAAAGGTTCTCCAGGTCATTTGGGAATGGGTGGGTGTCATTCGTGTAAGAGGAAGATAACAGATTTTTGTAGTAATTAACAAAGGCAGAGCCAATGTCTTCCCAAGATGATATCACTAATCTATTGTTCAACAAGATAGATTCGATATGGTTAAAATGAGAGTGAATAATGGTAGTGAGATGAAAGTACCTGGTGTTAGCATCACCATCGCGCATCCATTTTACCTTGGATTTTTGTTTCCATAGTATTTGCTCTTGTTTTCTGAGAGAGTCCATATCTAGTTGAAGAACGGCTTCCCTTGCCAAGTTGTCATCAGATTGCTCTTCGCCTTGAATTTGGTTAATGGACTGGTTAAGGGGCTGGATTTTGGAATGGATGTTTCCAAAGTGGCTACGGTTCCAAGATCTAAGGGCTACACGAGTGTTTTTTGTTTTAGAGTAGAGAACAAAATGAGGTGAGCCAAAAAAAAGGAGCGTTCTAAGAATTTTTAATAACCTCAAAACAAGAAGCATCTTCCAGCCACATGTTCTCGAAGCAAAAAGGTTTGGGGGAGTTAGGAAGGTTGGGAGAGGTTTGGAGAATGATCTGTTTATGGTCAGATCAATAGCTGCCAGATGGAGAATGGAGGCGTGGGGGAAAAGATTAATCTAGAGAGGATTGGCTACAGTCCTGTCAAGACGGGCTTGAATGTTGTCAAGTCCCCTTCTTTTGTTGTTCCAAGTGAAGGGCGAACCTGAGAAACCCAGGTCGATCATATTAAGAGAATTGAGGTCTTGGGAAAGAGAGTGGCGAGAGGGAGAAGCAAAAGTTCTACCACCTTTTTTCTCGTTTTGGTTCAAAATTGCATTAAAGTCTCCAATGATTAACTAGGGACCATCAAAGGAGTCAACAACGGCAAAAATGGATGACCAAAAGGCTATCTTGGTAGAGGCAGAGCAGGGACAGTAAACTCCTGTAAGGAGCTAAGGGGGGAGATTGGGCATATGTACAATGGTACTGATCAACCAGTTAGAGTGGCCAATAGTATGAATGTCAAAGTCATCTGTCCAAGCAAGGCATAGACCCACTACTGCAAGTCCAGTAGGAGGAACAAAGAAGTGGTGAATAAGATGAGCAGCGATGAGAGTTTGAAGAAGGGAGAGAGTGGGGGAGATTTTCAATTCACAGAGAAAGATGATAAAGGGAGACTGAGAAGAAAGAAATGCCCTGAGAGCTCTAATTGCCTTAGGTTGGGCCAACCCTTGGCAATTCCATGAAAAGATTTTCATAGGAATTATTTTCGTAGCTCCTCTGGGCCTGCGGAGTTGGGAGAAGGGGTTTCTTCTATCTTGATTGAGGAGGGAGTTAGGATTTTTCCTTGAGGAGTAAACAAGAGTTCGAGAGTTGGTTTTGGTCTTTTCACTTTGAAAATTCTGCGGTTGATGGTCAGGGATGTTTTCTCGAGGATAATTTCCTTCAAGTCAGAGGGTTGGGGGGGTATTATGGCTGGTCAAAGTGGTTATGGTGCATTTATCCAGGGGGAGGAGCAAGAGGTTGTTGCGTGGGATAGATGGCTGAATCAGGATTGGGTTTGTTTTGGGTGAGGAATTTGGGCTTTTTTATAAGATGCGGGTTAATTAAAAAGTCAATAGGTCTTTTGTTTGGGGTGTTGGTTTGATTTGGGCTTTTTTGGTGATTTGGATTTATAGGGGGATTGGGATCCCGCAAGTAGGCTAGGATTTTAGATGTGTCAATAGAAATTCTGCATGGGCCGTTTGAAGAGGCCCAAGAAGGAATGGGTTTTGGAGTGGTTGGAATATATGTGGGCTAGAATATACCGAGAGGCAAAGGACTCAAAGAGTTTGGAAGTTGTGAACATATGGGTTTATTGAGATTATCTGGGGATAGGATCCTTGTAGGATATGTTGCATTAATTGTCTTGGGTTGAGTTATGGTTGAGAGAGAGAGTTGTGAGAGGGAGATTTCTGGTGGTGTTAGGGTCCGAGGTTCAGGATGTGGGCAACTTTTCTCAAGGTCATTAATTAGCACCGAATGCAATTTTTGAGGCAAAGGTTTGGGATTGGGGGGATCTGGGGTTTTCTGGGCAACTGGAGGGTAGGCTTGAGATTGAACTCACCATGAAAGGATTTTGGATTGAAGATTCTTCCATATGAAGCCAGGGCCCAAATTTGTGAAGGGTATGTGGGGGCCCCGATTCTGAAAGAGATGAGCAAGATTCGATTTTGTGGCTAATACAACCACAAGCAAAGCAAAATTCTCCTAATCTTTCATACCGAATTTCGACTTTAAATTGGATGGTGGGCAAGGTTTAGAGAAAGATATGATCAACTAAAGTTTGGAGATGTCCATTTCAATTCTGATCCGCAGGGACCTTTTCCATCTATGCCCTTCTGTAGCTAGGTCTGCTTTGAGAAAGTTTCCAACAGCGTTGCCAATGAAGCTGGCAGTTTCCAAGTAGGTGAACATGACTGGTAGATTGATGGTGTGGATCAAAATGGCCAGTGTGGACAGATCTATGTCTTGAATGACTTTATCGACTAGCCAGATTTTTGTGAGGATTTGAAGTTTTTTTATGTTCCAGGTTTAACCCATGATTTTCCTAAAAGATATGGCATCTTCCAGCATATTGCAAGGGTGTTTGGGCCGATTGAGTTGATGGCTACCGAGTTGGTAAGGTTCTAGGCTCTAATCAAGGTAGTTTTAAAGAGACCAATATTTATGGTTTTCTCAAAAATGACCCTGGCTATGATAGTTAAGGATTCATTAATGGGAGAATCACTGCATTTAAGTGTCTTTGTTTGGTGTATGAGATTAATAATGGTGGGGTCTGGGTCCATGATGGGAGAAAAGAAAGTGAGAGTTGAACGGGAAAGAAGAGGGGAAAAGGATGGGAACAGATAGGAACAACAAGGAAAAGAAAGAGGAAGGAAGAGCAAAGCAAACGGGATGACCCTCAGGCGAGGAGTTCCACTCTACAGGGAGAGAGAACACCCTTTACTAACTCTGTTTTATTACCTAATATATCCCTCTATGAAATCATCAAAAATTGAAAAAAAACACTGCATTTAGCAAAAAATAGCAACAAAAACTATATTTAAGTGAGATTTCATATGGGCGTTTAAAGTCGGTCTTTAAGAAATGCATTTCTGTTATATGTCTTTGGTGATTTTATATTTCTAAATATTCAAATATAATTCTTTTTATAGAGAAGATGTGTTTTATTTGTTAAATGAACAATTAAAAATTATGGGCAACTTCGTCTTTTAAAAAAGAAAAAGTTAACGATGCTAAGGAGATGAAGAGAATTTAACGAAATTGAATAATTTAAGTAAAATTGAGAGTATAAGGAAGGAGGCAAAGTGATGAAATTAAAAGTACAAGGGAGTAAAGTAAGATAAATTTTGAGTACAAGGGGGTAAAATGAATTTTACCGTTAAATAAATCTTATTTATTACGTCTTATTATCATTTATCTTATTTGATTCTTTGTTAATAACAACATTACTAAAGTTTTGTAAGTTATTTATTTGATATTGTTTAATTATTTTTCAAAATTAATCAAATTATTTATAATTCTACTAAAAATTAAATGAACTAAACAACTGTGTTACTCAAACTGTTTTTTCTGGATAGATGAATTATGAATATAATAATAATTAAACAAAATGAAACAAAAGAAAACAAAACAAAAAGTGCGAGCAATTCCAATACAAAGAAAAAGGAACCCAGCAACTGTTAAATATGGGCTGGAGAGATGTCCAAGCAACCTGTAATATATTGGGCCAGAATTGACGACCCACTTAAGCATTTTGCATATAAATAGCCAACATATTCCCGTCATCACTTAGGGTTAGGGTTTTCGCATTGCTCTTTGGTTGGAGCCGAATAGACTGAGACAAGCCGCGATGGGGAGAAGTAAGCCTCTTCTGTTCATGAATTTGTCTTTTGCATACTTGTTTGTATGCATCGTTTGGTATAAATATACGAATTGGATGCACAAAGAGTTGATTTTTGGTCTTTGTTTGTTTGGTTTGGGCATACTTTTTTTAGCGTTTGGGGTTCATTTATCTTTCTGGCTCAATGTTATGCTATGTGGATCTGACCCATACATATGTTTCTGTTTATTTCATGTTTCACCATTATTTTTCATCTGGTTATTTTGGAACTGTTAATTGTCCCGATTGAAGAAATATCTATACTACTTTGTGCCGGAGATAATTCGTTTGATCATTATTAATGTTTCTGAAACTTAAGGCGCTCTTGGGAATTGTTTTGGATGATTTATGGTTAGATGGGAATTGTTAGATTTTTCCCATCTGAATTTTTGTACAACATTCTGTTCCATCAAAATGTTTTCAGTTAGGAGAAGTTTGACGATAGAAAATGCTCGACAAATAGGTTTTCTTATATGAAAAATAGTGATCAGATGATGTTTGTTGAATGAAAGCTGTTTTAGTTTTTGGTTGCATAAATGTGTCCAAGTATTCTTGTACATGCAGTTAGCTCAGAATGTTGAATATATGAAACTAGAAGTAGAGGAACTGTTTCCTAACTCCCACTGGAAGAAAATTGGAATTGTAAACTTGATAATGAGCTCGGCTTTAATATAAATCATATTTAAAGGAAAAGGAAAGAGTAAATTCTAAACTGTGCTCCCAAAACATTCAGTGCCCTAACTGGTTAATGTAGTAGAATCCCAAGCAGCACGTGTTTTTTTCCTTTCTGGAATATCTATTGATGTACAACGTGTTGGTCTACGATGTGTATTAATATGGTGGTTTTACTTGCATTTTACTTTCAGGACCCGCAAGGTGTTATCGTCAGATCAAGAACAAGCCCTACCCAAAGTCACGGTACTGTCGTGGTGTGCCAGATCCGAAGATCAGGATTTATGATGTTGGAATGAAGAAAAAGGGTGTTGATGAATTCCCCTTCTGTGTGCATTTGGTTAGTTGGGAGAAGGAAAATGTCTCGAGTGAGGCATTGGAAGCTGCACGTATTGCATGCAACAAATACATGACAAAGTTTGCTGGAAAGGATGCTTTCCACTTGAGAGTGAGGGTTCACCCTTTCCATGTCTTGCGTATCAACAAAATGTTGTCGTGCGCTGGGGCTGATAGGCTCCAGACTGGCATGAGGGGTGCTTTTGGTAAGCCCCAGGGAACTTGTGCTCGTGTAGCCATTGGGCAGGTCCTCTTGTCTGTACGCTGCAAGGATGGAAACAGTCATCATGCTCAGGAGGCTTTGCGCCGTGCAAAGTTCAAGTTCCCTGGTCGTCAAAAGATCATTGTCAGCAGGAAATGGTATCGGATTTAAAGTTTTCTGCTGTCATTCATTTTGCTTGCTCAGTATCTAGTATAATTTAGTTTTCCATTTTTTTTTCTGATCTATTCTTGTTTTTCTTTTCAACTTACCATTTGTTTCTGATATTCTTTTCACCATTCTACTGCCTCTGGGCAATTGTTCCTATCATGTGGTTTGCTTTTTAGGAAACTGACATGTTTTGAAAACTGGACCGGACCGGCCGGTCGAACCGGTGACTGGTGGCTAGTCCGGTCCGATTGAGGCTTGAAAACCTGTCAAAACTGGTTGAACCAGTACCATTTCAACTGGTTTTTGACTGGTTCACTCCTTTTTTTTTTTTTTTAAATTTAAAAATTACTTTTAAAAAAAAGAAAAGAAAAGAAGAAATAAAAAAGAAAAGAGAAATTATGAATTGAAGATGATAATTAAGATTTTGAACATGTAATTTTTTTGAAACATGAATTTATTTTCTTGAAATTTAATGAAGTGGTAGTTATATGTGAATGTTTATGTTTAATTTGTTATTTTATTTTGTTTAATCTCTTTTAGATTATGTTGAATATTTAGCGTAGAATAATTTTTTAGTACTTGGAGTTGAAGTATGAAACAAGTGATTACTTATATTAATTTGAAGCATTATTTTTTATTTATTTATAATTGACTAATTGTGAAATAGTATGATTTTTTAAAAAACATACTTAAAAGTTGAAATTGTTTCAAATAATATTTTTTATATATCAATTGGAAGTTTTATTTTTGTTAATATTAAAATATTATATATTTTTGTAAAATTAAATATAATTATTACGTCATTGTGATGTCATACCAATCGAACCGGTAGTCCAACCGATTGAACCAATAATCAGTAAGGTCACTGGTTCTTTGTTCGTCCGGTTTTGAAAACGTTGGAAACTGTCTTTCATGTGCACTCTTTCTAATGCCACTCCTAAACGTCTTTTCTAATACTTCATTTATTCATGTTCTTCATAGTTCTTTTTGTCATGCAATTGGTAAAGTGTTTTGTGTTTGAAAATTTTTTGATTGATGTTATTATGTGTGTCACAACAGGAGAAAGTGGATTTCTTCTTTTTCTTTTTCTTTTTCTTTTTCTTTTTTAAATCTGGTGGCTGATTTGCTTTATCTTTATTTTCAGGGGATTCACCAAGTACAGCCGTACTGATTATGTGAAGTGGAAGTCTGAGAATAGGATCGTTCCTGATGGTGTGAATGCCAAGGTTTGTCCTTGTCACCAACAACTTATATTGCAGTTAACCTAGCCCATTAATTTTTGTACCCACAATGGCACATGTGGGAACCAAAAAGGTCCATCAAACAGCTGTTTTTGCATTGTGGGTTGGCTGGTGCTGGAGTTTTAAGTGTTCTTTATTTTATTCACTTATTTCTTTTTTTGTGTTATATGAAAATTTGGAACATTGATATCCATTAACCATTGCAGCTTCTTGGATGCCATGGACCTCTGGCGGCAAGGCAGCCTGGAAGAGCATTCTTGTCCGCGGCTGTTGAAGGATGAGTTTGACGGCAGGAAATCAGATATTGCTGCTTTTTGAGTTTTCGAAAATTTTGTTGGATGTTTATTTGGACGAATGGCTATCTTTCAGACTTTTTAGTGAAAATGGTGTATTGAAATTCCCTGGATTTAATTGGTTTTGGCTTATTTTTCCTATTACTATGTTAATACTATATTATACATGCTACCATAAATTTCTTTTGCTAGTTTTACTTGCTTGCCTGGAGTACTTAAATACTGTTGTGTTGGGTTCGCTAATTCTTTTGTGGGAGTACTTAAATACTGTAGATTACGCATTTTGCAGGGCAAATAAACACGGATGTGAAATGGGCCGGGTTGAGCTAGCTTGCGGGCTGTTCACTGGTTGAACTGTAATCGGCTGAAATTTTAAAAATCCATCCCGGCTCAAAATCAATCAACAATATAGGTGGGCTGATTTCTATATCGGGCCCGGCTTGTTAGCCTGCTTGTGGGTTGGCCCACGTGCTATTTTTTTTTTTAAATGTGAAAATGAGTTTAAATTTTCCAAAATTTTATATTTATATGATTTTTAATTTTTTTTAAAGATATACTTGTTTGAAAGATTTTATAATTTGTATTTATATGATTTTTAATATTTTATAACACTTAAATTTTTATAAAATTTGTAAGAGTTTTTTTTATCAATTATATTTTTTCAAAAAATGCCACCAAACAAGGTGGTGAGGGGTTTGGCACGAATTTCCTACCCGTCATTAATATATAATTTTATAAATTTATAATTTATAATTTATAATTTAAATTAAAAAAATATCATAGGGTAAGCGGGTTATTCCCATAATCGGCTCGCTTAGCCCATGAGTTGAGCCAACCTGCCATCCTTTACAGTCTGTGGGTCAAGTTGGTCTTGAACTACAAAATTTCAATTCGAAATGGGTTTTCATATGAGTCGATCTAGCTAGTCATATTAAGAAATTAAATGAGTTGACTTGGGTTGATTTTTTTGCAGACACAGCCCGTTTTAACACCTCTACAAATAGATGTTTGGTGTTGGTAATGTCATGTTTAGATATGTAAGAAAGAAGTTGTTTTGTACTATAAGTTAAAAAAAATTATAAGTTGGAATGAGTACTCAAGTTTGTTTCCCGTTCTGGTCCACATTTATTTTTTAAGTGGTTGCATATAATAAATAGAAATAAGTAGAGAAAATACTTTCTACCTGTTTTTGTTATGCTATGTTTGGTATAAGAAGTTTGATGAGTAAAAAGAAATAATTTTGATTGTTTGGTTGCCTAAGAAAAATTAAGGAAAGAAAAAGTATGTTATAAATGGAGAAAATTAATTTTTTTTCTCAAAATGGTGATGAGAAAGAAAGAAAAATTTATTTGGTTCTCTCTCGCTCCTCATTCCATTCATTGCATTCATTTTTTTTCGTCTCTTTCTTGATTATTTTTCATAAAGAACTTAATAAATTTAAAAATTTACTTATTCTTTTAATATATTTTATTCTTATCAAAATTCTGAAATCAAGAAAAGTGCTAGGTAAAATGTGCAACAATTATATAAATTTTAATTTTCACAAACGATATATTATTCTATTTGGAAAAAAAATGTACATCTCATATTTAAGCCAAATTATAGTTTATTGCGCTCATTAATTCCAACTTTGAATCTTATTATGTTGGTTTTGAGATGGTAGTATTAAAATGTTTTCAAATTATGAATTGAATAATTAATGTAAATCATTTAAGTTAAAGTTTACATTTAAAGTAGATTAATATCCATAATTAGGTAGAGGCCGTAATCTAGATTTCTTATTATTGTAGTATTCAAGCAAGATTTTAGCAATTAAATTCAAATATATATTAATTAAGTTACTTATTATTATCTTTAAAAAATCTAGTAAAGTAAACCGGTGGTTAAGATTCAAGACAAGATCATTGGATGCCCTCCAATTTTGCTACCAAATGTGTCTACCTACGTCACCTGTCATGTGGTGGCTCATTTAGTTAACCTAACCGCAGGCGGTCAGCCAATCAAATTAATGAACTCTACCTAAGAATTAACGTTTGAATTTTCGTACCCGTTTCTTCGTAGCCGTTAAAACCCCTCCTTCACCCTCAACCACCCAAGCGCTAGGGCTTCCTTCTATCTCACTGTCACACACCATGGCGCCCACTGGCCTTCTCTTCTCCGCTTCACTCTGCCGCCGCGTATTCAAACGATCCCATTTTCTCCACCAGCACCTCCACCGCCGCCTCCACTCGGTAGTAGAGTACCCCCTCACGCACCCAATTTACACAATTTGGGCTTCCAACACCTCCCTCGGCAAAACCCTTGTCTCCGCCGGTCTCTCCATGTCCTTCCTCTCCTCCTCCTCCTCCTCAGCCTCATTTCCTAAGAAGTTTATTTATCTTAAGCCAGTTCAGACTGGGTTTCCTGACGACTCTGATTCGCGCTTTGTTTACAGAAAATTCTCAGAGCGTTTCGCTTACAAACCACTTCCATTCTCGGTTTTTGCATCGAATTCTGTTTTAAGAACTTCTGTTCCAGCTGCAAATGCAATTTCAGGGAATGGGGCTGTGGGTGGCAGTGCAAGGAATGAAGCTTTCGGGCCTGAGGTTGTTGAAAATGGTGGAAACTTTGGTGGTGGATTGCACAATGTGAATTGGTATGAGGAGAGGAAATTGCAGGGGAGTGAGAGTAATGAAGCAGAATTATTTCCAGTCTCGGAGGTTGTTTGTAAGACGATGTATGGGTGGAAAGAGGCTGTGTCGCCTCATTTAGCTGCTGAGAGGGAAGAAGCAATGGTTAAGGATTCAGAGGTCTTGGATATGCTGAAGAGATGCTTAAGAAATAGTTTGCTTGGAACACCATGGGGTACCGAAGAATCATTGGATGTTATGTGTGTGATTGAGACTGCTGGTGGCGTAGCAAGTCCTGGGCCATCAGGATCTCTTCAGTGCGACCTATATCGGTGCGTGTTTATTTTATTTACTTACCTTTAGCATGTGATAGAATCACATTAATGAAAGACAAAGACATTGTAATGATGTTTGAAAATTGACTTGATTTATTTATATATCCAACATAAAGTAACCTCGAATTTGTCAAGAGAGATGCTGACTGCAGGGTGTATAAACAGAGGAATGAAACGCATAAAGTGCTGTATAAATCCAAATGTGGACACTGGTGCTGTAGAATATCGAACCAGCTTAGCATCAATCCCTCGTCTTTGAAAAATATTAGACGAAGGTGTGATGCAACCTAATCTGGTGTTGAAAATCTCATGTGAAATTGATCTGGAAGAATTACAGACTAAGCCTTCATGTGAAAAAGGGACCACAACTATGATAGTTTCTTGGTTTGAAAAATATGAAGCAGGAATATATCAAAGTTATCTTACTTTATTTTAATTTTGATATTTCTGGCCTGTTGTGGCAGCCCTTTCCGCCTGCCAGCCATTCTTGTGGGTGATGGGCGATTAGGTGGTATTTCTGGAACTATATCTGCTTATGAAAGTCTAAAGCTTCGAGGTTATGATGTAGCTGCTGTTATTTTTGAAGATCATGGTCTCATGAATGAGGTGTCATTATTATCATATTTCCGGAATAGGTAAGTAACATCTGTTTAACCACTATTCCTTCGAATTTTCCAGTTAGTCATTGAGAAATTGCATGTGCAAACACTCTGAGCTGGTATAATCTGTAGTTGTCTGTTAGTTGAACTATGTATGAACGTGTTAAGTTTTCATCTCTTGTCTATTTTGTTCTCAAGAGGTCAATGTTCCTCTTTTTGTGTTCTATGTAAAAAATTTTCTTGGGTTGGAAATCTAAGGACCAATAAAGGTATTCTTGGCATTCCCTAGGGTTCCCGTACTCGTGCTTCCATCTATTCCAAAAGACATATCCGATGACCTGATATCCTGGTTCGACAAGTCTCAGATGGTTTTCACTTCTCTCAAGGAGATAATGCTTTCAGCTTTTCTGGAAAGGAACCAGAGATTACATGACATGCCGCAGAAAGCATGTGATGTGCTCTGGTGGCCATTCACTCAGCACAAACTTGTTCCTCAAGAAAAGGTTACAGTTATCGACTCACGCTGTGGAGAGAACTTTGCTGTTCACAAGGTTGGCATTTTAATAAGTCAGTTTAAAAGGAGTTTCTGCATGTTTGATATAGGTTCTTTCTTATTTTAGCTGAAGTGGTGTTAGTAGTATACAAAGAATTTCTTCAATATTTCATTTAATTTATATCACCAATAACTTTCTTGCCTTCCAGTTGTAACTTTCATTTTAGTTCATTAACATGCTGCACCCAATTGCTAATAAAATGGAGGCTTACTGTATGCCATGCATGGATCTGTTTCAGAGTTCCAATTGGATTTCTCATCAATTTGATGCTTGTGCAAGTTGGTGGACGCAGGGGCCTGATGCTAACTTGCAGGTCAGTTTTCTATTTCTGTGTGTATCTTATTCGTAAATAACGGTGAGTGTATTACTAAAGCATCCTCTGAGCTGAGCCTGAAAAAGATGTGTTGTGCAATTTCTGAGATCAACTCCAAAACGTGTCATACTTAAAGGTGCAAGGGTGAGTCGATCTGAATTTGAGTTCAAATTCAAAAACTGGCGGTTGAAAAGTTTGCGAGTCAGCTTACGAGCTTTTACCCTTTTCTTTTATATTTTAATATCTATTTTTATTATTACTAATAGTGAAAGATTAATGATATTTTTCACTAAAAACAAAGGTGAGAATATTGAAACTTTTATCATAATAATATTGAGGAAAAAAACAATATTTATTGAAAATAACTACAGTATTATTTTGAAATAATTATGTATTATAACAAAAAAATAAATCCAATATTATTTTATTATTAATCTATTAAAATAAAAATAAAATAATTTAAAATTATACAATAATTTAAATGATAAAATGCAAAAATAAGGATGATAAATGAATAATATTATTACTTAAAACAAAAATAATTTGTATTGACTTAAACTGTCATTTTCTTCCCTTTTGTGAATGAGCTCAAGCCTAATTTCACAATCTCTCTGAGCTCCATCTTGTTTAAACAATTTTGAGCTTGAGCTCGAGAATTTTCAAAAGTTCAACTTGAGCTCAGTTTCTGTGCATCATTTATCATGCTTATGATTACATTTTCTTATCATTATGAGGATTGAATCTAGCTACTTCCAGGCTAGAAATGCCATTTTATTATTTTTATTTGGTTGGGGGGCTGGTATTGATTATTGCCAGAAGGAAATGCATTTACTTGATTGCTAGCCAATTCTCCTCATGAAATAGTATTCTTGTAATCCCATGTCATGAAGTACGCAAATTCTCTTCTGAAACTTTTTGGAACACTCAAGTTTTATTTATCTACGGAACATTCTGAATCATATGTTCATTGACATTTCTCCGAGTTACATTACCACCGTCTTTTTAGGTGGTTACAGATTGAACTTGCTAGAGATATGGGCTATACTGCTGCAAGATATGGCCATGTAATGTTTCCAGAGAATGTATATGAGCCAGCTCTAGAATTAGCTGAACTTTTGCTTGAAGGCGTGGGAAAAGGCAAGTTTACAATTTTTCTTTTCCTGTTATTCTTATGGACAAAAATACAAAATGACCATCATTTTTAATTATTTTTCTATGTATACTAGAATACACCTTAATAAAGTTCTTGCAAGGGTTTGCTTTTGCATTCCAATTTGGTTGTTGGCAATGCCCCCATGCTACGCTCCCCCAGCATAGGCCTACCATGCATTGCGCCTGTGGGTTTTGCCAGATTGTTTTAATTTCCTCTTCACTTGAAGAAATAACCACAAGCATGAAACACACATCTGCCTTTGGTCCAACAGCGTAAGTCTCACACGTAAAGTGCTAGGTTGGGGGTTGGAACCTAGTGAATACCTGGTGTGCGTGGGTATAAATTGAAAAAAAAAAACACATATCTGGTGAACATAACTAGGGATCCAATGAAGAATAGAAATTGTCATAATCTAAGTAATAAGGTCATGGAACTTTTAAAGTTGTTGGCTGTGCCAGAGAAAAATGTTTTCATTTTTCTCAATGGATGATAGAAAACAAAACAAGGTAGATATTATTTTCTAATAGGTATTCAATATATTTGGTCCTTTTTTGCCAACCTTGGTTGTATTAAGAGATGTGTATTCATGCAAAATTGTAAAGTCATTCTCTTTCATCTTCTAATAAAATTAAGGAGATAATTATTGCTCTAAAGGTATTAGGTAGAACACAACTTTCTTGCCTATATTACAGGTATGGCAAAAATTAACAACAATGAGATGAGCCAAGCAACCTAATGAATTCTCCATGTTTTCACAGTTATCTCTTGTCAGGAACCAGAACTGCCTGAAGGATCCATCTTGATAAATTGAAGGGTTCCTTTTCCCTTTACTAAGACAAATAGTCCTTTAACCTCTTCTTATTCCAGCCAATAGCATATCCTGTACCCATAAGTTAGCTTTTTCCGCTTAATAAATAAAGAATGAAACACAGAATTTGAAAAGTTAATAAGATAAAACTGCTTCATCTATGAATTGGCTAATAAAGTAGACTATTTATGATCAGTCTTTTACATATGCCTGTTTTCTTTTGAAGGAAAGAGAATGACAATTTTACTGTGTGAAATGTGCTGTTTTTTAGCACATTATAGCTCTTGAAATGCTTTCATGAAGCAATTGTCTTTGGCTTTACTTATTAACTTATATGTTTGAGTTCTATTACATTTGGGAACTTGATGTAAGAATAATGACAACTTGGTGCTACAAACTATGCTCCTTATCAGGACCACATGAAACTTTGGTATTATCCATAATGTATATGTCTGAATTTCAATGTGCCTGATGTATGTTTTGTTGTTCTGAACTTATGGGTCTGCTGAAGCAGTTGCATGTTCATTTCTGCTAACTTTAACTGTCATGTTCCCAGGATGGGCTTCCCGAGTTTACTTCTCAGATAATGGATCTACAGCAATAGAAATTGCTCTTAAAATGGCATTTCGCAAGTTCTTGTCTGATAATAAAGTGCTGTGGGACCTTGTGAATGGTAATGTGAATAGAAGATGCATGGATCTCAAGGTGAGTACAACTGTCCCAGATCGAAGATAGATATTGCTTAATTTAATGCAGTTGTTGCTCTTTGCCTCTCTCTCTCTCTCTCTCTCTCTCTCTCTCTCTCTCTCTCTCTCTCTCCATGCAGACGAAGAAAACTTTTTACTTCCAAGTTTCTCATTACTTTGCATTTATCCTCTCTTTTCCCAATTGGTGGTTAGAGGGACTGTCAATTGCCTGTTGGAGTAAGGACCAATTTGAGGGCATGTAGTTCTAAATGATTCTGGTTTCTTTTCATGCTTAATGACATGAAAAAGACACCGAAACACCCCTATTTTTGGAATGAACAAATCCAAACAGAAGAATCGGTAGTAGTTCCTAAGGGCTGGAAGAAGCGAACCAATGCTGACAGCAAAAATAAAAAGCAAAACTAGAGAGAGAGAGAGAGAGAGAGAGGGGTGGGGGGTGGGGAATCAAGCTTCATTCAACAATAAAAAATGATGGTTTGTTTGCAGTGCAAACTTAATTTATAGCTGCAACAGTGGTGGTAGCAATTCTGTAACAATTCAATCTAATGCATTTACCATTATGACCTCACTGCTCAGCTTAAAAAGACTACCTAACTCTCAGATCAGTGATTAAATGCAAGTTTAAGTTGTATGACCCCAAGGATTGAAGTCTGGAAATTGCTGTTGCGGTGTGTGAAGTTCACCCACAAACTGTCTTCTCACAGTTGAAAATTTAACCTACTTGCTTAATAAGGCGATTATTCCTCAGGACAAGTTTGCGATCCAAAATGGCCTCTGGTTCAAGTAACAATGTAATTATGTGCAGAAAGGGACACTTCACACTGGCAGCTACAGACTGGAATTTCATACATTCTTTAAGCTGGGATATGTTACCAGTTAAGGCCCTCCTCCAACAAAACTCCTATGGCCATGCACTGAACTAGGTGGTAGTGTTTTGCAGCATATTCTCCAAACAAATTCTGTGAGTCAGCAAGACACTTACCTCATGCGATTGCAAGGTAGCTTCAAGAGGTTCATCAGATGTGTGCCTAGGATCAATAAACTTCATTGTCATCATAGCTAACTGAGCAGGCTTCTACTGCAACATGTGGATCTTACTGTTTGAATGATCTTAGGCTTGGAAGGTGGAGACCCTTTCAATGAAACCTTCTGTGCTACCTCCTTATATGCCATTTTAAGCTGGTCAAAGTTCCAGCTTATGCTGCCTAGTGTGACCCGACATTGCACCCATAAAACTACATGTCTGCATCACAGCCTCCCAAGGGAAGCACCAATATGTCCGTGGCATCTTAGCAGCGTTCAAGTCAGGAAGTTATGCGTATTTCCTGTGTTTATAAGAGCACAGCTTTCCCCCACACAGAAGCAGAAGCACTGGCTCTCACGGTCATCTAGTAGTACCTGACAAGCATGAGTAGACATCTGGGAGTGATCAAAGGGTGGTTCATCACCACCAATTTGCTTCTGGAGAAATCAACTCATCCTCTTCTCCCTTCAATCCTTCTTCTTCCCCTTCTTTTTCTACTTTTGTAACATGCAACTGCTCTTGTTCTTGCATTGCTGATTGGAGCTATACTTCTCATCACAGCAAAAGCACAGTGCTTTGGCCATTTTCTCACCCATCTCAGCACTTGAGCAAACTTTCGATGCTTTAAAAGGAAATCTGGAGCTTGAGGGGAGACTAAGGTTTTTATTTGATGTATTGTAGGACTAATAATTCCTGGGTTGAGAGTATGTTCACTGAGAATAGTCTGGATTATAGCTGTTGAAAGGTTTGGAGTGGAAAAAGTGGGTTTCTGGTTTGACAACTGCTTTTTTGTCAATTCGGGGATTGTTCCACTAGTTTAGCCACACCAAAAGGGACTTCTCACGCTCTTCCCGTAGCTTACATTCAGACCAGCCAATTAAATGCGAGCCCATAAGTGTATAAGATGTAATGGTTAAACACGTGTTTTTCTTTTGTAAATTGCACGTAGCAATTTTCAATTGGATTGTTTCTTGTAACCTTTATTTGGAGCTAATCTGGAGTTTATATTTTCTCTTGATTAGGTTTTAGCTCTTAGAGGATCTTATCATGGTGATACATTAGGTGCTATGGAAGCCCAGGCACCTTCACCTTATACTGGTTTCCTCCAGCAACCCTGGTATGGTGCCTTTTTTTTTTTTATTAAATAAATCATGCATATGGTGCTCGCTTTTATTGGAAATGGTTTCCTTCTTGTCTTATTTGGTTTACTTTTCTATCTTAATTTCATATTTTTTTCCTCAAAAATTGCATTTTTGTCAAACCTTTTACTTTGCCTTCACTAATCCCTTCCAGGACATGATGGTACTTCTTTAGCTCAGTTTCTTTAGTATCAGCTCAGTAAATAGAAGTATTTCCATTGGATTTTATGTTGAGATTGAGAAACATTTCCTAATTATAACTTGCAGGAATTTTATTTCATACAACATTGCAGTTTCTCTTATTCAATGGGAGTATATTCTTGAAATTTTGGACATGTGGACCAATTAATACAGCTGTGAAAAATTAAATGCTGTAATCCACTGCTTAATTTGTGCTTCATAAATAATATGATCATAATAGCAAGCAATTTATAATTCTTGTGATTCTCCAGCCATGAGTTTGTATGGCTACATGTTATATCTTGCAATATGTTACAAAATAATCCAACTTCAATAACTTGTTGATCATGACCAGTAGTAGGACCAATACGATATTATAACCCCTTACAAAGGCAGTCATTAATTTTATTATTGGGTGTTTCAATGCTTACTCTCTTTTGATTTGCTGGGACTGTGTACGTGTTGAGTCCCTCTGTTTTATGTGCTGCTTATGATTGAGCAGAAGATGCACATGGATAGGGTTGGGGTGGGGTAGGAAGTATACCTACCAAATCAGGATTTTATTGTGCTACACTTGGGCGTTGGGTGTGTGTGTTTCTGTCATTTCTGTTCTATGTAATGTGTTTTACCTTATATTTTCTTCTTGTGGTAATCTATGTTTAAACGACAAGTTTCTTTGCATTTTAGTTTTATAATTCAAAGATTGTCAATCATTTACAAATTACTAGGTTATTTTTTCTGTTACATTTTGACCGTGTTGCCTCCTTTCCTGATTATTTTATGATTGATTTGATATGGTATTTATCTAAATTGACCCTCCACTATGAATATTATTTTTATTGTCAACTGTTTACTGCAACATTCTTCTTTTTGCATCCTGTACATCCCGTTTAATCTGGTTATGGTGTGTAATGAAGGAAAAACTATTGAAGAAACCTCGTGGAACTTTTTGTATTAATGGATCATGGAATTCTATAGGTACAGCGGAAGAGGAGTGTTTCTAGATCCACCAACAGTTGCCATGTATGATAGTATCTGGGAAGTTTCTCTCCCAGAGAAGATGCAATCCGCGAAATCAGGACAGGAATGTCTATGTAAGTGAAGTATTTTACATGGTATAACCAAATTACTTATTTTTAATGAGTTCTATTTTATTTTATCCTTTTCTTCTAGATAATGGTTGGACTCTTGTGTAGCTTTCTGTTCACGTGATGAAATTTTCAAGAGCGCCCGGGATGCTTCAGATCTTGCTAGCCTTTACACTTCCTCTATATTAAAAGAGTTGCTGTTGATTTCAGATCCTAATAGGCTTTGCCATATTGGTGCATTGATTATTGAGCCAGGCAAGTATGGTTTATATTTTTTATCTTCATTTTTGGATCTTTGCAAATTTGATTAAGTTCTTTATCTTCTTGGGGTTCAGGGTCTCTAAAAGTTGATTGAGGTTTTAGGAGAGTCACTTAGAAGCATCGAGATGCTGCAGGTAGTAGGATGGGAAACCACATCCCTCAGAAGGTTGTATGGAGTGGTTGCTCTTCGACTTGAATTAATATTTCGTACTCAATTTACATACTTCAACCACACAAAGCAATTTGTATGAGATTGAGATATATACTGTTCCTTAAGCTCTAAGTTCGTTCTATGAAACAAGGACTCCGTGATTTTGCCTTGTTTCCATTCAGCATTTAGCTGATGTTCTAGTGGATACTGTTGACCCGTTAGATTTATGAGTCAGCTGAGAAAGGAAATGAGGAAATTCTGTCTTTTCACATGAATTCTGTGTCAAGACAGGCTAATGTCTTTGAGATTTTGCTTTCCTTGAGGTGCTTCATCATATTATAAAAGTGGGAAATGTTATATGCTTTTAATTGCAAAATTACAGTGGTACAGGGTGCTGGTGGAATGCAAATGATTGATCCACTCTATCAGCGTATACTTGTTAAAGAATGCAGATGCCGAAACATTCCTGTTATATTTGATGAAGTTTTTACAGGATTCTGGCGTCTTGGAAGAGAGGTTGGTTGGTTACAATATTTTCAATTGCAGTATCCTTTTTGTTTTCTTCTTGCAGTTACTTGACTAGATGCTCATTCAGTCTGCAGCAGAAATGCTCCACTGTCAGCCGGATATTGCCTGTTATGCAAAGCTGATGACTGGTGGCATCATACCCTTGGCTGCTACATTAGCATCAAATGCTATTTTTGGAGCATTTACAGGAGATTCTAAGGTGATTAATACATGTAGTCAACAACATATATGTGGTCATTATGGCCTTTGTAGGTTCTGTAAAATCTTTATGGTTGGTTCGATCAACATTAGGAATTGTCCTCTCTCCGTCCTCTTGCAGAAGCATCTCAAAAACATAGAAAACTCATTAGACTAATGGATGTTTAAAGAGCTTTTATCTTCTATGCCTTGGTCTTGTTAAAATATATAACCACTGATCCTATTCAGTAAGATGAGCATATAATCAGTATCCCTGTGGCTCAGCATACACTTGGAAATGTTAAGTGGTGTAGTTGTTAAGAGGTTGGTGTTAATGGTGTCACTGTTTTATCAATTAAAGTTTCTTGACCAATAACTGGAGTCTGATGATTTCCCCCCCTAAATAATATTTATATCAGCATGAAGAGATTGGTTGGTATTCTGTAGATGGATGGGCTAAAGTATATTTATCATGATCATCTTCACCATTAATATTATTCATCTTTTGCTACCATCTAACAGGTTATTATGTTACCTTCTTTTTCTTATTGCGTAATTAAGCTACTAAGATAGCTTTATTAATTTAGAGATACTTACCGTCCCCATAACTTTTGAATTTTTATTGCTGACTGGAGCATTTTCATGCTTACAATTGTCCTGTGATATCTCTACTGTAATTTCAGCTTAAGGCTCTGTTGCACGGCCATTCATATTCTGCACATGCCATGGGATGTATGGCTGCTGTTAAGTCTGTCAAATGGTTCAAGGACTGTAACACGAACATGAATTTGATATCTGAATCAAGATTGCTTCAGGAGGTAAATTTATTTTTTTGCGAGCCCATTTGCCTCATATTATGGATCACTAGAAAGTTCTCAATTTGATATCCCAAGTTTCAGCAGTCATGAATACCATCTCTAAAAGCCTTTTTCCTTTTCTGGTGCCTGCAGTTGTGGGATACAGAGCTAGTGCTACAGATATCTTTACTTCCAGCAGTCCATAGAGTGCTGGCACTGGGAACTCTCTGTGCCATTGAACTTCTAGCTGAAGGCTCTAACGCTGGGTAATAGCAAAAGGGCTTTTGAATTATTGGTTGCTAACGAATATAACATCTCAATTTACGGTTGAAATTTCAGTGTCAATTTTCATTCTCTGTTGTGAAAATTCTTACACAGAACTTTTGGATGCATAATTCAGGTATGCATCGATGTATGCTAGTACTCTCCTAAAGAAGCTCGGAGAAGATGGCATCTATATGAGGCCACTGGGTAATGTCATTTACCTAATGTGTGGCCCTTGTATTTCTCCAGACATCTGCCGCGGCATTCTGGAGAAAGTTTATGCCAGAATTCTTGAGTTTGGCCAACAGAAAGATAAATCTGCCATTTGTGCAGTTTGATTATCTTCATCTAATTTGCTGGATGAAAGGTAGTCAACGGATAACAAGATAAAAGTAAAAGTTCCAGAGATTAGAGGTATTTGCTGAAATTTTGTGGACTTGACCATGTATTCTTTAGCTGTCTGCTTAAGATTGTGAACATGCAAAGTACATAGGTGTCACCTAGTACTATAAACTCTCAGAATTTCCTCGTAGTAATTCAATTATTAATTCCAACAATTTCCTTAGGGAATGTTTGGTTATGTTTTTTGTATGATTTTATTATGTGTTTTAAGAAAGTTAATTATTGGAGAATGTAAAAGTTGTGTTGAGGAATGTAATTGATTTTTGGTTATATTTTAGGAAATAGTTAAAAATTGGTTTTGAAGAATTTTGGTATGTTTGTTTATATTTTGGGCGGAGACATTTTTTAGTGTAGTAGTCAAATTAATGCTTTTTTATTAGGTTTTTGAGGTGAAAATGTAATTGAGTGATATTTTTATTATTAGAATAATAATAAAATATATATAATATGTATATATATTGGAAAAAGTGAAAATTTTGGGGATAATGAAGGATAGTAGATGATATTTTTTAGGAAACTATTTTTTGTATTTTGAAAAGAAAATGAGGATATGTTTAATTATATTTCTACAAAATAATTTTGTTCTAGAGAAACATAACCAAACATTTCCTTATTTTGCTTGCTTAGTCTCACATCTCCTTATCTATTAGAATAATAATCCTTATTGTCCTTGTAATAATTGTTGCATGTTAACACGAAAAAAGTCTTGTCAGTTACAAGAATATGTTTCTAAAAAGTCAGATTACCTGAACTGAGAATCTTAAACAGGAACGCTACTTTTGAATAATAGTAATTCTCCATGATCAATCCACCGACATGTATATAGTTTTGCAAAAAAATAGTGTTATATCATATACATATATATATATATTAAATTTCAATCAATTATTTTTATAAAAAAAAATATTTAATATGATTATTATTTTATTTATAACATAGAATAAAAATTAAATAACCAATGAAATAGAGGATTTAAGCTGTGTATAATTTTTTTTTCCTTTTTTTTCAACCAAAATAACTTGTTCTGCTTTTATTTTTTATTCTTTTTTTATTTTACTTCAAGCGTTTAGCCCTAACTCATTTTAACTGAACTCCGAACCCACCAATGGCATAAAAAATGATACACCAATAACTTTTTGAGTTTGAGAAATATCCTTCAATAAGGATCGTATGATTCATATTAATATAAGATTGATTCTATTGCTAAAATGATATAAAATAATTGTCATTTTATATAAAAATACCTAATATTGTTAAAAAATCTGGAGTTCAAAGATCACACAATTACTTGGCCAACTGACTGATGATAAACATCTAACTTTATGTATTTAACATGGTCTTAAAACATCAAAAACTATAATTAAATATTAAAAAATTGTATTTATTGTGAAAACAATAAATAAAACTCCCATCTTCACATTTTTTTGATGCAATATGAAGAGATGAAGGGGCATCCCACCCACCCTCACAGTACATTATTCTACATTACAAGATAGATGTAATGTCAACTCTGCAGTTGGATGGATTTAGTTAATATTTTAGCCTACTTTGACTTTTGTGCTGTTAAGAGTGTATTAGCCCTAATTTGGCTAAACAATCATTGGATACAACACTCTAATATTCATTCGAAGGATGCTGTTTTTATGATTAGTACATTCTCGTTTTTCACTTTTATCGTTTTTAAATGATAAATTAAATGTATAATTATTGAAACCCTACATTGTTTTCATTATGCTATCATCTATAATTAAATGCAATATTTTTTAGGGTAAAACTTATTTTACTCCATTTACTCAAATTTCGTCCCACTTTATCCTCATATACTTTTAATTGCATCACTTTACCTTTCTGTACTTTCAGTTTTACTTAAATTATTCAATTTAATTAAATTCTTTTTATCTCCTTAACATTATTAACTTTTTCTTTTCAAAAGACGAAATTGCCCATAATTTTTAATTGCTCATTTAACAAATAAAATCCATCTTCTCCATAAAAAAGGAAAAAATTATATTTGAAGATATAGAAATATAAAATCACCAAAGACATATAACAGAAATGCATTTCTTAAAGACCAACTTCAAATGCCTATGTGAAATCTCACTTATATGTATTTTCCTACTTTGTGCTAAAGGTAGTTTTTTTTTTTTCTTCAAATTTTGATGATTTCATAGAGGGATATATTAGGTAATAAAATAGAGCCAGTAAAGCAATTCTATAGAGGAAAAAAGGGGTCTGCATATTATTAATTGAGTTTTCTTTAGTAAAAATCATTGTCTATTCTACATATGTACTATTGATGTATGATACGAGTTTATATTTGCAGTGCAATCAATAGTGATGTCCAAGTTTTATCTTTTCAGCATTCAACTTTGATCTTTTAATAAGAGAAGAGTAGCTGATAGAGATTGGCAAAAAAAATTAACATATAGGCATTTCGGATATATTAATATAAAATATGGTCATCTAATCATTTTTGCTTGGTTTGCTAACAGAAATTAAAGAGCCTTTAACAGTGTTAAAGTAAGTGAAGTAAAATTAAGAGTACAAGGAGGCAAAACGATGTAATTAAAAGTATAAGGGAGTAAAGTGGGACGAAGTTTGAATACAAGGGGATAAAGTGAATTTTACCCTATTTTTTATATTAGAAATAATTTAGAATATTGCTTAATAAAATATTATCTCTAACTTGTAATCATGTATGCCAAAGGACAAAAACGATATCTAATATGTTGCCAATTTCAAGTCCAAAAAAATTACAAACTTTTACTTCTTCAAAATCAAAAATTAGTAAAAGTCTAAGATATCAAAACAACTGATAACTAGATTTACACGTCTCCCAAGCAAAAGCATGTCACCATATCATTGTGAATTGCATCTAAATTTTAGGCAATCAAGAATTAGTATCACAATATGCATTATATGATTTTAAAATAAGGCCACTATATTATATTTTGTACCATATAGCTATATAAGAGTCATCAATTAATCCTATGCAAAAATTTAAATTACATCTATACTATTATATATACCAATATGGTGTTTTATTATAATGCATAATTTTTGATCAAATTTTAAATTTGTAATTAAATTAATTATAACACACTTAATTGATTAAAGGCAACAAAATAAGGGCACATTTCAAAATAGTCATCAATGATAATTTAAGTTGACGATTTAGTATTAATTTCTTTATGTGCTGAGGCACATATTAAAATAATTTATAAATATAGTAAAATAGCCTCTTTATAAGACAATATTATTGAGTAATTAGTTAATTCAATAATATCATTTTTTATTTTTTTTTATAGAAGAAAGGGAGGGGAAAGGCGTCTAATATAGCAACTTTCCTTGGGCGTAATCATAGAGTCCCCACCGTTGTGGAATGATCGGTTTGAATCATAGCTACTGTCCAAAGGGCGAGCCCATCACCACAGCCCTACTGAAGTGCTAGTCAGTCGAGGAACCTCTATCAAAGAGGTGACTGATTCACGGACTATTACTACAAATGAGTTCGAACATGTGACCTTTTTGTGGGAAGTAATAGGCCCTGTTCAATTAGATTACCACCTTAATGGTCAATAATATCATCTTTATATATGTGAAGATGATATTTATATATGTAATTTAAATTTTAATCAATTCTTGATATATGGTTATGCAAATAAAAAATATTTATAAAGCATGGTAATAGATTTTTGAAATCTTGTTTAAAGTTTCCAAGGGAAAGAGGGGTACAGCTGGCAAATTTCATTATCGCATAGCATATTTTCTCTGGGGTCATATTTATCAATATATCATGTAATGGGACCTATGTTCGGACAAAAAACTGACGTGGTGGAGTTTAACTCATGGGCCGTCGGCTTTTCCGGATCCGAACGCTTTATATATTTCTTCTAATCTATATAACCTCACTCCTGAGTCCTGCCAATCCGCCCACGCACCCAAATATCTGAAAGCCCCATCAAAATCGATGCCCAGAATTTAGAGAAAAAGCCGCTGTACATGTAAAAACACAAGCAGGAGCAATCACTGCTATTAATTATGACTCTTAGTACCGAAACCCAAGAAGACCTCTCACTATTCTTCTTTATTACCACATAGTATTTCTTTACCACTGTCTGTGTCTTTAGTCACCATCATCATCCGGAGCACAAACTAATACACTATTTGACGCACACACGACACCCATTGATAATATCCGTTTCTACGCTAGCAATTAGGTAATTTTGTTGATTTTATGCACCTTTTTGGTATGTTTGTTTGTGGGGGATGGGTTTGTCATGTTGATTGATGTAGTTGGGGGATCTGGGTTTTTGAAGAGAAAATTGAGATGGGTTTTTGATATTTGGGCGAACTAAGATCTGTTTGACTTATTTTACAATCATTCTGGGCTTTGACTTGGTAATGGGTTTTAGAGTATAATTGTTCTATTTATCGAACTTTTTTGGTGTGTGAAGTGTAAATGCAGACTAGGTATATGGAGAGAACTAACTCGATGAAAGGGAGAGGGAAAAGGAGCTTGGAAGGTGGTGATGATGAAGAGCAGGGGCCAGAGAGAAAAAGACCTGCTTTGGCTAGGTAAAAAGATTATTCTTTCCGTGATTTTCCTTTCCATATGGTGTTTGATTTCTATTATGCGAAATTCTGTATCTTTTTGAACAAATACCTGTGAACATAAGACACTAGGGGAGCCATTGCTGGGTTTATTATCTTTGAGGTATAGATTTTGAGAGAAAAAAGTGAAGTAATTATAGAGAAATAAGAATGATTTTTTAGAATGTGCTTGGATGCCTGATAAAAGTGTAATAATTGTAGATGATTATTTGACATGTCTTTTGATGAGAAGTTGTTTGGATAAGACATAAAAGGACAAGGAGTTAGATAAAGTAGTTTTACAGAAATGAGAATGAAATAGAAGTGTAATGATTTCTGTTGATTTGACATGTCTTTTGAGAAGTTGTTTGAAGTAACTCTATAATTTCTTTTTCCAAACTCCACAAATACACACAAGGCTAAGAGAAACTGTGTTTTAGAGATGGAATTTGGGGAGAACTGCTAACAAGCAATCACTTCCTGCCGTTCCTTTACTTATTTTTGTGTTGAATTATCGAATCATCCTTGCCACTTTGTTGAAATTTTTTTTGGTTAATTTGGCTGTTAAGAGCATGACAACTGATGTTGAAGCAATTCATTGCCCTTTTTCTGTTAATAGCTACAAGTCAGTGGAGTTTATTGTCATGAATGTTCCCTCTATGTATTCTTGTCTAATTTCACCTGATTCACCACCATCCTGGTCTGGATCTACTTCTAGGTGAGATTATAACAGTATTATTGCTGTGGATTACTCTTCTGTGTGTTCATTAATATCCCAGCTCTTTGCATATTAAATTATTGGGTAGCAAATTGGGATTTATGCTTAAATTCAATGCAATGGGACGTGAGGTGATATAGAAATGGAAATTCTGAAATTGCAAGGAGTTGTTATTGTTCTTTCTGTGGTAACTTTCCCTAACTGGGAGTTCTAGCTCTTTCTCCCAAATTTTGTAGATTCCACTGTTTTAATGAGATGACTGTAACCTGCGCTTGAACAAATTGAGTAAAAGCTCATCTCAAGTGTTGTTTCGCAATGTTCTATATTATTGTGAACATAAGTGATGGCATTTAGGCGTGTTTGTGTTCATAATTTCAGTGAATTGGAGGAAGGCTTTTTACTGGTTTTATTGCTCATTTTCAAGATGTGTTGTTACTAAGGGGGACTCTATGATGATTCCAGTGTTTTCTCTGTTTTGAATGTATGATTTCTTCAACCTCTGTTGTGAGGTTTATTAGACCAGGACACTGCTAAGTGAAGTACGGGTCATCCAGTGTTATGCATTTGGTGTTTGGGATTTTAAATTAAGTTTATAAACTGAGACCGGTACTGTATATAATTATTGCTTAGTCCCTTAAGTATATGATTGTGAATTAGAATTTTAAGAGCAAATGTGTAAGTTTTAGCATTATTATATGTTATAGCTTGAGATTTTGATTGATCGATTGGCGAATGTATGTGGTTTCTTAAGTTGGAAAGTTTGCTGCATGTTTCTGTACTAGCTCAAGTGAGCTTCTTTTGATCTTGATTCTTTTTCTATTTTTGTTTTGTAAATTTGATTCTCTGTTTCATCTGTCTTACAATTTAATGTATACATATATTGTTGCTTGAACGATGCCAAGTGGATGCAAATACAGTGATTGTTTGATAAATTCGTGTGTTTTGTGCAGTGTTATCGTGGAAGCTCTAAAAGTGGATAGTCTCCAGAAGCTTTGCTCATCCTTAGAACCAATTCTTCGGAGAGTGGTAAAGATGAATGCCTTTTCAATTGTGATTTGACATTTGTTTTTCTTTCTGTTTTAGATATGGCTTTTACTTATAGTAGAAGCAGATACTCACTGTGATATATCCCCGAACTCTCTCCTTGGACTTATTCTATACCTCCACCTTTCACCACCTCCCTCCGTCCACACCCCAGCCCACCACCCCAACCCCCCTTTCTCTTAAATTTTTTTAAGCATTAAACATGAAATAGTTTTATTAAAGATTATGCATGAGCTCATTAATTGGAACTTCTATCATTCACGATTAGTAGAACACTCTGTATCTTGTCCTTAGGTAAAAGAAGTTGATTTCACTTTATATGATCAGCATATGGTACTCCTAGTATTACAATGGTGAAAGCATATCTTTTCTTTAAAGTTATACTTATTGGATAGTGCTTGCTCTCATCTATTAATGTATCAACTTCAATAAACTTCCATGGAACTTCTTGGTTTACACATAACTTTTGTCTTGAACAGGTTAGTGAAGAAGTTGAACGAGCTTTGGCTAAGCTGGGCCCTGCTAAGCTGAATGGGAGGTTGGGTATTTTGATTCATAACTTATGAAATGGCAATGCTTGACATTAGTGCATATTGATATAATAGAAGTTCTCAAAGGATATATTTTGTCTACTGTTTTGGCATGTCGTGTTTCATCAATCTCTTTCTATATCTTGTTAATACAAAATGCCAAAAGATGCTGATGGTCAACAGGTCAAGTATTTATGAAGTTTTGTTATATGTGTTTTGCCTGTGCATTATAAATCCTTTTTGTATTGCTTTGTCAACATGTTTCCGTATCAAATGCTCTATAATAAGAAATTTTAGTTATTTCACCATAAAAGATAAAAGATTAAAAGGAGAAAAAGAGAAATACATGTATCAAACTCTTCCACTTTCATTCAATTTTTTTAATTGCCTTGTTTTGTATTTCCAGCAGTACGTTTCTCCACTATATTATTTGAGCTGCCTTTGTTTCTGAAACTTCTTCCTAACACTTTGAGATTTCAGTTCATCTCCTAAACGGATTGAAGGGCCAAATGGGAGGAACTTGCAGCTTCACTTTAAGTCCAGGATTTCTCTTCCGTTATTCACTGGGGGGAAAGTAGAGGGTGAGCAGGGTGCTGCAATTCATGTTGTACTAATTGATGTGAACACTGGTCATGTTGTAACATCTGGACCCGAATCTTCGATGAAGCTGGACATTGTTGTGCTAGAAGGTGACTTCAATAATGAAGATGATGAAGGCTGGACTCAAGAAGAGTTCGAAAGTCATGTTGTGAAAGAGCGTGAGGGAAAAAGACCTCTTTTGACTGGGGATTTGCAAGTTACACTCAAGGAAGGTGTTGGAACTCTGGGTGATCTTACATTTACAGATAATTCCAGTTGGATAAGGAGCCGGAAGTTCAGACTTGGTCTGAAGGTTGCATCAGGATATTGTGAGGGAATCCGCATTCGGGAAGCTAAGACGGAAGCTTTTACTGTCAAAGATCATCGAGGGGAATGTATGCATTTTTACTTTTTCAGTTCTAACCTGTAAGCATGAATGCGATATATTGATGTCAATACAATAGAACACAAACATGAGATATGGCAGTGTTTAGAAAAATTAGGACATCACTCAGTTGGAATACAGGACATGAAAACAAGTTAATGTGCAGAATATATTAGGCGTTCAACAATCAATTATCATATTATTTCCTAAGCATGAAATATTAGGTCAAATAAATGCACATTCACAGTCACTATTGTCTAAATGCTCAAAGTTAAAGACTTTTCAAAGATAGAGGGGTCAATAAGGAAGATTAAAAGACAGACATCAAAGAGATATGGAAACATAAAAAGAGAAGTATCTGTGTTGTTTGTTTATGTTTATCTTGTATTTCAGAAGGCCTGTAAGTTTGGTACAATTTGAAACAAACCTGCTATGTAAATGCTGCATCTGATACCGTGTCCAGAATATGTTTGGAGCTGTGTGTATTTCTTTCTTTCTCTTTCATTTGGACACTTCTTTCATAATTCAAGTTTCTCATTGTCTTGAAATCTCTACTGAAGTGTCTCTTCGTGTGTTGATATATTTACTGTAAGCATCTTTTCTCCTGACAGTGTACAAGAAACATTATCCACCTGCTTTGAGTGATGAAATATGGAGATTGGAGAAGATCGGTAAGGATGGATCATTCCACAGGAGGCTTAATAATGCTGGGATATTTACTGTAGAGGACTTCCTTCGGCTTGTAGTCAGGGACTCTCAAAAATTGAGGAATGTTAGTATCTGTGAGTCATTTTTATATTAAAAATGCTCTTTTGATAATTTAATTTGTTTTTTTCTTGCATTGGCAGATACTTGGGAGTGGTATGTCGAATAAGATGTGGGATGCCCTCATAGAACATGCCAAGACTTGTGTCTTGAGTGGGAAGCTTTATGTATATTACCCTGATGATACAAGAAGTGTAGGTGTTGTTTTTAACAATATCTACGAGCTGAGTGGCCTCATAGCTAATGATCAATATTATCCAGCAGATTCACTTTCTGACAGCCAGAAGGTTCGTCATTTTTCTTCTAAAATGAGGATGCTTGTTAGTAGACTATCACTTGATTTCTTTGTTGCACGTAATTAGCCTTCCATGTATTATGTTTTTGTTAATTTAAGTTGAGGAAAGTTTGCTAACGGATTATATGATACTTTTGCACTAATGTTACTTTTAATGTGAGATGAATTGTTTAGAAATGAAATCAATTAGACTTTGCTGTAAGTAAACAGCAGAACTAGTGGAGTGTCATATTGATCAGTAGAAAATCAGTGTAAAGTATTCGAGACATTCTATGTTGTTGATGTAGGTTATTGGTAGTAGTTTGCTTCAATGTGTTATATGGTGCGTGTGCCTAAGTCAAACTGTTGGTGGGTGTATTTGTAATTTTTCAGAAGGTTGTTTTGTTTTATAAATCAAATTATTCCATTTAATTTTTGCAAAGGTTTTGAGTCTTTTAACTTTAAAAAGTTCTTTCACTCTGCTTGAGTATCTATTTCATGTTATCCTTTGTGGATTCAAACTCCAGATTGAATTGATTATTTTAAATCACCTAAGGAGCGTTAATGGGATAGCTTTGGAAGATGAGGTCAAAAGTAGAAGATTTTGTTTGTAAACATAGATTGGCATCTATTTTGTGTCTTCCATATATTTAGTCCCCAAGCTGGAATTATTGTACTGTATTTTTATTTTTACTTTTTGCATTTATATATAATTTAGATGTAATCCTGTAATAAGGCGAATGATTTTGCCTAAGGATGCCATCTGGGAGACTATAAGCGATGCCATATTTTCGTCAGATCAGCCTCTAATTTCTAGTGAAGGCATTGAAATATTCTCTGAACTTTTTGTACCTGTAGGTATATGTGGATACCTGGGTGAAGAAAGCATATGATAATTGGAATCAAGTTGTGGAGTATGATGGAAAATCACTGTTGAATTTCAAGCAAGTTAAGAAGTTGAGCACCTCACGGGATGATCTTCCTTTGGGCCCAGTCAATTATCCTAATTCTTTGGACAATCAGCTTCCGCAGCAGAGATTGCCAGTTTCAATTCCCTCTGAGCCATCAATGGATCAGAGCCTGCTAATTGGAGGTGAGCATAGTCATACTGAAAGCAATTATCTTTTGCTCGACAGTAATAACTTATAACCCCCAAGAATCACATTTTTGATC
This sequence comes from Jacaranda mimosifolia, assembly GCA_018894105.1. Classification (NCBI taxonomy): domain Eukaryota; kingdom Viridiplantae; phylum Streptophyta; class Magnoliopsida; order Lamiales; family Bignoniaceae; genus Jacaranda; species Jacaranda mimosifolia. The sequence continues at coordinate 55,047,258 of CM032117.1, forward strand.
GTTTGTTTGTTTCATTTAGTCCTTGGTAATATCTTAACTTTTAAGGCCATAGATATTTTTTGGTTTAGACGTCCTGTAAGCATGCTCTATGCGGTTTCAATTATTTCATGTAAAGTCTAATAAATGACTTAGGGTGAGAAATATGACATGTTTTGATTCTGCTGTAAATTGTAATTGACGTCTCCATTATACCTTTAATACAGACTAGCTTGCTTTTTGTCTTCTCCTTTGGAGGCATATATATTTATCGATTTCTGTTTAATTTTAGTTACATTTTGAGTCTTCACAAGGAACTTGAATTATTTAGTTACACTTTGGTTTGGTGGGATATCATGCTAAAGTGATTAACACTTTACTCGACTGACCCAGGTTCAGGTTATAATGACAATATGACTACAAGATATCCTACGAAGTCTCAGCTTGTAAATTCTAGTTCACGAAGCCAGTTTGACACGGCCTCCTTTGTACAGCATGAGCAGCAAATTGGCCATCCTAACCAATTCCAAATTGCTGCCTATGATAATAGGGTTGGCCTTGCCCTAGGTCCTCCTCAATCATCGCCATCATTCCGAGAGGGTGACTCATCCCTTCAGCCAGCCAATATTAATCCTTTTGAGGACTGGCCCAGTAACCGGGAGAAGGGCGTTGATGACTTCTTGTCGGAGGAGGAAATTCGTATCAGAAGTCATGAAATACTCGAGAATGAAGATATGCAGCATTTGCTTCGGCTTTTCAGCATGGGTGGCCATGCCTCTACTAATGTGCCTGAAGATGGGTTTAGTTTTCCTTCTTACATGCCTTCACCGTCTCCTGGATTCAGCTATAATGAGGATCGGACCCGTTCTGGAAAGGCTGTTGTCGGCTGGCTTAAGATCAAAGCTGCGATGAGATGGGGCATATTCATCAGGAAGAAAGCAGCTGAAAGGAGGGCACAGATTGTGGAATTAGAAGATGAGTAGAGTTTGTTCTAAAATGGTCAGAATTATTACTCACCCGCCATCTGACAATTGCCAAAACTCTTCTTAGTTGCCTGTAGGATTGTTTGGATTGATGACTGAAAGGGAATGTATTTTCTCCGGAGTCTTGAAGACCTCAGTTGTTTCTGTATCAGAAATCCATGGTTCTATATAAAGCTTCTTGTACAGTAAGTTTGCTTATAACACTTATTATTAACTTGGTTGCTACTTACTCTCAGTAGCTGTATGGTGGACTATGGTGGACATATGATTCAATGACGATTGAAGTGCCTTACATTTGTTAAGGACTCAAAAGTCAGATTAGGGAAACTCTAAAATTCCTGTATGTTGATGTTGATAATAACAACTAGTTTTTTGATGTTCTTCCTTTTCTGTTGGGATTTGCTTATTCCTTTATTCAGCATCTGAATTTCTACAATAGCATCAGGATCTGCTTATATTATGGATTTTGCTTATATTATGGATTTGCTTATACAATCAATTTCCGTTGGGATTTGCTTATATTATGGATCTGCCATCTGTGGGAGTGTTCTTGATCATGGAAATTCGGCTTGATTATCAATATTTGCATGAGAAGGCTGTCTGGTTTAAAATGATCGATTTTGTTGGCTTCAAGTTTTAGTTGCTCATAAGTTGTGGCAAATTAAACCAACAAGTTAATCAGCAGAATACATATTATGTTGGAAATCTTCAAGTTGATAAGCTCCTTGACTTGTATAACTTTGACAAAATATTAGTTGAAAAGAGGAGATTTTGGATTGCTTGAAAGTGTTGGTTTCCAGCTGCTAACATTTGGGTAATTTCTCTTTTTGGTGAATGGTTTTTGGTTGTATTCCGGTTGCTGTTTCTGAAAACAAGTGAATATGCTAAGCATTGAAATCATACATAAGACTTTCTTAGCTAATATATATATATATATATATATATATTCTATCATAAAACATCTTCAATTCATACCTATGCTGCAGAAGTTATCAAACAAAATTAATGAAAGAATTCTCTCTTTACTTAAATTCTACCAAAATCAAAGAATATACTAGACATCTTGTGGTCTAAGGAATTGAAGCACAGAAATCCCAGCCTTTTCTAGTTGTCTACAGCCTTATGCTGATCTATTGATGGCACACTCTGGAGGGAAGCCCTGAGGAAACCGCTTAGCGTCCGAGCAGTAATTGTATATCATGTAATTCTTCTGCACCCATTTCAAACTTTCTTGGCTTGTGGCATCCAATTCTTGATTCAGCCACCCATTATTTCTAGTTGCAGTTGAAGAACTAGAACTGCAAGAAGATGAGCCAGAGGACCAAATACAGGCATCTTCGGCATTGAAATTCCTGTATGAGGCAGTAAAAGGAGCTTGTGACCAATCAGTTTTCACTAGCCCACCTCTTGTTGCCCAGTCATCTGCATTCCAAAGGCTGGAGTAAATCCTCAGTGGCTGGCTCTTTGGGTATGCCACCCCAACTGACTCTGCATTCTTGAACTCTCTTATTGGTGTTCCATCCACAGAAAAGCTGCAAATAATAAGCAAAAATACTAGTTATAGACCAAGCCCAGAAAGAAATGAATCTGAAAATACAATCCAAACAAGGTGCAAATCCATATGCTAACATGATGCGTTGGGGATTCCAGAGGATGGAGTAAGTGTGGAAATCTGCAGTTGGGTCGAACCAGAGGTAGAATTGCTGCTCCCTGTTGCCTTTTCCTTGGCTGAACACATTGGTGTGAAGAATATAGGGATCACCACTGAGGTTTCCCAAGAACTCAAAGTCTATTTCATCATGAGTTGGCCCTTGTGATGACAACTGCACACAAAAGAAAATAAACAAGAACAGCAAAAATTAGCTTTCTTTCGCAAGTGCTTTTAGCTTAGTTCAATGGGGAAAAAAAATGCATGCTCACATAGTAGGCAGTGACAGTGCCAGCAGAATTTCCAGGAACAAGTTTGATTTGCATGTCAATCTTGCCAAACAGATACTCATTCTTGGACTGGAAGCCAGAGCCAGAAACTTTGTCAAGTGAAAGAGTGAGAAGTTGGCCATTGTTGAGTATCTTAGCCCGGCCATCGCCCCATGTTATGTCGAAATCTTGATGAAAATTGCCCGCAAATGCAGCAATACAGGAGCTCATCAAAAGGGCGGCTATGACATAGCTCAGAGAAGCCATTTTTTGTGTTTGCATAATTGATATTATTGTCTGAGGGACTGAAGTGTCGAAAAATTATATCAAGTGTATAGACCTAGGAACTACGAAGATGAGAAGCTGTGGATTATGGGATGATACGAAATTGGACGTCTAAGTCTGTTTTTATAGTGTCTGGGACTCGTAGGTGGTAGGAAAGATCATAGGAAGTTCCCATGGGCACCAAGTTGTGGGGTGAAAAAGTTGGGGATAAAAAGTTTTGAGCTGGACACAGATGGCTAATATAATTAATTCCCAAAAAGTGTGCAGCTAGCAACAGCCCATGTCCCCTTTTACAGAACACAGTTTGAAGCATTAGACAAAATGAATTTTGCAAGTGGGGCGAACTTGCTTTGCAATTCTACCACAAGGTTTAGATATGTGGTTTTATTTTGGGGTATTTTATTCCGGGGTGTTTTTAGATATTTTGGTAGAATATACTTTTATCATAAAATTTGATAATAATGTGTTGAAAATGAAGTTATATTTACTTAGGACAAATTACAAATTTTGCTTTAGATTTTCGTTTGATAGTGATGACATATTTTTTATATTGTTTGATGTTATTTTCATAGTGATATATAACCAATATATATATATTAAAATAATATATAGAAGATAAATACATAGTTTCATTGATGTAATCATTTGAATTTTTTAATAATATTTTGGGAGAAAAAATTTAGCAATATATATTTTTGTTTCCTTTTAACATTTTCCTTATAGGAAGATAAAACCAACTTGCTAATATTTGCCAAGACATTCAAAACGGTCCAAAAGTATCTCTATTTTTCAAGCACACATCATTACTATATATACATATATATCTTCTCACATTGTAATTACACATACACAAAAATAATAATATAAAAATTACATCTTTAATATATGTTTTATTTTTTATTTTACTTCATGTATATATATATAAAATGTATTTGGTCCACAATTAATTATTTTTATATGAAAACATCTAGAATAATTGACATATATATGCATGAAATAAAATATATTGCAACAGTAGATTCAAATAGATTGAAATGATTATGGACTTATTAATTCATGATTATACCCTTAAGCAATTAATCTTCTTCTCCTTTGCTGAAAACCAAAAAAAAAGAAAAAAAAAAGGGAGAAGCAATCTCTTTTTTCTTCTTCATACGAAGTCTCAAGATATTATAGGGGGAATTAAGATTCTTTTTTGCTGCAGTTGTAAGCTCGTGTATTGATAATATGATCATGCACAATAAATTTAAAACCTTGCCCACATCCTGTCTCACCCTCTATTTTTTACTTCCCCACCCATTTTCTTCTCTTTCCTCAACTTTGAAGGCATTGTCAAAACTCGAATTATTGAGGGTTGAGGTCCTTGAGGAGAAAGATAAAAAATAGGGTTAATTACCCAGACCCTTGGGGTTTAGCCTAATTACAACAAGAAATACTAGTTTCAAGAAATTATAAATATCCCCCTAAAGCTGATAGTGTGCCGTTAAATCGACCAATACAGGGTATCAATCTCCCTTCAATCGACTAAACTATGGTTGAAAGATCCACTGCCAGAAAATCGTCTCGACCCGATGAGGTCATGCATTCGACCAGAGTGTGGCGGAGAGACCCATGGTCGGGGAGACATCTTGACCAGAATAGGTCGACCTGAAGAAGTCATGTATTCGACTAGAGTGTGGCGGAGAGACCCACGGCCGAGAAGACATCTCGACCAGAATAGGTTGACCTGCGAGACAAGAAGGTTTCTCTTGCCACCGGTCGCTGTCGTATTAAATACACTCAACCACCACTCGGCCACATTAAATACACGGACAGAGCTTGCCTCTGCATTAAATGCAAAGATCTCCACCATATCTCAAAAGGATGGGGGTGTGCCGCCTGGAAGGAGGATTCCAGACAAGGAAAAGACCTAAAAACCCTTATGCAAGGACAAAGGTCCTCCCTGCAAGAGCAGGGGTACCATGGACATTTTGATTTCCCACTGGGGACTATAAATACCCCACTGCAACCTTGCCATGAGGTACGTTCACTATAACTTTAGCTCTTGCTCTGCTGCTCTAAATTCTAGTTGATTATACTGAATTAAGCAATGGAGTGCTTTAGCCGAGGGTCTTCTCGGCTAGCCTCACGTGTGTTGCTTGGTTGCAGAACTCAACCCTCTCTCATCACCACATTCATTTCCAACCAACTTCCTGGTTGACTAAAGCAAGCTTGGACCCAATTCTCCAACTCTAGGCCTTAGCATCATTATTTGGCGCCGTCTGTGGGAAATAGAGATCGTAACCTGAGAAATGGTAAACATAAGATGAGTCGTTTTCTAAAGAGAGGAAACTAGAAGGTCTTCGACTCCTCCCCTTCATCCCCAGTAAGTGTAGGATGTGGCTGGACCAAGTTCCCAGCCAGAGCAGGTGGTAACCTTGACAATGCCGCAACTTATGCAGATAATTAGTGATCAAATATTTGCCCAACTTTCAACTCAGCTATCGGCAACGTTGCAGAAGCACAACAATCAAAAAGTCGACCCCGTAGTCATATGATCAAATTGATTCTGAATCTTAAAGAATGATCAAGTCGACTCCATTACTAAAGAATGATGAAGTGGACCCCGTAGTCACATGATCAAATTGGTTTTGAATCAATTATTAAGGAATGATCAAGTCGACCCCATAGACGTATGATCAAATTAGTTTTGAATCAATTATTGAAGAATGATTAAGTCGACCCCTTAGTCACATGATCAAATTGATTTTGAATCAATTATTGAAGAATGATCAAGTTGACCCCTTAGTCACATGATCAAATTGGTTTTGAATCAGTTATTAAGGAATGATCAAGTCGACCCCGTAGTCGCATGATCAAATTGCTTTTGAATCATTTATTAAGGAATGCTCAGTCGACCTCATTACTAAAGAATGCTCAAGTCGACCCCGTAGTCACATGATCAAATTGCTTTTGAATCAATTATTAAGGAATGCTTAAGTCAACCCTGTTACTAAATAATGATAAAGTCGACCCCGTAGTCACATGATCAAATTGGTTCTGAATCAGTTATTAAAGAATGATCACGTCGACCCTGTAGTCGCATGATCAAATTAGTTTTAAATTAGTTATTAAGGAACGATCAAGTCGACTCCATTACTAAAGAATGATCAGGTTGACCCCGTAGTCGCACGATCAAATTAGTTTTGAATCAGTTATTAAGGAATGATCAAGTTGATCCTGTTACTAAAGAATTATCAAGTTGACCTCGTAGTCGCCTGATCAAATTAGTTCTAAATCAGTTATTAAAAAATGATCAAGTCGATCCCGTAGTTGCATGATCAAATTGGTTTTGAATCAGTTATTAAGGAATGATCAAGTTGACCCATTACTAAAAAATGATCAAGTCAACCCCATTACTAAAGAATGATCAAGTTGACCCCGTAGTGGCATGATCAAATTAGCTTTGAATAAGTTATTAAGGAATGATCAAGTTGATCCTGTTACTAAAGAATGATCAAGTCGATCCTGCTACCAAAGATTGATCAAGTCGACCCCATTACTAAAAAATGATCAAGTCAACCCCATAGTTGTATGATCAAATTGGTTTTAAATCAGTAATTAAAGAATGATCGAGTCGACCCAGTAGTTGCATTATTAAGTTGATTTCAGATCAATTATTAAAGATTGGTTAAGTCGACCACGCAGTTAATTAGTTATCAAATTAATCTCGGATCAACTATTAAGGAATGATGAACACAAGATAAATTGGCAAAAATAAACGAAATTGACCAAAACTAAAACCCTCGGGGGACATCCCAATAATGAAGCTCGAGGAGGGATAGAAAACTCGACCAAAACTAAAACTTTCAATGGACATCCCAGTAGCAAAACCCAATGAGGGATAGGAAAACATGAAAAGGAAAAGAGAAGAAACCAGGGTCGATTCATCGCCCGACTACCGGACAAAAGTTAAACATTTTTCAGAATTCACAGAAATGCAAAAAAGTTTCAGTGGAGAGAAGAATGTGATCATGCCTTGGTCGACTTAAAACAGTACCTATACACCTCTCCAATGCTCGCCAAGCCTATGGTCAAGGAGGTCATGTCCTTTACTTAGCAATTTTGACTGTAGTGGTCAGTTCAGTTCTTGGGTCGGCCATGGAACACAATGAACCTAAAGAAATTCTATGTGAGAAAAGAGATTCCTTAATCTCTATTCGAATATTTCAAGACGCGTGAGATCCAGTCTTCTCAAAAAACACACACTTGTAACTTGGTTTCAAACCAATAAAATCGACCTTATACTTGGTTGACCTTTTATTTCACGACTGCGCTTTCTTTATAAATGAGAAACCAAACGACCTACAGCAATGATAAATTTATTTAAAGTCGACCTCGTAGTTAACTATTAATTGGCTTCAAACTAATTAATAGAAATACATGTATCGGATTCATAATATTACGACAATTTGGTTTCAAGCCAAACAGACATAACTATTTGATGACCTCAAAAGGTCGTCCAGACATTAGAGCGCAAAATGAGGAAGAATAGGGAATTAGTGATTCTCGGCTGAAACTGGGCACACGTGGGCGTTCGAAACAAAATTAGCAGATCTTGACCTCTTACTGATGCGGTAAATGCAGTAAATGAGAACCTAAGCAAGCTATTTATAGGGTTCACTGGTCTCTAAATTTAACTGCCAACATTTATCGCCATCAAAACCCTAGTCGAAATTTAAAATTTAAGGTCAGTAAAATGAAGAAAATCAGCTACTCCCCATTCATTCTCATCGCAAGCTCAATTAGGACTCCAGAGTGCGGGAGACTCTTGATATGGGGAAGTAAGACGAGCCTAACAGGCCTAATAAAACCAACCCATACTTAAGAATACATAGGGCTGGTCGATGAATAAAGGCTATTAGTCTTCCTTCAATCGACCAGGCTATGGTCGAAAGGCCCGCTGCCAGAGAGTCATCTTGACCTGAAGAGGTCATGCATTCAACCAGAGTGTGGTGGACAGACCCATGGCTAGGGAGGCATCTCGACCTGAATAGGTCAACCCAAAGAAGTTATGCATTCGACCAGAGTGTGGCAGTATGGTTGAGAGACCCATAGTCGGAGATATCTCAACCAAAATAAGTTGATCCAAAGAAGCCATGCATTCGACCAGAGTATGGCAGAGAGACCTACGACTGGGAAGACATCTTGACAAGAATAGGTCGACTTGAAGAAGTCATGCATTCAACTAGAATGTGGCGGAGAGACCCACGATCGGGGATATATTTCAACCAGAATAGGTTGACCTGCGAGATAAAAAGGTTTCTCTCGCCACCGATTGTTGTCGCATTAAATGCACTCAACCACCACTCTGCCACATTAAATACACCGACAGACAGCTTGCCTCTGCATTAAATTCAGAGATCTCTACCATATCCCAAAAGGATGGGGGCGCTACCTAGAAGGAGGATTCTAGATAGGAAAAAGACTTAAAAACCCTTATGCAAAGACAAAGGTCCTCCTGCAAGAGCAAAGGTACCATGGACATTTTAATCTCCCACTTGGGACTATAAATACCTCATTGCAACCATGCCATGAGGTACGTTCACTATAATTTTGGCCCTCGCTTTGCCGCTGTAAATTTTGGCGAATTATACTAACTTGAACATCGGAGTGCTTTAGCCAAGGGCCTCCTCGACAAGCCTCACGTGTGTTGCTAGGTTGTAGGACTCAACCCGCTCTCATCACCACATTTATTTCCAACCCAATCGACTAAAATGGGCCTGGACCCAATTCTCTAGCTCTCAGACCTTAACATCATTAGGATGATTTTTGCAAAATACCTAATTTACCCTTGACTAAATATATTAAAAAAAGCGAAAAAAAAGAAAGAAAATACACAAAGACTTAAATGACCTTAACATTACAAAATAACTAAAATGCCCTTGAAATTTTATAAAAATGACAAAAATAACCTCACATAATGAAATTGCAAAAGTATACTAGAATTATTAAAAAATATAAATTATAAAATAATTAAATATTTATATATATATACATATGTAATAAATATCATATATATTATATAATATACATTTGTATTTATAGTTATATATAATGTGCATATATATAGTATATATATATACATACATAACCCACCCACAACCCACCCCACCCCCATCCTAGACCCCCTATTGGCTAGATCTGGCCATAGGCTGCCGCTACCATAGTGGCCACCACGGTAGTGGTCGTGAGCCACCATGCGGCAACCGTGGTAGCACATGGCAACACAATAGCACCACCTGGCCATGTGTTGGTAGCTGCCCATGGCAGTTGTCCCAGCCATGGGCAGCAGCCGCCAACCATGGCATGAGGTGGGTTTGTGTAACTTTATTTTTATTTATTAAGTAAAATTTTAATTAAAATATCAATCTTTTATTTATTTATTTATTTTGAATTAATAAAATATTTTAAATTTTTATTTATCTTATTTTTAATTATATATATTCATTATTTAAATAATTTATTTATTTTAGATATGATTATTGTTTTAATAATTCAATTAGTTAAATTATTCATATATGTTTATTATTTAATATTATTTAATAATGTAATTCAATTAATAAATATATTTTCTATTTAATATAATTAAATAAATAAAATTATCTATATAAATTAGTTTAGGTATGTTTTACTATTTAATATATTTTTTTAAATGTTAGATTTTATTATTTTTTAATTAATTAATTATTAGTATGTTAGACATAATTTTTTTATTTTTTATTTTTATTAATAAATAAATATAACTAAATTTAATTATATTATTTTAAATGTGTTTTTTTTAATATTATAGAATATATATTATTTTAAATTATTAAATTATGGTTATACAAGATAATATATTTTTAATTTTGTTTTTAAGTATTTTACTTATTTTATTTCTTAATTAACAACTAATTTCAACTTAATCTAATTAAATTATTTTAATTATAAGTATTATCTTAATATTATTGATCATTATGTAATCTAAAAATTGTAAAAGCAATTTTATTTAAGAGATGAATTTAATATTTATTTTTTTAATTTTTTTACTTATTTTTTAAATTAATAAATAGTTTAATTAAACTTAATTAGATTATTTAACATGAATTTAAAGATTCTTCCATATTTGTGAAATTTTATTAATAATAAAATATTTTTAAATTTATTATGAGTAATTTAAATAATATTAAAATTACACCCCTGTAGTATGAAAAATATTGCAAATAGGCTCAAGGGTATTTTTGTTTGAAAAACAATCATAACAATAACTAGGGGGCATTTCTGGATTTTCATGCAAAATTTTCGATGACGTCAGCATTTTTTTGGTCGGAGGCTAATGGACTTTTGAAAATGTTAGACAGAGCAAAATATTAGGGGGATATTTGTAATCAAATCTTTAGATTTTTTGATGAATAGGCCAAACCTCAGGGAGGTCTAGATAATTAATCCTAAAAATTAATTGTAAGTTCGAGAGAAGGAAAAAAAATAGAAAGATAAAAAATGGCCACACCATCATAAAATGAGTGGATCAACAACATATGCATGGTTATGCTTGAGTCAAGATCTAATATTTCTAGAGTTAAGTGCAACTTAGAGCCCCAAATTTCATGAAATTTGGGTTCAAAATATATTGAAATTAATATTTGGTTATTTAAAAATTCAATAGGTTATCTACAAGACTGTTATCAAAATGGGGTCAAATGTTTTATCTAAGTTGAATGATTAGTAGGCCAAGTATGTTAGTAGACCGTCAAGTTCGAGAGAGTTCAATAATGCGAACTGGTTCACATTATTGACACAATCTCTTAGGCACTGGTCTAGGTGGTTTGACTCTTTCATGACCACTATTAGATATGTCAGAACTGAGTATGATGCTTGTGTGTAGTGTACAAGATTAATTGGGTGACTGTTCTTTCATCTACTTCTCCATATATGTGGATGATATGCTCGTTGCTTCTAAAAACATGTGGGATGTTAATTAATTGAGTAGTGACTTCAAAAATTTGAGTAGTGCTAAGAAATTAAATTTTGGGCATAGAGATAGGGGTGACCATTGCGCAGGAAAATTGTTCTTGTCTAAAGGCACTATATATATTGAAAATATTCTTGAGAGGTTTGGGATGCATGACGTTGAGCCTACGAGCAATCCACTTACACTGCATTTTAAGTTATCAACTTCTTAATTTATCACCATATTTTGATGATGAAGAGGAATACAGGTCTTGTGTTTTATATTGTAGTGTAATTGTGTTTTATATTGTAGTGCAGTTGTGAGATTTATATATATATATATATAGCGATACACCGACTCTCTAAGATAATAGTATGTGTAGTATCTGGTCTAGTGCATACCATGATATATATATATATATATATATATATCAATTGAAGTTGTCAATTGGATTTTGAGATACTCAAGGGGTGCTACTCATGTTAGGCTTTTATTTAATAATACAAGGTGTTCATTTGGAGGGTCAATTGGATTCAAATTTTGCTGGACACTTGGATAAAGACATTTCATTATAGGATATGCGAGGGTGGCATCAATTGAAAGGCAGCTCTATGATTTGCCATTGCTTTATCAACTATAGAAGTAAAGTATATGGCAGTTATTGAGGCATTAAAGGAAGCTTTGTGGTTGAGAAGCTTAGTTCAGAAGTTGGAGTCAAGGTGAAGGTTGCTATCATTTTCTGAGATATTCAAAGTTCAATTCACGTAACTTAGAATTAGATGTTTCATGAGAAAACCAATTGATTAACATTTAGTGCCACTTTGTTTGTGATTATATAGCTAGTGATGAAGTAGTAGCTAGGTATGGAAAAAGATTAGGCTAGGCTAGGCTTGTTATGCAAATGACAAGCCTGTGCATAGTCTATTATCTATGACAAACATTTTTTTAAGGTCAGACCCAATCTTTTTAATAAATTCTAAAGTCTTGGCCCAGTTTGAAAGCCTATTTTGTACTAAGGCTTTAATTAAGTTTGAACATCACGTAAATCTAAATTTTTAATATGCTCAACTTTGTAATAGACCTTGATAGGTAATAATTGAAATGATAAATAACAAATATATATTTATAAAAGTTTAAATCTAAGTATAAAATAGTATCATTTCTACAAAAAGTAATACTAAACAATATAAATGATTTTATAAAGGACTGATTAAAGAAATTAAATACAATTAGTTATTTAATATTATATCATTATTATTGTTTTTTTTAATGTGAAGAATGATAAATGGCCCGGCTTGTTAGGCTTTGCAAGCTTTTAAAAAAGTTTAAATCAAGCTATTTAGTTGCAAAGACTATTTTTGAAGTCTTGACCTGACTTTTTCATTAAATAAGCTAGGCTATAGGCCTCTGACGAGTAGCCTGACCTATTCCATCCCTCGTAGCAGTTGCAAAAGTATCTACCTAAGATAACCTTACAAATATGATGACTAAGGTTGCTTCTTTATATACATTCAAGCATGTTTGGAATTATTGCCAGTGTAACATCCCAAATTTTGAGATCCTAAAATAAAATACAAAATCGATAAGTTTGGCTAGATTAATTTTGAATTACACTTTATTAAAATATAGAATTACATATTAACAATTGAGGGATTAAATTGGAAACGAGATAAGGACTTAATTGTCTAAAATTATAAAATTTAGAGGTCAATGTGGGAAGGTTAAAAAGTTCAAGGATTGTAAAATAATTAAATTTGGACCTCATTGCCAAGAAACAGAAATGTTACGGGGTCAAAGTGTAAGAAATAAAAATTAGAGGACTTAGTTGAAATTTGGGGACCAAAGTGAAGGCAGTTTAAAAGTTCAGGGACTTAATTGAATGCGGTCTAGAAGATTCGCGGCCAATTTGAAAAGCTTGAAAAAATATTTCTATAAATAGGATTGAGGATAAAATTTCTTCAAATTCTCAAAGATGATCCCAACTTCTCCCAAACTCGATTCTCCTCTATTTTTGCTCAAAACCAGAAACTAAAGATATAGTTGGATTCCTCTCAGCTCAAGGAATCCAACCATACCAAGAAACCTAAGAAACAATCAAGGAGCTTGCCAAAAATTGAAGCCGATGGCGGGCAAATGGGTCAGCTGTTTCCAGCGGTGGAACGAGGTTGGGCTTGGAATTAGATGGGCAACGCGATGATAGTGTTAATTAGATGATTTGGCCGATGGTGGCATGGCAATTGGAGATGGGCAATGTACAGTGGTAGGTTAGGGTTCTGTGGTGGTTGGCGGCTAAATTGGCCATCAAGATGGCGGTGAATCGCTCAACTAGTTAAGGGGTTCTCATGGGCTTGACGGGGCACATCTTTTGGTCTGCTTGGCTCGCTCTCAGGCGCTAGCGGCTTGACAGCCGGTGGTGGCACTTGGGTGCGCTCGGGCGATTGATGAACATTGGATAGGGAATCACAATTCAGACTCGTCTGGACTATTTTCGGCTTGAAATTGGATCTCGATTCCATCAAATTTGAGTAAATTTCATAATCAAATTTTAATTCGATTAATTTACCAAATGTGATTGAAGTTTTGGACTCAAGCCTAATCTTAATATGACTAAGATGTTAAACTATGATTTATCCAATATTATGGATTAATTTCATAATTATTATAGCGTTGAACTCAATCGACACGAAGGGATACCATTAGGACCTTAAATAAGATTTTAACAATTTGTTTACTGACTTGTCGAGTTAAGGAAAGTGATATGTGATTGTCTTAAACATCTGAGTGTAACATGGAACTTGCGAGAGTTATGATTAAACAAATAAATTAATTGACAAATTTGATAAGGACATTTAAGTGCATTAAGAATTATGATTCAAAAATCAACACAATGTTGGGTTATTTTATTTTATTCTAAACTTTGAATTGATTAGGAAACAAAGACATGAACTCTCCAAACAACTAATGATTATCACATTTAATTGTCTCAAGCATTTAGATACGAAACCAAGATTATGGGGATTGGTAAGAATAACTTTAAGTTTGGTAAAGACATTAACTATAGTTACACTTAAAATTCAGAGGATTGATAGGATGATAACTTGAGTTATCTTATGACTGTTCTCGGTTTGACTAGGAAGTCAAGACTTAAGCGACCATACAACTAGGGATTCCTCTGCATTTGCTAGTTGAGTTTATACTCAATAGTATGAAATTTCTTTAATGGGGAATGAACATATGCACTTGTGTTATATCTTGGTCGCTTGATTTCTTTCAATTTACGTGTTGAGAAATTACCACACATTGCCACTTTATGCTAATTATGATTCCTATTGAACTTTATTTATGCTAATTACCTGAAATTGACGATTATGTGTGAAAACTGAAAATGGATTTTGAAATATATTTTTCTATCATCGCCATGTTGTTCTGGAATAAGCCTGGTTCTAATTTAGTGATTACTTGTTTATCATGGCGAATTAATGTGTTAAGTGAAATGTTGTTGGACGTGTTAAGTGATAATAGTGAAAGTATTTAATACCCGTGGGGGCGGGCCTTGGGATTGGTTTCGAAAGACGACCGGGCGGAATAGACTGATGGTGACTAATCTTTTGACTGATACTCGTACAAAGTGTACATATAATCCTTACTCATAGCAAGCTGGATGTAGCCGTCTATGAGCGGGATCAAGCACTCGGCTAGCCATGCCTAGTGAGTATTTAAGTGGGTAAGCTGATCACTCAAATTTTGGAGGAATAAGGATTTTTGTGTTTTCGAAAGTGGAGTGACAAGGTAGGAGACCCACAAACAGCAAACTTGTGAAAGTAATTGATATGCTTGATGCTTATGCTTTGAAACTCGAATATTTGACAAAAATACAGTGGTTATTCAAATGGCATGTCGACCCCTTTTGGTCATAATTGAGACTTAAACCTCTGTGAAAGACAGTGAATTTTTTGAAGTCTCATCACTGGTATGGGACGGTGGTGGGATGCATCACTTTAAATTTTGACTGAAATATTGTCTCATGACTTTTGAAAATTTTAATGCTTCTACTTGTTTCTTATATAATATTTGAGAAATTGCCACTCTGTTGCTATTACTAAACTATCTTACTAAGTCATTCATACTTACGTTCTTTTATTATTATTTTCTTTTTTTTATCCCATATAAGGATGAGTGATGAAGATAGACTAATCCATGGAACACATGAGGTAATGAGATATTAGAGGTACCAAATGTGACTTACGAGATTTTGGTTCATAGTTGAACCTCTGTTAGATGTCGTCGGTAGAAATTAAATACTTTGAATTTTGAGAAATATATTTTAGTTATCCAGAAGACTTGTGGTATAGAATGGGTTGCACCTCAGACGGGAGTAGGCGCCTCTTGGTCAGAGCACTACAGAGGTGGTATTAGAGTTTAGGTTTGAAAACCTAGCTACGTTAAGATATGACCCTCGGAGTATGAAAGTTTTGTTTAGTGGAAAGTAAGCTTAATTATGAGATCTGAAAGAGACATGAAAGTTTTGGTTCGTGGAGATTAAGCATGACTCTGGAATTTGACTAGGAAATGAGTTTTTGGGATAATGTTCGATCTAGAAGACGTGAAGGGTTATGGTTGGGTGGCTGACCAATATATAATTTGTAACTCCTAAGATATTGAGCATGTGACTTCTTATATTTGGGAGGAGTAACATTCTTGGGGACTTGTATTAAATACGAACTTGTTTGAGAGCACTCTAATCAGTACGTCAACCGATTTTTGGGATATCAAACATATGACTTTAGTGACGTCTGGGGAAATAAGAGTGTATTGTGACCTAAATGATATGTATATTGGGGAATTGATATGTTGATAACTCGTGTCTCCTTGGAATATGGAACATTGGAATTAAAAGGGCTAAGATTGACATGAAAATTTGGCTAGGATGGGAACTTTTGGGATATTGCTTGATATTGAAAGAGAAAAGGATTGGTGTTGGAGTGGCCAGCCAATATCTAGTCTGTTACTCTTGAGATATTAAACAAATGACTTTAGTGACGTCTGGTGAAATAATATTTTTGGTATCACATTGTGGAATTGGTATATTTGTGAAAATGGAACTTGGGAAGGCAAGGATCATTTTGGAATAATCTGTATTTCGGTATCTACATATGGTTCAGGCCCATAGAGTATTGTTGCTTTAAAGAAATCAATATTTCAACAATGGAGTTGACATGTATAATTGCATCATGGTACTTGAGAGAGAAATAATGAATACTTCCCGTTAGAAAATCCTTTGAGAAAATATGATTGACATGTGTGTTTGGTTATGATTAAAATATTTGGGAAAATTAGCTTATAAATAGTAAGAAAGCTTATTAGTATGAGCATAAGATGACAACAAACAAAACGAGAGAAAAATTGCCTGTAAGAATGAAGTTGTAAAGAAGACATCATGACTTGAGGAAAATGGGATAACATTTGTTGAAGAATGCAGAAGGCATCTAAAGTTAGTACTGGTATCTTAAAGGAAAATATTAGGTAGGGATATAGAAATCAACGACGAAGGATTTGAAGGGATTAAATGGAGATGACAGGATATAAGGACTATTGCTGGAACCTTGGCCAAAAGGATAATGATGAAGGATGGGGACTATTATATCGATACATTGTAATTAACTAACAAACTGAAAAAGATATAAGACCTGTAATTGAAAAATAAAGGATAAAGGTTTATATTTGGAAAGGAGAAACCCTATCCAACCTCTTGACAACGGAAAACTAAAATCTTAAGTTATGGAAATTGAAACAATATAGAATATGAATAAGTATATCTATAAGGGCAGCTCATTAGTGCACCTCCATATATTAAACATGATTAAATAAATAATCTTATTGATAATATGATAGATGAACCTAGTTTTTCTCACCACAAATTAAAGCCATTGGTTAGCTTAACTGAAAGTTTGAATACCTTTAAAATTCATTTATACACACACTGATGGAACTGCAAGTAAGACAAGCGTATGGATAAAACCAAATGTGTTAAGTAAACGTCACAAAGTCTTCCATATTTTGAGTATCCCGTGTCCTCGGGAATGAAATAACGACTCTCATGTTGATTTAATCATTATTAAGTTTAATAAAGAAAATTCCCATACTCTTAAGAACTAGATAAACACACACACATATATATTTTCAACTGCTCATGTGCAAGTGTAATTGTGTGCACAGATTTGAATTCTCGGAACCCTATCGTATATTCAAGTACCCTACGCTCTGCAACAACATAGCAACTTTAGTACAATTTAGGAATGTCTCGGGTTGAACAAAAGATATTTATTTGTTGAGCTCACATATTTATCGATTTCTGTTTAATTTTAGTTACATTTCGAGTCTTTACAAGGAATTTGAATTATTTGTTGAGCTCACATACTTAGTCATGCAGCCATGTACTCTTTGGTTTGGTGGGATATCATGCTAAGTGATTAACACTTTACTTGACCGACCCAGGTTCAGGTTATAATGAGAATATGACTACAAGATATCCTACGAAGTCTCAGCTTGTAAATTCTAATTCGCGAAGCCAGTTTGATACGGCCTCCTTTGTACAGCATGAGCAGCAAGTCCGCCATCCTAACCAATTCCAAATTGGCGCCTATGATAATAGGGTTGGCCTTGCCCTAGGTCCTCCTCAATTATCGCCATCATTCCGAGAGGGGGACTCATCTCTTCAGCCAGCTGATATTAATCCTTTTAAGGACTGGCCCAGTAACCGGGAGAAGGGCGTTGATGACTTCTTGTCGGAGGAGGAAATTCGTAGCAGAAGTCATGAAGTACTCGAGAATGAAGATATCCAGCATTTGCTTCGGCTTTTCAGCATGGGTGGCCATGCCCCTGCTAATGTACCTGAAGATGGGTTTAGTTTTCCTTCTTACATTCCTTCACCGTCCCCTGGATTCAGCTATAACGAGGATCCGACCGTTCGGGAAAGGCTGTTGTCGGCTGGCTCAATATCAAAGCTGTGATGAGATGGGGCATATTCATCAGGAAGAAAGCAGCTGAAAGGAGGGCACAGATTGTGGAATTAAAAGATGAGTAGAGTTTGTGCTAAAAATGGTCAGAATTATTACTCGCCCGCCATCTGACAATTGCCAAAACTCTTCTTAGTTGCATGTAGGATTGTTTGGATTCATGACTGCACGGGAATACATGTTCTCCCGAGTCTTGAAGACCTCAGTTGTTTCTGTATCAGAAATCCATGGTTCTATATAATGCTTCTTGTACAGTAAGTCGTTTGCTTATAACACTTATTATTAACTTGGTTGCTACTTAATCTCAGTAGCTGTATGGTGGACATATGATTCAATGACGATTGAAGTGCCTTACAATTGTTAAGGACTTAAAAGTCAGATTAGGGAAACTCTAAAATTCCTGTATGTTGATGTTGATAATAACAACTAGTGTTTTGATGTTCTTCCTTTCTTTCTTTCGTTTTCCTTTCCATTGGGATTTGCTTATTCCTTTATTCAGCATCTGCATCTGAATTTCTACAATAGCATCAGGCTCCGCTGATTGTGCTTATAGCATGCTTATATCATGGATCTGCCCTCTGTGAGAGTGTTCTTGACCATGGAAATTCGGCTTGATATCAATATTTGTATGTGAAGGCTGTCTGGTCTAAAGGTTGGTCATAAGTTGTGGCAAATTAAACCAACAACTTAATCAGCAGAATACAAATTATGTTGGAAATCTGCAAGTTGATAAGCTCCTTGACTTGTATAACTTTGACAAAATATTAGTTGAAAAGAGGAGATTTTGGATTACTTGAAAGTGTCAGTTTTCAGCTGCTAACATTTGAGTAATATCTCTTTTTTGGTGAATGGTTTTTGGTTGTATTTCGGTTGCTGTTTCTGAAAACAAGTGAATATGCCAAGCATTGAAATCATACATAAGACTTTCTTAGCTAATATATATATATATATATATATTTATTCTATCATAAAACATCTTCAATTCATACCTATGCTGCAGAAGTTATCAAACAAAATTAATGAAAGAATTCTCTCTTTACTTAAATTCTACCAAAATCAAAGAATATACTAGACATCTTGTGGTCTAAGGTATTGAAGCACAGAAATCCCAGCCTTTATAGTTTTCTACGGCTTTATGCTGATCTATTGATGGCACACTCAGGAGGGAAGCCCTGAGGAAACCGCTTAGCGTCTGAGCAGTAATTGTATATCATGTAATTCTTCTGCACCCATTTCAACCTTTCTTGGTTTGTGGCATCCAATTCTTGATTCAGCCACCCATTATTTCTAGTTGCAGTTGAAGAACTAGAACTGCAAGAAGATGAGCCAGAGGACCAAATACAGGCATTTTCGGCATTGAAATTCCTGTATGAGGCAGTAAAAGGAGCTTGTGACCAATCAGTTTTCACTAGCCCACCTCTTGTTGCCCAGTCATCTGCATTCCAAAGGCTGGAGTAAATCCTCATTGGCTGGCTCTTTGGGTATGCCACCCCAACTGACTCTGCATTCTTAAACTCTCTTATTGGTGTTCCATCCACAGAAAAGCTGCAAATTAAGCAAGAATACTGGTTATAGACCAAGCCCAGAAGGAAATGAGTTTGAAAATACAACCCAAACAAGGTGCAAATCCATATACTCACATGATGCGTTGGGGATTCCAGAGGATGGAGTAAGTGTGGAAATCTGCAGTCGGGTCGAACCAGAGGTAGAATTGCTGCTCCCTGTTGCCTTTTCCTTGGCTGAATACATTGGTGTGAAGAATATAAGGATCACCACTGAGATTTCCCAAGAACTCAAAGTCTATTTCATCATGAGTTGGCCCTTGTGATGACAACTGCACAAAAAAAAAAAAAAAAAAAAAAAAAAAAAAAAAATGAACAGCAAAAATTAGCTTTCTTTCGCAAGTGCTTTTAGCTTAGTTCAATGGGGGGAAAAAATGTATGCTCACATAGTAGGCAGTGACAGTGCCAGCAGAATTTCCAGGAACAAGTTTGATTTGCATGTCAATCTTGCCAAACAGATACTCATTCTTGGACTGGAAGCCAGAGCCAGAAACTTTGTCAAGTGAAAGAGTGAGAAGTTGGCCATTGTTGAGTATCTTAGCCCGGCCATCGCCCCATGTTATGTCGAAATCTTGATGAAAATTGCCCGCAAATGCAACAATACAGGAGCTCATCAAAAGGGCAGCTATCGTATAGCTCAAATAAGCCATTTTTTGTGTGCGCATAATTGATATTGTTGTCTGAGAGACTAAGGTGTCGGAAGATTACGTCAAGTGTATAGACCTAGGAGCTACGAAGATGAGAAGCTGTGGATTATGGGATGATATGAAATTGGATATCTAGGTCTGTTTTTATAGCGTCTGGGACTCGCAGGTGGTAGGAAAGATCATAGGAAGTTCCCATGGCACCGGCACCGGCACCAAGTTGTGGGGTGAAAAGGTTGGGGATAAAAAGTTTTGAGCTGGACACGGATGGCTAATATAATTAATTCCCAAAAAGTGTGCAGCTAGCAACAGCCCATGTCCCCTTTCACCGAACACGGTTTTAAGCATTAGATAAAATGAACTTTGCAAGTGGGGCGAACTTACTTTGCAATTCTGCCACAAGGTTTTGATATGTGGTTTTATTTTGGGGAATTTTACTCCGGGGTGTTTTCAGATATTTTGGTAGAATATATTTTTATCTTAAAATAGATAATAATGTGTTGTAAATGAAATTATGTTTATTTTTATTTAGGATAAATACAAATTTTTCTGTAGAGTTTTGTTTGATTAGTGATGGCGTATTAAAATTTTTATATAATTTGATTTTATTTTTATAGTGGATATATAACTAAAAGATATATATTTATATTAAAATAATAAATAGAGGATAAATACATATAGTTTCATTGATGCAATCATTTGAATTTTTAATAATATTTTGGGAGAAAAAGTTTAGAATATCTACTTTTGTTTCCTCTTAACATTTTCCTTCTAGGAAGATAAAACCAACTTGTTAATATTTTTCAAGGCACTCAAAATGGTTCAAAAGTGTCTATTTTTCAAGCACACATCATTACTATATATACATATATATCTTCTCACATTACAATTACACATACACAAAAGTAATAATACAAAAATTACATCTTTAATATATGTTTTATTTTTTATTTTACTTCATGTATATATACATGTAAAGTGTATTTGATCTAAAATCAATTTTTTTTATTTTTTTATTTTTGGCCCAGTGACCTATGGCTCAATGGCATAAGTTTCTCACATAATTTGGAAGGTAGGGATGATAATAGGTTAAACTACTCGTTAGAGGCCTATGGCCTAGTCTACTTATGTCTTATCTTGACCTAGATTACTTAATACAAAAGTTAGGTCAATGCTTAAAAAGTAGCATTTTTAATTAAATAGGCTAGACTTAGGATTTTCTTAAATCTTGCAAAGTCTAACAGGTCGTCCCATTTATCCTTCATATAAAAAGTAAAATAATAGTGATATAATATTAAATGGCTAATTGTATTTATTTTTTCAATTAGTTCTTTATGAAATCTGTTATATTGTTTAGTATTGTTTTTTGTTGAAATGATACTATTTTATACTTAGATTTGAATTTTCATAATTATGCATTTGTTATTTATCATTTTGATTATTTCTTTATCAAGGTTTATTACAAGTTTGAGCATATTAAAAATTTATACTTATATTATGTTTAAGCTTAATTGAAGCCTTGATAGAAAATAAGTTTTTAAGTAGGCTTTCAGGCCAAACTAAGGCTTTAGAATTTATTAGAAAGGCTAGACTTAACCTTAAAATTTTTATCATAAATAATAGGCTAGGCTTAAGCTCGTCATTTGCATAACAAACTTGATCTATTTAAGTCAAAGTCTAACCTAACCTAGCATATTTCTATACCTAGTGGGAGGTAAGGAGTTCGAGCCCTAATTGGTTCATGATGTCCATGCTTGTGCATAAATTAAAAAAAAAAGTTATTTTTATACGAAAACATCTAGAACACTTGAGATACACACACACACACACACATGGACGGATCTAGGAGGGGCAAGCAAGGGCCATTGCCCCCCCAGCTTTGTGTGTGTATATATATATATTAAAAAGTTTTAATAATAGTTAATTTAAATTTAAATATTAAAAGAATATATCATTTAATATTAATTAAAATATTAATTGTTAATTAATATTCATTAATTCTAAAAAATTTAATTTTCTTGTTGGGCCTTAAATAAAAAAAATTAACTATATACATTCATTGAATTAAATTAATTGATGTTAATTAATGATAAAAATAAATTTAATTAATTGAATTTTATAAACCCAAAATAATTTATTAAGTCTATATTCACAATCAAGTAATCAAATGAAGATTGTAATTCGGTTAGATCCGTTAGAGTATTTTTATTCTATTTGTGTGAGAAAAATGTATAGGGATTTAGTTAAAAAGAACCTTAAGAATTTTCAAAACAACTAAAATTCATTTTTTTGACTTTAACAAGATTGTGACAAAGAGACAAAAGTAAGTGAATATTTTAAAATAATTTTTTTGAATTTTCTTTTTCTTTCAACAGCTACAAGAAAGAAAAATTTTCATGTTATAAATATTATGAAAAAGACGTTCAAAAATTAAAAAAAAATAAAAATTTAGCCAATTACTTATTTAATTATATTGAGAATGATATTACAAATTTTTTTATAATAATTAGATTACTAATGAAATTTATTGTATAAAATATTGTTGTGTTCAACTTCAATATAGATCATACATCCCGAGTTTGTAAAATGTAAAAATTATATTTAAACTTAATTTTATATCTTTGTAATTTTTGGCTCCCCATACTTTCATTTTTGGATCCGTCACTGTATATACATGAAATAAATTTAAAATAAAATATACTCAAATAGTATATTCAAATAGATTGAAATGATTATGGATTTATTAATTCATGATTATACCCTTAAGCAATTAATCTTCTTCTCCTTTGTTGAAAACAAAAGAAAAAGAGAGAAGCAATCTCTTTTTTCTGCTTCATACCAAGTCTCAAGATCTCAGCAAACATTCATTAATTATAAGGGCGAATTAAGATTCTTTTTTGCTGCAGTTGTAGCTCGTGTATTGGTAATATGATCATGCACAATACATTGAACGCCTTGCCCACATCCTGTCACACCCTGTACCACCCTGTACTTTTTACTTCCCCACCCATTTTCTTTAAGATATAATATTTCCAGAGTTAAGTGCGACTTAAAGCCCCAAATTACATGAGCTTTGGATTCAAAATATATTGAAATTAATATTTGGTTATTTAAAAATTCAATAGGTTATCTACAAGACTGTTATCAAAATGGATTCAAATGTTTTATCTGAGTTGACTAATTAGTAGGCCAAGTATGTTAATAGACTGACTTGAACTAATTGGCCAAGTTCGAGAGAGTTCAAAAATGGGAACTAGTTCACATTATTAACATAATCTCTTAGGCACTGATCTAGGCGATTTGACTCTTTCATGACCACTATTAGATATGTCAGTAGTGAGTATGATGCTTGTGTGTATTATAGGAGATTGAATGAGTGTTCTTTCATCTACTTCCTTATATATGTGGATGATATGCTCATTGCTTCTAAAAACATGTGGGATGTTAATTAATTGAGTAGTGACTTCGAAAACTTGAGTAGTGCTCAGAAATTAAATTTTGGGCATAGAGATAGGTGTGATCATTGTGCAGGGAAATTGTTCTTGTCTAAAGGCACCATATATATTGAAAATATTCCTAAGAGGTTCAGGATGCATGATGCTGAGCCTACGAGCAATCCATTGCATTGCATTTTAAGTTATCAACTTCTTAATTTATCACCATATTTTGATGAGGAGGAGGAATACGTGTCTCGTGTTTTATATTTTAGTATAGTTGTGAGTTTGATATATACATACATATATATATATCATGGTGT
Source organism: Jacaranda mimosifolia (assembly GCA_018894105.1). Classification (NCBI taxonomy): domain Eukaryota; kingdom Viridiplantae; phylum Streptophyta; class Magnoliopsida; order Lamiales; family Bignoniaceae; genus Jacaranda; species Jacaranda mimosifolia. Next base: position 55,071,370 of record CM032117.1, read on the forward strand.
GCACTAGACCAAATACTTTACATACTGTTAGCTTAGTGAGTCGGTGTACCGCTGGTTCGAGAAAAACATTGAAGTTGTCAATTGGATTTTGAGATACTCGAAGGGTGCTACTCATGTTAGGCTTTTATTTAAAGATGTAAGGAGTTCATTTGGAGGGTCAACTAGATTCAGATTTTGCTGGACACTTGGATAAAGACATTCCATTACTGGATATGCTTTCACATTTTTTGGGGTGGCATAAGTTGAAAGACAACTCTGCAGTTTGCCATTGTAGAGTCGAAGTACTGATCTCATACAATATATAAGTGTGAGGGTGATGTCATTAGGTCAAAATCACTCCATATTCTCTCCAAAATATGGACTCGAGGGTTGAGACTTGAGTTCTTTAATTAGATGTTGATATCCTAGATTGCAGGGAAAAATATTTTGGAAATTTTGGATGAAAATATTTTGTATGATCTATACTATATTTAATCGATCAGAATATTGAAGGAATCCAAGTAGGAAGGTAAGTAACAATACAGTGACAAATAACTATTTAAATCATTTAGGGCTTGTTCTCTTATGTTTTGGACAAATTGTAGAAAAATTTTTGGGAGAATGGATTTTTAGGAGAAAATTTCAAGAATGCAACAAATGTTTCTTTCTGTTTTGGGAAAATATAAAAAATGATTTAAAAATGAGTTGTTTATTTTTTTATATTTTGAGGGGAGACAAATTTTACTGTTTATATCAAATCAGTTACAATTTTTTTTGGTTTATAGCGTGAAAATATTTTTTTAATAGAATAAATATGTATATTTATAATTGAATGATGTGTATGTATATATTTATAATTATTGATATATATGGTTGTAATAAAATGATATGTAATTAATTCAAATGATGATTTATTTTGATATTTATATTTTTATAAATTTAACATTAACAGATGATGTATTTTTTGGAAGAAAATATTTATTAATAAGTATTAATTATTTGTGAACCATATTTGTATTTTAATTATAAAAAATTTGCTAATATCATAATTATATCATAATTGTTAAGATCAACTTATATAAAAAAATTAATTATTGTACATTAATTATAAATTAATTATTATTTATTAATTAAAATAAATTATTTAACTATTTATCAATTACAAGTTATATATCAATTAAACTTAATTATTTATATAAATGAAATAATATATAAGACTTAATAACGATTCATCAAATTAAAAAAAAAAAATCATATCATATGAAAGTAAATCATCTTAAATTATTTACTAAACAAATAAACATAATATTTAATTACATCTAAAATATGAAACATAATTAATATATAAATAACAAGTTATTTAATTACTTTAACTCATTATTTAATAAAAAAATTACTTAGTATAATCAAAATAATTTTTACTTAAATTTAATTAATTTTCTTGACAATTACTTTAATTATATTAATATTAATTTATTAAACTTAATATATTATTAAATAAATATCACACTAAATATTAAATTTTTTATTATAATTTTAAATAAAATGCGATGATTAATATTTAATTAAAAAGATTAATTTATTTATTATATCAAATTAAGATATCTTAAATTATTTATTAAATGAATGGATGTAATATTTAATTAATACATTAAATATTAAATACAATTAATACATTATTTAATTAATAAATAATTTAATTAATTAATTTAATATGTTATTTAATGAATAAATTATTTATTAAAATTAATTAATTTTTTTTATAATCAGTTGAATTAAATTTGTGAATAAAAGTTTTAGAATTTTTTAACTAATATAATTTACTATTTTCATATATATATATATATATATGAGTAAGTGAGAGTGATAAATGAATGAGTGATGTGCAAGGTAGAGTGAGAAATGAGGGGGTAGGTGTGGTTTTTATGGTGTAGTGTATTTTGAAATTATTTTGGGAGAGATTTTTTAGGTATAAAATTTTTGTGTTTTGGGTGTACGCATTTTGTAATTATTTTGAGAGAATGAAAATATTTTGAGAAAATATAGGAGAACAAGCCCAAAGTATATGGCAGTTATTGAGGCACTAAAGGAAGCTTAGTGGTTGAGAGGTTTAGTTCAGAAGTTGGAGTTAAGGTAAAGGTTGCTGTAATTTTTTACGATATTTAGAGTTCAATTCACGGAACTCAGAATTAGATGTTTCATGAGAGAACCAATTAATTAACATTTAGTGCTCCTTTGTTTGTGATTATATAGCTAGTGATGAAATAGCAACTAGGTATGAAAAAAGGTTAGGCTAGCTACGCTAGGCTTTAGTTTAAATAGGTTAGACCTATTATGCAAACGACAAGTTTGTGCCTAATCTATTATCTATGACAAGCCTTTTTTTAAGGTTAAATATAATCTTTTTAATAAATTTTAAAATTTTAGCCCAGCCTGAAAACCTACTTAAAAACTTATTTTCTACTAAGGCTTTAATTAAGTTTAAACATCACACAAATCCAAAATTTTAATATGCTCAACTTTATAATAAACCTTGATAGGTAATAATTAAAATAATAAATAACAAATGCATAATTAGGAAAGTTCAAATCTAAGTACAAAATAGTATCATTTCAACAAAAAATAATACTAAACAACATAAATGATTTTATAAAGGCTAATTAAAGAAATCAAATACAATTAGTTAATAATAATAATAATAATAATAATTAATAATAATAATAATTATTATTATTATTATTATGATACATAGGTTAGCTTGTTAGGCTTTTAAAAGAGAATAAATCTAGCCTATTTAGTTAAAAAGACTATTTTTTTAAGTTTTGACCTAACCTTTTCATTAAGTAAGCTAGGACATAGGCCATTAACGAGTAGTTTGGCCAATTTCATCCCTAGTAGCAGCTGCAAAAGTATCTACCTAAGATGATCTTACAAAATTGATGACTAAGGTTGCTTCTATATATACATTCAAGCATATTTGGAATTATTGTCAGATTGTCTGTGTGCTTGGTTGCCCTTTGCGTCATGTGGAGAGAGGGAAAGATAGATTATTAGTTGTGTCTTGTTTTGTGAAGATATTTTGTTATGTAACTTGGACTTTTAAACTAAGGTAGAGTTTTGTTGTGTTGCATTCTAGTTTGTTAAAAATTAGAGTTCTATTTTAATTGGGATTTGATTTGATTTTTAGAGATCAAATTTGAATATGATTCAATATAATTGAGTTTATATAAGTAATTAATCAACAAATCAAAGTTTAAATTCAACTCGACTCATTGTTTATAGTCGAGCGTAAAAAGTTTTAACAGCTCAACTCAAATTTGACTTGTTATCAACCACATATATACAAAATAGATTCTCGGGTACATAAATTTTTTTAAAAAGAAAAAGAAAAAGAAAGAAAGAAGTAATTAAAAATAAACTGGTAGGTGGAATGCTAGGATATACAGCCTCAAATATCAAAAGAGCCATGGATAAACTATGGGTTGTCATTGAGAGAAAAGGAATGGCTGTAATTTGCCATATCCAACAAGTGAAACAAAAAAAGTAATGCATGAAATGACAAAGACCTATTATGAAGATTGCAGAGCACGACAACAAATATGGTGATTCATTTTAAGACAACATTAATGCTCTACATTTCTCTCAGCTGTTTTATAAGAAACCAAACCAAATATGGTTGTCCCAGCAAGGAATTCGCACCCATCTCGTTCTCACAAGTTCTTCCCATACTTAGCATTCATAATCTTTTCCGCCATCTTTGTCTTCAAGGTCCATTCTCCAAACCTTTCAAACTAAACATGAATTTGTACGTATATATCATACATTTTATACATGGATTATATGTGTGTACGCGTGTGTGTTTTTCTGTAGGTGGACATCATTATATCTCAGACAATCTCTGCGGCTCGACGAAACCTAGAAAGCACAACAAGGTAATCTTGCACAATGTTATGGTCATATATATTATGGATTGTCGTATATGGGAGGTTTGTAATAGCCAATATAGAATCATCAAAATTTGTAGAATATGTAGGATAAAATAATAATGGGATTAGAATAAGCCATAAGCTTCAAGTTGCATGAATTTATTGAATATATATATAGATAAATATATTTAATGGTTATTTCAATTTAGGTCATACATGAATGTTCTCCGTTCCATACTTGGATTTTATTTTGTATCTTGTATTTGAATGGAGAAATCTTCTGAAAAATGGAAGAAATTAATCAAAGGTGTTAAAAGAGGGAGATAAAGTGCAGAAAAAATAAAGCAGTTTTAGAAATGATGGAGAAATTGGAGGAAGAAATGATGAAAAGAGGGATGTGCTAAACAACAAAATGGATAATACATAATACGGAGGTGAATAAAGGGACGAAAGAGATAAGATATGGGATAAATTTCTTTCATCCCATATCAAAGATTCTTATCTAGTATGAATCAATGAAAACCACAACCATAAAATTTTCCAATACTGGAAATGTATGGACCATTACAATAGATATGTCTTCGAGTCTCATCATTATCATTTAGAATTCGACTACTTCTGTTGACATTAAATTACATATTTTTGTGACAGTCAAACTCTAGTCATCGGAAACGGCACATTTCACCGACACTTCATCGTGGTGTGGGGTGAGGGCCGAGCCCAGATGCTCGAGGATGGCGAGCTGCTTACCCTTACAATGGACAAACAATCTGGCTCAGGTTTTGAGTCCAAGAAAACGTTCTTGTTTGGAAAGATTGACATGCAAATCAAGCTTGTCCCTGGGGACTCTGCAGGCACTGTCACGACTTATTATGTAAGAATTGATGTCTTTATATGCAATCCATGTACATTTCTTCTTTTTAAATAATTCCTATATATTAGGACTTAGGAAAAAAAATTGTTTATTATTATGTAACATAAATGATGTCTCTCAGTTGTCATCAGAAGGAGACCACCATGATGAGATAGATTTCGAGTTTCTGGGAAATTCTTCGGGTAATCCCTTCTCCCTTCACACAAATGTGTTCAGCCAAGGAATAGGTGAAAGAGAACAGCAATTCTTCCTATGGTTTGATCCAACCGAGGATTTCCACACATATACCATTCTCTGGAATCCCAAATGCATAATGTAAGAATTAGAAGAATTACAAAAATAAGGCCCTTTCAATAGTTGTTTCACAAATGAGGATTGAAATTATTGGAGGTAGCAATGTAGAACCGTAATAATTAAAAAGCTGGAAAAAAATGACTTTGCTTGTCATAAAGTACCATCAGTATTATAATTTGCTTGCGTGGCCTTTACTCGCGCTAAGCGGGTGCACTTTCTAGTCTTGACACAAAATTTGGTGCTGATAGAGATTTGCATCAAGTGGAGTTCTCCTTTTTTCAAATTTTTTAATTGTTACGGTCCTAAACTACTATTTCGGGAAAATTGCATTTTTTCTTCTGTAATTTTGCTCACTTTGCAAATTTACCCTGTAACTTGCAAAATTGTAATATTAGTCCTGTATATATATAAAAAAAATTTATCACTTTTAGTCCAATTTTAATCAAAACTCTAAATATTGGTGAAATGCAAAGCTGGCACGCTGGAGTGGGTCCAATTTGATAATTTTTTTGTGCCCGGTAGCTTGCCAACTTAACATTTCTATCCATTTTCTGGAACTTTGATAAAAATTGACCTAAAAGTGATAAATTTTCAATAAATATAAAACTAAAATTATAATTTTACAAGTTATAGAATGAAATCACAAAATGAGCAAAATTGTAGGATGAAAAATGCAATTTTTCCCCACTACCTCAAATAGTTTCAGATCTTATATGCCAAATGATCATTTGAACGTTGTTATTTTTGCAATTTACTATATAAGAATTTATCAAAAGATTCCTTTCAACTATCTAACAATTACATTTCGTTTTTCCCAAAACTCTCTCTCTCTCTCTCTCTCTCTTCCTTCCAGCTTCTACGTGGATGGCATACCAATAAGGGAATTCAAGAATGCAGAAAAATTAGGCGTTCCATTCCCTAAAGATCAGCCGATGAGAGTATATGCGAGTCTGTGGGATGCGGATGATTGGGCCACACAAGGAGGCCGGGTTAAAACCAACTGGAGTTTAGCTCCATTCAGTGCTTCATACAGAAATTACTCGGCAGATGGCTGCATTTGGTCTTACAGAACAAGGAGTTCTTCCTGCAATTCTGATGATTTTTCGACGAAACCTGCCCTGACAATGGAGTTGGATAACAGAAGCCGACAGAGGATGAAGAGGCTGCAAAAGAAACATATGGTTTATGATTATTGCAAGGATAAATGGAGGTTCCCGAAGGGTCCTGGTCCAGAATGCAAGATTAACTAGACAAGCTTTTAATTCTTATTTTTCCTGTTTTCAGTTTTTCTTAGTGTAAAATTTGGAACAATTTGTACGGGCAAGAATAGATTGATCAGTGAATTATAAGATCATAAGGACTCAAATAATTCACGAATTAATTAATTTATAATATTTTGATTCGGATCAAGAGCATAAACTTGAGGTTTATTTTGGTGTAATTATTTTGCCAAGTGCATGTATATATCTAAATAAAAAAATATATATAATGTGAAGTAATTGGTTTACTTCTAAAAGGAATAATTAACTATAAAGTAAATATAAGTATATTTATAATTTAATTGATTGAATTAAGCCAAATGCAAATCTGTACTTAATTCTCCCATTAAATAAGTCAATTTTGTTACGGTTGTGTTGAGAGTTTCAATTCTAATTGTAATATTCAACTAAAAAGAAAAAAAAGATGAGTGAAGAAGAGCAAATATATAGGAAAAATAACAATAGCCTGTTATTTTTATATATAATATTTTTTACATTATATAATTCTAAGGCTTAAAAATTAGAGTTTCAGATTATTTGTGACTATCAACAATACTATGTATGGGAGTCCACGTAAATCTTCATTACTAATTCGATTGTTTTAAGATGCGAACTTTCAAATAATCAATGTAATATGAGTAAGGTAATATTTTTGATTTTGCCTTCATATTCACTCAAAATACTCATACGGTCCAAAAATTAGTGTCTCTTTTACTTGGTTGGATTTGGTTCAATTACTGTCTTGGCCTACAATATGCGATCTTGATTGTTCAATCTCTACATATCGCACTATCTCAACTGTTTATCGGAACATGATGTGATAGAACCGCGTCAGTTAACTACAATAAAAATTCAAAAATTATACGACTTTTTTTTTTTTTATCAATAAGATTTTATTAAAATATGATTTTTCTTATTATTTCTACGTACCTTAACTACAAATATTATTTAATTATTGATTTAAGTATTAGACAATTTTTGCTGGACTCCAAATCCCTTAAACGTATGTCGTGGTTTATTCAAAAACTTCACCATCCTATACGATTAACAAATCTATCCATCTGACAATGTGGATAAATATAAAGTAAGTTTAAAGTTGACAAATATGGACAATTCCGAATCACGATGCAAAAATATTGGCGTGTTGCTTCCACTGTTGACTTTTATGTGACGATAAAATCTTGTACGAATTGAAGTCCCAACATAGGATTAGGAACTTGGAAGTTACTAAAATTGAGTATACAAATGTTTATTGATTCAGCACGTATTGTTACACGAAAATTCCAAGAGCCACTAGAAGTTGCTGGATTGTCCCACGGCAACCGCCAATGCTACCGTCCCAAAAAGAAACCAAAGGCACTATCGCCATCCAACAGTGGTCTTTCCTCCAACGCAGTTCACCTACTAAAACCGTGTTGAGATGGGGCACTTTGATCACACATGTCATCATTGTACTAGTCTTCACAAAACATTCATTCTCTAACATTCAAGAGACCTGAGACAATTCACTTTAATTATAATTTTCATTGTGTAGTATAAACTAACATGAATCATTTAATTTAAATTTGAAATTTATGAATATGCCTATTAATTGTCAAATAACTAAAATAAAAATCGATCTTGACACTCTAAACATCTGAATATTAATATTATTAACCTAAACTAACGTAAATATATTTATTCAAGAGTTTCAATTATAATGCTCATAACTTACTGAACATCAAACAATTAAAATATAATTTGAGATTCGTCGGTTATAAAACTCAAAACTGTTGGAATTTTTCATGTGTACGATAAGATATTTATTGTATAGTATTGGTTAAGAGAGTTGAAAGTTGTAAGGACTCAAGAGTGAGGATGTAAACATGAGTATTTATTGTCCCACATTGAAATATGTGTGAAAAAAAAAAAAACTTTATTTATGGATTGATTCCAAGACTTTTTCCTAAGAAGTCCAAGAGTTGAGGGGAGTCACAGTGCACCGCCCGCACACGCACACACGAGCTCGAGCTCATGGCCGAAGCAAAGGCACATTGATGCTTTAGGCGCACGTGTGAAGTTATTTGGTCAATTTTGGACATCGTCGTTAGGAGCCTTCGTTCCCAAGTCACTGATTAAATTTTTTGGTCAAATTTATTTAATTTGGAATAATGTTCAAATTTGACTTGTTATTCAATTGATTAATTTAATCAAATCGTCATGAGGAGCCCTTGTTTTTGGGTCAAATTTATTGAATTTTGACTTATGTCAGCTAGTTTATTTAAATTTAACTTGTTATTTGGTTAATTAATTTGATCAACTGATATATCTTTTATTAATCGAGACTGTTAAGTCATAATTTTATCAAATTTATGACTAGCTCTTAATAATTAAAATTTTGGAACTAATAAACATAACAAATTAAAAAGTCACAACTCTCTGAAGAGTTATGCAAGAGAATTTAATTCTATAAATAGAGAAAGCTTGTTGCATTTCAAATCATTAGAAAATTGCTAAGCACTTGTCTCTCTTTTTCTCTCTCAAAAATAACTTTAATGTGCGTGTTTTCTCTTACAAGATAAATTTATTATAATTCAATAGAATATTAAGGGACAAATTTTATTTTAAAAATAGAATGGTATCGTTGGACTTAAGCTGTTGTTTTAAATCCTATTCATTATTTACTAACACAAACTCATCTTGAAAAGCTCATCTCGAGTTCAATCAAATTAGCTTGTCAAGGTGAAGAACCCATGTATAATCATGACCACCCATACATTAGTGAAAAGATCGATTAAGAAAGTTTGTCCAGCTGGAACTCACTACCTCACCAACCCCAAACGTCAAAGAAGCTGCCATACGCGTCTTCCTGCCTACGCTTCTTTGTTATTTTGTCCCTACATATATACACACGTCCATTTCACCAACATTCTTATCAAACCAAACTAATCAGGCAATCTTTTGAAGTCAAAGAGTGGCTCCCAGTTCTATCGTATATATTATCGCAATCCAAGAAAACTTTGGGCCTCAAATACTGTAATAACTTTGGCAAATGGCTTCTTATTTTTGCACTACTAAGTCAAGTTCCAACGTTGTAGCCTTTTTGACACTTCTCCTCTTCGGCTCTTTTTCCTTCTGTCTTGCTGGAAACTTCAACCAAGATTTTGATATCACATGGGGTGACGGCCGCGCCAAAGTACTCAGTAACGGCAAACTGCTCAATCTTGCCCTCGATAAGGCCTCTGGCTCTGGCGTTCAATCCAAAAACGAGTACTTATTCGGGAAGATTGATATGCAACTTAAGCTTGTTCCTGGAAACTCGGCTGGCACGGTCACTACATACTATGTAAGTCATTTTAGTACCATAAATGCATTTAAGATTCATGTTACGTCCATCATACCGCCCTAAAATGTGTGGTTTTGAGGTTCATATACTCTTGTAACATTAAGAATTCGAATAATATGGTGCAGTTATCATCCCAAGGTCCAACACATGATGAGATAGATTTCGAGTTCTTGGGCAATCTCAGTGGCGATCCTTACATTGTTCACACAAACGTTTACACACAGGGCAAGGGGGACAGAGAGCAGCAGTTCTACTTATGGTTTGATCCCACCGCTGATTTCCACACATATTCCATTCTCTGGAATCCCCAAACTATCATGTAAGTTCACAAACACAAACTTTATGTCCCAAAATTCTCGCTCGACTCATCAAGATTTCATTTGTTAAACTTGGTTTCTGTTTATCCTACCAGTTTCTACGTTGATGGGACGCCAATCAGAGTGTTCAAGAACCTGGAATCGCGTGGCATTCCATTCCCAAAGAAACAGCCGATGAGAGTTTATTCGAGCCTTTGGGATGCAGATGACTGGGCCACAAGGGGGGGCCTTGTTAAGACAGACTGGAGTCAAGCTCCATTTTCGGTTTCTTTAAGAAACTTCAGGGCAAATGCTTGTGTCTGGAAATCTACAAAATCTTCTTGCAGTTCATCAGGGTCAAATAATTCCTCCACAAAAACATGGTTGTGGCAAGAACTTGATTCGGCAAGTGAAGCCAGGTTGAAATGGGTGCAGCAGAATTACATGGTATATAACTACTGCAACGATACAAAGCGCTTTGCTCAGGGCCTTCCACCAGAATGTTCTCTCAACAACAAGAAAACTACCGACAACACCACCACCAGTGTATAAGAGATTGTATGTATGATTGTTCTTATGTTGATAGTTGATTTTGGTTTCAGTTGCTTTCGGAGAATAAATAATATGCTGAATCAGGATCATTGTAATTTGTAGTGAAAATTATTCAATTTTTCATTGTAATATGGTAATAAAAGTTATTAGTCAGAGATAATGTTGTTCATAAGTTGATCCCTGCATTTCCTCTTAAACTAGAAGAAGCGATAAAATACTAATTATTTGATGTCACTTGTCTTTGAGAGTTTAAACTCTCATCTGATGCCTGATGTGGTTATTTAGCATATAATCAAAGGCCAAGTAACAAAGGTTCTAAGTTGGAATATTTCTGTCATGTTGTCCATTTGTGAAAAAGAGTTTCACATGTTAGATTTCAAAAAAAAAAAAAAAGAAAGAAAAGTGAAAAAAAGGAAGAAGAAGAAGAAGAAGAAGAAAGAAAGAGAGACAAGAAGAAGAAGAAGAAGAAGAAGAAGATAGCACATCAAGGTTGGAGTGTAAAACGAGTCGAGCTGAACCTGAATCTAGTAGGCTCAAATTTGACTTGTTTATTAATTCGCGAATTTGAAAATATCGATCCGAATACGAATTTTTATCTAATCAAATTCGAACCATTCACGAATTGTCTCATTTCATTTATATGCCTACATTAAGGTGTGTTACAAAAGAGAGCACTAAAATTTAAGGCGACTAATGATTTCCCAATACCTTTGCTCCATTCTTATTACTTCCTCCCCTAATTTTATTGCTCCAATATGACAAGACATGAGTTTGTTCACTGTATTTAGTTTGTTCTCAGCGTGTATAAATAAAAAAAGAATGTACTTTCCCAACACTGGACTTGGTTCCATCATTAGGGCCCATCTTACGTTTGACGAAGGCCCAGTTCAAATAGGACTGTCTCCTCTGCAAACCAACTCATTAACGGGCTGATTTAATTCCCAAACGAGGCTGGGCTCGGCTGACCACAATTTTGGGAAGCCCAAATACGTGTTCCTATATCTAAAATGTCCCCACTTTGCATGTGCCGCAAATTCATTATTCTCAGAGCTTGAGCACTTTCACTTTTTCTGCCGTCTGTTTTGATGTTGACTTTAGTGTATAAGACAGAGAAACCGTTTTAAATTTTTTAACTACGAAATTAAAATTACGATAATTGGCACGCAGAAATACAAAATTAAAGCCGGTAGACCTAACTAGCCTTAATTATAATCGATTTGGGCATTGTGTAAACTGAGTGGGCAGGTCACATGAATGATATAGGACATGTATATAGTGTTAGCCTGAGCAACTGAGCTCATGCCTCCTAACTCCAATGAAAGATGATTGGAATTAGAGTTTGTCCAATTTTCCCAATTCCGAGAGCCCTCTCTCTCTTTACTCTTGTCCATCTGGTAACAGCTGCACCACTTCTGATTCTGAAGCTTTAAACCAACAATCATCAATGGTGATCAATTCATATTATGAAATTCAATATGTATATATATATATATGTATTTTTAATTTTTTATGCTTATCTTTTTCACAGCTAGCTGTTCGCAACTCTGCTTCAACTGATTGGTCCAACTTCCAGATGTCATCTTCTTACAAAACTCAAACACCCCACATATTTATTTTGCATCTCAACTCCTATAAATATAAGCTATTACTAAGAAGAAGAAACAGGCAGAGAACCAGAGAAAAAAAAAAAAAATGGGTTCCTTTTCTTGTCCAAGAAATGCAGTAGTTCTGCTTTTCCTTACTTCAATGGTGGTTTCTGGCAGTAATTTTTTCCAAGATTTTGACATCAGCTGGGGCGAAGGGAGGGGTAATATTGTCAACAATGGGGAGCTTTTGACTCTTTCTCTCGACAACTATTCCGGTTCGGGCTTCCAGTCGATGAAGGAGTATTTGTTTGGGAAGCTTGACATGCAACTCAAGCTTGTGCCTGGAAACTCCGCCGGAACTGTCACTGCTCTTTATGTCTGTTTCACTCGAATATAATCAAGTTGTGAGAATTAATGATGTAAAGATTTGTATTGATTTATTTGCTTTTTTTTGCAGTTGTCTTCTGGAGGGCACTCAAATCATGATGAGATAGATTTTGAGTTCTTGGGGAATCTAAGTAGGGAGCCTTACACTGTTCATACTAATGTGTATACTCAAGGGAAAGGGGAAAGGGAGCAGCAATTTCACTTGTGGTTCGATCCTACTAATGATTTTCATACATATACAGTCCTTTGGAATCCTCAAACTATTATGTAAGAACCCCAAAATTTGAATAATTTTCAAAATATAATAACAGGGTATCGATAATGATCAGATCAATTCATTATCGATATGGAGACCAACTGTATTGAGATATTAGTTTTATTAATAAGCATATGATTAGACGCTCCACCAAATGCATGCTGGCAGAAAACACCTTAATATGATTGGATCTCTATATTAACGATGGGTCATCGTCAGTGTCCATGAATAGAGACGATGAATCGATTCAGATTTAGTCATCGTCAGTGTCATTTTCATGGACACGTGATTTGTGATTTGTGATTTTCTCCCTGTGGTAGCTTTTCAGTGGACAACACACCTCTGAGAGAATTCAAGAATCTGGAAAACATGGGAGTCCCATTCCCAAAAATCCAGCCAATGAAACTCTACTCGAGCATTTGGAATGCTGATCAATGGGCAACGAGAGGCGGGCTGATCAAGACCGATTGGAATCAGGCTCCCTTCACGGCTTCTTACAGAAATTACAATGCAGATGCTTGTGTAATTGCATCCAATGTAACTGTAGCCGCCAATTGCACTTCCGAGGAGGCAAATAACAGCACATGGCTGTCCCAGAAATTGGATCGCACAAGTGAAGAGAAACTCAAATGGGTTCAGAAGAATTACATGATTTATAACTATTGCAGTGATGCCAAGCGCTTCCCACAGGGTTTTCCTCCAGAATGCTATGCTTAGTGCTCCACCCAGAATGTAATATCATCTCTCCCTTGTGTTTAGGTTGTCTGCTTGTAGACATAAAATTATAAGTATGGAACTGCGGGATAATTAAGTGTTTTTGTAGTATTTAATTAATTACTAGTTTATACCTAGTACCTCTTTTAATTTCTATGAGTTGCTTGGAGAATTCTGGGTTGCGCTAGTCAGTTTATATTTTCTGTTCTATATTATCAGAACACTTTTTAATTATATATAAAATAGAAAAAGTATAGCAATTTTCTTTTTTCGAATGTGATTATAATAGTCCTCTAGTATTATGTATTATGATTATTGAATTTGAGCTATAATTAATTATTTTTTAATTAAACGAAAAATAGAAGAGAGACAATTAACATAGCAATATTTTTTTGGACGTGCTCATAATAGTCCACTATGCTCATAATAGTCCACTACTGTAGATTATTGATTTTGAGCAATACTTAATATTCAAAAGGTAGAAGGCATGGCAGCCAAAGTCAAGTGTATAAAATATTCCATCTATAAATATTTAAATATTTATTATAAATATACACGTAAAGTGAAATATATAATAAAAATATAAATTAAAAAATTAAAAATATAAGGGTTAATTACATAGACCCCCTGAGGCTTGGCCTATTTACAACGAGGTTCAAAGGTTTGGAAAAATTACAAAAAACCCCCTAGAGCAGACGAACGGCAGTTAAGATGGATGGTTTGGGTGAAATGGCTGTTATACCCTTGCCTTGGAAAAAAAAATAGATTTAAATTTGTCAAAGATAAAAATGTCCCTTACCTCATAGAATTACCGAAATGCCCTTCGGGCGGTAGTAAAGTGGAGAGGAAGAATCTGTCTTCCTCATTCTTCACAGTTTCACAAAGAAAGAAAAAAAACCTCAAAATCGAAGGAAAAACCATCGGTTTAAGTTCTCAAATCCCATCTTCTTCTCAAACCCGACTTTATCCTCTCCGTTCTGAACGTTGATCGGTGGCCATTGGAGTTCACGTTGAAGGAAGAAGTTTGAAAAAAGTAGGGTTTTCAACTTTCAGAAAGTTATGTTTTTTTCTTCCAAAACTTGTTATTTTTGTATGATCTTGTTATTATGTGGTATATTTCTTCGAAATTTGTTGATAGATACCAATTTTTTCTATTTTTAATCGTAATGCATGGATTTTTTTCTATTTTTTGTGGGTTTTCTGTTTTTCCACCGAAAATGAACTTGGATATGTATTTTAAACATGATTTAGTCCAGGCATGTCGATACCTTTCAGTTTACTGATGAATGGTGTGGTAAAACTGATGTTATTAGACTGATTTTCATTGTAACAAAATCTGGGACTGTTCTGTTTGTTATGGAAAACTAGATGTCGTTATTTGTAAATATCAGATAAGTAAGGGGTTAAATGTAATGCTTTACTGCATGTTGTAATTCGTGTTTTTCAATTTTTTGTTACAGATATGGGTTCTGGAACTGTTGACCTTGTTGTGCATATGCCTGACTCCATTTACAAGATTGAAAATGTAGATCCTGATGTATACTCTTATGAAAAATTACTTAGTGATATAGAGGGTATGGTACGCAATGAAGCTTCTTCTGGAAATTTGCTTTTCATTTTTAGGTGTGATTTGGTACATATTGGTATTAGGGAAAAGATGATAGTATGTGATGATAGGTCACTACAAAATATGTTTAAGTTCAATCAAGGTATAAAACATATAGATATATTCATAGAAATAGAAGAGGCACCTCCTCTGGCTATTGACCATTCATTTGAGATATTGCTAGAGGCTGCTCATGTTGAGGAAGGGTGCAACAATGACAAAACTGAGTGTGGAGAAGGTTGCAGTAAGGCAGAAGGGGAACAAGTTGATCCAACTAGTAAGGAGGGTGAGACTGAAGTGAAAGAAAATGTAAGTTTTCTGTGTATTTTTTAAATTGAAAATAAATGTCAGGGATATATTTGTTTGTTATTTGAAATATGAAGGGTGTTTATGTAATATATATATAAGTTAATGGTGTATGTTGAAGTTTTATTACTAGTATGTGGACATATTTATAATTAGGTTGCGTGCGTTGCTTTGTATTAGGCTATTGATGATAAGTGTTTTGGAGATCATGTTGGTGAGGGCAACACTGTTGAAGTTGTTGAGGAGAATGTTGTAAAGGGTTCTGAATGTGGTGGAGGCAACACATCTTGTGAAGCAACTGTACCTCATGAGGATGTATTGGAGCCTGTGGGAGAGGTTGTGGCTGAGGGTTGTGTAGCTCCACTAGATGTGGAGCTTGTTAATAAAGCAGTTGCACCTGTAGAGGATGTGGTTGAGCCCCAAGTTGAGAGTTTTGTAGCTACAACAGATGTGCTAGAGCTTGTTGGTGAGGCTTCCCAATTTCATGAGACTACAAACCAAGCATCTGAATTTGAGGTTGATCATCAAACTGGTGATGATACGGCTGATATTGATGCCACTGTGAAGGTAAATTATCAAAACATTTTAGCTATGTATGTTTGGTAGCATCTTAGTAAAATTTGGCTATTTTTTCTAGATTATTGAGGAGATAATGAATGACCTTGCTACTGAGAGGGATAATTTGAATGAAAATGAGAAGGAGACTACTGGAGAAGTTGAGCCAAATGTAAAAAAGCTAAGTTAATTGCAATTTCAAGAGTTATTTTGTAATATCAAGGACTGTATTGTAAAGTGCAAAATAGTTGGGGGGTACCTTGTAATTTGGGTAATATTAAATATGTAATATGAGGATGCAGTCTTTATAAGAGGGTGCATTTGTAATGTCTGAGGAATTTCAATGATAAATTTGTAATAGAAACATAAAGATTAGGGGGTTTATTGTAAATTTATGTAAATAATATGGGGTTTGTTGAAAGTTTATGTAAACTTGGAGGAGTTTATTTTAGTTATTTTACATATTTATGTCCACACATAATCTAAAGTATTGTTTATTTTTTTATCGTATTTTACTGTAGGTTGCTGAAAATTTTTTGAATGAGGTTGCTGCTGATGACTTTTTTCAAAACTGGGGTTTGAATAAAGATGAAAATAATACAACTGATGATCCAAATGATAGTGGTTAGTCAGAGACAAGTTCTTCACAGTCAAGTGAGGAAAGTGAGAAAGAGGTAGATAAAGAAGAAATAAGTGAATCTGATAAGGAGTTTAGTGTTCTCGGTGATTCAGGCTCTGAGTTGTCTGACTACCAGTCAGATGATCATTGTGAGGTGCTAAACTCATCAGATGAGGAGATTCCAGATGATCCTTTGGGAGGTGCTGCTGTAGACAGAGAGGAGTTCACCATTCCAGAAGGCTCATCGTCAGAAACCAAACTTCATAAGGGAATGGTGTTCTCTAATGTGTATGCCTTCAAAGATGCATTACAAGAGTATGTCATTAGAGCTGGATTTGAGATTATTAGGATCAAGAATGATATAACTAGAGTGACTGCCAAGTGTGCTGCAAATAGTTGCCCTTGGAGGATTCATGCCTCCACCATGCTAGATGGTGTTACATTTTCAATCAAAACAAAAGTGTCAGATCATACATGTGTTAGAGTTGATCACACCAAAGAAGCTTCTACAAAATGGATGACTGGGAAGTTGAAAGAAATGCTGAGAGATAATCCCACCATGAGGCTTAGAGGACTGAGGACAAAGCTGAGAAAATATGGGGTTGCTCCTGCTTATATGCAGCTTTACAAAGCCAAAAGAAAGGCATTTACTGATATTGAGGGCAGGCACAATGAGTCATATGCTCAGCTACCTTTATATGGTCTGATGGTGATGAGGAAGAACCTCGGTTCCATTTTTAGCATGCAATTTGAAACAAATCAAGAGCCTGAAGATGGTGCTGAAAGTAGTTCAATACCACATGAACATAGTTTTAAGAGATGCTTCATGGGATTGAAAGCTTTGAGATATGGTTTTCTTAATGGTTGTGGGCCCTTTATAGGATTTGATGGATGTCACTTGAAGGGGCCATATGGAGGAGTTATGCTGGTAGCAATGAGTCTTGATGGAAACAATGGGTTGTTTCCAGTTGCATTTGCAGTTGTTGAAATTGAATGCAAAGATAGTTAGGGATTTTTCTTTGAGTGCTTCAGGGATATGTTTGGTGGATTCAATTATGACAAACCCTGGACCTTCATGACTGATAGAAATAAGGTATTCCTATATTCTGTTGTATTTCTGCAACTTAACTGATTTTATTGGTTATTTTTTACATACTTAAATGCCTTTTTGGTTAGGTCTATAAACCTTGAAGGGGGTAAATGTAAAGTCACATATAGATTTTATGTAGTACGTAATATGGTTGCATTTCAGATTGTTTTTTTGTTACATATGTACAATTTAAGGGGGGTAAAGGTAAGATTATAGCTATTTGAAAGATATGCATTTTATATTTGTTATAGTTAAAGGTTTCATTGATATATATGTACAAATGCAGTCTTCGGCATGCAAGGTTTTATGGCTCTTTGTCAGACTTTTGAGATGGTAAGGGAGTAAGTGTAATCTTAAAATTACCTTAAGGAGGTAAATGTAGTATTGACAATACATAAAGGGTTTTTTTGTTTTCTGTTAGAAAGCTAAATAGTTTATGTGACATTATTTGTAACTTCTTATTTTCTATTGGTAGGGCCTCATTGAAGCTATAACTGAGCTTGCTCCCAATGCAGTAAATAAAAAGTGTTGTAGGCATATTTATGCCAATTTTAGATAACACTTTCTAGAAGTGGTTTTGAAAAAATAATTTTGGATGGCTACCCGTTCTTACAATGCCCAAGGTTTTAATTGGGCAGCGTATAAGATCAAAGAGCATAGGCAGGCTACACATGATTGGTTGATGGGAATTCCTATTTAGCTATGGGAAAGGCATGCTTTTGATACAAGGTTGAAAAATGAATCTTTCAACCATTGAATAGGTGAGCTAAGGTTAAAACCAATTTTAACCCTTCTTGATGGTCTTAGAACAAAGTTAATGACTAAGCTAAGGATGAGGTTTGAGATAGGGCAGAGGTGGACTAATTGTGTCTGTGAGAATGTGGTCTCAAAGATTAATGGTTTGAAGGAGGAAACTGTATCATGTTAGTTGACAATTAATAGCGCATATGAGTCCTAGGTGTTAGACAAAGGGATGCATTACATTGTCAACCTTGATTATAGGAGCTATGATTGCAGAAAATGGGATATTACTGACATTCCATGCAAGCATGTTGTATTAGCCATATCCTATAGGAGAGAGTCATTTTATTCAGATATTAGCTTCTACAGGATTGTTTACTTGAAGGCCTACTCAAAGGTGATACATCTAATTCCGGATATTGCCTTTTGGCCTCAGACTTGAATCCACAGCCACCAAAAGTTTTTCATCCTAAAATAACCAGGTAGGCCCAAGAAGAGCAGAAGAAGAGAGCTAGGTGAGGCACCAACTATCACACAAAGCAAGAGATCATGTGCTCTTAGATGCAGCAACTACCAGTCATTTGGGCACAACAAAGGACCTGCAACCAGCCATCTCAGTCCACCGCTCAAAACAGCAAGAAGGTTTGAAGTCTCTAATTGATGATATGAAGGCTTATTTGAATTTTTAGAACTTGTTGTTTACTATTTTATTTTCTTTTTGCAGAGAAAAAGTGACAAATCTGTCTACTTTGATGCTAATGCTCATTTGGCTGAAATTCTAAGAGAAATGAAGAAGAAAAAGAAGGCACAAGCCAACTCTACATTTGATGTGGCACATGAGCACATGGGGGTGGATAACAGTCTGGAGATGTTGCTTAAATTTGTCTTCAGTTTCTTTTGTCAACATGAATTTTTGAAGAACTCTATATTGGGGTCTGTTATTTTATGACTGTATTGGAACCCTACAATAGATGTTTTTGTTGTCTTGATGGATAATTTTCTAATTATTTTTGTAAGTATTAGGATGATGAATCTACCAAACTTGTTATATTTGAAGGATTGAAATGTAAGGCTTTCGCATTATTTACTGATGGTGCACAAATTTTAGCCTTTCTTTCTAGCATATTATGTAGTTTTATTCAAAGTTCAGGGGGTATTTGCAATTTGTCTCAATTTGTATTTAGAAAAGGATTGGATTATTCAACTTATGTAAGCTTTTTATTATTTTGGGGGGGTAAAAGTAGTGTTTTATATATGTCATCTAAAATATATGTGTGTGTGTGTGTGTATTAAGGGCATAAAAATTATAATTATATTTATAAATGTAAAATCAATTGTTAAACAAATCAAAATTATTGATAATTTTGTTAAACTGTCATCTGCAGTGCTTTACAAAAAAATCAACAAATAAAACCTCATAGTCTTAAAGTTATTACAATTAGGTACAA
This sequence comes from Jacaranda mimosifolia, assembly GCA_018894105.1. Lineage (NCBI taxonomy): Eukaryota > Viridiplantae > Streptophyta > Magnoliopsida > Lamiales > Bignoniaceae > Jacaranda > Jacaranda mimosifolia. The sequence continues at coordinate 55,091,183 of CM032117.1, forward strand.
GGGTATTTGGGTCACAAAAATAACCGTAACAGTAACCTAAGGGCTTTTTTGGATTTTCATGACGTCAGCAATTTTTTTGACGAAGCTTAACAGACTTTCAAAATCGTAAGATGGAGCAAAACCTCAGGGGGTTTTTGTAATTTCCCCAAACCTTTGGGTTTATTTGTAAATATGCCAAACCTCAGGGGGGTCTGTGTAATTAACCCAAAATATAATGAAATACCAACAAATTGATGAGGAGGACCCTCTTGTTATTATATGTGCAGTCTCTGTTCTTCTTCTTCTTTTTTTATTTTTTTTATTTTTGTCTTTCTCCTAAGTTTTCTGAGATTGGTTAGGGTCCGATACTTGTGGTTTTAACTTAATATTCTACACCCTTTAAAAAGTTGGGGATAATTGCAATTTACTTCCATGTGATAATAAAAATAGGCAAATAACCTCCTTGTGAAAGAATACACACACACACACACACACAAGAAGCTACCTTATGTTTTATAAAATCATGCTTATCGGACCCCACTCCTTATATGTTACCTATTTAACCTAATTTTATTATGTAAAAAATAATTTATCCTTAATCATTTTATATATTTTCAATTCAATTTAAATAATTTTTTCACTTATTTTTCTCTCATTCTTTTCTTTCTTTTTTTTTTAATTTTTCATTTCTCTCTTCTTCCATTATTTCATATATTTCTCATTTTATACATATACATAAATTTATTTATAAAATTTAGATCACTTTTATTTTTATCTTATCAATTATATTATTTTTTCTTTTTATTTTTTCATTCCATATTAAATAAATTTAAATTTTATAAAACCATATAACATATTTTCTATGTATACTTAAAATAGCGTGTATATATATATATATAAATTTATCTACAAAATTTAAATAACTTTTACTTATATTTTTTTAGTTTCTAATTATTCATATATATATATACTTACTTTTTATTTATACTTATTCACATTCATAATATATATACACACACATGTATAAATTTATTTGTAAAATTTAAATAAGATTTACATTTATCTGATCGATTATATTTATTATTTTCCTTTTAATTATTCATTTCAAAGTAAATATATATTTATATACATATAATATATATAATAATTATAACAACATATATATAAATTATAAACCCTACCCCAACCTCCCCGTCCCACTCCAATCCTGACCCCCAGCGGCAGCCATGGCCATGGCCTAGCAGCGCCCACAGCCTACCATGATTGCCGTCAGCCGTTGAAAACCCACCCCCGAGGCACACCCCGTCCATGTTGATGGCTGCCGATGGCCGCCATCTGTTCAATTTTTTTTTATTTTTTCAATGACAGAGGCCATAAAAAACGGCCAATGGGGTGGGGTGATTATATATATGTATAATATATAATTTAATATATATATATACACACACATTATATATAAATATCTTAATATATTAAAGGACATAATATAGTTTAATTTGGACCGTTGATTTTTTAAAAGAAGATCTAGCGGCTGATAAATAAGGGTACAATAGTCTTTTTATATAAATAAATATTGGTCTAAATGCACATGTCGCGCGTGTGCTACACCAACGTTACAAGGGAGTTCGTTGCATGATTTTTAAAAATCTAAAAGTGTTTTTTGTATTTTTTTTTTTACAGTGAGGTGTTTTGCCTATTTTGACGATCACAAGGGGTTATTTATAAAAAAATATTTTATTTTTAATTTAATTAAAAAATATTAGTATAGTAAATTAAATTAATTATTAAAAATTTTAAAAAATATTTATACACGTATCAATTTTTAAGGAGTATAAAATATTAAGTAAAAATCATATGTATTAAACCCCAGTCAATCCCAAGTTTTCTTTGGTGCTAACTCAAAGTTCCAAATTAATTAATTGGTGGGTAGTGGGCGGAAAATTAATTCGTTACTGGGCTACAACAGATTCCTGGGCGGCTGAACAAATGGTAGATTGGCTCAGTAAAATGGGTCTGTGAAACTATTGATGGCTAACAATGTTTAATAAAGTGAGTCCGGAATTACTTGGTCCATATGATCATTTTTTGCATTCTGAAAAATTTATAAGCTCATCCAAATTTCTTTTATATTTCACAAAATTTTGATGGTGTCAAATTTCTGTTGATGTTGAAATTTATTTATAATGATAATTTTATATTGGCAAAATCCTATCATATTTGGATTGGATGGTATGCTCAATAATTAAAATGTGTATCATTTGTAGGGATGGCAATTCAGGTGGGTTGGATAGATCTGAGTTGGGTCAAGATAAAAATATCACATAAATTTCCTCAATCTGATACCAATCCATTTAATTTCTGATCTAATAAATTTAAACTCGAACCCAACCTATGTTAAATTAAGCCAATTTGGTTAAATTTTGGTTTGAATTTAAGTGACCCACCAATCCAAAGGGTCAAAGGCCCCATACATATTATGGTCGAGTTGAAACTTTTACATTATCAAATGCTACTGAATTAGTACCACGTCAAAGATAACGTTATAATGGCATGCATATTACTCTTTTACTAACCCACATACATTTGATCGAGTAGAAAATTTTAGGGAAAATCGTCCAACTCTTTCTCCTCTCGAAGTTATGTATTGTATATGTTTAGCTTTATTCTTTTCTATATCGGGGTCGATTTGAATCCATCATTATTGAACTTTGATATCTCTCAATATCATAACGATTAGATGTGTAAATAAAATGAGACGATCTGCAAACTATTCAGGATCGAATTTATGAAAGCTTGAATTCGATTCAATCTTTTCAAGCCCGATTCGAGTTCGGGCCGAGCTAAGTCAAGCCCGAGCTCAGCTCGGCTCATCTTGTCAAGCGAGTCGAGCCAAGTTCAATAATATTTGACTTAAAAAGCCCACAATTTTAAACGACCTCTTAAATTTTTTTATATATTTATGTATGTAATTATAAATATATAGAGTTACAGCCTAAAACCCTTAATAATAATAATAATAATAATAATAATAAGTTTGAGCTCATCGGAGCCTATACAAAAGTGAGCTTAATTTTTTGCTTTCCTATGATGAGCGGCTTTATTGGGCTCGACCTCTCGAATTAATAGATGAGTCGAGCTTGAGTTTGGTAGATCCAAGCTCGACTTGGCTTATTTAGACCCCTAATAATGATATCATAATGTACTAAGGGATACTAATGCGTGCGCATGCGCACACACACACTCACAAAAAAAAAAAAAAAAAGAATCAGTAGTTAACAATTTTAATATATTTATCAATTATTTTATTTTTTGGTCGTGTATCCCAAGTGGCAACTCTTTAATTGGCATTACAAACGTTCTCTTTATGAACTTGTTAATCCGCGTACCACTTGCTTGCCATGTATCTATCAAGCATTCATACTTGCAATTTTGATGGCCAATCATGTGGGTCATGATCATCTACCACCTAATTTTCAGTACCACCAATTTAATTCTTTGGAGCAAACTGGAAAATGATGTGAATACTGTTAGACATGGAAACCTGAAATTTCGACTATATATATTACATGAAACCTAGTTCTTGTACTCATCAATTAGTCCAATGTACTGATGTTGTTATAAAGCTCCCATTGTTTGATACCACGTATGTATCTTTTTGTAGTGAAATAATATGTTATATAATGTGATTCATTTGATTTTTGTATATATGCATCCTAAGGTAGGGGTGGTAGTTTTCAACACGATAAAATAACATGATACAATATTATTGAATTTGGGTTGAAAGTTATTGGGTTGGGTCGATATTGGGTCAACCCAATAAGTAACACGAAAATTATGAATTGATTAGGGTTGGGTTTCGAATTACCCGATAAACACAATAATTTTGTTGGGTAACCTCGCCAACCCAATATAACCAAACTCAACCCTACTCAACCTGATCCAAAATATTTAGGAAAGAAGAGGGGAAAAAAAAACTATACATGTATGCATATCTTGTATGAATTAATACTATTATGTATTTGTTTTTTGCACCAAACCTCAATTGGAAGAAGAAAATAACAATAAACAGATATAACTTGAAATTAAAAGTTAGAATATGCTATGCTTTTTCTACTTTTAATTAATGACTTGATGTCAGTTTTGAACAATTTAACTCTAAATTGATTTATAATGAACTAAAAATTATTATTTGCTACTTAAATGTTTGACTACTCAGCGCTATTAGGGTGATTATTAGTGATTGGATGCGAGAAATTGTATTTCTTTAATGAAATTCGATTTCATTGTTATTAAAATTGAGTTGTCATGAAATTTTATTTAGCATTAAAATTTCTATATTGTTGATGTTGATAGGAAATTACATGAAATATAATTATCAAATTGCTCCATCATATAATGAGGTTGACATTTTTCTAAATTTTGAAATAAGTCGATTTTTTTCCAAATTTTTGTTTTGAGTTGATTTAGTTGAATATAAAATGTTGTATTTTTTCTATAATTTTTTAGTGAAAAATAATCACAAATTGAAACAGATTGGATTTAAATTGACACAAAACTTTTAGATTGGGTTCAGCTTGAAGCTTATTTGGTTGAATACCTTTTAAATTGGGTTCAAATTAAGTAAAATTTTTTAATATTTCTAAATTAGCTCGATACGAAATAACTCAACACGATACAATTGACATCAATATTCCCAAAAAACATAAAATTATCATACGTCCATATCATTACAGTTTAAACGTAAAGAGGTCGAGAAATTCATTTCTTTTGGTGTACGACGCATTTAATGATTCATTGGATGTCACCCTTCCATTCAATCAGCATGATGTGGATGTACTCTCTCTTATATTGTCTCTTTTTTATTTTTTATTTTATTTTTTTACTATTGAATTGTTTACTTCATCTTTTCTCTTTTATTATCTTCCTTCACTTAATTTTAGGAGTGGCAATTCCCAACACAATACAATAATTTGACATGAATTCGATACGAAAAAATTAAGTTTGGTCAATCCATTTTGGATTTGGGTCCAATAAAGTTGATACGAATAAGAATCCAAAAAAATTAGTTGAGTTGGATTGAATTCTAAATTACACAAACAACTCAAATTTTAATTTTGGATCACACAATAATCTGATCCACCTAAATTAATTCGACCCAATCTAAATTAAACAAAAAGAAATTAAAAATATTTTGGAGTAAAATATAAAATAACAAAATAAAGTTTGAAATTTTGAACCTTAGAAATAATAAAATTAATGCTTTGCCATTTTTTGGTCTTATCTATTTACACAAACATATAGGATGGATGATTATAATTTTAGATTGCTCTAATGAAGTAATGGTTATTTTTTGGATACCCAAGTGACATGATAATTGTTCTGCAATGAGTTGCCAAATCACTGCTTTAACTACCGAATTGTCCAAAGAGCTTCTCTTAGACTATACGCAAAGCAACATTTTGCATATATGGATATACAAGAATTCTCTCTGTTGAGATTGTATAAAATTCAAATAACTCAATTAAGTTTTTATAATTAATTATGTGTATAATTTATTACTTAATTGTTACTTATTTGCTTGATAATATTTTGTATTGATATATGTGTTGCTCAATTGAATTAATATAAAATTGAAAAATAATGCTATTTTAAGAAGTTAAGAGAAACAATTTAATTGACAAAAGATACAAAAAAAAGTAAGAGTAATGTTTGGTTATGAATTATGTGTTTTGGATTTTATGTTTTGGGAGAATGAGTTTTGGGAATGGGGTTGGGGAATGTGAATTTTGTGTTGGGGAATATAATGTATATTTGTTTATATTTTGGGAATAGTAAGAAAATATTTTGGAAAATTTTGATATGTTTGTTTATATTTTGGGAGGAGACAAATTCTACTCTAACAATCAAATCAATGCTTTTTTGTTGAATTTTTAGGGTGTAAATGGATTTTTTTAATACTTTTTATTATGATAATAGTAATAAAATATTGTGATATGTAAATATATGTACATATGATAATATATAATATTATATATATTATAATGTATATTATATATTATATTATTACATATATTTTATATATTATTATATATTAACATATAATATACATAATATATATATATATAGTGGTGGATAAAATCTTCCAATTTGGCCGATGAAATGAAAGAGCCTAAGTTGGGGTTTTTGGTCTTTTGTCAATTAATTTTCAAGGGCATTTTGGGCATTTCTAGCCGCTTTTTGGGAGAAAATAAAGAGCCATGTTTGGTTACATTCTCCCAGAACAAATTTGTTTTGGGAGAATGTAACCAAACATAGCCAAATATTTTGTTATTTCAATATTTTTATGATGTAAACGAAAACTAGAAAATGAAAGGGGAAAAAGTCATAAAACTCAATATATTTGGGGATTTGTGTTTTATCCCCTCAACCAGAGCTTTTCTGATCCATTGAAACCTAAAATTGAGAAAGAAAAGAAGATATTTCAAACATAAATCAAACAAATTACACAGTACCATGATATTAAATATTTTAATTAATATATGAAATTATTGTACTACTAATTGTGAACAGCCGACGACTTACAAAACCTACTTCAATAATTCCAAAACAAATAGCATGAGACTTCCGTATAGAGGCTAGTCATACATACATAAATCCAAAATCTTGTGCCGTTAGACAGGAAAATTCAATAATTCATTTTAGTTCATATTTCAATAAAATGTTTGGAATTTAAAAGGAGTCCGTTTGAATACATTTTCAAAGTCATTTTCTGTTTCTTGTTATTTTTAACAAGTAAAAAAATTAGTTACGAATTTAGATTTAAAAATAAAATATTATTTTGATGCTTTATTTAAAATGAAATAATTGAGCAGAATTGAGAATGAGATGTGTTTGGATCTTTTGTTTTTTGTATTAAAATAGTGAAAATGAGAGTAGGAAAAAATAGGGTGTGAAAATGAAGAGAATGTAAAAGTGTATTTGAAAAGATATTTTGAGAATGAAAATGTCTATGAAAATGGAGGAGAATTTAATAGCTTTTTATTTTTATTTTTGGGAGAAAATGAAAACGCCCAATGAAAACAAAATCAAATGGGCACTAAGTTCGAACTTAGAAGGTGTTTGACTGAGTTAATTTAAAAAATCTCATAAGTTCTTTATACATTTTATAAGATATTTTTGGAGTTTGTAAGATGTCATATTTTATTTTAAAATAAATTTTTAAAGAGTTTGAAGAAAAATAAAATTTTAAAACTTGTAAAATGTTACTAATAATAATTTTATAATTAAAATAGTTAAAATTAAATAAGCTTGTCAAAATCTTCAAAATAAATAAATAAAGACCTTCTTATTTTTTTAAAAATATTTATAAAATCCTAATATTAATCTTATAAGGTGATCATTTTTTTAAAAAAAAAAATTACTTTCTAATATTCTATAAACTCTTAAATATATAATACTACAAAATATTTTAAAAAATTTATAAACCCACTCAAACACCTTATCACCTTAATTTTCCCCCAAGAAAGACTATAATATTTAGCTCTAATTAATGCTTCAATGGAGACCCGCACAGGAAACTCATGGCCCATATCTTGACGTGTGGCCTTTCATTACCAGTCCTCTCTTTGCTCTCTCTCTGTACGTCTCTCTTTCCCTGTGTATGTGTATCTAAATATATACATATATATATAGATCTAAGTGTGATTTAATTTGGTGGTGGACATGGATACTTGGAAGATGGAGGCTTTACTGAGGATACTGTCGACGGTTGTCTTGGTACTGACAGCTTCTCTTGTGGGATTCGATGCCCAAACTAAATTTCTCTTTCATACAATAGCCAGAAAAGCAACTTTCAGGGACCTCAATGCTTTGTAGTATGTCTGAATTTCATAGTTTAATTTGCTGGTCTTTTTTTCTTTTTTTTTCCCCTTATATATATATATATATATATATATATATAAGGGTTTTGCAATTTTCCATAATTATTTACTGATCTGTGAACTTTTTCTTGTTTTTGCTTTGTCTGGTTACAGTGTTTTGGTGTGTGTTGATACTGCAGCAGCTGTTTATAATCTGATCCAACTATTTAGAAGTTACATGGTGCCAGGTTTCAGGAAAGATCTGACGGCTTCTTACAGATATCAGGCTTGGGGAATTTACTTATTAGACCAGGTAATTATTATTATTAATTCTTGGTTAATTTGGAATACTTTGCATTATTAGTTAGTTCGTCAGTGTCATCGATCTTAAAATTATCAGGAAATGAGAATAGTTGTTTATTCGAGTAAATTAATAATACTAAATTAGTATATGAAGCTACGTACGCCAACTATATATATGTAATTGTGTGTATAAAATGAATCTTGTCTTTTTTATATCTATTCTAGTAAATGTTTTTTTTTCTTTTTTCTTTTTTTTGTAATTTTTGAATTTAATCTTTATATATCTTGAGTTATACTATTTGTCTACCATTTTCATTGTTTAGGGATGTGAAAGGAAAGAAAAAACTTGGGGTTGGGGGGGGGGGGGGGGGGGGGAATTGCTCATTTTAATTTAAGTTTAATATGAATCCATTGGTTCAATTTTACCAACCAGTTACGCAGTTTAGATCTTTTATTTCAATTTATATTTTATCTTCTAACCACTTAATAAATATATGATATATATTTTAAATATTTTCTTATAAAGATAATTGATTAACAATCAGATATACTTGACATGTATACATCAAGTTGTAATATGAGATAAAACATGAAGTGTAATAGATAATTCAAAGTGTGGGCCGTTCCGTTGAGGAGCTTTTGTTTAACTGATAAGATTGGGATTTTTACGACCAAAAGGTTTCGGTTTGAATCTCATTAAATATAGATGCTATTTTATTTTGTTGATAATTTTTAGTAAAAATTATTATATAAACTTTTAAAATAAATTTTTAATAATTTATATTCTGTGTAAAACTATTTTTTCAATCTAAGAAACTTATTCAGTTAACTTAAACTCCAAAAAGCGCAATATCTAGCTAGCTTGTACTTTTTGTTTGGATGAGATTATCGCTAAGCTTCTAACAAATTATAACCTTTTTTTCCTTTTCTAATATTGATAGTTAATTATAGAATTATGTTTTTTTTTAATTGTATTATTAATTTTTTTTACTAAGATTAATTTATGATATTTGTAAAAAAAAATTAATTTTATTTGTTTATTCATTTGATTTTAAAAATAAAAAAATAATGCTTTGGTGTCATGCAAGTTGTCCAAGGCGGGGCGGCTATTCACATATATGTCACTGAAAAACAGTTGTAACAACTGTGAAAATAAATGCTTTATAAATGTGACTTGTTTTAAATTAACTTTAAGGTTGTACTTATTAATTGCAATGGACACCTAAATGTTACAAGTACACAACTCACCATACCGCAAATAGCTGTACATTATATATTCACAGGTATCTAAATGATATGAATTAATTGGAGATTCACAAATTTGTGTAGAATTGTTAGGAAACCTAAAATTTGGAGAATATATATATATATATATAGTTAAGGTTGTCGGAAATTTTCAATGTACAAATGAAATTTAGGTATTTTTTACATAATTTGATGATAAAAATATGTACCTTTATCGTTATCTGATACTAAATATTTATTAAGATTGATAGTATACGTCTGTCACATCAAGTCCTTGCATCATAATTTAATAGAGTTACGCAAATAAAATGGACAGTAATCTAAATGATAAGTTGTACTCAAATTTGGTCTGATTTAATTGAATTATGAGATATTTTGATAATAAATTTAAGTTGCGAGGACAATTATTTTGACAATTAATCTATATCACCTTGGAAGCAATATGTTGTCTAGAGGTGGGGAAATTTGAAATCGACAATTCATTTTTTCAATTAATTTTTTGCTCCTCTTAAAATTATTTTCTGCAAATTGAAATTATGTATTAAATTTGAATCGACCAATGGAATTAAACATTGACTTTTGGAAATAGTTTTGAATTATAATTTATTAGGATGTCTACAAATTAAATAATATCGTTTCTTTTTTAAATGATACACACAATACATACATATATATATATATTCCCTAATATAGCAATATTGTTATTTTTAAGAACAAAAATACTTACATTTTCATTGTTTTCTGACTCTTTATAACTCATATTAGAAATTCTCAACTACTTAATTACGCTCCTTAATACGAAATTCTGTCATCCAATTACACCTATTTGCTGATTATATATGTGATTAAACAATCATTAAATATGATATATTTTCCTTAATATATACATATAAGCCTTGATTTTAATAATGACAAATGATTTCTTCTGCATATAATTAATGTCGGCTAATTAAACCAGCTCAAGTTTTAAGAAGACATTATTGTTAACTGCTATAAATTAGTGCAACCAAGTAATCTATACTATTAATTAATAAAGTGTGAGACATTTAATTCTAAGAAGTTGACAAATTAACCATCATTTTAAAAAATAATGATAAGATAATTTTAGTTTCTCTTCTCAATTTGCTCTCTCTAATTTTACATTTCTTTTATTTCAAGTATTTTATTTTGTTAGTAGCAGTGGTTTTGCAAGCAATTTTCATATGCATAAAATATTTTTGAGTAGTATATATTATTTTTGCATATTCCCAAATTTATTATATTAAACATTATCTATTATATATATATATATATGATTTGCACAATATGAAAATAACATTCACATAAAATATAGTTTTATAATCCATTACATAATTGAAAAAAAAAAAAATCACATGTAAATTTTATTTAATGTATAAGATATGCACAAGGGCAATTTGGGTATATTTAAAAGTTAGTATGATAACTTCCATTTTAGAGGGAAAAAAAATTCTTTGTAATAGTAGTATAGGTAATTTTTTAATTCATCCTAAAATAAAATAAAAAAATACATTAAAATTATTAAAAATAAACTACAAAAAATAAATAAATAAAATAATTAATTAATAAAACTTAAGAAAACTATAAGGAAAATCCCATCACTAAAAGTATTTGATTAACTAACTTAACTCCACCATCTACAGGCAGCAGCATACGTGATATTCGCCGCCACCTCGGCCGGTGCCCAAGCGTCGATCCTGGTGGTTACCGGCGAAAAAAGTTTCCAGTGGTTGAAGCTGTGCAATACTTATACGAGGTTCTGCATTCAAATTGGCGGCGCTTTGTTTTGTGGGTACGTTGCAGCCATTTTAATGATCATTACATCCTCCATCTCTGCCTATGCTCTATTCAGACTCTATTCACCTAAGCAGTTCCTTCTGCTCAAAAGCAAATGATGTTTGGTTATGGAATATTTAAGGGGCATTTTAGTTATTTCATCGTCAAGACATTTATGTTGAACATGTGAAATTCATAGTCATCAAGGAATACAAGGAACCAAACTTCCTTGGCTGCTATACTGGCTAGCAAGTTGCTGTTTGTGAGTTGTTTTGTTGTGCTAAAGTTGGTTGAAGATGAAGTATTGAGGGCATTAAATGAAGATTGGAAGTCTCTTTCGTTTTAGTTTTGATTGTGCAAATTTAAGTATGTTTGATGATCATGTGTATTTTGAAGTTGTTTTAAGAATAGTACATGTGATACTCTAAAGCAGTGAAGGAATATACATGTAATAATTTTATATTTTTACGGACTAAGTTTACGTAAAATTTCGAGGGTGTTTGGGTGAGCTTACAAGCTCCTTAAAACATCTTAGAGGGTGTTTGCCTAAGTTTATTTTAAACAGCTTATAAGATATTTTTGGAGCTTATAAGATGTAAGATCTTATTTTTAAAATAAGTTGTTGAAGTGTGTGTATAAAATAAGATTTTGGAGTTTATAAGGTGTTAATGATGACAATTTTGTAATTAAAATGGTTAAAAATGAAGGAGCTTGTTAAGATCTTAAAAATAAGTTATGGTCTCCTTATTTTTTTAAAAAGAGTTTAGAAGAGCTCCTAACATCTTATTTTAGGAATTTATAAGCTCTTTTTTAAAAAAATTTACCAAACATTTTTTATCAACTTATAAGCTCTTAAATATCTTATAAGATGTTTTGAGGAGCATATAAGCTCACCCAAACACCCTCTTATAAGATATTTGAAAGCTTATAAGATGTCAGAAAGTATTTGATAAATTTTTTAAAAAAAGTAAAGAACTCATAACTTACTTTTAAGATCTTAATATATATTTTTTAATTTTAATCATATAAGAGGGTGTTTGGGTGAGCTTATAAGCTCTTTAAAACATCCTATAAGATGTTTAAGAGCTTATAAGTTAAAAAAAAGCGTTTGGTAATTTTTTTTTAAAAAGAGCTTATAAGATCTAAAAATAAGATGTTATGAGCTTATAAGCTCTTTTTAAAAAAGTAAGGAGACCCTAACTTATTTTTAAGATTTTAACAAGCTCCTTCATTTTTAATTTTTTTAATTACAAAATTGTCATTATTAACATCTTATAAGCTTCAAGATCTTATTTTATCCAAACACTTCAACAACTTATTTTAAAAATAAGATTTAACATTTTATAAACTCTAAAAACATCTTATAAGATGCATGAGCTTATAAGATGTTTTAATAAGTTTAGCCAAACATCCTCTAAATTATAAAATTGTCATTACTAACATCTTATAAGCTCCAAGATCTTATTTTATTCAAACACTTTAATAACTTATTTTAAAAATGAGATCTAACATCTTATAAGCTCCAAAAACATCTTATAAGATGTAAGAGCTTATAAGATGTTTTAAAAAAGTTTAGCCAAACAGTATTTGGCTAAAATAAAATCTTGGCGCTTATAAAATGTTAGTAATGACAATTTTGTAATTAAAATGGTTAATAATAAAGGAGCTTGTTAAAATTTTAAAAATAAGTTAGGGTCTTCTTACCTTTTTAAAAAGAGCTTATAAATACCTAACATTTTATTTTAAGATCTTATAAGCATTTTTTTTCAAAAAAACTACAAAATACTTTTTATCAACTTATAAGCTCTTAAACATCTTATAAGATGTTTTTAGGAGCTTATAAGCTCATCCAAACACCATCTTAATTGCATTTTGGATATTTTCTATCAATTAATTCACCGACATTTTTTGTAACTTATAAGATCTCTTAGATTAGAATCCAGTCACAATATGGAAGGTAGGGATGGTAATTATGTCGTGTTGAATTGTTTCGAGTCAAGTTGAGATAAGAATGTAATAAAACTTTGCTCAACTCGAATCCAACCCAATAAGTCTCAATTCGAACCCAACCCGAAAATTTTCGTGTCAACCCAAACCTAATCCATTTCAGCTAGTGATTATTTTTTTTATTCAATAATTCATCTAAAAAACCTATGATATTTTTTTATTCAATTTAAATTTTAATAAAAAAATCAACTTATACCTAGATTTTCTAAAAATATCAATCCTAAAATTTAGAAAAAAGTCAACTTTATATTCCGGGAGCCCATATTTTGTATCATGAAGCAATTTGATAATTAGACTTCATGTAATTTTCTATACAACATCAACAATAGTAATATTTAGTTTATTATAAACCAATCTAGAATTAAATTATTTAAAACTAACATCGAGTCATTAATTAAAAATACAAAAAGCATAACATGTTCTAACTTCTAATTTTAGATATATCTCTTTATTGTCATTCTCTTCTTCCAATTGAGATTTAGTCCATCGAAAAAAGTATGCAAAAGTATTAATTTATAAAACATATGCACAAATATATATATATTTTTTCCCTTCTTAAATATTTGGATAGGGTTAGGTTGGGTTGGGTTGTGTTCTATTAGATTGGTGGGTTACCTGATAAAATTATTGTGTTTATTGTGTTACCCGAAACTCAACCCGAACCAACCCAAAATTTTCGTGTTGCTTATCGTGTCAACTCGATATCAACCCAAACCCAATAACATCATGTCAATTCCTATCGTATTATTGTGTCGTGTCAAAAATTGCCACCCCTAATGGAAGGTAAGAATGAGAATTATTTGTTTTGACTTTTCATCTAAATAATGGAAAACCACTCCCCTTATTGGGAATTCAAATTATTGGACTTTTCCAGTCAACCTTTTTGGATAACCTAACCCAATTTTTTTCGACATCAAATAATGGAGCGGGTCAGATAACTATGGGCCGTTTGGTTTTATTTTCATTCTCATTTTTTATTTTTAAAATTTGAAAAAATAATTAGAGAAAATAAGTTGAAAATGAGTCTATATTTGGATAGTTGTTGGAAAAGTAATGATTATATTGAGTTTAATAAATTATAAGTGGAAAGAAATAATGATAAAAAAAGAAAGAAAGATAAGATATATAAGTTATTGAGATAAGATATATAGGCTATTAAAAAATGTATTTTAAAAATAAAAATAAAAATAAAAATAAAAATGTGTGAAAGTAACGTATTTCAATTTTTAAATAATAGAAAATGTGAAAATGAAGTTTGAAAATGAAACGTAACGGACCCTATGTTTTTTAGTCACTTTAGATTATTATTTAATTTAATTTGTGATTTAGTACATATACAACTATTTCATGGTACTGGCAAGTTTAACACTCTATATGTGGGCGAAAATTTTTATGATATAAAACAAATAATAAGATTTATTTATTTTTCTATACAATAATATAATTTTTATTAATTTTAATATATTTATTTGAATCATTAGGGTAAATAAAAGGAAAGAGTTATGATACGTGAAGTCAGACTTTATAAATAGGGATGGCAATGGGGTGGGCAAAATCTGAACCTCGAGTTCAACTCGTTCTGAATGGGATGGATTTGGGGTGACTTAACGGGGATGGGGTGGGGTATGGGGCAAAATTTTTCTAACTCGAATTATTTGGGGCGGGGTATGGGGTTTACCAACCCCGCCCTGTCACCCCGCCAATATAAATATTATATATAATATCAATAATAATAAATAAATTATATATAATATATTTTATATTTTTTTAATTAAAAATAGTGTCCAACTATGCTCGATAAAGAGGAAGATGTTGAAGAATGTGGGATAAGTTAATTTAGATGGGGATTAGAACTGTATGGTGAAAGCTTGTTGGATTTAAAATTTTTGAGTTTTTTTGTTTCAGTTTACTGTCAAACTCATAATGTATAAAAATTTGAATATTGTGCTAGTTATTACTTTAATTCCATTTTTATCTCCTATTTTGCTTATAAAACCTTATCTTGTTTGCATGGATTTTTTATTTTTGTACTTAAAGTTTGAATTTTAATTGTTGTCAAGTGATTCTAATTTGATGGTTTTATTGACTAATTTTAATTTTTCTAATTCTTTCTGGATTGACGGGTTAAATCCGCCAACCTGACGGGACGAGGCAGGATGGGGTATGGAACGAGTCTAATCCATCCCACTGCCATCCCTAGTTATAAATAGTGGATAGATAACTAATAACGTGAATCAATTAAATTAATGCAAATATATTTGAATATGGTGCACAGGTGCGTATATGTTACCACCCATGCATGTATTTTTTAGTACAAATACTTCCATTTTGTGTATATGAGTGACCAGATATATTCATTCCTTTTATTTTACTTTTATGGTTATTTATATGCAGAATTGATTGATATAGCAACAAGATTACCAAATTAATTATATTGTACTTACCATAGATTAACAATTTTCTTTCTTTCTTTCTTTTAATGGCGCGCCGGGGGGGGGGGGGGGGGGAGTGTGGAGCGCGATGAAGGAGTGGAGGGATAAAGAAGAAACACATGACTTAAATAATGCATATGACAAGATCTCGATTACGAATATCAGCATTTAAAAGTTTTTGAGATTTTATTTTTTATTTTATGATTTATATTTTTAATTTTATTATTCAATATATATTATCGTTTTCATTAACAACAAAATGAAATTTAATAAAAATGGTTGGATGAGGGGCAAAGCCATTTCAATCCATCACCGGGTTTTCTTCCCCATGGATATCAGACAAGAGATCCTGCGAGAACTACCAAGTCTAATTGCCGTATATGTATGATCCAACCTATATCTAATAAATTGCCCATCCTACTTTCTCTAAGTTCTTGACAGCTCATATTTGTCTTAATAGAGTCTTTCAATGATATACTTCGATCCTCTATCACATATTCTTCAAACTTTAATTGATGAATTTCAAACATTTAAAATTAGTAGGAAATGATTTGTCTGCTGGCTACTGGCTAGTAGGTCATATGATTTGTTTAGATCTGCATTTGATCATGGCATTACATATTTGAATTAATGTTAAGACATAAACTTTGTCAAAATTGCATGTCAACTCATTATTTAAGACATAATAAACAATCTTAGTTATTGTGAACTGATTACTGATTGTAAGTCAAGTGATTGGGTGGTTAAGCATCATTTATGATTTTAATAATTAAAATATATTTAGTCTATTCGTTGTTTCATAATAAGTTAGAATGTCAAAAGCATGCTTTTCTTTTTCCCCTCATATTTAGCCACAATCAATTTCAAGTATAATTTCCTGCAACCTTTCAACTTGACATTGTACTTGAAATCTATTGATTTAACGGTTGCCGTGGAATAGCGCAAATTATTAATTAGTTGGAAATACTTTGAATAATTGTTTAATTTATCACCAATTTTTTTGTTAATGAAGTTTGTAGGCTGAAGCAAAGCAAACAGCTCCCAATTCAAAATCTACTAAACAATCACCAATATGGCTCTGAACTTTTGGAGTAGATTTAAATTTTTAGATGAAGTGATAATTTAAGATAATATTTGGAGTGATGGAAAAATAAGAGGTTTTGAACGATAGATTCATCACTTGAGGAATGGTATTACTAATTAACTGTTGCGTGACTTGGCTTGGGGTTATAGCAAAATAGTTAGGACATGGTTGAAATATTTTGTGAATGGATATAAATGCCACAACGACACCTGAAGTGACGGCAAAAAAAAGAAACAATAAATGGTGGGGTATGTGCTAAGGGAATTGATGAGATTGGTGGTGAAGAAGGCTACTATTGAAAATTGAAAATGTGGTGGAGTTACAGTAATTTGGAGATCCTATCAAGAAGGTGATTTTATTCCATTGTGAGTGATTTGATCCTACACTTGAGAGGAATTGTATAATGCATCTAGAGTATAAAATTATTGAAATTAGACAAAGGGATAGATATAGGAATTGTATGATCCAGTTATCATTACTCTACAAGTAAAATAAGTTTACTATGTTTCATACTTAGGAAGAATTAAGGATAAGATCAATTGGCGGATAGTTATAAAAATAAAGGCAAGAGGTAGAGTGGAAATTGAAAATTTGTTAGAAGTTGGCATACAAACATAATATGACATCACATGTTGATAAAATAATTCTAGTTGAGTTAGTTGAGGGTTTTAATAGATCGTACTTATCCTTGAGAAGATGTGGATGAGCCAGATGTACAACATGTTAATGGTGTTGTGAGGATGATGAAGAAGATGTAGAACTTAGTGATGATGAAGATGAATTTGATGGAGACTATGTTACTAATGAATTTGATGACTCTTATGAAGATTAAGGCCCATTTGGTTTTATTTTCATTTTCATTGTCCATTTCTATTACTTCTAAAATTTGAAAAGTTAGTTAGTGGAAATAAGTTCAAAATGAGTTTGTATTTGGATAGATTGCTATGATTATGTTGGTTTTAATAGGCTGTAGGTGGAAAGAGATAAAAATAATGGAATAGAAAGAGAAAATATATACATTATTGGGAGAAGATATATATGTTATTAGAGAATATGTTTTAAAAATAAAAATGATGTTGGATGAAAATATGTAAAAAGTAATGTGTTTCATTTGTTAAATAGTAGAAAATGTGAAAATGGACTTTGAAAATAAAACCAAACATGGTATAATGCTTGTTTTATCTTCATGTAATGTGATTCATATTAAATTCTATTATTAATCATTTTCATTGCAAATTATAGTTTGTCATAATATTGTTGTCAACATTATTGTTAATCCCATGTTACCAGTAAAGGTAGGGGCACCTCATGCTCTACCACCTCATGTCTTACTTCCATATCCTGCTACTTAGCCTCATCCTCATCCTCTTCATTACCATCAAACTTATTCACTGTTGTGAGGTCATCCGCCATTTGTCCTCATCCCCACCACAGCTGCATTCCCCTTTCACACCTACCATCCTCATCACCTGCCCACACACCCTCACTATCTTTTTCCCTACATGGCTCCCAAACATCAATTGTTGTTCCCATCCATGCTCCACAATAACATATGAGGCATTCAGTAGCCAGATTACAAGAGATGAGGGATCAGTAGGAGTGCAAATGAGTCGAGCTGGCTCACGAGCCAAGCTCTAGGTAGCTCGAGTTGAGCTTGAAACAGTTCGAGCTCGAGTAGAGCTGAATCGAGGTCGAACTCTAATTCGAGCTAATCTTGAGCCGTCTGTATTTGGGCTTGAGACTCGCAAGTCAGTATATAAATAAATATTATTTTTATTTTATTAATATATATTATATTACTATTTTTGTATTTCAAGTTTGAGCTCGAGCTCGAGCTTGCAGTTTTTTATAATTCATTTGTCAATTTAAGTCTTATCGAGTCGAGCAGAGCCGAGCTTAAGCTTAAACTTTTAGGCTTGTCGAGCTCAACCTCAAAAATTTTGCCTAAACACGGCTTAGCTCGACTTGATTGCACCCTTAGGGATTAGCACCTCTACTCTAAAATTTTGGCAAGGTATACTTATGTCTCGAGGGATGCTATTGGTAAGTCAGAGTTTAAATTACATCATGTATAATTTTGTATTATTTATTTCATATTATTTATATATTACATTATTAATTATTATTATGAACTTTATGCAAGAACATACCCTCATTTAACAGTACTAAGTTTTTTACTAGAATCATAAAAAGTAAGGTACATGAGTCGTACAAGACCTAATCGGATATTTCTGAAAGTCTTTCATAGGTCATGTTCAAGGAGTTGAAGGTATATATTGCTTATTTTATTTACAAGTGTATGTTTTATACATTTAACCTATTATATATACTAATTTATTTTATTTATTTTCACGAAGATAAATATATTGGAACTTTTAATATGAGTTCCATATATAGAGGGCTAGGGTAAATATTTGATACAAAAAGGGGTCACTGAGAGTAATTATATGCCTAAGAAATGGATGAATGAATATTATGAGTTAGGCCTTTTCAAATTATAATGCAGCATAAGTGTGATGACACAATATCTTTTGGTCTTTCAATCTACCTTTATGTTTTATACAGAAAATTATTTTAAGTTACTGATTAGAACTTATAAAATCAATTTAACTTCCAGTCAGAGCAGTAAGAGTATAAAATAATAAAGTGCAAGAAAATTGACGCTGGTATTTATAGTGGTTTGACAATGCCTACTCTACTATCAAAGCTATCACTTAAGATTTGACACCTATCAATTTAGTATGATATAAGAGAATTTTTTACAAAGGTAATGTAGTAATTTGATAAAAACATCATAAAAGGGAGAAAAAGAGCTAGCAACATAGAGCAAAACCAAAATCCCAGACGGAATGAATCAAATTCTAAAATAATGTAGAACTAGCTGTTTTATGAATGAGCCTGAGAAAACGTTACTTGCACAACCTTTGTGGATTGATTCACACACTGCTATTACTTTATATCATAAGCTCTAGACTCTTCTTCCAAACCAAAACTCAGAACACCACAAGAAATTCCAACAACACCACTCCACAAGTTTCTTCACTAAGTATCCTTTGAGCAACCAGGCATCGACTATATTCTCTGCATAAGGTCCTTGGAGAGCAAGTGCGACTCCCACCCATCTTCACCTGTATATCCTTTGAGATACATGCACATTTGTGTCCTCATCTCCCTGAGGTCCATTGAACGCAAGCACTCTTGGACTTCTTCACCACAAGATCCCTTGAAATAACGGTGGAAAGCAATGGTGGTTTTTTTTTTATATAGAAAAATCACTAAAATCTATAGACCAAAATGGAAACTATCCGTTAGTGATAAGGATGAAATCCGTTCGTAGCTTTTGGATCATGTAGTGATTTTGGATTGGTTCGACCTCTCTAGTCGATATATGGATATAATTGGGTTGAGTCCTGCAATCACGAGCAAACATCAAGCTAGTTGAGGAGCCCTCGACTTAGGCACTCCGATGCTCAAGTTAGTGTAGAGTCGACTAGATATACCGAGCAACAGAGTGAGGGCTTTGTGTATATAAAATGGCATACCTTTGAGAGGCTGGAGTGAGGGTATTTATAGTCTTCTCTCAGTAGGGATTTCTCTAAGATGCCCTTGACATGTAGAAATGGCCTTTGTCCTTGGATAGGGACCATTAGGTCATCTCCGACCCTTGTACTATTCCAAGTGGCTGCTCTCCAGGTTTTAGGAACAGAATAGGATACTGCAGACGCGCATCCTCCCTAATGCGGCAGCATGGGTGGTATTGGAGCAGCATGCGCCATTAATGTGGAGGCATGCTACCTGTCAGGGCAATTATTGGGGCAGGGATGGTTCCACGCTGGGTCGACCTCCCTAGTTGGTAGACAGGTCGACCTAATAATGGACTGGCACATGGCGTATGGGATGGACGAGCGATGCTGTCAAAGTATCGATCAGCTGCCCTGCCCGTGAGTGACGTCGATCTGTGTGGTCGATTTGGGTCACCTGACGTCGGTAGCATCACTAGGCCCAAGGTATGAGGTGGGCCTATGGTCTTTGGGCCGAGCACATTGGGTTATCCCATATCATGAGTCCCCTCCACTTCCAAATGCTGAACTAGGGAATCGACGAGAAAGATTGGGGTGTAGTCTGTTGAGCGGTTACGTGGGCTCATCGACGGGGGTATTTGAAAGTCAACTTAGGTTTTGCACATTTAATGAGTGGTTACATCGTGTCGCAAGTGGCATGGAACGGCGGTTGCAGCATTATTACAACTGCTTAGATTCCCGCGCTCATGAGCCTATAAATAGGCACTGTTAAAATAGTTATTTTTACTTTTACTGCCTTTGCATCTGGTCGAGCGTCTAGCCAACTTCCTTTGCTGCTAATATACTCTATTTTTAGTTCATCGACAGAGAGTAAGTCCTTTCTTTCATTCTCCTCAGTGTTCTTCATTTTATTGTAGTGATGTTGCATTTATCTGATTTTGAGGATAGCCTTGGGGGGGTAGCGAGGCTACTCACTTTGATAAGCTTGGGGTTTCATCAAATGAGTCGAGTAGCTCGTTAAGCAACAGCTTGAGTTCTAGTAGCTCGAGTAGCGATCACGGGGGTGATGGAGCTTGGCCAAGTCAGGTTCCTCCATCACAGGGTCGATTGTTCACCCCTGACCATTACAGCCAGATAGTATCCACAATCACTCCCGTTGACCTAAGGCGCATTAGATAGTTGTATCACATTCCTCCTGAGTATGGGCTTTTAACGCCTAGGACTTCTGGTCGAATGCATCGACCCTCGGTTGGTTGTATCACTGTGTTTGAATATGCCTTTAGGTGTAGTCTTAGGTTCCCCTTAGGTGGTCATATAGTCGACCTGCTTAGGGGCCTACAAGTGTGTATAACCCAACTATTGCCGAACTATTTTCAACCATTTATAGTTTTATTGTCTTGATGCACCTTTTCGACCAACCTGCTAATTTTGATAACTTTTCCAATCTTTTCCACCTTCCAATGTCCCGTAAGTCGGGTAGCATCGATGAATAGGGTTTATATTACCTTACTGCTCGACCACGCCATAAATTTCTCATCACCGCAGCCTTTTCTTATGGACAAGAGTAGAAAAAATGTTATCTATACATTCGAGTTGCTGGGGGTTTCAATATTCTAAGGGGCTAGTGGATGGGGCATGTCGAGATGCCAGGTAACCTAACTCCGACTTGGCCCAATACTTTTGTTCGGGATCTGGTCGAGTTTGGCCAGGTGGAGGCCTCGGTGTTTATTAAGAAGAGGAGTTTGGTGTTAGCTGGGTTATCGCCAGCCCAACTAGATTTGCCAACGGACGATAGACTAGGTAGATTGTGTTGTCTATAGTTCATTATTTTTCTATTTTTTTGTTCGGTTTAAACCACTTGCTATTATGTTGCTTGGTAGATTGCAATGAGATAATGAACCGATCAAGAGCTGAAGCTTTGGCAAGGGCCAAGAGAAACCAGCAACGTCGCTTGGTGACAGTGGCTCGCCGAGGGACGGCTGTGGTCGAGGCACCCTAGCTAGAGGCTATGGCACCTTTTTCGTCGCCAACTCCGTCACCTGCTTGACCAATAGCAACTATCAGCAGCAGCCCAACTGGTCGGGGAAAGAAACCTATGGTGGAGCATGCGGGACCTGCCCCAAAGAAGACAGCTGCTGAGAAGGGGAAGGGGAAAGCCACGGGGTCAGGCCAACCCTCGGGCAGCGCAGGGGCAACTTAGAGTTCCATCTGCCCAAATTGCCCTCACCAAGGTTTGGTACGAAGCCAAGCATGGCTATTCACAATTTGCTGTCAATGGAGACGGCGGGGTCAATCGGAGCCGTTCCTCTAAAGGTGTTAATGGTCGGGCTATTTATGTCTGACCAGAAAAAGCTGATGGTGTTGAGCCAGGATGCTACTCTTAGGGCTCTGGCCTATCACTCCAGCATGGTAAGGCTCTGGTCAAATATGCCGTGTTGTTGAGCTTTATTTTTGGACAAATATTGTTCTCTTATTAGTAATGCTGTCTTTCAAGTCGGCCAGTTGGGATATCACTTCTATAGGAGGTCAGAGCTGACCTTAGCTGACCACGAGCACCTGTAGGAGGGCGGGGACGTGGAGACTCTGAAGGCTCAGCTTGAGTCTTCACAGACCAGGGTCGAAGAGCTGGCCAAGCAGATCGAAGAGCTAAACAGTCAACTCCAAGTGAAGGATAGTCAGCTAGTTGCCTCTACGATGAGAGGACCAGAATGGACGAGCTAGTTAAGCAGGCTAGGTTGGATACGCAGCTGGGCTATGAATCTGGTCGAAGGGCTGCACTCGATGAAGCTCGAGCTGAATTTTACTGAAAGCTGTCGTTGATGTGGCGAGAGGTTGTTCAGCTGTTCATGCTCAGCTTGGCGTTTCAAGAGGCAAGCATTGTGTTCTCACTAGACGACACTCGAAACTCGTTCGAAAAGGCCCTTAAGCAATTATAGTTTCTGGGCTATTCATTCCGACCCGATGATAAGGAACGCCTCAACCATCTTCTCGACGAACAGTTGCAGCCCTATCCAGAAGATGAGGAAAGTACTAAGGGGGGAGGTACAGAGGCCCCTATGGCTGAGGAAGTTGCAGAGGCTCCGCCTGCCACGCCCTTAACAGAGGCACAGATGAAGGAGGTCAAGGTGGTGAAGAGGCTGGACGCAATTGCCAAGGAGTTTGACTTTGCTAATGACTTTGCATTCGAGGTCTGGGATGGCCTAGTCTATGTTGCCGGGTATCTTTTTTTCCTAGACGGGGGTTTTTTGATCGACGAGGTTAAACCTTCTCAGCCGATGACTACCACTGTTTCTATTGCTATCGCCATGCTCGAGCTAATTCCCATTCCTACTCCTTCAAGTAACGAGCTCGAATAAGCAATCGATGAGGGCACTCAAGGTGGGGGCGACGAGGGCGCCGGGTCAAGCTGATGCTGCTGCAATGATGTATTTTTTATTTTGATTGATGTACCCACTTTGAACGAGATGTTCTTCTAAATCTTCTGAATTTGAATGTCTTTACTTGGTTGAATGAATGAATTTGTAGTCGAATATTCACAATGTTAATTTTTTGCAAAATTAGTTCAAGATCCTCGTCAAGTGAATCGTGATTAATGTGCAATTTAGTGACTCGGATGTTTGTTGCAACCTAACACGTTGATTGCTTAATTGAACAAGATAATTAATGATAAGCTCATATAATTTAGCGACTGCGGGGTCAACTGTAATCTATCGTGCCAATTGCTTAGTTGAATGAATAATTAACGACAAACTCGTATAATTTAGCGACTGCGGGGTCGGCATTAAAAATTTTAGGGTTCAGCATGGCGACTAGAAGCCTGCTTAGTCGACTACGGGGTTGACAAGTTGGTCTTGGCTGCAAAGCCTTGACTTGGCAGCTTGAAGCCTGCTTAGTCGACTACGGAGTCGACAAGCTAGTCTTAGTTGTGAAGTCTTGACTTGGCGGCTTGAAGCCTGCTTGGTCAACAAGTTGGTCTTGGTTGCGAAACCTTGGCTTGGCGGCTTGAAGCCTGCTTAGTCAACTATGGGGTCGACAGTGAGTAATCAACTTATGTCGATAGGTATTCGCAAAAATTTCCACGGACTTTTCATTTCTGCGAGGGAATACAATAGAGGCTCACGACCTTTTTATACGTAGAATTTCTTTAGGTTTACGGTATTCCAAGGTCGTGGTAGTTCGTTGCCTCGCATGTCTGCTAGCCGGTATGCATTGTACTTTAACACTTTGACCACATAGTAAGGTCCCTCCCATTTTGGGTCCAGTTTTCCCACATTTCTCGACACTTCGACCTTCTTGAGGACTAGGTCGCCGACTTTGAAACTGCAGGGTCGAACTGCTTTGTTGTAACGTTTCATCATTTTTGATCGGTATCGTTGCATCATGTTGTAGGCTGTGTGGCACAGCTTGTCGATGGTGATTAGGTCTAGGGTCCCTTCTGTTGCATTTCTGATCGGGTTATAGTGAATCACTCGGGCTATGTGCTGGACCAGCTCGGATGGAATTACTGCTTCGGAGCCATAAACCAAGCTATAGGGGTTGCGGCCTGTAGCTATCGAGGAGTGGTCCTATATTCCCATAGCACTCCTGGGAGGTCGTCTGCCCAACTTGCCTCTGTGTCTGTTATTTAGGCTTTGAGGTGGTCAAAAATTGTCCTGTTCGTGACCTCTATCTGACTATTAGCCTAGGGGTTCCCTACTGATGTGAAGTGCTGGCTGATTCCCAAGGTCTCACACCATTTTCTCGTGCTCTTACTCTCTGGAACTGGGTCTCATTATTCGAAATCAGGACTTTGGGCAAACCGAATCGATAAATTATATTTTTCCAAATGAAGCTCTTGATGGCCGCGTTGGTGATTTTTGGAACTACTTCGGCTTCGACCCATTTAGTGAAGTACTCGACCGCCACGATGATGAATTTTTGCTAACCCGATGTCTTTGGGAGAGAACCAACTATGTCAATCCCCCACTGGTCGAATGGCCATGTGATCTGGACGTTCACCATCGATGCGGCTGGTTGGTGCAGTATGTTCGAGTAGATCTGGCACGATGGGCATTTTCTGGCGAATTCGACTGAGTCTTGCAATAAGGTGGGCCAAAAATAACCATAACAAACAACTTTGTGGGCCAAGGACCAACCTTCAGAATGGTTGCCGCAGATGCCGGCGTGAATCTCGTGTAGCACTTTGTTTGCCTCTTCGGGTGTTAGGTATTTAAGTGGTGGTCTTAATATCGACCTTCTGTAGAGCTGTTCATGTTCATCGAGGGCAAACTTAACTGCCTGTCCTCTAAGCCTGAGGTCCTTTTTTTCCATCGTCGGGGACTGTCCCCTGGCTCAGGTAGAGCTTGATTGGGTCTTTCTAGGAAAGCGCTGTCTCTTCAACCCATCTGACAAGGTTCTGATCGATAGCTTGAATACATGGTTTGCTGGTCACCAAGAACGTTATAGTTCTTTCCCTGGTTCTTTTCGTCGAACTGGCTAACTTTGAAAGTGCGTCTCGGGGTACCTCGCTCAGGGTGAAGCTCTTGAATAACCGTTGTAATTATTTTACTTCAATCAGGTACTAGCTCATTTTGGTTTCCTTGGCTTCGAAATTCCCTTCAACTTGCTCCACCACCAATTAGGAATCAGTGATCGCTACTAGTTGCTCAACGCCCCGAGCTGCTGCCATGTTCATTCCAGCTATGAGAGCTTCATATTCTGCCTCATTGTTGGTAACTGGAAAGTTGAGCTTTATTGCAAAAACATACTCTTCAGCGAGCGAGGAACGGAGAGAAATATCAATTCCGTCCCCTGATACAGTTTTCGACCCGTCGACGTGCAATGTCGACATAGAGGGGTTTTAGTCGGGGTGGTCTGGGAGGTCGAGTCTCTCAGCGACAAAATTAGCCAGTACTTGTGCTTTTATGGCTGTTCACGGCTGGAACGTGATGTCAAATTCCCCGAGCTCGATTGCCCACTTTGTAAGTTGTACTAATGTGTCAAGTTTCAACAATACTTGTTTTAATGGCTAATTGGTCAGGACTATGATCGCATGGGATTGGAAGTAAGGTCGTAACTTTCGTGCTACCGTGATGAGGGCGAAAGCAAACTTCTCAATCTCCAGGTAATTATGTTCAAACCCGTGTAAAGCCTTGCTGCAGTAATACACAGGTTGGTGAGCTTCGCCTCTCGTCGATGTCAATATTGAACTGATCAAAACGGTGGATACAGCCAGGTAAAGTTGTAAAACTTCTCCCAGCTTAGGTTTGGCGAACATAGGTGGCGAGGACAAGTATTGCTTAAGCTCGATTAAGGCTTGGTCGCACTGCTGAGTCCACTGAAACCCTGATTTCTTCGCATTTCTGAGTATTTTGAAGAAAGGGAGACTCTTATTGGCCAGCCGTGCAATGAACCTGCTGAAGGCTATGATCATGCTGACCAGACGTTGTACATCTCGAATAGTGCGAGGCGGGGCGATGTCCAGAACTGCCTAGATCTTATGCCGGTTTGCCTCAATCCCTTTCTGACTGACCATATAGCCGAGGAACTTGCTTCCTCGAACTCTGAAAGTGCATTTATTGGGGTTGAGTTTCATGTTGAATGCCATTAGTATAGAAAATGTGTGGTCAAGGTCGATGAGATGGTCCTCGAATTTCTCTGTTTTGGCAATCATGTCATCGACATAGACCTCTATAGATCTTCCAATCTCGTTCTTGAACATAAAGTTGACCAATCTTTGGTACGTTGCTCCAGCGTTCTTGAGCCCGAAGGGCATGACTAAGAAACAATATACTCCATTAGGGACGACAAAAGAGGTCTTGTCCCTGTCCTCGGGTGCCATGAATATTTGATAATAACCTTGGAAGGCATCCATCATGCTCAACAACTCACAACCAATGGTGGAATCGACTAGTAAATCTATACTAGGCAGGGGGTAATGAACCTTAGGGCAAGCTTTATTTAACTTAGTGGCATCGTTACACGTGCACCATTTTCCCTCATTCTTATGGACGAGCACAACATTACAAAGCCAACAGGGGTACTGAATTTCTACAATATATCTTGTCTCTAATAGCTTGTTGACCTCCTCTTCGATGATTTGGGACCTCTCTGCATTTAACGTTCTCGTCTTCTGCCTCACTAGCTTGTGGGCAAGGTCCACATTGAGTCGATCGATGATGATACTTGGGTCGATTCCTTGGAGATCGGCAGCTTTCCAGGTGAACACATCGATGTTTCATCAAAGGAAATCGACCATGAGGCATTCCAAGCGGTTGCCCATGTCGTTTCCCACTATAGTGGTTTTGTCGAGGTTTCCAAGTTCCAGCTCTATTATTTTGATCTCCCCAACGGGCTCGACCCAGGTGTCCCCCAACTTTCTTTTCTGAGATGCAGGTCCCTCCTCGAGTTTCGCTACAGAGGTGTCCCCCGAAAGCTTCAATTGAGGTCATTTCTTCTATTCGCTGGAGTCGATGGAAACGCCATGCGTCCTTAAGATTGCATAAAAGTTCTCCTACTCCTATTGGGGTTGGGAACTTGATCTTCATGTGGTAAGTGGAGACAATAGCTCTGAAGTCCTTCAGGGCCGGTTGACCAATGATGATATTGTAGGCGAATGGGCGTCCACTACCAGGTAGTTAATCATCAAGGACCTGCTTCGGGGACCCTATCCAAATGACGTGAATAAGTTTATAGATCCTTCTGGGATAATCTCGGAGCCCCCGAACCCGACCAGCGGTGTTCAGACTGGCTCAAACTTTAGTTGCCCCAAATTCATCCTGTTCAAAGTGGACAAAAATATGATATTTGCAGAGCTGCCGTTGTCGACCAAAATCTTTCTCACCTCGAAGTTAGCTACTTTGAGTGTTATCACTATGGGGCAGTTAATCTTTCTGTCAAATGGTCGAGGTTAGAGTCGGTGAAGGAGATTGGTTCCGTGCTGGTAGAAAGCTAAAAAACAGTTTCGACCTTGGATAATTTGGTCGACTCCAGTTGCCTCTGGGTTTCTTTCTGGCAGACTTTGAGTCTCCCCCAGTAAGACCTCCTGCAATCATGTCGATGACCCCTCGAACGGATAGGTGGGGCTCCTGGGCTGGTCTCTTTCCTTTATCTTCTCTCATCAGGCTAACCGACCTTTCTCTACGGGGAGTCCAATCTGTTTTTCCCTCTCGCACCTGGCACGCTCGTCGATAGTTTTTTTCAGATGGCCCTGCTTGATTAGTCTTTCTATCTCGTCATGTAAGTTGAAGCAATCCTCAATGTCATGCCCTTTTTGCTTATGGAAGTAGCTGTATTTCCTTGATTTTTTCATGGCTTTCGTCTCGATCAACTTCCTGGGCCTTTTAAAGAGATTGTCATGCTAAATGGCAAACAGCACCTCCTTCCTGGGGAGGTTAAGTGGAGTGTAGTCATGGAAGCGTTTGATGGGGGATCGACGTCCCTCCCTGACCTGGCGGTCGTCTTTCTCCTTGCTTTTTTTCTTCTCAACCTTGGGATTACCATATTTAAGTTTATCCATCTCTTCTTGGGTCATGTATATCTCTGCGAGGTCGAGGAGCTCCTCCATCGACCTTGGCTGCTCGCGTACCAATGCATTGGCGCACTCTTTGTGCTTGAGGCCCAAAAACAACATGTCAATCAAAAATTCGATCCTTGGGCTGTCGATTTTCAATACCTCCGTGTTAAATTTGGTTAAAAAGTCTTGGAGGGATTCCCATTCATTCTACTTCATGATGTGTAGGTGAGTATGTGGGAGCTTCGCTTTCTCCTATTCGTGAACTGGTGCAAAAACTTGTCACACAACTGATTATATGAATGTATCGACGCCGGTTCCAACTTAACAAACCAGTCCAGTGCTATCCCCTAGAAGGTGGTTACCAACATTTTGGCGTGGATGTACTTGTTGTGCCTGTGCAACTGCATCATGTGCTTGAACTGCAATAAATGCTCGTTTGGATCCGACGAGCCATCATATCGAGGTAGACCAATTGAAATCTTAGCATCAACGGCGATGCGCTAGTCGATAATGTCCTGGAAAAAAGGTGAATCTCTCTCTCTTCGAAACCTCTACGGCCCCCCCTGAATAGCGATTCTTCTCTGTATTTCTCCTTGAGATCTTTTCCAATTGCTGGTTCAACGGTTGGACTTGGTGGTATACTTCATCCTATTCTTCTCTGTCGGCATGGGATGCGTTTCTGTTTGAGTGGGGTCTCGAGCACTCGACCTTATCACGCTGCGGGGCTGGAATGGGTGAAACACCGTGATCGATAGAATCTGCAACTTCTTCGCGGGGCATAGGTCGGGCCGTTTCCTTCGAGAAATGGCCTGGGCTTACTTCGCGCCTCAAGGGGGCCTTCTGGACTCTAGTCGATCTGGGTTCCCCCTCGACGGTGTTTCCTCCCGGGCCACAGGTTACGGTGTTGCATTGGCAGTTGGCTCCGACTGCATGGTATGCCTATTCAAAGCTGCTGAAAGTTGAGCTGAAATCTGGGCGAATATCTGCTCGCTGATGAGCTGCATCAGCTGAGGCATGGTTAGGGTGACCACTTGCTCTGACAAGGTGCTCGATCCTGGAGCGTCAGTTTCTTGCTGGGGTTGAGCAGGGGGAAAGCTAAACCTCCTGTTTTCTTCTCTTCCTAAGGGGGCTCGCCTGGTGTTCACCGTTTTCGATAGCAGACCTAAGTCTTCCCACAAACGGCACTAAATGATAAGGATGAAATCCGTTCGTAGCTGGATCAGGTAGTGATTTTGGATTAGTTCGACCTCTCTGGTCGATATATGGATATAATTGGGCTAAGTCCTGCAATCACAAGCAAACGTCAGGCTAGCCGAGAAGACCTCGGCTTAGGCACTCCGACGCTCAAGTTAGTGTAGAGTCGACCAGATATACCAAGCAGCAAAGTGAGGGCTTTGTGTATATAAAATGACATACCTTTGAGAGGTTGGAGTGAGAGTATTTATAGCCTTCTCTAGGTGGGGATTTGTCTAAGATGCCCTTGACATGTAGTAATGGCCTTTGTCCTTGCATGAGGGCCATCAGGTCATCTCCCACCCTTGTACTATTCTAGGTGACTGCCTCTTCAGGTTTTAGGGATAGAATAGGACTCTATAGACGTGCCTCCTCCTTAGTGCGGCAGCATGGGTGGTACTGGGGTGGCATGTGCCATTAATGCAGAGGCATGCTGCCTGTCAGGGCATTTAATACGGTAGGGATGGTTCTGCGCTGGGTCGACCTCCCTAGTCGGCAGACAGGTTGACCTAACAATGGACTGGCGCACGGCGTATGGGGTAGACAAGCGATGCGGTCGAAGTATCGATCAGCAGCCCTGCCCATGAGCAACATCAATCTGTGTGGTCGATTTGGATCACCTAAAGTCGGTACTCGGTAGCATCACTAGGCCCAAGGTATGAAGTGGGCCTGTCACTACATCCTTGGACCTGTGGTCTTTGGGCCGAGCACATTGAGCTATCCCATATTAGTTAGTGTAAGTAAAGAATGGTGATTCTATGAAAAGTATATGTTAACATAATAAGAAGGAATTATTTCATAATTTTCAGATTCTCAATCAAGACTTAATAAAGATGTGGCATAATGGTTATCTATCCAAACATAAGAGATATGAATATTATTGCAGAATCTTGAATGATCACCTTAAACAACGAAGTAGCTAATTAGTGCAGATTCAGGTAGATCTCAATATAGATATTTCTAATAATTATGAAGCAAAATAAATTAAGGCATTTAAATTACATAATAAATTCATCAAGAGATGCAAGATTTAGAGTCAAAAGGAGATGCACTTTCTTAGAAATTTTTTTATATATAATTATTCCTGAGTTACCTATAGGTATCCACAAATTGGATCAAAATGTGATGGGTAATTAGAAGACAGGTAAAATTATCTGTACTTTATTAAGTTGGGAATACAAAGTCCATCACCCGTATTTTCTTGAATATCCATAGGTACACACGGATATGAATAAATTTTTGCCGGATCTAATTTAAAGTTACTTTTCTACCTTAATTCTACCTAAGCACACATGATATTATAAATTATTTAAATAAACAAATAAAGCATAACAAAAAAATCTAATAAGATTACTCTGCACTAAAATGGTGAAACATTTTGAAAGACAAAATAATCAATTTGGCAACTTATCCCTCTATTGGAATAACTACCTTTAAACTCGAATTTTCCTATAAAAATTCAAGAGACCGAACTCAAGAAAATACCTTCTTTTTTTTTTCTTAATTAGTAGAAATATCATTCCTTTACGAATTACGATACATTCTACATACAACGTACATAGACCTTCTCAGTAGATAAATGGACAATACTAAGATCCCTATCTAATTCCATCAGGACTCGTTTACTTTGAATGATATGATTAGAAGTGATATATAAGCAAATTGATACATTTTAAACCCATTGAAATAGAATATTTTAATTTTATGTTTGGTTAGTAAGATTAATATGTAAATAAATTTAAATATGATATATAAATTATAATTATATCCTTTATAACTTTTAATAAGATTTTCACAATTTTCTTATTCTTATCCATTCTTAGGAACATGGTTTAATTGAAAATAAGAGCAAAAATGGGCCATATTTGATCTTGGTAATTCTTATAATACCAAATCAAGCCATCTTGGCCTGATCCATAGACCATATTGGCCCATGATACCATATCGGACCGCAAAGGTATTATGGGCCATAAAAATATGAAGCAAATAGAAAATAAAGTTTGAAAATGTATTTATTAGGCCTTAACTTTTGAAGCAAAAAAGCCCTCATAGTACTCAAAAAAAAAAAAAAAAAAACACCAACTCGCGTACGTAAATTCTTTTCTTTTATATGAAAGACAAATTTTATGTTCATGAATATTATGCTATGTCTCCTACAAACAAGAAAAGAAAAGCCCCATCTAATCATGTGTTACCCAACACTAACTCGTGAACACGTACAACTGGCGAAAAAAGGAAATTTCTCTTTACAAAGTTATTTGTGACTTTGATTGAGTTAAACCTTCGTACATAGGACAATGTAATAAGAAAAATCAAACTAAATTAATTGACAACGTACAGTCTTCATTAGCCTAACTAATAATTCTTGCATATTAGTTGGACATTAATGCTGCAAGTCGGGCCCAATAGATACAGCCGTTCCGTTTCCGTATCTAAATTTTGAATTTCAAGTCTACTAATCTAGCTTATGTTTTCAAGCATCATATCAACTTTAGATGGAAATGGTCTACTATAAAAGTGAGTTGTGAAAGCTCTATAAGTTGTGAAGTCACCTCACGTTTTTTTCAAGGTGATAGTAGTTTTATTTTGGAAGTCACAAAAATAGCAAAATACAAAATCTAAATTTGATATGTAATGATAATAATAATTGTGTAATGATGGGGTTAACACTAGTAATATTCTCTACCGTTAAAATATATTTATCAAATAATCTAAATTCATGTTTTTTATGAAAATATGAAGCAATCTGATTTAACTCAAATCTTTGTCCCATATCATAATTTTATTCAGTAATTCTCAACTAACTTGACATAAGTTATGTCTACTGAACCAAGAATTATGATTTATTCGTCAAATGTTGCAACTTTACAATGAACCATGTCACAATTTATATATAGGAGTGTCTAAAACTAAGTCAGTCACAAGAAAAGAGAGCATTCAAAGCATTCTGTTTGAAGCACCACACTGTTATAATCCGTTAAAGAAAGGGTTTCAAGTCAAGTTTAGTTCATTGTTTCGTTTCATTGGAATGTTGTTTCAGATTGGAGAAGAGCCATTATATTTTTAGAGGTTCGTGTGAGGGGCAAACGAAAACTTCAGTAAATTATTAATTCAACAAACGTCAACTTGTAATTTATTTTACCGCATTCAATTATTCAATAAGCTTTGCTACATTTGATCAGTTATAATAAAGCACACACACACACGTACATATATATATATATATATATAACATTGTTGTTGTAGATTGGACTTGGTAATATGGGCTTACCACGAAGCAAATATAAAATTGTGGAGTAAATATTCATTT
Organism: Jacaranda mimosifolia; assembly: GCA_018894105.1. Classification (NCBI taxonomy): domain Eukaryota; kingdom Viridiplantae; phylum Streptophyta; class Magnoliopsida; order Lamiales; family Bignoniaceae; genus Jacaranda; species Jacaranda mimosifolia. The sequence goes on from CM032117.1 coordinate 55,124,444, forward strand.
GATTCAGTTCGACGAAAGAATTGAATTAATAATTTATAGAGAAATTTTTCTGAAATGAAAGAAAATTATAAATCCAATAGAACTGAATTTTCAACACAATTTATGAATGATCTAATAATTCTTGCGCCCTCGACATCAGTGGTACAAAATTGTTGGGTCCACGAGAGCCGTTCCGTGCCAAATGACAGAAATTGAAGTGTACTAAACTATCTTAAGTTTTCAAGCATCAAATCAAATTAGTCCTACTCAAAACACACATTTATCTTGTTCTTATATTTATAACATTTTCCCAAACAAATTAAACTTGACTACTCTTCGGATCAAAGTATCCAAGGTAGTCTCTCTCTCTCTCTCTCTATTTTGGACAAAATAAAAAATATCAATATGGTAAATCATTTTGAAAGCATAGAAAAAAGATTGAAAAGGTTTTGTTAATTTGTAATGAATAAATTATAAGGAATTTGGAAGGTGATAGTATTTAAATACGTCATCAAACATAGAAGACTTAACTCATTGAAATATTATCTGATCTCTATCATGTATCAACGTGGCTATACTTTGTTGAGTTGGGATTTTTATGGTTCTTAGCAGTTCTAGACATTATTAATACGCTTATAAATTCCTTAAAATATTTAATAAGATGGTTTGAGAATTATTTATAAGATGTTCTTAGTAGATTCTTTAAGAAAAGTTTATAAATTTCCAACATGATATAGTAAAATCTTATAACACTCCTTACAAAATTAATGAATTTCTCAGTTTTTTAAAATTTAACAAGTTTCTTAGACAAACAACCTCTAATTAGTCATAATCTATAATGGGAATGTCCAGTAGTGAGACATTATCTTAGGAGAGATGTGGCCATGGCTTGCCTAAAAAGGATGTTGACAGTGAATTTGCAGCATCCAAATATGGCTTATGTAATTGTAAATAGATATATTGGGGGTCACTTTAGCTTAAATGCACCAAATCAACTATTTTAAATATCTTCACCCAAACACCCCCTTAAACCGGTTTATATCTTCTATTCCATTCACTATTTAATCTTTTATTTCATTTCATAAATATGTGACACGTATATTAAATATTTTCTTATAAAAATAGTTAATTGAGAATCAAATACACTTGGCTTAAATATAGCAAGTTAAAAATAAGAGATGGAATAGAAAATCCAAAGTGCCCTTAAACTCCGGTTTAAATCTTTTATTCCATTCCCTATTGCATTTTCTATTCCATTGCACGGATATACGACACGTATATTAAATATTTTTTTATAAAAATAATTTATTAAAAATCAAATACACTTAGTATAAATATAAAAAATTGGAATAAGAAATGGAATAAGGAGTGGAATAGAGAATTTAAAATGCTTAAACTCATTGAAATCACGGTTTTAAAGGGCTGCCTTTTGAGCCTATTCAATTTCTAGTACTTGATGGGCTGGTAATGGGTTTCAGAGAGCTGGGCTGGACATAGACTAATCAATTCACACACACACGCAAACAATGTGTGTGTGTGTGTGTGTATTATTTACGCACACAACCACACAAAGAGTTTGTTAGACTTCACATCGCAAATTTCATATATTTTTTTTATTTATACTTATGCGTGTTAGGTGTCTGTTAGCTTCAAACTATCCCTTGACCACACATTTGATATGTAAGACTTATGCCATTGGACCAAGAGTTACTCGATTAGAAATTTCACATTAATATATGCAAGAACATGTCACTAAACCAACGATGCATAGTTAATTTCTATTATAATATTTTTAGGGTATACAAAAACTTATATCATTAGATGCAATATATTAGAAGATTTAGCTATTTTGCGGAACAGAAAGGAGTATATTTTTTATTCTGGAAATTATTATGCTTCCTTAATTTTAATTAATAATTGTAGAAAAAAGTTAGACATGTCTTTTCATTTGTCAATTAAGTCATGTCGGAGAAAGAAGACTTAAATTAGAAGATGAAACTGCCATTAATTAGTTAATTGATCGAATAGCATTATCCTTACACTTATATATTTGAGATTTAAGATCAAATTTGAATTATCCCAAATGCAACATGTGTGTGAAAAAAAAAATGGAACACTAAACTAATATTACTACATGCATAATGCAAATGTGGTAAACTTCGGGTCTTCTACTGTAAAACGGGTCTTCGGGTCTTCAACATTCACATGAACTTAATGGTAGATTTATATTAAATTCAACTTCGTTTCTAATGAATGATTTAATTAAAGTGTAAATAAATCAAATGGAGTTGAATAAAATGTTTTAATGTTTTATTGAGTTTGACATTGTATTTGCATTTAATTTTACTATATAAATTGAGTTCAAACAAATTTAGATGAGTCATATATGAATCGATTTCAAGTAGTTTGAGATTTTTCCTCTATCTCTATATATGAACCGACTTCAACTAGTTTGTTATCTTCCTCCTCTCTCTATATATAGTTAATTGAGTTGAGTTGAAGTTGATCTGAAATCATATTGAATTAAAAAAAATTCAAATTTTATTTATTATACTTGACGAAGAGAATTAAATCTTGCCCGAGTATTCATCTTAGGTTGTTATATAGACTTGGGGAGACAGAAAGAAAATTATGAAGCTTGCTTTCTCTCAAAAATATTCTCTTTGTGAGTATATAATAAACTATGTTGCTAAAAAAAGGTTGGACATTTATTTTTTATTGTCATCTTTGGGCCCATTACTTTAGAGCCAAAAAAACTTCTCAAATTTGAAATTGATATGGAAGTAAATACTTGGCTTAGATTTATGCCAATTAAATAATTTTAAAATTGCATGATAAATATAGTGTTTATGACCATATATATTAGACTTGATTTTAATCCAAAATGGGTCCCCCATGGATTCTTTTTCTCAAATGAGTTCAAAATGGGTTAAAATTATCCTATTTCAATTTTTTTTAAAAATAAATATCCATTAAAATTATTCTATTTCAAAATTTTTAAACGATATTAAACCCTTAAATCGAGTGTTTCGCCTAGATAGCTCCATTTTAAATTCGTCAATTGAATATCACGTGATTACATTTTAATTGAATTTGATCTTGATCTGATATGACCAAACTATTTTCTACGCTTAATTAATTAATTGAGCTTATGTTCTTGTCCATTAAATTAATACTATTGAACAACCTACTAAATGAGTGATCATATATTCATTACACCTCCCTACAAATATTTTTATTTGTGGCTTGAATTTCTCCCAACTTTTTGCCTCTCTTATTCATACATACACAAGTACATACATCGTACTTCATTGTTTTAGTTAATTCTAATCGTAAATACATAAGAATGTCTATTATTATATGTGATGATAATGGGGAGAGGAGGCGGTTATGGTATTTTAATCTTTTTAAAATTTAAATTAGTATTTCATATATATGAATGCATACTTAATAATAAATAAATAAATAAATGGAATGAATTAATACCTACTTAGTCTGTATCTATAATTTAAAACTAACTACCAATTTAAAATAAAAATCCAAACAAAAAAAAGAGAATAGAATAAGCACAAGAATAATTAAATAATAGGAACCCTATAAATTAAAAAGTGTGGAATTGCATTGGATCATAATTTTCTCGATCAAATTAAATAGTTAAATATACACCGTAGAGCCCTACTTTAAGGATTAGATTTCACACAAAAATAAAAATAAATTTGTAACAATTCAGCATAATTAAGCAAGAAAATGCCTTTAAAATATCTATCAAGTAATTAACTATTTTTACATTTGATAAGTAGCTGCCAATGAACATAATGACCCTTTTTGGCATGGAAAAACCATACCAATATTTCATAATGTAATTTTTTTAGACCATCTGAAATTCCATAATAAGCTAATAAACATTGGCAAACATACATATATAAATGATAAATCAAAGCCTCAAAGACAAATCAAGCTGGCTCAGCTCTTCTTGATGATGAACACTCTCAGCTCTATCATACTCGCTATTGATCCAGTTAATATGGCCATAATTCAAATCTCTTCTCGCCAACCTACCCGCATGGCCCTGATGATCAAGCCAAGTACTGGGTCCATGCACCGGACCATAGCTCGACCCGGGCCGGTGGTGGTTCGAACCAGAGTGGGGCCTAACAGGCGAGCTCAATTCTCTGCTTTTCTTGGCCAGGGTTCTCTCCAGTTTGTGAGCATTTTGGTGGCCTCCAAGGGCTTGTGAGCTGTAAAACTTCCTTCTGCAGTAGTTGCAAGAAAAGACCCGCTGATCGACCGGGCTGAGAGGTGGTGATATTGAGGAGGAAATAATTGGAGAAGAAAGGTCGAGGACTAGGTCGAGATTGATAAGGTTAGTTTTTCTTGATGATAAACTGAGGTTAAGGGAAGTGTTGGCCTCATAGTTCATGGTCAATTAATATAACTTGATCAATGGTTCCAAGAAATTAAATGGAAGTGTGATGATAATTAAAGAAGAGATAATAGATGAAAAGTTGATTTTAGCAGTAGGAGTTTTGAAAGTGAAGTTGGTGTGAGTGAGTTTAGAGGAGTAGGTTATATATATACACAGAAATGCACACAGTACACACATTAAGAGAGAGATGATTGGAGGGTGACATACATATATAAATAATGGGAAGTGGGAATAGTTTTCCCTGCACTAGGAGGTAGCCAAAGGTTTATTAAGTTATCCTGCAACAAGAAATAGAAATCAAATGAAAAACAAATACATAGGAGAGAGAGAGAGAGAGATGTTAAGATATCAGAAGGGAATCGAAGGGCTGTCGCCTTCATTAAAGGCAGCGCAAGAGCACTTGTCGGTTCATAAATAATTTCTCAGTTTATTTTTACCCTCAAATTCAGAGTTAAACTATATATACTGATGTTGTTATTTTTGTATGTATGAAATTTATAATTTATAATTTTTTATGTATATTTATAAATAAATAATATGTTTTATAATTTTTTTCCATTCACCGCATGAAAAATTATCATAAAAAATATGTAATTAAATAATAATATTTTTGTTTTTCTTTGATATTTTTAATTTTCAAAAACTTAACGTTGATATATGAGAATGCTAATTAATTGAGTTGTTATTGATAATTAATAACACAATATATATATATATATTTATATTATCAATGAATTGTCACTATACATATGTTATTAATTATATATAGTAATAAACAGTAATAATTTTATATATCAATATTAACATTACAAAATTGAAGTACTTGTTATTGTTGGCATTCTCTCCTTTCCTTTTTACTATTTCTCACTTTCTATCCTTTGTTTCATTTTTTATTCCATCTCCTATTCCAACTTATTATATTTATACCAAATGTATTTAATTTTCAATCAATTATATTTATAAAAAAAATATCTAATACGCATATCAGATATTAATGGAATGGAATAAGAGATAGAATAGAAAAATTAAACGTCTCTCCACTTTGTCGTTATATACTCCATTTTCTAATTTGTTTTATTTATTGTGAGACCATAATCAATCAAGATCGGGCCTGTAACTTAGAATCATGAGTCCAATCAGACATTTTTTTGGCTTTATTCTTTCTTTATGACCCCGAACAGATAGGGCTTGGAGATCTTGCACTCATTTTCCAAATGAAGTAGAAGATGGATTGAGGATAAGCCTTCTTGACTATATCAATTACGTAAAGTAATAATAGAGAGTCTTTTCTCAAAACAAACAAATAACATCAGCTGCAGTAAATTTATGATGAACTCAAGACAGTTTATGTGCAAAACAACATTTTCATTTTCAAAAAACTACCTAGTTATGTCTGATTTATGGACATATATTACTATTTCCCTCATGCCCATTTTGAAATACTCTAATTAGTTTGTTGGGCTTTTTTTGTTTGATGTTTAAATTTAATTTATTGTGAAAATTTACAAGATGGAAGCTATAAAGCTTTAGAGAAATCAGGACGGAACAAATAAAGCTGATATGAACAGTCATCCTCTCAAGTTTATATATATATATATATCTATATATAAAGTCGATCCTAAATTTTTTTTAAAATAATTGTTTATAGACGTATAGATTTTCAAAAAGAACGAAATCATAACAGTTCATCAGACGGTCCAAATTTGATCTCATAAAAATAATAAAATTATCCTTCATATTTCTAAAATCTTAATTTCAATTCAAAATAAACTTTTGACTTTGTCCCTTGCTCTAGTCACTTTGAAAATTAAAATTCTATCTCCTCTAATCAATCATTGATATTGTAAGTTTAATATTCCAAGGAAGCTGTTTGATTAACACTTGCTGCAATCTCAAGAAAAAACATAGAATTTTCATGATGAAGAACTTTACAACTAGATGATGAGCAGTAACTGATCATGATTGGAAATAGACTGCAATAGCCATCTTGGTTAACACAACAGCACATGGGATATATTTTTTTTTTGTCTTTTTATATATAACAAAAAATAAATAAATAAATAAAGAAAAAGAAAAAGAAAAAAACTGATCAGAGGCAACAGGCTACTAAAAGCCCACTACATGCTACAGAAGAGGCACTTAAAATATTAAGAAGAAATGGGCTGACTGCACTGTCATTACATGAAAATATTTGTTTTATATAATATAATATATAATTAGAGGCGTAATCAATTTGAAGGATCATAATGATGTTGACTGTCGGCTATAATTGTGGGTGATTACTGTCTATATATCATAATTTACAGACACAACATAATCTTGTGCAGAACTATACATATATATATATAACCCTGTTCGAATATACATACTTAGTCTTAATATTCCCAAACAACATGGACATTAATACCCTTTCAAAATTGTGTCACTGTTCAAAGGTTCTTTAGCATGTCTTCTTGTACTTGGACAAGCCTACATGCTACATGATGAAAACCTACCTGCGGCAAAGCCGGGAAAAATACAACAAATGATACATAGATTTTACTGTCTATACGACATAAACAAATTTTTAATTATTTGTAAAAAAATAATATAAGTTTCAGTGTTGACATAATATAAAAATAAATCGATGTTTAACTATCTGTCAGATGTAAATATATATATATATATATAAGTTTCAGTGTTGACATAATATAAAATAAATCGATGTTTAACTATCTGTCAGATGTAAATATATATATATATAGATAGATAGATAGATAGATAGATAGAGATCTGAATCCGTAGTTGACGCTAAAATTTTATAACTTTGGCTACGAAATTATTCTAACTAAATTCAAAATTGATGTTCTTATAGCTAACTCTCGCTACCATCAATCCGTGACTGATGATCATTCTTTTTTGTAAATATATTAATTTTTCTATGAATAATCGATAAGTAATCTATTATACTTCGAATGTATAATACTATAAATTGATCATTCATAATTTTTGTTGATTATAATTAAAAACAATTACATTTGCTATGAAAATTCATAGCTATAGCTACGAAATTATTTTCATAGCAATTTTTTCGTATTTGATGCTTAATTTTTTGGTAGTAATAGCCTAATAGGCATAAAATTAAACTTGACTTAAGTGTTATGAGTAATTAAGAAGAATGTGATTTTATTACACAAAATAATTTTGTTTGAATAAAAAAAATGAGGGAAGAAGGGAAGAAGTAACTCGCTTGGGAAAATGTGAAGGTTTAGGTGGGAGCAATAATCAGGGATGGTGGAGCCTGTGGTTTTGCAATATGGGAATTTTCCTAGGAAGAAGGTAATGTGAGGAGTGAGGAGCGAGGAGCGAGGAGGAGGGAGTTGTTGCAGTGGACATGTTTATCTGCTGTCGGGTTTTATAAACATTTATGGGCCATGAAAGAGCCCAGGGGGGAATGCCAGTTTTAGCTTCTCTTTTTTGCCAACACATGGATGTCAAATTTAATTAAGAACTTTGGACATCATAGAACATTCATCCCAAAATTAACGTTTAATTTGATATTGGACAATGGTAATGATTTGTGGGTCTTTCTTACCTAGTATTCTTCTATATTGTTTTATAGGTCGATTAAATTTGATGCCAGTAAATGTAACATGGTACAATTGTTATAGCATAATTTTTCATAATAAGGATGCGAGTTTCAATTCATTTGCAATATCACTTCATGAAGTATCAATTAATTATCTCTGTAAGAAAAAAAATTCAATTTGATTGTAAATTTTATTGTAAATTTTATAGTTATGCATTAACAGATTGACTTAATATTTAGAAGTGACCATTACTTAACTTGATCATTTTATAACAATGAAAAACTCATATGATCAGGTATTTAAAAAGGTTTTTTTTTTCTTCTTTTTTAATAGACCCTTAGCTACCAGTTTATTGAATATAAATGAGTACTTATAAAACATCAAAAAATAAAATCTATTACATCTAATTATAATAGCCAGGCTGATTTCCTTTATTTAAAAAGAATGTTATATGGTTATTCATGTCATGCCTTTAAATTATCAATAAAATCAAACAAAATAAAAACATGGCTCAATTCATAACTCATTCACAACTTAATCAATGCTACTACTGTTGATTGAAGGTGGAAAGAATTAAGTCAAACTAATTAGGTGAACTTCCAACTTCAGAAAAACTTGAGATTAGTAAGAGTTTTTGACAAATTAATTTTACTCATGTCGTGGAACGCCAAGTTGTTTGAAATAAGCTGATACTTTTAGTAATATTTGAAAATTATTAAAGAATGTCAAACACAAATTCCTTGTATAAATTCAAGCTGGAACAATTTTTTTATCTACCAATCTCTTGCAAATATTAATTTTGATATGATCAGTGAAGTCCATAAGGATAAAATGATAAAAGAATTAAAATTAAAAGTCTCAATAAATCAAAGAGATTGATTAAATGAAAAGGTCGGAGAGCTCATATCAATTATGTTCATCAAGAAGAGCATTAAACCCTAATGAGCTCGAGCCTAATAAAAAGCAAAATATTAAATACTAAACTCCAAAGAGAAACTAAACACGAGAAATTATTCGCAAGAAAATTCGAATAATTGAGAACTGAAAACTCTTTGCACCATATTCTGGGAAAAACAAACCTCAAACGTACTAATTACCGAAAATGACCTCAACTTCTTTCCATGCAGCATCAAATTTCAAAATAAATTACTTGTTCCATTAATATTAAGAAATATGTATAGCTCTATAAAAAGGTTAGTTAAGCATGTGTTATTTGCTTTTTGTCAAGTCGGGTCAGGGTCCCTTCTCAACTTCGTGCTGCTCGTGACATTTTTTCTCCTTTTCTTGTACAATTTGGAATATATAGTTGTGCAATAGTTGATTGTTGTGGTTCGTAGTTTTTTTGTTTTTTTTTTTTTAAGAAAAATGATTATGATTGGTCCTTCAGTTGTTTTACGAAATTCAAATTTGTGATGAATCTGGTCATAAAAGTGAGAGTTTATCATCGAACTATTCATTCTTTCTATTACTAGGTACTAATTTGTTTGTATTACATGTGTTGATCTACTTTTTTAGAGTACTAAAAAGGATTCTAAACTAATTAATTAAATAATCAAAAAAAATCTAATGCCAAACTTCAACATGACAGAGGAAATTCCATGGTTTAATTGAGATTAAATCAAATGATAAAAATTCAAAAAAACTTAAGATAATGGAATTTTCCATGTTCTCAATTTGATCTTAGCCAAAATTTCTTTTTTTAATTAAATTATATCATTATGATAAGATGACAATTATTAATTTAAATATGAGGCCTAACTAAGTTGAAATATTATCCTATATAAATGCATTTCTATTCTTAAAAAACTTCTCGAAAGATAGGCGAAGGAAATGAATCCATATAAAATCCCTATACCCCTCAATTTCTCAATCAATAAATTTGACAGAATGCCGCATGAGCTTATGACCACTAATTTCATGTGCACCGCCCCTATCAATAAATAATTAATTACAAATAATCATCAGATTAACAAACAGCCACATTTTTAACAAAAATTTTTAATCCTAGCTAAGACCTTCTCATAGGCTTTTAATTTGGTGCAATTCAAATATGTTTAATTACAACCATTATTATAATGAAATGTCTTCATCATACAACTTTTCCAACTATATATAGTTTAAGGTTAGACCACTCCCATTTCTATTCCGTACTAGATTGCTAAACGAACTAATTATTAAGTTATGGAAATGTTTGGTCCACTTCCTCCGGCCAACCCTAAAAAGCAAAAAAAACAAAAAAGAAAAAAAAGGACTAAAAGATAAAAAGTTTCTGACTTGATATTTTGTAAATAAAATTTTTTAACTGTTAACTAATATTGTTATTGGAGCACAGTGGAAGCAATTTAGACACAAGATTTAATTTATCAGAAATTTACAAATCACACCTACAAAGTTGATGACAAAATTAATATCTGACAAATAGAAAAATAAAACATACACAGATTTACGTGGTTCGGCAAATTCCACCTACCTCCATAGAAGTTTTCTTTCATCAATTATGATAGAATTTTATTAGTATAAGCCAATCCTTAAATTTGACATGCCCAAACTCAAGTCAAAAAACCCCTTGTACAACCTCTATCATAACTACCAAAGAGATATCACTCCACCCGATTATATTGCCCCACTCGTACTCACAATAACTACCTCATTAGTATTATGAGTTCCAAGAGTGTCATCTCTAATAATAAAATAAACACCTCTATTTATAATAGAAAATTACTTGACTAATTTACCTAAAACTAGAAAACTCAATACAAGAAGGAGTCCTAATTCTAGTCAAACTTAGCCTCTCGATAACCGAGTCAAATCCCAATAATCTCCACATTGACAAGATTTTTCATCTCAGCAATTGTTTATGACTCCATCGCAAACTAAATTCTATTGGCCTTCGAAGATATCACTGCACGTGCCGATTAGTAAATTGCTGCCACCAACTAATTCATCATGGCCAATGCAAATGTACAGTCTAATGTATGACTTTCAGGACTCCACCTTCAGTAAATATTCACAGGCTTTGGAATCCAACTGGCTCAAGGAAATTAGATTCTTTCGTATCTTTAAGGCATAAGTCACACCACCTAAAGTACGAAACTGCTCCAACAACTATTTTGATTTTCACCACTCCAATACCCAAGACTCTCCCAGTAGAATCATCGCACAAAGACAATTTACCTATCTTCTAACCAAAAGCTCCGATACCAATTTGTTGGAGCATAGCAGAAGCAATTTAGATACAAGATTTAATTTTTCGAGGATGGGCAAAGCCATTGGTAAATTACTTCACGATTCAAAAACTTGATGGCGATAGGAATTTCACTCTTTGCTAAGGAAAGGTGGAGGATTTCCTAATTCAACAAAGCCTAACAATGGCATTGAATGGAAGGTAGGAGAAGCTAACAGATATAAAGGATTTACAGTGGAAATATTTGACTTTGTATTGCAAACAACATTATCATTAATATTGTGGAGATGATTAGATTTTGGATTTTGGATGCATAATGCATGTTTGCTCCATGGAGGATTATTTTTTATTCACTTCAATCATAGAAGACATGTAATTTGTCTTTGTGCGATGATTCTACTTGGAGAGTCATGGGCATTGAAGTGGTGAAAATCAAAATAGTTGTTAGAGCAGTTCGTACTTTAAGTGGTGTGACTTATGTTCTAAAGACACGGAAAATCTAATTTTCTTGAACCAGTTGGATTCCAAGGCCTGTGAATATTCACTGAAGGTGGAATATTGAAAGTCACACATTAAGCAGTACATGTACTATTGAAACCAGGAGGATCTATTGTTAAATTTATGAAATAATAGTAAAGTAATTTAATGTAAAGTGACAACAAGATTTTACGTGGTTCGGCGATGTACCTAATCCACCCAACAAATAAAAGAAATTTTATTGATCTCAAATCAAAGTGCAAGTACAAACTTGAATCCCACAAATTTCACGGGAACACCTAACACCATTTTTCTAAACTCCGTCTTGAGAAATTGACTCAAAAGCAATAAAGAAACCCTTGTGTCATGTCTGTGATGTTTCATCCCAAAATAAAACTCCAAATTTATACCCAAAAAATGAAGCCCAAGGCCCGTGGACTTGCCTCTCGAGTCGGGTCGCACAAAACTAGTGCCCCAGCTCGCCCAAGATCAAACTGTTGCCAAGTCTGGCAAAAACTTTGCGCTGCGGCGCAAACAACTTACACCCCGACCCAAAGTTAATACATGCTACGCGCTTAAGGGTGCACAACTTGTGCCCCAGTGCGTGGTCACAGTCACGTCCGTGCCCGGGCGCATGAGGTGTGAATTTGTTGCCCACCTAGTGTTGTCGCGCGCCGCAGTCCCTATTTTCGTGCTAGCCGCGCGCTGGGGTGTGCATATCCTGTGCCCCACCGCACGACGTCCTGCCAGAATGTACTGGGGTGTTCTCTATGTGCCCATTTCCTCCAATTTGCTCTGTTTCTTTCGTGTCTCGTCATATGTAGCTCAAATTTCAAGGTAAAATCAATAATTCTCCACTTTGACTTGAAATTCACCATCCTTTTTCTTTATCCCTGCCCCCCAAAAAGGGTTGTCATTTGAGTCTACAAACGTTAATCAAATCCAAGCAATGCTCAAATTTGATTCTTGGAACAACCTTAGTCAACATGTTTGCTGAATTATCCTTAGTCCCAACCTTGTCAACCAACATGACACCTTTGAGACACCATATCCCGGACAAAGTGTACCTCATCTATGTGTTTTGTTCTCTCGTGAAACACTTGATTCTTTGACAAGTGTATGGCACACTAACTATCACAAAATACTTTAGTGATCTCAAAAGTCATACCTATATCATCAATCAGCCCCTTTAGCCAAATACCTTCATTGATGCCTTCAGCTAAAGCCATGTACTCAGCTTCTGTTGTGGACAATGCAGCTGATGACTGCAAAGTCGCCTTCCAGCTAACCGTACAACTTGATACACAAAATACATAGCCTATTATGGACCTTCTGCTGTCCAAATCTCCGACATAATCCTCATCCACATAGCCAATAATTCTAGTAGTAGAATTCGATTGACTATACCTCAAATATTTGTCTGCAGAGCCTAAACATCTATTTGCAAAGCCTCTCAGATACCTCATGATCCATTTCATAGCTTGCCAATGAGTTTTTCCTGGCTTGTGCATGTATATGCTCACAACGTTAACTGCGTGTGAAATGTCTAGCCTAATGCACACCATGGCGTACATCAAGCTACCTACTGCACTAGCATACGACACATTAGACATGTGTTCCACCTTCTCCTCAGTACTTAGTAATAGATCTGATGAGAGCCTGAAATGAGCTGCAAATGGTGTATCAACTGGCTTGGACTTATCCATCCCAAATCACTCAGGTACTTTCTCAATGTAATGCTGTTGAGACAAGTACAACAATCCTGCGTGTCTGTCCCAGATGATCTCCATGCCCAAAATCTTCTTTGCACCACCCAAATCCTTCATCGTAAATTCTTCACTTAACTGAGTTTTTAATTGGTTGATCTCAGATATATTTCTAGAGGCAATCAACATATTATCAACATACAACAGCAAATATACAAGAAGGCTATCACTACAAATTTTATAATATACGCAACAATCAAATTTGCTTCATGTATATCCTATCTTGGTAATAAAAACATCAAACCTCTTATACCACAGCCTGGGAGACTGTTTCAAGCCATATAATGACCTCTTCAAAAGATATGCTTGATTTTGTTTCCTGGAAACAACAAATCCCTCTGATTTGCTCATTTAGATTTGTTCCTCCAACTCACTATGTAGAAACGTTGTTTTCACATCCATCTATTTTAGCTCCATATCAAACAGAACAATCATAGCAAGTAAAACATAAATGGAAATGTGTTTTACACTAGGGAGAACATTTCATGAAAGTCAACTCCCTCTCTCTGAGTAAAACCCTTAGCAACCAATCATGCCTTGTATCTAGCATCTTCAACCCCGAGAAACCCTTCTTTCTTCTTGTAGATTCATTTGCAACCTACAATCTTCTATCCTTTGCGTACATCAACCAGCTTCCATGTACTATTCTTGTGTAGAGACTCCATCTCTTCACTCATAGCTGCAACCCATTTATCATAATTTAGCCTGAAAATTACCTCTTTGTATGAGACTGGATCATCTCCTACAAACTCCTCGGCTGAACTCAAAGCATAAGTTACCAGATCTGAGTAAGCAAACCGGTGTGGTTGTTTTGATCTGCCTCCTCTCCCTATCGCGGGCCAAGCGATAGTTTTGTAGTGGTTCATTTTCCTGTTGTTGTTTAGGTGATAACGTGCTCTCACTAGCTTCATCTACCACCTTTTGTTTCCTCTTTAAAACTTGTGTAGTGTCAAGTTCAAACTCCACCTTCTCCTTAACGCTCTATTAACTGCTTTCAGGCTGCTCCACCTTCTTCATCATTGCAGACTCATCAAATGTCACATCTCTGTCGATAATCATCTTGGAGCACTTGTCATCATTACACCACAAACGATAACCTTTAACTCCATCTACATAGCTTAGAAATATGCACTTCCTTGCCCTTGGCTCAAACTTTCCATCTCGGACATGAGCATAGGCTGGGCACTCAAATACTCTCAAATTTGAGTAATCAGCAGGAGACTCGGACCAAACTTCCATAGGTGTCTTGTAGTCCAAAGCAGTTGTTGGTGACCTATTCACCAAATAACACGCAGTGTTAATAGCTTCTGCCCAAAAATCCTTGGGCAATCCAGCGTTAAAGAGCATGCGTTTAGCTCTTTCCAAGATAATCTTGTTCATTCGTTCTGCAACTCCATTCTGATGTAGTGTATGTATAATTATGCGATGCCTCACAATTCTTTCCTTGTCACAGAATTCCTGAAATTCCTTGTTGCAAAACTCAAATCCATTGTCAGTCCTCAAGCGCTTGATCTACCTTCCTATTTACTTTTCAATTAAGGTCTTCCATTACTTGAAGTTGACAAACACCTCATTTTTATGCTTCAGCATGTACACCCATACTCTCTGTGAGAAATCATTAATGAATGTCAGCATGTACCTAGCACCTCCCTTTGAAGGAACCTGAGAAGACCCCAAAGATCTGAGTGAATGTAATCCAAGGTGCCCTTGGTCCTGTGAACTGCAATGCCAAATTTCACCTTGTGTTGCTTGCCAAGCACACACTGCTCGCAGAAATCCAATTCTCCAGTATTCTCTCCACAAAGCAAACCTCGTTTGCTCAGTTCTGACATCCCCTTCTCACTTATATGCCCAAGTCGCATATGCCACAATCCTGTAGTAGCATTGACTGATGAAGAAACCGCTGCAGTACTAGAAACCATATTTTTTTGCAATATGTAAAGGCCATTCGGCTTGTCTCCCTTCATGATGAGCAATGCACTTTTGGAAACCCACAGAACTCCATCTCGAGCTCTATACTCACAACTATTCTTGTCTAGAGTACCCAGCGATATCAGATTTTCTTCAAATCTAGAACATGACGCACATCTGTTAGGGTCTTTACTATGCTATCATGTATTCTAATACAAACTGAGCCAATTTCTGCAACCCTACATGAAGCATCGTTTCCCATAAGCACTTTACCACCATCGTATTTCTAATATGTGGTAAACCAATCTTCTCGTGGGCACATGTGGTAAGAACAACCACTATCCAAAATCCATTCAAAGTTTAGTAAAGTTTCAGCAACGTTGAGAACAAGCCCACTATTAGACTCATCCTCAACAACACCTGTGACATTATCTAATTTCTGATCAAAAGTTTCACTTACATCCTTCGCCTTTCCTCGTCCTGGACAATTCCATTTCCAATGCCTCTTTCCACCGCACCTAAAACACTTGTCACCGTTTCTAGGCTCAATTCGGGACTTCAATCGGCCTCTACTCTTTCCTCTTTCTCTTGGTCTCCCTTTCACCACCAATCGTTCCCTACTTTCACTATCGTTGCTACCGAGGACATGTTTTCTCAACTCGTTGGAATTCAATTAGGCCTTCACATCCTTCATTGAAATCGTATCCCTCCCGTATAATAAAGTAATAAACAAGTGCTCAAAAGATTTAGGCAGAGAACACACAAGAATCAATGCTTGGTCTTCATCTTCAATTTTAACATCTACACTAGCAAGATCCAAAATCACCTTATTGAAAAAATCAATATGCGGAGTAATAGATGTACCTTTCTTTATTCTTAATGTGTATAATTGTTGTTTCAAATACAGCCGATTTGTCAAGGACTTCATCATATATAGACTCTCCAGCTTCTTCCATAAATTCGCTGGCGTACTTTCCATGGCGACCTCTCTCAGTACGTTATCCACCAATGATAACACCAAAGTACCGTAAGCCTTCGCCATGAATTCATCATTCCCCTCATCAGTCAGCGTATCTGGCAAGGAATCTCTACCCTCTAATGCTCTGTGTAAACCTTGTTGACACAGAAGGGCATGAACCTTCATCTTCCATAGCTCAAAGTCGTTCTTTCCATCAAATTTCTCTATCTCATACTTCATTCCTGACATCTAATCCAACCTGCTCCGATACTAATTTATTGAAACCCAGGAGGATCTATTATGAAAACTATGAAATAATAGTAAAGTAATTCAATGTAAAGTGACAACGAGATTTAACGTGATTCGGTGATGAGCCTAATCCACCGGACAAAGAAAAGAAATTTTATTGATCTCAAATCAAAATGCAAGTACAAACTTGAATCTCACAAATCTCACGAGAATACCTAACACCCTCTTTCTAAACTCCGTATTGAGAAATTGACTCAAAAACAATAAAGAAACCCTTGTGTTATGTTTGTGATGTTTCGTCCCAGAATAAAACTCCAAATTTATACCCAAAAAATGAAGCCCAAGGCTCGTGGGACTGCGTCGTGCACCGAGGTGCACAAAACTAGTGCCCTAGCCCGACCAAGATCAAACTACTGCTAAGTCTGGTAGAAACTTTGCGCTGGGGCGCAAACAACTTGTGCCTAGGCAAAAAGTTGCTGCATGCCACACACCGAGGCGTGCACAACTTGTGCCCCAGCGTGCGATCACAGTCACACCCGTGCCCGGGCGCACAAGGTGTGAATTTGCGCCTAGTGCTGTCGTGCTCCCGAGCGCATAACAGTCCCTGTTTTTATGCCAACTGCGCGTTGAGGCGCGCATGTCCTTCGCCACGACATGCAGCGTCCTTCCGGACCACGCCAAGGTGTTCTTTGCGTGCTTATTTCTTTTGATTTGCTCCATTTCTTCCGTATCTCGTCATATGTGGCTCAAATTTTAAGGAAAATCAACATGTACATTGGCCAGGATGAGTTAGTTGGTGCCAGGACCTTACTAGTTCGGCATGTGCAGTGGTATCTTTGAAGGCCAATGGAATTTGGTTTGCGATGGAACTATGAACAATTGTTGAGATGAGAAACCTCGTCAAGATGGAGATAGTTGGGATTTGACTCAATTATCGAGAGACCAAGTTTGATTAGAATTAGAACTCCTCCTTGTATTAGATTTTCTCGTTTTAGGTAAAGTGGTCAAGTAATTTTCTATTATAAATAGAGGTGTTTATTTGATTACTTGAAAGGATACTTGTGAAATTCATAATACTCATGGGGTAGTTATTGTGAGTACGAGTAGGGCAATACAAAGGGGTGGAGTGACCATTTCTTTGGTAGTTATGAGAGTGATTGGGTTTTTTGTCTTGAGTTTGGGTATATCAAATTCAAGGGTTGGCTTGTACTGGTGAAATTCTCTCATAGTGGAAGAAAGAAAACTCTCACGGCGATAGGCGAAATTTGCCGAACCACATAAATCTGTGTTTGTTTTATTTTTTTTCTATCTATCGAGTATTATTTTTGTCATTAAATTTGTGAGTGTAATTTGTGGATTCCTGATAAATTAAATCTCGTGTCTAAATTGCTTCCGCTGTGCTCCAACAAATTGGTACCAGAGCATTTGGTTAGGGCTGCAAGTGGAGATTTAATTTTTTAGGAATGCCCAAAGTCATTGGCAAATTACTTCACAGTTCGAAAACTTGATGGCAATAGGAATTTCACTCTTTCCCTAAGAAGGGTGGAGGATTTCCTAATTCAAGGTGGAGAATTATTGATTATGCCTTGAAATTTAAGCTACAAATGGTAAGAAACGGAAGAAGCTGTCCGAAATGGCACGGCGCCAGGCATTCAGCAGCGGGGCCAGAAATCCAGCGCCATGGCACCAGGCATTCAGCAGCAGGTGCCATGGCGCAAGGCATTCAACGGCAGTCGCCATGGCGCCGTGCACAAGCCCATCACCCGTTTGGCTATTTGTTTGCGTATTTAAACCCCATTTTCTTCCAAGTTGATGAGAATAGAACTAACTAGAGACAAACCCTAGACAATAGATATTCTATACTGCTTTAGAGATTATATCCTAGAATGAAGTTTAGAATGAGAGTCTTGAGTGTTTTTGTGAAATTTGTGGGACTTAAATTGTACTTGGCACTTTGATTTTGAATCAATAAAATTCTTTTCTTTGTCAGATAAATTAGACACATCGCCAAATCACGTTAAATTTTGTTATCAATTCATCGAATTACTTTGATTTTTACTTCTTAATTTTACTGTTTGGTCTTTCTATGTTTCAACAAATGTGTGTGTATTTTTAGGACCAAACATTTAGTGCCACGCAAGCAGAGGTTGAAGTAATTAAAAATTCAGTTATCTCAGCGATAAATTGATGATTGTGATGACAGAATTTGAGAGTGGCTTAACAAATGCAGTCGAAATGATGCATTGCGCAACTAAAACAGTTGAGTGGAATTGAAAACCCATTATTGACCAAGCAAGGCCTTTCCTCTAAAAATCGCCAAAATGGAAGATTAAGTATGTTTATTAATTAATTAATAGACATAATCCTGCGGGGATGGAAACCAACAAACCTGTATTCTTGTTTAGTTTCTTGGTATAAAATTGGTTTTCCATAAAAAGTATAATGCATTTCCATGACTTCACTTCTTGAAGGGGCAAACTGCATTTTACCCTATTGTGGAAAAAAAGAAAAAGAAAAAAAAATAAGTAAAAACCTTTCTTGTACTTTTAAAAATTATGCACACCGACTTCTTCCCCTTATTTGCTGCAGTTTAACCCCTAATTATTTCATATATTTTTTATTCAATTTATTTATCGTTTTCATATATTTTCATATACCTTCTTTCATATCCTTCACTCCAATTTTTTAATTTATTTATTTTTATTTTCTCTAAAAAAAAATTTTCATATTTGTGTGTATATATATTTATATATAAATACGTATATATATTTCTATATAAAAAAATATTAATATATTTAAATATAAATATAAATACATAGATATATAATCCCTAGCAACCCCCCAATCCCGCACCCTTTGCAAACCCTCCATCCACCTTCTGTGAGTGGCGACCATGGCCACCCACGCGAACGGCGGCCATGGCAGCCGTACGTGGGAGAGTGCTGGTTTGGGGGTGGGTATAGGTTACATATAAAGATGTATATATGTAAATATATATTTAATAAATGTAAATATATATATATATGTATTTATAAAAATATATTGATATATTTTATATTTTTTAATATAGAATTAATTTAAATTATTAAATTTTTTTCAAAGCATCCAATGAACAAAATTATCATTTAAGCAACAAAAGACACAAAACAAGTTGCACTACTTGCCTCGCGTGCACTACATTGTTGGACAGAGAAAATTAAGTCGCTATATTTTTAAAAGTACAAGAGAAGCATTGCTTTTCTTTTTTTTTAATAAGAAATTTTTTTGTCCTTTTTCATTTTCACATATGATAAAACTCCAATTTGCCCCTTCTTAAATACTCCGAAAACGGTTGAAATTTTCAGGAAGATATTAATTGGTTGGGAAAAAGAATAGATATGTGCAGCCACAGCCAGGCCAATTTGGCCCGTGCCTTAAAAGGTGCAGATTCATAGCTTTTCATTTACTGTCTATGTGCATAGAAAAATCCCAAATGTGGGAGTCACTTCCTGGAAATTAAGAAAAGGTCATATTGAAAAGCCAAGTTAAGTGGAATATATATTCATTGATGATAAGTTTAAACACCAAACCAGCACAAGTTGACCCAAGAATTTGATGTGTACTACCAGGAGCCACGTGTCAACCCTCGAGTCCCTGGACACAAAACAAGAGAGATATTTCGTACACCAAACGTGACAATTGGAGATTTGGGTTTAGCCAACAATCTTTACCACTTTGGACATTTATTCAATTGCCAAAAGGGTCAAGGACTAGGTTGTCTTATTGTATTTGAGTGATTTGGACAGGCATAGGGCTGGATCATGGAACCCAATGCCTGAGGGAGAAGATGCTACTTTTAATGTTACACGTACATAGATTTTGGCATACCTACCAAGTGTTTTTCTAGCGCGGAAACCTACATATACATCGGTGTGTGCCTATGAAGTGTTGGATAAATTTAGTAACTATTCAATGAGATGATGATAAATAGTGATACATTTTTCTAGATATTGCATAGGATTGATGATGCATTCAACTTTTTTCAAACAAGAAAAATTGCTACATAGGATAGCATCCAGGATAAGAATTATTATTTATTGGGACTCTCTTGTATACTAGTACATAACTACGAATCATGATATTCGAGGTCAAATCAATTTTTATCCACAAATAATTTAAATAGGAATAATATTTTTTTTTTTAGGATAAAAGAATCATGATTGTAACTACAAAACAAAATAAAAGATATAGTCGGCAGCAAAGTTGTGCTTCTCAATAGAGATACAAAAAAAAACAAGATACGAATTTTCTATAATAACACTATAAAATAATTGAAAGGATGTGGTGTGATTTGGTAACACGTTTGTTTTAGGTACAACATATTATGAGTTCAAAATGCTATCATTCCGATCTATTACTAGAGATTCATTGGGCCATAGCTAATTATGCTCCAACAATATTATGAAGTGCTTAGAAATGATGGAAATAGTTGAATAGAATAACCACAATAATGGTAGTCCTCCATGAATTTATTAAAAATAAAAATAATTTATTTGATATTATGAACAACATCTATTTACAAGCCAATCCGTAGAATTATTTTTCTTTATTGATTAATTATCAGGTTTACCTCTGCATAGCCCCAAAGTTGTACCCCTTCACTTTGAAGCCAAATGGATTCCCTATCCTTCCAAATGCAATCTGCAATGCTTGATAGGTCAGTTCTTTCTATTTTTTCCCCCCTCTAAGTTATACAGGTTCTTTTTGATTTGGGGGGGAAATGTTCAATGACTTAAATACCCTAAACACATCAAGTTATGACAAGATGACAACAAGATCTGCAATCTTCAGATTGATGATGCATGATCTGCAGTTTGATATGAATGTAAGACCTAACCGTATTACTGCAGATAAGCTATACGTGGCTTCATTCTATGCATCCAGAAGGATAAGATGTGGCAAGATCAAACCTCCTACAAATACCGGAATAGATATCTTTATAAGGGACTTTTGACAGCATGAACTAGAATCAACCCATTTTGAAAAAATCCAATTAGCATGATCTAACAGTGCACGACCTGGTGTGCAACCTAGGATCGAGTGTTAACATTATCTTCCCAAACTCAAATCCCTTTTATTCTTGTATTGAATATTATAAATAAATTAATTATTGAGTGTCGTTGTTACGACACTAAATCAACTTTTATGCTACGAGGGCAGCTATTCCAACCTTCCTATCTACCATGTATGAAGAAGGTATAAGGCGCTAATACACTTATTCTTTTTCGTGTACTTCTGATTTCATATTGGTTGGAGGAATAGACGCCAAAAACGGGGTTAAAACTCATCAATTCAAGGGGATACAAAATCATTACCAGATTCATAAGACACAATCAAAGGTGGTCATTGAGGAGCCTTGCATTTAGATTGATCCGTTATGCGTCTCCTAAAATTGGTTCTCATGTCTGAAATATTTACTCTTGGACAAAGTTTGGGGTGTCTCATCTCAGCCACCATTATTTTCTACCAATGAAGTTTTAAGTTTACATCCCATCAAAAAATATGAATTCTAATATATTTTAATAGTAATGTCTTCTAATTAGATGCACCACTTTAATTTAAAACAATTAATATACTTAAATTTTTTATATCTTGATGAATTTATGAACAATTCTTCCAAAAAATTACAATTATCTTCATAATTTCACAAACTCTACCAATTAAGGAACAAGCTCAATAAAACCAACTTGGATTACCAGCCGAGTTACCTTTGGCCCATTAGCATGAGTCTCACACATAAAAATGTGATGTTAGAGATTCAAATCCCAACGAACTCTTGGCGTACATTATTTAGTTTAGCCGCCCAATTCTAAAGCTCATGAACAACTCACTAATCTCCTCTCTTGAGTAAAATCTTGACCCCACGTTCTCGCTATCATCTTTAAGCTGAACCCAATAATAAAAATGGCCCAATAATGCTCAAGCCCAAACATAAAAGATGACTACAATTCTTGGGCTCTCTATTCTTCAAATCCTTAAAACATTGCAATATTTTTTATTTTATTTTTATTTTTCGGCTAATCTCACAATAGCAGGTCTTCATAAGCTATTAACATGATTAGAACTGGTGATACGAATTGGGTTGATATAATTTTTCCCCCCTTTTTATTACTAATATCAAGCAGGCATAAAAAACAAACAGCCCTTATTCTTGCTTCGGAGATTAAATCCTTGCCCGCAGCATTTTCCTCAAAATTTTACCCGATGGAGCTTTAGGAATTTCATCTGTGAAAAACACACGATCTATCCGCTTGTACGGCACCACCTGCACCACAAAACATGAACTCTCAACCAAAAATTCTTTCACAAACTAATATAATTTCATATTGGAAACAAAATATATACGCTCCCAAATTTGGATTTACCAATTTTATCTGAGCAAGTTTTATAAATGGAGGCGTTCCATTTTAATTTGTTAATTCTACATCGACTATAAGAAAAAATTTATTTTAGTTACATAACATTAAGTGATTTTTGCTGTTGCAATAATAATTTTCATTGTGATAAATTTCATTTACTGGCATTGTCATTGCTTTATTACTGTTAACGTATTATTAATTGTTAATAATGATGCTATATATTTTTTTTTTTGTCATCAATTTTTAATAATGACGACTTATACAGAGTATTTAATTTGTTACTATTAAATATGTTAAAATCATTACTGCAACAAAATAATACCTTATATCATCAATCATATTTACAACTAAGGACAATTTAATATTATTATTTAATATTCGATTGCTAATATTTCTTTTCCTTCGGATAATAATTGATACACTTTCATGTATTATCTTTTTTTTTTTTTAAGGTCCAAGCATTATCCTCTTCATTCCTTAGAAATAGAAATCCACCGATTCAAATACAAGATATTTTCATGTATATTTGGATGTTTAAACATCCACAACTAGCAATGTTAATTTTACCATATATAAGTACCATGTATTCATAAGAAACCAAAATTTGGATTTTGAAACCAAACATTGCGGTTGAATTCATGGAGTGATTCAGATGATACATATAAACCCAACTAATTTTGATTCTCTTTGAGATTCAAATTATCAAAAATCACCATGGATCCTCTGTGGTCTATCTCTTCCTAAATCTTTTTATGCATGAAAAATTCAAAAATTATCATATAATAATTCAAAAATAGCAATAAAAATGAGATAAAGGAGGTTTATTTCGTTTTCCACACCATTCTGTGGCGACTCGATTAAAGGTAACCTCAAGAAAATGCATCCCTTTGACATTTATGATAAGAAAATTTTAACAAAGAGATAAAGGGAGGGCCGGCATACCTGCTTTGAGATAAATTGCTTGATTTCTTGCTCGGAGACATTTGAACCATTTGCTCGCACCACAAATGCAACTGGAACTTCTCCTGCTGCCTCATCCATCATACTGTATGTAGGATGTTACCACATTCTTGAATCAGTACTGAAAATTATCTTGACTATTCATATATTCCTCCAAAATTATAGGCAAAAATAAAGGAGTATGGATAATAATTCCACCAGATAATGTATATTAAGCATGATGATTAGCTACTTTGATTTCACAATGAGTATCTTCTTCAGAATTTCCATGAATATAAACGAATCTTGAGCGCTTTTTTAGCTTAAAAATTATATTTAACTGATTATGTGCATGTTAGTTTAAGAAAAAGAAAAGGTAATAATAAAATAATAAGTAATAATGTAAAAATTATCATTAATTATATATATTGACCGACAAAAAATTTTATTTTGTCACCTTAATGATATTTACATATTTAATAGTAACAAGTATAGTATTTAAGTTGTCACGGTTTAACAATTAGTGATATACTAACTACTTCTGGCAATAAAAATCTTGTCACAAATTATAGTGATAATTTTTATTATTATTAAGTTGTCACTATAGCTATGTCATTTACTAATAATGGTGACAAAACTTGAAGTATTTGTCTTTGTTTGGTTTCATTTTACCAAATTATTTTCCATCCTGGAAAATAAAACCAAACATCTAAATATATTACTCAAGAGTACTATTCAGAACACCAAAAGAATCCCAAAATACTCCTTTCCATTCCCCAAGACAAACATAATTATTATGTGTATATATACATTTATATATTTCCACATTATAATTACAAATATATAACAATACTAATATAAAATCACATTTTCACCTTACTAATCAGACAAAAAGGTATTGATTCAACATGTATAGTACAAAATATTTCCTCCTATAATAAAATCAAATACATCATTCTATCCCAAAATAATCTCTAAGTAACCCTGAAATAAAATCCCAAAATAAAATCAAATGTTAATCATATTTCCCAAACTCATATCCCAAAATATTTTCCCTAAAAGACCTAAAACAAAATCAAACAAATCCCTAGTTCTCGTCACTATTAAATTATATTAACAAAATAAAAATTATTATCACTTAAGTAATATTATTTATGTAAAATAAAAACTATTATTATTTAATATATGTTATCGGGAAAATTATCGTCACTCATTTTTTGTCTCTGATATTATATTGTCTTTTTTGTCTCTAAACTCATATTATATTGTTAGTGATAGGCAACTTTATCTAGCAAAGGAGTGCACACATTTCTCAACTTATAAGCTCCTTAAAAAGGATGTCAGCCTTAGCTCTTTTGAAATAATAAAAGTAAAGAAATCAAACTTAAGATTTTAAAAAGAAAGGTCTTTGAAAAAACCAAACTTATTCTTAAGATTTTTATAAATTTTTTCAATTCAACATTTAAGTTAAAAAAGAAATTTTTTAAAGAGAAGAATATAGATTATAAACTTTAGGAATAAAATATTAAGTTCTTATAAATTCTTTAAAAAACGGTAAAGCAATCCCTCTTATTTTCAAAGTCTTATTTAATTCCTCTAACTTGACTATTTAGAATATGAACTTATTATTACTACAATTATTTTATAAATTTTTATGATTTTATTTTATTTAAACACACTTAGAATTTTATTTTAAAATAAAATTTAATATTTTACAAACTTCAAAAACATTATATCGGTATTATGTATAAGATATGAAACCACACTCCAAATACTACAAAACTTCGGCAAATAGTTAGTGATTGGATAGTGTTCAGGGAAAGTTTTATGTTTAGTTAGATTTTGGTGGGAAAACTTATGGGCTTAGCTCAACTTTGATCGTTTATTTCATTTTGTGTTTCATCACCTACTCCAATATGTTTTATATACGTCAGGTGTATCTAATTCTCAATTAATTATTTTTATAAGAAAATATTTAATGCACGTGTCATATGTCTATATAGTGGAATAGATGATAAAATATAAAGTGGAATAGAGAATCTAAACCGAACTTAACTAGGCTAGGTCCCCAGGAGTTGGTAGCAACTAGCACAGGATAAGGGTTGGGCCAAAGATGCCCTATCAAGTATCATCCCTAATAATTCATACTAGATTCTAGCTTCATATAATAATAGTTGTGGTATATAATTTGTAAAAGTTAATTAATCTCTTTTTCTTTAAAATAAAATGTGAAATATTTTTGTTTTCGCTTTAATTTTATTATTGCATACATATAAAGGATTCATTAAAATTCAAACCCTTGAATAAGACGATATTATTGGACCAAGTGACCATTCGACAAGGTCTCATTAAAAAGTAATGGTATGATACCATATAGTAGCATTCTTCGACCATTATTACTAATTACTAAGATAATAGTGCAATAATACATAAAAATTTATATTTTCTTAATCTTAATCTAAAATTCCGTGTTGAATTAAAATAAGGTATAACTCTAGACTGCTTGAGCAGTAATTTAGTCTGGCAAGGTTTAGAACCTAGAGATTTATGTTCGCTAATAGGCTTTATCCACCTTCAGGCATATTCCATTTCCAAATAAAGAGAGGGGGGAAAGTTGAAAATGAACTTACGGCACAACAGCAGCTTCGGCTATAGAGGGGTGAGCTATTAGCAAAGCCTCAAGTTCCGCTGGGGCAACATGAAAGCCTTTGTACTTAATCAATTCTTTCAACCTGTCCACAATGAACACTTCATCATCATCGTCTACGTACCCAATATCGCCCGTGTGGAGCCATCCCTCGTTATCTATTGTTCTCTTGGTCGCCTCCGGGTCGTTAAGATAACCTTTTTCAATTAATATGAGTGGGAAAATTGATTCAATTAGAATTATGATTTATTTATCAAACTATTCAATCTAAAGTCAAAATCATATTATTCAGCGTAGATTGTTTAGTTAATGACCACTCCTATTGATAGGATTAAATTGCTTAACAATAGTCATTTAATTTTACCACCCCCTATGATGAAAATCATTAAATTTTTGGGCATTTAATTGTACTACAAAATGCAGAAGGTGGCGTGTTGACTAAGTGCAAGATAATTAGTTAAAAGGCTCTACCAAATTAATTGACTAAGTGGGTAAGTTCGGCCAAATACCTAAATACCTATGATTTTAGCCTGTTTAAATTTTCTATTATATTTTCTATATTATTTTATGTTTTATTTTATAAATATATGACACGTGTATTAAATATTTTTTTTATAAAAATAATTAATTGAGAATCAAATACACATGGCACAAACACAACAAGTTGGAATAAGATATGAAATAAAGAATCCAAAGTGAATTTCAGCATGCATGAATGCGTAATCCGTGAGGAATAAGGAGTGATTAATCTAAATTCGACTAAATTAATTGAAGTGCTTACCTTTCATAACAGCGTCTCCTCTTATGCAAATCTCCCCAGTTTGATTTCTAGAAAGAGAGGCGCCTGTAGAAGGGTCGACAATCTTCATACGAGCATTTCTAATTACAGTTCCACATGAACCCGGTTTGAATTTGAACGGTTTTTTGGCAAATCCTAAACACATTGATAATACTCCGGCTTCTGTCATACCGTAACCCTGTCCAAAACCAAAATTAATCAATTCAAATTTTTGCCAATATACTTTGGAAAAGAAATCAATTGAAGAAGTTATTTACAAATCTCAACCTGAAATATAAATGAATTTGTTATTTTAGCTCATATCACCACCTTAGTTAATGAAGAATATAGTTAGGAGATAATTTATACATTCAATGTAAGAGGAATGCTATATAATTGAGATAAATATAATACTCCCTCATATAGTCATATTGACCGGTGATCGCAATTTAGCATA
The DNA here is from genome assembly GCA_018894105.1 of Jacaranda mimosifolia. Lineage (NCBI taxonomy): Eukaryota > Viridiplantae > Streptophyta > Magnoliopsida > Lamiales > Bignoniaceae > Jacaranda > Jacaranda mimosifolia. The sequence goes on from CM032117.1 coordinate 55,152,182, forward strand.
AGTGAAACAACAAGTATTTTTACTAAATATTTACATATATCAAAATTCAAAATTTTAAAAATAAAAATAAAAAATGAAGAGTGTATCTACTCTAAAAGATACGACAACATTCTTCCATAGCATAAAATAAAGTGGGGAGAAATATTACGTTGCGAACATGCAACATCAACTGCTATAATAAACTTAGAATGCCGAGTATATAATTTTGAAAATTATAAAAGTATCAAATAATATGCACCCAGTTACGTCAATAAAAAAATAGATTCATTGATGTGAATTATTTAATAATTTTACACCAAGTACATATATAAATATTTCCGTGCAATTTGTGGCCAACCCGCAACTAAGTTTCAGACTTTCAGGTGTGGTTTAAATGCATAAAAAGTTGAACCCACGAAGAGCTACTTAAGATAGGGCCAAAAAAAGTCAGAGATAATTTAATTTTACTTTCAAAAAAGAAAACTAATGAACAAATAAATAAGTAAAAAGAGAGAGAGATCCTGTCTGATAAATGTCTTATGAAAGCTTGTAATCTGACATGAAACAAAAAAGTAAAAAGACAGAGAAGGACACGAATCGTCCGATTTTGCCATATGAGTTTAGGGTTTATTTGTTTATAAATTGTTAAAATATTTTTTAATTTTTAAAATATAAATAAATAATTTATCATATTCTCTAATTTTATTATTCAAAATACGTTTAAAAGGATTAAAATTCCCTTACAATTCATTTTTTATCCATTTTTCAATGTTTGATCCTATCATTTTTTGTCCCCCCCTATCAAATCTATATATACATATACATAAATAATTCTAAAAATTTCACCATATCAATTTAATAAAAAAATTATTGATGTGACATTTTATCCCTTCCCAAAATATAAATAAATAATTTTTTTTTTAATTTATTCTCCACATATCACACAAAATACAAACAAACAATCATCATATTCCCCAATCTTATTTTCCAAAATTCATTTGCCAAAACTCCAATTCAAAACAAACAAGCCCCTAGGGCCCATTTGAATTTATTTTTTGAAGGCATTTTTATTTTCATTAGTAAAAAGTTAATTATAAATTTAAATCTGAAAATAAAATATTATTTGGATATTTTGTTGAAAATGTAATGATTATGTAGGGTTAAAAATGAATTATATTTGAAAAATATAATATTTTGTATTAAAAATCATTTAAATATGAATAGAAGAAAATAAAAAATAAAAATAGAGAGAAAGCGTAATAATATGTATTAGAGAATATTTTTAAAATAAAAATATTTATAAAAGTAAAAAAAATTGATAATTTTTTACTTTCATTTTTTACAGAAAATAAAAAGAATGTTCGAAAACAAAATCAAACGATCACCTAATATTTCCTTTTAATTATTGAAATTACAAATGCGCTCGCGACATGCCAACACACTTTTTAGACACATGTTAGATCACTGTCACTCATGGAAATGCTGTACAAAATGCCTCTGGGGCCACACCTATCATGTCCTAGCTTTTTGAAAAGCAATCCAATTCAAATTTCAAACACATTTCGAAATATATATATATATATATATATAAATAGTAACATTTGGTTATATTTTTTGATAATGAAATTAAACAGTATGCGGAGATCATGAATGAGCATATTTCATTTTACTTTGGAGAAAAGAAGGGTTTGCTTGGTTATATTTTTTTAAAATAATATTATTTTAAAGAAATATAATCAAATATATATTCATTTTTCATTTAAAACACATATTTTTTAATATATACATACATATAATATATATACAGCATATATATTTTTTTATTATTATTCTAACATTAAAAAAATCCTCAATTTTATTTTAGCCTCAAAAATCCAACAAAAAAGTATTAATTCGATTACTACAGTAAAAAGTGTATCCCCAAAACATAAATAAATATATCAAAAAATAACTTTCACATTTTTCAATAATTTATTCTCCCAAAATACATAATAAATACATAATAAAATCAAACAAAAAACATAACCAGACATTCCCTAAATTTTATTGTATTTTTTTTATATAAATTTTTATTTGATTGTCACATAAAAATTTTATATTATTAAAATTTATGTTTATAATAACAATAGTTGAATAATATATATATACATATTTTAATTAAATTAATAATTTAAAATAATGAAAACTTTCAATAATATTTTACAGAATGAGATGAATTTCTGTAAAATTTCTGGTTCTATTTCAAAATATTAGATTAAAAATTAAATCAAACACTGTCATAATTCTGTATGTGAAAAAACTACAAGTCTACAAGTTAGATATATTTTCATGTTTAGTCGATATTCTCAAAGAAATAACATAATATATTTCTATTTCTGTATGTAATTTAATTACACAATTTTTGTTTAATTTTAAATATAAATATAGGGAAAAAGAATATAAACAAACAGCCAAGTGCCTTATTTCCGCAGCAATTATTTATTGCGACAAGAATAGCTGTGAGCCCACGCCACTGATGTGGTAGGAGTAATGAACTACACTCTACAGTGAAACAAGGCCAGTTAAACATATCACGTGTCTTCTACTAACTTTTTGTGGGGGAATATCACTTTCAATTTGAACTATATTTTTCTCACAGCCAGCGACCTTCTTGTTGGAGTGAATTTATGCAGACCTGAATTGACTTATATAACCCTCTGATTATGATTGAGAACAATTTATTCACCCTAGAATTATGGAATTCTTAAGAAAAAAAATTTACATCTGACTCTGACGTTCGATTTTCAAACTCACAAATCGTGAACTCTTCACATTATTAGACCAATCTTCGGCACATTTTATTTCCCTTTTCACTGGCCTTTCTTGGATTCCAGAAATGCAACCACAGTAGCAAAGGATAAAATTATAATGAAAATGTGAGAAGACTCGGAAATCAACCATCTTTATAATGCGCCCACTATGGTCTCTTATAATCAGGTATTGATTGCAGTGGACGTACGTGTGATAACATTGGCATGAATTTATTTAAAAGGAAAATGGTTTATATTATTATCTTACGTCATTAAACTTTTATTATTTTTTATTATAATAATAATTTTATTATTATGAAAAATTCTATTAGCGTAGCAAGCTTAGAAAACTAATTTAGGGAGTTAAATAGCTAATTAATTACCTGCCCAATACAGGCATTGGGGAGCTTGGCTTTGACTGAATCTTCAAGTTTCTTATCCATCGGTGCCGCGCCACATGGCACTCTCCTCACGGAAGAAAGGTCGAACTTGGCCGCCGCCGGACTCTTTGCAATGGCCAACAGTATCGGCGGCACGAAAGGGGTGATCGTCACCCTATACTTCTGCACCAGCTCCATTAGTTCGTTGATTTCGAATTTTGGCATAATCAGTACGGCAGCACCAGCTCGCAGGCTGCAGAGCAGCACCGTTATTAAGGAGTAAACGTGGAACAGCGGCAATACGCAGAGCGTCAGATCCTGACAGTCGATGTGGTAGGGAGGGTGCTCGCCGTCCACTTGCTGTGAGACGCACGTGACTAGGTTTTTGTGACTCAGCATCACTCCCTTGGGAAGTCCGGTGGTGCCGGAGGAGAACGGCAGCGCCGCCGTGTCTTCCGCGAAGATTTCGACCTCCGGCAGCAATTTCTCGTCGTATTTCTTCAGTTCGGAGAAATGGATGATATTCGGCGACGGCGGAGGATCGATGGTGACTATTTTCACGCTTTCCTCTGCGGCGAAGCGCTTTACCTTTCCGACGTAGCAAGCGTGAGTAACGATGAGTTTAGGCTTCGATATCTTAGCTTGTGTTGTAATTTCTCCGGCGGTATAGAGAGGATTGGCGGTGGTGGCGGTTGCGCCGATGAAACAGGCGGCGAGGAACGCGAAGGCGAATTCCGGAGAGTTGTGGAGTAGGAGCATGATAACGTGGCTTTTGCGGATGCCGAGATTGTGAAATCCGACGGCGACCCTGCGGGCGGCGAGCTCAACATCGGCATGGCTGAAGATTTCACCTGTAGCGCCGTTGATCAAAGCTGGCCGCGCGCGGTGGTTTGAGAGATTTTGGAAGCAATATATGTGTGTTGGGAGATGGTTTGGTATGTAGATGTCTGGAAGTTTAGAACGGAAGATGTGTTCTTTTTCTTCTTTCAACTCCATTTGGCACTGTCGGCGGCAGTGCTTTCGGAGAAAATGGGAGATCGAATCATCTCTTATAAAGAGAAAACACAATGGGTCGGTATATGTAGTTATGCCCATTTGGTGGAATTAATATGTATAATTTATTTTTATTTTTTTTGCTCTCTTTTCATTTATTCTCAACTGTAATTTGATGAATATATGTCGAATATATTTAATTTTTAATTAATTATATTTATGTATTTTGTATTTATTCATAAAAATTAAAAAAATAAAATGTAAAATGAATCCAAGGATCCAAACTGGAATATATAAAGAATTCAAATTAAATTTTTTGTAAAATTTTTTTATTGAGTGATCATTTGATATGAAGTTGAAATTTATATTTAAAGAATGACGTGTATCTATAAATAAATAAATAAAATCTCATTCATTGCAAAATGACAAAACCTTATCGTTTGAGGAACAATAAATAAAAATAAATAAATACTGAAAAAATGCGGAAGCATGGTTGACCCTCTCTCAAAAATAAATAAATAAATAAAGGACCACATCACTGCAATTGAATCGATTAGTTGATCGATTGGATAGGGCTTATTTTAACTCAAAAATAATATTTTACTACAGTAAAAATGCATTGCATGGCACATTAGGGAATGTTTGGTTGTGTTTTTTTTGTGATTTTATTATGTATTTATCATGTGTTTTTGGATAATAAATTATTGGAAAATATAAAAGTTGTGTTGGAAGATGTAATTGATTTGTTGTTATAGTTTGGAGAATAGTTAAAAATTAGTTTTGAAGAATTTTGGAATGTTTGTTATGTTTTGGGAGGAAACATTTTTTACTGTATCAGTCAAGTTAATGCTTTTTTATTGAATTTTTAGAGTAAAAATGAAATTGAGTGATTTTTTTTATTGTTATAATAACAATAAAATATATATGATGTATATATAATATATATATATGTATATAAATATTAGAAAATGGAAAAATTTTGGGAATAATGAAGAATAGTAGAGGATATTTTGAAAAAATGTTTTGTTGTGTTTTAGAGGAAAAATAAGGATATATTTTATTATGTTTCCCCCCAAAAAAATTGTTATGAGGAAACATAACCGAAAATTCCCTTAGTATTTTTGTTTCAGATTTACTGTTTTATTTTATTATTTAAATGTTCTATAATAAGCTCTCAGTAGAGATATACATAAATCTAACTCAAAGTCGAATTCACTTTAAAAAAATTTAAACTCAAACTCAGCAAAATTTATAAATTTAAGTCAAACTTGAGCTTATTTTAAAAATATTGAATCCAAACTTAATTTGTTTATAACTCAACATCGATAGTTGATTGGTTTAATCTCATTGTCCTCACACTACGAACCATTGATATTCGTATACGTGTTAATTTAAGAAAGAGAAAAAAAATCTTATTTATTATTTAAGTTTATTTAAATTAGAGTTGTACTTGTAACTCACCTATACTAAAAATATAATTTTGATTTTTAAATTAATGAGTCATATTATATAATTAATTTTAGGTACAATTAATAAAATTAGTAATTATCCTTAATATTTTTATTATATATTTTCACATAAATTTCAAAATCAGTAACATGGTTACTAGCCATAATATTGAATCTTTATGACAACTGGTTCAAGGTGACTAAATTAGACATAATTACTATAATCTATATATAAGTTTAGTTTTATTTTATTGCCATTTGTATTATGATCAATACCATAATATAATTATTATCATCAACATTAATTAAATAATAGTGTACTTAGCATATATAAAAGAAAAATTAAGAGAGAACTAGCAAAATTTTCCGGTTGATTATATTTGGGGTTGAGCTCAATTTATAAAAAAGTTTAAACTCAAGGCAATCACTACTTAAGTTGGGTCACCGAACAGAACTCATAAACCGACTCAAGTTATATTACATTCTTAACTTATTTTTTAAAAATAAAAATTTTCCTCAAAATAATAATTTGACACTAATAACTCCCAATCCTTATTTTTAGGATGGTATCTTAAAAATACTTAGGCTATGTTTGGTTATATTTACCAAAACAATTTTATTTTGCCAAAATATAACCAAACATATGACCCTTTTCCCTTCAAAATGTCAAATTAAGTTTCCCAAAACACCATTTTCTATCATCAATTATTCCCAAAACTTCCCTATTTTTCAATATATATATATACACATATATATCATATACATATTATATATGTTTTATTATTATTCTTATTATAAAAAAATTACTCAATTTCATTTTCACTCCCAAAAATCCAACAAAAAAACATAGATTTAATTGTTACAGTAAAAATTGTCTCTACTCAAAACATACACAAACATACCAAAATTTTCCAAAATAATTTTCTAACTATTCCCAAAAATATAAACAAATATTCATCACATTCTCCAACCAAACTCCCAAAATTCATTCTCCCAAAATACATAATAAAAAATATACAGTTTATAATCAAACATTACCTTACTCTACGTTAGGATCTTGAATTTTAACGTGGATAATGCGAAAAAAAAAATTCTTTTTGTACTTCAAATAATGTAACCTTATATTTTAATATTTACAAATTTATATTTTCCTTCTTTTTTATCTCACTATTTTTCTTGATCCAAACATAGCGATAAAACTTTTACCTTTTCAACTGTCATTTCAAATTTTATACCCAGTCAAATGCAATAAATGATTTTGAGATGATGGAAGTTGTATTTAGATTGTCGTTTAGGAAAGGCATGTGTGCCATTTCATTTTTCAATCAAAACAAAGACTTTGTTTAGTTATGTTTGGCTCTGTTGGGATATTCGGGGGAAAATGTTATGAAAGAATTTGTTAGGATATTTTTGAAAAGATGTTTTGAAAGTCTCCTCGATGCGGGTGTGGCAGAAATGGACGCATGTCGGTTTTTTTTTATTAATTTAAATTTTCTTTTCCTTTTTTTATTAAGTATATTAATATTAATTATGGCCAAATACATTATAGATTAATTAATTTTTGGGCCAATTAAAAATTGACACATATAAAATAATATCCTAGTTAGTGATTTAATTTTCAGATTTGTATTTTGGAGTTTATTAAACTTAATATTAAAAATAAATAGTTAATTTTAATTAATATTTATTTTACTTACAAATTAAATTTGATCAAGTGTCAAAGTAAATTCTTATACCAATCATATCATGTCTTTCGGCCTAAAAATTTCACACCAATTAAGTTGCAATATATGATCTATTTTAGCATGTGGATTAATTATGTTAAGACAACATTTGTACAATAGTTCGAGCCTTGATTTGGTTGTTCAATAGCTCGTGAGCTTCTTTTTTAAAAAAAAAAAAATTTATATATTAATTAAATAACTATTATATATATACACATTAATAATTTACTTATTTTATTTTTAAACACTTTCTATATAGTAATTAAATAACTATCTATCTTAATAATTTACTTTTTTTCTATTTTTAAATATTTAATATATAATATTAAATAATTATTATATATTAATAATTAAATTTTATTGAGTTGAATTGAGCTCGAGTTCAAAAAAAAATTCGAATTCGATTCATTTACACCTCTATGTGTGTGTGTGTATATATATAATGGTTAATAAAAATGATTCACGTGAATAGAATAGGATTATCCCATACTAGATTTGTAGTAAAAAAAATTCTTCTTATCTTGACACTGACAAGTCCATACATCACCGGATGTAGAAAGAACCATAGGGCATATTGTTATTGCATTTTCTTTATTCAGACAAAGTTTTTACTGTATATAAAGTACTAATCATTAATAGCAGCGACCAAAATGTAATCTTCATGTTGTAAAAATCATTAACAATGGTGATCTTTGTGCAGCAACTAAATTGTTTATGACAATAATTATTATAGTAAAATAAAAAAACTATCGTTTAACCTGCCATCAGTAATAATACTAATAATATCACCTAAACAAGAGGAATATTGCTTAATGAAAAATGAATATATTGAAAAAAGATAGACTCGGTAATTTTTACCCTACCCATGAGTATCCATGTCGCTACGCAAGGACCGAGGCAAAATTTGATATAAATTTCATGCAAGGCGAAGCCAGAAACGGAGCCGGGTGCACTGGCAAGGCAACCGTCCCCCTCTCAAAATATTAAAATTTTATTTTTTGAATTAAAAATTTTAAATATTATACTTTTATCATCCTCAAATTATAAATTTGCTCATCCTCTTATTGAAAATATGTCTTTTGCGCCATTATGCTTTTTTGTATACATGTGTAATAAAAAAAAAAATTATAATTGAAAATTTCGCCCCCACAAACCAAACTTCTGGCTCCGTCCCTGGGCGGAGCAATGTCAGGTCTGGGACAAACTCGATTCACTCTGCTATGAATACTTATATAATTATAATATGTAATGTATTACATGTTTTATGATTGAACTTTTTTTTTTTTTTTGTATTTTACTTTTTGATTAATATATTTGAATATTGTGATGTTTATTGAACTTCTTATATAAACTTTTATGAGGTTCTAGTTAATCAAATTTCTTTTTTAGAGAAAAAATCATAGATTTGGGGGCAGAGAGGAGTGAATATAGGTTTTACATATTTAATGTGGAATAAAATAAAATTTTCAAGTATAAAATTTGCGAAGCGTGATAAAGTGAGTTTTAAGTAATTTTTTTAAATACGTGGCAGATTCAAGTTTAGGAAAAATTCCCCCAACGACAACACGCCCAGTGCTAAGCCAAAGAAAAGATTTTAGACACCAATAATTTGGAAGATATTTAGCAAATATTTTAAGCATGCATATCTTATACCCAACAATATTAATTGGAAATATAATCTGGCAACAGATTTTAGTGGTATTTTAAAATGTAAAGAGTAGGTATTCAGGAGCCCACGTAGTGCCCCACCCTCTTTATTGTTGTACTTCTTATTTTATTTTATTTATACAATTTTAGTCCCTAATTTTATATTTTATATAAGAGACTAATGTCATGTATTAAATTGTTTGACTGAACTTTTTATTGTGATACTTTATAATTTATGCTTTCAATTTTCATTAACTTTTGTAAATGAAAATTAAAAACATTTTAATTCATTTTTTGATTTCTTGGACAGAATCAATCATATGCAAGTGATATGAGATAGCCCAACAGGCTCAACCAAATAACATTCAATCAAGTAAAAGATATGACGCGGAACAATCCTATTGGCTATTAGGTCCAGCCTATAGGTGATCGACCAGTTTACCAATCAGACCAATTCTGTCAGGCTTTTCTTCCCGCACGAGTATCGACACTCTGCCCAATCAACTAAACTATGGTTGACCAGGTTGAGAATGTTTTATTCAGCACTCAATCAGGGAAATATCTGAACCGAACGAAGTCCCATCATTTTGACCAGAGCATGCTTAGGTGACTCACAGGCGAGTGTTCATATCGACCGTAGGAGGTCGAATAAACACAAATACCTCTCGACCACATTGAATGCTCTGATAGGTGGTATGCCTTTGCATTAATGATACATGCCTCCCCCAGTACCACTTTTCTGCAACGTCAGGGTGGTGTGCGTCCCCTTCATACCGTTATGTCCTAAGGAGTTGGAAGAGGCACCATTTGGAATAGTACACAAAATGGAAAAGACCTAAGGGTCCCTAGGTGAAGACAAAGGCCCCTTCTGTATATGCAAGGGTATCATAGACATATCAACCTCTCCAAAAAGGTTATAAATAACGCATTACCATCCTTCAGCAAGGTATGTTTTATTATCATTAAAAGCCTTCACTCTGCTGCTTTACTTTCTAGTCGATTAAGGATTGACTTGAGCATTGGAGTATTTTATCCGATGGCACCTCAACTAGCCTGACGTGTGTTATTGGTTATAGGACTCGACCCAGCTACATCAAAAAATCTTTTCTCAACCTCCCACATGATCGATTAGATTGGATTATAGCCCAATATACCATACGATAGCTGATACCATCATCTGCAAGTAAAATTTATCTATCTCATTATTTATTTGGATACAATTATGTTGAATTTGAACGAAAACTTTCTGTAGAAATTGTTAATTAAGTAGTAATCTGTTCTAATCCTCATAATTTTACCAATCATATATGATAATGTTGAATATTAAATTCCAATGTTCGGGCCCACATAAATATGAATTCGAAACCATGGGCCTTGTTCTCTTATGTTTTGGCCATTTTCTAGAAAAAAATTTGGGGGAATGAATTTTGGGGAGAAAATTTGGAGAATGTATCAAATGTTTCTTTTTATTTTGGTAAAATATGAAAAATAATTTAAAAATGAGTTGTTTGTTTCTTTTTGTTTTAGGAGGAGATAAACTTTACTATTAATGTCAAATCAATTACTTTTTTATTGGGTTTGTAGGGTGAAAGTGATTTTTTATGTAATATATTATATATGTATGTATATTTATAGTTGGATAATGTGTATGTATATATATGTAATAATAATAATAATAATAATATATTGTTGTAATAAAGTGATGTGTATTAATTCAAATTGTGCTTTATTATAAAATTTATATTTTTATGAATTTATTAATAAATATTGAATTAAAATTATATCTTAATGATGAAAAATTAGCTCATATCATAATTACATAATAATTGTTGATATTAGCTTATATAAAAAAAATTAATTATTAAACATTAATTATAAATTAATTATTGTTTATTCTTAAAATATAATTATTTAACTATTTATTACTTACAATTTTTGTATAAATAAAACTTAGTTATTTATTTAAATAAAATAATTAATATATATAGATATATATATTTAAGACTTAATAATGATTCATCCAATTAAAAAATAATAATTTTATATTTTATGAAACTAAATCATCTTAAGTTATTTATTAAACAAATAAGCGAAATACTTATTATACGTGAAATATGAAATATAATTAATATATACATAACAAGTTATTTAAATAATTAAATAATTAATTTAATAAAATTTTCATTTACTTTAACTCATTATTTAACAAATAAATTACTTAGTAACAATAAAAAAAATTTACTTAATTTTAATTAATTTTTTTGATAATTATTTTAATTGTATTAATATTAATTTATTAAACTTAATAGATTATTAAATAAATATCGCACTATAATTAATTTTTTATAATAATTTTAAATAAACATGAATATTTTTTTTGAAGGAGATTAATTTATTTATTATATCAAATTAAAACATCTTAAATTATTTATTAAATGAATAAATGTAATTTTTAATTAATAAATTAAATATTAAATATAATTAATACATTATTTAATTAATAAGTAATTTAATTAATTTAATACATTTTTTAGTAGATAAATTATTTATTAAATTTAATTAATTTTCTCGATGATTAAGTTTTAGAAATTTTTTAAGTAATAAAATTTTAATATTTTCATATATATAAATATGTGTGTGTGTGTATGACTAAAGTGAGAAAGTGATAAATGAATGAATGATGTGAAAGATGGAGTGAGAAAATGAGAGGGTATGTGTGCTGTTTAGGGTATAGAGTTTTTTTAAGTAAATTGTGAGGGGTTTTTTAGGTAAACAATTGTAATTTTTTGGGAGAAAGATTGAAGAATGTGCATGTATTTTTGAATTTTTTGGGGGGTTGAATTTTTTTTTCTTTCCAAAACATAGGAGAACAAGCCCATGATGATTTAGACTCACGAAAATATATGTTAAAATTAGTACTCCTAATTCTAATCACCCAGCTTTGCCTCTTCGATACCAAATGCATCTAAGGTTATATTTTGATGAAGGAATTTAAATTTGAAAAGAAAATTATTTCAAATGATTTTATATTAAGTGAATTTCAAAGCCATCTATTTACATTGGGCTTGTTTATTTAGAAATTCCGGCAAAAATTTTCAATTCCTACAATTTAAACATAACATGTCATCATGTTCTTCAATTTCACTCTCAAAATAAACTAAAAATTCCTAGAATATTCTCAACTATTCATTCTCTACTCCATTCCCCAATGTTTGCCCGATGTCATATTTTATCCAACCCACCCATCTACACACACACACACACATATTTAAAAATAATTTTAAAATATTCATTTCACCCCACTACTCCAATAAAGAGTTATTGATGTGACACTTTATCCCGTATCAAAATACTACCAAACAAATACTTTTATCCAAAAATATTTTTCACCTACCATCTAAAACACAAATAAATAACTACTACATTCTCCAGCCCCACTTCCCAAAAATCACTCCTCCAAAATATTTTCCCAAAATACCCCAAAACCTAAAAGAAAGGGCCCACTGTTACTTTCAAATCAAATAAATGAATTTGGTCAAATCCTTATAATCAATCGACGGACAACGTGAACTTATGAACCTAAACAAACAAGCCCATTGTTTTGAATTTGTTATCTAAACCTAAAGTAAACAAACAAGCCCATGGGGTCCCAATTTCAGGTCCAAATTTAAATGAGGCCCATTTAGATTTAGGCCGGCCCAAAATGTTCTTCAGGTCGGTCAAACTTATATACCAAGATTAGCCAATAAATTGTAAAAGGAAAATTCACAAACCAAAGCAATAATAAAGCTTCAATATATACCTCAAAATTTTCACCCATACAATCTATGCACACATTTAAAAGTTCCAAAAAAATGACACTATAACCATTCAGCATCTCCAATTACATACAATCAACAATTAAAAAGAAAAAAAAAGCCCAAAAACAATCACAAAAAATTAAATACAAAAAATATTTGTCGTCCTTTTTTTTTTTTTTTTGATGGAGTCCCTGCCATAAAACTCAAGTCTCCACCACCAATTCTGAGTCCAAAACTCCCAATAAAACACACTGCAATGGCTGCTAAAATTCATCTTCCTCTCCTTATTCTTGAATCTTGACAGTAAAATCAATACGAATTAACCCATATTTCTTTCTTCTCAACAACAACAACAACAAAAAACACCCAAAAAGATTTATGCAAGCCCCAAAAAATAGCCGAGTCCAACTGAGTTTAAGTCCATCAAGGGGATGTTGCAGAATCAAAGCTGTTACCCCTATAGTACCTCAGCTCCAAGGAAATTTGCCTTTCAAACTGAAGTTGCTTATAAAAATTAGCAATAAAAGCATCGGCTCTTTTATCTACATCATCTTCCGACGGGTAGCTGATTGTCCTCTGAAGTCCCCGAGCGGATTTCGGGTCGTCATTAGAGTCCGAATCTTCGACGCAAGCCCTTAATCCAAGCCGATCTTTGAAGCTCAATCTTCGCTTGCTCGATGAAGACCCGATTATTGACGCGAGTTTCCATTGATTAACGTTGAAATTGAGGAGAAATTTGATCTTTTTGACCGCCCTTTTTAGCCGGCCGAGCAATAACCACCGGTCTTCCGCCATTTGCAAAGCTGATCAAGATATTAACAAATTGGATTGGGTTATAAACGAGATATTCAGAGAAAGTTGGGGGGGGGGGGGGTTGTATAATGCGTGTAATTGAATTCTATGATTGATTTGGAGGAGACAGATGACATGGGGCCTTGTCTGTGGAATTTATACGTAAGTCGAGAGAAAATGTTAGCTAGTGGCAATTGCTTGGGAATTTGCTCGGTAGTTCAAATATTTGACTTTTCAATTTAATTTTTTCTCCCAAATTTTAATTATTTTTTCCCTCTAAATTATTTGAATTTGGCAAAAATTTATTTCATGAAAAACATGATTAAGAAGATGAACTACAGCTTGGAAAGTATGATTTTGAATTTATCTAGACTATCTAGAAAATTAAATTGATCCAAGCAGCATGCTTTCTTTTTCTATGATGATGAAAGGTTTTGAGTTTAAACTCAATTATATTCAATTATGTATTATTAAATTGTATCCAAGAAAATAATAATTTTGTAATTTAATCCGATTATTATATTATAATTCAAATGGAGAAAAAAGTGTGTGTGTGTATCACTAATTTGATTAGAAAAGTTGTTTACAGTGCGTGAGTACTAACTACAAATTGCGAGGATGGGAGGCTTCCAAAAGAAACAACCCGATGACGGCTTCTACCGCAAGATTCAACTAATATCCACATTCGACCAAGTCAACAACCAATGCTTTTCGTTCTTTCTTTTTCTTTTCCCTTGAAATCTAAAACTCGAATCCGAATAAGCAAGCTGCCCGCGTTTTCAATATTAACCAATGACCTTCTTTTTACTTTTGATAAATAATAATTGCTAGGGCTTTGTTTGGTTGCATTTTGGCATAAGAAAATTGTTCTGCCGAAATGCAACAAAACATGTTGCTCTTTTGCCCTCGAGACGAAGGTTAAGAAATTTCCCAAAACACTCCCCATCAAATGAGTTAATCCCCAGAACTCCTCGCATTTTTTCCATTCCCCCAAACCTTTGATTTTGGCAGATTTTATCTTATTAGAAATCTCTCATCACATATACATACATATATATCATATTTATTTTATTATTATTCTTACAATAAAAATATTTTTTTTATAATAAAAAATATTACTCAATTTTATTTTCACTTCAAAAATCTAACAAAAAAGTATTGATTTGACTGCTACAAGAAAAATTATCTATTCCAGAATATAAATAAATATATCAAAATTTCTCAAAATAATTTTCTAACTATTCTCCAAAATATAAAGAACATCTATTACATTCCCCAATACAACTTCACATTTCCCAATTCCACTATCAAAATTCATTCTCCCACAACGTCTAATACAAAACATACCATTTGTAACAAAATATTATCTAGGTGTTTATTATGCATATACTGTACTAAAATAAGTCACATGATGACTTGGCCTGCAAGTAGGGATGGCAGTGGAGTGGGTTAGGTTGGCCCCATAGCTCGCCCCGCGAGACAATAAACCCGCTAGCCCAGAAAAAATTAGAAAAATTGGAATAAGTCAACGAAAATATCAAATCAAAACCACTTGACAATAATTAAAATTCAAATTTCAAGTATAAAAATAAGAAATCCATGCAAATAAGATAATATTCTAGAAGCAAAATAGGAGATAAAAATAAAATTAAAGTAATAACCAGCACAACATCCAAATTTTTATACATTGTAAGTTTGACAGTAAACTGAAACAAAAAAACTCAAAAGTTTTAAGTCCAATAAGTTTCCACCATATAATTCTAATCCTCATCTAAATTAACTCATCCCACGTTCTTCAAAACCTTCCTCTTCATCAAGCATAGTTGGACATTATTTTTAATTAGAAAAATATAAAATAAATTATATATATATTATTTATTATTATTATTATATATATAATATTTATATGGGTGGGGTGGCGGGGCGATAAATGAATATTCAAAAATTCATTAACTGTTCGCATTCGTATCCATTTATACAAAGTTTATCTGCATCTATCTATTATCCGTATTCGATTAGTAGATATCCAATTATAAATGAATACGGATATGGTAAATGCGTATCCGATTCATTTAATATCTAATCCGAATATATATTTATTAAATAATATATTATTTATATTTTTTTAATAAAAATCTCATAATCCATATATGTATATATATAAATTATAATTGAAGAATTGGGAAGAAAAAAGAATAAATTTTAAAAATTATTGTAATATAGAGAAAATTGAAGAATA
Organism: Jacaranda mimosifolia; assembly: GCA_018894105.1. Taxonomy (NCBI): domain Eukaryota; kingdom Viridiplantae; phylum Streptophyta; class Magnoliopsida; order Lamiales; family Bignoniaceae; genus Jacaranda; species Jacaranda mimosifolia. The sequence goes on from CM032117.1 coordinate 55,167,973, forward strand.
AAGTTAATCAACATAATTATTGTTGGTTGACTTTACCATTAATATATTTAAATGTCATTATTATTATTAATAAGTACTAATAATCAATTATAAAGTCAATTGTTAATTAGAAATTATGTAATTTGTTTGATTGCTTTCGTTTTAATGAAATTATATAGTTTCTTCTATTAATTTAAATATGTATTTGTTATAGGTTCATATAAATTCACATATTTGGATATTCGTAAATGGATATCTAAATAATCATCATCGAATATGAATATAAAATAATAATTCGAATACGGATAAGTTTAATAAAATATGAATGCATCCGAATAATTATAATCGAATACGGATATATTTGAATCCGATCGATATTCGACGTATACGAATTTGAATATCATTTTTAAACATTCGTCAAATTCGTATTCATATCTGAATATTCGAAAAATTAAATGGATAAAAATATAAAAATAGTGTGTTCGATTTATTTAATATCCATTTACACCCCTAGGGGCGGGATCGGTAAATCCCATTGTAAGTTCAAATTTTCTTTGTCTGCAAAATAAAATTACAAGACAAGAAAAATTGTACAAATAAAATAAAATTGAAACTTATCAGTCAATTGTGGATTCAATCTCTAATCTAATCTTCTGATTCTCCCTTCCAAATATAATCTTGAGCTCTGCAAAGAACGCCTTAAATGCCGTGGATCTCCTTTGAATTTGATTTGAATAGAATAACGCCAATTCGGGGGCTTCGCACCTTAATCTCAAATTAAACGCCAAAAATATATGGATTCCACAAAGAATGCCTTGAACGTCGTGGATCTCCTTTGAATTTGATTTGAATAGAATAACGTCAATTCGGGGGCTTCACACCTTAATCTCGAATCAAACGCCAAGAATATATGGATTCCGCAAAGAACGTCTTGAACGCCGTAGATCTCCTTGAATTTAATTGAGAAAATTGCTGGACTCCTTCAAAGCTCCCCTCACTTGCTGGAATTTGTGTTGTGTGTTGAATGAGCCTTAGTCACCCCCTTTATATAGTTGCTTGATGGGAGACTTTCAGATTGACTTGAACTTCTTTGATAGTTATCTCTTTGATAAGATAATATCAAATATCAAGAGATAATATCAGATATATTTGATTTGATAATATCTAACATCAAAAGATAATATTAATATCAAATATCATTGATTTGATTGGTCCATATATGCAGACACTCCATCTTTGACACGTGTTAATGCTTGATTTGAATATAAAATAAAAAACTAGAGTATTAATTAAAATTAACTATTTATCTTTTGAAATTAAATTTAGTAAATTCCAAAATATAAATAGAAAATTTTAAATTAATAACTAGCATATTATTTTACACGTGTCACTTCTCAATTGACCAAAAATTGATATGTCTACACCCATACCTCGCCTCAAATAATTGGAATTAGAAAAATCTCGCCCCATACCCTGCCCCATATCCCGTTAAGTTGCCCCAAACCCATCCCATTTGGGACAGGTTGAGCTCGAGTTCAAATTTTGTCCCGTCCTATTGCCATTCCTACTTGCAAATTTTACCTTATGAATCCATTATTTTTAGGTGGAGAATGTTTTCATTCAAGAAAAGTAAAGTCAAATATGTTTTAAATTCAATATATTTTTTAAAATATTATTAAAAATTATAATAATTTTAAATTACTAAGTCAACCAAAATTAATATACTTCTGTCAATTATTATTTAAATATAAATATGTATTTTTCAATTTTATTTACTAATAATGGATAACAATATTTAAATTTGATATGACATTACTATCCAGACAAAAATTACATAACAAGTTGTTTATGCTAGAATTTATCAATATATTCTTCAAACGTCCTAGCAAAATATATTCTCAAAATACAAAGAAACATTCTATATTTAAACAAAGTTATTATTGCATTTGGTATTGTACTTGTGTCAATCAAGAGATTCTAAAGTTAAATTTCATTCACTTATATTTATGAAAAAAATTCGCACGCTTGGTTTTGGGTGATAGGTCGGTGACTTATAATACATGAACGCAATTGATATCTAGAAATGTGTTTAGAAATATCTTAATACAAGGATAACAAATAAGGTTAAGAAATATTCTTTTATCCAAATTCTTTACATCGATCTAACCAACTCAATCAAGGTTAATCCAATCCAAATTTTAGTTCCGGAGGTACTTAAATGCATAAGAATAGTTAGGGTAGTAGTTGGCTTCAACAGAAACACGTTGATGCTTAAGTTAATAAAGTTTGAAGTATTAGAATATGAAAATTAGGGGTGTCTATGCCACTTAGACTAAGAACGTTGGTCAATCTATATTTGTTGGTTAATTTAAATAGACCTACTTAATTTGAATGAATTCAGTGGTTTGTAACCCCAAGTGATATTAGTCTCTCCTGTTACGTGAGAGGTTTTGTGTTCGACATGAATGAACGTCGTTTCTCTGGAAAAAAAATCACGAATTTTTGAGTGTTTGATTATTAAAACTTTAGCTCGGGCCAATAAGGACTTTTTCTTGATTATATGCATCTATCTCATATTATGTTAAAGAAAAAAGATGTGAGAATATTAAATATTTTGCATCTGTAACAACTTTGAAGTTTTTGAGGGATTTTTTTTTTTCCCGAGAGAAACATTAAACTCTATTAATTAGAATCCAGGACAAAAGCACGGCCAATTACATCTAAGTCAACAATATTAGATTGATACAAAGAATATGTCATCTTAGCAAGTTAATGAACATACTAATTGGCACTATGGCAAACGTGATTAGAAGAAAAGAAATTAAAACCTTTAAGACTCTTCGTGTTCAAGATGATGGGATCAACAACAGACAAATTAATAACATCTTCGCGAAGAGCACGAATAACCATAACTACTTTTCCTACATTATAGGGCCTGTTTGGTTTTGTTTTCAAACATTATTTTCACATTTTTTACTATTTCAGAAATAAAACACATCACTTTTTATATATTTTCACCGAATATCATTTTTATTTTCAAAATACATTATCCAATAACTTATATATATTTTTCCAGTAACCTATATATCTTCTCTCTTCATTCCATTATTTTTCTCTCTCTCCACCTACAACTTATTAAAACCAACATAATCATTATTTTTCCAACAATCTATCTAGCTACAAACTCATTTTCAACTCATTCCACTAATTAACTTTTCAAATTTTAGAAATGATAGAAACAAAAATTAAAAACAAAAACAAAACCAAATGGGCCTTAAGTTTTATTTCTAATTTACTTGAATTTCCCAACGTAATAGGATTCTCTACATGACCAAACTTGCCTCGTGACCTTGGTAGTTCAGGTAAGTACTAGGGTAAGGACTTGATGCTAAGTAAGTTTCAACTTTCACTTTCACGTATAATTTAATTGAACTTAACTAATATATATAATATTTGATGGAATGGTTGGGTAATCACTTTGGATTATCTATTCACTTTATGTTTTATCTCTTTGGTTGGATAATTACTTCAATTGTGTGATTGGTTGGTTCTCTTCAAAAGGAATATACACAACACAAAAGGATATCATTAAAGAATCATATTGAAATTAAAATTTATTAGGATTGAGACTGTTTTTGTGCCTTGAGAAAATTGCAAATTGCTTTTTTATAGCATGAAAACAGAGTAATGAATTTTAAAATAAGTGACAAGAAAGATAAGAATAATCAAAGTAGTAAATATATAACGTTAATTAACGAGTCCCAAGTTTAATTGGTTGTTGCTTTTTAACTTTATGAATTTCTTTTTTTTGTTCTTTTTGTTCTGCTGGGATTAAAGTTCAACAATATTCGCTGTATTGTATTAAAATTGCGAAAAGTCCCCTTATATTGAAAATAATAAAAAACACCCCATATTTATCATAATTCTGCTCAGAACCCCATTTGGTTGCTACTCGGTTAGGGCTGTAAATGGATAGAGTTTTACCCTACCCAAGCCTATACCCAAGACTAATGCTCATTTATCTACCCTACCCACTTAGACCCATTACCCATTGGGTCTACTGTTTGGACCCATCACTTTCGGGTAGGGTCTAGACCCTACCCTTTTTTTCTTTTTTAGATTATATATATTTTTTGCCACTATTTTCCAAAAAAATTCTTCACTCAATGTATTTGCAATATAATTATATTTCTTCACTCAATAATGGGAGTGAGGTAGGCCTGTCAATGAAATGGGTAGGGTATTGCCCTATCCAAGTCCATACCCTAACATACCCAAATAATTAGACCCTATGTTTATCCTATCCTACTCAATCGATAGACCCAATCAGACCCATACCATAATATATTCAAATAATAGACTAATCCATGACCCATTGGGTCTGTAGTTGGGTCCAGTTTATTATACCAAAATTTTTAATTGTGTTTTAATCTGACTAATTTTTTTATCTTTATCAAATTTTCTTATTGTCAATCAAAATGCTAAAACTACCTAATATTTGAATGCTAGAGTAATTATTAATATTGATTAATTTTTTTGGCATATTTTAAAAATGTTAACTAGATTTTTTTAAATTGAAAAAGATTATACATTTAATTTTTTTAATGTATGCATCAAATTTATATGGTCTGTATGAAAAGAAAGTATCATCCAAACATCCAAATTGGAATGTGTAAACCAACATGTAAGAAAGAATTCAAAGAAGGAAGGTTTCTGGAATCGACTTTACTATTTCAAATAAATTAAGAAGTACAATAATTACAAATAAATAAATGTAAAATAATTTTAATTTTTTATTTTATATATATTAAAATTTTAAGTACACACTTCAAGTATGCCATGATTATTAGTATAAAATTTAATTTTGATGTAACTAAGTTGGGTTAGCTAGTTAAATTTGAGTATTTGGAAAATGAGTAATTTCAAGGTATAGGATATGTGGATAAGTTTTGCATATAAACATAATTACACCTATTCAATTATTTTTAATATATTTTTGGGTTTAGGTTTAACGAAAATAGTAACTAAATAAAGTTTTATGAGTAAAAAAGATTAAAGTTGGGAAGGAGGGAGTTGGAACATGGGTATTTGATATTCGGTATTTTTTGTGTATTAGGTATTTGAGTATTTTTTGGGTATAGACCCTACCCTTACCCATTCCATTTTTTTTAATGGGTCTAGGTAGGGCCTGGGTCTCATATTTATTTATTGGGTATGTGTATGGGTATTGTACTATTGTCATGGGCATGGGTAGGGTGCCTATACTCGGTACTTAATGGCATTTGAATGATTGGTATAGTTTCTACTTGAAATTTATATGCTAAAAGACCATTTTAACCTTCTCATTTGAATAAAAAAAAAAATTATTCTCAACAAGAAGATTATATATCCACCCTAATTTTTTTTAAACATTTAACCTAAGTTGGATCTAGTATAATGGACTGAGTCTAGGTTAATTAGACCCAAAATCATTTTCTTTTTTCTTTTTCTTATGCTCCAAAGTACTCTTACCCAAGATATCCCAAGAGAAATTATTTATGTTATATCCCATCTATTTAACAGCGCTCAAAGCCATTAAATTGAGAGCACATCTCATATACTACAAGAAAAAAATAAATTTGATTAGGGAGAATTATTGAAAGATAAAAATGCCCTCATACTTATTTAAAATCCCAAAAGGGGCCCAAGGATCTGCATCTTCTTTTTTTTTATTTTTTATTTTTATGGGTTAACCCGACCACCCTACCCGGGTCCATGACCCGGGGGGATCATAACCATCTAAGGGAGCCACCTGTACGGTTAGGGAGATAGACATCTGGACCCAACAGTACCCTGCCAGTTGAACCGATAGCTATAAATGCCCCCTCATTTATTGCGATTAGGGCACTTGGCTAAGGTCAAAACACACATCCACACCACATCCAGAAAATGCTCACCCGAGCTCCCATCTTTGGTCGACCTCTCGACCATAGACAAATATACTAGTTGCCATTTCTTGCGACATCAATAAGCGCCGTCAGTGGGAAATTGGATTGAGTGTTTTTCATCCTGGGTATGGAAGGATACATGACAGCGACACCTGGTAAGAATATGGAGACACCGAAAATCCGAACTAGCTTACCTTTACTACAATAGTCACCTCCACAAGCCTAGCCCAAACCAGTAATAGGGATCACTATATCGGAGCTATAGGCTTTGATAGAAACAGTGACAAACCGAGTCGTGGAGAGGAGGCTGGCAGGAACGGCAGCAACTCCATGGAGGAGATGGGTAACCTTCGGATCGCGATAAGAGAACGAAAGTAGTAGGAGGCGAAGGATATTTTGAAGAAGACGAAAGCCATCAGAAGGAGTTGGATGAGGAAGCAACAAACACACAAGTTAACAGAGATGGGAGAACTCTAAGGAAATGTGTGAAAGGTAAAGCCTCAGCGAAGGTACAAGAGATTAGTGACCAAATGGAGCAGTCGAGCCAAAGGTTGGATGAGATGAAGAAAAAGAGCAACAGGGATCCACTATGCAAAAGAGAGGCTCTCCCTTTGGTGTGGAAATCTTGATGGAGGCGGTTCCAGTCGGGTTCAAGATACCTGAACTTTCGAGGTATGAGGGAAATTCCGATCCTAGGAGCACTTGATAGCCTTTGAACATGTGATGCAACTATACAGTTTATCGGACGCCATCAACTGTAGGGTGTTCATTACTACCTTACATGGTAGGGCACATGAATGGTTCACTTCTTTGGTACTGAGAACCATAGTGACGTATAACCAGTTGTGTAGAAAGTTCTTATACCATTTTGCCAGCAAGAAGAAGTCCAAAAGGCCAGCAACGTACCTGTTCATCATCAGACAAAAAGAGGAAGACCTTGCAAGTATTCATGAGTCACTTCAACAATGAGGTCTTGGAGGTCCCTAATCTCAAGGTAGATATGATGGTTAGCATCCTGATCCACGATCTTAAGAAAGGACCGCTAGCGTCCGCATTGGCCCGAGAACCACTTCCCGATGTTGAGACCTTATGGAGGTGGCTGAGAAATATGTGCACGAGGAGGAGATGAACGCGATGAAGGATGAGGAATGGTCGAAGCTCATCACGGGAACAAAGTCGCAGAAGAAGGAGGAGATGGGTAAACCTCGATCTGAAAAAGACCGCCAGAGGTCCCCACCCCGACCAAGATTCGACTATTACACGCCTTTGAGAACAACCAGAACTGAATCTATGTTTGCTATCGCTTCATCAGACATTATTAAGTGGCTAGCTAAGCAGCGGGACACACCTAATAAGAAGAACTTGAGACAGTATTGCGCTTTCCACTGGGATAAAGGGCACGATACAGAAAATTGCCGTCATCTAAGAGACAAAATAGAAAGATTGATAAGGCAGAGATATCTAAAGGAATTTGTGCAGCACCCACGTGGGGATTCGTGAAAAGAGCAGTAGGACAGGGATCGACCCCACAACAGGTCGAATAGTCCTCACAAAAGATATAAACGGGGGAAATATCCGGAGGCGAAGATGGCCCAAGACCCAAGGCACGATAACAACCTCCCAAGGAAAGGGGTGATAAACATGATAGCAGGAGGACCCACTAGAAGAGATGTGCGGAATGCTAGAAAGAAGTATGCTCGAGTGGACTGGAGTAGCCCGCATGTCTATATGGTCGAGAAGGATGCAGAGCCCATAACTTTTGATCACAGGGATTTAGAGGAGGTCATGTTGCCACATGATGATCCCATGGTAGTAATTGTAGACATAGCAAATTTCTCTGTGCAAAAAGTGTTGGTGGACAATGGTACTTTTGTGGACATTATATTTTGAGCACTCTGAAGAAAATGGACTTAAACGTCACGACCATCAGACCAATTAGCACACCACTTGTGGGCTTTGGAGGATCAAAGGTCGTGCCCCTCGGGACCATCAACCTCTCAACCTCTTTGGGGGTAGAACCGAAAAGAAGAACGATCATGTTGAAGTACTTGGTAATGGATTTCCCTTTCGCCTATAATGTGGTGTTGGGGCAGCCAGGCCTCAACCAATTTCGAGCTGTCGTATCAACATATCACCTGAAGATGAAGTTTCCAACCAGGGCAGGAATCAGGGAGGTCCGATGTGATCAAAAAGTTGCGAGGGTATGCTACAACATTTCATTAACGAGAACCAGCTGAGAACAGAATGATGAGAAAAGCATAAGAATCAAAACAGGTCAGCAACTGGAACTGCCTTTAAGTGTTAAACAGGAAGATAATAAGAAAAGAAGGATGGAACCTTTCGACCACAAACAGGTAAAGCTCCAACTTGAAGACCCAAGCAAAACCACGCGGATAGATACGCAGATGAGTGCCCAATCTAAAATCTTGATGATAGAATTTCTTAGAGTGAATGTGGACATCTTCGCATGGGGGCCAGCAAATTTCAAAGGCATAGACCTCGGAGTCATTGTTCATAACCTTAATGTGGATCTCGACGCCTGACCTGTCCGACAAAAAAAGCATAACCTTAGTGTAGAAAGAAGCAGAGTAATAGAGAAAGTGGTCAGGAAGTTATTGGAGATAGGTTTCATTGTTGAGGTGCAGTTCACTAAATAGTTGTCAAATGTTGTGGTGTTCCCCAAGACAGGTAGGAGGTGGAGAATGTGCACAGATTACACAAATCTAAACAAAGCGTGTCCCAAAGACTCCTACCCTTTGCCTAGGATAGATGCGTTGGTAGACTCTACGGCAAGGTGTGCCATGTTGAGCATGATGGATGTATACCAAGGTTACCATCAAATACGTATGGCTCCTGAAGACATGGATAAAATGGCCTTTGTGGTCGAGAACAGAGTGTACTGCTATCAAGTCATGCCGTTTGGTTTGAAAAATGCAGGGGCAACGTATTAGCGATTGGTGAATAAAATGTTCAGAGATCAAATAGGTCACATTATGGAGGTCTACGTGGACGACATGTTGGTAAAAAGTTCGCAAGAGGAAGAGCATATAGGGCATCTGAAGGAGGCATTCGGCATTATGCGCCGATATGGTCTAAAACTAAACCCTACAAAGTGCACTTTTGGAGTCAGAGAAGGGAAATTCTTAGGATACATGGTCATCGAGAGAGAGATATAAGCTAACCTTGAAAAAATAGAAGCTATCCTGAAGATGCCATCACCCAAAAGTGCTAGGGGGGTACAATAGTTGACAGGTCGGATAATAGCACTGGGAAGGTTCATAGTGCGTTTGGCAAAAAGAGGGCTACCTTCAAAACTCTGAGGAACTTTAGGGAGTTCACATGGACGGAGGAGTGTGAGAGGGAGTTTCAAGATCTGAAAAAGTATCTTAACTCTCCACCCCTCTTGGAGAAACTGCTCGCGGGTGAAGTATTATATTTATACATGTCAGTGACTGAAGAGGTCATCAACTCAGTATTATCCAAGGCTGTGGGGAAACAACATAAGCTGGTGTATTACATTAGTCGCGTGTTGTAGGGGGCAGAGAAAAGGTACATTGAGATCGAGAGGTTCGCATTAGCATTGGTCACGACTGCTAGGAAGCTAAGACCTTATTTCCAAGCTCATCACATAGTAGTTCTGACCAACCAACCCTTGAAAGAGATACTGCAGAAGCCAGACCTGTCCGGGAGGTTAGTCAAATGGGCTGTGGAGTTGAGCGAATTCTTGATAGAATTTCAAAATAGAATAGCTATGAAGACGCAGGTATTGGCTGACTTCTTGACGGAAATAGGGGAAGAGAAGGTTGAACAACCTCTCAATGTGAACGTTTTAGAGATAGGACGGTGGATGGTGCATATTGATGGGTCGTCAATGTCTCGACGAGGAGGGTCAAGAATGTGGTTTCGGAGCCCTTTGGGTAATGAGCTAGATTTTACCTTGAAATTACAGTTTCGGGTAACAAATAATAAAGAGAAATACAAGGCTGTTATAGCTGCACTGAGAATGGCAAAAGAGATACAGATCAAGGACCTCATCATATTCACGGACTCTCAACTTATAGCAAAATAGTTTGGTAGCATGTACGAGGCAAAAGAAGAGACCATGAAGAAGTATCTGGAGAAGATAAGAGGTCTAGCAGGAAACATGGAGAGAGTGCAAATGGTGCAGATACCGAGGGCTGAAAATGAAAGAGTTCACTCTTTGTCAAAATTTGCCAACATGATCAGTGGGTTGAGAACTAAGAAGGTAACAATAATTACGACAGAAGAGCCCACTATTCGCGACCAGAAAACCTTCGAAAAAGAAGTTATGGCCACGGAGGTAGATAGGTCAGGGTGCGATAGGTGGAAGAAGGAGATCATGTCCTATCTAAAAGACGGGACCCTACCAAAAGAGTCGGTAGCGGCGAAGAGAATCCAAAGACAAGCCTTAAAGTTCACGATGTGGAAAGATGAGTTATATAAAAAGTCATATGGTGGACCACTTTTGAGATGCCTTGATGCAAGCCAAACAGAGTATGTCTTAAGAGAGATACACAAAGGAAGTTGTGGCAACAATTCAGGAGGTCGAGCTTTAGCCCAAAAGGTCGTCAAACAGGGATACTTCTAGCCAACACTGGTTAAAGACACTATCGAATTCGTCAAGAGGTGCAAAGATTGTCAGCTATATGCCAATTTGATCCACAAACCTGACGTAGAATTGAAACAGATAGCTATCACCTACCCATTTGATATATGGGGGATAGATATCGTTGGGACATTTATTCCCACAAGAGGTTAGAAAAGATTTGTCATCTTTGCTGTTGAGTATTTTAAAAGTAGGTCGAGGCAGAAGCCATGGTTAAGATATCAGAAATGGAAGTCATGAACTTCCTGTAGAAGAATATCGTGTGTCGTTTTGGGATACCCAGGATCCTTATCTCGGATAATGGTGCACAGATTCAGGGTAAAAAGATTCTGGATTGGTGCAAGGAGATGAAAATACAGCAGAACTTCACATCTATAGGGCATCCCCAGGCCAATGGACAAACAGAGAAGACGAATCAGACCCTCTTGGATAACTTGAAAAAGAGGTTAGATGGTGCGAAATGTGCATGGGTAGATGAGCTGCCAGGGGTGTTATGGGCATATCGGATGACGCTAAGGGTTCCAACAGGCGAGACGCCGTTCAGTATGATTTATGGGTCAAAAGCAGTTATTCCCATAGAGATCGGGATGGAAACCCTTAGACAAATATGAGGGTAACGTCGAGAACAGAGTGTTCGACTTAGACGTTATTTAGGAGGCCAAAGATATAGCGGCAAGGAGAATGATGCTACAAAAGAGACAAATGGCAAGAGCTTATAACAAGAATATAAAGGCGAGGAGTATGGAGATAGGTGACTTAGTCCTGAAGAAAGTTGAAGTATCCCAACATGTCGGTAAATTGGATCAAAACTGGGAAGGACCTTTCAAGATCATGAAGATAACGAAGAACGGAGCATACAGGTTGCAAGCACTTGATGGGAAAGAGCTTCCCTGGCCATGGGGAATAAAGGATTTAAAAAAGTTCTATACTTGAACATGTTATTCTACTTTGTGTTTTTGGAATCACTATGTGACTTGTATATCCTCAATTTGTAAAACCGGCATGAGTATATATAGGTCACCACTTTTTCTATTCAACTATTGTGATAGGTCGTACAAGATCCTGAGATGACATGAAAAAGGTCGAGAAGTCTATAGCCATCTCAAAAACAAAAATAAAACATGACCTGAAAAAGGTCGAGAGGTCCGTAGCCACCTCAAAAATAAAAATAAAACATAACCTAAAAAAGGTTGAGAGGTCCGTAGCCACCTTAAAGGCAAAAATAAAACATGACCTGAAAAAGGTCGAGAAGTCCGCAACTGCCTCAAGGACAAAAATAAAACATGACCTGAAAAAGGTCGAGAGGTCCGTAGCCACCTCAAATGTCCGTCGTCATCTCAAAGATTGAAAGTTCGAACACAAGGGTCTTGGTACATAACATTCATTCATACTAGACAAACAACATAATGCAAGAAAAAGAAAGTAAAAGCGGTCGCGAGTAAGACGACTTAAACCATGAGCAGGAACTTTCATTTAATATTTCATATCAACAGTCGTTGCATATACAAAAAGATAAAGGATAAAGAATGTCGATGCTTGATGCGTATGGTCGGACCGACGGATTGGGTGGAGCGACTATCAGAGGATTGCTCCGCTCTCACCTTCTTCTTCCTTTTGTTCGTTGAAGGATTTTCGACATGCACCGCGGTCATTAGGTCCGCGATAGCCAGCTCCTCAGAGGTCGGAGGAATAGTTTGGAGTGGAGATGGATCTAAAGGAACCACATCGGCTACATGCTAGGGGGTCACGCCTGTTGAAGCTAAGACCATGTCGTTGGATATGTTCACGGGTTCAGAGCCCTCATCGAGGGCAGCAGCGGAAGCCCCCTTATCTCTTTTACATTTTTTGGCCGCTGCGATCTCAGTCTTCTTTTGTTTCATCAGTTTAGCGGTCATCACCTTTAGGGCCATCATTTCTGCAAAAAATAAGCAAGTAAGAACAAGGTTAGGAGATGAGCATAAAAAGAGGAAAAGTAATCATGATTACCAAGTGTCTTCCTAGGTCGAAGCCTAGCAGGAGAGAGATCGACAAGTTTGAGGGTCTTTTCACTGAACAAGGTTGGGAAGTCGAACCATTGAGCATTTAAGAGATCGTCAATGAAACATTCATCCCAAGAAGGTTCGTCGTCGAAAAAAAAAAGGTCAGTTTGTCATCTCGCCACTCGCGTGGAACATTCCAGGGGTTATGTGGTGGAGCTTCAATATAAACCCACTTATTACGCCAAGAGCCAGCGAAGCTCGAGAGGTTGGTCAGAAATTTAAAACTCTGAGGGGCCATTATGTAGTAAAAGCCCCGATCTCCCGAGCGAGTTGAAGGGTTGACATGAAAAAGATACCAAAAATTAACGAAAGAAGGTTCAACCTTAAAATATCGCATGATGATAATGAAGCCTAATATGTTGCGAATAGAATTGGTACTAATTGGGTCGGGCAGACACCTAAGGTCCAATGATGTGGGCTAAAGGCTCGGATATCATAAACCTCAACTCGGCTTCTAGAACAACAGGTGGAAAGTTAAATAATTTAGGGAAGGTTGATACATTTTTTGCCCAGCTTGAGGTATTATTATCTTGTAACTATCCGAAATAAAGAATTTGCTATGAAGAGAAGCGAAAACCTTAGGACCAACCTTGCTAGGAGCATTGAAGGGGTCGCTTTCATCGTTTGGATCGATGAAGAAGGTACGCGATAGCCCTACATCACGACCACTCAGGTCGGAGCTCGAAGAGGAGGTACTAGTATCCCCACTCCTGCTCACCCTCAAAGAAGGGAGAGGCGATGGAAAAGGTGAAAAAAGGGGCTGGGAACTTCCGACCATGGATCAGGTTTAGTGATCGGCAAAAATAATAACAGCAATAAAAAGCAAATAATGACACGAAAAAAACTAAGAGGTTGAAAGTCAACACCTACTTATTAACTTTCTGTCGCTGGTCGAAAGACAGGTCTACTGGTAGGAGGGTTGAATGCTCGACGCCTATCTAAAACGGGCAGAGGTTCTTTTGGTTGAAAAGTCGGAGTTTTCGATCTAGCGGAGCGATGTGCAAATGGCGAAATGAAGGAAAGAAGTAGGATTGGGGTTACCTATTTATAAGAGATATATCCTCGTAACGCATGAAAGGATCTGACGACTAGCGGAAGATGACCTTTGAGATCAACGACTTGGATCAACTCCCTCATTTATGACTACCCCTATCATGAATGAGAAAGTTGGGGGGGGGGGAAATGATAAGGAAGAATTATTGAAAGACAAAAATGCCCTTATACTTACTTAAAATCCCAAAAGGGGCCCAAGGATCTGCGTCTTTTTTTTATGGATTAACCCGACCACCCAAATGGGTCCATGACCTGGAGGGATCATAACCATCCAAGGCAGCCACCTGTACGGTCAGGGAGATAGATATCTGGACCCAACACTACCCTGCCAACTGAACCGATAGCTATAAATATCCCCTCATTTATTGCGATTGGGGCGCTTGGCTAAAGTCAAAACACACATCCACACCACATATTTTTCTACCTAATGACCCATGCATCTCGACCTCAGTACATTCTTTGTACCCAGAAAACGCTCATCCAAGCTCCGATCTTTGGTCGACCTCTCAACCATCAACAAATATATTGGTTGTCATTTCTTACGACATCAAAATTAATGATAAAATAATAAGTGGTAATACAAAAATTGTCACTAATAATATATATTAACTAACAAAAAAATTTGTTTTGTTACCTTAATAATTTTTTACAAATTAAATAGTAACAAAAATAGCATTTAAGTTGTCATCATTGAAAATTAATGACACAGTTATGGTGATAGCTTAGTGACAAGAAAAATCTTGTCATAAATTATAGCAATAATTTCTATTATCACTAAGTTGTCACCACAGGGTGTCACTAATTGCAATAATAACAACTTAAAACATTAATCTTAGTTATTATTAAGCTGTATTTTGACAAAACCAAACATATTGTCGTTTAAAAATATTATTGGTGACACCATAAAAGCTATTGTTATTTAATATATGTCATTAATGATAATTTTTATATTGTCACTTATTATTTTGTCACTAATATTCTAATTTTTTTAGTGATGGACATTATCATTGTGTAATTCCTTTTCCTCACTCCTTTGAACATCATGAAGGAGGATAAATATAGCGATGCTCGTCATAATCAATGATGATTGAATCCTTAATTTGCATAGTTGTTGTGCAAAAATAACATTGCTGACTTGATCACAAATTCAAACAACGCTCATGCACAAACATCCATATAGGGTGCTTCCTATAGCGATCAAGTGGAGCTTCTAATAGCATCAAGGAATTTTTATATTGAATAAAAGTATGAATTTGATTTTGTTGGAAATTGGTCTTCTTTAATTAAATTTTTAAGTATGCTCAAAGGATTAATTTTTGAGAAATTGGTGATCGTCGTAAACTAAGCAATGAGTAGATGATGATAATGTGTTAAATTGGCCAAAACCAATTTTGAGTTGATGAAAAATTAATGGTCAAAGTGAACTACTTAAAGGTTGACTAAGAAGACTAAAAATGAGCTAAATGAATAGGAGTGAAACTCCACCCCACATTATAAAAGGTCAACTTGAATATATGTTTTAAGTGTGAAGGTAAGGGTTGGGCCCCTTGGGGATACTATAAGTGTTTGGTGGGGAGAGGACCTACATGGTAGTGGGTTCAATCCTTTTAAACCAAATTTAATTTGAATTATTTTGAAGCCCAATAGTCACAACAGGAAAAAACCTTCAAACTTCTGAAATCAATTTCAGCTTATTATTAACAAGTGAAATTAATTTCAACTTATCTTTTTGGAATTCGAAAAAATGAGTGAGTTAATTTCATCTAATCTAAATCCTCCAAAGGATGCACCTAGGTTGCGTCTTTCCAACTTCTGCATTGGAAATTTGTAGCAACATTGATAACCACATTTTCAGTTGCTGCTTTGGCACTATAAAACATCAGTTTGGATCTGCATATTCATACAATCACACAATATACTACAATATTTTCAACATAGTACTAAGAGTTCAGCAAGCAAAAAGTTCAAGAGGTTAGACAGTTTGTAATGCGCTACTATCTGAAATAGTCGTTGTATCTTGGAAGACGATAGTTGTATTCTATCAGCACTAGTGTGGGGCTAATTCATCTTAAAGACAGAGAGCTCTTCTCTCGTATCAACTACTTGATTCTTAGCTGATCATAGAAATTCCTAATACTATAAACAACAATTTTAAGATGAATTATCCAATTTCTGTGATCATGACATCAAATCAAATTACTATTCTGCCAACCACTGTTGCTGCTCAAGACATTATATCAGTTCCTTCCCCTATTTCTGCTCAAGGAAAAAGACCAAAAAAATTTACTAGAATTGATTTTAAGAGGTGGTAGCAAAAAATGTTGTTTCACCTAACAACTTTGAGTCTTGTTAGACTTTTGAAAGAGGGCGCACCTACCACACCTGAAGATGACATAGATGTCCAAACACAGGCTGCTTTGGATGCTTGCAATCAAAGCAATTTCTTGTGCCAGAACTACATCTTGAATTAACTGGATGACTCGTTGTATAGTGTATATAACCCTATCAAGACAACTAAAGAGCTGTGGGAGTCACTTAATAAGAAATACTGGGAAGAATATGCTAGTTTGAAGAAATTTGTGGTGGCCAAATTTTTGGACTACAAGATGTAGATTCCAAATCCATCATGGGCCAAGTCTAAGAACTACATATTATTTTGCACGAAATTCATGCTGAAAACATGATTTTGAGTGAATCCTTTCAAGTAATTGCAACATTGAAAAGCTACCGCCATCGTGGAAAGATTCGAAGAACTATCTCAAACATAAAAGAAAGAAGATAAGTCTTGAAAATTTGATTGTTCGATTGAGGATTGAGGAGAACAATTGAATGTCTGATAATAAGACAGGCAAGAACAAAATGGAGGTCTTTTATAGATAGAGGCTACGTGCAGAATAGGTTGTTCAAATTTAATGTAATGTCTGTACTGAGAAATGTTCAAGTGAATGAAAATAAAGCCTCCAGTTTTGCTTATTGTGTGTTGTACTTTATGGCAATGCTAGATTAGGACATATTAATTTCAACATTGTGCGCAAATTAGTTAATTTGGAATCATTACCTTCATTTCAAATTGACACAACTCATAATGTGCAATTTATGTTGAAGCTAAAATAGCTAAAGCTCTTTTTTAATCGGTTGAAAAGAGCACAATGCCTCTAGAATTAATCCATAGTGATATATGTGATTTGAAGTTTGTGCAAACTATAGGTGAGAAAAAGTATTTCATTACTTTTATTGCACACGATTTGCTACGTATTTCTGTTACGAAGCAAAGATGAAGCACCAAAAGCTTTCAAGTGATACAAAATTGAGGTTGAAAATCAACTTAGCAAACAAATTAAAGCTATCAAAAGTGATAGAGGTGGTGAATATAGAGCACCATTTGAAGAATTCTGCTCGAATTCTGATGGCTCCTTACTCACCTCAATCAAACGAGTTATTGAATGCAAAACTCAAACTCTTAAGGAACTAATGAATGCTATGTTGATTAGTTTTGGGTTATTTCAGCACATGTGGGGGGAAGCTATCATTTCAACTAACCACATACCCCACAAAGGGAAACATGAAACCCCTTATGAATTATGGAAATGTCACAAACCTTCTTACAAATATGTGCAAATATGGGGGCGCTTGGCTAAGGTGGAAGTACCTAAGTCAAAGCAGCATATATAATGATAAATCTCGTCACATTAGACAACAATACAATACCATAAGGCAACTAATCTTAAATAGGGTCATTTCACTTAATTATGTGAAATCCAAGGAGAATTTAGCGGATCCGTTAATCAAAGGCATACCCATAGATCAAGTAAAATGCCTGTCCAGAGGAATGAGGTGACTCTTAATGATTCCCAAAGCTAGAATAGTGGAGTATGGCAAGATACTCTTTGTGGAAGATTACCTATGTAAGTGTGAAGATGGGCTGCTTCATTGTAAATGCTTATGAATCTGAGATCAGTGTCCATGGTCAAAACAGATAAAATCGAAAAAAAACTAAAAAAGTGTAAGAATAGCTATTGTGTGAGTACTATTGTGTTGGTTTACACCAACGGCTGAACAATTCAAGATATCATATTTACTGATTAGCCAAGTAAGCCCGATAGTCCTTCACTAAGGAAGGTTCAAGGCCACAAGTTGCCTATCTTGATGCAGTAGTTGTTCGCCTGAACTCTCTCGTGTCTGCATAAGCATATGCATTATCTAGGTCTATAAATGGGTAGGGTATTATCTTACCTAGGCCTAAAATGTCATACACATACCCATACTTATTAAAGATAATGTAATGGGTATGTGTAGGGTCTATACCCATAAATTATCCATGTACACATACCCATAAATTACCTATTACTTTATACTTAAATTTAATCTATGAACTCAAAAATTATCTATACTGAAATCAAATGTATATTAGTGATAAACTTTTTATATATAAAAACTACAAATAGGTGAATGAATAGTAGGGGCGGGAGTGGGCTAGGCTAGACTAAGCTTTGTTGTAAATATGCTGAGCCTGTTGCATATGTTGTAAACCTAAGCTTAGCCTATTACCTGACATAGGTTTTTTGTTTAAGGGCTGGCCTAGCCACCTTAGATTTTTCCAAAGCCTACATTGGCCTAAAAAAGCCTATTTTAGTTAAAATTTTAATTAGGCTTAAATTTTATATAGGTTTAGGCTTTTAACGGGCTTAAGACTTTGATAGGCCTTAATAGACCTAAAAATTCTATAATTTATATTAAGCAAAAATAATTGATGATTATAATACACTTATCTTAACAAAGAAAAAAGCATAACCAAATATTATTATAAAGCTAAGCAAAAAAATTGAAATAAAATGGTTGTGTATTAATTAAGAACATAATATATAATTATATAAAATTATTAAAATTAATTAATATAAATATAAAAGTAATTAAGTATTATAAATAATATATATTATAATATAATTAAATAATATCGGCCGACCTGATAGGCTTTACTGGCTTTTTTAAAAGTCTATACCTAGCCTTTTTAACTAAATAGACTTTTTTAAAAGCCTAAACCAAATCTATTTATTAAATAGATTAGACCAGGCTAGGCCTCAAATAGGTCAAACCATAGGCCCCTGATGGGCGGCATAGCCTATTCTCATCCCTAATGAACAATAACAACTAAATAATTTTCTTCATTAAAAATTAAACTAAATTAATAAAGTTATTATTATAGAGATAGCATTTTTTTTTAAATTGGAATAACAGTAGAAACAGTTGAACATTTTTCATTAATAAAATTAATAATATTAAAATTAATAATGGAATAAATATTTTTTATAAAAATAGTTAATAAAATTAATTTTGCTAATGAATAAACTTTGTTAATAAAAAATTTATTACTGAATGAAAAATTAAAAATAAATATTAACTAATTTAAATTTAATAATTAAATTAAATAAAACATGGAAAAAAGTTTTTTTTTTTTTTTTTAGCGTATGTCAAATAATATTTTTAGTATATATTGAGAAAATTATTATATGCATTAAAAACAAAAGTCCAATAAACTAGACCCAATGGGTCTTGGGTTAGATAGGATAGAGTAGGGTTAGGGTCTCACCATTTTGGGTATTTTAGGGTACGGTAAAATATAGGATATTTTTGTTTGGGTATTTTAGGGTATGGATGTGTGTAGGGGATACCCTACCCATTTACAGACCTAGCATCATTAGTTGCATTAATTTCCATTCATATGGGAGACAGTTGGAAATTGGTCTTCTTGGACCAAATTTTTAAGTATGCTCAAAGGACTAATTTCCAAGAAATTGGTATTGTTGTAAATTATGCCGTGGGTAGATGACGATCATGGGTTTAATTAGCCAAAATCAATTTCGAGTGAATGAGAAATTATTGGTTAAAGTGAGCTACTTAAAGATTGACTAAGAAGATAAAAAATAAGCTAAAGGAATAGGAGGAGTGAAACTACATCCCATATTATAAAATGTGGACTTGAATATATGTCTCAAGTGTGGAGGTAAGGGTTGGGCCCCTTGAGGGATACCATAAGTATTTGGAGGGAAAAGGACCTACATGGTAATAGGTTCACAATTCAACCCACACGTGCGAGCTGCCGCCGCCACCCACCCATCTAGCCGGTTGGGCTGGGCTTGGGCTTAGCTAAATTGGGCCTTCATTCCAATATAAGCCTTTTGGGACAAATTTAATTTAAATTATTTTTTGGCCCAATAGTCTAAATTTTTCTGAAGCCCAACAGTCACAACAGGAAAAAATCTTCAAATTTCTAAAATTAATTTTAGCTTATTTTTAACAAATGAAATTAAAATTTTAGCTTATCTTTCCAAAATTCAGGAAAACGAGTGAGTTAATTCCAGCTAATCTAAATCCTCCAAAGGATGAACTGGACTGCATCCTTCCAACTTCTGTGTTGGAAATTTGCAACAACATTGATGATCACCTTTTCAGCTACTGCTTTGGCACTATAAAACATCAGTCCCGGATCTGCATATTCATACAATCATACAATATACTACAACATTTTCAACATAATCCTGAGAGTTCAGCACGCAAAAAGTCCATGAGATCAGACGGTTTGTAGTACTGCTGTCATCTGAATTAGTCGTTGTATCTTGGGAGATAATAGTTGTATTCAGTTAGCACCAATGCGGAGCTAATTCGTCTTAAAAACATAAAGTTCCACTCTCGCCTAGACTACTTAATTCTTAATTGATCACAGAAACTCCTAATACTGGAAACAACAGATTCTAAATTACATCTCAAAAGTGGATATTTCTTTCTTGATAAAATGAATAAAAATATGATTTTTTTTTTATTATTATTATAAATGCAATCTAATGCACGAAAACTTTTTCTTTACAAAATACTCAATTATGAGATTGGCAATTGATTTCGTTCCAAATGTGTTAGTGGTTGATATAGGATTCACATATAGTCACATTCTTATATTGATTCTATGATTGATATTTTAATTTGTAAAAATTAAATGTCTAACAACTTCTATAGCAGTCCTTGAGAAAATTACTTTTTTAATTTCACAATTTATTTGTGTGTGCATTGTTAATTTCAAATTTTATGACATAATCATTTTTGGTCCAAATTTCAACTCTTTTTAACAGTTATAGTCTCCCACCGTTAACTATTGATGGAGATCATTAAAGTGAAAAAGAGTTAATTATCCACAATCCCTAAAGTTTCATCTATTTATAAAAAAATTCATAAATATTAAAATATTCATTTAATCTTAATTTAAAATTAAAAAAAATAATAAAAAAGCACGATGAAGGTTAAAAATGTATAAATATATAATATTATAAATATATTTTTTGTAGAGGGCTTTTGTGGTATTTACTTTTTAAGCTTTTTTATTATTTAGCTTTCTTGTCCTCTTGACAATTTTAACTAACGCATTTACACTGCCAGGTGGAATTTTTTTCAGGAAGCACGATGAGATATATATTACTATTATATAAAAATAAAACTACATACACTATAAATAGTTATATCATTTTATATAAATTTTTGAAGTAACCCATTTTCTCCTTACGAGGGAGATATATATATTTCATGTTAGAATATTATTGTTTCTAATCTCTATTTAACCTTAATTACTCTCTCTCTCTCTCTGTATGTATGTATATATATATCAAAAAATAACATTTTATATTAGTGAAATTAGAGCTCATAATATATTAGTCACAAAGCCCCAGTCTTACAAATTGAGTAAAACCCTATAAACTAACTATTAGGTGAACTTAAAAGGATCTCAAATCAAGACAAGCGTCCCCAAACCCCCCCCCCCCCCCCCCCACCCACCCAACAAAAAAAAAAATGATAAATAATTAAACAAAAATATAATGAGAGGAGATAAACAAGGATCCCAATTAGTAATGGATGATTCACCTTTGCTTCTTGGATCAACAAAAACGTAATTTTTTTTTTTTTTTTTTTTTCTCTTATGCAGTCAATGGCTTCAAATTCAAGTATAACCAAGAAAAAGAAATTAAAAAAATAAAAATAAAAACCCACCAGATTCATGCAAAACTGCCTAATTGAACAACGTTGACTAAATGCCCAAGAATTCAGCCAATCAAAAAGGCCAATAGAGTAAGTCACGTTAGGCTCAACACCACTTTTGCCTTTCCTTAAGTTTCAAAAGTCAATTTCCTCGACTCCATCACACGATTTTGCCAACCAAAATCTTTACTTTTAAGGAACATTGCTCTTTTTTTTTAGCATCCTCAAATTCATTCTAGCCTTCATTCCTCATCTTCTTCAGAGTTCATGTCCCTAGTACGATGAAGCCCAACAGAGTAGTAGCACCCGACGGCCGGCGATTCATGGTATCATGTTTCTTCTTCATTATTTTCCTCTGCATTTTATCCTCAATCAATGAAATTCGCTTCGGTAGCCTATTAAAGTTCAGCCAATTGTGCGCTTTCTCTTCATCAACAAAAAATTTCAGCGATACTACTACGACAACATCAACATCATCTTCACCTCCAACCGACATCAGAATCCTAATTGGAATTCTAACACTTCCTGATCATTACCACAAGCGTCACTTCCTTCGCCTCATCTACGGAACCCAATCTCCGATTGGGGCAAAAATCGACGTGAAATTCGTCTTTTGCAATCTGACCAAAGAGGATCAAAAAGTTCTAGTCGCGCTGGAAATCATGCGATATGATGATATAATCATTCTTAATTGTCAAGAGAATATGAATAAGGGCAAAACATATTCCTATTTTTCAAGTTTGCCAGAGATATTAACATCAAACGACACGAACGAACCATATCCGCCGTATCATTACGTAGTGAAAGGGGACGATGATGCATACTTCAGGTTGCAAAATTTGGTGGACTCTTTAAGGCCATTGCCTAGAGAAGATTTGTACTATGGATACGTTATCCCTTGTCCTAGTATGGACCCATTCGTACATTACATGTCCGGGATGGGTTATCTCGTTTCCTGGGATATAGTAGAGTGGCTTAAGGATTCGGATATCCCGAAGAAGCATCTAGAAGGCCCGGAGGATAAGATATTCGGCGAGTGGCTGCGAGACGGCCACCGAGGAAAGAATAGGTACAACGCGAAATGGTCGATGTACAACTACCCAGAGCCGCCGACGAGATGTACGCACGAGTTGTGGCCGGATACAATCGCCGTTCATCTTTTGAAGACCCAGGAGAAGTGGATTCGGACATTGAACTACTTTAATGTTACGAAGAATTTGAAACCGTCGAAATTGTATCATATACCGTAGGTAATGGTAATTAAAGGTATTATACATTTATCGGCTATTATTAATTCTTTTTTAGTAGAGTAGTTTTGTACCAATACGTCGAAGCTGAATTTGGCGGCTCGGCTGTTTTTTTTTTTTTTTTTTCCCCGAAAAATGTATAGAGAAAATAAATTCTTTAATGCAATTGAATTAATTTGAGTTTTTTTATTAAATTTTTTACCAGGTTATAGTCAAATGTAATAATGGAATCTTGTTTTCAGGCAAAAAAAAAGGAGAGATAATTAGATATATATATATATATATTTACCAATGCAATATTATGAAAATATTTAAAATATATAATTATATGGTTAAACAAAGTATGGCAGTCAAGTCCAATTTAAACATAGCAAAAATTGGACAAATCGTAAAAGTCCAGCTCATTAACTGTTGTATTAACAAGGGGCAAGAAGCAATTGCAGAAAGCTACTAGTGTTCTTTGGATGAGAAAAATGTAGGAATTATACGGTAAAATAGTTTTTTCGGTTAGGCAAGAGCATGAAAAAGTAATATTGCTTTTGCCAGAGTTTTATACCAAGTTAATGTTATATATGCATTGATAAATATAATTTTTTTGAACTTTTCACTACAAAATTCTAATCTAAATTCAAATGGAAATAACGTTTTAAAATGATGTAAAACCTTATGAACACTACAAAAAAAGGGCTATTAGTGGCCACAAAATGGGTCACTAAATATGCAAAAATCGATCACTAATTTTAATGGGTCAAAAATATCTTGGTCACTAAAAATTTAAAAGAGGATGTCTATTTTGGTCACTAATTTTAATGGATCAAAATTATTTATATTAGACTTTGCATCCTCTTGAATTCAAACTCAAGACCTTTGTTTTGTTCAAATGAGTAACTGACCACTACACCACATGCATTTTTATTTATTTATTTGAACAATATAATATATATATAATATTTGCAAATCAAAAAGTAATTATAATATTCTTATGTCTAAATTACAATTCTTTTGCATTTTAAAATTTAACAAAAATAGCAATTATTCATTTAATATTCGTGTAATATTTCTTCAATATAATAACATACGGTATTTATTATTTATAACTATTACTTTTAAATGTTAGGTATATTTCATCATAATATATTATAAACATATTAAAAAATAGTATGTACATACTAATTTGTATAGTAATAAATAGTTTACACACACACACACACACACACATATATATATATGGTAATATGTATATATGCAAATAAATACAAATTAATATAATATTATTAATAATATTATAAGTATTTATTTACGCATAAGACATGTATATATAATATATTATTGATATGTATATATTAATTAATTCTCATTTTTTTCTTTGTATAAGAATATTATTTTTGTTTATTTCTTTGTGTATCTATATATACATTAATAAATTAATGTTCAATTATATGGATATTCTATAGAAATATTTAGTGGGTGTATATTTATATATGTACTTGTATTTTTATATTATATATATTATTATTAAAAACTAATACAAACACACACACACACACACACATATATATAACAAACACAATATTTTATTATTTATATAGGTGTTACATAAATTGTATGCTTTCATATTACAAGAATATGCAAAAAATAAAATTTTATATTTGTGACTGTTTATTAACTGAAAAAATATAGTTATTAATTAGCAGTGATTGCATCAATTAATGACTGAAAGAAAATTTGGTCATAAGTTAATGTTTGAAAAATAATTCGATCATTAATTAGTGACTGAATTAGTAGCTGTTTTATACAGTGACTAATATTAGTGACCAAAAAAGAGTTCGGTCACTAATTAGCGACCGAATTAATGACCACTTTGTGTGGTCACTAATATTAGTAACTGAAAAAAGAGTTTGGTCACTAATCGGTCATTAAGCAGTCACTAATAGGTCATTGGTTAGTGACCGCTCAATCGGTCACCAAAATTCGATCACTAAATCTCTTCTTTTTTTTCGTAGTGGAACTAAAATTATAAAAGTTTTTTGTTTAATACGTTAGGAAATTTATGAAATTGATTGTAAATAGGGAGATTGAATTCTGTGATTTGAGGCATGAAGACATTTTTCTTAAAATAATTATTGCAATTTGCTTCCACTATAAGTTTGCTGTCGGGTTGAAATCACAATTCACTTATAGGATACAAACTTTAAAATTTCCCTCAAGAACTTTAGAAAGCTTTTAAGTATATGAGAAATTTTTTGAATAGAGAGGAAAAGATTTTTTTAGAATTTTATATTTTGTAGACACTCTTTTTTAGTTATATTTATATTAATTAAAGACATTCTTTCTGAATTGTCGTGCTAATTCCCTACAATTGTGTCAAACAAATATAAACAAATATAACTATATTTTGAGAACTTTCACTACATATTCGAAAATCAAAATTCTTTAGAAGAATCAGAAATTAATTTCTACAAAAAAAAAAGGAATTATTTTTATCCAATATTAATTTCTACAAAAAAAAATTATTTTCTACAAAAGAAAATAATATTTTCTTAAACACGTGTGCACGTGCCAAGTGTCTAGCTTTGAACTTCTTAGTGTGTTCTTTATAAAATGGAGAAGATAAATATGGGACAAATAGACTCATACTCAAACTCAAAGACAAGCTACAAGATATATATATATATTAAATACAGTTTATCTCCTTAAACTATTATGCTAGTTGCATTTACTCCCCTATACTACCAAATGTAACAAAAAACCCCACCACTTAATAGCAATAGATGGAAAATATAAGAGAGAAAATTATATATGCATTTTACTTGATATTCCAAATATACCCATCTTACACATAACCCAAAAAATCGTGCTTTTGATATGTGTGTTTACTTGAGAAAAATGACTTTAGCAGAAAAAGAAAGCAAATAGGTCATTTGACGAAATTGTGCGGGAAAGAAACGAAGTCCAGCAATATTTTGTCTTTGCTAAACTTCAAACCAAATTCCACAGAAGCTATCTTCATTGCAGTATGCCCTACACAAAATGAGAATCATAATCAAGCTTTCTTTATTGGTGGTTTGATCTCCACGTATTTTGAGTTTTCTAATAAGAAGTATTTTGGGTTTTCACATTTTTAACAACAATTAGGGTCTTTTTTCTGAAGTTTATAATAATTAATCAATGGGTTTACTGTTATTCTTGTATATACATCAAATAGTTTAGGAATTTCATAAATTAGTGAAAAGATTGAGGGTTTTCATCTTTAAGAAAAAAGCTAGGGTTTTCTTTTCCGCAATTCAAAAAAATTATTTTATGGGTTTAACATTATGTTCTTGCATATGTGTTATAGAGTTTAGGGATTGTAGAAATCAGGCCATGCAAGTACAAACATTTTTATGGTGGTATGTGTTGGAATTTTTTATGGAAATCACAAACATTCTACTATGTTATATGTTGTTGCTTTTGTCTGCACATGTTGTTTGTATATTGTGGCATGTCATTTTTGGTGGTTAATCAAAACTGATATGTGATGGTCCAAACTTTAGTCTGGTGGTCCAAATTTTATCAAATTGTAATAAATATTTTTTTCTAGAAAAGTATTATGCTATCTTGAATGCATTTTTTTGTGAATGGGCCCTTACAGTGTTAATTTACTAATTTATGCTTTATACTTTGCATTTTTCAGAAAAATGATGATTGTTGATGAGTTGTATGCTTTTAAGTTTTGCCATGGAGGTGAGTTTTTGAATGGGGATTTACAGTCATATAGTGGTCAAGTTTTTGATAAAACTGATGTTGACCCGAACTTATTATCATACTTTGAGCTTCTAGACATTGTCAAGGAACTTGGATATCCAATTAACAGTGCTATTTGATATAAGATGCCTCATAGTACAACCATAGATGGGCTTAGGCTCCTTGAGAATGATCAAGTAGTTCTTGAAATGCTAAAAATTCACGAAGCCCATAACTTGATAAAGATTGAGCTTTATATACAACAAGTAAACACTGAAGATCCCTTAATCATACTTGATCCTAAATATGAACTAGAACACCCTGCAAAACATGAAAATGAGCTTGGTAAAGGGGAAGATGGTGTCGGTTATGATACTGATGGGGGTAGTAATATTGGGAGTAAAAGTGATGAGGATGATCATAGTGAAAATGAAGATGATAGAGAGTCTGAATTTGAATTTTTTGATTTTTTGCTGAAGGTGATACACTAAGTGATACATGTGACCCTATGGAAGTAGGGAATAATGATATGACAATAGAAGGTGGGGAAAATATTGAATGTTTAACTGTTGAAGAAAATTAAATCAAAGTGATCCAAGGGTGCTAAACAGTCCTAGTGATTCTGATGGTGAGGAAAGTCTTGGGTTTCCTCAATTTGAGGAAAATAGGGACATAACAACCCCTATTTTGAATGTGGGTCTTACCTTCGCAAAAGTTAAGGTGTTTAAAAAAAACTTTAAGGCAGTTTACTGTAGACTGGGGTTTTGAATTGTTGTTTGAAAAAAATGAGAGTAATAGGGCTATTCGAAAGTGTAAAAATGATTGTGGGTGGAGAATCCATGCAAGTTTAATAGGCAAGTCGACTTTTTTCAAATTAAAACAGTTAAAGGATAGCCTCATAGGTGTCCAAGAACATTTAAGAAAATGAGTGCAAATTCAACTTACTCAGCTGACTGATACATGAAAACCTCTGTTGATGATCCTAATCTAAGTCTTAAATCATTCATGAAGCTTGTTAGAAGAGAGGTGCAAGTGTACACTCACAGGCAACAATTGTACAATGTTAAGACAAAAGCTTTAGAGGCAATTCAGCAGAATGTAAAAGAGCAATATTACAAACTTAGACAATATTGTAAAATGAAACTTCTAAAAAATAGTAACTCTACAACAATTCTTAAGGTTGAGGGTCCTCCAATGTATTGAAATGCAACCTTCCAAAGAATTTTGTTGTTGTATGGTGCATTAGAGAAGGGGTTTGTTAGGGGGTGTAGACCAATCATAGGCTTGGATGCTTGTTTCTTAAAAAGAAGTTATGAAGGACGGCTTATAGCTATTGTTGGTAGAGATGGGAACAATCAAATGTTTCCTTGGGTAGTTGCTATTGTTGAAGTTGGGTGTAAAGATAGTTAGACATGGTTCTTGAAGTTGTTCGTGGATGCACTCGGGGATATTGAGGAAAGGAGATTGACATTTGTATCAGATAGACAAAAGGGGTTAGTGGAGAGCTTAGAAGATGTTCTTCCTTCAGTTGACCATAGATTTTGTGTAAGGCATTTATATGCCAATTTCAAATTGAAATTCAAGGATAAAGCACTTAAAGACTTGATGTGGGGGGCAACTAGTTCATACTTGGATGAGGGATATAAAGAAAACATGAATTTGATTAGGAAAATTTCACAAAAAGCATATGTATGGCTCAAAAATATCAAACCAGAAATGTGGTGCAAGTTCAAAATGTCACTATTTCCCAAATGTGACATGTTGAGCAATAATCTATGTGAATCTTTCAATAATTTCATCAAAGAGGCTAGGGAGCAGCTATATTAACCATGTTGGAGACTCTGAGGAGGCAATCCATGTGTAGATTGCGAAAAAGAGAGAGTGGATAGCAAAATATAGAGGCAAAATATGCCCCAAGATACAAGACAAAGTGGATAAAGTGAAGTTGAAAGCATTGGATTTTGAAACTTTTTTTTGTGGAGATGGAGTTTGGGAGATTGTAGCTGGTGCAAAATCATATGTTGTTAACCTAAATTAGCATAGTTGCAGTTGTAGAGAGTGGGATCTCACTGGCATACCATGTTCATATGCCGCTTGTGCTATCCTAACTGAGCATAAATTTGTGGAAGACTATGTTAGTCCATACTATCAAGTTGTTGCATTTAAAATGGCATATGGTTCCATTATAGATCCAATTGGAGATCCAAAGTTGTGGGAAGTATCAGAATCAGATGCAATCATGCCTCCTCCATACAAAAAAAAACCTGGAAGACCTAAAAAAATGAGGAAGAAATGACTAGATGAAATAGATAATGAAAGAAGAGTCACCAAGAAGGGTAAAAAATGAGGAAGAAATGACTAGATGAAATAGATAATGGAAGAAGAGTCACCAAGAAGGGTATTGTGATGTCATGTTCTAATTGTGGAGAGACTACTCACAATAAATAAAAAAGCTTATAAAAAGCCTCCAATGGAGAAGCCAAGAAAGAAAGACAAGGTAATGTAATTCAACTTCTATTTTATGGTTTTTTTTAATATTCAAACACTTTAACTATGTATTAATGATTTGAATACTGGTTGGCAAAGATGCAGAGACAAGCTTAATGGCTGAACAAAGTGTCATTCCAGCTTATGTAGTGATAATTGGTGGAGGTAAAAAAAATCTGAAGCTAGGAGAGGTGCCGCAACAGAAAGGGGAGAAAGGGGAAGAGGAAAAAGAGGAAACCAAAATGATGGTCCATACTGTGGCTTTGGAAACTGGAGTGGCATTGGATTCTCAACTATGCATAATTTTATTCTTGGAAGGGTAATGTTCTTCAACATCTTTATTCAATTGTTTATTATAATATTGTATTTTTATAAAACTTTATAATTTGTATTTTTATAGTTTCCAATGACAAAGGATGCTAGCAAAGGTGCCACAACAAAAATGGTGACTATGACTATTTTAAATTGCTTATGACATTAGTACTATATTATATCTAATGCATTTAATGTGCTAATTTAGTGGACTTCCTATGCCCCCCAAGAAACATTTCCCAACTCACATGGTATCAAATCTAGATTAAGCTCAAATGTGCAAGTAAATTTAGTAATTTTTTTATAGTTTATTTAGGTCTATCTATAGCTCTTTTATCTTATTTTTTATTTTATGACATTATTAGATACAGAGACAATCGAGTAGATATAGAGATGGAATTTTTTCCAGTCAAGCTTTTTCAATAATTTTATTGTTATAAGAGATAATGGGGACTCAAAATTTGACCTTTAGTGGTGAGGTTTCTAATATATGAATTTTGATATTTTTGTCTCATAACAGTGCATTTTGTTGGGTATGATGTTTTTGTGGACCTGTGTTGTCCACTTAAATCTGTATTTTGGGGCTTGTGTTGTCCAGTTGAATCTATATGTGTGCACCTATATCTTGACAATGTATTTTTGATATTATTATGGATTTACTTTTGTTGGACACATCTAATGAACCATATTTGGACAGGATATTGTGAGTGGACTTCTGTATTTTTGCAGTGCATTTTTAACATTATTTTGGACAGATTTTATATACATAAGAATTGCTAATTGCTATATATATAATGTTTGTTGTAAGTTACATTAAGGCGGGTACAAATACTTTTGCTTGACATTTGTTCATAAGTTAGCCCACATAATACCAAAACTACTTTAAATATGCACATAACTTTTTAATACTTGACTAGTTGAACTTGTGTTGCCTCAAGTTTTGCTTTTATTTCTTGCACCTTAACTCAGTGTTCAATGTTGTCAAATTGATAGCCATTTGTTGTATATTTTCATTGTTGATCTTTAGACTCTCATTGGCAGCTTCCAAGTGCTTGATCCTTTCATTTTTTTGTTCCAAAAACTTCAACATTGACCGTCTAATCTCCATTCCTTTCTCACAAATTTCAAGTTCTAGCCACTTCATAAATTTGCATCCATATTCTTTCTGTAATAAAATTTACAAAATCAAATACATAAAAAGATATTAAAACTATAAAAATTCTAAATTAAAAAAATAATTTACTTACATCCCAATTTTGGCAACCTACAAATTTTCATCCGAGGCTGCTTGGAGTCCAAGATATTCGTACAGGCACGGCTTGTTTACACGCACAATTGATGGTTGGAAAATTACTCACATAATAGGTCGATCGATAATATGAAAAATTACATTTTTGCGAATTTGAAGAAGAGCTACTAGACATCTTAAGACTTGAATTAAGATTATACTAAAAATAATATATAGATAAAGAGAAAATATTAAAAATTGAAGATGCAAACTAATGGCTTTGAATGCAAAATGTTGAATTTTGTGAGCAAAATTCTAAAATTATAAGATGCGAGCTACCAGACTTTGAATGCAACATTTCAAGGCCCTTATATAAGAGGAAAAAGGGCACTTTGTCTTAAAAATAAAAGGTAATGGCTATAAGATTGTTGGAATAGTAAATTGTTGCCACATGAGCAAATGTTAACAGAAGAACACCACTGTTGTTAAGTGGAGGGGGGTTTGTTACATTTTGTAGTTTAGGGGGGTAAATGCAACTAGCACAATAACTTAAGGGGGTAAACTGTATTTAATCCTATTATATAACAAAACCCCAATTAGCTTGTGATTTGATAAATCCATATGCTTTTCCTAAGTTCATGCATAGTAGAAAGTGCCTTTCGACCTAAACTTTCTATTAGCACAAACACTTCAAAGTTATAACAAAACTAATGGTGATCGTAGTTTAAACCAAGGTCTTATATATTTTAACTGAAAGTATCTCACACAAGAACTTATCTAGCTTTCAAAAGTTCACTAAAAATTTTAAGCACATGCATGATGTGGTGCTCTATCCTAGGATCATGAACACTTATAAAAATCATCCAAACTTTTATTAGAAGTGACACCATTTCTTATGTTCACTTAGGTGAAAACCTTCCATATCACTAAGATATCAAATTTTCTTCACTGAGAGTTTATAACCATCCTCCTTTTGACTATCGACTGCATTAAACAATCTATATAATAGTATGATATTCTCAAATGTTGTTATGTGCTTTCAAGGGTCTTTGTTCCCATCATGCTTGAGCAAACTGGGGATTTTAAACCTATAGGTAGAGTTTGTGCCAATATCTCTTTAGAAAATAAGGACATTTTCCTCAACAAGGTAGATCCTTCTCCTGTAGCTCTCTTCTTTATTTCTTTCACCTTTAGACTAAGTTCTTCAACCTGGCTACTAAACTCTTGCACGTATGTCCTCTCTACCTAGCAAGGTAGGGGTCCTCCAATTGACCATCGCATTCTAGGCACTTGGACTTCACCTTGCATATGATGATGATTTTCCATTTGAGGTTTCCCCACTTGCGTTGAGGAAAACAACTACTTCAGTGGTTCTGGCTAAGATGGGTGCTTAACTACCCAAATGGGTATTGGTTGAGGTGCCATCAAGGGTGATAATAAAGATTGATTCTATTGATCCTCCATCATTTTCTTCCACCAATGCAATCATGTCATTGAATTATGTAGGGGTCACTTGCATAATGTTTTCATTCACACCTTCCTAAGGTAATATAGCAGCATTAGGGGAGAAACAGAGATAGCCCAGATAAATGACCCTAGGGCTAGTTACCATTTCCTTCAATGGTGTCTATGCTATACCATCATCATTAATCAGAGTTATGAAAAGAGAATTTTTCCCACAAACAATGCCATATAATGTGGGTACAGGAACATTTGCTTTTAATTGAGACTCAAAAATGCCTTTAAGTATCTACTAAAGGTTCAATCCTAAAGTCAATAACAAAGTGTTAGGTTTACCTGTGTATTTTCCAACAAAAATCCTCCAACACTCAAATCAATATATGTAGGGAAAAAAAAAAAGGTTATATATAGAGAAAATGTTGATAAAATAAAATTTGAGTACCTCAAAAGGTTCCATGTGACAACATTAATAGTGGTAGATTTAGCTTATTGGGGCCTTTGTGGCTTTTTCCTATGTGGCCTAATCCACCTTAGACTTTGTAATTTTATTAAACAATGAACTAATACCTTGTTTACTTACCTTGATAAGCTTGGATGAGAGAAATCATCCAACCTCATCTTTGTATGCATTGCATGATGTGATCTCGGGTTGTGTGGGCTAACCCATTACTATAGAGTTACTGTGGATAAATGATCTCTGGATAATATATCCTACTTTGAGGCTAAAATAAATCCATCCCGCCAAAACCCAAAATAGGATGAGGTAATTCATCCTAAATGACATATTTTTTTAAGTTTTGTTAGGGTCATTTTGGGAAAAATTAAATATTTCTGCAGGTTTAATTCATATATGTAAACAAATAGGCTAACTTATCTTTCAGCATTTCTCAATTAATCCTATAAGTAAATATTATATTCAAATTATAATTTTATCACTATCTTTATATTCATCACACATTTGATTCCAACACGCTGTACGTTTGGTTTCATTTTCGAAGCCCATTTTCACATTTTCTACTATTTCAAAAATGAAACACATAATTTTTTACACATTTTCACCCGACATCATTTTATTTTCATTTTCAAAACACATTCTCTAATAACATATATATCTTCTTCCAATAACAAATATATCTTCATTCTTTATTCCATTATTTTTATCTCTCTCCACATATACCTATTAAAACTAATATAATTATTACTTTTCCAATAATCTATTCAAATACAAATTCATTTTCAACTCATTTTCATTAACTAATTTTCTAAATTTTAAAAATACTGAAAATAGAAATTGGAAATGAAAATAAAACCAAATGGGCACAGGGTTTTCCAAATAGCCTACTTTATTTGGGCTAGCCCATTTCTTTCTCAAAACTCTACCGTAGGGCTGTCAACGGGTCGGATTTAGATCGAATCTGTCATATCCGAATCCGATTAACAAAATTTACATCCGAATCCGACCCAAAATCCGATAGGATATTTGTTAATCAGTATCATATCCGAATCCGATGGATATTTGAAATCCGGTTAAAAAATCCGATCCGATTTCATTTTTTTTCTTTCTTGTTTTTTCCTTTTAAATTTTATAAAAATATTGTATGTATAAAGTAAATATATGTCATATTTGAATTTTTAATAACTTTTTATTATATATTAGTGAAAAAGTTAAATATTTGAATATTAAAGTCCTTTTTCACATTATATTAATGTATAGATATGCTATTATATATTATTATATTTGATATTTTATCAATATCCCTCTTATTTTTTAGGTTAAAAAACTCAATATTAATAATATAATATAGATATTAGGTCAATATAATATATAGATTTTATTTTAAAATATTATTAATATTATATATAAGAGTATTAATTTAATAAAAAATATTAAAATTCGGATTCGAATCTTTAACGGATCGGATTGCTTAATTCCATATTCGATCCATTTATTTCGGATTTTGAATATTTATAATCGGATCTGATCCATCGAATATTTTAATCGGATAAAAATTCTAAAATTTGGATCAGATTCAAATTGAATTCGGACTAAAATTCGATCCATTGACAGCCCTACTCTACCGAAGTCTTTATTTTAGTGTTGAAAATAATTCGCAGATTTATTATGCAACTTTTCCCGATATGCCAAACATGCAACTGTTAGTGGTCCATTTATCATGGACGCCGTGTCTTCTTTACTTCATTTCGAAGAGAGAAGAAAATTAAATCACAAATAAAATAATAAAACCCTCTCTCTCTTTCTCTCGCCACGGCCCTCACTATCGTGACTTCTCCACCCCCTGCGCCACCGCCACCACCGCCGCGGCGGTGACAGCTTCATTTCCCGCAGATCCCTAATTCAGCTAAAACACACACAAAGACACCATCGAAAACACGCACAATGTCTTACAGCGACACGATCCCGCTGCACGCGAGCTCCCAATCGGATATCGACGAGATCGAGAACCTCATTAATTCCCACCCCTCCTCCGTCCTCCCAGCTCGCCCCCCTTCCCCTCCACGCGCCTCCATCCCCGTCTCCTCCACTCCAGCACCTCCCCCCTCCTTCATCCCCTCGAATCTTCCCCCGCCCGCAGCTCCCAAACCCACCCCCGTCCCCTCCATCTCACCCACCGTTCCCGCCGTCTCCGTTCCTAGCCCCCCTATCCCCCCTCCACGTGGATCCATCACTTCCAGTGGCAGTATTGCAGCATCGGGGTTCGGGTCGTCTCCAAATACTCTGACGGAGCCTGTTTGGGATACCGTTAAGAGGGATTTGTCGAGGATCGTCAGCAATTTGAAGCTGGTTGTTTTCCCCAATCCATATAGGGAGGATCCGGGAAAGGCATTGAGGGATTGGGATCTCTGGGGACCCTTTTTCTTCATTGTTTTCCTCGGCCTCACTCTCTCATGGTCTGCTTCTGTTAAGAAGGTTAGCTGGATCGATATTATTTCGTTTTGCCTGACTGATCACGAATGCATTGTGATAATGTGTGCGCACCATACTGTCTATTCTTATACAAGGCTGGGACGGAAATTATGTACATGTCGGTGGCTTCTGCTGGAAATGACCTTTGTGGAAGTATGATTGACATTATCATGAGAGTTCCATAAAAATTCTTTTTATAAGCTTCAGAAGAATACTTCGGCTTCGTAATTGGTTTGATTTTATGTGTACGGGCAAAATGGTCTTGTACTAATAAAGATGTGAATCATGTGATGATTATACTTGTTTCTGGTGAGAAATTTATTACCACAATGAGAGAAATCAAAAGAAAATTAGGAATGCAACTATGAAAGTAAACTTGGGACTTGATATCCTAGAAACATGGTGAAACTGGAAACCTTTTGTCATTGGTGATTAAACTTTATAATCTTTATGGCATGCTAAAAGTGTTTGGCCTTAGAAATAGAAACTAAAATTGAAATCATAATAAGTTTCTGATAGCCACGGGACATGTAGGATTTGATTATTATATTTAAAGAGCAAAACATGGCATAGATTCTTAAATCACACTTTTCTTGATTCATTTTTTTTTTCCTGGAAAATAGTATTATCAGAAATCCTTTATTCATTAGTTGCTCTGTATGCTAGTTACCTCATATGAACATAATTTTGTCATTTTCATTTTATTTTCTGTTGTTTTCTAATGAATTTAGCATGCATATAATTATGGTCCAGAAAATGGTTATAAGATTTCTTTCATTTTTTATTTTTTTATTTTTTTGATTTATTGAGACTTTTATGTGATGATGAGGCAATGGGTTAGAAAGTCATCTAGATCATGCCACTAAAATGTGTTTAAGTTTGATTCAAAGTTGGAATTAACATCATATATGTAGTGGTTTATTAATAGTTTATGAAGTCAAATGCTGATAACCCTAGGCCTCACTGGCAATGTTGGCATGGCCAACTTTCATTTGGAAAAACATAATTGAACCATTCAGCAATTTGCTTGGGAGTTTGTCCAAATGGTTTCTTCAATATTAAGGGCTCTCCATGTAGACTGAAAAGAGCTTTAGATGCCTGCCGAATAACCATGGACTTCATTCCCTGTCTGAATCTCAAGTTTGGAATTTTCCTATACATTAGTATGTTGTGAACTTGTAACCTAGTGGATTCTTAATTTGTCTCGTTAGTGACAGTAAGAATAGGAAGCAGAAGAAATCGTAGGTTACTCAGAAGAATGAAAATAAGAAATTGGAGATAACCACTAGCTATTTTGAATTCGTGATTCTTTTTAAATATTCGGATGTGGATATAATTGACTGAAAACATATAGATGATTGAGCTTTTAAGCAGGAGCAATTCGGATAGAACCTTGACTAGGAATAGAAATAATGAAAAAATTATATTCGCATTGAATGCAAATGCTTTCATATTTCATTGTGCTTTGTGTAAGGACATTTGTATAAGTCTTTAGGGTGTTTGTGATGTACTATATTTGAGTCGTAGCTGAGCTTGAGGTTAATGACTTACTATTTGTCTTAGCTGGATGAGCACCTATAGGAATTGAAGTTTTAACTTCTTTTGTGTTTTCAAATTGCAACCACAGATTGCAACTGTTTTTTCTCAATAAACAAGCACGCCTGTATTCATATGTTTGAGTCTTCTTTTTCTTCATACAATTCTAATGCTGCTTTTGATCTATTCAATGTTATTATGTCCTGTGAAAGAATAATGCTCTAATATACAACTTGGGTAGTTTACCATTAGTTCTGTTTCTAATCCCCTCTTTTTCCATTTTGGAGTAATAAAAAGCCACAACCTTAGAGAAACTGTATTCCTTTTGCTCAAGTTCCTTGGTTTGAAGTGGATTAGAAATTTTGGTGAAAGTTGAAGCAAGAGCCTTTGTTATGGAAGCTGGAAAATACTGGTTTCCCAGTCATGGCACACACTTTAAGTAAATCTTTGGAAAGAATATATATATTTTCAAAAGAAAGAAGGGTGAAGGAAAACTGTGTTAACTTTGTGTCACACATTACACCAGGAAGACTAGGCTTCAGGCATCACATAATATTTGATTGAAATAATCTCTCTTTCTGGACCCATGGCTGAATGAATACATCAATTTTAATTATGTCTTGCAGTCTAGACTGGATGGTGGCAAATGCTTCTCTTTGCAGTGCACTTTTCATGGCTCATTTCTGAATTTCTATATTTTGATTAAATTAGGTAAGTTTTGTTTCGGACTCGGTAAGATTGTCAAATTTAGTGAAAGGTACTTGTGATAAGTCGATAATAAGAGTTTGGCATTGCCTCTCAAATCTGTAGGATAAAGTAAAACAGTCAAGTGAATGAAAACTTGAATACTTATCAAACAAACCGATATTGATAAAGTTCCTTTGCTTCTTTTCATTGTTTCGCAATTCTTTTGTTGAAACTTAACACGCATCAGCTCAATGTGTAATTATTGGCCAGTGATCAGGATTATGGCTCAAAACATTACATAGAAATTTTCTCTGTTGGAACTTTGATGTTCTTGCCTTCATCATTTTGATGTGTTTGGGGTTTCTTGAGTGCAAAATAAGTTAGCCATAATAAGTATGTGATAATTGTTTATTGAGCATCCATGAGCAAGGAAATAGATTTGTCCTAACAAGGGACATGAAATAGATATTATTTCCTTTTACTTGTAAATCATGGAAATGTCTTTTCCATTACAACTCAGTTCAAAAGATTTGCGTTTTGTGGATCTAAAATTATATGCCTTATCTAGGATAATTGAAGAAGGTAGAAATGGTGACATGGTTTCTTGGACTTTCCTTTACTGCAGGATTAATAACAGCATTTATCTTAGTAGGTAGTAGGTACATTTTCCTCATTGTTGGGTTGTGTAATTGGCTAGTCAATAACAACATTGAATAGGCCAAGGATGGGAATGTGCTGGGTCTGCAGCAGTTTAGCAAAACCAAATCTTGCCCCACTGACCCCTGCACATATCCAGGGCCCACCCCAGCTCAACCAGACTTGTCCAACCCACAAACCCGTTAGATTCATTTATTTCCTTGAAATCTAATGACCATCTAAAATCCCATCAAGAGATTAGTTATCTATCTAAATACCCATTAACAAACCATAATAAGGGAAAAAGGTAGCATAAGGTAAAAGGAATGTGCTTTTTCAAGCTTGGCTGCTATCAAGTAAATTCCTTGCATTTGCTTGGCGTTGAGGTTCATGAAAGATAGAATTCACTTGGTCCATTTGCCGTGGCAAATAAACTCAGCAGGGGAAGAGCTACCACAAGAACGATGCATTAGCAGAAGTGCAACCAGAGGTTATGGAAAAAATTTCAATTATACACACATTCAAAGTACACTTGATCATACTGGTTGGGCTTGGCTTGGTTTTGCTGAACCTGCACCCTCGACCTGAACCCAGTCGGGCTCAGAAAACGAAAATCTGTAACCTGTCCTGAACCCTGTTAATCATCCAAAACCTGCACCAAATAGGGTGGGTCCAGGTTTGACTTGAACATATTGCCATCCCTAAGTGTAGATCTTTATACCAATGTTTTACAAAGCTTGGGGTAGACCCCGGAGGTGGGGTGCTCAAAGGATGCCTTGAGGCAATACTAGCTGGTTTGTCCTATGTGGCATATGCTTGGGTGCATGGGGGCTGGGCCATTTGCCTTTTGCACCTGGAGGCATTTCAAGTCATTGGCATGTCTAAAGAAACTTGAAAGGGAAAAAAGTAATCTATCTTTAAAGGGTTTAATTATCTAAATTTGGGATAAACAACTATGTTAAAGTTAAATTTACGAAATCAAGATAGATACAATCAAGAAACTGTAAAAGGAGAAACTTTCTTCAACAATTTCTCACTTTTAATCTTCTTTGAAATTTTTTATCCTTTTTTTCCTTAACTATTCTCAAGCTGCTTATTGATTTTGGATGAATTTCGTTGGTAATTTGCTTAAGAAGTTCTGTTTTTGGCTAATGACCTTCTGATGTTGTATTGTCTTCCAGTCTGAAGTTTTTGCTGTTGCATTTGCACTGCTCGCAGCCGGTGCTGTAATTCTAACCTTGAATGTATTGCTGCTGGTAATTTCTTCTCCTTTTACCTATCACTCTCTTCCTCACACACAGACACACAGACCAGAGCAAGTACCTGCAATGAATGTATACACATGGCGTGGCCCATTTTCTGTGCTAATTACTGCAGCATTTCTAGAAACTGAGTATGTAACTTTCCTCTACCTTTTTGTGCTTCATGATTTACATGTGTGTTTCCTAGGGCGGTCACATCATTTTCTTCCAGAGCCTCAGCCTTCTTGGTTACTGCCTATTCCCTCTGGACATTGGTGCCTTGATTTGCATGTTAAAGGATAATGTTATCATTAAACTAGTTGTGGTTGCCGTTACATTAGCATGGAGCTCATGGGCTGCATATCCATTCATGAGTACTGCCGTCAACCCAAGGAGGAAAGCTCTTGCGCTCTATCCTGTCTTGCTTATGTATGTGTCTGTGGGTTTCCTCATCATCGCCATTGACTGATGAAACTTTAACTGATCAAACTCTTGTGGAACAGTTGGCATTAGATATATTGATCATATTGATTCCAGTCGAAGTTTTGCTTCTATTTGGACAGAATGCTGTAATTTGCGGTGGTTGTACGTAATATTCTTTTTTATGATTTTACAAAATCGGCTACTAAAGTTGTTAAATGAATTGTATTGGTCAAGTTATGAACTTTTGCTTACTAGACTAGTTGATAGCAAGACAATTTTTTCAGTAGGGATTTGTGGAAATCTTGTTTGTATAATAATCATAGTTTAGTACCTGCAAAAGCGCGCTTGGAAGCGTTCTCATTTTTAGCTATTACAGTTTCCATTTGGGTGTTTTATGACTTTTCTTTCCTTTTTTGAGTGAGTGGACAAATATATATTAATCATTATTTGAATTTCAAATTCATTGAATAGAAAGAGTTATATATTTGTCAACATATTATAATGAATTAAATAATTAAAATATAAATAGGGAAATAATCCATATTAGCGAATTTTGAATTCAAAGCATTTTTTACCATATATACTCTGTGGGGGGCATTTACAAAAAATTTTGAATTTTTTTTATTTACATACATGCATGTTGGATGTTCGTTAGGTTTGAATTCTCAATTCTATATTTTATGTTCAAATTTCTATCGTTGGATCAAAAATTACTTAGCATAAATCTATAAGTGGAAGAAAATCTTTGGTAATGTTTGGATATGAATTATGTATTTTGGATATGTTTTAGGAGTGGGGTTGGGGAATGTGAAATTTGTGTTGGGAATGTGATGTATATTTGTTTATGTTTTGGGATGAGACAATTTCTTCTGTAGCAGGCAAATCAATGTTTTTTTATTGAATTTTTTGGGTGAAAATGGAATTAAATAATTATTTTTATTATAAAAATAATAATAAAATATATAATATATATGTGATGATTGGATATGATTTTTTTAAATCATAAAATTAAAAATAAAATATTATGATATATGTAAATGTATATGG
Source organism: Jacaranda mimosifolia (assembly GCA_018894105.1). Classification (NCBI taxonomy): domain Eukaryota; kingdom Viridiplantae; phylum Streptophyta; class Magnoliopsida; order Lamiales; family Bignoniaceae; genus Jacaranda; species Jacaranda mimosifolia. The sequence continues at coordinate 55,208,571 of CM032117.1, forward strand.
AATTTTTAATAATAAATTAATTGATTTGGAAGGGTATTTTGGAATTAATAGATTATTTTGACAAAAAATTAAAATATATGTTAGGTTACATTTTGCCAAAACAAATTTGTTTTGGCAAAATGTAACCAAACATAGCTTTTGAGTTTGGGATTACAGAATAAAATATAAAAATATTTTGTTATTAAATTAGGCGAACATTTGTCGTGTAGTCAATTCATCTAATAATACTAATTTGTTTTGGCAAAATGTAACCAAACATAACTTTTGAGTTTGAGATTACAGAATAAAATATAAAAATATTTTATTATTAAATTAGGCGAACATTTGTCGTGTAGTCAATTCATCTAATAATACTATCCCCCTATGTTTATGTATGAGGTTAATTACAAAAAATTGAGCATTTTTAATTATTACTCAATAGTTTCAAGGAATGGATAGGTAAGGTGCATTTGAACTAAATCCGATCATGAAAAAGTAGGGGAGAGTGAGTAGGTAAAATCAAATGAAAGGATCAGACTTCAGAAAGATTGAAAATTAATTCAGTCCAATCAAATCCTGAATCTTTGTGGAACCACTACTCACCAAACATTTTGCCCCCATCCTAAAGATTTCCTTTGTTTAGGAATAATGGGGGATTGCTTTTTTCGTTTTCTTTTACCATTTTTTTTTCCTTTTACCAATGAAAAACTAATCTTGGGCCAATATATTAAGTAACATTAAGGACTTTTTTATAAAAAAATTGTAAAAAAAAAAAAAATTACAAAAATACGGTACTATTCACGGGTTTTACATTTTTGTAGTAAGTTGCAGTCACAGACTGCAACTTTCAACAGTGATCACTGTTCACTTTTTTTTTTTTTAAATTTTTTTATTTTTTTTGTGCATAAATTATTTTAGGGTTTGTTCTTCTATATTTTGAAAAAATATTTTTTAACCCCCCAAAATATTTTAAAACGCACTTACGTTCTCCAATATTTTTCCCAAAATACTCTAATTTTTGATCAAAAAAATTCTATTATAATGCATCCAAAAACCCTACACCCTAAAAAGCACACCTATCATCTCATTTTCTGATTCCATCTTTCATATCAACCATTCATTTATTCACTTATATATACATATATATACACACACACATATATTTTATATATATAAAAATATTAAAATTTTGCCTTTTAAAAAATTCTAAGACTTATATTTACCAAAAAAATATTTAATGTAATAATTAATTAAAAATATTAAATGCCTTATTAATTTTTTTAAAAAGTTATTCTAAATTTTTTTTTCAAAAGAAATATTAGTTTAATAGTAATAAAAACCTTTGGTTCATTTTCATTTCATTTGATACGACTCAGGTAACTCTTTCTTTCTCTTCCTCCCTCTCCTCCTCCTCTCTTCTTCATTTTTTTTTTCCTTTTTTTATGCTTCTTTGGTGCGGCCGGCCGGCGGGGCACTTGCCGGTCGGCCGGCTGGCCGCACCTGGCTGGTGCTGGTGCTGGTGCTGCTGGCCAGCGGCCGGCCAGATCTGGATCTCCTTATTTTTTTTATTTTTTATTTTATTTTAAGTAAAATAAATAAAATGATAGTTTGGGTTATTGTTTCAGGTTTGAAGGGTATATACTTGTGTATTATTTCGCTTGATTGATGTAAATTTTTTAATTATGCTAAAATTTAATTATGTTTTAGTTATGTTCATTATGTTTTGGTTAATTATCTCCATTAATTAAAGTTTGATTTATGTTTTAGTTATATTAAATATGTATTATATAATTTGTCTCAATTAGTTAAAATTTATTTATTTTTTAGTTAAAATTTGATTTATGTTTTAGTTTTATAAATTATATTTCAATTAGTTAAAACTTAATCATTTTTGAGTTGAAATTTGATTAACGTGTTGGTTAAACTCAAATAATAATTTTTTTTTATATAATAATTTGATTTAACAGAAATAATAATTTATGTTTTAGTTAGTGAGATAATCCAAATATAAAAACATATAAAACTAACATAAAATGTAATCCAAATATAAAACCAAGCACGCTGCTGCTCGGTGCTGCTGCTGGCCAGCACCAGCACCAGCCAGATGCGGCCGACCGGCCGACCGGCAAGTGTCCCGCCGGCCGGCCGCACCAAAGAAGCATAAAAAAAGGGGAAAAAAAAATAAAGAAGAGAGGAGGAGGAGAGGGAGAAAGAGAAAGAAAGAGTTACCTGAATCGTATCAAATGAAATGAAAATGAACCAAAGGTTTTTATTACTATTAAACTAATATTTCTTTTGAAAAAAAATTTAGAATAACTTTTTTAAAAAATTAATAAGGCATTTAATATTTTTAATTAATTATTATATTAAATATTTTTTCGGTAAATATAAGTCTTAGAATTTTTTAAAAGGCAAAATTTTAATATTTTTATATATGTAAAATATATGTGTGTGTGTGTGTGTATATATAAGTGAAGAAATGAATGGTTGATATGAAAGATGAAATCAGAAAATGAGATGATAGGTGTGCTTTTTAGGGTGTAGGGTTTTTGGATGCATTATAATAGAATTTTTTTTATCAAAAATTAGAGTATTTTGGGAAAAATATTGGAGAATGTAAGTGCATTTTAAAATATTTTGGGGGGCTAAAAAATATTTTTTTAAAATATAGAAGAACAAACCCTAAAATAATTTATGCACAAAAAAAATAAATTTTTTTAAAAAAAAAAAAAAAATGAACAGTGATCACTGTTGAAAGTTGCAGTTACAGACTGCAACTTACTACAAAAATGTAAAACCCGTGAATAGTGCCGTATTTTTGTAAGTTTTTTTTTTTTGTAATTTTTTTATAAAAAAGTCAACATTAAGTCCTCATCAACCAAGCGGGTCTTGGGCTATTGATATAAGTTTTACAATAAAGTATAAGACGAGGGTTTGAATTTAACACACACTTGATATGGACGTATACTAACTATCAAAATTATGTCTATTTAAAAGGGTCTTAACAATAATGGATTCATAATAAAATAGTCTTAAAAATTATGTCACATTTATATTAATCTAACTCGTTTCTAATAAAAAAACAAAATGTAATTAGTAGAAATCCAATTAAAAGTATAAAATTCCAACACCAAATTATGTTCACTTAATCCAAAAGTACCTAAAATTAAACCTTCCCCTTAGTAGCATCTAAATAAACATACTAAATTTGTATTACTACTACTACTATGAATAAGAAGAATTAGAGAAGAAGAGGGGTAGAGAAAAAAAAAGAATACTTTTTGCACATTTCATCATTGTATTGGAAATTTTTTTTGCCCCTATTATACTCCAATTTGATAATTTTTTCTATATGTTCAGAGTTGAGTTATAAGATTTGACAACAGATCTAAGAATTAATTTACAGACGCTTTACGTTCGATCATTCTTCCATCTTACCGTGACTGCTAACATAAAATTAGAGGATGCTTATATCCTAGACACCGTCATTACTTCCTCTCCCAAAAAAGAAATTCACTACCAATAGGCCTTGAATTAAATCAATCGAATTTTCCAATAATTACTGGACCATAAAATCACAAAACATTTGAAACATACATAAATTATGATTAAATCCAACAGTCTTTAAATTGGAACTTTAAATAAATAAATAAATAAAGTTGTGTTGCTATTGGTGGGGGCCGTGCAGTACAGCACAGCACAGTCAATTTCAAAAGGGCAAAAGGACAATTGTTAGGTATGCGTAATATGATAGGGAGAAAAGCATTTAGGAAGTCAGAAGTTAATTTAATTTCTGATAGCCAAACAGAGACCAGCGTGCGTTATATAAATGCTTTGCTTGCTTGCTTCTTTCTGACTTGTGACCTTTTTCAATTTTTTTCCTTTTCTTTTTAATTAATTTCTTTTTGCCTGTCTGGTACAACTTTTGTCACACTTCTTTAGATTTGCGTACAAGTCATGTTAAAACCTCAGAAGCACAAAACCCCAGAAACCTGTAGAAAATTCTCGAGCGTACGTAGAAAAATAAATGCATCGTGGGGTATTTAATATGGCATCAGAACTATACAAATATCTATATATTTTTTGGAAGGCTTTTGGATTCATTTCAGGGCTTATTAATGCATCAAATATTTTAATTTATAAAATTATAACATCTTATTTGGAAGCCTATAAATTTTTCTTGAAAAAGAAGTATTAAGGCAATGTTTGGTTATGTTTTTTTGTGTGATTTTAATATGTATTTTGAGAGAATGAATATTGAAAGTGATATTGGAGAATGTGAAAGTTGTGTTGGAAAATGTAATGAATTTTTTGTTATATTTTGGGGAATAATTAAAAATTAACTTTGGAAAGTTTTGGTACATTTGTTTATATTTTGGGAGAAGATATTTTTTTACTGTAACAATCAAATTAATAATTTTTTGTTGAATTTTTAGGGTGAAAGTGGAATTGAGTTAGGTTTTTATTATTAAAATAATAAAAAAATATATATGAGATATATATAATATATGTATGTATATATTAAAAAATGAATAAGTTTTGGGGATAATGAATGATAGAAAGGGGTATTTTGGGAAAACTTTGTTAATTTTTTAGAGGAAAAATGAGGGTATGTTTGATTATATTTTCCTAAAATAATTTTATTTTGAGAAAATATAATCAAATATTCTCTAAATATTTTATGACATTTTATATGCTTTTTGATATTTTGCAAGCTCGCCAAATATCATATAAAACTTTATTTCGATACAAGAAAGCTCCCATCCAATAATGAGATATCCTGTATAAGAGGTGGATCTCAATCGCTCGTTTATTTTTTTTGAATTTTTATTTATTTATTTATTGATCATTTGATGCCTTTACATAGATTCATTGAATTTATTCATCATAGTATTATTGTTTGGTTATAATTTTCTATTTGTCTAAAATTTGTGTAATTTTATTAAGATTTATATTTATCTTATGAAAACTTTATTATCGTATTATACATACACATATATATATACTCACTGATAAAAATAACAAATATATTTGAAGCAATAAAAAGACTAATAATACTAATGCATAGGGTCAACACACACCATTATTGATTTTCTCTTAATTAGAAGAAAAAATAAATACTTAGTATCTGTTTTCTATATTCATCCAATCTCCAACAATAAAAATTCAAACAAAATGTTAGTGAACATAATTGTGAATATTGTCTCATTCATACAAATGAAGGCTCTGAAATTGTCTTATCCCACAGAAAGTTGCAATACTTATTGTCTTAAAGTTTTGGATTATGTTTTCATTTTCATTTTCATTTTTTTTAGTATTTACAAAATTTAAAAAGTAAGTTAGAAAAATGAGTTGAAAATAAGTTTGTATTTAAATAGTTTGTTGGAAAAATATTATCATATAAGGTTCAGTGGATTGTAAGTGGAGAGATATAGTAATAATGAAATGGTGAGAGAAAATATATATTATTGGGGAATATATTTTGAGATGAAAATAGATTCAATTTTTGATGAAATGGTGATATGTTGTTGATAATTTATTTTCAAATAATAAAAAAGGATGAAAATAAATTTAAAAATATAAACGAACATGCTCGTATTATTTTAGGGAAGATTATTGAGTTCTAAATACTGTGGAATTAGATCAATGACCTGGTTCAAAGGAACTTCTATTAGTATTAGATAGACTTACATATATTTTGTAAGAGTATTGTGCGAACAATTGTCATTTCGCATGCAAAATTTGGACTCTTGTTTGAAATTAGAACCTAGCCAACTCAACCAGTACCAACAATAACTATTATGTTATTTTTTTTCACTAGATAGTTCTAGAGAAAATACAACAAAAACAAAGGAATCAAAACGTGTTTAGCTCAATAGAGATAATCACAATCTGTAAGCAATGAGAATTTTTTACTTTGCTGGGATTTAAGAACCTAAAAATATATAAATCAGAAAGAATTTTTTGAAAGGAAAACAAAGCAAAAAAATGGACCAAATACAAACAAAAATTATTGGGAATGTTTGGTTATATTTTCCCATAACGACATTGGTTTGGAAAAATATAACCAAATATATTCTCATTTTTTTGTTTAAAACACACATTTTTTAATATATATATATATATATTGTATATATTTTATTATTATTCTAACATTAAAAAATCACTCAATTCCATTTTTACCTCAAAAAACTCAATAAAAAGCATTAATTTGACTACTACAATAAAAAATATTTTTCCCAAAATATAAACAAACATACCAAAAATTAACTTTCATATTTTATAATAATTCATTCTCCCAAAATATATAATAAAATCACAAAAAATATAACCAAACATTGCCATTATTTTTTTAAATATAATTCTGTTTCTTCACAACCACAACAGTGTCCTATTTTTAGGAATAAATGACTTTTTGCCATCTATCTTGGACAAAGGTAGTTGGGGAATAGGAATTTATTACTGTCTTAATCAAAGTCATTTTTCTTTGCTCTTTCGTGTTGGGGTTAGGAGATGTTTTTCTATGTTTCCAAAGGTCTCTACATTAATTATCTGACACTTTGTCCCCATTATTCAGGTGAAGTAAAAATAAAAAAATAAAAACTAATAATAATAATAATAATAATAATAATAATAATAATAATGAGATACCCTTTTTAGAACTCATAACTCAAAAAATAAAAGCAAATAATAGTAATAGTAATAATAATGGCATTAAATGTTGGAATGTTAGGTATATTTGATAAAAAGTGACAAAGTAAATAAACTCATGTTTATTAAGTACAAGTCCTGGTAAAAAAAAATGTTAACAATAAATACTAGTGAAGTACCACCTTCCCTAAAGTTGTCCTGCGAATAGGATTAATTTCTAATTTCATTTTCTTCTATTCTTATTCGAATTCCAAATTAGAAATCAGCTGTTGATGGGTCTGATCGTTACTGTTCCGACACTATTTTTTTTATATATTTTTTTATAATGTGTTTAAATGTGAAAATATACAAAATCGAATTCCAAACTAAATGGGAAGGGCACGTCAGTCAAGCAATTCTTTTTTTTTTTTTTTTAGAACAAGGAAGCAAGTTGAAGATAAGTACTGTAGTGGTTGAAGAATTTAATTAATTATGATAATAAGCACCTGCCCTATCCCTGATCTAGCTGTTTTAGCTTTACAAATCAAGGCTAATAAAAAGACATTTTTTAATTCACCAAAATATAAATAACTAAATAAAATTGTCTCTTGTCTTAAGTCCTTTCATACACAGGCCAAAACGACAGCACAAAACCCATCATAACAAACCTACACTATACCCTAATTTAGCTTTCTAGATCATCACAAGCCACACTCTCTCTCCCCCCCCCCACCCCCCTCTTTTCTTTTTTCTTTTTCTTTATATTATATTATTTAAATATGTATTCAACTAACTTAATGAAATGTTGTGTTTAATTATCTTTTGTTATATACCGTCACTGTCTTTATGCTCGATGGTGATATAGTGGACCACCTGGTCCACCTTGGATGAGAGTCAATACTAAGGGGCCGTTTTGATTTGTTTTTTGGATGTGTTTTTATTCTCTGATAAAAAATAATAATAAAAAGATAGTTATAAGTGTGTTTTTTAAAATAAAATGATTATGTATGATTAAAAATGAGTTGTATTTGGAAAATATAATATTTTATATTAAAAGTCGTGTAAATATGAGTAGGAGAAAATGAAAAATGAAAATGGAGAGAGAATGTAATAGTGTGTTTGGAAAAATGTGTTGAAATGAAAATGTCTGAAAATATGAAAGAAGTTGAACACTTTTTGTTTTAATTTCAGTAAAAAATAAAAAAGGGCTTTAAAAACAAAACCAAACGGGCACCAACACTCCAGTCCTTTAATTTCAACATTTGAAGGACCTTGAATATATTGGTAGAATATGTCATGATTTAAAAGTGAAACAAAAAGACCGAGAGTCTCCTAAGGGAATGCGTATAGATATAGTAGGCATGGTAAAAATTTGAATAAGTACAAACAAGTAGAAGAAATAACTGATAGCGTTGAGCGCTCTCTTGACTGCTAATGGGCCATGTGGAAGCATTAATTTTGCCAAATTAAAAAGTGATACGTATAAAATAATATATTAGTTATTAATTTAAATTTTTTTATTTATTTTGAAATTTATTAAATTTAATTTTAAAAGATAAATAGTTAATTTTAATTAATGCTCTAATATTTATTTTATACACAAATATTATTTCTTAATATTTGATATTATCTTATAAAAAAAATTACCCTCAAATAAGTTTAAATTAATTTAGAAGTCTCTCATTAAGCATCTATATGAAGGGGTGATCAAAGCTCATTCAACACACAACACAAATCCTAACAAGTGAAAGAAACTTTGAAGGGTCCAACCTTTTCAACAAATTGAACAAGATCCACATCATTCAAAGCGTTCTTTGCGAAGCTCATCATATTTTGAGATTTAATTCGAGATAAAGGTGCGAAACCCTCAAAATTAGCATTATTTTCTTCAAATCATATTAAGGTTCAATGCGTTCTTCATGAAACTCATTAAATTTCAAGATTATATTGAGAAGGGAAGAATGACAGTATTAGATTAGAGATTGAATTCATATTTAATAAATTTTAATTTTCTTTTATTTATAAATTTTTTTTTATCTTATAATTTTATTTATTTCAGACAAAAAATTTGTGGTTACAGGTCAAGCCGATACTGATGTGGATAAAGCAAGATAGAATATATCATACCTCATAGCAAGCGAAAAAAGAACTTGGGCCCCTAGTGCTAAGGGCGCGGGTTCGGGCTACCCGACCTGAGTGACTCGATGGAAGCGATCTAGTTGACGCGACCCAGTACTCAACTTGATAATGTACTTAAGGCCTAGATCATTAAACCCTTGGCACATGGCATAATCTAGCATCCCTAGCAAAAGGTCAGCAGTGCATATTCATACAAATGTTACCCTATAATTACTCGAGTTTTCATTCTAAAATATATTACAATTACCTTACAACCTATTTATTAACAAATCCTTATTGTTGGAACCCTTCCAGCACTCCTCTAACATTTATCTCTATATTTTAGGATATAGGACTCATAGTTCAACCACTCGGTGAGTGATAGAACACAAATAGACTGATTTGAAGTTTGAGCAATGCGACCTTGGAATGGATACGTCGACTATTTAGTACTCTGTAAAATAAGAAGAAATTATTCAACTAATTTCAAAAGTAGAGCACGTAGTGAAAAGAAAAAATGATTATATATGATTTAAACTCTAAGTTATGAGGAGCTTCAAGAGGATTAGCAATGTCCTTTTGAAGTCCCAAATGCCGTAGACTGGTGGTGGGTCATATATCCACTTGAATATGTATCAATGTAAATTATAAATTACTAAATAAAAATATATTAATATCATTAATTGAATTATTGATATAATCATATATAGTCTAAAAAAATTCACATCCTGCCATCCATTTGGATACACGCCGAAGTAGATTACAAATATCAACAACAGAACTCACATCATGTCACACAATTGCCTTGACATTTTGTTTTATAATTTCGTTTAAATAATTGAAAAACCACTTGGATAATACTCTTCGTTTTAAGTCGAGAGACATAAAGACACATCTTATTCCACTAAATTGCTAATAGAGGCACTCTTGGTAATTGAGAGGATGAAAATTAAGAAGTAATATATAGGAAATATTCATCTAATACCTAGATTAATTAATCTCCTAATTTCTGCGGAGAATAAAAAAAAAAAAAAAAAGAATTTCGTGCTCAGGGGAAAATTAAAACATATATTTTCTTTTCTTAGTGCCCATTTGGTTTTGTTTTTACTCTCCATTTTCAATTTCTCCAAAAAATGAAAATAGAAAGCTATCAGTATTTTCTCAATTTTCACATACATTCTCATTCTCAAATTATTTCCCCAACCTACTTTTACAACATATTTTTTCATATTCTCATTTGTACTATTTTTAATACAAAAATACATTAATATTCAAATATATTTTATTTTCAATCATATATAATTATTTTTTTTTTAGATAAAACATCCAAATAATATTTTGTTTTCAAATTTGCTTTCTTAACTAAACTTTCACCTTTTAAATTTAACAATAAACAAAAAATTGACTTTAAAAACATATTCAAATGGGATCTTATTACTAAACTTGAATAGAGTTCAGAAGCTGAGACGCTCTGAGCAATGTGCCTAGAAATTAGGCAATAATATCAAGAAAGATTTGGGTCAGAAATCATCATCAAAAGCTCTCATTGGTTTTAGTATTTTATTTCCCTTTATAATTTTTATTTTCCTCACAGAATATTTTTGACCTGGTTTGGGAGATTTTGTCCACTGCATGAAGCAAAGGGGCAAAAAAAAAGCCTAAAACTATTTCTAGTAAATCAAATGGTGCAGAGAAACCCATTAATGATTTGTTTTGCTGTTCTTTAACTGGGTTTGGATAAAAATAATTGGTCCAAAATGGAGCACTCTCCCCATCCATATCCCTTCCTCTGTCCACATATATACATACTATTCACGTGTGGGAAAACGTGTGATTGCGAGTTTAAATTGAAGTAATCTTGACTTTGTGGCACTAAATCTAACATAATATCTTCCCCTTTTGACATTGTATGGCTTGAGATTTGGTGTCAGCCTGTGTGGCGTTAAGCGCCGGTTTAGTTTTCAATCGTTTTTATGTAGTTTTAAAGTTGAAAAGTTAATTATAATTTAAAAATAAAAAGTAAAATTTTATTTAGATGTTTTATTGAAAAATAGTAATTAGAGTAAGTATATGATTGAAAAACTAAGGCAATGATTGGATATGTTTTTTATGTGATTTTAATATGTGTTTTGGGAAAATGAATGTTGAAAGTGATATTAGAGAATGTAAAAGTTGTATTAGAAAATGTAATGAATTTTTTATTATATTTTAGGGAATAGTTAAAAATTGATTTTGGAAAGTTTTAATATATTTGTTTATGTTTTGTAGGGAATTTTTTTTACTGTAGTAATCAAATTAATATTTTTTTTGTTGGATTTTTTGTGTGAAAGTGAAATTGAGTGGTTTTTTTATTGTTAGAATAATAATAAAATATATGTGATATATATATATATAGCACATGTACGTATATATTGAAAAAGGGGAAGTTTTGAGAATAATGAAGGATATGAAAGGGTATTTTAAAAAAATTATTTTTAGTGTTTTGGAGAAAAAATGGGTGTATTATGTTTCCCCAAAATAATTTGTACTAGAAAAACATAACTAAATATTCCCTAATTAATTTATGTATTTTTTATATTTAAAAAGAATTGTTTTTATAGAAAAATATTATATATGTTATTCATTTTAAAATAATAGTCGATACTTTAAGTTAAATCAAAATTGAATTTGATTGATGTAGTGATAAGATAATATGATAGGTTTAAAATAAAAATAAAAATAAAACATATTTTGAGTGTGATAATTAGAAGTTGATAATTTTTTTTTTAATTTTATTATAAAAAATAAAAATAAATGGTGAAAGCATAAACAAATGGGCTGTAAGGGTATCACCTATCAAATATCAATGGTTATATCTTTTCATACCATCGCGACTTTTCAAATGCCTTTCCATTTGCAATGTCCATATTCAATGCATAGCTTCCTCTTACATCTTTCCAAGGAAAAGGACAGTCGAGGAGGACAGTCAGTCGCTGCAACTGCAAGTACTTCTGTTGTAATAAAGCTTATACGGCCAACCAATGCTGAGACATCACTAAAATGCCACTCAAACGAAGAGCCTTTCCAACGATATATGACCATGTCGTATGTTATGCCAAGGACTCGTTTGGTTTTATTTTCAAAATTCATTTTTATTTTTATGTAATTTTAAAAGTTGAGAAAGGAGTTACGATTTAAAAATAAAAATAAGATTGTATTAAAATATTTTGTTGGAAAATAATGATTAAGTAAGTATATAGTTGGAATATTAGTTGATTTATATTTTTTATGTTAAAAAAATATTAATTTTTAAAATATATGTATATTATATTAATTTTAAAATGATAGTGAGTATTTTATGTAAAATTAAATTTGAATTTGGTTAATGTGAGAGTAGAATGATTATGCATGGCAACGGGCTGGTTTGGTCGAACCCGGGACCCACCCCCGCCTCCCATTCAGCCCTGAACCCAGTGGGTCTAAACTGTTTAACTCGATTTTTTATTTTTATTTTTTTTTTGTCCACGTGATTCACTCGTTATAATAGGAAAATCTAATCAAAATTAGTTCATGGAATGCCAAATTTAGATGAAGATTCCATGAAAAGAGTCATAAGTTTTTAAGTTTTTACTAAATTTATATGTATATATTAATATATTTAATTATTTATTATTAAATAGGCGCGAGTTTAGTAAAGCCCGTAACCCGCCCCGAACCCAATTGGGTCTTGAATATTTGGACCCAGTATCTGCCCTGAAACCCATTTAATTAGCCCCGAATTCGCCCCATTCGGGGTGGGTCCAAGGCGGGGCTCTAGATTTCCTGAATTCATTGCCATGCATAAGGATGATTGGGTATGTTTTAAAAAAATTAAAAATAAAAATAAGGAATATTTTGAGGAAAATGAATAGAAATTAATGGTTTTTAATTTTAGATTAATAATGAAAATGGAGATGGGGGGTTGAAAATGAAAACAAATGAACCCCAAGTTTATAACCCATAATAGTTTAGACAAGGTTGTCTTTATCTTCAAACTTTATGTAATATTTTTATTACTATTTAAAAATTGAAATCCATTAATTTCTACAAATTTTATTGAAAATATCATTTCTTAAATCTATTATATCATTTTATTATCAATCAATTAAATTTAAACTCAATTTTATATCAAGTACCAACTATCATTTCTAATCAATTAAATATACATATAATTCGAGAAAATATGTCTTTTAAGTATAAAAAACATAAACCACCTAAAATTTCCATCTCTATACCCAATCTAATTATTATTTTCAAACAAAACATTAAAATACAATCTCATCTTATATATTGTGTTTATTTCCTTCAATTTTGACATCTTCTCTTTTATTCACATTATAAAAAATAATAAATTAATTAAATATATTTACAAAAATATTTAATCATAAATTATTTACATAACATGTATTCATAAAGTGAGCTACAAAACCAAACAAGAAGAAATCCAAAATAAATTTCTCAACACTGTGGTGGTGTGCATTATTTATCTTTAGTAAATGCTTTCCGAAAAAATATAAGGGTAATGTTTGGTTACATTTTGTATATTTTGGATTATGTATTTTGGAAAAATAAGTTTTGGAAGTGGGGTTGAAAATGTGAAATTTGAGTTGGGGAATGTAATTGATGTTTATTTATATTTTGAGAAATAATTACATAATTATTGTGGAGAATTTTAGTATGTCTGTTGATGTTTGGGAGTAGACAATTTTTAATGTAGTAGTCAAATCAATATTTTTTTATTGAATTTTTAGGATGGAAATGGAATTGACTAATACTTTTTATTGTAAAAATATTAATAAAATATATAATATGTATATGTGATGATTGTATATAATTTTTTAATTGTAAAAATAATGATAAAATATTATGATATATATATATGTATGTATATGAAATTTTTGGTAAGAAGTCAATTAATTTAAAGAGGTATTTTGGATATTGATATTTAATATTTTGACAAAAAATCAACCCACATGTTTGATTACATTATGTCAAAAATAAATTTGTTTTGACAAAATATAACCAAATATAGCCAAGATGTTTTTAGAAGTCGGCAGGGGGAGTTTTCATGTGAAATGCGACCAAGTATTGCAGGGTCCCTTTCTCATAAGATTTCAATGCAACAGCCAGCACAGGCTCTCTCTTTCCATTCAAAAGCTCCATTATATATATCGTACCAGAAATCCAACCAGGAAATATTCACTCTATTGCACTAAATTCCAAAACTTACAACCCAACTTCAGGCCCCTTTTTCTGGTCACCCCTCACCCCTTTCTTACAACTTAACGTATACCTCCCTCTTCTACAATCTTCCAAAAATTCTTTCTGTTTTCTCCACCTACACACCTTACTCTCCTGTTTTTACTTGCTACTTTTTTTTTTCTTTCTTTCAATTTTTCTTATATATATATATATATATGTAAATATATTTGTATGATGTCGCACAAAAATAGAGTTGAAGTCCTTTTCAAAAATTGATGTAATATTAGACTTCTAATCTTGAGATATGCTTGGTAGAGTTTGAGCTCTATTTGTAAAAATGGTTGTCTTTGTGCTAATTAAGTTCTTGTTGTGATGCGACCCACTTGAATTAGGGAATTTATCTTGAATGAATTTAGATTAGTGGATTCATTAATTTTTAATTTAACAATTAATTTATTTTCTTATTTAATTTTTACTTTTTCCCCTTAAAATTTTAATTTCCCTATCAACACACACACACACACACACACACCTATCCTGCGAGCCTCTTCACTCTCACGATCTTTTCTTTAACCCCAACCCCACCCCACCCCCCACGCAATCATTTAATAAGACTTCCCTCAATCCTAACTTTTCTCCCCCCTCATAAATCATAATCTCCCTCCAAGATTTACATTTTTACATATAGTACCAATTCAAGATTTCGTGATCCATCAGTTTCTGTCTATAAATCCCGCAGAATTCATTGCTGCCTATTCTCATCATCGCCTCCTTTCCTTCTCCACCAGAGAACCAACCCCCTTTCTCTATAAACACTGTTTTTTCATTCTTTCTTACAACGTTCGGGGGGTGAACTATAAGGAAGGAACCGATGAAGGAGATTTGGACAACCATGGCGTCTATGATGGGCGTCTGGGCTTTCTGCCAAAGCATCCTACACACGGTCTTCCCACCAGAACTCCGTTTCGCTTCCCTTAAATTATTCCACCGCCTGTTCAGCTATTTCTCCTCCTACTGCTACTACGACATCACAGAAATCGACGGCGTCAACACCAACGAGCTCTACAACGCCGTGCAGCTCTACCTGAGCTCCTCCGCTTCCATCTCCGGCACTCGACTGAGCCTCACCCGGGGCCTCAACTCCTCCTCCATCACCTTTGGCCTCTCCAACAACGACCGCTTAATCGATTCCTATAAAGGGGTCACCGTCGAGTGGGAACACGTCGTCACTCAAAGGCAAGGGCAAACATTTTCTTGGCGTCCATTGCCGGAGGAGAAAAGAGGATTCACTCTGCGAGTGAGGAAAAAGAACAAACAGTTGGTGCTAACTTCTTATCTGGATTTTGTTATGGAAAGGGCTAATGAGTTGAGGAGGAAAAATCAGGATCGATTGCTTTATACTAATTCGAGGGGAGGGTCATTGGATTCGAGGGGTCATCCGTGGGAGTCTGTGCCCTTTAAGCATCCCAGTACTTTTGATACATTGGCTATGGATCCTTCGAAGAAGGCTGAGATTAAGGCCGATCTCTCAGATTTTGCAAATGGGGAGTCTTTCTATCAGAAAACTGGGAGGGCTTGGAAAAGGGGGTATTTGTTGTATGGTCCGCCAGGGACCGGCAAGTCTAGCATGATTGCCGCCATGGCTAATTATCTTGGGTATGATATATATGATCTTGAGTTGACAGAAGTGAGTACCAATTCTGAGTTACGGAAGTTGTTGATGAAGACTAGTTCGAAGTCTATTATAGTTATTGAGGATATTGATTGTTCGATTAATTTAACCAATAGGAACCAAAACGGCGGCGGAGGCGGAGGCGGAGGCGCTGGTAATGCCGGCGCAAGGAAGAATAGCTATGATGTGACCTCCCCGCCCGGCGCGAACGCCGCCGAGGATGGGGCAAACACGATAACACTTTCCGGGTTGTTGAATTTCACCGATGGATTGTGGTCTTGTTGTGGAAGCGAGAGGATCTTCGTCTTCACGACGAACCATATCGAGAAGCTCGATCCGGCATTGTTGAGGAGCGGGAGAATGGACATGCACATACACATGAGCTATTGTTCATTTCCAGCATTGAAAATTCTGTTGAAGAATTATTTGGGATACGAGGAGAACGATTTGCAGAAAGAGGTTCTGGAGCAGTTGGAGGCGGCGATTACGCCGGCGGAGATGACGCCGGCCGATATCAGCGAAGTCTTGATCAAGAACCGGCGTAATAAAAACAAGGCGGTGGAAGAATTGTTGGAGACGCTAAAGATTAGGGCTGAGAAGAACAGAATGAAAACAACGAAGAGGAATGGAAATGGGAATGAAGTTGAAGATGAAGAACAGGTAAAAAGGGCTTTGGAAAGTCCTAAAGAGGGCTCATCTGATCAATTGCAAGAAAATTGCAATAAATGTGAGGAAAAAGATGGTCATACTATTGAAGATGACGATGAGAAAATTCATTAATCCGTGGACCATTTATCGAAAATCGTGTTAGAATTGAGAGATTGGGATGTAAGAAGGTTGGCTAATCAAGAAGGTGGGGGAGCCAAAAAAAAGAAAAAAGAAATAGAAAAAGAAAAAAAGAATCATTGTAAGAACTATTCAATGCCATTTATTTTTGCTTCATGATAATGATTATTGATTTAGTACCAACTCTTTGGTGGTATCTCCTAACATTAGTTCACTTAGCATGTGGTTTGTTGTGTTAGTTTAGTTCAGAATTGTTTTCCTAGGCTAGCAACCATCTTATCTTTGCCTTTGGTATGATTCATATATTTGGTTTTTCACATGCTAATGTTGTATAAGTATGGCATAAGAGTTCCTTGTGTAGAACATGTTGGGAGTTTTTGCTTATGGTATAATACTTTGTTAGCTGGATTAGTTGGGATTGCACCTAGAGGCACATGGGGGGTTGTACTTTTCTTGGTTGGGGATACTTGGAAATTTAGATCAATTTTATGCAATTATTTTGACACTGACAATATGAAGCTCATTCTATCTCAAGGTTTTGGGGGCATCAAAGTCTTAGTAATACTATTATTGAGAAATGACACCTCAAGAAATATTGTTTAGCATGCTATTATTGTTTAGTGATCCATCCTTGGATTTGTGCGATTCTACAAGTATTGAAAAGGAAAGATGGGCTAACAATGTTGATTTTTTGAATGCGTGTGATGATTTGGAATCGAGATTATGTCCTACTAAAAGTTATAATTCAATTATCATTGAACCCCCATCCTACTATAAGTTAAATTAATACCACGCTTGTAACTCAAGCCTTTAAACCGTACAACAATAATTGTTAGATAATGTTTTTATTTTTCAAAAAATATTTTGAATTTTTTATTCTAATTATTATTACATCTCTTATTATACTTATAAATACATCTAAATGTACAAGATCCATAACCAAGTATTTATATAGAAAAAAAACATTGCCACTAAAGAAGGGAGAGGGGAGCCTCTACTGAGGTTAGGTTCTCTTGCGACTCTAGTTTTTGGTACATGCGTTCCGGGAATGCCTAATTTCCTTGAATCTTTGCTTGTCCCACCGGAAGAGATTTTATACATTTAATGTTCATCTATAGTATAAAAGAAAAAAAATAAAATATCAATCTTAATTACCTAAAATTATAACTAATAGCATTTGTGTAATTATAAAATGATTATTCAATCTTACTAAAAGTCGTAATTGTGTAGCTCCAAATTTTAAATTGAACAGTAATATTTTTATTTATTTATTTATTTATACACACGCACGTATATCAGAATTTCATTAAGGCTTGAACTCCTGGCCTCTAGGAGACTTATGTCATTTGGCCACTCGGCATCGTACAGTAATGGTTGAAGCACCACGTTTCAACTAAATTTAGCCTGAAAAACGATGTGAGACAACAATTGCTCACATGGGCCGGTAATAATTATTCATTTTAAAATTTGTATAAAATTGAGGGAGTTGTTCAAATGGATAATGGCAAAAACCAAAATGGGACTTGAAGAAAACACTTGGGAAACATCTTTAACAATATGAAGATACTCATGTTGGAATAAAGAAAGATTTAGGAGAAAAAGCAAAACTCCCCCTATGATGAGAAAAGTTGACACATTTTCATAAGTGGATTTGTCTTTGATGATTTTATTACTGAGTTGGAAAGTCAGATTTGCCTTTTCCATTTTAGCCCAAAGTAGATTAGTTCTTATCCTACGTGGTCTTGACAGCAACTACTACTTTGACAATCTTGTAAATATTGTCTGTGTGTGGCGCTTGGAAAGGAAAACCATTTTCTTTAATGTTATAATATTGTTGAGTGCTCCTGTCCTTCCACACACTGTAGCATGTATATATATAACTTTAATAATGTCAAATATTTTTATGTTTTGTTAAGTGATATCAATCTCCTCTATTATGTGAGAGATCTCGTATTCGACTCGAATTTGCATTATTGTGCATGTTATATGCATTTGATTATGTAGTTTGTACTTTAATTTACTTAATTTGAAAATATGATAATATTAACCTATTGAAAAGATAAATTTCGTTATTTTTAATGTTCTATCAAAATATATATATATATATATATTACGTTTTTATTTTAATTTTCTTGAGGTCATTCATTGGTTTTATAGTTGGTTGACATCATATGATGGCAATGTTTGAACTTGTTCACTATGTGCAGTTTTCCACTTCAGACTGCAATTTGGGATTGATGACATCCTTGTAATTCTTGTTTTGATTTGGACAAAGCTAATATTTATTAATTCTTGTATGGATTTTAAAAAATTACTATAATCAAGATGCAATGTACGTATTCAGATAGGGATGTAATCCCGTTTGGGATAAGCAGACAACAGTCGGTACAAATAAGAATTTTAATTTTTCAACTCGTACTTATGTAATTAGTAATATAGGATTAGAAGGTTGCGATTCGGAATTAAGGGAATGTTTGACTAAGAGGGGTGTTTAGATGAATTTATAAGCTCCTCAATATATTGAATAAGATGTTAAAAGATGTTTGATAATTTAATTTTTTTTAAAAAAAAAGTTATAAGATCTTGACATCCTAAAATGCTAGGATCTTATAAGATGTTAAGATCTTATAAATTTTATTAAAAAAAATAAAATGATTCTAATTTATTTTCAAAGTCTTATCAAGTTCTTTTGATTTTAACTATTTTAGTTGCAAAAGTGTCATTATTAACATCTAACAAGTTTACATTTTATTTTATTTTATATCCAGACAATTCAGTAACTTATTTTAAAAATAAGATCTAATATTATAAGATTTAAAAATATTTTACAAGATGTAGGAGCTTATAGATTTTTAAAATAAATTTAGCCAAACACACTCTAAGTTTATGTAACATAAAGATCTTATAAGTTCCTACATATTATAAGATGTTTTTGAAAAAATGACAGATTTTATTTTTAAATTAAGTTATTTAAGTTTTTAGATAAAGTAAAATCTTAAAACTTATAAAATATCAGTAATTACTTCATATTTAAAGTGATTAAAATCAAGAAACTTGTTAAAATTTTAAAAATAAGTTAGAATCTCCTTATTTTACTTAAAAAGGCTTAAAGGATCCCAACATTTTACTTTATGATCTTATAAGCTCTTTTTTTTAAAAAAAATAAATAATTACCAACGCTTTTTAATATCTTATAATCTTTTAAATATTTTAAAAAACATTTTGATAAGTTTATAAATTCATCCAAATACCCTCTACATCAAGCATCCCTGTATATATGAGATTAAAGTGTTACAGTGGAAATTAATTATGTGGTTGCAAAGTTAAGGAGATACTGAAATTACATCAAATAGTTGAATGATTATCCAAACCTTGCTCTCCTTCAGTTGTACTTTTAAAAAATAATTTTAATAGTTTAGTGATTGGCCATTTAATTTTTTATTATAAGTAATTTGTCTGGTTTTGGCTATTAAGACAAAAGCTGCTACAGATAACCGCACATCTAATCCTATGCTTCTCACTATTTTATGATGTGAAAATATGATGAGATGTTCTTACATTATCACTATTAAGACTCGTTGGGAAGTCATTTTTTTCGTTGAGAGAAATAGATACTTCTTTTGAACTGATTTTTTATTTTGCATTTGAAAGACATATTTATTGCCACGGTCTTATCAGTTAAATTATTATTTTGTTATTATAAAAGTTAATAAATTTTAATATGACTTTTGAAATTTTTCTCCGCCACACAATCGAATCAAATCAAATATGGCACTTGGATTAGATTTTTTCGTTCTTGATTCTAAATTTAAACTGAATTAAAGTCATTCAAGATTTTTCGACAAAATCAGCAAACACTCAATAGAATTTGAAAATGTGATAGCATACACGTAAAATATGATAACTAAAGTATTTATAAGTAATATTAGTCGGCACATTATAGGGCCCCCTGGTTAGGTTTGTTAGCCCCAAGGCTCAATAACTGTTACGCTCTAATTCAATAAGATAAAATAAATTTTTTTAACATAAATCAAATCAATAAATATTAAAACTAGAAAGTTGTTCTTTATCTCTTTACTTCGCTAACTCTCCTCCATATCTAAAAATGTCAACACAAAAGAGTGAGCTTGGAAGTCCAACAAGTATTTTACATGTATTTAAGATGCAAAATATTCAAAATACTTTATAATTAACATTGCTATGTGACTATAACTCCAAAATCAGTGGACAATCCACCACATAACAAAACATACAAAGTTTCGAAATTAGTTTCGACTCGGCATATACAAAGGTTCCATATCGCATAAATTCCATATCACATAGCAAAATGTTATATTTAACATGGTTATGCCAAACATATTATCATATTAAGAATTGTGAATATTTTAAACCTTAAACATAAGTAAAATACTCACCTACTACTCTTATAAAATTAAATAGAAACATCAAACACCACTTGAAAATCCTTCCTCTCCTCTTCTTCCTCTAATATCTTCTCCTCTTTTTTTAATATTTTCTTATTCCACAAAGTAAGTATGTTCTCACATATTCCCAACATATTGAGGCAATTTTTGTAACTCATAAATTAATTCCCACTATTCCTACATAATACAGCACTATTCACATTCTTAATAAAATGTACCTCTACATATACTTGAATAAATATGCTATTATGCCATATTCCCCCACTATTATATGATTAATACACCACTATTTTCCTCATTCTTAATACGCCATGTTCCTAAGTAAAGATACCATTACATAATAAATACATCACTAAGTAACACCACTTCATATTCATTTTGTAATTTATAACCATAATTTCAAGAATAAAAGTTCACTAATTATCATTACTTAATTGAGTTAATATATCAATGTATTATTATTATAATTATATGTGGGGCATTACAATAACCTCCTAACTCATTAGCTCATTTAGCTAAGCTCTCTTGGCTTTCAGCTGCTAATCGGTAGAGCCCTAATTCCATTCCTCTCTTTTGCAAGTTTGGTCGAAATGATTTTTATGATTGTTACGACCTCGTATAGGCCATTGAATTTCAGAGATCCGATAGCTAAAGTATTTATTAGTAACATCACTCGGCACATTTTATAATTGATGTGGCCTCGTATAGGCCATTAAATTTCAAAGATCCGATGGTTAGTAAATACAAACGAATCATATGTCCAATTCAAATTGGATACACATAATCTAACTTAAAAAAGATATAAATACACAGAGATGTAAAGACGAATTAGAAATATATTATTCTTTTAAAACGTTTTTAATAATATCAATTGAAATTCTTCACAATTTTACTACTATAAATAAAATTGGAAGTGGGAACAAAGGGTGCAAGTAGGGATGACAATGGGTCGGGTATGGGGCGGGTTTGGCATGACTCGAAACCCGCTCCTTTTACTTTAAACGCCTAATTCGGCGGGTCTAACCCGCCAAACCCATTTTTCTTTTTTCCTTTTTCCTCTTTTTTTTTAATTAAAATATATAAATTTACAACTCACATGTTTTCAAAATTAATTAAGATAAACATACATAAAGAATAAGTATACATATATAGAAAATTAGAATCCAATATACAATAAGTTTCTAACACTTTTTTTAAAATTTAAAATATAATATCCACGTTAATTGATTTTAATATATTTTCCGTCACTTTTATGATGATTGAATGAGTACAAAAGCAATATTTATTTGATGAAATATATTTATATATACACACGCTATTATATATCCTAATTTTTTATTATTTTATACACATATATTATATAATATATATATTTATAACATATTATATAATTATTATGCGGGACGGGTTTACTTAAACCCATAACCCGTTCCAAATTCAGTCAGGTCCATGAAATTAGGACTCGTAATTCGTCTCTAAACCCATTTATTTGACTTCTAACTCGCCCATTAGGGGAGGAGACCCAATCTACTTGAACCCATTGCCATGCCTAGGAGCAAGAATGAACTCAAGACCTTTTGGTGCTTATATCTAGTTGGGAAGTCACTTGTTGCCTTCTAACTAATGGTTCATATCCAACAAGTAATGCTATACAAAGACAAACTACACCAACCCAATTGAAAAGCAAGAAACCCCCTTCCACTCTCTTGGATACTGGGCATTGGTAAAGTTCTTGTCAATCAACATCTTTTCTTTTCAATCTACTTGCATATTTTAACTTCTTGTCCTTGATTTGGGGTTGGGGGATCTTAAGCTCATGACCAAACAAATAGTGGATCACATTATTCCACCATGAAATAATTGAACACATTCCTTCATTCTTCTAATTTCTTTTGCTTCCAAATTAATCCTTCTCAACATAGTTATTCAAATTATTCATAATAAAGAAGGTTTGGGGAAAATAGGTATGTTCTCTTTATATGAGAATCTTAACTTGAGATGGAACATATTGAATTTTATGTAATATAAAAATAATACAAAATATTAAATTTTTAGTAAAATTTAGAAAAGGCGACTGATTATACCAATCTTCTATCTCGCTCTGTCTGTGATTTTTTTATTTTTTTATTTTTATTTTAATATAGATGAGAATTAACAAATTTAAAATTTAAATATAATGATTGATACATATTTAACTGTTTGTCCACTAAAAACCTAGGGAATGTTTGGCTAAGTTTTGGTAAAATAAAATTGTTTTGCCAAAATATAACCTAACATGCATTTATTTTCCCTTCAGGCCTTCAAGATGTCAAAATGTGTTTCTCCAAAATACCCTCATCTATCCTCTATTATTCCCAAACTTTCCCATTTTTCCATATATATATCCATATATATCATATATATTTTTTTATCATCTCTATAATAAAAAAATTACTCAATTTCATTTTCACTCCAAAAACCTAACAAAAAAAGCATCGATTTGACCATCACAGTAAAAAACATCACCCCCAAAACATAAACAAATATACCAACATTCTCCAAAATAAATTGCTGATTATTCCACAAAATATAAACAAACATCCACTACATTTTCCAATACTACTTCCACATTCTCCAACCCACTCCCAAAATTCATTTCCCCAAAACATGTATTATAATCATCTATAAAACACAACCCGACATTTCCATAGTAATTAAAACAAAGTGGCTTAGTCATTATTGAAACAAATAATTTAATTCTCTAGAAATTAAAGGTCATTGCATATGTTGCACCAAAGTCCGCCCCCAATAAGTGGTGATAATTATTGTACTACAATCCATAATAAGATATGACAAGCACGTTGAGCCATTCTAACAAATCAGCAATTTTGCTGGCATGCAAATTATATTCTTTTGTACTTTGCAGTGTTTAGTCAACAAAGATGGAGATTGCAAGCAGCGAAGCCACAAAAAATATGGTCCCAATATCTTAACCCCTATGTATGCCCCTTTGGCTTTGGGGCCTCATCTTTTGAAGTGAGAATCAATTCAACAGTACCCCACTCTCACTGTGCCAACTTTTCTGCATGCACTTTAGAACAATAAACCCTCTCCAATAATACTTTGGACCTTGTGGGAATGATAATTTTAAGATTTATAATCTATTTTTTTTTCTTAATGGAGACAAAATATTAATTTTTACAATTTCTTTTTCTCAATGAATACAAAATATCCACGTTTTAGCACCCGGTGCAATGAATCCTAACGTAACAATGAGCACGAATTTCAATATGGGGTGATGATTTAGTTCTCTGTGTGTCGGAATAATTGTAAATTTATGGTTGTGTTTGGTTATGTTTTTTGCTTGATTTTATTATGTGTTTTGGGAGGATGAATTGTTGGAGAATGTGGAATTTGTTTTTTTTTTTGTATGTTTGTTTATGTTTTGGGGAAAATATTTTTTACTATAGCAGTCAAATCAATATTTTTTTATTGGGTTTTTAGAGTGAAAATGGAATTGAATGATTATTTTAATGTTAGAATAATAAAAATATATATAATATATATAATATGTATGTATATATTGAAAAATATGTGTTTTAGAGAAAAAATGGGGATATGTTTAGTTATATTTTCTCAAAATAATATTGTTTTGAAGAAACATAACCAAACAAAGCCTATATTTTTTTGGACTTAAAGGATATTTGAATAAGATTATAAGTTTTTTAAAAATATCTTATAAATTTATAAAGTATTTAGTAAAAGTTTAAAAAAAAAAAAACGATCTTATAAACTCTCAAAATAAGGTGCTAGAATCTTGTAATAAGTCATTCTCAAAAAGTAGGGAGCTTCTAACTTATTTTATGAACTTGGTAAATTTCATTAATTTTAATCATGTTAATTATAAAATCATCATCTCTAATATTTTATAATTTCTGAATCTCATTTTATCCAATATTTTAATAACTTATAGTTTTAAAATAAGAATCAATATTTTATAAGTTTCAAAAATATCTTATAAAAGAATTATTAGATTTTTTAAATAAGTTTAGTCAAACACTCATCTTCTTAGTCGAGTGCTTATAAAATCTTTTCAACTCTGATATCTTGAAAGATAATTATGAAGCTTATAACATTGTAGATCTTATTTTAGAAACAAGCTCATAAATGTTTGGATAAAGTAAAATATTATAAGCAATGTCACTTTGGTAATTAATACAGTCAAATTGAAGGAGTTTGTTAAGATAATAAAAATTAATTAGCATCACTAACTCCTTATTTTTTGAAAAATAAAAATAAAAATATAACATCTTACTTAAAACAAATTTATTTTAAGAGATTATAAGATATTTTAACGAGCTATAAAGTCATCCAATAGTCTTTAAATTTAGCCAAAAATGCTCTTATCCAATAGTCTTTAAATTTAGCCAAAAATGCTCTTATCCAATAGTCTTTAAATTTAGCCA
The DNA here is from genome assembly GCA_018894105.1 of Jacaranda mimosifolia. Classification (NCBI taxonomy): domain Eukaryota; kingdom Viridiplantae; phylum Streptophyta; class Magnoliopsida; order Lamiales; family Bignoniaceae; genus Jacaranda; species Jacaranda mimosifolia. The sequence goes on from CM032117.1 coordinate 55,233,845, forward strand.
AAAATGCTCTTACTTTTGGATGGTGAAATGAATGCAGACAGTCAAGTTAAATGTCTGAGTCTCCCTCAAATTGTCAAAGATTTCGGGCATATAAATTATAATTAATTATATATAATAGTAATTTCTTTCAATGAAATTTACCTTTGAATAGTTGAGTTTGAAATTTAGGACTTTGTGGGATAATGGGAAAAGTAGATGAATATGCCTATTCTTCAAAGCGTACGGGGACCAATTTTCAACATTTGAAAATATCCTAATTTGACTAAAACTTAAGGTAATGTTTGGTTATATTATTTGTATGATTTTAATATGTATTTTGGGAGAATGAATCTTGAAAGTGATATTAGAGAATGCCAAAGTTGTGTTGGAAAATGTAATGTATTTTGGTTATATTTTGGAGAATAGTTAAAAATTAATTTTAAAGAGTTTTAGTATGTTTTGGGGAAGATATTTTTTTACTGTAGCAGTCAAATCAATATTTTTTTATTGATTTTTTGGATTGAAAGTGGAATTTTGTGATTTTTTTGATATATGTATGTATATATTAAAAAATAGAAAAGTTTTGGGAATAATGAATGATATGAAATGATATTTTGGGAAAAGAAATTTTAGTATTTTAAAGAGAAAATAAGAGTATGTTTGGTTATATTTTCTCAAAATAAAATTATTTTGGAAAAATCAGTAAATTATTTTAAAAAACATAACCAAACATTTCCTAAAAGTTCAGAAGCATGGAAATCCAGAAAATGCAGCCATTCATTTGGAAGAGAATTACGACCGGGAATCAAGATAAGGATGTATTTATATTTATATATACAAATGGAAAAATAAATGCCGACCAAAATTAAGACACTTGTACACATTTGAGAAATTTCATAATGCCGTCCGATATAACTTTTTATTTTTTATTTTGTAGTTTTGTTGCTGAATGTCAATGAAACGATTGATTAATAGAATTAAGTATCAATAAGAATGCGTCACACATAACTCGTTTTTATTTAATTTTATTAATGCATAGTGGTATTTGCTATTTTATGTCATAATTCCATTAGTAAAACTCATGATTTAACTCTTACAGACCAAGTTTAAAAATCTATCACTAAATAACGAATATCTAAATTAAAAATGTATTGTTTCATTTGGTACACATGATTTATGTGGGGATTTTCTCGGGCTAGGAAATTTTTATAAGAAAAATTTTCATCTGTGTGCTAATGAAATAATATCTTATATAATTAAATTTTATATATTTGGCGAATTCAGAAATTATCAGTATGTGGAAATAACAGTCGTATACTTTTTCTTAAGTTCTTCAATAATTTTTTATGATATCAAATCTTATTTTATATTTATAAATTATTTCACTTCTCGCATTTGAAATGATTTTTTGATAAAAATAAATTTTTTATTATATATAACGGCAAGATAATATTTCATAAAAGTAAAATTATTTATATTTAAATAATAAATTTAAGTATCATTGTGTTGCTTGTCCGCATAACAATGATTCTGAGAGCTTTGTCTTCCCTTCTTTTATTTATTTTTCTTCTTTTTCAATTGTCGGAACTAGGAATGATAGTATTATAGGGCTGCCGCCTGTGGCCCAAGTCAAAAAGCCCTCTATATTGAACTTATGAAAAGATCTTTCAATTTCCTTTGGCCGGTTTGATTTCGGCTACTAATAATCTAATGTAATCCGGCTTGCTAAAAATTAAGTGATATTATGATAATTTTAGGTAGTGTAATATTGTGTTTGATATTGTAAATTACATTTGATACTATAATGTATTTAAATATTAGCTTCATGTTTGATACTAGCTATTGGCTGTTATATTATTTTATTTTTCCAATCACGTCCCCATATCTAATGATTCGTTTGATACATAAGATCCACAAAATTGATTAGATGTTGTTGTTGAAATTATGAAGTTATCTCAATCCTGTGCCTATTCCGTGTTATGTGCAGAGCATTCTTTGCACATGATTGGAAGAACAAAACTGTCATGTAGGAAAAATATGACTCGATAATAACACATAAAAATATATGAAGAAGATAATAATATCACGAAGAAGGTTGAAGATGATTATGGAGAAGGCGTTGGATTACCTTTGGCTGAAGTGCTTGTGGAATTGGGCAAATGGATTAGGATTTTTAAATTCTGGCCCGACTGTGTTCGAACTAAAATGGAGAATCGAGTTTGCAACATGGGTGATATAATACTTGGGCAAAATGATAATTTAACAGTTCGTTAGTAATGAGATAATGGTCTTATATTGTGTATGCTCTTAGCATAGCTACGTCATGGATGTTCGCATAGGCGTTAGAGTTAGCAATATTTGTGCATATTCATACAAAACATGATCGTTTAGATAGTACATTCTTTATTATCAAGAAAAGGATTGCATAGGCATGATATGAAAAATGGAATATACACCAACACCAATGTAGCCAACACCAATGTAGTCATTTCTTGCAAGTATATGCACCAATGTGTGCAATAGCCTCGCTTAGACATCAATGTTTTAAATATGCGCCGAAGTTAGCAGCCTTTCAATATTTAAATTTGAATTGATTTCAGGGGTTTCATGGTAATTCGCTTGTAGAATTTGAAGGATATATATATTGTTCAATCAACATGTTAATCGGCCATGAGAGATTATGAATCTCTTCTCCGACCCCAAAATTTGATTAGCCCATAATCTTTGCTACAGTACAAGCTCGGCATGGACTCTGAGATAATATACTCTAGCCCAATCACCATAATCAAGCATATCAAACAACAGACTAACCGCCTTTAAAACAGCTATTAGGGCCTATAAGCTGGATTAAATGCGGCCTTTATGTAATTAGATAGTAACTTATACAAAACAATTATAGCTTTTATTTTTTGTTTTTCTGAAAATAGATTTTAATCCCCAAACATTTAAACTACAACTAAAATAGCATTTTTTTTTTCCGAATACTCTCTCAAAATATATAAAATTATATATATACCAATCATTACAAGTATACAAATATATAAAAAATTAATATGAAAATTTAATTTTACCCAATAAAAATCTAATTGATGTGATAATTATAACAAAAATTACCTCGTTAAAAAATACTTCCAAAACATATTATTTTCTCCCAAAACATTCTCTAATAACATTCAAAATAAAATCAAACAAACATCACATTCCACAAATACACTACCACAATCCTTTCACTCAAAATAAATCCCTCAAAATAATCAAAACACAGACAAACAACCGAAACCTACTTATGTGTTTGGAGGCACGTAAAAAACAATCATAATGTTCTGTTTATGACTCGCTTTAAAAAAGAATTCGTTCCTTCGAATAATATGACGTAACCAACTTTCGACCACAACTTTTTATTGCAACCACATATCAAAGTCAAATTTTACAAATAGTTTTTGGATAGAAGGATCATCATCTTCGTGCCAAGAAATACAAGAGAAGTATTAGGCATAAGCAAAAGATGAGTAGATGCAAGCACACTTGGCATGACTTATGCCGTTGTAAAATTCCAGGGCCATAAACTACTTATCCTTTGTATTATTCTTTACAAGATTAACGGCAACTACTTATTTCTGCTCTGGAAAAGAGGATCTAAGACTAAAAATGCACGTAACATGAATAACGGCCGTGCATTGCTGAGAATCTTGGACAGAATTCTCAACAATAATGCTCAAACTTGGTCCAAAAACTAAGACAATTTCCCAAATGTACTTTAATCGTTGAAGAATTATGGGCAACACGATTAAAGCATCTACGAGTGGAAAATATGTGCTAACGAATAACCTTTTTCCAGATTATGAAATCCCAAGACCAACTATACAAAGAAGATTATGTTATTTTATTTAGCACAACGCCAAGTTTATATTTGTACACCGTTCAAAATTTATCAGACTTGAAAGGGAATTAGGTGTAGAGTATGTTGTTGGGCGGTCTTAATTTTTTTTTTCTTCTGATTTGTTTGCGTTTTTATTGATGATGATTATGATATGAAAATGGATGCCAAATAACATAATTAGATAAAAGAAGGTGTTATAACTATATGTGTTAATTATTTCTTGATAAAGTTACAAGGAGTAACCATATGCCTTAAACTTTTTGGAGATACAAAAAAAATGTGAGATTTCATAGTATGTAATTGAATTAGTTGCCATTTGGTTTTGTTTTCAAAACCCATGTTCATTTTCTTCTGAAAATGAAAATAGGAAGTTATCAATTTTTTTCCTATTTTCACATACATTTTCATTTTCAACATATTTTTCCAAACACACTATTACACTGTCTCTTCATTTTCACACTTTTTTTTCTCCTACTCTTATTTGTGCGACTTTTAATATAAAAATACTATAATATCCAAATACAACTCATTTTTAATCTTACAAAATAATTTTATTTTAAACAAAACATCCAAACAACATTTCATTTTCAAAATTACACTTATAACTAATTTTTTACTATTTCTTTTTACCAACAAATAAAAATACTTCCGAAAAAACAAAACCAAACGGCCTCTCAGGTTTTTGGCTCGTTAGGTTCCTTTTTTCCCCCCGTCTTTTTCCTCCCTTTTTCAATTATATCCAGTCGCCTAAAGCAGTTTGGGTCACTAACCGCAGGTAGGTCACGTATTGGGCCATCAATTTCATTTGATTAAACCACATATCTGTTAGCCCACTTTGGAAAGAAGAGGTGAAAACCAAATGGCCCATAATTCTTTAAACAGCCTACGGCATGAGCAGGGTTGCAATGTTCTCAAAACCGGACCGAACAAAGAACCGGCGACGCTACCGGTTACTGGTTCAACCGGTTGAACCACCGGTTCAACCGGTGTGACGTCATAATGATGTAATAATTATTTTTAATTTTATAAATATATATAATATAATTAATATATTGTAAAAAATAGAAAAATTCCAACAATGTTGAAAAATTAAAAAAAATTCTCCATAATTTAGCCATTTTTTCCCTTCAAATGGTTCTTTAAAAATACCATTTCTCTATTAATCAATTATAAATATATAATCTAATTCAAATAATAACACACAACTATTTAATATTAATACAAATGGTCATCCCTTTAAGTTTCAAGTTTAATATTTAACAAAATAAAACATATTTTTTTACGCTAAATGTCCAATATATTACCATTTTCTTGTTCAAATGTTGAAGATAATGAACTATGGAATGAAGATCTTGCAATTTGTAGCAGAGAATAGTAGTAGGAGCACTGTAGCAGCAGCCGGCAGGAACCAAGAAGTGAAGAAGAGGAAGAAAGGCAAGGAAAAGGAAAGGAAATGGAAGGAAACTTAGGAAGGAAAGGAAAGGAGTAAAGAACCGGTCCGAAGGTATAAGGTATTAGTCAATTAGCCAATTAGTTTTCATTTTTTAAAATTGGTCAAACGGTCAAAATTGGTAGGTAAATTTAAAAAATCAAAAAATCCTAAAAACAAAAAAAATTGAACCGATTCCCAACCGGTCCGAGCCCGACCGGTTTTGGGGAGCAATTCGGACCGGACCAGTCGCCGGTTATCGGTCGAACCGGCCGGTCCGGTCCTATTTTTAAAACCTTGCAGGGTTGTGTTTGGTCGTGGGTTTGTGGGATCAATCTGAAAGCCCTCAAGTCAGACAGGCTCTCAGGCACACAGTACCTTTCCCTCTCATCTGTCTTTTTTTTTTTTGTATCTTCTCCCTAAATCGAAAAAACAATCTCAAATTTTAGAATTAAATTTTTATACATTGACAAAGCACAATATAAATAAATAAAAAAAGATTTTATAAATTAGTTTGGGCACTCGCACAATTAAAAAAATTTGTTTGGGATATGATATTTAAATATTATATATATATATATACACACACACACACCTATCCGAGAAAAAAAAATAATTGTGCAATTTAGTAAATTTATAATTTTATTTATATTAATTTTTTTCAAAATATTATAAATCCAAACAAACCCCAAGACCAGAACCCATAATAATACTGAATTTTGCCGAATTTCTTTTCCCAAAAATGATTTTCAAAAAAACTATTTAAAATAAAATAAAATAAAATCCCACCTTACCTTATTAATTAAAAAAAATGGAAATAAACTCCTCTAGAATTTTTTTTTCACCAACATGGAAATTACCAAATTAATTGACGATTTTTTATGACAAAAAATGATTAAAATATTCATTTTATTAAATTTATAAATTTTTTATTTTTTTTTAAAAAAATATTTTAAATCCCAAACAAACCCAAATACCAAAATTCATTAAAAAAATAATTTCATTCTCTCAAACATATCTCACAACCTCACATCACATCAATCCATCAAATCACTATAATCATTACACTTTATCTCACAACTAATTACAAGCTCATTTTTCATTATCTTATCTTTCAAACACCAAAACAACTCCAAAATCCTAAGAGCATGGAAAATGAGACATGATCTTACAATTAATCACAGTGTGCAGCTTTTCAAATTGATAAGCCTTACCAATTTGTAAGATCAACAAGGCCGAGATTCAAACAAAAAAAGGCTTATTAGGCACACACAGGCACCCAGAGATGAGGAATGGAGTAGTAATTGACAAAATACCTTGGAGAGTGAAAAGAAGTATACATCCAAGATTACAAATAGAACAACCTTTTGAATTGCTTAATCTATTGGCATATAAGAGAAAGAGAACCTGATGAACTAAAAATCTTAATAGTTAGAGGAAAAGAAAACAAAAACTAGTGTTCATACATCTATATCTATCGAGTGGCATGTGGCCTAATGGCATAAGTCTTCTACAAAAGGTGGGAGGTCAGGTGTTTGAGGCCGAATGAGCTCTTGATGTGTGTGTGTACAAATAAAAGAAAAAAAAATACATTTATAACTTTGTACTTGCACAACCTATTTATCCAGAAGTTGGCGAGTAAGTGTTTTTCTGTGTAATTCGGTATGCTTGATTGTCCCTATCAGTCTATTGCCTGTCGGCTGGTGAAACTTTTCTGCCAGTATGAATTGCTATGCCTCGCCTCTTTTTATTTTGTTAACCAACACCTTAGTTGCTATGCTACCTTCAGCTAATAACTGGAGAGTGAAGAACAAATGATTCTCCAGCCAAAAAAAGTGATTATGTCCGCCTCAAGCGAGTGAGTTCACATTGAAAGAAAGAATTTAAGATCTTATATGAACTTTTGATTTTAGAGTCACTGACCCTTATTCAAATTGAAAAGGAATAACTAGAATTAACTACTGTATAATGTGTAGGACCAACTAATTCTTAAATTAGAAATCGAGTATTTAAATTCTTCAATAATTTAGCCATGAGATAACTTGATCTCTTAAGAGAAATTTGATCTCTATATATTTCCTAACTACTTGTCGGAAACATAATTGATTACTTTAGTTTCATAGCATAAAGTTCATGCAAGTTTGTAAATCTCTCCCTTAAGCACATAACAGATGAAGTTAAATTCGTGAACAAAATTGGAATTTTGATCCTATAATTTATAATGTCGGAAAATTGACCAATTGATCATTTATCATATATACCTTAATACCTTTAAAAAATACAATAAAACTTTCACTAATTTAAGGAATTCAATTAATAAGTGATCATACTCATAAGGAGCTCCTTCAATATGATAATAGGTACCTTCACTCTATCCATACATATAGCCCATTTAAAGTTTTCTCCGAGTAAGTTGAATTTAACATTTTTCTATTAAGTGTTCTTTTTATTTTTAACTATTTTCTTATTCTTTATTTGACTTGATCATCATAAAATCATCATCGAGCTCACATTCATGCCTCTAACAATTTGTTCGTATCACAAGTTAGAAATACATTTCCCGCCTATTATCACTCTTGCGGTTTGAATTGAAATGTAACACTTTTTTTTTCCCTGAGTCTTGAACCGTGTTAACTAAAAATAATAGTGTGTTTTCATGAGCTTGTAATTGAGCTGCCAAAGTAAAATGTTGAAATCTTATAATTCTTTTAAAAAAAAGTAAAGAGTTCCTAATTTATTTTTAATATCCTAACAAATTTTTATAACTTTAACCATGTTAAGTATAAAATTATCATTACCAACATTTTATAAGTTTTAAAATTTTATTTTATTCAAATACTTTAAAATTTTATTTTCGAAATAAGATATGACATTTTATAAGTTCTGAATATATCTTATAAGATATAAAAAATATTATAAATAAGTTTAGTCAAACACCCTTTGATTTATAACAACTTTGTATACTTTGTGGGGTTACCCTTGCAATTATTTTGAATAAGAGGTCAACCCGGTGTACATATTGTTGAATGCCAAAATAATTTAAAATAGTTGTTGCAATAATCACCTTATTTTATATTATAAACATAGAGAATATGATTATTCGTTATAGTTACTAATTAATCAATTAATTATAAATGATTGACTTTCATGCTTATCATCTTTTTATTTGGTTACGGGCATAAGGCTAAAGAATATGCAATTAAACTACTTTTTTGGGTTGAAAAATATTATTTCTATTTTTCTTTAAAAAAAAAATGGTATTCGGCTAATCTCTTCCCATTCTCAAATCATACTTTGTAATAAATTAATAAAATGATGAAAACTTAAATACTGTAATTATCTCAATTATGTGGCATTAGGATTTGAATATTTAAAGCCATCGGCGTGCGTCACTTATACACTTCATTATGCCATTGTTTATTCTAATCTGTTAGTAGGGCTCGTTTGGTTTTATTTTCATTTTTATTATTTTTAAAATTTGAAAAGTTAGTTAGTGGAAATGAGTTAAAAATGAGTTTATTTAGATAGATTGTTAGAAAAGTATTGATTATGTTGGTTTTAATAGGTTGTAGGTGGAGAGATATATAAATAGAGAAAATATATAGATTATTGAAGAGTATGTTTGAAAATAAAAATGAAAATGACGTTGGGTGAAAAATGTGTAAAAATTTATGTGTTTTCATTTTTGAAATAGTAAAAAATGTGAAAATGGGTTTTGAAAATGAACCAAACGGGCCCTATCGAATTAAATATTAATTGATATTAATAAATGTCTTGATTAATTATTAATTGATATTTTAATATAATTATTGCTTCTCTCTATCTTTTTTATTTTTATTTTCTTGAAATATCTCTTTTTTAAAAAAGAAAATAATAAATAAGGCCACCAATCCAGCAAAAGACGGTTCTGTGGTTCTTCTGAAAATGATAATTTCCCGTACCAAATTCTACAAGCGAAGCCCAACTTAAATTACAATTCAAACATAATCTAAATTCATAAAACTTGCTCAATAAAATAAAATAATTTTACATACACAAATTAAAAGTAATGAAAATTTTCAATAATTAAAATAGTAGCTCCTTCATTCCTTCTATATTGTAATTTTCGTAAATATTTGAATTATTAACAAAAGGATGAGCTTGGTAACTCAACAAGTACTTTACATGTGTTTAAATTGTAAAACAATAAGTAGTCTTGATCGAGTCCAGTTGCGCAAGCCTGTGACTCTAATGTGGACGATGTGAGAGCCAAAACAACCTCAATTGTACGAATCATAGCCCTAGATTGAAGTTGAGTCTAAGGCCACAGGGACACTTAGAGCAAATTAGGGGCGATTCCCCTGCCAAAAAAGAAAAAAAAAAAAAAAGAAAAGTAGTCTAAAGAATAATATTTAATAACTTATATGTAAACATACACTAAGGATTATACTTGTAAGAAGTTATGATATAGTATGTAGTACATATACTCAGGATCAAACTTATATTATTATAAATAAATAATAAATTTAAATTAGCGAAGACCACTGAGCTAATATGCCCACTCTACTAATATATATTGAACTGAAGCACACGCCTAGCAAGTATACAATTTGGATTGATGACTATCGAGCTCAATGGTTCGGATATCAAGTTGGAATTTGGAAATATGACTACTGAGCTCAATGGGCCGTCGGATGTTGAGCTCGAAACTTGCGTGCTGCACTTATTAATTTAGGCCCCTTTTGATTTTATTTCCATAGTTCTTTTTTTATTTTCTATTATTTCAGAAATGAAATACATTATTTTACACATTTTCACTCAACATCATTTTTATTTTCAAAACACATTTTTCAATAATATATATATATTCTTTCAATAACATATATATCTTCTCTCTCTATTCCATTATTTCTATCTCTCCCCACCTACAACCTATTAAAACCAACATAATCATTATTTTTCCAATAATCTATCCAAATACAAACTCATTTTCACTAACTAACTTTTCAAATTTTAGAAATTAGGTGTGTTCGTGGTTCGATTTGGATAGATTTGGGGATAAAAACCAATCGATTCAAACTTTATAATGTATATTGGATCGGTTTGGATCGGTTAGATTTTTATTGTAAATCTAATCCGATCCAATCCATTTTAAATCGGCTCTCCAAGTGTGCTTGTTCCCCCCTTCTTTCTTAACCTGGCAAGTCTTTGTGAAATAACTCCGATGAGAAGAAAAAAGAAGGCGTTAAGAGACCATCCTAGCCCAACCCTAGACACTCGAAGATCCTTTTTCAAATCTGCTCCCATTTCAAGTTAAGAGATAGATAAATAGACACATCCCATTGCACTGATCGGGGCGTTCTTAGTGACTGAGGGGGTCGAAGACCAAAAAGTGAGTTATTTATACCAAGCATTCTTTTTATGGCTAGATCCAATCTCCTGGTCCTTGCGGAAAGGAAAAATAATTTCACGCTCTTCCTTTTGGGAAGGGAGGATTAGGGAAATCCTATTAATTGCAGTTTCTCCAGACCTCCAAGAAAAGCATGAAAAAAAAACCTCAAATGGTACAATCCCTCTGTCACCCCAAAATGAAGGGGGTGATCTCGTAGTTCTTAGTTTGTGAAGATGAGTTGTTAGGTGTTCCATTTTCTTTTTCTATTGAGGCCGAACCTAAACCTGTGCTCGAGAGATAGCTGTCCATATACTGATAAGGGATGTATGGATTCTTGAGAAAAGAGGAGTCGTGGTGGTCCCTTTCCCAGACAGCCCGGATCCCATGAGTGAGTTGAATGTTGGATCTACATTGGATCTCACCCAAATCGCCCCATCTATCCTCCTGATGAGAGGTTTGGTTTCAAACCCTGGTTCGAACAGGAGGAGTACGCCATGCTAATGTGCACTTTTTAAAATAATAATAGACTATAAAATATTTATTTTATGTTGGTATTGAAATCACATGCGATGACCGCTAATTGTATTTAAGAACACATTTTGGGAGCAATTATTGTAAATGAAGAACCTTAGCATGAGTCATTCGTCTTTGCACTCCCTTTATTGATGATCATGGAATTCGAAAAGGAGGGTGATTTAATTTTACCATCCTAATTTCTCTCAATCCAATAACGGTAAATAAGTGTCCTTTTGGTTTTGTTTTCTGGATCCCTTTTCATTTTCTGTTGAAAATAAAAATAGAAAATTTTCAATTTCTTCCTTATTTTTATAAATATTTTTATTCCCAAAATATTCTTTAAAACATATTATTACACACTCTATCCATTTTTACTTTTCATTTTCTCCTACTTACATTTGCATAACTTTTAATACAAAGCACTATATTTTCTAAATACAACTCATTTTCAACCCTACATAATATTATATTTTAAACAAAACCTCCAAACAATATTTTATTTTCAAAAACAAATTTATAACTAATTTTTCACTTTTTTTTTATTAAAAAATGAAAATGCTTACGGAAAACAAATCTAAACGGCCCTAAATTAAGCATACTGCAACTGATCCATGCTTGAAACATCATTAGAAGGCCACTGATAGCTTTAAGAAAGCGTGAAAATTTTTGCACTGAATCCCACAATGAAATAGAAACTATATGAGCGAGCATTGTGGGATTAAACATGCTTGCTCTAGCTCTTTGAAACAAGATATAGTCATGTAGGATGATTTTCTTACAGTACTTAGGATGTCTTGCATTTTATTCTTTCAATACTATTTGATTAAAGAGATAAATGTTACAAAATACTATTTAATAATTTAATATATAATATAAAAAGGATGTACATTCCATTAAATTCATTTAAAAAATCTTGTAAACACCAAATGTTAGATCTTATCACTACAAGAAGAAAATATATTAGTAAAAAATAGTAGGCGATAATGAATTTTTTTTCACTAATTATATATATTAGGTAACAAAAGATTTAATTTTGTCACCTTAATTATCTTTACACACTTTTTTATTGTCACAAATTATTATGAAAATTTTTATTGTCACTAGTTTCACTATAGAGGTGTCACTAATTGTTAGTGCTGACAACTTAAAAACACTAATTTTTGTTATTATTGAGCCATATTGTGATAAAATGATGATTATTGTCACTTAAAAATATCACTAGTGACAAGATAAAAATTATTGTCATTAAATATTATATTTTTTTAATGTATTTTTAAAATAAACTCTTATGTGTGGAAAAATTCCGAATCTTATGAAATATTAACAATGAAAATTTGTAATTGATATTGTTAAAACTAAAAGAATTTGTTCAAAATTTCAAAAATAAATTAACCTTACCTTTTTTCAATGAATTTTGTAAGTTTATAATCTTTTAATTTTTTTGGAGCTTATGGGTTCCGTATCTAAAATTTTTATTAAATACTTTATCAAATTTAATAAAATTAAAATTAATTTATAAAATTTTACAAAAAATTTATAACCCAGACATTCTTTGAGAGCCGGTGAAAGGACAATCCAAATATACCTACCCCATCCTCGAACTTGACATGAATATTGTAAATATGGTAATAGATGTAAGAAGTTTGGTAAAATATTAGACCACTAAGTCCAAATAATAAAAGGGAAAGTCGCATGTTATGACTTGTGACTCGGATTGTATGACTCAGCCTCCAACGCACATATAAATCGTGAAAATATTTAAGTCAACCAACAAACACTCCAAAGATTCCTAACAATTCAACTGACAATTTGACATATCACCAAGCATCAATAAAAATATTAATTAGGTACTAAATCATGCTCGAATTGTTGTCTTCTCATTACACTATTTCATGCTATAATTGTATCGGCTCGACTAGGAATTGTCGATATGTTAATACGGATCAGACATACTATCATAAGTTTAAATTTTAAATTTTTATTTTTTAGGGCATGATATCTAACTTTTTCGATTAGTTCTCAGCTGTCAACATAAATCTCTGGAGTTTAGTAAATTTGATCGAGGATATGAGTAATTCAATCTTTTGTTTTTTTATGAACTCACTAGTTTTTCCTACAGGTGGTGAAGATTAAGAGAGCTCAGGGCTCAGTTTATTTAAAATATCACATAAATGCTTATATATTATAATAATATGTTTTTAAAATTCAAAAGATGCTAGATTTTTTTTTAAAATAAGCTCTTGAAATATTTAGATCATATAAGATTTTGGACATTATAAAATATTAATAACGATAATTTTGTAATTAATATAGTCATAAGAATTTGTGAAATCTTAAACATAAGTTAGAATTAAACTTCTTATTTTTTCAAAAGAGTTTATAAGATATAACATCTTATTTTGAAATCTTACAAGATATTTTTTTGAAAAAAGTTTAAAAAATACTTTATTGCATTCTATAAACTCCATGCAGTATCTCATTAAATGTTTTGAGAAGTTTAAATTTATCCAAATTTATCTAAATTTATCGTCAAATGTAAAAGTCTCAGTTTCAATAAAATACTGTCATGATGACATGGATGCATACAGGGGTCATGTAGGGTCTCTTGTCCCCCAGCTGAGATTTCTTGACCCAACTCATCGAATTCATTGCGTATCGATTTGTGATTCAAATCCTACTAAAAAATTTATCTTCAAAAAATACTTGAATAATAACAAATAGAGAGCAAGTAATAAATTATCCCACTATTAAAATAACCAACGATGATTCAATTCACACTAATAATCCATTTATTGTGAAATATATATATATATATATATTATAGTACCACGCTTCGACATAAATAATTGATGGGTTGGCCAAAAGGGTGCTTTGGCTGGCCACTGAGTCAACACGGAGCAGCCACAGCTGCGCGTGCGATCAAAAACAAATAATTCGGCCCACATAAATAGGACTCCCAGCTCTCCATCTTTTGTCCTCTTCTCTCTCTTACAGCCGACGCCTTTTTAGTCCCTCTAAAACTTTCTTACCATATTGTAATATATTATATAGTTTCGTGTAAGAAAGAAATACTGTGGTGCAAGGGATCCACTACGAAACCACCATATTTACCTACAAAGGGATTGGCCAATAAAAAATGGGGCTTACCTACGGCTTTCTTGTGCTTCAGTTTCAATGAATTTAAGTTGTTTAATTAAGTGGTGAATTAATTTAGTGACATTGTACTTACTTTTACACCTATGAATTTTAGAGTTTGAATTTTATTAAATTTTTAATATGTATTTATATAAATAAAAAACAAATTTAAATTAACTACATAGTCAATTATATTTAATATAATTAATATGCGGTTTGTTTAGATAAAAATTTCTTTCAATTTTATTTTTTTCACTTTTTGTTCTATTTCTCTAAATATAATTAATTTAACGAGTTTGACATATTTGCATACACATTTATAATTTTCAGTATTTATTATAATCGTCATGTTTTAAATTAAAATATATATTACATTAGCTTAAAATAACTAATCAACCAACAATCTCTTAATATATATATTTTTTTCAAAAGTCATAGCACACAAAATAAAAGCTACTTTTAGGGTGTAAATGATTCGATGTGGCTTGCAAGCCTCATGAATCAAGCTCGATTTTCATTTTGAGCTGATCTTGAGTTATTTGTATTTAGACTCAAAGTTTGCAATTAAATATTATATTTTATTTGATTAAATAATAATATATTATTATTATAATTTTATTTTGATCTAGCACTGAAATTTAAATTTATAATTATCAATAATTTATTTGACAATTTAAATTTAATTACATTAAATTAAATATTAAATTTTTACAAATCGAGCTCAAACTTAAAAATTTCTCTTAAACTTGGCCGTAGACTCTATTGTCCCGTAGCTCCTCTCCCGATTATCAAAATTCCAATTAGGCCTATCAGTTAAGTACGATGAGTGGTTGACTGCAATTTTGACTCCTGCGCCTGCTTACACCTAATAAAAACTAATTATTGCATCCACCAGAAACACCAATATAAACAAAGTTGAAAAGAGAAAAAAGATTATAAAAAGCATATCCATAACCAAAAAACTTGCAGAGATAATAGGAACAAAAGAAAAGCAGAAGTTGCTGAAAAATTTACAAGATCCGTTCTTATATCTCTCTCTGTTCTCCTTCTTTTGTTGTCTGATTTCTTATTTCTCTCTTCCTTCAGCAAAGAAGAGAAGGGAGGAATTTATTTTTTTGTCCTTTTTGTTTTTTCTCTCTCTCACATAGAACAAGAGAGAGAGAAAATTAAACAATTTTGTATACCTAATTCTCCCTGTCTCTTCTCTCTCTGTATATATTTGTATATTCTCTTGTGTTGAAGTTGTGTTATTTGTTGGAAAGAAAGAAAGAAAGAAAGGGAGGGGAAAGATGTTGGTTGCAAACAGTTTTGATTTATGGCAGAAAGACACCTTCTTTTCTGCAGCTGAGGAGGTTCAGCAATCTGCCGACATGTGAGTGCGTGTTTTTTTTGTGTGTTTGAGCGCGAGGCAAATTTTGTTCCTCTTTTTTGTGTTGATTCTGTTCTTTGAAATGTATTTGATCTGGATCTCGTTTATTTTGAGGGTTCTCGCCTTGTGTTGGGTAAAGTTTGTTGCTTTATTGATTGTCTGCAATTTTTTTGGGTCCCCCCACCCCCCTTGCCTTTTTAAAGTGCTTTAAGGAGGTTCAGAGAAGGTGATTGTTTTTATTTTTCCTTTCTGTTCTTCGATTTGAGTTTGAGTTATTTTTATGTGTTTTTCCTCTTATTAATTGGTTGCAAATTGGATATTATATCTGGGTTTCAGTTTTGTATGTAAGTCCCTTTATTTGGAAAGCAAGAGAAAATTAATGGAAACTTGATAGCAAAGGCTATTGCTAAAATAAGATGGAATTTCTTATATTTGATGTGTCTATTTGAATACTTCAGCTAATTTCTTTACCTTTCTTTGTTCTCCACTATGAGTTTTTGGTTGCAAATATAGAACTTTTGCAGTCTGCACGACACTTGGAGTTGTTTTATCAGAGTATTAGTTCAAAATTATTGCTGAAACCAGCACTCTGTTTTGCATTTTTGCTTTGGCAGAATGGAATCAGCTTATAGGACATGGCTCAAAGCAAGAAGAGAAGGATTGGTGCCTCAGCAATTAGATGTACTTGGTAGAGAGCTTCAAATGGCTTTAGGCACTGCAAAATGGCAGGTTAGTGCTTCATTTATTTCCGGATTTCATACTTGGTTTTCTCCTTTGCAGTGTAAGAAATTCATTTAGGTAGTAAGTATTAGATGCCAACTCTGACTTTTATTGGTCTTTCCTACAAACTATTATTGTTCATCTTGTTTGTTTTGTCCAAATAACATAGTCATTTAATTGGTTCTTCAGCTGTGTAGTTCTTGTAGTTTATGTTTTTTCTATCATTACAATTGTTATTTTCATGCTTTGTAGTTGGAAGAGTTTGAAAGGGCTGTTCGTCAGAGCTACCGAAGTCATGGAGATGATATTACAATTAGTCGACATAGACAGTTTGTTTCTGTTATAGAAGACCAAATTTCCCATGTTGAAACAGCATTGAAGGAATCACTTGATGTGGATGGCAAGAAACCATTTCGGTGGGTAAACTTGGATGAGGAAGAATGTGATGACTTAGCTATTTTTCTTTCTGGAACTTCCAGGACTTCACAACAGACCACAAATACAACTGAAACAGTGGTAACTGGATCAGTTAATCAGAAAAATAATACGAAAGAAGATAGCAATCTTGGTCCAAAAGTTAGTTCCGAAATCCAAATCCCAAATCAGGGAAAGGGTCTGAAAGAAGTTGTCATTAGTAATGAAGATGCCAACTTTTTGGTAGCGCAAGAAGAAAGCAGATTTCTAGAGACAGGGGATGAGATGAGCTATCAAGCTGATAGAGTTGCCAGTCACCGCAGAACCTTGAGTGCACCAGACAGAAGTGTTCTAGAGATTGTTATTGATAGGGACGACCCACAGAAGAATGCATTGATTGAAGCAACACCCAAAGAGAAGGGTTCCAAACCTTTCTTCTGGAGTTCAAAGGGTGAAGACCGTGCTGTGGCCAAAGGAGCATTAAGCCATGCCCAATGCAAAATGATCAATTGGATCAATCAGGTTGGTTTTTGCAAAAATTCCTTTGATTGAATAATTACTTCTGTAAGAGCTTGATACATAAATAACCTTGTTCACTACTTGGATTGGCTTTTGCTCATTTTGCTACCTATATAATACACCATTCAAACTTTAATGTACAGTTGATGTTCCTGACTAGTAAAAATTCATTATTTCTAAATTCTAATAGAAGCTAACATTTGAAGGTTTTATAAGTCAAAACATTTAGGAAATCTATATAGCTAATGAATGAAAAGATTGCACTGCATTACTTGTAGTATGGCAAACTTCGCATTCAAATGTGGATAAAAGGAGTACTGTATTTTGCTTGTGTTCATTTCACTATATATGGAGGATTACTAGGTATACAGAGAGCGCTCTTTGTTCTTTAATGACTCTAAAACTTTTAAAACCCATTCTTCTTTTGAGGTGCAAATTACTTTGTTCTTCAGTAATACAAATTTTGAAAGATATTTTAAAATGCTGTAGTTTCTTTGAAATACTCTGAAAATCTACCCCTGGTTTGCAGCGCTTGAGAAGTCATCGAGGTCAGAGACAACAACAGATGTCGCCAGTGCTGCCAGTAAATTCTATGCGTTTCATACTTGCTTTGATGCTAACCATTTTTTTAGTTGGTATGCTCTTTCTCTGGTAACTTCAACTTCAATGCATTAGAAAATATGTTGGCTGTTAGGAAAGTGGGCATGTATGCTTTTGACATCTTTCTATTTTTGGTTTCCCTCCTGATGCTGTGCGGGCATTGATTGTGCTGAAGTGCTGTTGGTTTTATTCTGAACATTCTTGCAAGTTAATTGGCAATATAAAGATGTTTGTAATTAAAACTAATGTATTCTGATGAATATTTTTTTTAATATCCATTATTTATTCTAAGTGCATTTCATCAAAACTGCAGATTTTTTTTGATTTAATTTGTAGTGAAGTAAGCTACCATTCTCAGGATACCTGATGATTTATAATGTGACTTGTGTGCTTGACCTTTGCATGTAATTAGGCTCAGTTTTGTCCTTTTGTTTCTGCAGTGCCTTTTATGGTCTATTCATCTTAAGCAATGTTGAGCTCCATCGACAGTGAGCAAGAAGAGAGGTACATAACTGAGACTTATTGTATATAATAAATTTGTGGTAGCTCAGAAAAGTAGAGCTAAGTGCTACGGGAGGAAGAGCCTGCATATTTGTGTAATCTTTTCCTATTTCACTTATCAGAATAACTGACTAGCAGAATATGATAATCGATATCTATCTGAAGTTTACTCATTGAATTCTGATGGCTAATTTTTTCAGTGTGCAGGTTGTAAGTTTTTGATTGATAATGGAGAGTTCTTTGCTTCAAGTGTGGATATTACTCTTAGTTGAATGAACTCTCTCTGTTTGGTCAAGAGCTACTAAATACCGAAACCCACAGCGTGGCAATTTGAAATTCCACAAGAATCTGCAAATGGATTCAGTTATATTCTACACCAGAACCTGTCCAAGAATATAGTTAGCATAGAACACAGCAAATGATGTGCCTTTCCTATAACAGTTAATGTAGCAAAAGAAACTTCTGATATTAAGATTCAAGCATCTTATGCATTCTTTGAGATGTGTATGTAAAGATTGTTTGTGACGCACCTCATTGTTGTTAAGCTGTTTTACTTGCTATATTTATCCTTGAGTTAAAACCTCAAATGTAAAAGTTAATATTGCACTCTGCATATATCTGAAAATCTCCCCACACTGCAGCCAAACATGAAGTAGTTTGATTAGTTCTTAGGTAAATTTTCTGTTTGGTGCTGCCCTGAGTATACACTTAATAGGCCACTGACATTGGGGTGCTATTGCCAGGACAACACTGAGATTATTGTCCGCACATAGCGAGTTGAATGGAATAATCTTCAAGAAGATACAATAGGAATATTATTACCAAAAGAATGAAACAACAGAGCTAACATTTAACACAAACATATATTGGTTGAGCACAATATGAATAATATTATACAAATTATGCATCAAAAGTGTAGCTGATGCTTTACTTGTATAAATACAAAAGGAAGAGTACATTAGATCTCAGGCATCAAGGGTATTACAAAGAGCCCTACAATTAACAGGGGGCCAAAAAGTTGCATGGCTATTCTACCTTAAAACTTGACTTATCCTGAAGATATAAAATGCCGTCTTCCAAAAGCATTAACCATTAAAGAGGAAGAATTGATTGATGAGTAATATCGTTCCAGCCATGCAGTCTGCCGATGATAATCTCAGCCAGCAATCATCTGCTTTTGATTTGCCAGGAGAGATACCTCCTACAGAAATGCATTGGATTTTGCTTTGTCAGGCCACAAGTTCAGATATGTCAAAGAACCTAGGAAAACTCTGGTAAATAAAATTGCTGACTGTATATCTGCAGACATAATAGTGATAACAGATTATCAGCACAGGCAAAGAGTACCAATACATAACAAATTTTCTTTTGGCAATTCTTTCTATTCCAACGTCAACTTTCTCTTCAAAATGTTAAGATGCTAGATATAAATATATGATTAATGTTGAGGCTCCATAATGAGCAGAATGGCACTCTATTTTTGTACCGCGATCATCCTTTGTGAAGATGCAGTTACATTCAACTTATATTTGAGGAAGGAAATGCTGTATTCAACTAAGGAAACCAATAAATCACATGTACTTTAAGCACTTAGAAAGTTAAGGCACATGCAACTTGAAAGAAAAATGCAAGAAAACAAATACAATCTCAAACACTAAGTATCTTACCAAAAGCAAGGCTTTTCTCTTCAAGAAATCAATCTCCTTTCATAATGAATGGATCATTCAACGTGTAACTCCTCCACAAACATTTCCTCTTGAGCCAATTGTCATCTATCAACCCCCAAAAGCCCTTCTCTTCTAATTACAAACTCACAAGAAGAATCCGGCAAATGGGGTGCAAAAACAACCCGAATAAACCTCCTGGTCTGCATATTTACAGAACTTCCACCTTCCTCTTCCACTCTCTCCTCTTCTGGTATACGCATTCTTTCCTCCTCTCTCCACATAAATAGCCTTATGTTCACACAATTTGCCCAAGATAACCCTAATGCCGGACAAACACTCCTCCCGGATGAGCACAAAGACACCGAATTCCCAATCCTCAAATTATTCGAGGACTGCATTACATCCACCACTTGGTTTGTCAGCACAACAGCTAAGCCAAATTTCCGAGCATGAAACCTTAATTTTGATGATATCTTGAAAAAAATAATCGACCTCCGCTTCAATTCAAGTGGAGTATTCTCAAACTCCCCCCGGAACAACGCCGCTATGGAATCAATAACTATAAGCCTGACATTGAACTTGGGTACCAGAAAATCTAGGCGAGGCAAAAGGTCGAGCAGGTGATCGGCTGAATGCAGAGGCTCAATGAAAATGCGATCCAATGGGTCGTGGGGGAGGTGGGGTCTGTAATAAAAGGACATCTGGTGGAGGCGGCGGAAAGGGAGTGGAAATTCGGAGTGGAGATAAAGAGAGGATGCGGAGAGGCCGCCACGAGAAGCGGGGAGCTGGGCAGCGAGAAGGAGCTGCAGAGAGAGCTGTGTTTTGCCGGTGCCACTCTCGGCGACAATCTCAGTGATTGTCTCGCAGGGAATGCCGCCGCCGAGAAAGCGGTCGAGGAGGGGACAGCCGAGAGTGAGTTTGGGAGTTTGGGCGGGGAGAGGGTGGCGGAGGAGGTCTTCGGGTTTCATTGCTTCAAAACTTCGAATTCTCGTTGTGAGTAATTGGCATTTTGCATCCTTGAAATAGATACATTTTGCATATCACCCCCCAATGAATTTTAAATACTGCATTTTGCCCCCATTGACACTGCTATTCTTTGCAATTTCAACCCTCAAGTATTTCCTTTGCCAACTTTCAATAAAATCTCAAGGGTTAAATTCATTTTGCCCCCCTCTACTATCAAAACCTTCAAATACCCCCCTAGACCTCTCACACCATTAGTGAATTAATAGAAGAAGTGGATGATGTCGCAATTATGCTCTCTTTTTTGACCTTCTAAGTTTTTATTCCCAAATTGGCCTCATGATATATATATATATATATAATGCACTATCATTTTTGCAACATGAATATTAACTTTTTACAAAAAAAAAAAAATAAATAAATAAAAGGTCATCCATTCGTTTGCCAAAAATTTTCAATTTCATTTAAAAAATGGTTATTAGAAAAAAGAATCATTATAGCTACTTCCGTTGTGTAATTTTTCTTTGTTAAGTTGAAATATTTCATTGATTGCTTGCAAGCTATTAATTTTTTTTTTCATTTCTTTGATCCATAAACTTCAATAATAATTATTCAATCTCTATTCCTATGTCTCATACATTTGGCTCAATCCAACAATAAATTTGCATCCAATTGGCTTCTATAAAAATAAATAAATAATTAGTAGATATTATAAATAGTTAAAAATTTATAAATAAAAATTACATTCATCCTAATAACAACAGCCAACAATTTTTTTTCCCCAAAATTATTTAGAGTCTACGAAGTGTGTATAAATGGTGGTTTAACACAATCACACCATGCTTCTCTAAAATTAGATGTATAAGTGTTTGAGCGTCGACAAACACTATTTAAAAATTTTAAATTGGAAAATTTGTTATGAATTTTGGTAAATGAGGTGAGCATATAAATGAAATTGAAAATTTTTAGCAAACGAATGGATGACCTTTTTATTTATTTTTTTTGTTCATTTATTTTTTTGCAGAAAGTTAGTGTGAGGGGTCTAAGGGGGTGTTTGAAGGTTTTGATAGTAGAAGGGGGTAATTGATACAAATACCATAGTAGAGGGGGGCAAAATGAATTTAACCCAAATCTCAATTTCATTGGATTTGCCTGCGTGACATCATCATTCATGGCGTGGTTTCACAATTGATGTAGAGGGTGTTTGGTCAAACTTATTTTAAACATCTTATAAGTTCCTATACCTTATAAGAAGTTTTTGGAACTTATAAGATGTTAGATCTTATTTTTAAAATAAGTTGTTGAAATGTTTGGATAAAATAAAATTTTGAAGCTTATAAGATGTTAATAATGACAATTTTGTAATTAAAATGCTTAAAAATGAAGGAACTTGTTAAGATCTCAAAAATAAGTTGGAGTCTCCTTACTTTTTTCAAAAGAGCTTATAAGCTCCTAACACTTTATTTTAGGATCTTATAAGCTCTTTTTTAAAAAAAATTACCAAATACTTTTTATCAACTTAAAAACTCTTAAACATCTTATAAGATGTTTTGAGGAGCTTATAAGTTCACCCAAACACCCTCGTAATAAGTTCATGATTTTATTTCACTAATGAGAAAATAAACACATGATGTAATATTTGATAAAGTTGATCTTTTGATAGAAAGAGCAATAATAGTTAATGTAAAATACTGGCAGTGTGATATTTTTCTCCAAATAATATATTTAATTTGAATAATTGTACTTCATCTTTGTTTAGATTTCAAACTTGATTTGCAGGGGGAAAAAAATGATGAAAAAGAAGAAGAAGAAAAAATGAGAGATAGAAATCGAGTTGCTACACGTGCCATAAATTTGTAACAAATATTTTGTGTCTACAAAATAAAAATTATAAGATAAGAAAAATTATACAAAATTAAATCTAACTGAATTTCTGAATTGTGGATATAATCTAATTTGGATCGTTTTATTTTTTTTCTCTCAACAATAAGAATTTTGAAACTTGAAACTTCAAAGGCAATTCAGCACTTTGATTTTCTTCTAACTCGTTTCTCCTTTGATAACACTAATTTGATAAATTCATACTGTAACATGGAATCAAATGTCATGATTTAATAAGTTCTGTGACAACACATTGAATACCTTAATGGTATATCTTGAACGCCTTGGTGTACATCTAAATACCATGAATCGTCTTAATTATTTTTTGAAAGAATTGGAAAATCTTCTCCAATATTTATTCTGCTCTGATGTGAAATTGTATCATTGTTGTTGCTGTTGTCTTTGGTTCCATGAAAATTACCCTTACTTATAGTTATAGGATAGGAGCTCTTACTATAATTATTTGATGAAATGACACGATGTGATTATAGATATTAGTATATATTTCCTTAACAACACAATATAATTTAAATTATCAAGATATCACCCTTTGGTGTGTATATACATATTAAAGAGAATCTTTACTAATACCTTCATAATTCATTTCCTACATATTCTCCAATGCTGAGCCCTCTTATTTTTTGTTCATCTATCCAATCTATACATACACATACATAAATAATTTTAAAAATATTAATTTCATCATACCAACCAAATAAAAAGTTATTGATGTGACATCTTATCATCTCAAAAAATACAAACAAATAAAGAATTTTTTCTCAATTTATTCTCTACCTACCACTCAAAACACAAATAAGTAACTATCACATTCCCCAATTTCAATTCTCAAAGACTAATTTTGTCAAAATACTCCAATTTATAAACTAACAAGCCCATTATTTTTTCAATAATCTATCCAAATATACACTCATTTTCAATTTATTTTTACTGACTAATTCTTCAAATTTTAAAAATAATAATAAATGCTGAAAATGAAAATAAAACCAAATTGATATCCTTACAATACATAAAAAATTGAACAGTATTTCTGCTCTCCTCTCTCTCTCTCTCTCTCTCTTGCCCCTCCGATCTCTGCAGCAACTCGACCTCCGATCACAAAACAAGCTCACTGATCTCAGCTTCAAGTATCACTCTATCTGAATTCTGAAACCTTCCACCCCCACCCTCTACTACAGGCACACACATATAATCGTCAAATCCTCGAATCCCAAATTCAAATTCAGCCCATCTGGAAGACCTAATCCAAAACCCCAGATCCAAGCAGGAACCAAATGTCGTGCATGGCACTGTCGCTCCAGCCCACCAATGGGCCCGACATATTGCTCCAAACCCGCGAATGGTTCCCTCCTTCTCGCGCGCTGATGGCCCTCTCCTCTTTCCGTCAAACCCGAATTTCCTTCGCCAAGAATCAGCACCAATCCGCCGCGACCAACAGCCCCGAGTCTGATCCTTCAGCTGATTCGTTAGGTGATGATCCTTTAGCCGCCTCCTCTGGCCAGGTCATCGTAGGCGTTGAGTCCCGCTACCGAGTTGTCTATCGTCTTGTCAACTCAATCTATCTTCTGGCCGTTACTACTATCGATGATTCTAACAACAATGTTTTTGAGTGCATTAATATTGTCAATCAAGCAGTTTCAGTAGTTGTTACTGCATGCCGCGGCGTGGATGTGACCCCGGAAAAATTGGGGAAGAAGTATGCGGAAATTTATATGGCTTTGGATATAGTTTTGAGGGGAGTTAGTAGCATTAGGCTTGCGGCTATGCTGGCATCGATGCACGGGGATGGTATTGCCAAGATGGTGCATTCTGCTGTTCATACTGAAAGTAAGATCCGAGGGGCAGATAGCTGGGGTAATCTGGAGCCTCAAGTGGTGGATCATGAAGCGGGTGTGGAGACATTTTCACATGCATTCTTTGAGCTGCCTTTGGAGACTTTGCAGGCGGGAGATGAGGTGGCCGCAGCGACATTAGGGCTTTTCCAGCAGGGTGAGGAGAAGGAGTTGACTAAGGTTGAGGAAATTGAGGGGAGAAGGATCCATTTGCCGCGAGCGATATGATTAATAAGCCAGAAGAAATGCTGATGGAAGGGTTTAAGAAGGACAAGGATTCCGGTGTTTCAGACGTGAGCAAAGCGCTGGCAGGACTTGAGGTGACTACACTGCCCCCAGCTGCAGCTACCGAGTCTACACATATTGGTGTTGAAGGATTTGAAGGGAATTATGGTGGGGTTGAGTTCAGTAATGATGGTTCAACACTTCCAGAAGATTTTGAGGGTATCAATGATGCTTGGGGTGGTGGATTGGATGCGTCTGAGTACGTGGGGTCGAAGAAAGTTCCAAAAGACCGGGGTCTTGGTGGTTTGGAATTCTTGGAAACCAGCGAATCCCCAGCGGCAGCTGCTGCTAAAGCTGGTGCTGGGGATAAGATTGAGGATATACTGGTGAAGAAGACTGAAATGAAGGGTCCGGAAATGTATATTGTGGAAGAGATTAGTGCGGAGTTTAGGGAATCATTACTTGCTAGGGTTGGGTTGATGGGCGTGGTGTACCTGAAGACAATGCCTCCCAAATCCACCTCAGATAATAGCGAAACTGAATTCTCGTTTAAGGTCGAAGGCACAGAAGGTGTTAAGAGGTTTGTGGTGCAAAGCTCTAAGATCAGCAGCCTGGGGAGTGGTTTGTTTCATGTAAGGACAGCTCCCTCGGAGGAACCTCTACCAATTATAAAGTATAGCCTACTTCCCCGTATGGCTCCATTGCCTATAAGAGTACGAATTGTCAAACGTCTCAGTGGAACGTTACTTTCTGTAATGATACAGTATGTGTCCAACCCAAACTTGCCAGCACCCTTGAATGATGTGACAATTGTTCTGAAATTGCCTGTAGACCCAACCCTGCTAAAAGTATCACCCAAAGCAGCGTTGAACAGGTCAGAGAGAGAATTGAAATGGCATATTGATGAGATTCCGCTGAAGGGTAATCCTGGTAGGTTGAGGGCAAGAATGCCAGTGGATATTGGCGATGATGATGATGGCTCAGATCTTGAGATAGTTGGCTATGTCAAGTTCTCTGCTCAAGGGATTAGATCTTTGTCTGGGATTTCTCTGAGGCCTGCTTCTGAGGGCAAGACAGATTTCTATGAGATTGATCACAGGTATGCAAGTGGGGTTTACATTTGCAATTAGGCATGAAAAAATAGCCTTTCAGTAGCGGATTTGTACCAATTTTTTATTTTTGCTTCTGATGAGTTTTGTGGTTTTGAAAGCTTGTAACATTCTTTGAACTGTAGTGTATGTTAAATTCATTGTTCCTATATGAAAATTTGTTTTGAATACTATTAATCATTTTCTTTATGTCATATTTGACTTTATTAATCCTTTTCTTTAGGTGATGGATAGTTAATTTTGTATTTTGTGTATCTCAATTCAAGTTTAATTAGTATGCTCTGGCAACTGCTTTTCATTTCAAGCTTGTGGATAGAGAGATTTTTCTGGATAAGTCTTGCTAAAAATTTTCTTCTATTGAGAAACTCAAACCACGTACAAGGACCAATAGTGCCAGGACATTGCTATGTATGGTCTCGTTGTTGCAGATATAACATGAACAATTTTAACTATTCTAATTGCTGTTAGGCAGGGAACATATACACAGATAGTGTTACTTATGTACTGGCTTCTTGGCTTCTGTGCTAATTATTTGTTCAGTTGGTTTTACTAAGGTGTCTATATTATTAAGTAGAGTTGTAGTCTTTAATGATGCGATAAAGTTCATGTAATGCTTGGGCTCACTTTTTTGCGGAGAAGTATTTGCAGAATGTTACCTTTTTGTCTAATAATCTACGCAAGCAACTACTATGCTCTTGAATGACATATTTCAAGTTGGAACATGTGCAAAGGTTCTTCATTTCCACTTATATTTTAACTTTGTTCTTTCTATTTGTCTCTTAGTTTGCCTTCACTGTGGAAGCCAAACTATGAATTATGGGCAAAAAAAGGAGGAAAAGGAAAAGGAAATTAACATTTAACTGTTAATATGTTCTTTGTTGGTTAATACATTAATTTTGCTTCAGTTTTCCACTGGTTTATGTCAGCGATTTGATTGCCAAATATCTTTTATTAACTGTTTTTCTACAATTTGAAGCAACTTAGTGCCTAAGTATTTTACTTGATGCTGAATATTGGATAACTTATCACTAGTATTAGCAGTAGCATGGCTACTGTGATTGCTTATGGCAACAGAACAGGCCTCAAAACTTGTAGTGTAGTGCACAAAAATTGAGAAAACACACCGAATTACCTTCATTATACTGAATATCTATTATGACCAAATAAACTTAATTCTTGTGGCGATTTACTTGAAAATGGCCTTTTCATTTCTTTTGATTAGATGTCAGTGCCAGCATTTGGCAGTCTAAACCTTTTACCTGTAGTACTATATAAACACACACGGATATGTAAATTTTCACTCTCAGTGCATGTTTTTCCTAGTCATCATAGTAATTTAATGCCGTTGTCACTTGATTCTTCTTGAAACTTGTCTTCACCATTATTTATCTGTTTCCTTGTAAGTCTTTTAAATGAGAACTTCAACTGTCACTATCAAAAAATCCATTTGTTCCCTATCAATGAAGTTGCTTGTTTCCCTAGATTATCGGTCTTTGTTGAGACATTGGATTTGTGGCTTTAAGATGAACTTTAATTGAGACTTGTGATTTGTACTGTTGCAAGAAGAGAAAAAGAATCTCTGGCAACATGACACCCATACCAACACTGGCTCCTATGACTTCATACATGACCACTCTATTTTTACTGTTTCCCTTTGTTTTTTCATATCCTCATACTGGCTTGCCCAACAGCACCAGCTGCCAGCACAGGCATGAGGCATCCCAATATCTGCTACCGCCTGCATCCATCTCATCTTCCTTCTCCCCCCATAAGCCACCTCCTGCACCACCTAATCTCACACACACAGTGGCCAATACCCTGCATCCACATGCAAACTCAACATCATAAATTCTAGGCAAATCCCTCCACTGCTGCTTGGTTTCATCAAATTCCTTTTTGTTCCCTCTACTTCTTCCATTTTTACTAATCCACAAATAGATATACCCAATGCTATTTTGTGAACTGCGGGTTTGAAGTGTGATGGTGAGGGGCTGTGAAAGAGGCATAAGGGCAGCGTTGTAGGCTGCAAAAAATGGTGGAATGGTTGTATAAGGGTTGGTGTTGATGGCCTGCAAACGAATGAAATGCGGTTTGATGGGCTGCAAAGAAAGATGAAAAGACTTTGGCTATGTTTGGAATTATTTAAGTGTTTTGGAGAAAATATTTTGGGAAGTGGTATGGGGAATGGGACGTGTCTTTTTTTGTGTTTCGGGGAAGTGGTTAGATATTGTTTTGGAATGGAATGATATGTTTGGTTTTGTTGTGGGAAGGGACATTTTTGTAGTGCAAATGTTAAATGAATGGCTCTTTCATTTGGTGTAATGATTAATTGATGGCAAGAATGGAAATAATATTTGGGAAATGGGCATTTTGAGCAAGCCTTGCTCATTTTGGTGGCCATTTTGGACGACATAATACCCAAAATGTGTCCGGATTCCTTTTCCCTAGGTGGAAAATGGCTTGGGAAAATGAATCCAAAAGCAGTCTTTGGTTAAGGGGGCATGAAGGAGGGTTAAGGGGCTTAAGGATGGCAGGTGGAGAGATGCCTGGGATGGGTGTGGAGATTATGAAGAAAATTTTTGATAGGGGCATCTTTCCCTTTTCTTTTTTCAAATTTTGTTCCAGACATAAAATCAGCTGTTGGGTTTCTGTTTCAATGAGGTGGTGTAAAATCTGAGACGAAAGTGTACGGGCTGCAACTAACATATTTTGTTGAATGAAGGATTTAGGTTCAAATCATTTCACATACACAATTTAGCTTTCTAAGTATCATCCAGCACATAGGCTGCTTTTAGATTGACAAATCACATTTTCGAATCATAGCTCCAAATATCATTTTAACGTATTAGTTTCAAAATTAAAGTAATGGAACAAACGGGCCCTTATTTACTTGTTGAAGGAACAATGTATAGTCTATTTATCATGTAAGTTGTTGTAGCTCTGAGGTTTATGATTTATGCTTAAGTGGGCTCAGTGAACATGCGATGTATGTATTTCGGAAATCCCTTTTCCCCTTAAGTTGTGGATGAGTCCCAAACAAACCAGCAGAATTCTAACAAAGTGCTAAGGACCTCAAGGTAGTTGGCCTATTTCACTTGATTAGAAGCAATGTTGCATTTCAATCAAATATATACATTCTTTTTCAACTGCACTACTAGTAATACTCTACCTATTACATGTTCTAATTTCCA
Organism: Jacaranda mimosifolia; assembly: GCA_018894105.1. NCBI lineage: Eukaryota > Viridiplantae > Streptophyta > Magnoliopsida > Lamiales > Bignoniaceae > Jacaranda > Jacaranda mimosifolia. Next base: position 55,263,164 of record CM032117.1, read on the forward strand.
TTTAGCTTTTGCTAAGTTTAGTTTTCTGTTGAACCTTACAAAGGTTGGGCAAATGTATTTGAAAACACTGTGCATATATTAGGAGTTGATCCCCAATATAGGTGTAGATAATAAGATTATGTAGCTCAGATGGATGTGACCTAGTCGGTGAGGGTAAAACAAGCGAACAAGGCATAAAACTTATCTTCCGGAGTCATGCTCAGAAATGAACATCCTTTGTCTGATCACACAAGCTAGCTTTCTGTTTCTGCTCTTGTAATTATCCCTGTCCACAGGACTACATTGATTCAGTTTCAGGTATGATGAAATTTATTAGCATGCTCAAAAGTGGATAATAATTTCTAATGAGTTGAACTAGAGCAATAGGCGTGAGGTGTAAGTTTGTACAGCAATGAATATGCTTTTGTTTATATTTCTACATAACAGTAACCAAACATATACTTCTATAGTATTTTTGCTTCACTCTTATAAAGCCAGGAGATCATGGAATAGCAATTCAATGCAGTTTATCACTAACACATGCAGAGGTAGGACATAAAAAGCATGCGTGTCCTCCAATTTCCTGATGACTTCTGTTAATAATATGCACTGAATATTGAATGGAAAGTGTTAATTCATAGTAGAATGGAAAAATGATGCATTTCTGATTGCAGTATTTTAGCATATCTCCCCATGTTTCTCTCATTGTGATTTTGTATTCCTTTCTCCAAAATGGAAACAACATTGGGTTGCTTCCAACTGCAATAGAGTTGTGAATTGTGATCTAATATTAGTTCTCACCATTTATTTTATAATTTATATTTTTGTCTTCCAACTGCAGTAGGGTTACTTGTATATTTTGATCTAATATTAGTTCTATCCACTTATTTTCTTTTGCCTTCACCATGGAGTTGCTGACAACTTGTGCGACTATTTGGCTGATGCTATTGGTTTTTCCATGTCATAACATCCTCGTTGCAAGTAGGTTGTGATGGACATTTAGTTACCTTATTCAAAAGCTTAACCTTTGTGAGAGCTGGATAAATAATATGAACTTACAAATATCCTGAGCAAATATCCCAGTACATATAGATGGATCCCACTTTCAAATATCCTAAATTGACAGTTATATGGTGCGATGGAAGTAACATCTTATCTTTCTTCTTGTCTCTTGTTACTGCTCAAGAAAACTGGACATTATTCTAGTAGACCTATAAATTTGTATTATACATGATGATATCATCATTATGTTTTATTACATTATGATATTCTCATGTATGCATCAAATGGCTCCTAGACCCACTGGACCGGTACCCAAGAGGGTGGCATGAAGATTATGGTAATTTTCACTTAGTTTTCACCTTCACCATTTTCCCTTTACCTACAATACTCGTTCATCATTTTCAAAAGAGAAGTTTTGCCTGTTGTTGTGCATATTCTTCCCAGCATTTCTAATCATATATCTACCAGTAGAGGAAGGATTTCTTTTTCTTAATAGTCTAGAATCTAGATATGGAGTGTATGTGTAACCACATTAGCAGGCCAGAGGAGCCTTCCCAGAGCGGGCAAAGGCACTTTCAGACAAAATGGAACAGATAACATGAGAAGAAAAAGGTACCATCCTTGAGAAGCTTCCAAGGATGTCTTTTTCTTGACTACTCTGTTTTTGTCGTCAAATACAAACAACCTACAGATAGTGGTTTTTTGCATGAATAGTATGTATTGCTTGGTTTGGAGGAGAATCCTGGTGGGGTCTTAGATGGAGAAATTTGAACTACTATGAAATGCTCAATTAATGCCAAAATTTATATAGTCTCTAGGCTATTGTTTATGTAATATGTTGATAGTGGATGCCTTTTGATGTCGGTAAATGGAATATTTTAAGGGGGGAAAAAAGTTCTTCGTTAGTTTCTAAATGAAAATGGGAAAGAATTAAATATGCGTACAAATATTATGTCCAAAAGCATCTATTGGTTGATATTCTTATTTGATATGTATTCCTCTTAATGATAATTAAGTTCCAATAAATGCTTCTATAACATTGCATATTTTCTAAATCATTAATATTTGAAACCTTACTGTTACCACATAATAATATTACTAGATCATGTGACACATTGAATGATATGAGAGCTTTAAGGTAATTAAGTTCAATCATTGGGCACGCTTTCAAAGGACAAAATTTTCTACCACGTATGTTATAACGATGATATATTAATGAAGACGGGTTATTCATGTTCAGAAACAAATTGAACATCATGATATTATCATCCGTATAATAAAATGATAACCATACGCTCCTTTTTTAAGCTCATATCAATTGAGCAGTTTTTGATAATATCAAGTCATGTATAACACTAAAAGAGCCAATAGTCTTGAATTAATTTATAAATTTTCTTTTTACATATTACATCAAAATGCTTTTATAAAAATAAAACTTTTCGTTGTGCATATCAATGGCATGAGGACGGACTTCCACTAATTGAATTTGGATTTTACCACATAGGGACATTTGTCAATATATATGAAAAACATTAATCTTAAAAGTTAAAACTGAATTTGGTGTTATTTCAACCTTTGATATCAAGGACAACATAGAAACAATCTCCAATACAACGATATTTAGCTACCACCAAAGCGACAGTGACATGATCAGCCAAGCATTCTTCGTTTATATCATCATAGATAGGACAATATTTTTGCCTATTTTTCTAGCCACAAAGTCGTATTCTAACCGAAACTCTAAGATGGATAAACTGAAAACTAATACGGATATACATAAATCTTTATCTATATAGCAAGTGTAACTTTCGTATAGAATACATGATAGTAACCATAAACAAGAAATTTCTATCTTATTAAATTTTTTGGTATACCTATCAAGATTTGATTTTGTGGAATACGCATTTTAATTTGCAAGAACACTACGTATAGATGTCACTTAGGATTCGTCTTTTTTTTCTTCTTTAATTGAAACACATTTACCTTTTGGACAAGCCATATGTTATTTTACACAAAATAATATTGAACCAGTAATTACTTTGATGATAACAAAATGCATTTCTAACAATAGTATGTGATAACGATAAAATGAATAATTTTTTCAAATATTTGGGTAGAATTGAGATTATATGTTTTAATATGTGAATTGACTTCAGGTTCATTGGATTTAAAGAAGAATAGACCTCTGAAATACACATTTTTACGAGAATACTTCGTATAGACGTCATTTAGAATTCATTACTTTTGCTTCTTTAATTGAAACACGTTTGCCTTTCGGACTTTTAACATAATACATACAATAATATTAAATCAGCGATTACTTTGAAGATAACAAAATGCACTTCTAACTACATTATGTGATACAAATAAAATGAATAACTCTTTTAACTATTCGTGTAGAATTGAGATTATATATTTTAATTTGTGACGTGAGCTGAGGGTCATTGGATTTAAAAAGGAATGCACATATGAAATGAGGCTATGTACTCCAATGTAAATAATTTAATTCATTAATATTGTTTTTTGAAAGTTATAGTTTTACTATTTTATTTCATCTTTCCCATCAAGCCCAACACTAATTTAATCATCATAGAGTTTTCGTTTAAATTTTCGATAATTTTTCTATATCTATAAATTTTAACCCGAATCAGAAGTTTTTTTTTTTTTTTTGCATGTTCACATCATTATACGTACAATAACTTTTAAAAAAGAAGTCTATGTCAGGTACAACCACAACCCTCCAATTGTCAATTAAATTGTACCCACCATATGAATTTATTTAATTTGTTCAATCACGAAACTACGTCTGCATGTAAAGAAGCTTTAAACTAAATAATCGGTTGCCAAAAATTAGTGAAAACAAATATACAAATACTTAATAAAGAATCTCATAAGCAGCCATGGGAATCATTTTTCTTGTACACTACGTACCTATTGCAAATAAATCAAGTACTATGAAATAAAAACAATAATTAAATTAATTGTGATTAAATTTATAATTAACTATGAAAATTCAATCTTATTAATGAGATATTGTCTTACCAACGTACATAAATATAAATTTTTGTTCTGAAAAACATCTTAGAAATAAATAATTGAAAAAATATGCAAAATTCTAAATTTAATCCTCAAGAATATAGATAATAGATGCGTCATCATCAAACATGTGCCCAAACTGTGCACTATCTTTTCTTCTACGTAAAGGGTTCATAATAACTGCAAAATTCACCCATGACTTGCGTTCTATGTCAATACACGTAAGTCAATTACGGAAAATTCTACTCCGGATTAGGTTTGGCCACACCATGCAATAATATTTTGTCGTGTAGAAATTGAATTTTAATTAAAAAATAGTCAATTTTAGTTACCTAGCCAAACCATGGTTAAACTATTCTCCTTCTTAGTTGGAATGTGAACACCAATTTAGAAAGACGAGAAATATTAGGAATATTCACAAATTGCAGAAATTTCAAATCTAAATTTTCCAATAGAATATTTCTCTCAATTCATTAGAATAGACCAACTTTGTTTCTATCATCTTTACCATATTATTTCTATTTGTCTCATACTCATTTTCATTCTTGGATAAGTAAAACTGCCCTTGATTATTATTATTATTGTTTTTTTCTCATCTACTTTGGAATTGATTGGCTAATTATAAGTAATCATGCAGAGATTATATTTCAATACAAGAATACACTTAATTCAGTTCTTAAACTCCATCTAATTTAAAGGGAGAAGATGAACATCTGTATGCTCAAGTCAGTTTTGTTATAGTTGTCTGACATCTGTACTTGCACACTTTTTTTGGGGGGGGGGGTGGGGGGGGGGGGGATATGGGGTTTCTCCATTGTGTGTCAATTATTTTAAGAGATATTGCGTTTTTGACCAATTCTATGGATCTTTTTGGATTTTTCAGAGATATTGCATTTTTGACCAATTTTATGGATCTTTGTGGATTTTTTAGAGATATTGAGTGAGACATTGAGTTTTCGACCAAGAAAAAAAAAATGATGACTTAAATGCTTATGAATCCTCAAGAAAGAAGATTAGTAAAAGGGTTAATAAGTATATAAAGAATAAATCCTACAGCAATTCCAAACACAGTCATTTATCATAAGGCCATGATCCTTGAAGAAATCGAGGCCCTTGGTTTCTTTATCATAAAGTCTCTATTAATATTCATGTCCATACTCATCTCCAGGGCAAGGGGAAGATCAAATGGAAGAAGTGATGTGAATGTTTGTTTCTTGGAAATCAATAAGTCGGCAAAATCAAGATTCTCTGATTTCTCATCAATATTTCTATGAAATGAAGCGCATACATGTGTTCAAAATCATACATTTAATTCAAGCAATTCTTTTTCCTAAAATCTGGAATTGTTCTTAAAAATTTTCTTCTTTTGAAATGGGTATTGATGTTCTAAATAAAAAAGAAGACTAGTTTAACCATGGTTTGATGGATATTAAAATTTGATCATTTTTAACCAAAAGTTTGATTTTCCACATAGCATAATATTATTGGATGGTGTGGCCAAGCATGGTGTGGAGTAGAATTTTCCTTCAATTTCTACATTATTAATAAAATATATCCTGATTCCTTGTATAATATCTTTGTCTTTTTTTATTAATATTATTAGCACATACATAAATACATATTAACTACAAATTTCTCTTCTTTCCAAATGGGTATTGATATTCTAAATAAAAAAGAAGAATAGCTTAACCATGGTTTGATGGATATTAAAATTTGATCATTTTCAACTAAAAGTTTGATTTTCCACGCAGCATAATATTATTGGATGGTGCAGCCAAGCATGGTGTGGAGTAGAATTTTCCGTCAATTTCTATATTATTAATAAAATATATCCTGATTAATATTATTATCACATACATAAATACATATTAACTAAAATTTCTCTTCTGTCCAAATGGGTATTGATATTCTAAATAAAAAAGAAGACTAGCTTAACCATGGTTTGATGGATATTAAAATTTGATCATTTTTAACTAAAAGTTTGATTTTCCACATAGCATAATATTATTGGATGGTGTGGCCAAGCATGGTGTGGAGTAGAATTTTTCGTCAATTTCTACATTATTAATAAAATATATCCTGATTAATATTATTATCACATACATAAATACATATTAACTAAAAAATTCTTTTCTTTCCAAATGGGTATTGATATTCTAAATAAAAAAGAAGACTAGTTTAACCATGGTTTGATGGATATTAAAATTTGATCATTTTTAACTAAAAGTTTGATTTTCCATGCAGCATAATATTATTGGATGGTGTGGCCAAGCATGGTGTGGAGTAGAATTTTCCGTCAATTTCTACATTATTAATAAATATATCCTGATTCCTTGTATAATATCTTTGTCTTTTCTGATTAATATTATTATCACATACATAAATACATATTAAGATATGAAAATTAAAGCCAAAAAATCTCACGTGATGTCACGTGAGTATGCTTGATGATGCCCTCTAAGTTGTGGCACGCGCCAACGGGTGCGGTGACGTCCACACTAGCATGATTTTTGCAACTCAGTACACTCAGCAAATCATGACCCCAAGAGCCTCTCCGATGGTCACTCCGGTCAGACGGAGCTCTCCCTCCGGCATCCACCGCCGGGAACATGCTCCCCGGATTCCGTCGAATTTGCCGGTTTTTCATGTCCCGGAGATCCATTTCCAGCGGAAATTTCACTAGCCCAAACATCAAACCGTACCACCCAGACGGCTTCGATCCCTTAAGCCCCTCAGGTTTCACCAATCCCTTTGAGTAACTCCGGTGAATATCCGAGGCTTCAGATTTCATTACCAGACTAGAATTCCGACGTAACTTTTTGCCGTCCAAAGAACGGCTGCTTCGCGCCAGCAGCGTTGTGCTTGAACTGCTGTTTGATCTTGTGGGGTTCAGCTCCGGCAACGACTCGCAATATCTCCGAGGTAAAAAATTCACGGCATCCTCGTCTCCAGACAGCGATTTAAGGAATTGATCATCGAAAGCCGGTTTTAATTGTTTGTAGGGCACGAGCTTGCCGCAGGATATTATGTCTTCTGCATGGGACAGATTAATCTCGGAGTCGAGATCATTTGAGAACTCGAAGAAATCCGACGTCTGGGAGGATGACCGCCGGTCGTTCTGACTCTCGGAAGAGTCTTTTTTCTCGGGTTCATCCGAACTTAGAGGAAAATCACACAGGGAGAGCGCTTCTAATTCTTCATCATCTTCTTGATGATATCCTTTTGCTTCTTGATCTTGAAAGCTGATAATATTATCCATTCGACGGGAAAAAAAAAAAAAAAGGAAAAAAAAACAACAACAACAACTGGGAATGATGGGTGGGATGGGTTGGGGGGGTTAAGAGAAATGTATAATTACATATAATGTGTGTATCTATATATCACTGCGTGTGGTGTGTGAAAAATTGTGGGAGAAGGAAAGAACAAGGGCCGGATTATGTTTGTAGAGCAAGATCAAGAAGCACTTTGTGGCATATATACATATATATAGATTAATATTACTATTAGCGTATGTATATTTAAATATTACTATACATCATGACACCTGTATCGTTTCATATTAAAAAATTCAGGTATAATCCTTTGACATGTCCTTTTAAGATAATTTCTCTCATATATACTAATAAAATAATAATTCGATATGAAAACTCATATTAAATATAAAAAAATTATTACTGTCAACGTAAATGAGAAAAAAAAAAAAAAAAGATTGTAGTCTAATATTAAAAGTTGATTTTAGTGGGGGTTCCTGGTCCTAACATTTTAGGTATATATAATAATAATAATCTGTTAGTTGTCAGTATATTAATTTCTCTTTGGTATAGTCCATGTCTTCTAGAAACAAGAATTAATAAGCCAAGAGAAATATAAGGCAGTAGGGAAAGGTTGTCTAGAAAGATGAATTCAATCTAGTAGAGAAGGAAAAAAAAAAAAAAAAACCAAAAAAGAAAAAGGAAAGAATTAGAAAAGAAAGACAGTTGGTAGATGGTCAAGAAATGGATGTCACTTCTCTTTCTTATTGGACATTGTCTGTAGACATGTACTAGAGATTCATGAGCCATTTGATTTTGGTGGCTATAGATAATTTTTATTTTGTTTAGTTTTTATTTATGATTAAGATCACCTTTTTTTTTTTAGTCTTTATATGTCATTATGAACAAAAGAAAACCGTGTATAAACATTAAAAAAAATATATCTAGTGACAATGAAAATCTCATCAATTATCATAATTATATTAAAAAAAATTATTGTAATTATCAATTATGATAATTTGAAATATTAATTTTTCTCATTGTATAGTTACATTATGACAAGATTAAAATTATTGTCATTTAAAAAATATTTTTAGTGACAAATAAAAATTACCATCATTTAATATACATTATTAATGACAATTTTTATGTTATTATTTATTTTGCAATGCTAATATTATATGTTTTTGTAGTGTGGGCCCAATAAATTGTTCTAGTAGGTCTGGAAACTACAAAGCCTGTACCCCTTAAATTCGAATGACATGGAATAAAGCCCAATATAGCCCAAAATCAACATGAATGTTTGGTTATATTTTGCCAAAACAAAATTATTTGAGAAAAATATAATCAAATATATACTCATTTTTTTCCAAAACACTAATTTTTTTTCCCATAATAACTTCTACTATCCTTCATTATCCCCAAAACCTTTGCCGTTTTTCAATATATATACATATATTATATATATCATATATATTTTATTATTATTCTAACAATAAAAAAATGACTCAATTCCACTTTCACAACAAAAATCCAACAAAAAAATATTGATTTGACTACTACAGTAAAAAAATATCTCCCCCAAAACATAAACAAATATACTAAAACTCTTCAAAATTAATTTTTAACTATTCCCCAAAACATAACAAAAAATTCATTACATTTCCCAACACAATTTTCACATCCTCCAATATCACTTTTAACATTCATTCTCCCAAAATACATATTAAAATCACAAAAAAAAATAAAAATAATCTAACATTGCCAGTATTTCTCCCAAACTGATTAAAGATGTCTACAAATTAAAGCATTGGTACATTTAGACCTTAATTGCCTAAATAGTTAGCTTGAATGGGCTTCTATATCTTGTTAATAGGAATTGTAAAAGAATTTTTGGGGCCCATGCTATAAAAATCCCCTAAACTTTTTAAAATTTTGTTGATGTTGCATGCGGGATAATATTTTTGCATCATTTTACATTATATTTTTGTTGCTTGTGTGAAAATGTAACGGATAGTCCAACTTATTTCCTGCATTCAAACTGATGTGGATTGGATATTAGGGTCTGTTTGGAAAGGCCCAATGTTAATAGTAGTGGGCCTTGTAAGTTTGGCCCAATAGAGGATGGGTGGGCCGTGGCAAGTCAATATCAGGCCCATCTTCTTGGAGCACCAAAGACCAATAGAGGAGCACCGAGCTGCGGGGTCCAATTAGGAGAACCCAAGTGCTGATTTTAGGGTTGTCAATGGATCGGATTTTAATCCAAAACTGAGTGAATTCAATTTGAATTTTAAAATTTTTATTTAATTAAAATATTTGATGGATTAGATTCGATTATAAATATTTAAAATTCAAAATAAATGGATCAAATATAAAATTAAGCAATCCAATCTGTTAAAAATCCGAATCCGCACCTTAATATTTTTTATTAAATTAATACTTTTATATAATATTAATAAAGATTTTAAGATAAAATTTATGTATTATATTGGCCTAATATCTATATTAACATTTATATTATACTATTAATATTGAGTTTTTAACCTAAAAAATAAAAGGGATATTGATAAAATGTCAAATATAATAATATATAATAGTTCATCTATACATTAATATAATATGAAAAAGGAGTTTAGAATTCAAATATTTAACTTTTGGACTAAGATATAATAAAAAGTTGCTAAAAATTCAAATATGACATATATTTACTTTATAAATACAAATTTTTTTATAAAATTTAAAAGGAAAAAAATTAAAAAAATAAAATAAATCAGGTCTGATTTTTTAATCGAGTTTCGGAGATCTATCGAATTCAGATATGGTACTAACTAACAAAGATCCTATAGGATTTCAGGTCGGGTTCGGATGTAAATTTTGTTAATTGGATTCGAATTCAGATATAACAGATCCGATCCAAATCCGACCCGTTGATAACCCAAGCTGATTTTATCATATGAATTAACTAATATAAGTCAGAAAAGAGGTATATACTGACTTGATCGTCGAAGAGTTTTTGTTGAGAGTCGATGACCTTGACTATTGTTTTGGTCCAATTTATTGAAGAAAAGGAAATTGGAGTTGCGGTAAGTTAAGATCAAGAGAGAAAATATCGACTCTATTGCACAAACTTTTTGTCATATATGTCATTGGTTATTAATACTAATAAATTATTATTGTGTCAAAATAAAATTTTATCCCTTAATACATGTAATAAATGAGACAAGGATGAGGATATAAGAATTTATTTGATTCTTTGGTTTTATGGGAGTTCAACCATCTCATAATTTTACGATAAGGAATATAAACTTATCACTGATCTTTTTTAAGGGAATCATTCTAGATCCTTATTCTATGTCCTCCCCTTTTTTTCTTTGATCTAATACGAAAGAAAATTTATAGATAAAAACATTCGGTCCAAATGGAAAAATACCAAAAGCACACCAAAAATTCGTTAAAATTTGAATCCCTGACCTCACACTTATATATATGCGTGAAGTCTATACCATTGAGCCAATTAATTATTTGGCATCCTAATCTCACGTTTATACGTGTGGTCTGAAGTTCGAATCTGAAGAGTCCTAAATGCATGTGTGTGTGCACATTTGAATAAAAAATCGATCACTATGTTTAGGTTTCATGATTTTGTTCTAATTAGTTCAATTCAACTCTTAATTTTATCAATATACATAATATATTTTTGTCAATTTATCCAATACTTTACATGATAATGATACCTCTAATCAGAACCATCAACATTAAAATGCACATGATCCTTATTCCTTAGTCGTAATTCAAAGGCATGTTATGAAATCAAAAGTTCGCTGAACTTATGGTTGAAAAGTTATGGTCCCTAGTTCTAATTCAAAGTTTTGTTAATTATTATTTACCTAACATACGCCGATAATTTTGTTGGACAGCAACGTTGTCAATCTTGATTCTTGAGCATTACCGTTGGTCCCTTTCCTTCCTCACTTAGATTTTCCTGTTCTTTATTGCACGTGTCATTTTATTGATGTATTTGCGGTTTAAATTTTTTATTCCATTTCCTATTTCATTTCATAAATACATAAATATATGCACTTGCTAGTAATTAATTATTTGTTAGAAAATGGATCATAACTTAACACTATGTTTGGTTCATTGATTTAGATGAGAAAAAAAAAATGCTAAGGAAATTTTTTATTCAAAATGTCTATTTCGATTCTAAAACAAGGTATACAAATTGAAAAGGTGCAATTCAGATTTGTCAAAATTAAAAAACGAGACACATATACATAAAATTTGCAATTATTATTTCATTCATTCCCACTCCCATCACTTAAATTGGTGTTACAAATAGCAAAATACTTGTTTGGAGTTGATAATTGGCTACAAGGTTTTGTGATGGAAAGATTTCTCCTACAACTCGCGGTCAAATTAATAGTTGTTGGCCCATAGACTCGTCTCGCGTGAATTTAGCCCCCAGATATAGTGCAAACGGGTCGAGCCACTTGTGAGTAACTCGAGCTTGAGTTAGGAGTCAGTATATAATTAATAAATATATATTATATTACTATTTTTTTATTTCGAGCTCAAATTTAAACTCGAACTCGAGCTTGTAGTTATTTACAATTCATTTGTCAATTCAAGTCTTATCTAACAAAGCTGAGCTGAGCTCGAGTTTAAAATTTTATGCTCGTCGAGCTCAATCTCGAAAATTTTGCCTAACTCAGTTCGATTGCACCTATAGCCCCAAGTAAAAGTTAGGTCTTGAAAACATAATAAATTAAGAGAGTTGTTGGAATCAACCACAATAAAAATCCTCTAATACTTATATTAATAATTTAAAAAAAAAAAATTTGAATGTAGTTGAATTATTTTAGACAAAATTATATTTAGTCTGAATATACTGATAGTTTTATTTTACTTTATGAGTACTGTAACATAAAAATATTGTTATTTATAAAATACAGTACCGTTAGATCAAGGGTTCAATTGTTCTAACCAATCAACATGAAAATGTGCAAGAATTAATAATGTGATGATATTTCAACTAAAATTAAGGACATCATATGAATGTCAGCATTGATATCAATTTGGTAGCATTTAGATTATGTAAATTGTAATAAAAATAAAAATTCAAAATGTCAAATGAAATATAAAATCAAACCTCACAAAGGACATTAAAGCATGACAACTCCTGGTCACTATTACAGGTATTGAGTTTGGCTGCCTGCAAAGATTTATTAAACAAACACTTCAAGATCAACCTATCCAACATTTAGGTTGGTATCCTAAATATAACTATATGGTTATAGAAACACTTTTTGTCCAAACCATATGATTATTAATAGAGGCGCCAATATGGGTTTCACCTCATGGATGTGTTTTAAAATTTAAAAATAAATTTATGTGAGTTTAGTTTTTAAATGGAATTTATTAGGTTGTGAATCCAAAATAAGTTGAAATGTATGTCTATCAATCGATCAGATTTTAATTTGAATTTTAAAATTTTTATTCTATTAAAATATTCGATGAATTAGGTTCGATTATAAACATCCATAATCCAAAATAAGTGAATCGAATACGGAATTAAACAATCTGATTTGTTAAAGATCCGAATTCGAACTTTAGTAATTTTTTATTAAATTACTACTCTTATATATAATATTAATAAAGATTTTAAAATAAAATTTATATATTATATTAACCTAATATCTATTTTAACATCTACATTATGCTATTAATATTTAATACTGAGTCTTTAAAATAAAAAATAAGAGGGATACTGTCAAAATATCCAATATAATAATATATAATAATTCACTTATGCATTTATATAACGTGAAATAGGGGTTTAGTTACTTTAGTATTCAAATATTTAACTTTTGGACTTATATATAATAAAAAAATTGTTAAAAATTCAAATATGACGTAAATTTAATTTATAAATATAATAATTTTATACAATCCAAAAGGAAAAAGAAAAAAAATATTAAATCGAATTGAATTTTTTTTATTGTATTTCGGATATCTATCGAATTCGAATATGATACTGACTAACAAAGATCATATAGAATATCGAGTCAAATTCGAATATTATTGTTTCAATTCAAATCCGACCCATTAACAGCCCTATTGAAATGCATTCAAAACGGGTCCAATCCAAAACTTTAAGTAGAGTTCAATAAAAAAATTTAATTTAAAAACAATATATATATATATTATTTTCGCTTTATCATTTATGTCAAAGTTCTATACTCTTCGATAATTAATAATTTTAAATTGAAGTAAATATCTTGAGTTTTGAATATATTAAAAAAAAGTTAATTATCTAAAATGAATTCAAAATATAAATTTTAGTATATGAAATAATATTTTGGAGTGTTCATACAAATTTATTTTAAGCCCAATTAATTTCTAATCTACTTATTTAACTTCATATTGAATTCACTCTATTCTGAACCTAATTTATTTAGACCCAAACCATATTCAGTTCCATCCACCTATTTTTTCACATAAATTATTACCATATTTTTAATCGAGTACATTGAATGCGTAAAAAGTTGTATTTCAAATTTAACTTCATTAAAGTAAATTAATTACTAAATAAATGAATTGACAATTATACCATACAGGGATCACATTGAGTTCAGCCTAACTCGATGCACTTTATTACACAATCAATTAGGTTGTAATAGTTACAATAAAATGTTTTGGGTCAAAAACGTTGTTCCGTCTAATCATGCGGGCTATCTATCCATAGCGTGATAAGTGTATCCCCTGTTCCATTTGCTAATAATGTCAGCCCAACAAACACAGTGACTAATAACACTTTGAAGTAGTTTGGTAGAGTTGAATTTCCCATTCTATCCTCTCAAAACCCACAAAACTACACTTCAACCCCGAGATTTCACCTCACCTGGCCCTGTCAACACCCACAGGGGCAAAAGGGTAATTTCAAAAATGGGATGTGTAGGCCGCTGCTTACGTGGGAGAAAAGCCCAAATTGTCTTGCAGAGGCTAACAAAAGATTCAATCTCGACAATGCAGATGTAGTATGCATGAGGGACATGAGTCACTCTCTCTACAGAGGGGAAAAAGCGAAATAGTGGAATAGTTATAGAGACAGAAAGCTGTATCTATCCATCTTTGAGACATGCATTTGCATGTGATTATCTATGTGTGTGTGTGTGTGTGTGATAAAAAAGAGAGGAGAGGGAAGAGATTTGCATAGGAATTTTCATCAATTTTTCTTTCAATCTCCGGAAACCCCAAAGATTAGTTAAGATCCATTGTTGTTTCCGTCTTCTTGTGTTATTTTTCTTTCAATTGGAATTCATTATTTGTTCTTTCAAGATACCCGATAATCATTTCTTGGGCTGTATTCTTTTTTTTTTTTTTTGTATAAATAAAGCTTAAAGACCCCAACTTTGTCACTCTGTAGTGTTGGTAAAAGAATAATTAATAAATAAATAAATGGCGAATGCGTCTGGGCTGTTTACTTCAACGGCGCCCAGTGTGAGGAGGAGATTCTCTCCATCTATAGGCATTTATCGATCTGGGTTTTGGTTCTCTGAGGGTGTTTCCAGGAGAATAGTGTGTTCCAGCACTACTCAGGGTGCGGAGAAGCTTTCCTCTTCTGAATCTAGAGCGCCCAGGTGATTAATTCTTCGGAAAGTTTCAATCTTTGCATGTTTCTTCATTTTTATTTTTCGCTTTTTTTAAAAAAATATAATTTCCTTTTGCTGAAAAACTGTGATTGCTGGATGAATGTGGTTTTGATTTAATTAGTGCTGGAAAAATTCTTGTTATGAATTTGGATTGAGGTGGTTTTCTTGTGGTTATTCGTAAGTTGTAAGAGATGATAAAACTGGAGGTTAGGTTGTTCAATTGTAGTGGTGTCTCACTCCAATTTATCAATCTTTGGAATGCCATCGAGTACTTAATAGATTCACACACATTCATGGAAGTGGCTTGCTCATTTACCATAATCAGGGATTTTCTAATAGCAGAGAATTCTATCCTTTTGAGTTAGAATTAAACAATAATTTATGGACTGAATTACCTCTGTTCCTCTTATGTTAATGACTTGTTGTAAAAGGTCAGCTAACTCCTAGAGGAAAGAGGCTCTGTATTAAAGTTGCTATTCTTTCTTTCTTTCCAACTTTTCTCTTTTTTTATTTTCTATTTTTGTTTGGAGGGTGGGGGGGGGGGGGTTCTTTTTCTTTAATAACTGCCCTGGATGTACTGCAGTAAAGCTAGTGAAAATGTTGATCATTAGTTTTTGCATGTCCAAAGGAGGAAAAGATTTTAAATTAGCTCATTTCCCGGATGGAGTTTCTCAAAAACTGTTGCCCGTCTATCTCTGTTGCACTTGCATGCTGAGGTTAAGTGGTTGGTGTATGTGGATTCGAAGTATCTTTATCTTGTAACAGAGGATCATAGAGATTGATTTCATGGTCTCTGATACTGTCTCTTTTTTTAAGTGAATTTTCATGTTTTGTTCTCCTGCTTGATTTGACTAATTTATCTTTATTGATGAACAAGAAAATCTTAAGTCAATGATAATCAGAGGATTGCTTCTCAGCTTAAATAAAATAATAACAACAACAATAACAATAATTCAAATACTAATAACAATAATAATTTATATCTTTTAATGTTAACAAGTCTTGGGGTGTATTACTATTTGCTTCTCTTTCTGAATCTTTTTATTGAGCCTCATGTTTTCTCTTCTTCTTGTGCATGTTGAGTCCAACACCCTGAAGAAAAGATAGTAATGGTAATAAATAAATAAAGAGAATAATGAGAAAACTACATAAAATTGCCCTCTGAGTCACCTTACTCAAGCAGAAGAGCAGTTTTTTATAGTAAGAATATCTGTTTAGCAGGATGAAAGGCTTATAATTTCAGTTATTTGAGTTCTTTTAGATTAAAAGTCTGTCCTGTTATCCTCAAGGCTTTGCTTAATCAGTGTATTCACTTGGCGACTATGGGTGTTAGTTGCAATTCAATGTGAGTGTGGTTATGTACACAAAGTCCAAAGCTAAACCTTTCCCTAAATCTTGCCTGTTGCTTATTTGGATTGGTGATGCAAAATCTTCTTTATCTGTTAGCAGAGCTTCATCTAACATATAGATTCTAATTTGTTCATCTTTCTCATTGTTCTAAATTTGATGGCATCTCGTACTATTTAACTCATTGTGTGCCCTTTGCACGTGATTGTTAAGTTTGAATATATGCCTCTGACTCCTTTCTAATCACAAATTAAATTTGCGTAGGCTTGTCAGCAGAGGCTGCAAGTTAGTTGGATGTGGCTCGGCAATACCAAGTCTTCAGATATCCAATGATGATCTCTCAAATATTGTTGATACTTCTGATGAATGGATATCTGTTCGGACTGGAATTCGAAATCGAAGAATACTTTCTGGTGTGTTTTCTCTTGCAGTTCATGCTGATGTTTGTTTTTGTGTGCAATGTGGTCTACCCTAAAATTGATTTAAGGACAAGCTCAAGAATTTAGGTTGTGCAATGTGGTTATGTAATAATTAGCGACACTAGGAGATGTTAGAATGGTCGGTTTTGTAATTATGTATCCCTATTGGTAGATTGATGTTGAGAACTGTGTAATTCATCACCTTATGGCTCAATTTGTGCAACTGTCTGCGAGGTATGAGAGGGCCTAGCTATACACTCTGGTCAAGTACATTTGACCTTGATAAACCTGAGAGAACCCTGGGGAGGTAAGACTTTTTTTCCCCCTTAAAGTTCCTTAAGTAATTTAGGATAAGTTGTTGGACGATAGCTCACTCAAAGTATGCCTAGTAGATGATAAATATCCTGATTGGAAAAAATAAAAATGACAATCTGCGTTTTGATTTAGGCAAAAGCCAGTAACCAGTATCATACATGGCATTGAGGTCCTCTAATTTTCCAAATCATTGAAAGCTATGTCTGCTAACATGTTGAAGTTGTCTGAAACTCTTAATGCTGAGCTTGGACTACAAGATGATGTGGAGTCTACTTGCAAGTCTAGTGAATTGGCTTGAGCATGAGTCTTTTGGGCTCAAGCTTGAGAATTTGACAACAAAGCTCAAGCCCAAATATAGTGTTTGATGATGAAGTCATATCTCTTATTACTTTAAATGTTTTAAATTGCCCTCTAATTCAATTAATAATAGAATTATTATTATTATTCTTAATAACAATGATTATAATGATCATAATAAATCTATAATATCATAATTATTCTATAATACATTTACAATATTAAAAATTTATACCTCAATTTTATATGATAATATTATGATAAGAAAAATATAATTAAGAAAAATACTAATACTTATATAAAAAATAATTAAAAAAATGTAGTTAACATTAATTCAGGTATTAGAACCTTTTTTAGCATAGCGTACCTCGAGTTCAATTTCAAGCTCGAACTCAAATAGGCTTGTAGCCTCTACTGTAAATGAACTGGGCCCAATTTCTTTACTCCATTTCCAACTGAGCTCGAGTTTGAGCTTGTATTTACAAGCAAGACGAGCTAAAACCTTGAGCTTGAGCATTAAAATTTTTAGTAGCTCTACTCAAGCTTGACTTATTTGCATTTCTTGACCATACTACTGCTCACACCTAAGCAACATGGATAAGGACATGTCTTGGATGTGGCACGGCTCACTTTTAAATGAAAAGGAAGATACAACCCTGTGGAATTAACTTGAAATCTTCCTACTAAGTCAATCACTTTTTTGGTTTGAAATTACATTTGTTCCCAAGAGTAGAGTTCACAGTGTGTCCTAAGATGTCATGATGTGTTGTTAGCTTGATCTCAAATTGTCCAAGAATAATACAAATATTTTGCAAGTGCATTTCCATATATATTGCACATGTTGTTGAGCTTTTGTTAACCAAAAACACATCTTCAACATGGATATTCTGGGTCCTAAGAAATCTTCTATGCTTTGTAGCTCATGCTGAATCTCTTGTGAAATCAGGTTTTGTCATGTCATTTGAGTTCAGTGTACTCATAATCATCATAGCTGGCAATAACAAAGGTCAAGTGGGAGCAGAAATTGAAACTCTGGTTGCTCCATATATTTCTATTAGCAAGATCCTTTATTATTATTGCCTGCTTTATGGATCGTAGAATGTTGGATGCATGCATGTTTGGATAATTTTACATTCTAGCTTTGTTTATAGCAAAATGTAATTGAAGCGGATTGGTCAAATCTGTGTGAGTTCTAGATATCAAACATGGCTTTATTTTTAAGTTATGATGATGCTGCAGGAAAAGAAAGTTTAACAGATCTGGCTGTAGAGGCAGCAAAGAAAGCTCTCCAGATGGCAGAGGTTGATCCTGATGATGTGGACCTTGTGTTGTTGTGTACTTCGACTCCAGAGGATTTATTCGGTAGCGCTCCACAGGTATATATATTTGCAAATTTAAAGTGAGTTGAACCTTTTCTTTCTGTTTTTTGGGAGTAAGGAGAATCTAATCTGTTTCATATTTTCAAGTAGTTGGGTTTTCACCATCTGAAGGACCTGTAATATGTTTTCAACTGTCATTGTGTTGCAAACCAAACTATGAGCATTTGTTTCCTATCTTCTTTAAATAATGTCAAGTTCTTTATACAATATGCTTTTTCAGGCTATATATCACCCAGAATTTATACATTGTAGTCATTTCTTACCCCTGTTTTATGCCTTTGTCGTAATAGTAGTTCTGGTAATTGTTTCAGATTCAAAAAGCACTTGGATGCAAAAACAATCCGTTAGCTTATGACATTACTGCTGCCTGTAGTGGTTTTGTATTGGGCCTAGTTTCAGCTGCTTGCTACATACGAGGTAAAACCTCAATTATTGTACTGCAAAGAGATTGCAAAAGTTATATTAATTAGCTCTAGTGCTCTACTATCAAAATTGTAATTCTTATGTTGTATATTTTAGGGGGTGGCTTCAAAAATGTTCTGGTTATTGGGGCCGATGCTCTATCTCGATATGTTGATTGGACCGACAGAGGATCGTGTATCCTTTTCGGCGATGCTGCCGGTGCTGTGTTAGTACAGGTACTGCATGATATCTTCTTAGTGCCCTTTGCCACTCTTCTTTCATCAGGGAAAAGAAAAAGAAGAGACGGTGGCAGCAATTTATAGAAATAGTTCTTAAATGTCTCTGCTTTCTTTGTCTCTATGCGACCTCCTAGTTACAATACATATTTGGACTATCTGATCGTATATATTAGAGTGTGGAATCCTCCACTTGCATTTTTAAGCATGTATCTGGATATGAGAATATGGACGACATACGTTATACTAAAACTTAGAATCCATTGATAAAATGAAACTGGATGTCTACGACTAAACTACATTTCCATTCCTTGCACTGTATTTCAACAGTAAAAGCTTGCTTAGCATTCGTATTATTCATGAACCCCTTCTTGTTGTGGAAATTAACACTAGGGAGAGAGTTATCCATTTGAACATGATCTCTTTGATACATATTGATTTTAGTCTCTCTCTGCAGGCCTGTGATAGTGAAGAGGATGGTTTATTTGCTTTCGACTTGCATAGTAATGGTGAGGGGCAAAGGTACGTTAACGATCCTGTCCAAAGGCTATCGCCTATTTTTTTAAGCGAGGAATAACCTTAACTGTTTTTCATTTTTTCAGACACTTAAACGCTGTGATAAAGGAAAAGGAGAAGGATCATGAGTTAGGTACAAATGGCTCAATCCTCGGACTTCTGCCAAAAGGCTCCTCATACTCTTGTATCCAGATGAATGGTAAGGAGGTCTTCCGCTTTGCCGTTCGTGTTGTTCCACAGTCGATTGAATTAGCTCTAGAGAAGGCAGGTTTAACGGGGTCCTGTATAGACTGGCTGCTTCTTCATCAGGTATGATATAACCTATAATATTTGAATTTCAGCTATTGATGTAGATTGAAAAAGAGGAATCAATTCGTTTCGATTTTTTAATTTACCATTTTGCATAAGATTACGGTCCTGTTTGGATTTGTTTTCAAATCCATTTCCACTCATTTTCACCATTTGAAGATGATTTATCAACTCCTCCCAATTTTCACCAAAATCCCAACTCACTTTTATTTCAAAACACATTCCACAATAGTCTATATATATTCTCACAATAAACTATATATCTTCTCTCTCTATTTTCATTATTACTCTCTTCCCTCTTACAACCTATTAAATCCTATATAATAGTTACTTTTTGAACAACCTATTCAAGTACAAACTCATTTTTAACCCATTTTCTGTAATGTCTTTTCAAATTTTGAAAATGTTGAAAATGGAAATGAAAACATATGCAAATGGCCTCTAAGGAACAGCAACTGCCCAAATATGAATCTTTAAGGATTTTGAATCCAAGAAGACTATATATTCCGCATACGCATTTGCTAAAGTAGAAGAAGAAATTGGTGATTGCAGGCAAATCAAAGAATTATTGATGCAGTAGCCACACGGTTAGAACTCTCGCCTGAACGTGTGATATCTAACTTGGCAAACTACGGAAATACAAGTGCTGCATCGATTCCACTGGCGTTGGACGAGGCTGTAAGAAGTGGGAGGGTAAAAGCTGGTCATACTATTGCTACTGCTGGTTTTGGAGCTGGGCTTACATGGGGCTCAGCTATCATTAGATGGGGATGATTAATGCGTCATCAAGGAAAATTTGATCATGCAGTTTTGTTGTCTTCGAATTCGTCTGATATTGTAATGACACAATCTCCTCCTCCCAGCTGTTCTTTCTTCTTCATATTCTGCCTTTTGTTTACTCTTAGATTCTGTGACATTAGTGACATTTATGTTTTCTTTTCCTATGATTTCTTATTAACACTTATAATGTTCTTATGATTTAATGTTTTGTTCCTGAAAGTTTGGCAGCAAATGTATGTTGGACTTGTTATATTTGCACGTGTCTTGACCAGGCTGATATGTGGATGTAGTTATGAAGGGCTAAATTGACTTAGAGCCCATTCAGTTTTGTTTTTTGAAGGTATTTTTATTTTCTAATGAAAAGGAATAGTGAAAAGTTAGTTATAAGTATGAGTTTGAAAATGAAATGTTGTTTGAATATTTTGTTTAAAATGAAATTATTCTGTAAAACTGAAAATGAGTTGTATTTGGATATTGTTGTATTTTTGTATTAAAAATAATGTAAATGAGAGTATGAGAAAATAAAATATGAAAATAGAGAGATTATGTAAGAATATGTTTGGAAAAATATATTGAGAATGAAAATGTATGTGAAAATAATAATAAAAAAATGATAGTTTTTTATTTTTATTTTCAGAAGAAAATGAAAACAATCCAACAAAACAACGGTTAATTAGGATAAAATTTATTTACATACTTTCATTTTACACTTTACTCTCCACTTGATTTTCTAAACACTAAACTCCCTACTTTTTTCAAAACTTTAGGAATCACTTCCCAAATATTTGAGAAAGACTTAAATACCCTTATACTTAGCCAAAATAACAAAAAAAAAAAAAACCAGCAAATGGCGGTTTTCTTCTTCCCACTCTATCAAATGACAATTTTTCTTCAAAAGCACGTTTTTTTTTTGTTTGGAAACGGTTTTCTCCTCTGAAGAAAAAAAGGCGCGAAAAACAGCCTCTCGTCTGCCAACAAAAGGGTGTGAACGAAAGAGAGATCGGGAAAGGAAAAACGAAATCGACGCAAGAAGGGGGAAAAAAAAAAAAGCCCAACTACTCTGCAACTTGCGAAAATGGAACAATCAGGAGCACCAACAAGGAGCGAAGAACATAAGGAAAAAAACATGGTTCAGAAAGGTATGTTTTCTACTACTCATTTAGTGGACTTTGCTTTCTTTCAAATGTGTGTATTTTTCAATTTTATAAGTTTTGCAAATAGATTTTCTCATCTTTCTTTGTTTGAACTCTTTTTTAGTTGTTAAAAACTTTAACCCATTTGTTATATATATTATTTTTGTTGTAATATTTAAAAATCTCTGATTTGCACTTGAAATGCATGAAAGTTATACTTTACTTTCTTGAGGTTTATATTTCTTATACCTGAAATTATACCTTGAAATTATCTGAAAATAGTAGTACATAATCTATTTGTGTAAAGTACATTTTACAAGCAACTGTAGTACAAAACATTGAAGCTTTCAATACATATTATCTGAAAGTGTAGTATATAATATGTGTATTTGAAGTACATTTTAGAAGCAACTGTAGTACAAAAATACTCAACCTTTCAGTACACATTATCTGAAAGTGTAGTATATAATCTGTTTGTATAAAGTATATTTTACAAGCAACTGTAGTACAAAATATTGAAGCTTTCAGTACATATTATCTGAAAGTTTAGTGTATAATCTGTGTATTTGAAGTACATTTTAGAAGCAATTGTAATACAAAAATATTCAACCTTCAATACATATTATCTGAAAGTATAGTATATAATCTGTGTATTTGAAATTTTAGAAGCAACTGTAGTACAAAAATATTCAACCTTTCAGTACACATTATCTGAAAGTATAGTATATAATCTGTGTATCTAAAGTACATTTTAGATGCAACTGTAGTGCAAAAGATTCAAATTTTCAATGCATATTATCTGAAAGCAGTAGTATATAATCTATATGTCTGAAGTATATTTTAGAAGCAATTGTCGTACAAAACATTCAAGCTTTAAGTACACATTATCTGAAAGTATAGTATATAATATGTGTATCTAAAGTACATTTCAGAAACAATTGTAGTACAAAACATTCAACCTTTCAGTACATATTATCTGAAAGTAGTAGTATATAATCTGTATATCTGAAGTATATTTTAAAAGCAATTGTAGTACAAAACATTTAAGCTTCAGTACACATTAGATGAAAGTGGTAGTATATAATCTGAGTATCTGAAGTACAAAATATTCAACCTTTCAGTACACATTATTTGAGTGGTAGTATATAATATGTGTATCTGAAGTACATTTTACAAGCAACTGTAGTACAAAATATTCAATCTTTCAGTACATATTATCTAAAAGTGGTAGTATATAATCTGTTTATATACTAATTTTTCTTTATTTGATTGCAACAAAAACAAGACATAATGAGGTCTGCTCTCGTTGCTCCCCCAATATTTTTAGGCTAAATTGGAGCATGTGAAATTCAAGATGGGGTCAAAAATATTTTAATGCATTGAAGAAGACTCTTTTTTATATATACATGGATATGATGTTATGTTGAAGTACCATTCAATTAAAGTGAAATATTGTAGCGAGTTTTAGTACAATATGTGGGAAATCAAGTACAAATATAGAACAAATGAAGTATATATGGTATTATGTTAAAGTATTCTTCAATTAAAGTGAAATATTGTAGCGAGGTTCAGTATAATATGCAGGAAATGAAGTACAAATACAGAACAAACGAAGTACATATGGTGTTATGTTGAAGTACACTTTGTGCAATTGAATAATTAGTCTCTAATAATTGTAGGGAGGGCCAAGTACAATATTTTGAGACTATCGAAATAAGTGAAGTACATATTTGTACTAGTGATAAGATGGATATGATTGTCAAATGCTCATGTGTTTACAACTTTCAATGTATAAGTATACTTTGGATACTACGAATGATAACTCTGATTCGTTGAGCACTAGTGGTTATCACTTTAATACTTTAACATTATTTTATTCATACCATACTAAATATTACACACATTTTTAGAGTTTTGGTTGTTAATTACCAAGAAATAAAAGGCAAATCATGGAACAAAACTCAAGTTCATCACTATTAGTACAAAAAATAAGAAATCAAGTACATAATTGCCGCAATGAAGTACATATGTCCTGAAATCAAGTATAAATCTCCCTTATTGAAGTAATATCTCATGTATTTGTTCATGCTCTTGTAGTATATTTTCAGTATAAATGAAGTACAAATACAGAACAAATGAAGTATATATGATGTTATGTTGAAGTACACTTTATGCAATTAAATAATTAGTCTCTAATAATTATAGTGAGAGTCAAATACAATATCTTGAGACTATCGTTTGTCCTGAAATCAAGTATAAATCTCCCTCATTGAAGTAATATCTCAAACATTTATTAATGCTCTGGTAGTATATTTTCAGTATAAATGTAGTACAAATATAGAACAAACGAAGTATATATGGTGTTATATTGAAATACACTTTGTATAAAATCTCCCTTATTGAAGTAATATCTAGGGGTGGGTGTTCGGATCGAGTAATTCGGGCCCGATCCGATCAGGTCGAATTTTTTTATTTTAAAAAAATTACGGATCGAGTACCCGATACTCGAATGAAATTTCGGGTTGGATATCGAGTAGGAAGTCCTACCCGATCGAGTAGTTCGGGTACCCAATTTTAATTTATATATAAATAAATATATATTATATATAATAAGTATATTTATATGTATTGTATATAAAAATACATATATATCTATATATATCCAATATATAATATATGTAAAGATACTTATTATACATAAATATGTAATTTAAATGCTTATTATATCCAATATTTATATATGATGTGTGTGTGTGTGTGTATATATATATATATTTTAAAAGGCCAAAGTTTGGCTACTGTTAAGTGTTAACAATGGCCAAACTTTGGCTTTTTTGCCTCTGTTAGTCTAACAGAGGCCAAAGTTCATTTCCCTTTTTTTTTTATAGACTTTTTAGATAATATTTATATTAATTTTAAAAAAAAAATCATGTTGGGTACCCGACAATTTTGGGTCGGTGTCAGGTAGCTAAAATTGCTACCCGAAAAATTGGGTACCCAAACCCGACCTACCCGATTCGAACGCCCACCCCTAGTAATATCTCACACATTTGTTCATGCTCTCGGACAACATGCACATGCTACCTTTTCACTCTAAATCTAGTACATACTTACCGCAATGAAGTACATATGTCCCGAAATCAAGTATAAATCTCCCTTATTGAAGTACAAAAACACTGATAACTCGGACAACATGCACATGCTATATTTTCATGCTAAATCAACAAATAAAACACTTGAAGTATAGAACTTCAATAATAGAGTATAATTTTAGGTAAAAGGAAGTATAAATGAAGTGCAATTTCAGATAAACGAAATACAATTTTATAAAAAATGAAGCACAATTCCAAAACACTTCAAATATAAGACGTCATCAATTGCAGTACAATTTTGGATAATTAATTAGTAGAACCCTTGAAGTATAAAACTTAAATAATAGAGTACAATTTTATGTAAAATAAAGTATAATTTTAGGTAATGAAGTACAATTTTATATAAAAAGAAGTACAATTTTAGAACACTTGAAGAATAAAACTCTAGTAATTGCAGTACAATTTTGGATAATTAATAAATAAAACCCTTGAAGTATAGAAATTCAATAATAGAGTACAATTTTATGTAAAATGAAGTATAAAATAAAGTACAATTTCAGATAAACGAAGTACAATTTTATATAAAAAGAAGTACAATTCCAGAACACTTGAAGTATAAGACGCTAGCAATTGCAGTACAATTTTGGATAATCAATTAGTAGAACACTTGAAGTATAAAACTTAAATAATAGAGTAAAATTTTAGGTTGAAGTATAAAACTTGAATGTTTTGTGCTACAATTCCTTGTAAAATGTAATTTACATAAATAGATTATATACTCCTACTTTTAGATAATGTGTACTAAAATGCTGAATGTTTTGTACTACAATTGCTTGTAAAATGTACTTTTCATATATATTACCACTTATACTAATGTATTCTAAAAGGTTGAATATTTTGTACTAGAATTGCTTGTAAAATATACTTTATATAAACATATTATATACTACCACTTCTACTAATGTGTACTGAAATGTTGAATGTTTTGTACTGCAATTGCTTGAAAAATGTACTTTACATAAACATATTATATACTATTACTTTTAGATAATTTGTACTAAAAGGTTGAATATTTTGTACTGTAATTGTTTGTAAAATGTACTTTAGATAAACAAATTATCTACTACCACTTTCAGATAATGTTTATTGAAAGGTTGAACATTTTGTACTACAATCACTTGTAAAATGTACTTTAGATAAACAAATTAAATACTACAATTTCTTTTAAAATGTACTGAAATGTTGAATATTTTATACTATAATTTCTTGTAAAATGTACTTTACATAAATAGATTATATACTACTACAATTTCAATACAAATGATACAACCCGAAGTTCTTCAAAATTCATCTCCTTCTTCATACCCACATCTCCGGCAAACACTCTTTTTGCTGATTAAGAAAAAAAAATACAAGATGAAGAGAATGACCTGGTAATAACTGAGAAAATAAACTGGGAAGAATGAAAATAAACTGAGAAAATAACCTGAAAATGATGAAAATAAACTGAGAAGGTGGAAATGCGGTGGTCGCGATAGTGGTGGTGGTGCCGTCGGGCTCCTCGTTCGCGTCGTCATGCTCAATTTGCTTCTTCGACTTTTTTTTTTTTTTTTCTTTCTTCTGATGATGAAAGATGGAGGTGGGGTTTAGTGTTTGGGAATAGAGATAAAGGGTGTTTGGTTGTGTGGATAGAAAAGAAGTGAAGAAAATGAGTGAAAAATATTGTACTTAAGGGTATTTTTGCCAAATCAAGTGGGTAGGGAGTGATCTCTAAAATTTTAACAAAACTAGGGAGCTCATTCTATAAAAATTCAAATGGGGACTGAACACGAATTTGAAAAGTGATTTTGGTATTTTTTAATAAGTGTCCCACAAAACAAAACCAAACGGGATGTTAATAGACCTGGCAAATGGATACCCGCAGGTAAAATTACCCATTTTTTATTGGGTACGAGATAATGGACCCATTACCCGTGACTATGGGTAATGGGTAACCCATTGGTACCCGTACTTTTTTTTTTTATTTTTTATTTATATATATTTAAAGATTTTTTTTTTAAAATTTACATGATATTATTTAAATGTTAGTTGTTACCTAAATAAAATTAATAAAAGAGGCTACAAATTTCAAATATTATATTGAACAAATATTTTAAAGCATGTCAAATGTTTTGGTTTGAAAACTACAACTTAAATATTTAAACATATATTAAATTTAAGTTATATTACATTTCGAAATTTAAATTTAAATTTCATTATATGTCAAAAGTTTTTTGAACTAAAAGTTTAAACACCACTTAAATATTGTTGATATCATTAACATAAAAAAGTGTTACACCTTCCAAAATAGTTGCAAAAATTAGAGAAAAATTAAAAATTAAAATATAAATAATTATTCACGGGTTACCCGTGGGTACCCGCGGGTTGGGCCAAAAAACGACGGGTGATTAGATGGTGGGTAAAATTACCTACATTTTATTAGGTACAAAAAATGAGGCTCATTACCCGTATTTTTTTGAGTACCCACGAGTACATGTGGGTTTGAGTAATTTTTTACCTGGTCTAGATGTTAACCTCATGAAATTGCCTGAAATACTTGAATTTAGGCTATGACAAATTATGATGAAAATCAGCTTGGGGATTTGTTGAGGTCCAGTCGGTCTTACAAATTAATGTCGAAGTCATTTCTCATAAATGTTTTGAGCAATGAAAAGGTGAGTGTCGGTGTATGTCGTTCTGATTGTCGGGCGCGGTGGGGTTCATTGCCGCAGCAATGCTCCGTAGGCTTGAGGAAGCATCTTCATCATTGGGCTCAAAAAGTAACTCAAAACATAAGGGAAGAGATTGTCAATTTGAGGAATTCAAATATTTTTATTTTAATTGTTTTTGGTGTTTCGTCTTCTATTTTATCATACAATATTTTAATTTATAGTAAAACTAAATTTTTTAATAAGTAGTTGAACATAGAATCAATATAAACTATCCGATAGAGTTGTTGACCAATTAACCGATGCTACTAGTAAACCTAAATATATAAATGAATCGGGTCAGTCAGCGAGCCTAACAAGCCGATTGAAAAAGTATTTGAGTCACGTTTATATAAATTTCACATATTAATGGTTAAAATATCTTTTTACTTGTCATTCTAAAAGCCCAATAAATAGAATGAAAATATCACACCAAATGGACCTGATTCCACGTCATACAATTAATCTGTACAGTTGCTAGCTGGAGTGATTTTATCAGGCCATAATGCTGCAAAGTAAACTCATGATGAAGTGGGATGAGGCCCAACATTCCACTTCATTGCAAAAAGGAAACGGCACCTTAATATATGATATTGAACAATAAATTGTGAATTATTTCCATAATCCACTATACACAACATTTGTCTTTAGACATAGAAAAATAGAGCAAAAGTGCCAATGACTACCATCAACAACAAATGAGCGTGTTATGGCAACAAGCTTGGGCACTAGTTATATATAATATAATATCAGGCACCCAAGCATGTTAAGTAAGGCATATCTTCGCACCAATTTAAGCAACATTGATGCTTAGGCATCGAGAAACGGCTACTGCCTCCCAAGCACTCCATCCCTTCCCATCTCAACCCCTCCATATTCTTAAAGATTATTAGGTCTTTATGCTTGAAATGAATCTTCTAACTTGTAAATATTGGACAAATCTTTCACTTGGGCTTTTATCTTTCTGTGGTACTTGGAGGATTTATAATCCAGATGCGAGAACAGAATACTGTAGCAACTTTATTGAACCCTTTCACAGATAGAATGCTAAATATTTGCACTTTTCATTTTCAGGTGTAGGACTACTTCCCATTCCCAATTGCATTTGCATTAGATGAGTGTTGTTTCCTAAAGGCAATGCTTTTTCGAGTACGAAGATGCTTACATTGCACAGAAATGATATTTTTCACATGGAAGCCTTTTATGCAAATCAAAATGAGCCGCCTTCTGGTTTCTCTAAGAATCAGCTCTTTTAAGGTACTGAGGCCATTAGATAATTCAATTATTGTAAACAATTAGGCTGCTGTATTTGGGAATATTGGAAAACTAATGTGGGCACAATTGTTCAAAACAGGTGCTCGTTATGTTCTAATATGCCTTGGATCGAAAAGGTTTCCCCGCCTGCTTCTAACTTTTTTGGCTTAACCTCAATGAAAAGCACCAAAAAAGGAAAAAAAATGTATTTTGACTTTTTCAAGTCAAAATCTCATAATCACCTTTTTATAGTTTCTACTAGGGGTGTTTATCGGATCAACCCGATTTGATGAACCCGAAAATTCAAATTGAACCAATCTAATTGGTTCGGTTTGGATCGGGTAAAATTCGATCAAACCCTATTACAATTGGTTTGGTTCTCGGATTTCACCTTCATTTACCCGACCCAACCCGACCATTTAATTAAAATTTATTTTTTTTTTTTTTTTATGATTTTTGTTATTTATATTTATATTTATATTTAATGTTCAACTAAGATTTGAATTTGAGATTTTATATTATCAATGATAGCTTGTAGTAAAGAAGGAGATCATTTATAACAATTATGAATTATGGTGCTCTGGTGCAATACTATGTGCTTTTGAATTTTGATAAATATTTTGAGAATAATTTAATTATCTTGATTTCTTATTTAAAGAACTAAAAGAATTGCAATAGGTACTTTCTTCTCCTTGTCCTTTTTTTTTTTTTTTTTCTCCTTTCTTTCTTTTTTTTGTTCCCTTGAACCAAATTACCCGAACCAAACCAAACCAATTAAAAATAATTGGTTCGGATTCATTTTTTCCCCTAACTCGAACCAACCCGACCCGTGAACACCCCTAGTTTCTACAAAACACTCCCTTAGACTGCTGCTTCTAATGAAAGTTGAATATATTAGTTTATATTATTGCAGTAAGGAAAAGTACTAGAATATTCGCCTACAGGTTGCGTATGGTTTTAGGGAAATTATTGTTCAAAATGTGTTTTATATGTGCCGGAATCTATGCTGATATAGTGTATCTTTTAGTTTGAATTGTTATACTTCCATGAATATGTATGTAATTTTTGTTAGGTTAAAAAGTAAATATGCACAACCTTACACACAAAACTGATACATAAGCACAATGTTTGAACACTTCAACCATAGATGCAGGTATGTAGCTTACTTACACACAACATGCAGTTGTGCAATTTGGTGGCGGCTTTTATTAATGAAAGTAACTGCAAAGCATTCAACATCGTCCACATACTGGAACCTGAATGAAAGATTAAGAGGGTGTTTGGGTGAGCTTATAAGCTCCTCAAAATATTTTATAAGATGTTTAAAATGTTATAAGTTGATAAAAAGTGTTTGGTAATTTAAAAAAAAAAAGAGCTTTTAAAATCCTAAAATAAGATGTTAGGAGCTTATTTTTAAAAAAAGTAAGGAGACCTCAACTTATTTTTAAGATCTTAACAAACTCCTTCATTTTTAATCATTTTAATTACAAAATTGTCATTATTAACATCTTGTAAGCTCCAAGATCTTATTTTATCCAAACACTTCAACAACTTATTTTAAAAATAAGATCTAGCATCTTATAAGATATAGGAGCTTATTAAGATGTTTAAAATAAGCTTAGCCAAACACCCTCTAAATAAGGGAGCCTTTAAATTGTTAATTCTTTGTTTACTAGCTGAAGCTTATGCAACTTAAGATCTGGATAGACAACCTTATGCATGCTATTTTGTAAGAGATTTGAAGATGCTAGCATTAAAATGTTTGGATTATTTCCATCTCTCTGTTTCTGAGTTCAAGACTTGAGCTTCTGTTTTCCTCTCTTACCTAAAATTCCTTGAACAAAATATCTTGAGACTGTTTTGCTCAAAAATTCTCTTTATCTAAAATGTCTCTTTTCAGATCGGACCATTCAAGGTTTCTCATGTGGAGAAAATGAAGATAAAAATTAAAATTCAGCTGAACCTCAATGGAATTGTTACGATAGTGTCTGCTTCTGTAACTGTGGATCTAATGTTTTATTCTATTAATGTATCAAGTTTGGAGTTTTTGACAGTGTCATGCCAAATTTTATTCTAAATACTATATCATCTATCTGCAGTTGGTAGATGATCATGTGGATGATTCTACTGCAAGCAACAGCATTGATGCACATCCAGAAAACGTGGAGCCGAGCAACCACGAATCCTCTAGCAAAGCATATGGTCCTTTTGTAAGTCCAGCTAAACACCGTTTGAATGATTCTCTTGCAGACACTATATTCAAGAGAGATTGTGAAACGTGTTTGCTGGTTACATAACACTGATTAAAAATAATTGAACCCTTAGTTTTCCCACGAAAGTGCTTCATTTGGTGTTATGCTTCTGGCATATGACCTGTTTGCCTGGCTTATTGCTAGATCACTCTTGAAGCACTGCGATTCTGTATATTTTCTCTACATAGAATGACAAATCATTTCTCTTGGTACTCCAAATTTTTATTATCTGATTTTTTGAAGTTGATCACATCGCGAATGAAAAAGCCTTATATCATAGAATGAATTTTGGGCTTGTTTATTGTTCATAATGATTATTCATGGAAATCTTCTCCTTTGTTCCATGCTAAATGTTGCTGCTCCCCTTCATGGATGTAGGAAACTTTAGCAGATTCTAACTTCACAAATAGAGTAGGCCACAAATATTTAGGTGTGTAGAAATTGTTACACTTATCTTGGGATTCAATCTAACTATCTATGTTTATATAGATGTATTCCTTACAAATATAAGGGTAGCTGTGGGCCGTCCTCTGTTTTTGACAAAGAAGAAATTGAAGTTCTTGTTATCACTATAGAGAAAAGGAAAAGGGATGTTGTTTCCAAAGGTATTTGATATTTTCAATTTTGAAGTTTGATGTACAGATACTTTCAGCTCGTTTGGTTTTATTTCCAGAGGCATTTTCAGTTTTCATACATTTCTAAAAGTTGAAAAGTTAGTTATGAAATGGAAATAGAAATTGAAATGTATTTGAATGAAATGTTGGAAAGTAATTATTAGAATAGGTTATAGGATTGAAAAATAGGTTAATTTATATTTTTTTATGTTTAAAAAGATTTATTTTTTTAAAATATATGTATATTTTATTAATTTGAAAATGATAGTTGATACTTTATGTCAATTCAAATTTAAATTTGATTGATGTGCAATATGATGATATGATAGATTTAGAAAGAGTTTTGAGAAGAAAATGTGTACTTTTTCTGAAAAAATTTGTGAGAAAGTTCTTGTTTTCAATTTTCATTCCCCAATGAAAATGGCAATGGAGCTTGGAAATGAAAACAAATGGGCCGTTTTCAATTATCCCAGATAATATTTCATTTTAAGAGAACTAATGAGTTTGATAAATTTAAATCAGGGAGGTTGGAAAAAGATATATCCATTGAAGATGCTACTTTGTGTCTCAAGAAGCTGAGCCTGATACAATTGTTCAAGGATTGCTTTCTGGGGAAAACTTCATAAAAGAAGTTCTAAGTTTAAGAAGATCAACATCTGTGTCATTAGGCAATTCATAAAACGCAACCGCATGTTTTGCAATCGGCTTAAGAGTCATGTTATGTAGAAGTGAATCACCAAAATAAAAATAAATTAAAGCCCAATATTGGGAAAAGAACTGCTATTTTATTAAGATTTGCAATTTTTATAATGTAATATACATTGTTGACCAGTTAAATTATTAATTATTATAATATCTACTACTAAAATATTGTTAAAAGCATAACATTTAAATATTATTCTACTTATAATCCACGCTTCTTCCATTTTGGATGTTTTGTATCGATTTCAGTTGCCCCTCGATGTTAAATAATGGATTTTGGGCCTAACTCAACCCAAAAGTTAGCTCTAGATGTGAGGATTGTCCAAAATTATACATAAAGACCACAATTTATTTATTTCACCGATGTAGGACACTAACACTCGATTAGGTGTTTAGCTTTACTTTACCCTGTACAGTTATTTTAAAAAAAAAAGTTGTTATGTTATACTTATTGTATGAGCTAAAATTTTTACAATATAAAATAAATAAAATATTTAATTACTTTTTATATGTTAGTATACTTTTGTAATATTTGCAATACATTTCTTTAAATTTTTAGGATAAATGAAAAGAAAAACAAGATAAAGTAAAATAATAACAAAATTAAATTATTAGAAAAGAAAATTATACAAAAAAGAAAAAGCCCTACTCTGTCATTGTCTTCTGAGACAAAATTAATTTTATCAACTCATCAAATAACACCACCACTAAAGTCCTCATATATATAGTATGGTATAGGCATATATTTGTCCCCCTTCGATTAAAAAACTAACATCTATTTTAAATGAATTATAATGCTATATATTAATTAATAGGATATTTAAGTTGCTCATTAATGAAACAAAGACGATCAGAGGCACAATTCAATATGATGTCGTTGGCATGAGGCCACTGCAGCTGATTGGAACACAACATTATGTCTGAAAATAATTGACTTTATGACTTAGTTTTCTCTGTCAAAATCTTCTATTTCAAATACATTCATTGGACAATATAGGGCTCCTAAGACTAGTATATATATAAATATGTAACTTAAATTTTAAAATATAATTTTAAGTTTCAAATTGACCCGAAATCCTTGTGAGTCCCAAATTCCCAATCCTAATCCCTAATTCTTAAATACCTTATTCCTAATTTCCAATTTCCAAATCCTTTCCACGACCCAAAATCCCACTTCCCAAATCGGCGGCGGCAAGCAAACCCAAATCCTCCTAACTCTTCGACTCGCCCAGCCCTCGCTCGCAAGTAGCACCGCAAATCACACGGCTGCCTGTCGCCCACAGCACACGGCCGCACCCGGCACCACCACGGCTGCTGGCTGCTCCCTCGCACTCGTACAGCACACACACAGCGTGCACGGCCGAGTCACACACACAGCCTTACTCTTCAGGTTTGTTTGTGCTCTCTCTCTCTTTCTTGTTTTTTTAGTTGTTGATTTTACGGAGTTTTTCTGGGCTTTGCTAAATTGATCTAAACCGTTCATTGACCATTGTTTTTGTATTTGTGCATGAATGACAGCATAACTTCATAAAGCGCCTGTGCCAAAAA
Source organism: Jacaranda mimosifolia (assembly GCA_018894105.1). Classification (NCBI taxonomy): domain Eukaryota; kingdom Viridiplantae; phylum Streptophyta; class Magnoliopsida; order Lamiales; family Bignoniaceae; genus Jacaranda; species Jacaranda mimosifolia. The sequence goes on from CM032117.1 coordinate 55,297,426, forward strand.
TTATCCAAATCCAAAATTCCTAAAACTTTAAGATCCAACTGTCCAAATGAACATAGAATAACTCTTCCATTTTTCAGGCTTCAGCCTTAGAGCCTCACCCTCTCATTGAGTAGCAAGTATGATGTAGGCGTAGATTGATACGTCTATACGACAAGCTTCTTGCGATAGATGATGAAGATTGAAAATGTTGATTCTTTGCTGATTTAATTTGGATTTTTTTTAAGTTAAGCAATTCTTGTTTTATTGTCGAATTGCTGGGTAATTTTAATTCTCAAAAGGTGTGAACTTTCTCTTTTCTGATCATGAGAAAAGGATTTTAAGGTGTGCCTTGGATTGGGTTTGAAAAATTGTGTTTTTATCAACAACTAAAAGTTCATTATACTGAGATTCTGAGTTTACTTCTTGATTTTAGGAACATTTTATTCACATGAATCCCTTGACATTGGTGAAGCGCATTCAAAATATAAACAAAAAAGAAGCAAATCTAGGAATATCTGAAGAGGCATCATGGCATGCTAAATATAAAGACTCTGCTTATGTTTACATTGGTGGCATCCCATTTGACCTAACCGAAGGCGATCTCCTTGCCGTCTTTGCTCAGTAAGTTTTTGCTTTCTGAGTTTCTCTTTATAAGTTAATGTGTTGCTGGGAGTTGATTTGTTTGGTTAATCTCAAATGTAGGTATGGGGAGATTGTTGATGTTAACTTAGTCAGAGAAAAAGGTACAGGAAAATCCAAAGGATTTGCTTTTCTTGCTTATGAGGATCAAAGAAGTACAAATCTTGCTGTAGGTTGGTTTCTTTACCCCATGAGTAAATCTTATTTTTCAAGGTGCAACCACAGACATGATTTTCCATCGTTTACACTTGTATTTCGTGTGGATCTGCAGACAATTTAAATGGAGCTCAAATTTTGGGGCGAATAATTAGGGTTGATCATGTCAACAAATACAAAAAACTAGAGGAAGAGGATGAGGAAACTAAGCAGCGGAAGAGGGAGGAACGAGGTGTTTGCCGTGCTTTTCAAAGAGGAGAGTGTAATCGTGGAGATGACTGCAAATTTTCTCATGATGAGCAAGTGAGTTTCATTAAATGTCACTTGTATTTGGTTTACTGTTTGTATTAAATGCATGAAGACAACAAATAAAGGTGGTAGTCCATGCTTTTGTTTTTCCCCATGATTGTTCTTTCCCTTGGACAATTCCATGTTTCCCTTGTTTGTCAACTACTGGTTCATGTGCATATTTCTATGCTCCTCTTGACTAAAAAAATGTCAATGAATTTCAGGCAAATCAAATGATAAGTTAGTTTGCTTTACTTAATTATTTATGATATGGATTTGCTACAGTATTTTAGAAGGATGAACACATGTCTGAGCTTTTAACAAAAAGACAACTAAGTTGGTAAATTGGGTCTTTAATGAAATAAGTTCAGCTGTTTACTTATTATTTGCGAAATGTTGGCTGTTCTATTTCAGAAAGATGTTGATTGCATTATAGTTTTTATCATCCAACTACAAGATAGCTTAGAGGATAAAATGGGTGTTTGGTAAGTAAAAGTATGATTAACTTGCTGATTGTCTCTTCTATGTTCCTTGAACCTTTGATGATAAGGTGCTCAGTTACTCGAGAGTTACAAATTCTTATTAATATTCCTCTGTTAAGGAGTAGCCCAAAATAAACCTTTGCTCAAACAACTTGCTGTTTGGAGCATAGAACAGTTTTTTACTTGATATTTTTTCTTACTGCAAGGTACTAATAATCTGAACACAGAAACTGCATAATACTAGGGAAATGGCTGCATAATTGATTACTTCTTTGGAAGGTGAGCGGTAGAGGTTATCTAAGTTTGCTTGTTGCTGTAAATATAGTCACGCAGGGAGAGATTTCCTTCATATTGTTTGGAATCGTTGAAGGGAGATATTTCCTTCATATTGTTTTGAATCGTTGAAAACTTTTGTCTAGCCTATTACAGTGTTCGGGAGATTCTTTGTGAAATTTTAGGCCCTATTTGGTATGATGCTTTTTTTGAATTTTATTTTAATTTTCAAATATACTCATACAAGAACAGAAGACATGTTTTGTGCAAGTTGTTTCTATTTCCTTCTTTTGCAAACAATTTCATAAATTTGGGGTAAAACCTTAGAATAGAAAACGAGCACTGAAGGTGGTTGACAAGGTTTCTGAAACAGAAAAAAGGCGCTCTAGCACCTTCCTTAATTAGACCTAATCAAAGTCCCAAAATCACCAAAACATTAGCCAGCCATTGCCTCAACATTCTTCTCTCCCCTACGTCACCTTCTCACTTTTCAAATTGTCACCTCCATAGTTTTGAAAGTTTCTATCTCAACCTGAGATCTCTCACTTTTCCTAGTGTCGTCGTTGTTGACATAAACAACTTAACAATGGGAAAACATTTCCATTGACGATGTGTACCACTTTGATCACATACTACCGCTTCCGGAAGCAACCGCAACCAGTTAGTTCTTTCACGTACTTTTCTCAATAAATTTCTTTCCAACTGCTCTCAATTTATGGTTCAGACTAAAGATTTTTCTATTCTTTAAGGAAATGAAGGATAAGTTTGGATTTTGAATGTTGTAAGTTTTGGGGGGAAAACTTGAACAAAATCTAATGAAAATGGGTTTATATATTTTGGGTTTATGCTTATGGAGTTTGCATGGTGCTGCGAATTAACTTGGGTAATGGAGGTCTGAATTTTGATGGCCAGTGTGTGGAAGTTGGTGAATGTGCAAGATAGATAGTTCGGTGATGAATCATGAAGTGGACTCGTTGAAATTAATCTTCAATTTATGGTACTAGTCTAATAGATTTGTATTGGTATTTATCAAGAAGAATAGTGGGAGTGGGAAAGATAAAGGAAGAGCATCAAAATATTCCGAAATAGTAAAGATAGTGTCGCGAACTATTGGGAAAATATGCCTTTTTGAGCAGATGAAGTTGAAAACCAGTGTTTTGAAAACCTTATCTAACGATTGGATGGGCCAGGAACATGAGGCCTGTCAGGTTTGAATGAGCCCACAACCAATAGTTGAAAATTTGGTAGACACTGATAATAACTGATCAAGAATGGGCCATCTAGCAAACTGTAGGACTTCATTGGCCTGTGTTTTATCTTTTTCTTTTTCTTATTCTTAAGCTACTTTATTTAGAACACCCAATTATGGCTTACGTTTAAGGAAGGATTTGGAAACTTGGAAAGCCTGTGATTAGCCACACAAAAAGTAATTCATATGCCAAGGTACTGCTTTGCACAAGGCGGAGATTCAGTGACAGGTTGCACTCCAACTTCCAGGATTTTGACAGTTTCAGTTGCCATTGAATTGCAAAAATTACAAGGCTGAAGTAGGAGGTAATTGCAGAAATCTTTGTTCATATTCTTGGCTCTAACATTTAGGATTAGAGTTGGGGTTGGGGATTGAGGAAAAGAGAAGAATTCATCTGATGAAAAACTAAACGTTATAGAACCGCAGTTGACGAGTAGAACAGTTAGGACTTAGCAGAAATAGGTAGCCTTGAGTAAAGGCTAATGCGAAGAGGTGAAGGTGTTATTTGATTATATAAGAATAATGCTGAGTCCTTATGAGATAGCTAATAAATTTCATTTTTTGGGTTCTACTTTCTAACTTATTTGAATTCACATTCACTTTTTAAAAAATGTTGGAAGATTAGCCAGATCTCTGTTTTACGGTTTATGATTATTTTTTTTCATTTCTTAAAAAAAATGTTTGCAATAATATATTTATAGAAAATACTAAAAATACTAATAATATTGAACCAATAATTGGCAAATTTTCCAGTTCTCTGTGACTCTGTCTGATCCAGTTCCCGGAACATGTAATCAAAACTTTCTACTTCCTAATGTAAGTAATCCTTTGACAAATTGTTATGCATATGCTGTCGATGACAACTTTGATAGGAAGTCTTTTGATAAAAGGTGATTTAGTTGTTCTCCAAACGTTTGATGTGGGGAGATTTGAGTCTTCTTGTGTGAAGGTATTTTGTTTTAAACCTAAGATAATGCTACTAAATAGCGTCTGATATGTTCATTTCTTTTCAAACCACATATTGTATTAACCCATTAAAAGATACTTGTATTATGTTCGCACGCTTTCAAAAAGCATGGAAGTTGAGGAAAGTGCTACATGTTTAATCTTTTTTGTGGCGTCATTAAATTGTTAATCTCCGCATCACTGAGATCATTTGTTCTTATTGCTGATTGATAGTTTTATTGTATAACTTTGTGTTGTTGCCTAATAGGAAAGATTTTGGTGATGATGTTGGAGGTTCATTTAGTTATTTTATTTTTGTATAGTATTCTGTTGTTGCCTAACAGAAAGATTTTGGTGATGGTGGTATTGGAAGTTCATTTAGTTATATTATTTTATTTATTTATGTTTTGTGTGTTTTAGTTTATGATGGTGATTGATATTTCATTAGTTTCTGCGAGATGTATCATGCTCTAGAATTTGAGTCTATGCAATTCTCGTGGTCCGCTTATCTCTATAAAATCCTCTTTTTCTAATTCAGAGAGCTGCTAATACGGGATGGGGTGCTGAGGAAGATAGACGTTCAAGGTGGGTGCAGGACAGGTTTGAGGGTTCAGTAATGGATGGAAGAATTGGTCGGTCTAGTCATGTGTCAAGGCCTTCACCTTGGCAAGATCATAAAAGTAGTGACAAGGATTCGCAATATTCTCGAGCAAAGGGCAATGAAACCAGGCGAGAAAGGTCTTATGAAGGAGCTGAATTGAATGCAAAAGATCACACAAGAAGAATTGTTACAAAACAGTTGGAGCAGAACGATAATGCAACAAAGCATAGGGATGCTCATGATAGCTCAAGTGGTGATAAAAGGCCAAGAAGGGAAGAACGTGACAGGAGAAATGAGAAGAGATCGAGAAAATACGAATCTGAGTCCTATCATCAGGAAGACAGATATGGCAGGGAAAGGGATAGTGGGGAAGACAAATATGACACGGAAAGGAACAGTAGGTCTGGTCGTGATAGAGATACTTCTCACCACCACCAGCGTGGGAGAGATGAAGATGAAGACAAATATGCCAGGGAAAGGGACAGTAGGTCAGATCGTGATAGAGATACTTCTCAGCACCATCGTAGGAGAGATGAAGATGACTGAAATAGATCACATCAATGATGAATCTCTATGATGGTCATTTTGTTGATGTGAAGAGAGAATATGCAGTTACATTCTTTTGTTCCATGCACTGCAGAAGATACAGGTCAGCTGGCAGAATGAGAGTGGAGAAGTTACCTATAGCACCGCTTGCTGAAGAACACTACTCTACTTAAAGGCAAATGTGGACTGCCCTTGTAGTTTGCAGACAATTACAGATAAAATGAAAATGATAAAAAAGATTGGCTGTTTGGGTGAACTTATAATGTCATGGAGTGTGTGGATGAATTTTTTAACATTGTAAGTGTTTTGGATGAATTTTAAAAGTGTTGTTCTTTATGAATCATATATATATATATATATTGTTTCTACTCCGGCAACTAAATTGATGTGGATGACTTTCAAGACACATCTCACAGAGTTGATATTTGTTAATGCCTTTTGTGATGATTTCTATTATAGGTAGTGGTTTCCTTTGTGATTGTTTCTATTGTAGGTAGTTGATATTTCATATTTGTTAATGTGTTTTGTGATGGTTTCTTTTGATATTTGATACACCCTCCTGCTGGTCCGCTTGGATGAGATAGAAATGAGTTTGTGTTTTCTATCATTCCTAGTGTACAAAACTAGCATGGGAACAATAGTCCTAATGTGAAGGCTAATACAACCCAGGATGTTGTTTCTCCAAGCTTGAAGCAGGATTGGGTATGCTTTCAGTATTTGGGATTAAATAATTCCAAACCTCCCTCGCAGCATTACATGATATAAATAAATGAGCTGTGGTCTCAAAGGATTGGCAGCTCTTGCATTTTGAAGCTGTATATGTTAAATATTCCACTTCTGCTGCAGTTTTTCATATGTTGGAATCCAGTTATAGATAACCCTGAAGAAAAAGAGGGAGTGAAAAGTCTGTTGTGTTCATCCCATGAGCTTATTTCTAAGTTTACTCACCACACTGTCATGCATAATGCCACTTTTGTTAACCCTGTTGCTGTTGCTAGCCAAACGCTGTAATATAAGATATTCTCTCAAAAATACATCCTAGTGTTCCCTTCTTGGAAGGAATAAAGAGCAGCCCAAAGATTTGCTTATATCTATCTATCTATCTGCTCAGAAAGCATTTGATGAATTGTAAATTTTCAACTTGAGTTTTAGTAAAGATTATCACAATTCACATCATGAAATTCTCAAACCCCTCCCCTCTCTGTCTTAACATCAAAGAAAAGATTAGGATGTTGTTCAAAAAGTTTATAGAATATCCGTTGACCAAAACCAAAAACCAGCAGTTCGAATCGAGGCTATCCGCCAATTGAATCCACTTCAAAAGAAAACCAAGGTTTTGTTTGGATGTGAATTGGGGCATTCTCCCAAAATTTTTTGGGAGAATAGATTTTGGGAAGTGGGATTGGGGAATGCGATGGTTGTTTGTTTGTATTTTGGGTGGTAAGTAGAGAATGAATTGGGAAGAAATGATTTGTTTGTTTGTGTTTTGGAGGGGGACAAGATGTCACATCAATAACTTTTTTGTTGGGTTTGTGGGGTGAAATTAATATTTTAAAATTATTTTTATATATGTATATACAAATTGTATGAGTGGTAGTATGTGTATATATTTGTAATGAAGAAATAATGTGTGGCGTCTTGGGGAATGGTGTGGAGTTGGGAATAGTAGGGATTTTTTGGGAATAAATTTTGTATTTTAGGAGTGGGATTTGGAAATGCGTGGTGTTTGTTTCATTGTTTGTTTAAATTTTGAAAGTTTAGAAAATAAATTGGGAGTTTGTAAATAAACAAAGCCCAAATTTCCCAAGCACAGCCAAAAGAAACATCTAATCAACCCTATCATAGGCCTTTTAAGAATAATAACATCGTACTAAAAATTTAATATTTTTTTAAAAAATTGGTTTGCTTATTTGTTATATTAAAATGTATATTTATATATAAATTTTAAAGTTAAGTTAAATAAAAATATTTTCCTTTATTTTTTTATTAGTTCCTCTCATTTACCTTTTTTATAATTTTAATAATTTTAAAAGTCTATGTATAATAAATTTAGAGTTAGTATATTTTCAATACTCTACAATTTTAGACAAGTTATGCAAATTATCTTTAAAATTTAACATTTTCCAATAAAGTCACTATTTCAAATTATCTTTTTTGTTTGCATGAAATGAAATCTATATTATTAAATAAAATTATTTTAATAATTAAATTTATTTTTAGTGCATCAAGCACATAAAATCAGCACATATAGTGATAGTGAGGGATTTTATTTTTGATGAAGAGATATCTCAATAGTGTGAGAGGGAAATATATTTTATAACTAAAAATTCACGAAAAAATAGAGTTGTACTCCTAAATTTTATGTAATACAATTTATTTTGATACTTATTTTTAGCTCTAACATTTATTTTATTAGCACAAATTTGAGTGAATACTCATTATTTAAATATGCAAAAAATAAATAAATAAGTAAAAAGCCTAAAATTTTCTTAAACAAACGAAAAGCAATTAGGTGACAAATATGATGAAAAATACCAAAAAAATTTAAAGAATAGTAGATACATGAGACATGGACAAGGCAACAACAGTTCAAGAGGAATAGTATATTATAAATAATCATATATGCTTATATTTTTTTAAATATTGATAAGTGAATTTTTTTTTTAAAAAGAATTTATAATGAACAGTTTGACAAATCAAAATCAGTCATACCGTAATTGGGATTTCAATTTCATTCTTTTTCTTTTTCTAATTTAGATGATTAAAATATGAACACTTTTTTGTAAATAAATAAATAAATTAAATTATGATATTTGAATATTTTTTTTTCTTATTGATGTGACCAAAAGTGGACCTAAGGACATTTTGGTAATTTAGCTAAATATGACCAATTAATCTTAAAATTAATTAATTGAATAAATAGTCCAAAGACCCCAAAAGACAAGACAAGCCCACCTAGTAGGTAAAAAAACCCAAATGGGCCTAAGCCTATCAAGATTAAAATTTATAAATATCAAATTCCAGAGAGAAATGGGAAGGACACAAGAAATCATTCGCCAAGTTTCTCGGAGTGGAAGAACTCTTGAGAAGAACAGATCTCTCTGCATGCGTTTTTGAGAAAACGAACTGACGCTTTGCTGCCTTTTGAAAAAGACCTTACTCCATTTCCTAGAATTATTTTGGTGTTGTATGCAGGAAACTTAAAAGAAGAAGAAGGGATGCTAAAAATGCAAACGAGGATGAGAGCTAGTGAACCTAGCAAAATGACCTTAGCATAAGAGAATGTGGAGAGTCACCAGTGAGAAACACCACCTAGTCCAATGTTAAATCCTATTCTTAGTTCATGTTAAATACCCGAGGAGGCCCCCGCGCAACATGTTCCTCTTTTGAAGAACTAGTTTTGCCTGTACACAAGAAGTGTGGAAAATCTTGCTGGAGAACATTACTGCTCAAGCCGCAGAAAAGGTAGTTGCCCAATATACTAAGGTGTGTTGCCCTTGAGATCCACAACAATCATCCCATAAAAGCAGGGGGCTTTCATCCTCCTCGGAAGAATTGAGCAAAGAATTGACTCAAGGTTTCACATTTGTAACACCTCGTCATTTCTCGTAAGTAATTCTCCTTAAAAATTGAATTATCAAGCTATTTGGTAACTATAGGAAATCAATTCTATATGTAGGAGATAGACTATATCATGAAATTATCCCTTTTAATATAATTAATAGCATTTTAGATTAAACAAGCTAATCAAAAAATTGACTTTAAAATTTCCTAAATAATTATACACTATAAATTTAGCCATGCACCCTAAGTCATAAAGCACAAAAGTGTGTATATATATATATATATATCTTAAGATACAAATGCATCATTGTGTGTATTAGAAATAAAATAAAAATTTTATTATTTTCCTAAGGCCAATTCAAAATGAGATAAAAGATAAAGGACTAAATTACAATAAAAAGTTCAGGGTCAATTTAGAATAAGATAAAAATGTTAATTGGTCTCTAAGTAAATAAGCAAAATCCGATCCTCCTTAACTTATCAAGAACCAAAATTCTCATAAAATCTCCCCAAAATTCTAGTCCCAAGCTCTAGAAGTTCTATCAAAATCAAGGAGAAACCCGCTAACTGGTAAAACTGATGCCCAAACTTAAATTTTCAAAAAATCAAAAACTAATCCTCCAGCCACTTGATCACCCATGCAAATATACCACTAGGAAGCTTTGCCTGTGTAGATTACCGTGGTGAGATAGGATTTAGAAATCATGCTAGAATCACACCTGAATTGCTGCCAAAATTGACACTGTCACACAAAGGCAAAAACTAGCAGAACCAAGGGTAATTTTGTTTTGCCTATATCTAGAGAATCTGCTATTCAAATGATGAAATGGAACTATGGATGGAAATCTCTTCGAGTGTAGATAAGATTAGAGGTAAGAATCGCTAAAATTGGAGTTGTATCCTAGTCAGAAAAGTGCAAAAACCATGACTTGCCATTAGGACGCAACTAGTGTTAGGAGCTCAAATTTAAATGGAAATGAGTGAAGATTGGCCCGTTTGATCATCAAATTGAGGCTAAAATTAGAAAATTCATTAAGTTTTGAGGCTTTTGAGGTAAATATCACCGTTAAACTAACTTATATTTGCCTAAAACTTAGTTTTTATGAAAATTGTCGTAGCTAACTATGTAGGATATAGATTCTAGAAATGGGGCAGGTTTAGGGTGTGTTAAGATGATGATAACTTGACATTTTTTTGTTAAATATGGTTGGGTTGGAATTTGAACTTAATTAGATTCGGTGGAAATTATAGAATATGATTTAGATACAATGATTTTGTTGTTAAATGTGATTCTAGGAATAATGTGACAAGAAAAAGTCTTAGGACATATTTGATTTATTTCGGAGTTAATCAATGAAGTAAGATCACTCTTATACATATATAAATGCTCAAGGCATTAATGAAGTTAATCGCTTAAATTATTGGATAGTAACTAAATAAATTAAAATGATACATAGTACTCCAAATTAAATGAAAAATTACAAATTACCAAAAGAACAGTCAATAACGATTGAATCTTGAATCTAGATGATTGATCTAACAAGTTTATTGGAGAATTCTAATTACAAGAATTGGTGAGGTCTTCTAGTCCTTCTCAATTTCATTTTGTTACTTGTTAATATTTTTCCTAAAATCATATACCTATCTTATGTTTCCTTGAGCACCTTGATTATTGATATGGTAAGGCCTTTTGTTCCTTCTTAATTTTTGTTCTGTCAACTGAAATTCTTTTTCTTGAAATCATATACGTATCTTGCGTTCCCTTGAACACCTTGATTATTGATATAGTGAGGTCTTCTATTCCTTCGCAATTTCATTATGTTACTTGTTAATATCTTTTCTGAAATCATACACCTATCTAGTGTTTTTTGGAACACTTCGATTATTGATATGTGAGGTCTTCCGCTCCTTTCTAATTTCAATCTATTACTTGTTAATATTATTCATATACCTATCTTATGTTTCCTCGAACACCTTGACTATTGATATGGTGAAGTATTTTGTTCCTTGTTAATTTCATTTGGTTACCTATTAATATCATTTTTTTGAAATCATATGCCTATCTTGTGTTTTCTGGGATACCTTGATTATTGATATAGTGAGGTCTTCTGTGCCCTTTTAATATCATTTTGTTACTTGTTAAAAATTTTCAAAAATCATATATCTATCTTGTGTTTTCTGGAACACCTCAATTATTGATATGGTGAGGTCTTTTACTTCTTCTTAATTTTCATTCTGTTACTTATAATTCTTCTTCTTGAAACCAGACACCTTCTTATGTTTCCTTGAGCACCTTGATTATTGACACATGAGGCCTTCTGTTCCTTGTTAATTGTTGTTCTATTACCTGTAATTCATTTTCCTAAAATCGTGTATCTATCTTATGTTCCCTTGAATACCTCGATTGCTAATATGTGAGGTCTTCTATTCCTTCGCAATTTCATTCTGTTACCTGTTAATATCTTTTCTGAAATCATACACCTATCTCGTGTTTTCATAACATCTTGATTATTAATATGTGAGATCTTCTATTCCTTCTTCATTTTCATTTTGGTACTTGATAATTCTTTTCAGGAAACCATGTACCTATCTTGTGTTTACTTGAACACCTTGATTACTGGTATAGTGAGGTTTTCATTCTATTTCGTTTGCTTTTTTCTGATCATAACTATGTTACTCAAATAAGTAAGAATCCCATACGCTGGATATTCTCAAAACAACAACTCAAAAGATTGTTTAAAAGAGAAAGAAGAATATTTTTATGAAAAAGTCTTCTTACTCCAAATAAATTATAACTTGAAAAGGTTCATGTTTTCTAATTATTATAAATCTTCTCAACCTACACGTCGAATCAGGAATTGAGTGCCACAATTGCTAACAAGGGGTGTGAGGTGGGGGGGTACCTCTTGAATCCTGAGTTTGACACTTTCTGCTATACTTGTTGTATTCTTGAACCTTTTGAATATCTTATTCGGTCGGTAGTGTAAAGTACGTGCCGAGTAGAGTAAAGTGCCACACTAGTTGCAAAGGGATGTGCAGTGGGGGCCACCTCTTGAGTCTGTCGTCATTGGCATCTCTAAATTTCAGTACTAGACATCTTTCAGCTACACCTTTATACCTCAAATGAAAATCTTATTTTTGTTTTTCCTGAAATTAAGTGTAAGGATCTAAGCGTCATGTGCGGGGTGCAGCGAGGGACACCTCTAGAATCCTATACACTTGAGTCCATACTTGGAAAAGAAACATTAAGATTATGAGTTCTTCATGCTGGAATGGGACAATGATGGAATCACATGAAAGGTTTGATATGATTATGATGTCTTTGATCTGATAAGTTTCTTATAAGTAATTTAATTCAATCACATCATGATTTATGTAAAACCTTAATATATCTTGAATATATGTGCATATGACTTGTAAAGTATTTATTATAAAAGCTTATCATATAAAACAAGTTATCTCAGCATGTTTGTATCCTACTCAGTACATAAGTCTCACTCTATCATCTTCCACTGTAGAATAAGCTCTATACAGGTAACTCCCTCCAACTTTCCCCACTGAATCATTCAGACTCACCCTTATACTTCTCCTTATATAGATGAGACTGGAATTTTCATACCAGAAGAGGGAACTTGGGAATAGAGAAAGAAGAAATTATCTTTTATTTAAATCCAAATGTACCCAGGCCAAGTTTATGTATATACATAATAAGACTTATAGCCATGGAATCATTAGTGCTATATCTCAGGTACTAGTATTTGTATACTCATCAGTAACTAAAGACAAAGTTAGACTAGCATACAAAGAATAATATATAAGTTGTTTCTTTTAATATGATTTGTCATTTTATTTTGTTAGTCTGCGCTTGGCACTGGCTCTTGAAAGGAAAATCTCTTGAAGAGGGTTAGTGTCACAGTGTGGTTGCTTTGGGGCTTTTGGGGCACCACAACAATATTGCTCCCTCTTCTCTACCTCAGCAAGTAGACAATCACTCTTTATTTTAGGCGAACCCCAAGCAGCATGCCCTAGAGCGTACCGGAGTCTAGATGCATTCATTGGTGCTACAACAACCTCAAATTGTGCTTGGATCGCTGATGAGATCTTAGCTCTTTTGTTTGTGCTACCACCCCATTGTTATCACAGAAGACAACTACTGGCTTAGCAATGCTAGGCACTACATCCAACTTTTAGATGAAGTTTTTCATCCGAACATCTTTCTTTGCAGCTTTCGAAGACAACTACTGGCTTAGCAATGCTAGCCGCAATATATTCCGCTTTTATGGTGGAATCGGCCGTGGTGTCTTGTTTGGAACTCTTCCAACTCACCGCACAGTCATTGAGGCAAAATATAAATCCAGAAGTGGATTTTAGGTCATCTACATTGGATTGGAAACTAGAATCCAAAAACCCCTTGAGTTTCAATTCTCCATTGCCATATACCAAAAACAAGTCCTTAGTCATTCTCAAATACTTAAGGATTATTTTAACGGCCATCCAGTGACATTCACCAGGGTTGGATTGGAAACGGCTAGCAACACTTAGAGCATGTGCGACATAAGGTCTTATACATTGAACGACATATATTATGCTTCCCATGGCGGATGCATAAGGTATGTGGGACATTCTTTGTCTCTCGTCGTTAGTCTTAGGGGCCATAAACTTGGAGAGACGAATGCCATCTCCCATAGGGAGGAATCCCCTCTTGGATTCTTCCATATTAAACATCTTTAGTATCTTATCAATATATGGAGTTTGGGAAAGCCCTAGCATCCTCCTCAATCTATCTCTATAGATACATATTTCTAATACGGGATGCTTCTCCCAATTTTTTTATGGAGAATTGAGTAGATAACCATGTTTTAGTACACTCTAACATTTCTCTCTCATTCCCAATGAGAAGAATTTCATGGACATAAAGCACAATAAACTGTATACTACTCTCACTAGCCTTTTTGTACACACAAGGTTCATACACATTTTTCTACAAAGCCAAATGATTTGATTGTCTTATCAAAACGCATGTTCCAATTTTAGGACCCCCGTTTGAGTCCATAAATGGATCTCTGGAGTTTGCAAACTTTTTGCTCACTCCCTTTGGATGTAAAATCTAGTGGCTGCTCCATATAGATTTCTTCTTCAATGTTTTCATTAAGGAAAGCAATTTTCAAATCCATTTGCCATATTTCATAGTTATAATATGCAGCTATAGCAAGTAAAATTTGAATAAACTTAGGCATTGTGACCTGTGAAAAGATTTCCTCGAAATTGATACTGAATTTTTCATATAACCTTTTGCCACTAGTCGCGCCTTAAAAGTCATAACCTCTCCATCAACTCCTACCTTTCACTTAGAGATCCACTTGCAACCAATAGAAACTATTCCCTCCGATGGATCTACTAAAGTCCATACTTTGTTGGAGTACATAGAGTCCATTTTGGATTTCATGGCATTAAGCCAATGTCCCAAATCTATGTCTAACATAGCTTCCTTATAGGTCTTTTGATCGCTATTCGATTGGCCAATCTCATGAAGGAATTCAAACTTTCTCAGAGGTTGTGTGAAAGGCTCTTGTTCTCACTTGTTTCCACCGTTTGTAGGATTTGATGATCATCTTGAACTTCATCAAGTTCAACAACACCATTTCTATCTAATAGAAATTTCTTTTCCAAAAAGTAGGCGTTCCTCGAAACAAACACTTTTTGTTCTGAGGGATCATAAAAGTAATAACCCAAAGACTCTCTTGGGTATCCCACAAACTTGCATAAGGTGGATCTACTATCCAACCTGACTCCTACTAACTTCTTGATGTATACGAGACACCTTTGAACTTTTAGAAAAGAGTAAGAAAGTACTTTTCCATACCATATCTCATGTGGTGTTTTGGGCACCGACTTTAGTAGCCTCATCACCTTGGTTAAGGCGTAACCCCAAAATGATATAAGTGCATTAGTGAAGTTCATCATGGAACGTACCATGTCCAACAAGGTACGGTTTCTCCTCTCGGCTACTCCATTGTGTTGGGGTGTACCAGGGGGAGTCAATTGAGAAAGAATCTCATTCTCTTTTAGATAATCTAAGAATTTGATATTTAAGTATTCTCCACCTTGATCCGATTGAAGAGCTTTAATACTAAGTCCCTTTTGCTTTTCTACTTCATTTCTATACTCTTTGAACTTTTCAAAGGCTTCGCACTTGTACTTCATAAGATACACATGTTCAAACCAAGAATAGTCATCGATGAAGGTGATGAAGTAAGAATAACCTCCTCTCGCACTAACTCTTAGTGGGGATTTGTGGTACGCTCCATTTATCCTACAAAAGGAGCCTTGGTCATTTTTCCCTTCAAATAAGATTCACAAATACGAAAGTCCTCAATGCCACTAACATTCAGTGCTTTGAGAATTTCTAACTTTTTCATCCTACTTTTAGAGATATGTCCAAGTCTTGCATGCCATAAGATGACTTCTTCTTGGTTATCTAATTTGTTTTTGGATTAGGATACTGTTCCTGAGGATGTTGTGGATGTTTGTTATGAATTCACATTCTGCAAATGACTTAAAAAATTTTATTTAGGGCATTTCGCACTCGAGAGGCTTTTTGAGGTAATCTCATTGATCAAGTTATGTCCAAACTTGCATCCAATCAAGTATTGTCTACATTGAGGTTTGATAGGTTTTCTTGTCCTATCGTTATTTAGGTGGTGGTGTACTAGTCGCTTCACTCATCCAAAAACTTAGACAAATTTTGTACCTTGTATTCGCTTAAGGTCTTTGAAAGATCTTGCAATGCATTTGTCAAGGACTTAGGTAAATCTTTTCAGTATATGATTATGAGAAGCGTGTCTCATAGATTATTTAAGAGAAAAGTTCTCGAGGTGGCATATTTCTCATTTTCTTTATTTTTACTTCATCTTATCCTTCATGAGCTTTTATCTAACTCAATAGAATCAGTAAAAACTTCTTACGATACATCAACTTAAAGGATGGTCATGTCTTGAGAAGATGCTTGGAAGTAGGATGCAATTTTATTTAAAGTCCCCTATTAAGTCAGAGTTGGAGTTCATAGGTTCAATCTAGGAATGATGCTTGTTGGGTATGTGGAAATCGTGTCCACAAGGTGTAAGGAGGCAACAATTGCTTAGTCAAGTGTCAGGTGACGTGCTTGGGCTTCCAGCATCGCACTAAGGGGCCTAATGTCATGCTTGGTCACCTGTGATCATGGTCGAGTGCCCATTACTGCATTTGGGTGCCTACGGAGCTATCGAGCATGACATAGAATTTTTTGTAGAGGTCTCATTGTTTGGTAATTACTTAAAATCCTCAAGTTTGAGTAAAATAATTCTTGTTCATAAGTTTATGAATTGAATCATGAGTTTTTTTTTAAATATTTATATGTAAAAAATTATAATGATATATTAATTCTTTAATTTTTGTAATTTATTTATATTTAGTTAATTAAGCTTTTCGAGCTCAAACTCAAAGCTTGAACAAGGGCTCGAGTCGAGTTCGAGCCTCAATTTACTCAATTCATCAAATTTGAGCTTCAAATATGATCAAGGCTTGGTTCAATTCAGTTCCATTCTTAGGTAAAACATTAAATTTTCCAATATGTTATGTCAAAAATTATTAAAATTCTAGTTATAAAAATAAGAAAATGGGCCAAGATTTATAAATGGTTGTGAGTATTAGAGATATTAAAATTAGATATATATATATATATTTATAATTAGAATGTAAAAACTTAAATCCATCCTTTTTTTTTTTTTTCTTTCCAATTTTAACCATTAACATGATGGTGCCCAAATTCATGTTTAAATATGAAAAGTGCATTATCAAAAGGCATTGCGTTGGCTTTTAGCTTAAGCGACCTTGTGCAAAAGAAGCTAAAATAGTCACAAAAGGAGAACAATAAAAGTTTATTGGATTTTTTTTTAATAGTTTTGTTTTTGCTTTTTCTCCCAAAACTGGTACGAGTATAAATACTTCTTGCTACCATTTCCAAATAATCAAGCTCTCAGATCTGTCACTCACTCAAATGGCGAATACATGTACCGCAGCTGATGCTCCTTCAACCAAGCAATCCATCACTCACGTCATCTTCGACATGGACGGCCTTTTACTAGGTAATTTTCATTATTTTTTAAACAATTCCGAAATTCAACTTAGAAGAAGAAATTATTCGCTGAACTTAATTCATGTTTTTCCCCCCCATACATTATGTTGTCGAAGTCTGCGATGAAGTTTGTTTGGTTTTAAACTTGATTTTGTAATGTTTATTCATAGTATTAATTTGTCTTGTTGTATTCTTTTTTTTGTTTGTTTCGGCCCTTTCAGTGAACGTTATAGTGTAGGATTTTCATTCAGTGGTGTTTGATTTCTGCTGATTCTTACTGATGAATGGTTCTGCATATTTCTGCACCTTCAAATGCTTTTATTGATGGAACGAGAAATAAAGTTACCTGTAGCTTTTATGTGGATGAGGAAGTGTTGTGCTTTGTTGTGTATGTTGGCGAGACCTGGTGTCCTGCTGGTTGCCATTATTCTCTGGACCACTGGTGAATTGCAAACCCGATCGTTCTGATGTTTTCAATCATTAGTGGTTTCAAAATGAGATTTTGAATTTCTAATAGTTATATCACACATCTCCCCTCAGTTTGAGCATTCTGGGGCAAAGGAATTGAAAATTGGTGATTATGACCACGAATTATTTTAAAAGCGGGTTGTCTGTGCTCTTTGATTTACTTGGTCATTAAATTTCAGAACTTTGAACAGTTGAGAAATTTGGTAGATTGCGTAAGCTTCTCTATAAAGAAATCTAGAAAAGCCTATTGCCACACTTTTCTATGGTTAACGAATTGCAACCCAATTTTGTCTGTTAATCTTAGTGGCTCACATGCTAGGTACTATGTCTCTTCAAAATAGTAAGACACTTAGTTTTTATGATGTGAGGCGCATCAAATTTCCCAACATGCTTGTTTTCCTTAATGTCACATGTACAGTGGCTGTCACAGACTGGGTTTTATAAAGTGCATTGCCAAAACATAAAGTTACACCACCATGTCTCACATAAAAAATAGATTGAAATTGAGTTTGTTATGAAGGAAATTTAAGCATTCATAGTTAGATTTTCTTTATGTTGTTAATCACTGTTGCGAAACTAAGGAAATATTCTTTATCTTTTTTTTTTTCCCTCTCTTTTTCTGGTGGTGGTGGTGGTTGTGGCTTGGGGGGGAGGGGTGGGGGAACTGTTGGAGATTGGCATGCACGTGCTAATGATGGAATAAGAGGCGGAAGAGTGACTGGGGATTCTTATGTTTGAAATATTTAAGGTTCACATTTTTTAACCACCAAGCAAGCTTAAGAATTTTTTCTTTTCTCTTATAAGTCATAGTGGTGATGGTGGTTTCTATCCCTGTATTTTCTTACATAGCTGCTACTCTTATTGCACACATTCTATTCTCTGCACTGCCTTATAGAGTTACTCTTTTCAATAGACACTGTGCCATTCTGCTGGCTTTTCTTCCCCTTCTGCTTGTCTTAATTTTTTTTTCCCTTTTAATATTTAAACATGGTTTGGAAGGCTTACAGTTGGCAGCTATGTGGCTTCTAATCTGAATAGAAACCAATAAGAGATATTCCTTTTTTCCAGATACCGAGAAATTCTACACTGAAGTGCAGGAGATTATCCTTGCCAGATACAATAAGACTTTTGATTGGTCTCTCAAGGCTAAAATGATGGGCAAGAAGGCAATAGAAGCTGCGCGAGTTTTTGTTGAAGAGACTGGAATCAGCGATTCACTCTCAGCTGAAGATTTTCTTGTAGAAAGAGAGGAGATGCTGCGAACTATGTTCCCATCAAGTGAACTCATGCCAGGTTTTCATAATTTTCTGATGCTTGGCATATGATAACATATATTCTGCATAGATTTTCAGCCTACTGCTCCCATTCCTTCCCTTCATTTTTCTTGTAATAAAATTTGTATATGTTTATATTTATACACACATATATGGCCCCATTGTTCACAGTGTGTTCCCCAAACTAACTTAGAAAAAGAAAACCAAAAACTTTTGTTAAATATTGAGAAAAGTAAAGACGAACTTCTTTTGGTCAAAGACTGGAAAATGCTTTGTTTATTAATTTTAACAATTTGCA
This sequence comes from Jacaranda mimosifolia, assembly GCA_018894105.1. NCBI lineage: Eukaryota > Viridiplantae > Streptophyta > Magnoliopsida > Lamiales > Bignoniaceae > Jacaranda > Jacaranda mimosifolia. The sequence continues at coordinate 55,316,301 of CM032117.1, forward strand.
AAGGTCCTCACTCAAACTTTAGCAAATGAAGACCTGTTCTCTCGTCATTCTTAAAGTTTTGGAAGTTCCTCATTTTCGGTCAATCCTTGAGTTCTCGATCTGTTGAGTATTGAAAGATAATGCATCTTGGTTATCAATTTTCAAATTTGAGGCATTAACTCTAGGGTTTATTTCTTAGCAGAATTTTCTTTGTTACTAGTAGATGATGCCTAATTCTCCTTCAAATATAAGAATTGTATTTGTGTATCTTTGTTTCTGAATGGACTTTTAATCTATATCTTTTACCTTTTTCTTCAGTTTTTCAAGTCTAATATATGTTTCTTTTGATTTCATTTTTGTACTAATATAATGTATCAGTTATATGAAATATTATTAAGAACGGGTTGTCAAATATCAAATGAAGTTGCTCAACCATATGCTAAGAAAAGATTTTTGGAAGTTGAACTAAAACATAATCAATTAATGTTAAAACTCTCTTCAAGAATTGCACCTTTTAATCTTTATCTGCATAATAATATGATTCAAGTAGCTCCTAGTTATCTTGTATGTGTATACATACACACACAGATTGTTGCTTCCTATACATGCAAATATCTTTGGCCCTAACCAAATCTTGTGGATCCATTACTGGTGTTGTGCACTGGCTTTTCATTTTTTATTTTCCTCCCATAAGTAGCAATATCCGACTGTAGGTGGACTTATCTTAGTGGTCATGAACACCAAGTTTAATGCTCAACAAATTAGGTGATCTTGACTTTTCTATTGGTGTTATAGGTGAAGCAAGTATGATAACCTTCCATTTGTAGATTTGTAGAATATTCTTACGATCAAGGAAAGGAGCTAGAGTCTATCGAAATTCCAAAATAATGCTCATGTCCTAAACCGGAATATGATTTTGTTTTAATATGATCTACAATTTTCTGAATAGTGAAAATTAAATCATGTTAAGCCAAGAAAGCCACTACAAGACTATACCAGTACTTCAAATAAAACAAAATAGTGTGTGTTTTCTTTGAGACAGTATAGAACAATGAGATCTGTTCTTAATAAGTCTTGCTGAATACAAAAAGTGAAACTCCAGCAACAATAACAATGTGTAGCTGCTTGTGAAGTCTAATGATGTTATCATATCAAATTGCGAGAGCTAAATACTATATCACAATTATGCTGGAAAGGATTTTTTGCATTACTTTTTGTCTGCCATATATATCACATCATTACACAAATATTTGAAAATTCAGTTTACCGCCTTATACTATTAGGTTGATGTCAATTGTCTCCTCTTCTAATAAAATATTCAATTACCCTTCTAATAAAAAAATTTATATTAATAGCCAACAATATCCCCTAGCTAAGTAAAATGATAAGTTCACTTTGCTGCTTCTACTTTGGTACTTCACAACCACATATCAATTTGGACCCAAATTTTATTCAATACCTAACTTTATTAAACAAATCAACCTTCAGTTTAATCTAACTTAGATAAATAGGAAAATATGATTATGATAGTATAGAGAGCACACACATTAAACTTAAAATTATATCTATGTGATTGTAATAATATTTTTCATAACTCCTAAGTTTACTTGAAGGTTAATTTATTTAATAAAGTTAGCGTGGAATAAAATTTAGGGCCAAATAATTGATATTTGATTGTAAAGTGGTCGAGGTACTATAGACATCATAGAAGGGGGAAAGTGAATTTATCTTTTTAATTAGTGTATTGTTTTTTTTCCCTTTTTTCATCAATATAAATTTTTTTCGTTTATGTGTGTAGTTGAAAGTTTTGTTAGTAGAAGGCAGTACTTGATACCAACCCAATAGTATAAGGGGTAAAACGAATTTAACCCTATTCAAATGATTAATTTTGATTATCTATTAAGTGAATATAAGAAAGCTTATTTTGCACCAAAATATTTTTGCATCTCAACATTGTGAGAGGTGGAAACTATGCTATGATTAAGCTGGAAAGGACCTTTTGCATTATTTTTAACTTCCGTATATCTTTTTGACTATATGCTTGAATATTGATTATTTTCACGAACTCGAGAAAGCATTTTTTTAGCCAAAAAAAGTTTTTTATTTTCTCTCTCTTCATAAAATTTTGTGGCATCTGATGGTGTTGATCTTATCCTTTAATTGTTGCAGACTGGACAAGACAATCTTTTATTTCACTCTTTCAATTCTTTTTAATCTGGAAAAAAGAATTTAACCACGACCCATATCACACTCCCCCTCGCCTTTTCTTAATTGTCATTAATCATTACTTCTTATACTCTACCTCTACATATCTTTGTATTGCAGGGGCCAGTCATTTGATTCGGCACCTCCATGCGAATGGAATACCTATTTGTGTTGCAACCGGGTATGTTCAATGTTCTCCTTTTTCTGAAGCATTGAGAGTGGGTGCACATTGTTAAATTAGCCTAAAATGTGTTGCAAACAAACTCATGGAGTGTGTCTTACAGTTCACACAGAAGGCATTTTGAATTGAAAACTCAAAGACATGGTGAACTTTTTTCACTGATGCATCATATTGTTCTTGGAGATGATCCAGAAGTTAAACAAGGGAAACCTTCACCAGATGTGTTCCTTGCAGCGGCAAAAAGATTTGAGGTATTACTCTTATTGACAATAAGAAGTAGTTGTTTGGCACTCGAGTCTTGGTATCAATTACCCACATCTTCTTGTAACGAAAATATCTTTTACCTTGTCATTGCAAGAGGATGTAAATTCGCATTAATAAGGGAAGGAAATAATGCTTTATCATGCCTTGGCCTTTGCCTCATGAATTCCAAAGGAGCAGTTTTATTGTACCTCAAACAGTCAAAAACAGTTGAATGTATATTCCAAACATGAAAGGAAAATGTCGAAGCTACTTACTGGTGTTTGAGAGTGCAGAAACGGGATTTTATATTCTTTAGCTGGTGAATTTCTTTATTTTATTTTTAATAGAGTAATACTGTTGCCTTTGTTTTTGTTTGGTCAAGCGAATATAGAATATAGGTAGTCCTCCCTGGCCCAAATCAATTTTGCACTCTCATATACTTATCTATAAATTGATTAAAACTAATTTGCCAAATAATTTGAGTTTCTCTAATATTAGAAATAAACAAATACCTATACACATGTGATCATGATTTTTGCTTGTTTGCAGGGTGAACCAGTTGATCCACACAAGATACTTGTTTTTGAAGATGCACCATCCGGGGTCCGTGCAGCTAAGAATGCTGGCATGTAAGTCTTTGTTTATCATCTGGCTCTTCGCAATAGCTCTTCCTAAAAACAAGACTAGTTCATGTATTGATGGATTTTATTGGTGACTGGTGTAGAATGGATTTGACTTTTACTTAGGAAACTGGACAGATGAAAAACCGCATGACATTCTTAATAAATTTCATTTGCTATTGCATTTTATATACGTAAAAGAACTCAAGGAATAATGAAGCCTTAGAAAGAGAAGCAATACGCAGGTTAGCCTAATAATTTCACATCCCTGTATACGCTGTTTAGGCTGCTCCATCGTAACTCATTTCCTAGTCCTAAACTCAAACTACCAGTGTTGAAGATAAATTTCCTTAGTTTAAGGTGAATGCTCTCTTAGAAATGCAATCAGGCAATGGTTCTTTAGGCCATACTTAATGCATGTTGTTACCATTTAAGATATTTAAAAAAAGATGTGGGAGCTTAGACTGTGATTGCTTGTGAGGTTGGTTTCATGTTTTTGTGTTTTAGAGATTTTGGAAATAGTTGGGTGTTTGAGAGATATGAGAATGGGAGTTGAGGTTGTGATTGGTTGTGAGGTTAAGTGAAATGATTATAATGATGTTATGGGTTGATGTGATTTGAGGTTGTTTTTGAGATTTGTTTAAAAGATTTGTATGAGATATGGTTATTGTTTTGTAAGTTTTGGTTTTTGGTTTTGTTTGGAATTTTAATAGAAAAAAAATTATAAATTAATAATCTTAATTAAAATAAATAAATCATAAAATTACAATAATGAACAAAGTATGAAAATATTGCATGTAGTTCAAAATAAGTGCCATTAAATATGTTATTTTTCACCTTTTTTGTTAAATTATTTATAAATTTTTTTGTCGAATTAAATTATAAATTTAATACATAGAATTTTGTTTAATTTTAAAATATGTTATATTTATTCATTTGTTAATTTGATAATATTTCCACTAGAAATGAATATTATATTTTCAATCAATCAATTTGGGCGTGTTTTCAATTAATACGGTTAATTCGAAATTTATTAATTTTTTAATCACAACAGAAAATCGAAAAAATGTGTATTGTCCAAAATTAATAAGTGGTATTCATTAGTAATTTTATATGTTAATGTGTTATTATAAATTTAAATACTTAAAAAAATATAATTAATTAATAAATATAATAAAATGAAAATAAGTTAACAAATAATTCAAAAAGACTAGTGGAAAAACTGCATGCAGTCAAAATTAAGTTCTATTAAATCTTATATTTTTCTTTTTTCATTGATTTAATTTTGATAAAGAAAAGTCCGATGAGAGAGATTAAGAGATAGGGCAAGCATATGCACACAGTATGTCTCAAAAACATGACTTCTAAGGCCTGTTTCAGAAGTCTTTTTAAAGACCCACATCCAAACATGACCTAGCCTATCAGGCATGTCTTTTAAACAAAAAAACGTGAGATAACTCTACAAGCAATCACAGGCTTAATGTCTATGTCTTTTGTCTCAAATATCAAATCAATCATAAGAAAACATGCATTGAAAAATATTATTACAGTTTTATCCATTGTCAAGATTCTCTTTCAATGGTGATACAGGCATGACTTTGATTGTCTTTTCTCGCTTCTTGGCACTCGATATAACCAGATAATACTCTGAATTTTAAGCTTATATATATATATATATATATATATATGTTTTGGCTCATGCAGAAATGATGTAGGAAATAATGCAGATTATCCTTACATGTTATATGATATCTTGTAATTCTTTGACAAGGTTCACACACGTGAGAATTTTCTTTCTCCTATTGAAAGTATTTTGTCAAAAAATTTACCATGCAGGTCAGTGGTAATGGTACCAGATCCAAGGTTGGATAGCTCATTTCATGAAACTGCCAATCAGGTCCTGAGCTCCCTGTTGGACTTTAATCCAAGTGAGTGGGGTCTGCCTCCTTTTGACAATGCAGCAAGCTAATCATACGTTGGTCGATATAAAACGATACTTTGCTCCTTACTACAGATTGTTTTTGGATGGTTGTCTGGGAGATGCAATTCATCCTTCCTTTAGACATATGCCCGCCCATATTTTGCAAGGACAGCCCAATTAGTTGCATTTAAAAATTTATGACGATTAAATTAAGATAATTATATCATTGGAGGAGGGAAAGTTGTCTTGAATAAGAGCTTTGGGTTGTGTCAATTTCCTTCCTTGGAGGAATTCCATCTTCCTAAAATTTTCTATCTATTTATATATTTCAAACAAATTGATGCACCGTGACTTAAATGGAGTAGTTGAGTTTGAAGTTTGCATGATTTGCTTGATAGCATTAACTTCATGTTTTGGACATTGAACCTTGACGCACATAAATCTCTTCTCCTTTGTTAATTAATATTGGAGATAGATTGGAGTCTTATGGCTCTTAATATCACATCTTGCCTGGTAAATTCAATTTTTATTTTGATTTAGATTAATAACGAGTATAAAAGTGATTGTATTAGATAACACATTTGCTCCGGTACAGAGTTTGGTTCTAGTTGGCAATTATAATCATCAATTGTCATTTGAATACAGGTTTATGCTTGTATGTTTATTTATTTGTGACATGCTCATTTTTATTCATGTCCTGAAGCTCCTTGTCCTGTCATTGCAAAATACTTATCAAATTTACATGATTTTTTCTGTTAAAAGAGCATGCTTTCTATAGTTAAATGAACTAGACTCTAGACCATTATATTAATCTTGGTTGCTGTTTGAATTCTCATGACATTGGTCTGAAACCTATGCTTTCAATTATTAAAGTAAGCATAAACTGTGTAGATCACAGAGTTTGACAAGTCTTTTTTCTAGTGCATGCATGCATTTTAACATAGATTCGAGTAAACCGAAAGTATATCCAAGAATCTGTCACAATATGCTGTCTATGTCCATGAAAGTGGTTTCTTCTTTTCCCTCTTTTGTTCTTTTACGTCATCTTTCTGTTCAGTGTGTGACTTGCAGAGCTTGTAGTTTCTGGACCACTTGCTTGCATTATAGCGCAATGATGTGGAAAGTACTAAAACTAATTAGTGTTAAAAAGGTCAAACCTTAAGCGTGGAAGTGCCACAGTTGCATTGATGTGATGCTATAAATCTTCAAAAGAAGAGTCTTGAAAGACTTTTGATATCTCTCTCTGGCTTGTATCTATTTTGTTTTGATATTCTGCTCTTTTTTCTTCAACTAAACAAGTCATATATGCATGAAGTCTTGGCTATGATGTCCTTGATTCGAATTTTATCTTATCGAAATTAGGTTTCTTGCATTGCTCTCCTCTACTCATTAATGTGGTGATAACATTGTAGTTTGTGGTGGGGTGGTGAGTTTGAATTTGATTCTTCTTAATTTTCCATTTTTTCCCATCTAAGAGAGGACCCATGGGTTTGAATCCGTATCGTGATATTTTATTTCATTCTCAATATTAAAATTTCTAGCTCTATTCTTGATAAACATATAATTGATCATTGTATAATTATGAGTCCAATATCCCAAGGCTTTGTTTGGTTATGTTTTGGCAAAATAATTTTACTTTGCCAAAACATAACCAAACATACATTTATTTTCCTTCCAAAATGTCAAAATAATTTTTTTGAAAATACCATATTTTCTCATATATATATATATATACATATATTATTATTATTATTATTATAAAAAAATTTACTCAACTCCCTTTTCATCCTAAAAATTCAACAAAAAAGTATTGATATGATTGTGACAGTAAAAATTGTCTCCCCTCAAAATATAAATAAACACACCAAAACTCCCTAAAACAATTTTTTAACTAATTTTTCAAAACATAAACAAATATCTATTGCCTTTTAGAACACAATTTTTACATTCTCCATCAAAATTCATTCTTCCAAAATATATAATACAAAACATACAAAATATAACAAAATGTTACCCAAAGTTTAAGTCGGCAATGTTTAAGAATGAAATGACATGTTAATTGGACAAGGTACATAGATCTGATTGACGCTGAATTGCATTCATACCATAATACTGATCTCCAATATTCAACGGTTGGTGAGAAATACATAAACCATATTACATATATATGGTACGAACTGGGGGCCATCAATCTTTGATTGAATCTTAATTAAATGTGTGATTAATGTTGTTGAATGTCTTAATGCTGGTTCTTGCAAGTGGGCTGGCCTTTTAGGTTGGCTCAAGAACAAAACCAATTAAATCCATATGCAAGAACACACTAGTTGTGCTAGCTTTTTCTTTTAATCTTGACTTTGTTGGTTTGATAATTAATTTAGAGATAATTATACTTACTTTTCATTTAAGATTATTAAACTTTAAATTCTTGTTAAGCTACAAATTCTTTTTCACACACACTATTGCACTCTTCCGCCAAAGGAAGGACAATATTCCCACACGAGCAAAGGCCTAAATTTTCATTATATTTCTAAGTTTGCTTTCTTCCACCAAGGATATTTCAAAATAGAGAATTATAATGTAATATATCAAATTTAAAAAGAAAAAATTAGAAGAAATCATCCAATCCTCTTATCTTAATTTCAATTCATGAAACACAATCTTGTGACTAGCTATATATATAACTCCAATATGACACTAAGTTACTCGAGTTTCGAACCAAAACTAGTCAAGTGGAGCAGATAATTCTTCCCTTCTATCTTTAAAAATTACAAAACTTTCCTTGCAACTTTGCTATGTTAAAAATATTTCAAACGGGAGTTGCGAATGATCATTTTGTCTTGAAATTAAAGAATTAAAAAAATAATTAAAATTGTTGATTAACTAAATAATTATTTTGTCCCCAAACATTTCGATAATCAACCCTAATGTTTACTAGTGCTTCTTGTATGTATAGGAGAAGAATTAACCAAAAACAAGTTAAACTTGATCACTAATAATAATTATGAAAATATTTAAAATGCAATTGCATGAAAAAAGAGAAATGAAATACAACGTATCTTAACAAATGGATATGTTAGATGAAATGCATTTAAACCATAAATAAAAACTAGAGTGATTAATTAAGCCAAGACCAAGCATAGGAAGGGCCACATTCTTAAAAGTCATTAATTCTTAGTTATGTACATGTAAAGTGCACATGTAGAATTAATCTAATATAACATAAAAATGGTCCATACATAGAATCACCAATAAAGAGTGGTATGTCGATAAACATACAAAGGATACAACCAGCATTTAAGCAATTTCTGGAAGGATTTCTATGTCAGAAGATGGTCCATTTTTTATGCCAAAATTCATCATGAAATTTCATTTAAAAATATATTGGACATTTTTATGCCAAATGTCCGATTTTTCATTGTGTACCTCTAATAATCATGGAACATAACTGCCTTATCAATTTGAATTATTACCAAAATTTCTCGAAATTCTTAATTTATCGTGAAATTATCATAATTTTTACGCATAAGTAATAAAAAATTACTCATTATCACATAGCTGAAAATTTAGTAGGTATGCTTAGGAATGTTCAAAATATTAAACCAAAATAAAAATCCACTAACACAAGAACAACGCAGTGATCTATGATATTTTTAATTGAATTGAGTACATTACACCCGTTTGACCGTAAAACCACTCCAACTATCCAAGATAATGGCATGTTTGGCATTTTTTGTATGCGCCGTGGTCTTTTTTCATAATTAATTATATAATTTGGAACAATAATTTTAACCAAAATAATCCTAAAATAAATTGAAAAGGAAGTATTATATCATCTAAATTTCACTTTGTCTCTGTTTTTGAACTTATCTATTTTTTTAACTATATTTTTGCTCCCGTATTATCATATTCCACAAATTATATATGAATCTCTCTTTTTTATTGTGGTCGCAACTACATTTGTATAAATTTTCTGCCATTATAAATGTGTTTATAATTTTGAATATAAAATTTACATGAACAGTCATATCGTATCATAAAATCTATAAAATTGCCGTGTTTTGTATATGTACCACATTGTGTCTGTATCCACTATCCATCCGTGCATCATAGACTATAATTCTTAGTAACTGCCAGAGAATAATTATGCTTTAATTTTTCCAACTGTTATATTAATTATGCTAAAAAGCATATCTCTAAGGATTATATGACTGTACTATGTAAGTCGCAAGACCTTGAAAGATAATAACTCCTAGCAAGGTATATATGATGTCAAGCAAACTCCAAACCACATTTTATTGACAATCTGCTAAGTAGCCAATTTTCTTTCCCCCTTTTTTTTTTTTTTTTTTTTTTTTTGTGGTTTTGGTTTTGGGTGGTGGGGGGGGGGGGGGGGGGGGGGGTTCGGCGCAAAAGAAATGCTTTGTATTTTTTTTAATTTTTTTTTCAACACATATATAGATACCCGTGCCGAAAGTTATTTGAGTTTAATTTAAAATTCATATATATATATATATATAGATATGATGACGATGTCACTCAATCAATCAACCAATTAATAACCATTATATTAATTACTGCAGGTTACAAAGAGAAGCATATATAGACAAGGGGTCAAAAGTTGCCAAAGGTTTGTTGCAGAAAATAATCAATCAGAAAGATTAACCAGATCAAAACAAAAAGTCTTATCGAGAGAGAGAGAGAGGAGAGAGAGAAGGATCAAAACAAAGAGGACATGTCAATTGCTGAAACACCAAAATGTTGATGTAATTGTATTGAATTCCAATTGGAAGGCAATCAATATTAGGTATGTGGTGACAGCAGCCCCAAAAGCACTTTGGCATAGTAATTGTGCAAGTAAAGTACTACTTTGACAATGTAGCCTAAGACTCAAGAATTTAACTTTGGATCAATTTTACTGAACCCTTGAAACTGGTGTGGTTGAAAATGATTTGAGTTGGGGAGAAGATACATAATTTCTTCTAATTGGAAGTTCAACATGAATAAGTTGTTGGAATAGTCGAAAGTTTTTAGTTAAACTCTTTGATCCAGAGAACCCTCTCTTTTTACTTATAGGTTGTGAATATAATCTTAAATTAATTGCATAATCTTTACTAATCTAGGGATGTAATTAGATTAGTCGAGTCGACTCATAAGCTTCAGTAGCCGACTCAATTATAGCTCAACTCGAGCTTGAGCTTTATAATAAGCTGAGATCGAGCCTTAATTCAGTTGTGCAAAAGCTCACAAGCGCTCGTGAGTTTTTTTCTATTTTTAAATATTTTATATATATATTAATTACATAACTATTTATATTAATAATTTTTTTCTATTTTTGAATCTTTTATATATAATATTAAATAATTATTATATATTAATAATTAAATTTTATTGAGCTGAGTTCAAGCTCGAGTTCGACTAATATTGAGCTGAGTTCAAGCTCGAGCTCGACTAATATTGAGCTTGAGTTCGAGCCTTTAAGATAAGGTTCATCGAGCTCGAGCTTAAGTTCAAGCTTACAATTTTATTTTTTTTAATTCGACTCATTTACACCTCTATTACTACATATTTAAAAATCAAGAGTAGGTGGATGTTCACATAACAAATCTAATATTTGTTTGTATTGGAGTTGCCTGTTTGGCTTCATTTTCATTTTTAATTTTTATTTTCATTATTTCTAAAATTTGAAAATTAGTTAGTGGAAATGAGTTTGCATTTGGATTTATTATTGAAAAAGTAATGATTATGTTAGTTTTAATAGATTGTAGATGGAAAGAGGTAAAAATAATGGAATAGAGAGAGAAGATATATAGGTTATTGAAAATGTTTTGAAAATGAAAGCGCAATTGATATTGGGGGAAAATATATTAAAAGTGATGTGTTTTTTATGAGTGTCCGAATCGTAATACAGGTACTTCGATTCCGATCTGTATAGGGGTTAACCCCAAATGTGGATATCTTCCGTTGATGATATTTGAGAATCCTACAATCAAGGCAAACGTTAGGCTAGCCGAGTGGCCCTCGGGCTCGGCTCTGGCCCTCCGACGCTCAAGTCAGTATTTTCAGTATCTAACAATGGAGTAAGATAGATTCAGTGTGTCTTGGTGCATACCTTGTGAGGCAAGACAGAGGAGTTTTTATATTCCTCCCCTTGTAGGAAATGACTGGTAAGCCCTTGGCTTACCCTTGGGGTCTTCAGCCTCCTCCAAGGGGCAATTAGTCTATTCCCCCATTTGAATTTTGCCAGCTAGATGTCCTTTCATGCTACAGGACAGGACGGTATACGGGATGGCGCCTGCCGTGTCAGACAGTGAGGGGATGGCATGCGCCATTAATGCGGTGGCGTAGTGCCAGTCAACGCATTTAATGCGGTGGCAGAGTACTGTGCAGAATTCGACCTCCTGTCAGCCTGACTGGGGTCGAATATGGTCGATATTATCCGAGGGCTCTGAGGCGCCTGCCTGGGCCTGGGGGAGGCTGGTCGAATATAGTCGACATGTCCCATGGGCCCTGGGCCGTCGTCTGAACGTTGGGCCCTTCGGGCCACTATCTGGTCGAACATGGTCGACGTGGATCATGGGCCCTGGGCCGTTGTCTGAAACGTTGGGCCCTTCGGGCCACTATCTGATCAAACATGGTCGACGTGGATCATGGGCCCTGGGCCGTTGTCTGAAACGTTGGGCCTTTTGGGCCACCTTATATTAGTTTCATTTTTGAAATAGCAGAAAATATGAAAATAAGCTTTGAAAATGAAACCAAACGAGCTACACATAGAAAATGTGACCTATTTTCTTACTAAATTATTACAAGTCTACTGGTCAAGTCAGTCTCATGTTCTTGTTCAGCATAACAGACAGAGATCTTGTAGTTGTGTCTCAAAGCAACAAGCGAGTTGTACTACACTCTTAGAAAGTGTGAACTAACTTAAATAATTTGTGCAAATATAATTTAGACAATGTTGTAATAAGTAAATTTATTCCCTTTATTGTTTTACCCATTTTTTCCCCAGAAAACAAGTTCCTCACTCATTTTTCTTGAAAAACTATCATCATGCCTTTATTACCAAACATGATATGTACATCATGTATATAACCTTTTGGTTAAAAGACTATGGATGGCAACGGGGCGGGTTTTCACTCAACCCAAACCTGTCCCACATATATTTTATAGTCTCCCAACCTGCTTCTACCCGCAATGTATATATAGAACTCGAACCGTATCTGATCTTACCCCTACCTAATTATAAATTTTATTAAATACTATGTACTATGTAATTAACAAAATACTATAATTTAATTAGACCATCATATAATGTACTTTTAAAAGATGCATTCTTTTAAAATAAAATCAACATAAAAAATTTAATTCAAGTCAAAATTGCACAATAGTTACAAATCAATTCAACTAAACCAAACAATAAAAAAGTTAAAATTTCACAGATTACATACTAAATTGTGATAAAAGAATGAATACTAGCAGGTGCCAAGTCACGAGATTAAAAGAATTACGTTTAAGATTTGAAGTTCTTTTTTTAATTAAAATTTTAAATATATATATATATATATATATAGTATATAGATAAATATTTTGGATGGGGTTGGAGCAAGTTTACCGTAAACTCAAACCCAACTCGCCCAGCAGGTATTAATATATAAACCCACCCCATCTTCCTCTGGAATGGGTTTCCTATCTGCCCCAATCAAATCGGATAGAATTGAGTACCCACGGATCAAATTCAAAATGCCATCCCTATAAAAGACTTAAAAGATGGTTTGATGCTAGATTTAATTAATAAGTTGATGAAAAATTATTTGTGTAATTAATGGCCTTTGGCCAGCGAATGGGAAAATGTGAACGTACAAATCTGTTTGAAACTCTTTTGAATGCTCGGTAGTTGATGATGATTAAACCAGAATTTAAATCGTTGACCTACTAAAACACTTTTTTTAAGGAAGAAAACAAAAGAGATATTGCAACCTTACTAAAATATTTTTTTAATGATCTTGCTTTTATTTATTTTCTAGACTTAGATAAAGAATGAAAACATATTTGAATAAAACAAAAAACTTTTACACAGGTTGAATCAAAAATATAAAACTATAATTTTATGAATGGCGTGTTGAAATATAACTTCTGAGATTGTTTATGGAGATTGGAATTCTAATTAATTTATTATTAAATATAAAAAGTTTTGTTTTCATGAAATATTATTATTATTATTATTATTATTATTATTATTATTATTATTATAAAGAATTATGTTCTTATGAAAAACTATGGGGGATGGAAACTGATATATTTAGGGTTAGTTTGGTTGGAATAATAAGGTAAGATATAATGTTTTTATCCTACTTATCATTCGTTTGGTTGAAATGATAATAAACACTTAAAACTACATTAATACGTAAAACCCGCATTTATATATATAATATGAATGATAAATTAACCAACCTCTCCCTATGGGCGTATTTATCTTGGGTTTACTCTTTCTCTTGAAATTATCTATTTGTCCTTAAATTATGAAATTAATTTATCAAAATACCCTTTCCTATTCAAACAAAAAAATTTATCTTCAATTATTGCATTCCATTATTATTATTATTATAGAGAAGACAAAAGAGGGATTGTTTATATTTGAATGAGGGATCGAAGGGTAATTTAATATATGTAATTAAGATGCTTTAGTATTGAATCAAACACAATAACCAATAATACCTACATAAAAATAATCATACAAATCAAAATATACCACAATAATAAAAAATTACATAAATTATCATATAATAATAAATAATTATAATATAACTTAAAAATCCAACCAAACTAACCCTTACAGTTTTTATTGAATTGCAACCACTTAGAAATGATATTTATTCATTAATTTAATTGTTTTTTCAACATTTTCTTATCACTCGTGGACCCTAATTGGAAGGACGTTTTTCATAATAATTAAAAGATCTATAGACTCCCTCATGTCGTCATTTGATCGTAGCTAGAAACGTCATTAATGCGGGTATTGTCAATTACGTGTTTGTAAGATTGAAGTTTTAAAAATTCTACAAGAAAGAAATTTAAATTTAATTTTCTCTTAAATGTAATTACATTTTATTTTTATATCGAGATTTATATTTTTTTATAAATTATGATATTAATATTTTGATCATGAGTGTTGATTTTAAGAAAATTTATAATTTTCTTAAAAAGTTTTTCAATTCTGTGAGTAAGTATTATCTCAAATTATTTCATAATAATGCGTAAAGTAAATTTATTAAGTGAAAATGACTATTATATTTAATGTATAAAATTCAATTAATTGATATGATTTAATTTAATTGCTAAAGTAAAAGTTTGACTCAAATACTTTGAAAAGGAATAGTGGATATTCTTAACTAAGAAAAATATTAAAAAATATATTTCATTTTAATTTGTTGTCGATGGAAAAGGTGGAATTACATTATCAAAATTAAAATAGAATAGTCCAAAAACGTATTTGATTTTCATCGCCATATAATTCAGCAAACTCCCCACCCCACCCCCACCCACCCCCGCCGCCGCCCACTCTTGCAAGATTCATCAGATATTTCATTGCCCATTTAACATTCTCATCAGCAAAGGCAGCATAGTCAATTTAACTCCTCTTTCTTCTTCCTTGATTTAGCCTTTACCGGCAGTATTCTGATTCTCTTAGCCACTCGAACAAAATCCCTGTAGAAATCAACCCAAACAAAAAAAAAAAAAAGAAAAGAAAAGAAAAGACAATTACAACTGATGAAGAACCCTGCAAAAATCCCAAGTTAATTGCCAACGACAATAATTAATTAATATTGTAATAACTACAGCGTGGGCTTACTTCCAGTTGAGATCACCAACCAAAAGAAGATCATTTTCCATGTCTTCATAAGCAATGAGATGCCCCGGAACAGCATTCGAAAGATCAAGATTAATGCTATCATTATGATCACCGGGAGAAGACGAGGAGGAAGAAGAATTATGATGATGGTCTCCTGCTGCAATAACATCCACAAACATCTGCCTGAGGGCCCTGGCCAAGCTCTGGTAGCTGCCGTGTTCGTGGAGGCTGATCCGCTGGCATATGGATCGGCCCTCCAGCACCACCGTCACCGGAGGAACCACCGCAGCAACAAGGTCGTCGTCGAAGCCGCCGGAGAAAAGGGTTTTAGGTTTGGAAGCAGGTTTGAAGGGTACCATAGGAGTACTTGTGCTGGCTAGTTTGTTGTAATTGTATAAGCCTGGATGGTTCAAGTTCCCATCTATGGCTGATAATGATCTCCTTTCTTGCCACATCCTCTTTAAGGATTCTTGCCTTTGAGAATCAAAGCTGCTCATTATTACAAACTATGTATAACAGGATATGATGATGTATTATTCTTGATTTAGACAGCTTATGATTTTCTCTGGATTCTTCTTATTGGGTGCAGGGTTGATGAGAAATGAAGGTGAAAATGAGGTTTTTAGTGTGTGTATTGTGTGGATTGATGTGTATATATAGAAGGAGAGAGCACGAATGTCGGGCGACGGTCAGGATGGTGTCTGAACCGCCCAAAACTCGAGCCACAACTTTTCAAACTTCAAAGCCTGCTATTAAATTTGGCTGTGAAAATTAATAAATTTATGAGTCCCCTAACAACTGTCATGCAGCTTGCCTTTCAGTTCCCACTTTATTTAGTGTGTGAAAGAGAAAGAGAATATATATGTAACTTTTAATCTTGTTCTAAGTATAAATCTTTGTGTAAGGACGAACCATATTTTTTTCTTTTTTTCACACACACATCAGGAGCTCATTCGGACTCAAACTTCTGAGCTCTCATTTTATGTGAAGGACTTGTGCCACTGGACCACAAGCCAGTCGACAAGATGATCCATAGGTTGAGTATTGAATGTATAAATCTATGAGTCAAGTAATGTGATCCATACTCAAATACTTATTTTAAAAACATATTATATATACTTGATACTTATATATAGTATAAAATATAAGAGGATTGAGCCAGGGATTGAGAGCCGATCAAATCCCTGTAAGCTCATCTTCCTAAATATACGTCTAGTAAAATTAAACATCATATATAACATAATAAGGCTCCTTGAGAGGAAAAAGTAACGAACACCCAACGTCATATTTTTGTTTAATATCTTAATAAGTTCACTTATTTTAAAGATATAAATCCGAATTATTAATACTAACATCTTATAAGCTTTATAATTTTATTGTAGCGAAACATTTTAAAATAAAATTGAATATTTTATAAACTTTTATGACTCTAAAACTTATAAGATACCATTAAAGAAATTTAACCAAATTCCCCCAATTAATGTTCAATTAGCTAGCCCCCATGTCCAAAGCTATTAGCTAGCTTCTTAATGTGATACTAATAGGTGGAGTTTGCATGATCTAGCTAGGGTTAATTAGCAACTATACTTGTCCTAGACACATACATA
Organism: Jacaranda mimosifolia; assembly: GCA_018894105.1. Lineage (NCBI taxonomy): Eukaryota > Viridiplantae > Streptophyta > Magnoliopsida > Lamiales > Bignoniaceae > Jacaranda > Jacaranda mimosifolia. The sequence goes on from CM032117.1 coordinate 55,332,904, forward strand.
TAATTAAAAAGAATGGGATGTTTGCTTGTGACTGCAAAAGGGCTTTGCCTTTTCCACTATATATATCATAAATTTTGTCCTTTTTTCTTTCAATTATATATTTTTCTTTTGGGGGACACATTATTATTTATGGGGTCATGTTATTAGGTGCGTACGCACTAAACAAGAGTTAATTAGTACAAGATTTGCTATCTTTTTTATGTGTTTTTCATTGGGATTGTGAAAAATTATGCGTGAAGAATAAGGATGCCGAAACATAGAACATGTAAAAACAGAAGCAAAATTATACTTTGTATGGAAATGGGCACTATATATACATTAAGAAAGAAAGGGTCTTGCATTGTAAATTGAAATTTTGCATGGGCTGTGGAGACGACCGCGCTGCAGTAGGCGAAGGGCTCGCTACTTTGACCCCCCAAAACTGGTCGGGCCGATGCATTATTATTAACATTGGCACTCTACTCAATGACTGTTTTTTTGAGTTTTCTAGGTTTCACTCATGGTTCTAATTTATCATCACGTACATATTTTTCACTTGTTCATATTAATTTGATTTAATCATTACTCTCAAACTATCATAAAGTAAAGAACTATGGTTCTTCCATGGAACCAACTTCCTTTTAAATTAAATTACAAATAATAAAATAAAAATTATTATTTTTCTAATACTAAATTATCAAATTAACCTTATTAATTTTAAGAAATTAAAAATCTCTCTTTTCCTTATATTAAATCCTAATTCAATCAGAATTCAATCAAAATAAATAAACCCTAACAAATGATTCAACAAAAGAAAATTAATTAAATCAATCCCACTTTGGATTTTTCATTTTATTTTGTGCTTCATTTCTCTATTCAAATCTATTGAATACATATCAAGTGTATTTGATTTTAAATTAATTATTTTTATAAAAAAAAAATATTTGATATTATTGGCATATACTTAAATAGAATAGGAGATGAAATATAGAATATAATAGAGAATCCAAATTGAATCGATCTTCGAGCTAAAAACCTGTAAAACAAGTCTGAAAGGAATGGATTAAGAGGGCGAACTTATTCACTATGAGCATATGTAGATCTAACAATTCTTGATGGAAAATTGGGTAAAGATCTAACAGCGCAGTATGTGGAACGAATTTTGCTCCCTTTTACAATATGAACACAAACGTTTTGCCTGCGAATTAAAAGAGGTGATACGAAAGTAATAATTGATAAAGTCCACTGTCTTAAAATGAGTAGGAATGAAACTCATGTAGAGCATTGAGTTTTAAAGGGTTATGGATGGATGTGGAAGATGCGCCAACGGCTAACGGCCCGTTTGATTTTATTTTCAAAGGTCATTTTCATTTTCAATCATTTTTAAAAGTTAGAAAGTTAGTTATGTGATGTGATGTAGAAATAAAAATATATTTGAATGAAATGTTGGAAAATAATGATTATAACAGTTTGTAAGATTGAAAAGTAGGTTAATCTATATTTTTTATATTTAAAAAGATTTATTTTTTAAAATATATGTATATTTTATTAATTTAAAAATGATAGTAGGTAACTTTATGTTAAATCAAATTTGAATTTGATTGATGTATAATAGAATAATATGGTAGGTTTAGAAATGGGTTTTGGGAAGAAAATATATACTTTTTCTGTTGAAAGTTGTGAGAAAGTATTTATTTTCAAGTTTTATTCCCACAAGAAAATGAAAAGGGAGCTTGAAAATGAAACCAAACAGGCCGTAAGATCCTAAGGAGGAGTTGGACTAAAGTGATGAGTTAAAGAAAAAAAGTTGCGAAGGCTATCTAGCTAGGCTTGAGTTTGAAACTCCTTAAAACACGTTCAAGTTATATATGCTCGTTTATATTTAAATGAATTGAATTTAATAATGAATTCTACACACACACACACACAAAAAAAAAAAAATAGAATTTACAAGGACGAAAATATATTTTCAATAAAACAATATTATCCTATTATTGAAATCGAATTAAGTAAATTGAAGTGCAAACTGTACATTGTTATACACATAAGGAGCTCATTCCGATTCGAACTGTTAACATCCCACATAATATGAGAGACTTATACCATTGAGCCACATTATTATAAATTCATTGGATCAAAAATCAGGAAGATGGAATAATAATCCAAAATCAATGCAGCAAATTTGTTTTCAATTTGGGCTACATTGCGATGCTAAATCAAGGTATACTCCAATGACAAACCAAAGCCCAATTGGAACTACATATAAGAAATTTTTTGGTTTTTCTGTGGACTGAATATAAGAATCGCAAATTTCCAAGCTTTCTAATTTGCTGATTTAGATTACCATATTCTTGTATTATTCTTCAAAAAAAAAAAAAAAATCTTGTATTATTTCATGGTAGCTCAATAAAACAATTACATACATCATCATGTGAGAATATTATTCATGAACAGCTAGCGAATAAATTATTGTTATATATATGTGCCATGCAGGAAAATAACAAATTAATCATTAAAAAAAAATGGAGTGGTGCTTGCTTGTGGATAAATTTTCACTCTCCAAAAAATATTCCTCTCCTCATTATTCCACATTTGAAATTTCCCTCCAAAAATTAATTCCTCCACTATTTTCAAATTTCTTTGCTTTCTCTCAAAAAAATGAATTTTCCTCTCAAGCAAACTTTTGAAAATTTTCTCGTGCTTTTTCATGCACCTATATACATAAGGTTTAATTCTACATAATTAATTCATATTATATAATTATATTTACCCATAATATTTTAATATTTATTTAAAATTATTCTCATAATATATAATCAGATGTACATGCAATTTTTTTTATATTTAAATTTTTTTTTCATAATATAATTATTTACATGTATATAGTAACATTTAAATTGAATCATATCATAATATGTAGTTATGATTACACATAATATTTTTATATTAAAATATTATTATTTTCTTAATAAAGTTATTTTGAAGTATATTTAAACATTTTAAATAAAATTATTTTCATAGTACGTATATATCCATACGTAATATTTTAATATTTTAATATAATTATTTTTGTATTTACACATAATATTTTTCATTTAAATATAATTATTCACACGTATATTTTAATATTTCATAATATTATTTTCGTAATATATAATTATATGTACACATTATATTTATAATTATTTACATGTATATTTTAATATTTACATAAAATTATTTTCCTAATACATAATTATATTTGCACATAATGCTTTATTATTTAAACAAAATTATTTATAATATAATCATTTTCATATTATATAATTATATGTACACATTATGTTGTATTATTTAAATAAAATTACTTCATAATATGTATTTATATTTACATCTTAAACTTTTTTATAAATAAAACTATTTTTTAGTAATATAATTATTCACATGTATATTTTAATATTTCACAATATTATTTTTGCATATATAAATATATACACATTTATTTCAGTATAAACTTAAAATTTTTTAAATTTCAATTAATTAAATCATTGCATAAATTCATTATTATATTTTAGTATGTGTATCATAAGATATTCTAAAGGATATTTTATTTATTTTATTTTATTCTAATAAAAACCTATATATAAATATTATAGAAAGAATATTACATATACAACATTTTAACTCATAACTCACAACCAATTACCATCTCACAAGTTTGTCTTAAAAAAACCTCACACCAAACACTATCTCACAACTTTTTCGCACAACCAATCACCACATCATAACTTTCACCCTAACACATCAACTATAATAATTACACTTTCACATATCACATTAACTGTAATCATTATACTTTTATCTCACAAATAATCAGTCCCTCATAAAATAATTTTCAATCTCATAAATAAAATTTTTTTTACTATTTTCTCTAAAAAATGAAAAATGAGAAACGAGAGCACAAGCAATCACAACCTAACTATACAAAATCATCCATCATGTGAGAATATTGTTCATGAAGACCTAGTGAATAAACTATCATCATATATGTGCTCCATGCACGGAAATAATGAATTAGTGACATAACAATTAATTACATACATCATTATATGAGAATATTATTCATGAACGGCTAATGAATAAATTATTGATATATATATATATGTGCTCGCCATGCACAAAAATAACGAATTAATCAATCAAAATACTATTCATGGACAGCAAATGAATAAATTATTGCTAAACATGCATACCATACATGAAATAACGAATGCCAAATTTTTACAAGAATTCGAGTTCCTTCAGTGACCAAATATTTTCGAGGAGGATACTAATTACAACCATAGTGTAACTCTAAAATGATTTATTTATTTTTAATATTTAAATAAAAAAATTAAATACTTCATGATTGATATATTCAGGTCGAGTTATTTCAAGCCAACACAATAATTATTTTAACTGAATAAATTAAAATACATGTATAATTCAATTTAAACTACACTTAACATCTCATTTTACATGAAACGAAGTTATCCGCTCATTCATTTACAAATATATTTTAATAATTAGTAAGTATTTACTTTTAAAAATTTTTTTTCAACCTATACACAAACTCGAACATTAAGAGAAATATTTTAATTGAGCCACCCAACAACTCTAGCTTATTTTATAATATTTTTAAATTTTAAATTTACGAATCAAATCGACTCCACCCATAAAATTTTTATCTTTTGTAGGGATTCAAACAATTGAGCTAGCTCGAAAAGTATTCGAGCTCAATCCGAGTTTAAGCCAAGTTCGTATATATTTCGAGCCGAACTCGAACTAACTAATTCTTATTCACAAGTTCGTGAGCCAGTTCGCGAACCTATATTGTTTTTAAAAAATATATATTTATGTATAAAAAATATAATAAAATATATTAATTGAAAAAAATAAAAATAATTCAACTTTTTGAACTCGAGCCTCAATTTCCTTAGTTAGTCGAGCTTGAGTCTAAAAAAATGTCAAAACTCAGCTCGATTCAACTCATTTATATCCCTAATCTTATGATCCTTGAGGAAAAAAACAAACGTCACTCAAATGAGACTTACGTACAATGACAAAGTTTGATAATGATGGTAAGAGTATCTCGATGAATAAGAGATACACCAAGAATGACGACAAATAAATACCCCAAAAAAAGAGGCAATAAATATTAATCAGTCACGTGTTTGATAATGTCTTTGGCTGATGTGAAATAACATTATTTGTAGGGGAAAATATCAACCATATATTTTGAGAAGTGCTTGTCCCCAACGGCTGTTGATCTGGGTGAGTTTCCCTGCAAGGACGGCTTTTATTTTTTAGTTGGGCACGAGTTGTTAGAATATGTAGCTGAGGTTGAACAAATCTTAATTGGACCAATTTAAATAATTAATAATATATTATTAAAAGAATAGTACGTCAAGATAGAAATTGTGAATTGAATATAATGATTAATGATCAATGGTCACTTCAATAAAGCAAACCATAAAATGTCAATCCTCAACTTCATATTAGAGATGTAAATACTCGACATAAACTATTTAACCTAATATTTTGTGCTTTTATTGCCTATGACACACCTTAAGGAAATTTTCAAGGATATGATTGTAATTTTATAAAGTTATAACTCAGCGCATTTATAATATTGATAAAGCACCGATTCCATTCTAATATATTTTCGAATTGTGTGTTTAAAAAGTTTTTCTTTTTATCATTTAATTCATACAACTCAATTTATATAGTAACTATCATTTACAACCTACCCACTGTACTTTCATATTATTATTTTATCATAATTTTTTATTTTTATGTAAAAGTTAAAAATAAATTTATTAACATTATTTAAAAAATTAGTGTTATATAAAAAAATAAATATTTTTATTTATTTTATGTTATAGAGATTTTAAAACTAACACATATAGAGTATTCTAATATTACTTATTATTCGTAAAAAAAATACCATAATATGCTCCCACAAGATAATAACAAACTTCTCTCAACTCTAAAATACATTCATTTTCCACTTATTTCGTAAGTTCATTGTTCACTATTTTTTGTTCTTTACCAAGAATTTAAATATTTTCTTTGACTATTTTTTGGGATTTTTATATGACTTGGTCGTAACGGGAAAATAAAATATCTATATAGGAGGAAAATGGTGAGTGCCCGAGCGGTAACGGTCTCAATACGAAAGCCCCATCTTCTGATTTTTTTTTTTTCTATTATAATGTAAGCTTTTCATTTTTTTAAACCTAAAGTCCAAATTAATTAATAAAATCAATAGCCCTCGTCATTGAAATTAATTGTTTGTTATTCTTTTCTTTTTCTACAGTTTAAAGTCCAAATGATTAATAAAATCGAGTGGAATTATATGAGCACATATAATGTTCTTAGACCCCATCAATTTTCAAGTTAACAAAGAATCCAGGTAAGACCTTTTTCCACTTCAAAATAAAACACATCATTTTGTTCTCAATCTTTCTTTCTCGCTTACCTACTCCAACCTTTTCTTAACCCCCAACTCCCCTTTTTTTTTTTTGGAGGGGCGAGTAGGGGGGGGGGGGGGGGGGGGGGTTTCAACTACCAACCTCATTTAGGTTTCATTTTGCAACTCTTGTTGGTTGGGTGTTCATCACCAACTTCATTTTAATCATATTATGTTGGTGACCCCCATCTCACCTATGTTGGCTTCCCCATGTGACACATTTTGGCAATGTTAATTATTACTCTCATTTTCATCAATTTTTGCTCATGTTACAATAAACTTCCAAAATCCCACGAGGGGGGATAAACAATTATCTAAAATTCGATTCATCTCAGCCCGAGTCGAGTTCACTCAAACAAAAACAAAGCTTAAAAAAGCTGCTGAGTAAGCAAAGGTATTTATTATATTTATATATACGCACACCAACAGTTCGTTAAAATTACCACTGAATCAATTGACCACTCATCAAGTAAACAAAAATGGTATATTAGTTGAATAATAATAACAAAGTTATAATTAATTATACATAGAGCAAAATCAACGTGTAGTCAAGAACCATATTGGCGGCTCATTAAGGAAGATATTACATAGTAGCTGTACCTAGTATTGTCTCGATGATTATTTGTACTATCATACATATTTTTTATGTATAAAGTGCACGAACCAAAAAATCCCTTAAACAAAACTAGTTGAAAGAATCACAAAAGAACTAAAACATATAACACTCAGGTTTTTCCTTTGCTTGGGTGTGGTAACACAAAGCAGGTTACCCACTGCCCATTACCTCCCTTGATACTTCAATAAATTTGCATATTCTATCAGTCTCGACAAGTTCGATGGTCATGATTTAGTAGTTTCCCGACTGAAGGTATCGTCACCACACATCACGCAAGTACCTTCCAGTCATCTGCAGATTCTTCACCAGGCTCTCAGTTTTGGAGCTGTCCAGAGATCCCTGGAATAGCGATAGCAGTTATTAGTTTCACTTCCTAAAGAATGGAGAGTCGGCCGGAATTTTCAAGAAAAACCGAGACCCATGAAATAAATTGGTGTTTCTAATAAATGATCCATCAATATCATGCCACAATGCGACGAAGAACGAATGGACATTGAAAGGACAAGCAAAATGTGGTGGAGTAGTGGGTTCAAGTAGCCACCGATTCAGACAACCACAAAAAGGATGTGAGAGTAGTTGCACGAAGAAAATAATGACCCCTCACGAAAAGGATGTACGTATATATAACAAGGCACAAAAAACGGCCACACAGGTTTTTTGTCCGAGATACCAACCTGTTCTTGCACAATGGTGTGGAGGGTTCGGTGGACGTCCCGTGCCATGCCTTTGGCATCACCACAGACATAGATGTAGCCTCCCTCAGATATCATATTCCACACCTCTGAAGCCTGTTATTCAATTAATGTAAGTTAAGTATCTAAAGCCATCAGCGGAATTTGTTGATAAAATTGTATTAGAACATCAATATTGGGAGAAAAAATGGTCTTTACCTTCTGGGCCATCTTGTGCTGCACGTATTCCTTAGTGGGTCCCTCACGTGAAAACGCAAGGACGAGCTCCGAAATTACTCCAGCTTGGACGAAGTTATTCAATTCATCTTGATAAATGAAGTCCTGGAGAAATGCAGCAAGTAGAATATGAAATCTTACAATTCGTATAAATTTTAACAACGGCAAGGCATTTATTAATGCTAGGTAAATTACTAACCATTTTACTGTTCCTGCAGCCGAAGAATAATATGGCAGGTCCAAGTTCAGCCCCAGATTCCTTTAGAGCTAACCTTTCCTGAAATACAAATAGAACATTGCTGCATTACTCTCAGACAGAAATCACAATAAGGACCAAGTAAGCGTAAACATGAATGTTTCTTTTATACGAACCTGAAGAAAACCCCTAAATGGAGCCAAGCCAGTTCCAGGGCCGATCATTATTATTGGTACTTTAGGATCAGCAGGGAGTCTGAAGTTAGAGGTCCTAACAAAAACTGGAGCTGAAGAGCAGTCGAGGCTTTCCTCCAAGGGCACAGCATTCTGTTAAGAAGCATAAGGTGAGACTCAAAGTGTCATTCATTCACCAATGCAGTAAGGTTCCAGCATGTAAATAATAAATGATTTGTATTACAATCTCAGCCAACCACGATGGAATTTTAACCATGAATCGAACTGGAAATTGGACATACCTTCATCCATGTCGAGCAGACACCCTTGTGGACTCGTCCTGTGGGTGTTTTCTCATACACCAATGCACAAGTGACATGGATTCTTGAAGGTGCAATCCTGGATGAACAATTAGAAACGATAAGCACTTTTGAGGCAATATATTCGTGGACGGCTCAATTACGAATATATATATATATATATATATATCAAGCTAAGAGCAAATGCAGCTCAAATACGAATATTTATCTCAAACAAAAGAGCAAAAGGGAAAGGTCGATAAATACTCACTTCGGGGAGGATGAGATAGAGTAAAATCTGGGCTGTAGGCGAGGAGCAACAGCTGCAAAGAAAACACCAAGTGGAGGCTTGGCAGATGGGAAATCAGCCATGACCTCAAGAAGGCTTCTCTGACTTGCAACTACATACTGTGCATACTCCTCCTGAAATTAAGAAATACATATCATAAGTTGAAAAACGAAAAGTGGCTTGTTTGAACAATAAAGATGAAATTTAATGTGCAAAAGACATAATTGAACGCATCCAAACCTTTCCAGCAGGGGAAGCAAGATGTTTGAGTCGATCGGCTTCACTCGGCTCAGAAGCATAAGCTGCTAGTGCAAGCAGAGCAGACTGGAAAACAGATAAAATTGCTTCTTAATTCCAAGTCCCAAAAAACACCCAAAAAAAAATTAAAAAATGGGGGAAATCCATTAAAAAATGCAATGATAAATATACCTTTTTGGGGGCATTCAGAAGATCTGCATACCGAGTTAGTGCTGTCCTTAGAGAGCAAGGAAGGAAGGGAGGTGGCAGAGAGCCTCCACTGAGTGGGGTGCCGTCCTCCTTATCAATATGAATTGAGAAGTATGTTTGTGGAGGCAGGTTAAGCAGCCTTTCTGCTTCCTCCACAGTTTCAGGCAAATTCTCACAGTAAACACCAACATGGTCCCCGGTTTCATACCTGAGGAATAGAAGAATTTAGTGAAATGAAAAGCTTTCTCTTTTTGCCTCAAGCTCAAAGTATTGGTTTCAACAGGAAAATCAGTATATAGAGTACGAAATAGGGTAAATAATGTAAAGTAGAAGAAACTCACGCTAATCCAGAGCTGGATATGTCAAATTCCAAGTGGGTGCAAGAACGATCGGATAAAGGAGTGTGAAGTTCTCTCTTTACAGCGACGTTTGCTCTTCAAGGAAAATACACAAAAATTGTCAGGTAAGGAAATTATCCGCCTACTTTCAAATTATACAAGAGAAATTCAAAAAGAAACGAAAACAGAAACAGGGGCGCAAAACTACCTGTAGGGATGCTGGGCATCATAAACAGCATGGCCATTGGCCAAGCCATTCTCCAAGACCAATCCATCTGCTTGGTCATGGAACACCACACGATATTCCAAAACTGCAGCAGTATATGGAGTAGCAACAGTTGCATCATCCTCATCACGAAGCAGTTTATCCAACTCAGGCCACACCATCTCGCGCCTGTATTACCATATTTAATGCAAATTTTTAAACAATTATATGATACGTTAAAAGATGAACAAATTCAATCATTTTGATTATGATTCGTGGTCTCAGTACCATGCAGAAAAGTCATCTTCAATGCATTGATCATCATCTCCAAGACCCACAGGGACAAGCCGATTTCCACCTGAAATTAGATAGTGCAGGTAAGAAATGGAAGACAATAGAGGGCAAGACCATGAAAGTTCACCTATATACAAAATATCCGCATACAAGTCATTGACCTTTCAACCAGTTTCATATTTAATATCACTCCTAAACATAGCAATGCCATCAGCTTTACGAAGCAAGACAATATATTTTGTAGGCAACCCCAACGGCCCATGGGATATAAAAGAGAAAAGGACTTTCTTACTCAATCAGTATCTCTTTTGAGTGCCAGGAGAATATGCTACAAACAATTCTCCAAGATTTTTAAGAGAAAGAAAAGAGTAAAGAGATAACGACAACAGAAATCAATATGATCACAAGTTCCATAGTCCGTCGACAGAAAGTAACTCTATTTTCTGACTTGGAAGAACTAAAGAATTGTCTGAAAACAACACTAGCATGACACACATATTATTGGAGATCATTAAGGTTAATCAAGCATTCAGCATGGTCAACATTCATGTCTCACTCCAACTACTCAAATGAAATCAAATTCTCAAAAATCAGCATACCTTGCTCAGCAAGCAGATTATCCACCACTATTGCAATCTGTTATACAAACAAGCAAAATAAAAACAAAGAACACATAAGCACAAAATAGAACAACGGCCATCTGCCAACTAATTCCACATGTGAGAGTATAATACAGGTACAGACCTTGTTGAAATGCTCATATTGCCTGTTCCCAAGACCAAATACACCATACTGGAGATTCTTAAGCCAGTCTCCTTTCTCTTTTCCCTGCACCAAAAAGCTCAAATAATTAACCCAAAATCTCAACCTAATTATGACAAATCCATGAAACATTAAATATTACTAAAAATTTTACCTCTGCAAACCATTTGTAAAACCTCGCTGCGTTGTCGGTAGGCTCACCATCTCCATATCTGCAAACAACCAACCCTCAACCAACTCAATAAATTACATGGACACCATAATATTATTTTACAACATGATCTGGAACTTGGACTTAATACATAAATATTTTCACCCAGAGGCAGAAAAGTTATGTCTTTATGCAATTAAAAGACAGTCAGAAGTTAAAAACAAATGAACCTACGTGGCCAAGAAGAAGAATGCCAAACTCTCCTTCTTCATCTTCTCCTCATACTCTTCATCATCGGCAGCATAATCATCCTATTACCAGATCAGAAAGACCATTAAAGAACATTAGAACAAGTAAATCTGCAAGAAGCAGAAAGAAGAAAAATAAAAACTTACCAAGTCAACCACTTTAAACTTGGTCTGCTGATATCTAGCTTTCGCTTCCTCAGCTAGTGCCTATACAGCAAGAAAATCGATTATTAACTTACCTAAAGAAATCTGATATTATCTGGAAAGAAAAGATGATCATTCCTAAAAGGTTCTGGCCAGCCAAACATGAAAAATACGTCAATAACAAGATTACCCTTCATGATTACCAAATTTCTGATAAGATTTCATGACTTTCAGCTTGTCCCGAATGATTGCTAGAGCATTCTTGTCATTTCAAATTTTAGATTCAACAACCACCATGAGTCTTATACTTTAAGAAATGTCCTTATCAACATACTTGAAATTCCAACGATCCACCTTTCTTAGGGGAGAATTCCAATGTTCTTTAATTTTTCCATTTGCATATTCGCTTTCAAATTTTTCCAATAAAAAGTTGAAACACTTTTTTTTTTTTCTTTTAATTTTTTTTACCTTAGCAAAGCCTTCAGCCGTGCCAGTTTGTGTCCCAAAAAAGATGGTAACTTTCTTCTTCCCATCATCCACTTCCTCCGGCTCCGCCGGCGCCTTGGGAACCACCAGCTTCGGCGGCTCCACCACCTTCTTTTTCGCCGATCCGGCTGCCCGTCGCCATATCAAAAACACAACAAAGCCTATGAGCACAGCAACGGAAGTGGTGACCACCATCAAGAGGTCCTTGTTCTCCATCAACAACGCCACCACCGCCGGCGGCACCGCCTCCGAAGACCCGTTTGAATTGTCGAGTTTCACTCCTTTCAAGATCGCAGTCATCAAATCGAAGGGGGAAACCTTCTCCGAAGTAGATTCCATGATTTATGAACTGGGTCCGACCTAGTTTCCAAACAGCAGCGAATTATGAATCAATCAAACAAAAAAAATTTGGCTACCTTTTTCTTCAGAGTCTCTCCCTCTCTACTTAACTGGATTTTTGCTTGAAGCTTGATAAACTTTGTTGAGAGAGCTTAGGTGGGTTTGGAGAGACTCTGACTTCTACGGAAACGAGAGAGGCGTTGTGTGGTGTTTATATGGAGAGAAGGAGAGGAGAGAGAAAGGAGGAGGGAGCAGAGGAAGCAATACATGCGCCTATCAAACCAGACTGGTCAAACCACCTAACACCGATTAACCTTGGTTAGATATGGGGAAATTTAAATTATTTTTCCTTTTATTTTCATAGTCAATGTTTTTCTCTGTTGAAATAAGTTCAAGGGTACTTTGTTGGAAAAGTATTCAATTTTTTCCTTTGGACATGGGATTTTTCAAATATTTTGACATTCTCATGCTTATTTTGTCTAATTTATACAAAATTTATGAATTTGACTATGTGTGAACATAACATTTGAAGACTTTTAGCTTAAATAATATCACTTTTTATTAATTTATTTTGATTAATAAATATATAATTTAAATTTTTGCTCAGTTCTTTGAAAAATAGGTTTTTTCAAATTTTTGTCTCTTAAATTGCGATATGATTTTGCCATAATATATATATATATATAGATCAACATAAGTTCAATTAAAATTATCAGCATGTTCGATTCAATTGAACCCAACCAATCAAAGTCATATATAAATATGGAACTTAATAAAATTTTAATTTTTAAAATTTAAATTCGGCAAAAGTTTTGGATTTAGAATGCAGACTATAATTAGATGTTATTTATACTATATATTTTTAAAATGTCTACCTAAGGAAATAATTTTACCAATTAATAGAACATATTTGTGTATAATTAAGTTCTAATATGTCAAAGTCAGAATTGAATTCAAATAAAGTCAATAGCAAATTCACCTCACAATTTAGAAATTTGACCTATTATTACAGAATTTATATTTTTTTTAACTGTAATAACACATGATTATTTCATTGTTATTATCGGTAGTATTTACTTAATTGGATGGACTAAACTACCCTTGGTCCGGGGAAAACTGGAGTGGTCTTAACCATGGTTAACAACGTCGGGGAGGTTGAGCGAGGAATTATATAAAGTGCTAATTTGAGGTATAAGTGGGAGTTTTTATGAATCTCCAAAATACCCTTTTGCGTCTTTTAGTGGATATTAATGTTAAGGAGAAAAATGCCCTCGTGTGTCGCGTGTGATCATGTAATTGTGGGTCTACCGCGGCCCACTCGCGTTCTTACACGCGTTCAGCTGTCGAAATATTGGCCACAAATGCGATTTTCCGCTTTCTCGAGGCTTTCACCTTTTTTTTTTTTTTTTTTTTGTTCCTTTTTTTGATTGAATCGGCTTTCACGCTTTTCAATTTGATTTAGATTTTGAGAAGGATGTCTCCTTGAATGTTTGCCAAACAAGATGGATTTTATTTCAAGTGATAATAATTTGTATTATCATCGAAATTCGAAAGTAGTTAAAAATCGTATTGTATTGCACTACCTCTATGCGCCAATAATATTAGCTTTGCAATTAATTTATAGATTATGCGATCAAATCAAGTTTTCTTTCATTCTCAACGAAGCACCTTTTAACAAAAATAAAGGTAATGTTTGGCTATAAAATATGTGTTTTGGATTATGTATTTTGAAAGAATGAGTTTTGACAAGGGGGTTAGGGAATATAAAATTTGTGTTGAGAAATATGATGTATATTTATTTATACTTTGAAAATAGTAAGAAAATTATTTTGGAAAAATTTAGTATGTTTGTTTATGTTTGGGAAGAGACAAATTCTATTATAACAGTCAAATCAATACTTTTTTGTTAGATTTTTTGGGTGGAAATAAAATTAAATGATTTTTTTATTGTTAGAATAATAATAATAATAATAAATTTATGATATATATATATATATAATTTTTGATAATATAAAATTATTACTAATAATATTCTATACACCACAAAAAGATATTATATTAGTAACAAAATAATAAATGATAATATAAAAATTGTCACTAATTAGAATAACAATAATAATAAAATATGTATGATATATATATATATAATTTTTGATAATGTAAAATTATTACTAATAATATTCTATACACCACAAAAAGATATTATATTAGTAACAAAATAATAAATGATAATATAAAAATTGTCACTAATTAGAATAATAATAATAAAATATGTATGATATATATATATAATTTTTTATAATGTAAAATTATTAATAATAATATTCTATACACCACAAAAAGATATTATATTAGTAACAAAATAATAAATGATAATATAAAAATTGCCACTAATGATATATACAAGGTGACAATAGATTTTATTTTGTCACCAGTCATATGTTTTAGATGATAATAATTTTTATTTTGTCACAATATGACTTATTAGTAACAAAAATTGATATTTTAAATTGTCACTATTAATAACTATAAATTATAGCAACAACCTAATGACAATAAAAATTGTCACTATAATTTGTTACAAAAATTTTATTGTTACTAAGTTGTCAACAGAGGAGAACTACTAATTGTCAATAGTGACAATTTAAATACTATTATTATCACTATTTAATTTGTAAAAATTATTAAAGTGATAAAATAAAAAAAATTATCATCTAATATGTATAATTAGTGACGACTTTTGTATCGATACTTATTATTTTGTCACTAACTTATCTTTTTTTTTTTATGGCAATAATTTTTTAATTATTTTAAATTTGAAATAAAATTTTGTACTTTATAAGACTTAAAAATATAAAATTAAGAGCATCATAAAATTTTCTATATATGTATTTGGACAAATATTTTTAATTTTTTATTTATAAAAAGAGGAGAAGAAATAATGAATTTGCATATCGTGCCATGTGAAAAAGTGGGTCAGAATGTTACATACATAAAATAATTTGAATCAATAATTATTAATTTTAATATATTGGGAATAACAAGAAATGAGCATATTATTCCGTTACATCTCAATTTGGTAATATGGCATTGGCTGTAATAAAATGGTAAATGTACGCTCATAGTCTTATGTCAATTTCTCCTCGTAGACTAAAATTTCTCATTCTAACAATAATCCTATGCTGGCACCATATAAAATGGGAAAGTTAATAACAATTAATATTATTGTTTTAACTTATAAATTTTATTTGATAATTTTATGTCTAAATGCATGAATAGAAAATATATAGTTAAAATTACATTTAAAAGGTACACAAAAAATTGTTTATTTATTTTTGTAATGGTTAGAATATATGATTATACATATTTTAATTTGATATAAAATCTATAAATTTATAACGTCAAAACAATGGTTAATGCAACACTCGTGCTCCATATTTTTCATAATCTTTGGAAGTGATTGGTTATATTTCCCCCAAACAATTTTGTTTTGGAAAAACATAACCAAATATACAATCATTTTCCCTTCAAAACACTAAAATAAGTTTTCCCAAAATATTTCATCTTATTCTTCATTATCCCCAAAACTTCATCATTTTTCAATATATGCATACACATATATATATCATATATTATTGTTATTCTTACCTAAAAAAATTATTCAATTTCATTTTCACCTTTAAAACCCAATAAAAAAAGTATTAATTTGATTGCTACAAAAAAAAAAATGCCTCCCAAAAAACATAAATAACCATACCAAAACTCTACAAAATAAATTTTTAACTATTTTCCAAAACATAACAAAAAATCAATTACATTCCCTAACACAACTTTCACATTCTCCCATCCCACTTTCAATATTTATTTTTCCAAAACACATATTAAAATCACACAAAAAACATAAACAAACAATGCCTTTGTTTTTATTTTGAGTATATAAGGACACTATTTTATGTCCAATTGTTTTATATTCTATTTATAGTACCTCCTCCTTTCTATTATGATTTTTTCTTAAATTTGCAATAATATTATTTTAAACACTAGGGCACATGATTCATAAATTCTATTGGTCATAATAGTGCATGTACACCACAAATTCTTGAAGAAATCATATAAAAAACTTTATATTTAAAAAAAAAATTATTTGCTTACTTATCATATCAAAATATGTATGTAAATATATATCTAATTTAAAAAGCATATTTAGTTCATTTTCTTAATTTTTTCATTTATTCTTTTTAAATTATATCATTTTATAACTTTTTGTATAAGTTATAAACTTAAAATTAGCAATTCTTCATATTCCACGACTTATTTAAGTACAAATTATCTTCAAAATAATATCTTTAAATTAAAACATTCATATTATTTTATTTAATTAGTAATAGATTTTAACTTTTTAAATATTAAAAATAATTACAATTAATTTTTAATTACATAAAGTAAAATAAATATTATTATAAAATTATTTCAATATTATAATTCTTTTCAGTACACATGCTGGTATGTTTAATTTGAAAATAAAATAAGTTGAAAAGCCCAAAAAAAGTAGATTTCAAAATTACCAACTCATCAACCCAATTGCTAATAAATTAACCAACCAATTCAAAATACTTAATTTGAAAAAAATAATTCAAATAGTTTGGTTAATTTTTGATCAACTCTTGTTGAGTGTAAAATTAGAAGTTGAAATCTTAATGAATTAATTTATTAACATGTGTGTATAAATATTATTAAAAAATTATCAAATCCCCATTAATAGTGGTGAGAATTAATCTCATTCTGAACAAGTCACCCCGACTAAATTAAAAATTATGAAACCCGCCAAACCGACTATAATTTAATTATGTCGCTGTGGAAATACGCAAAAGCAGTGTTTCAAATATAACTCTCCGTCGACGCATATAGACGGTGGCGATTATGTAAATTGGAACTAACATTAATTATGGACTAACAATTTCCGTGGTGGCAATTAATTTTGCATTGTATTTGTAACGTGTCACATGTTTGTACATAAAATCAATTATTGTATGGGAGGTTAGGAGTTCGAATCAGACTGAGTTCTTTATGTGCATAAAAATATATAGTTTGTACTTCAATTTAATTAATTTGATTTCAATCATAAAATAATATTATTTTATTGAAAGGATAAATTTTTCGTTGTAAGTTCTAAAAATAATAATAATAATATCAATTGTTATTAATTGAAATTGTGCAATAAACTACATATTTTTTATTTACAGATGCATATATACACTAAAAATTTATTAAAATTTAAATTCGTATCCCCCCCCAACACACACACACACACACACACACACATATATATATATATATATATAAGAATGAGGTTGATGCTATTTAACTAATTAACCACTAGAAGAATAATAAATTGGTTATGAGCTAAGCAAGTCACCTAATGTCCATAAAATTTCAACAATTCTTTTTTTTTTTTCTTCCTTTAATTGGATGTTAAGAAAATATAAATTAGGTTGGCATAGGGTGGGACAATTGAGAAATATAAGATCATCATCCTTTTGGTTACAATGAGAAGAATGGAAATCTTTGATTAGGAACAATTTTGATTTGGACGCCATGATTAAAGTATATTGATAATTAATAGAAACAAACAAATACTCTCAAAACGAGACATGGGAGCAAAATAAAAGAATAAAAGTATTTAAAAAATATGAAAAGTCCCAAAAATAAAAAATTCGCATGAATTACATTTATATCCAAGACACACATTTTAGCAATAAAGAATTGGGGCTTATTTGGTTTTATTTTCATTTTTTATTTCCATCATTTTCAAATTCTAAAAAAGTAGTTAGTAAAAATATTTGAAAATAAGTTTGAATTTGCATAAATCATGGAAAAAGTAGTGATTTTGTTAATTTATTAGGTTGTATGTGAAAAGAGATAATAATAATGACCATAAAGAGAAAATATATATATATATATATATATAAGTTATTCAGGAAGATACATAAATTTTTAATGAATGTATTTCGAGAATAAAAATATAAAAATGTGCATATAATTATAATGTGTTTTCATTTTTAGATAATAAAAAATATAAAATTAATAAAATTATCCTTCATTTTCCTCAAAAATTCAACTTTGCGGTCCAAAATTGAAAAATGGCTAAATGTAATGTGGCAAAATGACAAATCCAAGGTCAAAAAGGACATTACACTCAGACCTGCAAATAAAGAACTTCAGGTTCTCTATGTTTGACATGATTTGGATCTAGGACAAGTTAATATTAAAGAAAAGAAAACTTTAATTAAATAGACAATTTAATTTTAAATTCACAGAAGAGGTCCATCCAGAGTATCTAAATAGTAAATACTTATAATTTGGTCGCTAAAAGTGTGGAGACAAACGAAAGTAACCAAGTAATAGAATAAAAAAAATAGAATTAAAAACTAAAGGGTTGCATTCATTTGCAAGCAGTTTCGGGATCTGCGGTCCCGCCTGGATGTGATCTGTTAAAGTCCTGAAAACCTTTGCTGTTGCATGTGACTTACAATGAAAGACAATATCTCTCATTATAATTATATACATGTATGCACTTCATATGATAAATTTAATTTTATCCAATAAAATAAATTTATTGTTACTTATAAGGTATAGTTCAAGTGTTATGAATTATAATAATGATACCATAATGTAAAATAATGGTACTATCAAATGTAATATAACGATGGATGACCCCACCTACATAATATTTAATAATTGAGTCAGCCAACATATCGTCATTAATCAATTAAAGGATCCACAAATTTATCTTCCGTATGATTTATATTCGCTTGTCAAATGCTGGAATCTAACTTAAACTTATAGAGTAGGTTATGGTCATTGAAAATTTTTAGTAAAAATAGAGAATCATCAACTTTTCATAGACATTTTTATTCTCAAAATATTTTTTCGAACAAACTCTTAGACTCTCTTTTCATTTTCACTTTTTATCACTTTTCATTTTATCATACTCTCATTTGCACAACTTTTGATACAAAAACATTACATTTTTCAAATATAACTCATTTTCAACCCTGCATAATCATTATATTTTAAACAAAATATCCAAACAATATTTTATTTTCAAAAATATTTTTATAACTAACTTTTCACCAGAAAATGAAAATGCTTCCAAAAATCAAATCCAAATGGCCTATAAGTGTTGTGAAGAAAACAAAAAACCGTGCTAAAAAAATTTCAGAAAATACAATATTCACTGTTATTCTTATATAATTGATGATATTTATAGAAGAATGTTGATATTTGTCACATAAAATTTTAGTGTTTAATGAACAAAATAAAATTTCATATTTTAGTCACATTTTAGTATTTGAAATTGCTTTAGGCTATATTCACTAGCATTTTGGGAAAATTTTTCCCAACTTCCAAAATAATTCCAAAAAATATACGCATTCTCCAATTATTTTTCAAAACACAAAAAATTTATACCCAAAAAATCCTCGGAATTCAATCTCAAAAAGACCCTACACATTACCTTAGCCCTACCTAACACTTCAGAATATATATACACATACCATCAAAGTATATATATATATACACACACATTACATAAAAAAACAATTTCTTCCTACAAACTCAACAAAAAAGTAATTGATTTGACATCTATAATAAAATTTGTCCCCCCACCAAAACATTAACAAACAAACAACTCGTTCTCAATCAATTTTTTCTATTTTCCAAAATATAAACAAATACTTGACACTTATTTCAAGTTTTTTTCCAAAAATTCATTCTCCCAAATTTTTTTTCTAAAAAATGATAAAAATGCTAATGAAGAAGCCTTTAGCTTCATT
Source organism: Jacaranda mimosifolia (assembly GCA_018894105.1). NCBI lineage: Eukaryota > Viridiplantae > Streptophyta > Magnoliopsida > Lamiales > Bignoniaceae > Jacaranda > Jacaranda mimosifolia. The sequence continues at coordinate 55,353,103 of CM032117.1, forward strand.
GATTGGATTTTTGCACCTCCTTTTGTTCCTTAGTTAAATGGTATTAATGAATTGGTCCAACACATAAAAAGGCGTGAACGAAATTAAGCGGATTTTGCGTTATCGAATCGAAGACATGTAAAGCTGTTTTTTCTTGGCTCCATATTACCCATGTTTTTCACGTGAATTGCTTCATTCTTGCATGATTATAGTAGCTTGTGAAAAGATATATTTAGCGTTGTACGACTTGTTTATGTTTGTGGTGTTTCAGTTGTGATACTGGTTGTATTTGTTTGTATTTTTTTATATAGATATTCTTGGTGGTAGATATTCCTACAGCCAACAAATGAATGAGAGGCTCTTGATGGTTAGGTTTGCACTCTGCACAAAGCTAGCTAGTAGGTACTAGATACCATGGAAATATGTACATGAAGTTATATAACTGATCTGTTACCGACAAGATATAGGATCTTGATGCAATGAAATGAGACTTATTTAATATTTGAGTACAAATTATATATTTTGTATTATGTATTTTGAAATAATAAATTTTGGATAGGGGTATAAGATGAATCGAGCTTATGAACTGGCTCGTTCATTGCTCGACTCGAGCTTGAACTTTATAATGAACTGAGTTTGAGCCTTAATTTAGTTGTTACTTTTTTCTATTTTTAAATATTTTATATATTAATTAAATAATTCTTATATATTAATAATTTACTTATTTTTATTTTCAAATACTTTCTATATATTAATTAAATAACTATTTATATTAATAATTTACTTTTCTTTCTATTTTTAAATATTTTATATATAATATTAAATTATTATTATACATATTAATAATTAAATTTTATTGAGCTGAGTTGAGCTCAAGCTTGATTAATACTAAGTTCGCGAGCTCAAACTCAAATTACTGGACTCGAACTCGAGCTCGAACCTTGAACAAGAGCTTCATCTAGGGGTGTTAAAAAAAAAATCGAAACCAACCAAACCAAACTGAACCAAACTAGTTCGGTTCGGTTTTCGGTTTAAAAAAAATCGGTTTTCGATTTCTTCATTTTTTTTATTCAGTTAACCGAAAAATCGAAAAATCTGATTTTTTTTATATATATACAAAATTTTATTATTCAATCACTATTAGTTTAAGTTTTATTTCACATTTTTTATTAAATTTTTTAAGTCTAAGATAATTAAATATAAATTTTTAAATAATGTAAATGTTAATGTATTTTTAAATTTTTGAGATAAATAAAAATTTTTTTTGATAAAGTGAAATAATTGAGAAACAAAGAAGTAAATAATATATCAAAATAGTTATTAAAAACCCTATGTTTTATAAATAATATAGATATTAATATATGACATATAAAAACATGAATAGTTATAATACAAACTCAAATGGTAGAATTGCATAATTTTTTTATTATATGAACTAATACACATTACATATAAAAAAATAGATGATTATGATTTGAACAGCAAAAAATGTTATATTAAAAGAAAATTAATTAATTAATTAAACTTATATATATTATAGGATATGTTGATGAGCAAAATTGAAATTTCAACTTAAATTACAAACTAAGGAATAATGGATTGAATCCTATTTGACTATTCCTGTAGTAGTACTAGTAGTATATTGTATATGCTGACCAATAAAGACTTTATTTATATTATTATAAAAACAAAGATCATTTTGTATCTAAAATAGAAGTTATTTTTGTTCATTTACATAATTTGTCATTTTAATTATTTCAACAACAAAAATTGGCAATATAGTTTGAAGGATAAATTGGAGAATTCAACATAAAAAGATAGTTTGGATACAAATTTTATCAATATTTCATAATTATCTTTTAGAAATGATGATTTAATAAGGTTATAATTGTATTTTTTACAAAATTTACAAATCCGCAATCTATATTATAATGTCATTGGATCAATTAGCTATTTAACTTTAGTAGATTGAGTTTAAGATTTAATTCGCTATTCGATCTTAGCAGTTAAGGTTTGAATATACAAAAATCGCGTGCATATGCCTTGGCGATTATAAGCTAGCAATTTTAGCATACACAATGTGTATACTAAAATTTTTATAACATAAAATAATTAAAATATTTATTTATCTTCTTAAATTTATAATATTTTAAATGTATTTGTTTAGAATAGATAAATTATAATTTTATCAAAACAAATATTTTCAATATACGAAAAAAAGTAATCTAAATCAATTTTTTCAACTAAAAACAAATATTTTTATCAATATACTTTTATCAAATAATTTTTTTGGCACTAAAAGAATAAGTTGCCCAATTCAAATTTTTAATTAAACTAACTTACCTTTGTCAAACAAACTTTTATAACACTTTCTTGGTAAAAAAATAAGTTTTTCTTTCTTTCTTTCTTTCTTTTTTTTTTCCAGTTCGATTTCAGTTTTAACCAAAATCGAAAAAAATAAATAAATAAAAACAAAAAATTGTTTGGTTTCGATTAAAAATCGAAACCGAACCGATCCTGTTCGGTTTCGGTTTTGCATTTGAAAAAACCGAAATTTTTGGTTAACTGATCGAACCGTTCGGTTCGGTCGGTTAAAATCGAATGTACAGCCCGGCCCTCATCGAGTGTGCTTGAGCTTGAGCTCAGTATTTTGGATGCGAGCTCGAGCTCGAGCTCAAGCTCAAAATTTTTTCGAGCTTGATAGCCTAGTTCGACTTATTTACACCCATAATTTTGGAAGTGGGGATGGAGAATGTGATTTGAATGTTTAGTTTATATTTTGAGAAACAATTAAAAAATTATTTTTGGAGTTTTTACATGTTTGTTTATATTTTGGGAGGGGAGATAATTTTTTACTATAGCGGTCAAATCAATATATATATTTTTTTGTTGGGTTTTTAAGGTAAAAAGAAAATCGAGTAATTTTTTTTTTTTTTTTTTTTGTGATGAGAGAGACATAATGAGACAAAATTTGACAAAATCAAGGGCTTGGGGAATGAAAATATGAGAGGGGTTTGGGGGATTAACACATTTGATGGGGTCATTTTGGGAAGCTCTTAACCCTCGTTTGGAAGCAAAATAGGGGGATGTTTGGTTGCATTTTGGCTAAACAATTTTGTTATGCCAAAATGCAACCAAACATAGCCTTAATTTCTTTTTTTAAAAAGATTTTTTATGATATATTTATTTGTATTTTTAGGATTTTTTTTAAAAATATTTTGAGAGAATATTTTGACATATGTCAAAATGAAATTACAATTAGTTATAATTTAAGAGAAAAGACAAATTTTACTGTAAATGTATTTTCATGAAAGCTTTTGTCTTGGTAGCAGTGTTGCATCAAGTTATTGTACAAAATTCATGTTTTTTACAATGATATAATAATTGAAATATATATATATATATTTGTATTAAAATAATTATTGAAATATTCATATATATATATTTGATTGATATACTGATTTGAAATGGTTAGGATTTTCTACTGACATTGTAGGAGAAAAAGTTGAATTTTGAGAGAAATATTTATTTGTGTTGTGGAAAAATCTGTATAGTGTTTTGATTCTTTGAAAATAAAAACAGACATTGGCTTAATACATAATACATCTACTAATTTTCTCATTGAATCTATGCGAAAGAATAATATTCAATTTTAAAAAATCATTTCTTTATATATTCATTGCAGAACTATGCTATTTTTTCTTTTTTAAGAATATTGAACATTTTTCCACCACAAATACTAAAAATTTTCATGAGTTCTAGTCCATAATTCCATTATTAGTGCCACTATGTGATTTTTTTTTGGTAATATAATACAATATAAGTTACATTCCATTAGCAGCGAAGTTATTCTATTGATGATTAATTTTGCTCATTTGGTATTTATACTAATTAGCATATCTTAGATCACTTGATTCATGTGCAATTGTCATAATTATTCCTCTAAGGAGTACTCAAAGTGCAATTCTTTGATCCAATATACAAAAAGAGATAAATTATTTATTAATAATTAGTAACATATGTATAGTAATAATTTAATGATGACACAAATATTAATAGATTTTATCACAATAATTTTTGTGATAATTGAAATAATAATATGAGTTTGAGAAATATTTTTCATATAATGGATCAGGCAAGATGAGTTTGAGTCAATTTGAGCCGAATCGATATTCTAAAATTTATAGAAATTAATGGGCTAAAGTCGTTGGAAACACCTTGCAAAACCCCATATGAAGCACAAGTTGGCATCCGAAGGTGCGGAAGTAAATATGTTGGGAAGAGAATTTTAAGATAATAATAATGCTTACATGCCTATAAATGTCAAGTACATGTGAATTGGCAAGTAGGACATGGTTAAAATGACTATTTTAACCTTTTAAATATAATGATCTAACCGGTATTATTCAACAGATCATGAATCAGGTCAATTGAGGTGGATTCTATTGAGTCGGGTTAATTAAAAAGAAGTGGATTCTATCGAGTCGAGTTATTGAAATATTTACTATTACAAACACATTTAAAATTATAAATTACTTTGTGACAATTTATACACTTATATCATTATTAACTTTGTGAAATTATAATTAATTAGAAAAAACATCAATTATTATTAATATAGATAATTAATAATATGTTAAGCGTGTCTTGAAATTCAAATTAGAGATGACGAAAATAGCAAAAAAAAACAATGAAAACGGTGAAGAAATAGTGAAAACGATGAGATAGGACAAAAACAATGCAGAAATGTGGGATGGGCGGCAACAATGAGTGCTTCCAGGGGTGTAGATTTTGAGATAACCCTATTCAAATTAGTTTGGAACTGTTTTTGAGATTTTTCTCTACAACGGAGGTTGGAATGAGAATGTTGGGTGTTTTCGTAAGATTTATGAAACTTGAGTTTGTATTTGACACTTGATTTGAAATTAATAAAATTCATCTTTTTGTTGGGTAGAGTAGGCACATCGTCGAACCACATTGAATCTTGTGTTCTATCATTTAATTACTTTACGAATATTTCCTAATTACTGTTATTTAGTCTTTATAGGTTAGGATATAATAATTGCAATTGCAATATTATTTCAATAATATATGGCAGGTGTGTGTGTGTGTGCGCGCGCGCGCGCGGTCTGTACATGCACACACACTTCACTCAAAATTGGAAGTTTTTATGTTGATAAAATGTTATGTAATAAAAAACACAACACCCACACACATAAACAAAAGGTCAACTTCTGCATTCGCCAGCGCCCAGCAGCCGTCGCCAGCCAGAGGTTGTTGATGGGAAATTAATAAATGGCCGATATTCAACAGTCAAATTGCCAGATAAATAATGCATTAGGACAGCAGCCCCCTTTTGGATTAATTAATTTGGAAATTATTGTAAAAATTGTTAAGCTTTCCTCAGATCAACTGTTTCAACTTTCAACAATATGACAATGCATCCCAATGGGCTTCATGACTTTAAGATTTCATTTCAAGATTGGCCGTCAAAATTGGCAAGAGTAATGCATCTCTGATCCAGTCAACACAACTGCATCTCTGTTTGTTCTGTTGTTCTTGTTTTAATTCTTTTCTCTTTCTAAATATTAGTATAAGTAACCATTATTTTCCTAAATTTCCATGAAATTTTAATTTGACTTTTTCACAACACTAGTTATTGTAGCAAGCTGGCCGTGCTTGCATAAAATAATCCTAAGCTATTTTAAAAGCATGAATGGGTACAAGGAAGTTACAAGATGAGTTAGTGAAAAAAAGGAGTCATGGAGTACTTATAGGGATATTTTGGGTAAAGAACAATTTGATGTAGCAATATGATAATCGTCATTTGTGAGTGTAAGGACCCTTTCATTTTTATATAGTATAAATGAAAGTTTTTAACTGTTACTCTTTTATGGTGTTCATTCTCTATTACACTTGATTCAATTAAAAATGAAGTCCGAATTTTAATTTTAAAAAGTGAAATATTTATTTTAATTTATATAGGTAATAGTATGAGTATGGGAAAATTTGCTCTTAATATGAAACTGAATATTTTTGAATATCTTCTTTGGATCTAATTTTACAATCAATAACAAATATCGGTTATCCAACAAAAACACTCCAACGTCTAATAAGTCAGTATTCGAAGAAAATGATAATATGTAGGAAGAATATTGAGAGTAGGTTAAATTGTGTATTTGTATATGTTGATTATGAAGATATCATATATAATAGTTGATTGATAGGGTGGGTTTACATAACTATTATTTTGGGCCCACATTTAATTAATGGCGTAATACACTTTAATTTGACAATTTCATAATTTAAAGGATAATAAAATTTTATTTATTACACAATTAACATAAAAAAGTTGAAACTTAACACACTTAAGAGGAGCAGGTGATTGTTGGGTCCAGTTCCTTGATCGTCTCTAACTCAATTCAAATCCTCTGACGTATGTGGGAGAAAGAGAAACTGGATCAAAACCCTTTATTCAGTCCAAAACTAAAATCAGTCTTATTTGATGAACTACATTAATCAATTGGTCAATGGTTGAAAATTCTTAACAGAAAACTAATGAATATCAAAATAAGGTAGATTTTTTTATGGCATCCCCATCTTATTCAGTTGTCCCACAAAGCGAATCACTTTGACATTTTAATTTCTTGAAGTTAAAAAGTTAATTTAGTCAAATTAAAGTTTATAACTTTTAAAAACAAAGGAAAAATAATAATTTGAATAAGTAATGCCTTGACAAGATACCCGTTTGATTTTTTTTAAGGATAATTTCGATTTTCATTCCTTAAATTTGCTACTTAGTCAACGTTGGTTCCTTGATCCAACTCGTCTCAAATAATGTCTCTAATATTTTTAAATTTCATCAAATTAGATGGCGGCCATTAACATTCCATTTGGCAGTGTTTTCATCGGTTTGGATCTTTTATTACATTTCATGTTTTACCTCATATTACAATTCATGAATATATGTTAAGTGTATTAAATATATTTTTTTTTAAAAATTGATTGAAAATAAATATTAGGACCTGTTTGGTTTTATTTTCATTTTCAATTTTCATTTCCAGTATTTCTAAAATTTGAAAAGTTAGTCAATGCAAATGAGTCGAAAATGAGTTTGCATTTGGATAGATTGTTGGAAAAGTAATGATTATGGTGGTTTTAATAGGTTGAGGTGAAGAGATATAGAAATAATGGAATAGAGAAAGAAGATATATATGTTATTGGAGAATGTGTTTTAAAAATGAAAATAAAAATAATGTTGCATGAAAATGTGTAAAAAGTGATTTGTTCATTTTTGAAATAGTAGAAAATATGAAAATAGGCTTTGAAAATGAAACCAAATGGACCCGTAGCATATATATATATATATATATATATTAAATTAAAATAGGTGATAAAACATGAAATGCACAGAGGATATAAAGAGCATTTCCATACTCTTAATTCAAGAAGCTCTCCAAGAGATGAGAAAAAGCAATTCGTAATGGTTAAGGTTTAGCCGTTTGGGGAATTTGGAAAAGCCAAATCGCATGCGCTTATATAATTAATTAATTTTCAATACCAGCACTGCGTCAACAATATAAGGTACACATTTCTGACCTGACTAGTCTGAATTAGTATTCATGCAACTTATTTCAGTACAACCTTGTGACCGCAAGGTTCTAAACATAGATATAGTCGAAGTAACATAAAACATAGGCAAACATAAAGGAAAACACTTCCACACCAACTAGCTAGTTGATACTAATCATATGCAGGCCGGGGTTCAAGCTAAGGATACCTCCGTGTTTTCTTGTGTCATTCATTCATCGATCAGATATTAAGACACCATTGTACATTGCGGCAGCCGTCTTGCTGTCAATTGATCCAGCCCGAGGATCAGACCCCCGACCATACTTCCTACGTCCATCTGGGCTGCCGGGGGAACTCTTTGGGCTTTCCTTTGGAAGCTCCCTGCCCCTGCTCGTTTGGATTCTTGTTTTGATGGGGGGAGGATTATTCACCGGTTTGTTGTTTGAGGATGTGTATGTGTCGGGAACAGTGTAAGAAGGAGGAGAATAGGCGCCATTTCCTACTTTGTGTTTGTCATTATTATCAGCGTATGATGTTGGCTCTTTTCTTGGTGGTGTTCCGACAGGGACGGTGTAAGAAGAAGCACCTGTCTGAGGTCTGAAACATACCCCATCAACGCATTCAGTACCATCATCTTCATCATCACTCTGGTCATCGGAGCTATAATAATAGCGATCTCTTGATGGGGGACTATTGTCCCCATAGACATTGTTCCGGGGCGAGCCCTTGCTTTGGCCATGAACCACTTGCGTAGGAGCTTTGCGAGGGAATTCATCAGCTTTATGGGGACGGTCATTGGTACTGAAATAATAGCGATCTCTTGATGGGGGACTATTGTCGCCATAGACATTGTTCCGGGGTGAGCCCTTGCTTTGGCCATGAACCACTTGCGTAGGAGCTTTGCGAGGGAATTCATCAGCTTTCTGGGGCCGGTCATTGGTGTTGTAATTATAACGATCTCTTGATGGGGGACTATTGTCCCCATAGACATTGTTCAGGGATGAGCCCTTGCTCTTGCCATGAACCACTTGCGTAGGAGCTTTGCGAGGGAATTCATCAGCTTTCTGGGGCCGGTCATTGGTGTTGTAATTATAACGATCTCTTGATGGGGGACTATTGTCCCCATAGACATTGTTCCGGGATGAGCCCTTGCTCTTGCCATCAACTTTTTGGGATCGATCATTGGTGTTGTAATAATAGCGATCCCTTGATGGAGGACTAATGTCCCCATAGACATTGTTCCCCTTGCTCTGGCCATGGATCACTTGCATAGGAGCTTTGGGAGAGAATTCATCATCTTCTTGAGACCCGGCATGAGCCAAACTCCGAGGCCTGAGAAAGGGATCATGCCCAACTCCTTGACTCTTGTAAAGCTCCTTTCTGGGGCTATGCCCGAAATCTACAGTCCCCATCCCCGCCCCACGTCTAATAATAACTTGTTCGGTTGAGGTCGCATAGCTCTGCGAGTTTTGTTTTCTGGAGTAGCCGGCATAGCTTGCCATGTTCTTGAGGCACACGCCTAACTGTAAGTGTTTGCTGATAGTAAGGTTTGTATCTTATGTCTTCAGGCCAAACTTGGTTCTGCTTATATAGCAATTCTGACTTACAACTAAAGATGAAAGATGAAAAAATCTAGTCTATTGCTAGTTGTTTTCTGATTTTGCTTGAGCATCTATATGATTCTCTTCTATCACAAGATTGAAGGAACCAAATTCCATCTGGGGAAAAGCTCAAACACTTGGCATGTGGAACCGATTTTTGCTACACTGGATAAGTATGAATATGAATATTTTTATCTATTATTGACCAAGGCAAGAATAATCACTGTGGCCCTTTTGGAAACTTGCAAATGAATTTTTTCTGCTTTGGAAAATTGGGATAGAATTTATCTGCTGAATAATCCTGCCAGTGACCGAATCTTACTTATTTGTCATCAATATTACTATTGTTTCTCCATATCTATCCAAAAATGTGTAGCTTACTCTACTTACGTGTAACATACTAAATATTGATATGGAATAAATTAGGCTGTCAATGGATCGGATTTTAATCCAAATTCGATTCAAATCTTAGAATTTGTATTCGATGGATAAGATTCGATTATAAATATCCATAATCCAACATAAATGAATTGGGTACGGAATTAAACAATCCGATCGGTTAAGGATATGAATATGAAATTTAATAATTTTTTATTAAATTAATATTCTTATATATAATATTAATAAAGATTTTAAAATGAAATTTGTATATTATATTAATCTAATATCTATATTAATGTTTATTTTATGCTATTAATATTGAGTTTTAACATAAAAAATAAGAAGGATACTGATATGATGTCAAATATAATAATATATAATAGTTTATCTATACATTAATATATTATGAAATAGGGATTTAGTATTCAAATATTTAACTTTTGGACTAATATATAATAAAAAATTATTAAAATTTCAAATATAACGTAAATTTAATTTATAAATATAATATTTTTATATAATCCAAAAAGAAAAAATATATATTAAATCGAGTTGGGTTTTTTATCAGATTTCGAATATCCATCGGATTCGAATATGATACTAACTAACAAAGATCTTATATGATATCAAGTTGAATTCAAATATGAATTTTGATAATCGAATTTGAATATAAATTTTGATAATCGAATTCGAATTCGAATATTACTTATTCGATTCAAATTCGATCAGTTGACAGTCCTAACTGCTTACGTGTAACCATACTAAATATTGATACGGAGTAAACATTTTGGCCTCATGGCAAGGCCCAACTCAGAAAGATGGTATTTGGCCCACATAAGGGATGTGTAGCTATTTGTAGTTTGCACCCGGATCAACTTAAGCTTCTGAACATGAGTTTGTCCCAAATAGGTCAACTGTTTCAACTTTCAACAGTATGACAATGCATCCCAGTGGCTTTCATATCGTTAAGATTTCATTTCAAGAATGGCTGTCAAAATTGGCAAGAGTCATGTGTTTCTGGTCCAGTCAACACGTCTGCCAGTCTGTTGGCTCTGCTGTACTTGTTTTTCTTTCTTTTTAAAAATATTAATATATAAGCATTTATTATTTCCCAAATTTCCATGAAAATTTAATTCATGATTGAATTTTTCATAAATATAAAAGTTTTTAACCGTTACTCTTTTACTGTTTTTTTTTTTTTTTCTTTCTATTGCACTTGATTAAACCGACAATGAAGTCAGAATTTTAATTTTAAGAAGTAAAAAATTATTTTAATTTATATAGGTAATGGTCTGAGTATGAAAAAATTCGTTCTTAATTTGAACTCAAATATCTGCTTTAAATCTAAACCGACAATGAAGTCAGAATTTTAATTTTAAGAAGTAAAAAATTATTTCAATTTATATAGGTTTGTCTGAGTATGAAAAAATTCGTTCTTAATTTGAACTCAAATATCTACTTTAAATCTAATCTTATTATTAATAACAAATCATTAGCATCATTGATTTTCGGATGAAAAAGTTTTTCAACATTCAAATTAATATTTTAAAAAAAATTATAATATACAGGAAGAATATTGAAAGGAGGCAAAATTGCGTACCTTATGAAGATATTATAATGATTGATTGATGAACAAAACCTAAGTAACTACTAATTTGGGGGGCCCCGTTTAATTGGTGACGATATACTAGAGGTGTCAAAATGGGCCGGGCTAATCTGCTTGGCCCGGCCCGTAAAAAAAAAAAAATCGATCTAACTCAGCTCGTTTAATTTTTTAATATGGGTTGGGCTGGACTGACTCGCTTAAAAACCCGTCTCGAGCTGAAATTTTGCAACCCGAGATCGACTCGGTCTGCGGATCGTGAAGGATCGCGGGCTGGCCCAACTCACGGGTTTAGCCCGCAATATTTTTTAATTTAAATTATAAATTTATAATTTATAATTAAGAATGTATAATTTATAATTTATTAATTTATAAATATATAAATAATTAATTAAGAATTTATAATTTATAAATTAAGAATTAATATAAGAAATATTATTAATAAATTTATAAAAATTGTAAATTATAATATAAAATTAAAAAAAAAAGAAAAAGAAAAAGGGAAAGTAGCCGCTACAATTTGTAACGACTACTTTACTGTAAAATGCACAGTAATTACAGATTGCTCAAAGGCTGACACAACCTTTGCTTCTCCTATTTCCATTCCCCCCCCCCCCCCTCAAAAATAACAAATAACTACAATAAATAGTGGTCATTTGTAATAAAAATGTTTCATATCAAATCTCTCAAGCCTTAAGTATTCTAAAATTTTATTTCTTATTCTACAATTTCTCTCTAATCTAATAATTTATAAATAAATTATATCTTTTATTTATTTCCTACATATTATTAAATTTATTTGGTACATATTATTTGGTGGAGTTTTGAATAGAGGTCTATCAATTTGCGACTTCGTGGAGCCGTGAATAATGGTGTATCAAATTGCGACTTCTTAATTGTTATTACGTGTTTTACAGTAACATCTCTCCTTTTTTTTACAATTTAATTTGTGTGTTAATCTTTATGAATTTTATTTGTTAATTGTTCATATTTAGTTGATTATAAAAATGAAGAAATTTTTGAATCTTGCTAATAGTTCTAAAAATAAAAAAACTAGTAGTCGCTCTATGGCCCCTCTGAGGATAGACCAACATTCTTCTATAAATGACCCCTCAATTCGTCCCTCCACTCAACCCTCTAGGCATAGTACTAGTCATCAATTTGTAGACCCGCCCCTATGTGTAGTACTAGTCATCAATTTGTAGACCCGCCCCAAAGACCTACTACTACCCCTCCCTCTTCTTCTAGTTCTACGGCCTGGTATCATATGAAATGTAATTTAAACACGGAAGAATATAATTTTATTGCACAATCACCCGCATCTTTACATAATACCGAATCACAAGAACAATATCATCCCACTACCGATGGAATAGATGAAGAAAACCCCCTAGATGATGGTGAAACACAAGCACCCGATGATATTGACACATATAATGATACACATGGGAACCAAAAAATAAAATTAACTAGTGATGTATGAAAATGTATAGCTATTGGCCCACCCGATTCGGTGCATTGTAAAATTTGTCGTGCAGTTTATAAACATAAAAATAGAGGTGGAACAAGTACAATTAAAATACATTTAGACACTCATCATCCGGGTTGGAATGAAGAGGGTGTGGGGGTAGAGGGACAATCACAACTTTATCGAGATGAATCGAGCGGGCTACAAAGTTGGAGATACAATCAAGAAAATATGAGAATAGTCTTATCTGGATTAGTTGTACAAAATGAGTTACATTTAACTTATGCCGAAAATGAATTAGTAACTAGATATAATCAAATGTATTTACAATTGGCTTATAAACCCATTTCACGTAACACTTGCTATGATGATGGGTATAAACAATATTTAGCGAAAATTTTAAATTTAACTGAAATTTTTGATAATTTGAAATGTAGAGTTTCTTTTACATCCGATATGTGGTTAGATAGATGCAATTTGCATTATTTATATGTTACGGCTCATTGGATTGATGATAATTGGTGCATGCAAAAAAGCATAATTGAATTTCAACAACTTGATCATCCCTATACGGGTATTCATATTTATGAAGCAATTAGATATTGCCTTAGGGGTTCGAAATTAATGAATAAAGTTATGTCTATATATTTTGATAATGCATCTAATAATACATCTATCGTAAGGGAATTAGTTAAATTAATAGACCCTTTAGAAAATGGTATTTTTTTTCCATGTTAGATGTTTTTGTCATATTACTCATTTATGTTGTAAAGATGGTTTACAAAAAAATTGATTTTTCGGTAGGTAAAATTAGAAATGTTTTAACACATATTATGGCTTCATCGGTTAGAACACAAGAGTATAAAAGATTTTATCAAGACCGTAGGACAAGATTTGTAATTCCTTACTTAGATACTCAACATAGATGGAACTCTACATATAGAATGCTAAGTGAGGCAATGCCTTATCGTCATATAATTAGTAAATTTTGTAATAAAGAAATGTTTGATGATTATGGTGAACCATTTTTGCATGATGCGAATTGGGATATTGTGGAAGTTCTTGCTCCATTTCTTCAAACATTTAATGATAAAACCAAAATTATGTTTGGTCATTTTTATCCAACATCTAACTTGTTATTATATACACACTATATGAAATTGCTCAATTATTTGATAATAATAGATATGATGAACATTTAAGTGAAGTAATTTGTGCAATTGAACAAAAAATTCTTAAGTATTATGAAAAAAATACCCTACATAGCAATTATTTTAAGTAATTTAGATCCTAGATTAAAGTTAGATATGAATGTTATACTATTGCAAAAATATAATGATTTTATACTTCATGAGGATTTTAACTATGATGAAGAAAAAATAAAAATTTTAGATACTTTGAAAATTTTGTATAGTTTTTATAGTCAAAATTGTAGGATAGGACAAATGCATGTAGGCACGCAATAGCCATCTACTAGCAAAGGAGGAATGTTTGCATCTTTAGGTAATTTGATGAATGAAAGACCATCAAGCTCAAGACCCGAAAGTAGCGTGGAGATATCGCTATATTTACAAAATGCATGTGAAGAAGATTATGAAGGATTCAACGTGTTAGAGTGGTGGAAGAATAATGCTAAAGTGTATTCAATTCTTTCACGCATTGCTCGAGATGTACTCACACCTCAAATGTCGACGGTGGCATCCGAGAGTGCCTTTAGTGCGGGCAAGCACACATTGATTGATACAAGATCGCGTTTAAAACCCGATTCGATCAAGTTTTATATTCTTTGGAAGGATTGGCCAGACCAAGAGTATAGAAACAAAAATTTGAGAAAAATGAAGACTATATTGCCTCAATTTGAAGAAGACGATGAAGAATAGCTTGAAACCACATCCACCACCGCATCTCAACCCGAGAGTGATTTAGATCACTTGAGTGAACGATCGGTTTATCATTGGACATATTTAGATGTTTAGATATTACAAAGTTGTTTATTTCTTTTTGTTGTTATTATGTACTTTCATTTAGAGGTTTGGTCGAATCCACCTCTATGTAATTATTTTTTCTAAATTAATGATGGGTAGAGGGGCCCATGCCAAACCCCTCACCACCTTTTTTGGTGGTGTTTTTGGAAAAATATAATTGATAAAAAAAATTAATATAGGTATAAATTTTTAAATTTTTATAAAAATTTAAGTGTTGTAAAATATTAAAAATTACATAAGTATAAATTATTAAGTCTTTTAAAAAAGTATAAGTGTTGGAAAAAAAACTAATAATCACATAAATATAAAAACTTGAAAATTTTAAATTCATTTAAAATAAAAAAAAAAAAAAAAACTTGTGGGCCAACCCACGAACCGGCCCGCCTAGCCCGGCTCATATATAAACCGACTCACCTATATAGTGGGTTTGTTCTGAGCTAAGTCGGATTTTTCAATTTTTGGCCCGTCACGATCCGGACCGTGAACGGCCCACGAGCCGACCTGGCTCGACTTGGGACCATGGCAAACCGCTAGTTAAACGAGCCAGGCTAGCTCGGTCCGGCTCGTTTAACACCTCTAGTTATACATTTTGGGTCAACTATATATGTTAGTAGGGTTGTCAATGGATCATATTTTAATCCGAATTTTAGAATTTTTATTCGATTAAAATATTCGATGGATCAAATTCGATTATAAATATTCAAAATCCAAAATAAGTGGATCGGATATGAAATTAAACAATCCGATCTGTTAAAAATCCGAATTCGAACCTTAATATTTTTTATTAAATTAATACTCTTATATATAATATTAATAAAGATTTTAAAATAAAATCTATATATTATATTGACCTAGTATCTATATTAACATCTATATTATACTATTAATATTGAGTTTTTAAGCTAAAAATAAGAGAGATATTAATAAAATATCAAATATTATAACATATATTAGTTCATCTATACATTAATATAATGTGAAAAATAAGTTTAGTATTAAAATATTTAACCTTTGAACTAATATATAATAAAAAGTTATTAAAAATTCAAATATGACATATATTTACTTTATAAATACAATATTTTTATAAAATTTAAAATTAAAAAAAAAAAGAAAGAAAAAAATAAATCGGGTCGGATTTTTTAGTCGGATTTCGGATATCCATTGGATTCGGATATAATACTAATTAACAAAGATCCTATAAGATTTTGGATCGGATTAGGATACTGATTTTGTTAATCAGATTCGGATTCGAATGTGACAAATCCAATCAAAATCCAACCCGTTGACAAGCCTAACGTTAGCCCATATTAGATAAAATTTGACAATTTAATAATTTGAAGAATAATAAAATTTTATATATTACATAATTTACATATATAATAATTTGGGTCCAGCTCCTTGTTCGTCTCTAATTCAATTCAAATCCTCTGACGTATATGAAAGAAAAGAGAAAATGGCCCTTTGTTCAGCCTAAAATTAAAATCAGTCTTATTTGATGAACTCCATTAATCAATTGATCAATGGTTGAAAATTCTTAACAGAAAACTAATGAATATCAAAATAGTGTCGTTTTTTTATGGCATCCCCTTCTTATTCAGTCGTCCCACAAAGCGAATCACTTTGACATTTTAATTTTTTAAAGTTAAAAAGTTAATTTGTCAAATTAAAAGTTTATAACTTTGAAAAACAAAGGAAAAACAATAATTTGAAATAAGTAATGCCTTGACAAGATACCCGTTTCATTTTTTTTTAAGGATAATTTCGATTTTCATCCCTTAAGTTTGCTATTTAGTCAACTTTGGTTCCTTATCCAACTCGTCTCAAATTGTGTCTCTTATATTTTTAAATTTCATCAAGTTCGATGGCGGCCATTAACCTCCCATTTGGCATTTGAGGGAGTATTTGGCACTATTTTCATCAGTTTGGATTTTCTATTACATTTCCTATTTCAATTCATGAATATATGTTAAGTATATTACATATTTTTTTTATAAATAAATTGGTTGAAAATAAATATACTTAGCATATATACACTTAATACATATATATACACTAGCAACCATTGCATGCAGTTCCCACGTGCATAAATAATTTTAAAATATAACATTTTATTTTTGTTATACAAAATTTTCAATAAACTATCTAAATAGTGGGGAGATGAAATGGAGTTATGGATATATAGAAATTAGTTATAGGGATATTTTAAATTTAAGTAAATAATTTGGGTCTTGCTTTTGAATGCTTTGCTGCATTTGTTTATCTGGGTTTTGACCCACTTTGCATCAAATGGCATAATGTAAATTATAGAGGTTAGTCTCAATCTAACAAATTAAAAAAGAAATAAATTATATACCAATATTAATGTCAAAAATTTGAAGCTTTGGCGGGGTACAATTGTTGAAATTGATAAACTAGTTAGGAAACAAAAGGAAGATGCCAATTTTTTGTTTTTGAAACTGGTATATATCTGAAGGCATTAAATATTAAACTAATACCAGATAAAATCTTCACACACCTCCATAATCAAAGAACTTCTTTAGAAGTGAAGCACAAGCCTTTAATGCCTTTTTGTAATATTTTTTTACACGTGATTTTTGCATAAAAATAAAAAAATCCCATAATCCTAGACTTAAAACGATTAGACCAAAAATTTGCATTTAAAAGAAATAATAGAAACCATAAATCACAATATAGTGCTATATATTGCTTTTGATAACAAATATATCAACATACTATGAAAATACTTGATTTTGGAAGAATTTTAAATCCACCTGGTGCTACATTTAACCAATAGAGAATCGAGAGACAATAGAAAATTTGTGTACTAACAAATTGACTTCTCCCTTTTCTAACTAATTATAAATTGACATAAATTATTAGCATAAATATATCTATACTATTATAAAAAGAAAGACTGTTTTGTGTCTAAAGTGAAAGTTATTTATGATTTTTTACATAATTTACCCTTATATTATTCCAACAACTAAAATGGATAATACAGTTTAAAGGACAAAATGGAGAATTCAGTACAAAAAGGTGGTTTGGATACCAAATTTACTAATATTCCAAATTTCTCTTTTAAGTTGCCCTTTAGAAGTGATGGTTCAATAAAATCATAATTGTACTTTTCACAAAATCCACTAACTCACAAATTTGTATTGTCAAAATTCCTTCTTCCATTATTTTCTTTATCATATTAAAACATTTAACACAATTTTAACTTTACTCATAATTTAAATTATTTCATGTATTAATTTTAAATGATTCAATAAGTAGTTTTATGCACGCAAAAATTGCGCACAACAACTGCTAGTAAATATGAAATATAAACTGTGAACAAACTTAATTTGCTATATAAAACTTAATCTTGAGAGAGTTTCATACCTATCAACAAATCAACAGAGAATTGTTTGACGATAGAGGGAGTTGAAAGGAGTTTCAAATACTGGAGTTATTGATAAATGAAGATTAGTTATAGGGATATTTTAGTCCAATGATAATTTGGTGTACGGTGTAAAAACTATCAGTTTGTGAGTGTAAGATCCCCCCCCCCCCACCCTTTTCTTTTAAATAGTATAAATATACATCTATATATTAAATTATAATAGGTGACAAAACATGAAGTGAACATAGGATATAAAGAGCATTTCCATACTCTTAATTCAAGAAGCCTGTCAAGAGATTAGAAAAAGCAATTAATCCTAATGGTTGGGGTTTAGCCGTTTAGGGAATTTGGGAAAGCCAAATCGTATGCACTTATAATTATCAATACCAGCACTGCATCAACAATATAAGGTACACATTTTTTACTTGACTAGTCTGAATACTACTACTCATGCAACTTATTTCAGTACAACCTTATGATTACAAGCTTCTAAACATAGGTATAGCCGAAGTAACATAAACATAGGCAAACTGAAAGCAAAACATGCACTTCCACACCATCTAGCTAGTTGACACTAATCATTCAACCTACGGATACCTCCATGTTTTCTTGTGTCATTCGCTCGTCGATCAGATATTAAGACACCCTTGTACTTTGCGGCAGCCTTCTTGCTGTCAATGGTGGGACGATTATCCACCGGCTCGTGGTTTGGGGATGTGTTTTGTTCTTTTCTTGCGGAACAGCGTAAGGAGGAGAATAGTCATGTTCTACTTTGTGTATTAAGAAACCCTTGTGCTTTGCGGCAGTCGTCTTGGTATCAAGGGGGGGATGATCTTTTCTTGCGGGAACAGTGTAAGGAGAAGCACCTTTCTGAGTTCTGAAACGTACCCCATCAATGCTTTCAATACCATCATCTTCATCATCACTGTGGTCACTGGTGTTGTAATAATAGCGATCCCTTGGTGGAGGACTAATGTCCCCATGGACATTGTTCCCCTTGCTCTGGCCACGGATCCTATCGTCTGTGTCGATGGAAACAGGATGGCGACTGGCATACGGGATGTGATCAGCATTTGTTTTGTTACCATACCTGGCCATGTTCTTGAGGCACACGCCTAATTGTAAGTGTTAGCTGGGAGTAAGGTTTGTGTCTTGTGTTTTCAGGCTTAACTTGGTTCTGCTTATATAGCAATTAGGGGTGGGAATCGGCTACGTTAGGCTAGACTTTACTTTAAATAAGCCATGCCTATTGCATAAATTGTAATTTGTAAGTCTAAGTCTAACATATTACCTGACATAGGCTTTTTTTTAAGGAATGACCTAGTCTTTTTAAATTTTTCCACAACCTAGGCCTAATTGAAAAAGTCTGTTTTAGTTAAAATTCTAATTAGGCTTAAATTTTATATAGGTTCAAACTTTTAATAGGCTTAGGCCTTAATAGGTCTAAGAATTCTATAATTTATATTAAGCAAAAATAATTGACGATTATAATAAATTTATCTAAGTAAAAAGAAAAGCATAACCAAACATTATTATAGGTTAAACAAAAAAAAATGAAATAAAATGGTTGTGTATTAATTAAGAACACAATATATAATTATATAAAATTAATTAAGATAAGCAATTATATACATATTATAAATATTTAAATATATATTATAATATAATTAAATTATATAGGCCGGCCTAATAGGCTTTATAGGCTTTTTTAAAAGCTGATATCTAACATTTTTAACTAAATAGACTTATCTATAAAACCTAAATCTGGTCTATTTATTAAATAGGTTAGGTTTCAAATAGGCTAGGCCATAGGCTGCTGACGGGCGGCCTAGCTTATTCTAATCCCTAATAGCAATTCTGACTTACAATTACAACTAAAGATGAAAGATGAAAAAATCTAGGTAGTGTTTGGTTATATTTCCTCATAATAATATTGTTTTGGAAAAACATAACTAAACATATCCCCATTTTTCTCCAAATATACATACACATGTTATATATATTATATATATTTCATTATTATTCTAACATTAAAAAATCACTTAATTTCATTTTCACCCCAAAAATCCAACAAAAAAATATTGATTTAACTGCGACATTAAAAAAAATGTTTCCCCATAACATAAACAAACATACCAAAAAAAACTTTCACATTCTCCAATAATTTATTCTTCCAAAACACATAATTAAATTACACAAAAAACATAACCAAACGTTCCCCTAGTCTATTGCTAGTTGTTTTCTGATTTTACTTGAGCATCCATGTGATTCTCTTCTATCACAAGATTGAAGGAACCAAATTCCATCTGGGAAAAGCTCAAACACTTGGCCTGTGGAACCCATTTTTGCTACACTGAATGGGTATGAATATGAATATTTTTATCCATTATTGACTAAGGCAAGAATAATCACTGTGGCCCTTTTGGAAACTTGTAAATGAATTTTTTCTGCTTCGGAAAATTGGGATCGAATTTATTTGCTGAATAATCCTGCCAGTGACCGAATCTATCTTAACTGTCATCAATATTACTATTGTTTCTCCATATTTATCCAAAAATATGTGTAGCAGACGGGTAACCATACTAAATATTGATATGGAATAAACATTTTGGCAACTCAGAGAGATGGTATTTGGCCCAAATAGAGATGTGTGGCTATTTGTACCCGGATCAACTTAAGGTTCTCCAGAATATGTGTTAGGGGATTGCTCAAATAGATGCCAATATAATGAACATATATGGTCATTTTCCTAGTATAAATTGTGAAGTTGGATGCTTGAAAGACAGATTTACTAGACTTATAAGAAACCCTTTTTTTTCTTTCTCTCTTTCTTGCCTTATATCTTTAAATACAATACTTATTTGATTGTCGAAGGGTTATCGCTGCAAGCCCGACGATCCTAATTTTTTTTTGTGTTGCAGGACTCAGACATGAAGAAACCAAACCCAACAATCATAATCCTTTTTGTGTTGTGGGACTCAAACATCAATAAACCAAACCCAACGATCAAGAGGAAAATTTCTAAATGGTTATCAAATATGATATGCGTGTATTGATTAGATAATTCTTTTATCAAATTATGTCTTTTTTCAACTCACTATATTTGGTAATTCTTCCCAAAAAAAAGAAAAAGATAAAGTATTCAAAGGACCTAAATCTGGAGATCTTTAACCCATACCAGATTAAGACTTCTTTACATCCAATCACTGGATTGGATTGTAAATTTAAGTTAGCAATCTGGCCCAATTTCTTGGTCATAAAAGGCCCAACAAATAAGCACTAATGATTGGGCAGCTAAAAAAGTGATACCATTATATCCTTATATTCTTATCCAAAATTAAGACTTCAAAATCTTGGAGGATGTTGCACATCATTTCACAGACGAAAGGCCAAAATATTAGATTTTATAAATATGAATGACTAAAGTATTTTATGATTTAGATCGCTAAACATCTCTATATGAAGTATAATTGTACCACTAAATTAACTAGTATCTGAATATTTTATATTTATATTATTAATAAAGCATATACCCATTTTAGTATGTTATTGCATGATTTGTCTAAAATGATCTCCTCTCTCTCTCTCTCTCTCTCTCTCTCTCTCTCATAATTATCATTTATAACTCCTTATTTTATGCCTAAAATTACCATTTTTTTGTAACTTTTTAATTTTTATTTATAAAAAAATTAAGTAAAAATATTAAAACCATTAAAAAAATTGCAATAAATAGATATTATTATCACGTAAAAAATATAATAAAAGTTTTAACACATGCATTGAATATGCCAAATAAACACTTTCAGCACATGCATTAAATGCTCATATTGTAATGAAATTTCCAATATAATCCTTAAAAGGGTAGATGACACTTCAAACACCCCCTCCCCCCACCCAAAAAAAAATTATTTTGGCACATTACCTCACTAAAAGGAACTTCATCCCCTTAATTTAGAGTTGTTGGAACGCTGTGTCCCCCCCCCCCCCCCCAACCAAAATGCAATTTCTGGCAAATTATGTGGTTGAAGAAAAAAGTTATTGTTGTAATTTTCACTTTTCTTCACCTTTCTCAACATATTTGTGTACAGGGGTGTCAGGACCCTACCCAGGCCCAAACCCCAAAATTACCTAAACTCAATACCCTATCATTTACCCTGCCCAGTCAAGCCCAGTATCCATTGGGTCTGCAACCCAGACCCAGTATTTTTAGATTGGGTCTAGGCTAGATTCTATTTTTATTTTTATTTTAAATAATACTCTTGCTACTGAGTGCTAATACCAAAAAAACCTGCTGCTTTGCAAAAGTCATTTTCAATCTAATTGCAAAAGTCATCTTCAACTCATCTCATTTTCAATTTTGATAACATAAAAAAGAACACATAACTTAATTTACAATTACATAAATTTTCAAATCCAATTATAAAAAAAAAATACATTTAAATATCAACAAAATTCCAATTCCTAGTAACACAAAGATATCCAAATTGTCTAAGATTCTTCCATTTTTCCAAAAATATAAAGAAAAGAGAAACAAATCCTTCTCTTGAAAGATAAAATATCTCATGAAAAAATAAAAAAATAAATCTCCATCCCCCTCATCCAGCAAAAATACAAAATTTTCGAATGCAATCAGAACAACAAGTTTGTTCAGATATATCAGATGCTTTTGGGGAGAAAAGAAAATAAATTATCACCCTATTCTTGGCCTCCGGCAATACCATAGCTTTCCAAAAATCTCAAGCAAGCGCCTCCGCAACTAAGAAATGATTTTTGGCCCTACTTTTTCACTCATTGTTCTCAGACACCCATTTCATCCAATCAAAAGAGTTCAAGCGACACTAGACGCAACGGATCAGATGGAAGCAGGGGACCAGATGAGCATGGTAGACGATGATGGACGTAGCGGAGGTAGTGGTGGCGGACGTGAGCACCTGTTCTCTTTTACAGTGGATTTCAATTACAAATTTTTTTCTTTTGGGAATGAAGAATGAATCTAAGACTGACCGTGAATATATATATATATATATATATATATATATAAACTAGTTTTGTTTTTAGATTAATGTAGACTGTTGGATTTGATAAAATTCAACGGTATAAAATATTTAGGATACATGGGTATATAATGGGTACAAGTCTTATCCAAACCCATTTAAATATTTTTATTGAGTCTGAGCCTGGGTCTAAGTCAAATATAATTTCATTGGGCATAGGTCTGGGTAATGTATTGATTTTGGGGCTGGGTAGAATAGAGACCCATCCATTGACATCCCTATTTGTGTGACACTTTACGCAATGTGTTGTATGTATATTTTCTCAATGGCTTATTTTCTTGGGCATATAGGATTAGAAGAAATTAATATACTAGTGATACATAAGCTAAATATGGTATCCAAAATTATGTAATCTATTGTTTCCTTGAATTTTAGAAATTAGTGATATCTTATACTTAATACTATCTAATGTTTGGTTGGCAAGACTACTCAATGTGATTACACTTTGTAATGTCCAAAATGTCCTAACTTCTAAAAAAGTAAATTTTTAAAATTTGGCAGAAGACGTTGAGGATACAGTTTTTATAAGGGTAATAATTTCATTTTCATTCTTTATCAGATCAAATTTGAAATGATGAAAAATTGATCAAGCCATAATTTGGAATAACAAAAAATGGATCAAGCCAATATGGCTTGATCCATAAACCAGCCTGACTGATGATACCGTGTCAGTCTGCAAAGGTATCATGGGCCATGAAAATGTGAAACAAATAAGAGATAAAGCTTAAAAATAGATATACCAAAATTTATCTAATAAAGCAAACAAGCCCTCTAGCTAATAAAGTGCATTTATTGCTAAATTAATTAATTATGTTTGTAATCGAAAAGCTGAATAAGCTATTAACCAAAAATAAAAAAAATAAAAATACAATATGTGAGCACTTCTTCCTCTGTCATTGCTAGTCAGCATGACCATAATTTAGATGAATGACAAAATTAATGATTCTAATTTTTTAAAGATGGATTAGATTATATTAGCATCACTAAAGTAAAGCATGAGCTTTACTATTTCTTGAAAATGTCTTTTATAGAGTAAGAAAAAATTGTTTTTAGAGTAATAATAAGGTTAGTGATTTTGATTTTTTAATGATGTTAGCAGAACAATCTTATTAGATAACAAAATGAATTACAGCACAATCATATAAATGAAAGACTAAAAATGCATGTACTAAAACTCATTCTGTTATATTTCAATCAACAATTAATTTCCTAAACAATAGGAGAATGCAAACGAAATTGAATGTAAGGGAAAAATAATAATAATAATAATAATAATAATAATAATAATAATAATAATAATAACCTTGATATCCTATTGTTTTTGGTAGATGAGTTTATTTATTTTTGAGTTGAAAAATGCAGAAATGACGAGAGTTGTTGGACTCCATTTTTCTAAGTGGAAAAGGCTAGGAAAAAATGAAAATGACAATAATAGCCTTTTCTTCAACCATATAATTTGCTAGAAATTGTATTAGGGGGGTAAAGTGTTTTAGTAACTCTAAATTGAGGTGGTAAAATGCTTTTTAATTATATTAAATTTGGGGGTGAAGTGTCATTTATCCTTCTTAAAATTATACTACTAAATAGACAGCGTTTAGACGCATATACTTCTCATTTGTCTCCCCTGATTTCTTCCTAACAAACTCTTACATATAAAATTAATAAAGATATCAAAAAAATATGTATATTATATTAACCTAATATTTATATTAACGTTTATTTTATACTATTAATATTGAGTTTTTATCCTAAAAAATTGGAAGGATACTACTAAGATGTCAAATATAATAATATACAATAGTTCATTTATACATTAATATATTGTGAAATAGGAATTTAGTATTTAAATATTTAATTTTTGGATTAATATATAATAAAAAACTATTAAAAATTCAAATACGACATAAATTTAATTTATAAATATAATATATTTATATAATCTAAAAGAGAAAGAAAAGATAAATCGGGTCGATTTTTTTATCGGATTCGGATATGATACTGACTAATAAAGATCTTATAGTATATCGGGTTGAATTTGGATATAAATTTGATAATTGAATTCGAATTCGAATATAGCTGATTTAATCCAAATCCGATCCATTGATAGTTGATTACGTGTGATCATACTAGATATTGATATGGAAGAAACATTTGGCCCAACTGAGAAAGATGGTACTTGGCCCATATGTTTGCCCAAATAGGGATGTGTAGCTATTTGTAGTTTGTGCCCGGATCAACTTAAGCTTCTGAACATGACTTTGTCCCAAATAGGTCAACTGCTTCAACTCTCAACAGTATGACAATGCCTCCCAATGGCTTTCATATCTTTAAGATTTCATTTCAAGAATGGCTGTCAAAATTGGCAAGAGTCGTGTGTTTCTGGTCCAGTCAACACATCTACAAGTCTGTTGGCTCTGCTGTTCTTGTTTTTCTTTCTTTCATTTCATTTTTTTTTTTTAATATTAATAGATAACCATTTATTGTTTCCCAAATTTCCATGAAAATTTGATTCATGATTGATTTTTTCATAAATATGAAAGTTTTTAACCGTTACTCTTTTACTGTTTTTATTTTCTATTGCAATTGATTCAACCGACAATGAAGTCAGAATTTTAATTTTAAGAAGTAAAAAGTTATTTTAATATATATAGGTAATGGTGTGAGTATGAAAAAATTAGTTCTTAATTTGGACTCAAATATCTGCATTAAATCTAATCTTATTATTAATAACAAATCATTAGTATCTTTGGTTTTTTGACGAAAAAGTTTTTCGACATTTAAATTAATATTCAAAAAAATGATAATATACAGGAAGAATATTGAAAGTAGGCAAAATTGCGTATCTTATGAAGATATTATAATGATTGATTGATGGACAAAACCTAAATATCTATTATTTTGGGGGACCCGTTTAATTGATGACGTTATACATTTTGGGTCAAGTATATATGTTAGCCCATATCCGGTAAAATTTGGGTTATGTTTTTTGTTGATTTTATTATGTATTTTGAGAGAATGAATTATTGAAAAATGTAAAAGTTATTTTTTGTAAGTTTGTTTATGTTTTTTTTTTATATAAATACTGTAGCAGTCAAATCAATATTTTTTTTGTTGAATTTTTGGGGGTAAAAATGAAATTGAGTGATTATTTTAATATTAGAATAATAATAAAATATATTATATACAATATACGCATGTATATATTGAAAATGTGTATTTTTGAGGAAAAATGGGGATATGTTTGGTTATGTTTTTCCAAAACAATGTTGTTCTAGGGAAACATAACCAAACAAAGCCTTGGCAATTTAATAATTTGAAGGATAATAAAATTTTATATATTACATAATTCACATATAAAATTTACATGTGTAATAATTTGGGTCCAGCTCCTTGTAATTTGTCTCTAATTCAATTCAAATCCTCTGACGTATATGAAAGAAAAGAGAAAATGGCCCTTTATTCAGCCCAAAATTAAAATCAGTCTTATTTGATGAACTTCATTAATCAATTGGTCAATGGATGAAAATTCTTATCAGAAAACTAATGAATATCAAAATAAGGTAGTTTTTTGATGGCATCCCCTTCTTATTCAATAGTCCCACAAAGCGAATCACTTTGACATTTTAATTTTTTAAAGTTAAAAAGTTAATTTGTCAAATTAAAAGTTTATAACTTTGAAAAACAATGGAAAAATAATAATTTGAAATAAGTAATGCCTTGTCAAGACACCCGTTTGATTTTATTTTTTTTTAAGGATAATTTTGATTTTCATCCCTTAAGTTTGCTAATTAATCAACTTTGGTTCCTTGGTTCAACTCGTCTCAAATTATGTCTCCAATATTTTTAAATTTCATCGAATTTGTTGGCGGCCATTAACCTCCCATTTGGCATTTGAGGGAGTATTTTGCACTATTTTCTTCAGTTTGGATTTTCTATCACATTTCGTATTTCACCTCATATTTCAATTCATGAATATATATGTTAAGAGCTCGCTTGCTTGGTTTATTAGGATTATGCATGATATATATAATAAGGATAAATAGTGGGCTACTGTGTATCCTATCTAATATTTGTTTACATACCTTAAATAATTTGATATTCAATTTTGATTGTTTGCTTGACATGACTATCTCATTTGACAAACTACAACTTATTTCCAAGTTAAGTTGGAAAATATATCACACTTCAAGGCCTTGATACACAAACCAAGTTTAGCCTTAAACGCATAACAGGTCATAACTGTATCAAGGACTTCTAAAAATGAACTTAACATTAAAATTGAGTTAGATTGTGCATCTATCATACAATATCAAAGCAAGCAAATGAGCTCTAAGGACTCATTTGCTTTGAATAATGTGATTAGAAGTGATATATAAATAAATAGATACATTTTAAGCCCATTAGGATAGAATATTTTAATTTTATGTTTGGTTAGTATGATTAATACATAAATAAAATATAATATATAAATTTACTATAATATATCCTTTATACTTTTTAATAATTTTTTCATAATTTTCTCATTCTTCCCCATTCTTAGGAACATGGTTTAATTGAAAATAAGATCAAAACTAAACCCTATTAGATTTTTGTAATTCTTATCACACCTAATCAAGCACCCCCCACCTCTGATCCATTTTCCAAAAGCAATAATAAATAATGTTGGGCCTAAAATTTATCAAGAGTTTTTATCAATTGAAACAAACATTAAAAGATGATTGATTAAATATGTATCACATCTAATCAAGTTAAGCCAAAAAGGCCTGACTTTATTAAATATTTTTTGGTAAATAAATTGGTTGAAAATAAATATACTTAGAATATATACACTTAATATATATATATTTATATATTATACTAGCAACTCTTGCACGTGGTTCCCACATGCATAAATAATTTTAAAATATAATATTTTATTTTTTTTATACAAAATTTTCAATAAATTATCTAAACAGTGGGAGATGAAATGAAATTATGGATATATAAAAATTAATTACAGGGATATTTTAAATTTAAGTAAACAATTTGGGTCTGGCTTTTGAATCCTTTGCTGCATTTGTTTATCTGGGTTTCGACCCACTTTGCATCAAACGGTATAATGTAAATTATAGAGGTTAGTCTCAATCTAACAAATTACAAAAGAAGTAAATTATATCAAAATTTTAGTACCAATATTAATGTCAAAAATTTGAAGCTTTGGCAGGGTTCAATTGTTAAAATTGATAAACTAATTAGGAAACAAAAGGAAGATGCCAAATTTTTGTTTTTGAAATTGGTATATATTTGAGGGGATTAAATATTAAACCAATACCAGCTAAAATAAAATCTTCACACCTCCATGATCAAAGAACGTCTTCAGAAGTGAAGCAGCTGCCTTTAATGCCTTTTGGTACTATTTTTCTACATGTGATTTTTGCATAAAAATAAAAAACGTCTCATAATCCTAGGCTTAAAAGGTTTAGACCAAAAATTTGCATTTAAAAGAAATAATATTCTAAAAATTTGCATTTGAAAGAAATTAAAATAAAAAATCATAAGTCACAATAAAGTGCTATATATTGCTTTTGATAACAAATATATCAACATATTATGAAAATACTTGATTTATTTATAAACTTTATTTTGGAAGAATTTTAAGTCCACCTAGTGCTACAACAAACCAATAGAGAATCAAGAGACAATAGAAAAATTATGCACTGACAAATTGACTTCCCTTTTTCTAACTAATTATAAATTGATATAAATTATCAGCATAAATAAATGAATATGAAGTATAAACTGTGAACAAACTTAAGTTACTCTATAAATCTTGATGTTAGTTTGGGATCATGAGGTCGAAGTTTGGATAATAAATTATGGGTATATAGAGATTAGTTATAGAGAGATAAAAACCATCAGTTTGTGAGTGTAAGATCTCTTTTTTTTTTTAAAATAGTATAAATATATATATATATAATTAAAATTGGTGATAAAAAATGAAGTAAACGGAGGATATAAAGAGCATTTCCATACTCTTAATTCAAGAAGCTTCCCAAGAGATGAGAAAAAGCAATTCCTAATGGTTGGGGTTTAGCCGTTCAAGGAATTTGGGAAAGGCAAATCGTATGCACTTATAATTATCAATACCTGCACTGCATCAACAATATAAGGTACACATTTTTTACTTGACTAGTCTGAATTAGTACTCATGCAACTTATTTCAGCACAACCTTGTGATCACAAGCTTCCAAACATAGATATAGCTGAAGTAACATAAGCATAGGCAAGCAGAAAGCAAAACATGCACTTCTACTCCAACTAGCTAGTTGATACTAATCATATGCAGGCTGGGGTTCAAGCTAAGGACACCTCCACGTTTTCTTGTGTCATTCATTCATCGATCAGATATTAAAAAACCCTTGTACTTTGCGGCAGCCGTCTTGGTATTAATGGCGGGACGCTTATTCACCAGTTTGTAGTTTGAGGATGTGTTTTTGTCTTTTCTTGCGGGAACAGCGTAAGGAGGAGAATAGCTATTTTCTACTTCGTTTATTAAGACACCCCTGTACTTTGCGGCAGCCCTCTCGGCATCAATGGTGAGATGATCTTTTCTTGCCGGAACAGTGTAAGAAGAAGCACCTTTCTGAGTTCTGAAACGTATTTCCCCATCAATGCATTCAACACCATCATCTTCATCATCACTGTGGTCACTGGTGTTGTAATAATATCGATCCCTTGCTGGAGGACTAATGTGCCCATAGGCATTTTTCCCCTTGCTCTGGCCACGGATCCTATCGTCTGTATCGTTGAAAACAGGATGGCGACGGGCATAGGGGATCTGATCATCAGCATTTGGTTTGTTACCATACCTGGCCATGTTCTTGAGGCACACACCTAATTGCAAGTGTTAGCTGATAGTAAGGTTTGTGTCTTGTGTCTTCAGGCCTAACTTGGTTATGCTTATATAGCAATTCTGACTTACCGTTACAACTAAAGATGAAACATGAAAAGATCTAGAGAGTGTTTGGTTATGTTTTTCCAAAATAACATTTTTTTGGAAAAACATAATCAAACATATCCTCATTTTCCCTTCAAATCACACATTTTCCAATATATACATTGTTATATATATTATATATTTTTTATTATTATTCTAACATTAAAAAAAATCACTCAATTCCATTTTTACTTCAAAAATCCATTAAAAAAGCATTGATTTGACTACTACAGTAAAATATGTCTCCCCTAAAATATAAACAAACATACCAAAAAATGACTTTCATATTCTTTAATAATTTATTCTTCCAAAATACATAATAAATCACACAAAAAACATAATCAAACATTCCTCTAGTCTATTGCTAGTTGTTTTCTGATTTTACTTGAGCATCTATATGATTCTCTTCCATCACAAGATTGAAGGAACCAAATTCCATGTGGGGAGAAGCTCAAACACTTGGCATGTGGATTGGTAAGAATATTTGCTACATTGGATAGGTTACATAGATAAGAATATGAATATTTTTATCCATTATTGACTAAGAGGGTGTTTGGGTGAGTTTATAAGCTCTTTAAAATATCATATAAGATATTTGAGAGTTTATAAGTTAATAAAAAAATATTTGATAAGCTTTTTAAAAAAATAGCTTATAAGATGCTAAAATAAGATGTTAGGAGTTTATAAGCTCTTTTTTTTATAAAAAAAAACAACGATTATTAACATCTTATAAGTGTCAAGATTTTATTTTATCCAAACACTTCAACAATTTATTTTGAAAATGAGATCTAACATCTTATAGGCTCCAAAAATATTTTATAAAATGTAGTAGCTTATAAGATATTTTAAAAAAACTTAGCCAAACACCCTCTAAGGCAAGAATAATCACTGTGGCCCTTCTGGAAACTTGTAAATGAATTTTTTCTGCTTCGGAAAATTGGGATAGAATTTCTTTACTGAATAATCCTGCCCGTGACCGAATTTATCTTAACTGTCATCAATATTACTATTGTTTCTCCATATCTATCCATAAATATCTGTGGCACACGTGTAACCATACCAAATATTGATATCGAATAACCATTTTGGCAACTCAGAAAGATGGTATTTGGCCCATGTGTTGGCCCAAGTAGGGATGTGTAGCTATTTGTACCCGGATCAACTTAAGGTTCTCCAGAATATGTGTTGGGGGATTTGCTCAAATAGATACCAATACAACGAATATATATGGTCATTTTCCTAGTATAAATTGTGAAGTTGGATGCTTGAAAGACAGGTTCACTGGACTTAAGAAACTCTCTTTTTCTTTCTCTCTTTCTTGCCTTATATCTTTAAGAAACTCTCCTTTTCTTTCTCTCTTTCTTGCCTTATATCTTTAAATACAATACTTATTTGATTGTCGAAGTGTTATCGCCACAAGCCCGACGATCCTAATCTTTTTTTGTGTTACAGGATTCAGACATGAAGTAACCAAACCTGATGATCATAATCCTTTTTGTGTTGCAGGACTCAAACATCAATAAACTAAACCCAACGATCAGGGTCCAGATCAAGAGGAAAATCCTAAATACTTATCAAATATGATGTGTATATTGATTAGACAATTCTTTTTATCAAATTATGTCTTTTTTCAACTCACTATACTTGGTATTTCTTACAAGATAAAGATAAAGTATTCAAAGGACCTAAATCAGGAGATCTTTGACCCGTGTCAGATTAAGGCTTCTTTAAATCCAATCACTAGATTGGATTGTAAATTTTAAGTTAGCATTCTGGCGCAATACTTGGCCATAACCCAATAAATAAGTATTAATGACTAAGCAACTGAAAAAGTGATACTATGATATCAGTGATTGGATTGTAAATTTTAAGTTAGCATTCTGGAGCAAAACTTGGCCATAAAGGCCCAACAAATAAGCATTAATGACCAGGCAACTGAAAAAATGATACCATTATATCCTCATCTTCTTATCTAAAATAGACGAAAGGACAAAATATTTGATTTTATAAATCTAAACAACTAAAATATTTTATGATTTAGATTGCTAAACATCTCTGGTAATAATTGTACCACTAAATTAACTAGTATGTAAACGTCTTTATATTTATATTATTAATAAAGCCTATATCCCTTTTAATGTGTTTTTGCATGATTTGTCTAAAATGATCTCCTCCCCCCCCCCCCCTCTCTCTCTCTCTCTCTCTCATTTCTAATTATCATTATTTATAACTCCTTATTTTGTGTCTAAAATTACCATTTTACCACAATTTTTTAATTTTTATTTATGAAAAAATTAAGCAAAAATATTAAAATTATTAAAATAAATTTGCATTATATAAAAAATTAATAAATATTGTTATCACATAAAAAATATTATAAAATTTTTAGCACATACATTGAATGCGCCAAATAAACAGTCTTTAGATGTATAAAATTTTTAACACATATTAAATGTGCCAAATAAATAATTTTAGCACATGCATTAAATGTTGATGTTGTAATAAAATTTCCAACGCAATTCTTAAAATTATACTACTAAATAAACAGACTTTAGACACATATACTACTCACTTGTCTCCCCTGATTTCTTCCTAACAACGCATTGTGGTAGCCCTCTAAAACAGTAGAACCACAATAAACACTCATAATTATTCTTAGACAACTTTGCAAAAGTACATTAAAAAACATATATATATATATATATATCAATATCAGTTTGATGCGTCGCACGTTGCACTAAAGTCAAGTTTCAATAATAAAACAGAAATATTAAAATTTAAAAAATAAAAATAAAAAACAAGCCCTGGCCAAAATCGCGACGCGGAGGAGCACAAGCCTTCTCTTGCTTTCTGTGCTAGAGTTTTAACGAATTTTTAATCCTTTTTGTTTAGACATGGTTCAATTCTACATGTAAAAGAAAAGATAAATAGAGGAATTGTTTCCACTCTAAAAAGTAAAATTTGTCCTTGTAGGATAATAATAAGTTAAATGATGCAAAAATAAATAAATAAAAAAAGGACAATAATAAGCAAGGACGGATCTAGTGGGGGAAGCGTCCTCCCACCCTTGGGGGGTTTATTACAGTATATATATATATATATTAGTATAATTAATTTAAAGAATGTATTAAAAAATAAGTTATTTAATATTAATTAAAAGTAACTAATTTTAATTTTTATTCATTAAATTTTTTGAAAAATTAACTTTTATTATGGGCCTTGAATAAAAAATTAATTTTCTAGATTTATTGAATTGAATTGAATTTATTTTTAATTAAAGATAAAAATTAAAATTAATTAATGAAATATCTATGTATTTTATTTTTTAAAATTCAAAACAAATTCTTAGATCCATATTTATAATCAAGTAATCAAGCGAATACTATTGAGCGGGGTAATTAAGGTATTTCTATTTTATGTGTTTGAAAAAATATTACAGGAGTTTAGCCAATTAAATTTTAAGGGACTTGCAAAATGATTAAAATTTCTCATTTTGACTTTAATAAGATTAAGATGAGAATAAATGTGAGTGAATATTTTTCTTTGTGTTTCAACAGCTACAAATGAAAAAGCTTTTTTGATTATGAATATTATCAAGAACATATTTCAAAATAAGATTCAAAACATGTTTTAGAACTTTTTCTTCGACTTTTTAATTACTTATATTGAAAAAATTATTACTGAAAATTTTGATATTGATTTGATTTATTAACAAAGTTTTTTATATAAAGGAGCATCGCACTCAATTTTAATGAAAATGTATATTTTGGATTCATAAATATAAAAATTATACTTCAATTTTTAAGCTTTATAATTTTTGCCTGTCCAGACTCTCATTTCCGAATCCGTCCTTGATAATAAGTTAATTCCTATGTATGTGATTTTGCTACTCGTCATAATACACCATTTTATGAAATATGTATTGTAATATTTCAAGAAGCTGATAATTAGATTAATTATTATCAAATTGATCTTGTTACTTGTGTGAGTAAATATGTATAAACTATTATATAAAATATGTATTTCGATATTTATAAAACTTGATTATTAGCTGTTAATCTTTTCATTGAAAATCGATAGCAGTAAAAACTAATACATACAATGTTGTAGCAGTGGTCGATAACTTTTTATGAAATAGGAAGCAAATATTAAATTTTTTAGGGGGAATATTTTAAAATTTATTGTTGAAGATATGTTTTTGAACACTATATATTAGGTAAAAAGTATCATATATTTTATTCTTGTGGATCCACAAATATAAAGTTAAAGTACTTATTATTAAAAACCTTCCTTCGAGGATAATCAAAATTTAATATGCTATTATTTTTTTTCCTTAGCATATAGAGCTTTATTTAGTAAACTAAAAGAGAAAACTATTAAAATATCTTTCTTATTAAGAAACACAAAATATGTTACGACCCGTTTGGTTTTATTTCTAGAGCAATTTCCAGTTTTTAAGAATTTCTAAAGTTTGAAAAGTTAGTTATAGATTTGATTGTGAAAATAAAAATGTATTTGGATGATTTGTTGGAAAATAATGATTGAATATGTTTAGAATTGAAAAGATTGTTGATTTATATTTTGAGAATATTTATTTTTTAAAAATATATGTATATTTTATTAATTTTGAAATAATTGTTGATACTTTGTGTCAAATTAAATTTGAATTTGATTGATGTGATAATAGAATGATAGGGTAGATTTAGAAAGAGTTTGAAAATGAAAATAAGAAAAGTTAGAGTGAAAATAGAGAAAAAGTGATGGTTTTTAATTTTTATTTTCGGATGACAATGAAAAGGGGCCGTGGAAATAAAACCAAACATGCCGTTATTTTCTCCAATAAAACCCTTTCACATTATTATTCCTAAGGGTTGTTTGGATTTGTTTTCTGGAGGCATTTTCATTTTTTAGTGACAAGAAATAATGAAAAATTAGTTATAAATATGTTTTTGAAAATGAAATATTATTTGAATGTTTTGTTTAAAATGTAATGATTATGTAGGATTGAAAATGAATTGTATTTGAAAAATGTAGTTTTTTTGTATTAAAAATTATGCAAATGTGAGTAGAAGAAGTGAAAAGTGAAAATGAAGAGAGAGCATAAGAGTTTGTTTAGAAAAATATTTTGAAAATGAAAATATTTAAAAAGTTGATGGATCTCTGTTTTCATTTTCATTTTTAGCAGAAAATAAAAATGAGCCCGGAAAATAAAAAGCAAACGGGCTGTAAACAAACAAGCCTTTAACCCAAGAGCTCCCTTTTCTTCTATCCCCTTATATTTTGTAAATTTCAATTTCAAAATTCCCCACCATATAGATCTACTCTCTTCCCCTTCCTCCTCATTTCTGCACAAGACAATCTCTGCCCAGCTCTCCGACAATGCCTCCCACTGAAACCGACTCCGATCTCAGAGTAGAATCTTTCTTTCTTTCTCTCTTGTTTAGAAGTCATTTGAAAGTTTTAAGCTACTACATTTTCACCGTAACTATTACGTTTTTCTGCGTGTTTTCTTCTTTTACAGAGATCATCAATTAGTCCAACTACTCAAGGAATGAGGTACGAGAAAAAAGTCTGATTTTCTGGGCTCTTTTGATTTTCTGTTGTATTGTACAATGTGGTGAAGGAAGATGGGGGGGTGGGGTTGGGGGAGAGATTTGGGCTTTTTGTTATTTTTATATGTCATTAGAAGCATTCTTGTTTTTCAGTGAATACGCGTTTGCGAATCTCAACAACTTGGAGCACTGCGCCAAGTATTTGAACAATACCCTTGTCACCTTTGGTTTCCCTGCTTCACTCGACCTCTTTTCTGATGATCCCGTGAGTTTCATTTTTCTTTTCTGGTAGTAAGATTTTTTAATTTTTATTTTTATTATGTCACTATGTGTTTGATGCTGATGAAAAAGGATATAGGTTTCAGTAGTGAGGACTTGCAATTGTATATATGCGTTGTTGCAGCAGAGACAAAGGGATGTTGAGTTCAGAGAGTCAGCCAACGAGCAGAGGCAACGGTACCACTCTTTGTACTGTGCATTCTTAGAAATGATTATGCTATCTATAACTATTTCCACTATTGTGACTTTCTATTGTTATGATTCATACTTTATGGCCTCATATCTGGTTTATGTTTGCTGTTGTGATGTAGTATTGGAGGTGTGGTTTAGCTGATGAAAGAATGGGAAAGACCGGACATTTAGAAAGCTGTGAAATGATTATTAAGAAAGTACCCTTTTCCTGGAATGATTAAAACTGAAGCTTGGTTTAGCTTGTAGATTTTCAAATAAGACTTCAAAGGAAAATAATTGATTGAATTGTGTACTTCAACTTGATTAAAGTTGTAATCAAGCTCTAAAGCTTCTTTTGTCGAACTTGGTGAACTTGTTCTGATATGGAGTAAACTCTTTGATTTATTTAGTAGTTATCTATGATGACTGTACTAGTGTATGTTGATCCTCATTCTTGTTGTTATTATTATTATTGGATATTTTGTTTATAATGTCAAAG
The DNA here is from genome assembly GCA_018894105.1 of Jacaranda mimosifolia. Lineage (NCBI taxonomy): Eukaryota > Viridiplantae > Streptophyta > Magnoliopsida > Lamiales > Bignoniaceae > Jacaranda > Jacaranda mimosifolia. Next base: position 55,389,611 of record CM032117.1, read on the forward strand.
AAAGCATAAAACTATCGTTTTGGTCCTACGCTGTTGTTTAAATATGTCACTTTTGACTCGGGGATTCAACATGTTCCATTTTCTCAGTTGAGTATAGTTTAGCAAGGCATAATCAGATTAAATGATACTTTACTTCTGTTAACTTGGAAAGATGATGCAATAGAAGTGGCCAACTTATATTTTGAATGGAGATGTTAGCAAGATGTTAGAACAAGAGCGAAAGCATCATATGATGTGTAAAATCATGTGGGGATATTTCAACTGACAACTATCATTTAATCTCATTAGAAACAATGGTTCTTCAATATGTGATAGCTTTTTCGCAACTTGTGCTGAGAAGGTGACTGACATGCTTTTATTGCTTTTAAAGACTTTTATCAGACATTTCAAGATTGGAAGCGAAAGTCGAGAGGCTGGAAGCACAATTATCTGGGAAAGATCGAGAGATAGCCACAATGGCTAGAATGGTTTGTCCAGAGTATTCACGTGGACAGATTGTTGTGATGTATTTAACAGTAGTATTTACTCTGACTTTGTAACAAATTTCATGAACAGGAAGCTAAAGCTACAGCAGCTTCCAAAGCCCAAATTGGTAAGTTGCAGAAGGAGCGAGATGAATTTCAGAAGATGGTTTTGAGTAATCAGGTTTATGCATTTACCTTCTTTTCCTTATCATACCAAGCTACTCATTGCCGTAATTGATTTGATTCTAACATTATGCTTGATAAACAGCAAGTCAGAAGCCAGCAGATTCATGAGCTAAAGAAGAAAGAAAAAGAGTATACAAAGCTGCAGGTATAATGTTTTGGTTTGCCTTATTAGCTTCTTAAAGGCAATATGAAGCTTGCAGCTTGCATAAATTTCATAAAGAGGGTTTGAACAAGCATATCTAGATAATTAACATGCCATTTCTTGCAGGAGCGGCTTAATCAGGTATTAATGGAGAAAAAGAAGGAATCTAGATCGGGCATGGAAATTATGAATTTGCTACAGGTAAACATATTACTAGTATATCCTATTAAAGTACGACATCTTTTTTCTTATGTGTCTATGTTGTGCCGGTAGAAAGAAGGCCGGCAGCGTGGGACATGGACTGCAAAGAAAGCCGACAATGACTTCTACAAAAAGATTGTAAGTAATGTGATGAACACATCTAAGTATCTCTAGCCACTTGAAACTTCTAATGTTACTGTATGCTGCTTGTAGGTGGATGCTTCTGAAGCAAAAAATCAAGAATTGGTGGCTGAGAATGCGGATTTGAGGGCATTATTGCGTTCAATGCAGGTGTCTTATTAGTGTGGAAGAAAAATAATGCAATGATTTCCACTGTTTTGAATGGTGGATTTCTTTCTCCTCTTTGATATATCTGTATCCTTTAACTATTTAAATAAAGGGTGGAGCCAAGATGTATGGGCTAGTTTAGAATGAAAGAGTGCTTTGATTTCTGGTTTACGTTGAATAAAGTCTGAAGAAGTGTAGTTCATTTTCCAGCCCATTTCTTTGAATGAATACATTTTTTAAACCAAACATCAGTATCAATTTTAATTTGCTACATGTTTTAGTCAAAGTGGGCTCCACATAATTTGTTGAACCTTTTTAGAGTTACGCAAGTGTCCATTTTAGTTGAAGCGGGCTCCACAATTTGTCAATGTGATTTTCCATTGAATGAATGTAACATGGAAATTTCTTTCCTGCTTTCTTTATCTGTTATAACTGTGTTGTTCAATGACATGTTGATTTTTGTGCATTGCTATTTGAAGTGTGTAATTATGGGCTCGATTTCTAGATCATTAGAATAGACCACTCAAAAGAAACTTTGTGTTGAGGAAAGATACTCTATGAAACATGTATTTACTGAAGCATTCTTGACTCCAGGTTGACATGCGTGGATTCTTGAATGCTCCAAATGGGAAGCAGGCTTCTCCTGTCAATAATAAGCTAGATATTGACCAGTTGCAGTCCCCCTTGGGTGGGAGGACGGTATGTCAGCATGTCGGAAAAACTATATAAAACATTTGTTTGAAGGCTGAAGCTCCATATGGTAGAATCAGGTTTATTTTCATAATTCACAGGACATGTTTGATCTGCCTCTTCACATGGCTAGAGATCAAATTGAAGAAAGTCTCCGAACAAAGATGACCTCAATAAAGGTAAAATTCAGATTTAATCTTGATGCATATGCTGAGAGAACCAATTCAATGTAAGTTTCTTTCTAGTGACTATTATATATTTTTGTGAATATTCCGCTGTTTCAAATTTGAAGGAGCGCGTGGCTCAGCTTCAAGATGCACAAAAGGGTGTGGAGATCACTTCCGAGGTGACAGAGAGAGAACTTGAGCTAGAAGCTCAGCTTGTCGAGGCAAGGAGTATAATTCAAGAGCAGGTATCATATTGTTGTTAGCATTACAACTCGAATATTTTCTTTTGACATTGTTTAATATAGGTAGAAAATTTTCATTGCATCTACTATGCTCCAATTTATATATTGCCTGCATTTCACTTTATTTTTAATGAAAATCAAGAAACTAGGGGTAAAATTGAACCCAACTGAGTCGAGCACTCGAGCTTAGGGAAAAATTTTGAACTCGAGCTCAAAATATATATTAGGTTTGAGCTTAACGAGACTAATTTTTTCAACTCAAGCTTGGCTTGGCTCGATTAAGCTTAAATTTGCAGGTGAGCTTTGAATATATGCAAGCTCAAGCTTGAAATAAAATAATAGTAATATAATATAAATTTATTAATAAAATAAAAAATAATATTAAATTGTGTATCAGCTTCCAAGGATACAAACGGCTTGAGATCGAACCAAAATAGAGATTGGACTTGACTTAATTCGACTCGAGCTAGCTCGAGCTCAACTAGTGAGGCTTGCAAACCAATTCAACTCATTTGCATTTCTACAATAAAATAGTTGGGTTTCATTCCTATGAAGTTTGGTTAATCAACTATTCTTCTTTCTTTATTTGTTTTCTTGTAAGCTAGTAGAGGTTTCTGTGCTTCAAGTTTATATATTTACTCATTAACTACAATCATGAGCATCAAGAGCATAAAAATACAAATTAGATTGTATAATAAAATATACGTGTCAAGTATTCAATAGCTGAAGAACACAGACCAAAAAGCTTTAAAAAAAGGCCCAACCATGAGAAGTCCAACTCCATCACCAAATGTAACTAAAAAAATATAATTGAGGGATTTGGGGCACCACTTACTTACGACAACCAAAATAGGTACTTGAGGAACTCAAAACAAGAACATATAGATGCTAGACTTTTGTAACCTTTCTTGAATGCCATTGTTGTGAGGAAAGTTGAGCATGTAATGTAAACATTATAGACAAAATGGAAACTCAATCAGAGTAAGTGGCCAAGCTCGACAAAAAGAGTAACATGTTCATAAAATTAGGCCAGATTTTAGCAACATATAACTTAGCTCAAGTTATGCAAAGTAAATACTGTAGTTGTTTGTCCTATATCATTTTGCTAAATTTATTGCTTCCTTAGCCTTTTTCACTTTCAAGCAAAGATGGAGAAAAGAAAAACAGATTTTTGACATAGATCATCAATTCATCTTTCAATTGAAATCCATGAAGTTTTCATTTTAATTCTATTATAGTATTTCACCCTTCACACGTAATCAACGGTTTTATTGTAAATCAAGAAGTTTAGAAAGAGCTTTTATTGATTTTCACAATTGGTTGAATTTAATCATTCAGGTCTCAATCCCATGGTTAATTAGGTTAGATTTGTTTAAATTTCTTCAAGATCTTAGATTGTTTGGCAAAAATCTAAATTACATCTTCCAAGTATTTTAATAGGCATATATTAATCAAAGGCATACAATTATATTATTTTGTATTCAAGTTATACCCTAATGAATTTGGAAAACATAAAAATGGAATCTGTTGACTAAAATTATTTCTGAACAAACTTCTGCGTGTTAGAACCATAACTAAGGATATAGAAACAATTCTATATTTTAATGTGAATTTCTTGGTCACTCTTAACCAATATTTGCCTATTGGTTAACAGATAGCATCATTAGTGTTGGCCAATTTTTTCAAATAAGTACAGGTAGTATTTGTAGGTTCTACAAATATAAAGATACGATCATCATTCATCCCGCATTCATATTTAAAAATTTGGGTGTTTGTTGGAAAGGAAAAAAATGTACCTAATGCATTAGCATCATTTTTCTCCTTTGGTTTGTACTTCATTGGATATATCCCCAAATAATTCTAAAAAAGATATACATACATTGAATCTATACATTCATATTTAAGAACTAAAATGTAATCTGAATCATTAGGAAAATGCAATAATCTCACTCCATTTTTCTTAGCCTTCTCAAAAGAATTATCAATTAAAAAAATATTTGATTTGTTATATTTATCTTTCACCTTTGGATGGTCCAACACCTTATTAATCTCCTTCATGAAAATAGGCTTCCCTATCTTCTAGCATCTTTCTGGTGTAATGTTATTAATTCTAGAAAACAACATTTGTAATGAGCAAACTGTTTAGAAATTACATAAATTGTGCCACTTGAACAAATAAATGCAAAATGAATTAACCCAACGAAACATGAGTTTCCCCCTATGTTCTATTAAGGCACTTATAAGAATATTCTTTAAGTTATGTTTTCCAAATATTCTATCATAAAGCATCACATACAAAATTCTTTTATCCCTATACGACAAAAACGGTATTAGACCCGCCAATCACATCTGCAAAAACATAAAGCATGAATAGTGTTCTATTTTCAACGTCCAAAGTGCCATTTCAAATTTCTTAAAGCAAAACACTAAAATATCATTTGAAAAATATTTCTTTCTGATAGATGTAGATAATAGAAATTGGATTAAAAAACAATTGTGCAGTATTTAGTAGCATTAATATACAAGTCATTCATCATTTACATGCTACCTCTAGCTTTAAATGGAAGGCTATGGACAAGCATTCCATTCAAATAAAAAACTAGAAGAATCTTCTTCTAGTTTGTAGCAATATATATATATAAATATGTATGTATGTATATTCCCCTTTTAGCTCATGAATGAAGATATAATGATTTGTAAAAATACTTGTATCTACAAAGTCAACAGAAAGACAAATAAGTTTCTTCTACTATACCCAAAAAGAGAAAAACGTTTGGATTCATTATATGATGGACTATGTTTGACAAGTTTTCTAGTAGTTATATCCTATTTCCCTTCTCTTATATGTCTTCAAATTTTATAATATACTATTTTTTACCCCTTTTGATACATTTTTCTCTCTTCTCTCATATTTATTTTCCACTGGTACACAAATTTTGGAAAATTCAAAATATATACTGGTAAAAAGAATGAAGCAAAAGTAGAGAGTATGTTTACCTTGATGAGTTATTGGGGGAATATGTTGGGTGTGTGCTCCATATGTTGATGCAAGGGGGTTACACAATTTGGATTGTTATTCAATTTTTTATGATTAGATTTGTTAAAAGAAGTAATCTTGCTAGACAGAGCTCCTTTTTATAATAGATAAATAGGTATTTAAGGAGTTTAGAAAAAAGAAATTAATGTATGACATAAAACAACATATAGGTACACATACTCCATCAAAAGATAATTTTTCATCTTTTGCCTAAAATTTTGTTATCTTAGAAAAGAAACACTCTACTATTGCACGCATCTTCTTGCTTTGTTCCATTTTCCACAGTATTGAATTTTCAGTTCAAATTAACCTTAAGATTTTTCAATTAGCGATCACAAATTGACATTAATATTAAATATATCATGAACTTATCGAATACAACAATTTGCAAACAAAGTTTCTAATATGCACTCTTAAATTCACTATTATTATGTAGTACTCTTGGCTGCAACATAATTAATCTATGACGTAAATAACTTGCTCTTGTATGTGAGCTATTACAACGAAAACTGTTCTGCTCTGTGAATCGAGAAAATCACATAAGTGAGAAACACAAGTAAATTTGTTAACAAAAAAATTGTAGTTGTGATAGATTCCTTTCAAGTGATGTTATGTGTTGCTTGTAGAAATTAAAAGCTTCAACGGGAATTCATACAAATGCAAAAGGTAAAAGACAGAAGGTGAATGGGGGATGCATGGAATAGCAAAGGTATTGGTGTTGTGTTTCATGCCACCTTAATGCTGATATAAAATTCTACGTGTCTTAAAACTTGTTCACTTACAAATTTATAAGTGGTGTGAATAAATGGAACTAAAGATTTATTCGTGAAACTTTGAAAAATATAAGTTGGCAACTTTCTTGTTTTTCAACAGCCTTAAGTGCATTTCTATTTTCTAGTGGAAAAGTAAGGAAACAAAATAAGAGGATGTTATTCCTTTAGAAATTATAAGAACATTTAAATGAAAGAGGCATAGTTGTTAGGAGTGCAACACGCAACGATGCGCAAAGGTTCCTTGGAGCTATAATACATAGTGTAGCGCATAGCATGCGGCCATGCGCTTTATTGAAATAAAGCGCATAATAAATATATATATATATATATTTCTAGTGTATACCAAAAATACCAATATATATCACCTATTATGAAGGATAAACAACTTAAAAGTTCATTTCAATGTTTTTTCTTAAAAGAAAAAACCCAACAGCAACAAAAGAGAAGGAGAAGAAAGTATAAGAAAGCTAGAGAAAAAGAGGAAGAAAAAAAAAGAAGTATGTGTTCAGCATTTTGGGAGAAGAAGATGAAATGAAAGGGCGCAAAAAACTAAAGATAAAGGGGAAAAGAAAAGAAGGTAATAAAAGGACGGGAGAAGAGGATGAAAGAAGCATTCCAAGAGGGAAGAAGATGGAAGGAAGAAAAATAGAATTGCAGATAAAAAAAAAAAAAAAAAAAAAAAGGAATGAAAGGCTGAAGAAAAGAAACAAACATAACTAACCTGGCTGGGTTGATAGGTCCAGTGGAGAAGAAGAAGATGAGGCCTGGGGCTGCTCATTCCTTGCTTCTCGGGCTGGGAGATAGTGTTCCAGTGGTGAGAACAGAAGCACATGAAGTGCCTTTGGGTGGGGGGTTCTAGGCTTTTGTTATTCGACAGAAATTTAAGCCTTACATGCGTTTTTTATTTTTATCTTTTAACTTTAACACGCAACTTCACTGTAGCGCAAAAGGCGCTGCGGTGTGCTATTGTGCAATAACACACGCAGTGTTAGGAAGAGTGCTCTATATTAAACCCCGTAACACGTAGCGATGTGAAGCGCACCCTCACTACGCGCTATAGTGCACGTGCTATGTACGCTATTGACAACTATGGAAAGAGGTATACCACATTTGTAACTTTTTTTTTTTTAATAAATTTACTTATATTTCTCATTTAGGTGATTTTTTCAATTCACAAGGCAAAATATTTCTTTGTTGTAATAGCTCACATACAAGAGCAAGTTATTTATGTTGTGAATTCATTATTCTAAAACTAAGAGTACTACATACCATTTATGAATTTAGTAGTGCATATTTGAACCTTTGTTTTCAAATTGTTGTATCAATATGCTCATTACATATGGAGATTAATGTTGGTTTGTAATAGTTAGCTGAAAATTTTAAGGTTGATTTGAATTGAAAATTCAGTGTTGTAGAAAATTGACAAAGCAAAAGATGGGTGGAGCGGTGGAGTGTTTCTTTTGTAAGATGATAAAATTTTGGGTGAAAAATGAAAAACTATTTTTCGGTAGAGTATGTGTACTTATATATTATTTTCTATCATATATTAATCTCTTTTTTTGAACTTCCTTAGTACTCATTTACCTGCTTTTAGAAGGATTTATATCCATCAAGATTACTTTTTTTAACAAATTTGATCACAAAAAATTGGATAATAATCCAAATTGTGTAAATCTCCTTGCATCGACATGTGGAGCAAATGTCCAACATATTCTCTCAGTAACTCATTAAGCTGAAATGGCTCTATGCTTGTTCTTAGTTCTGTTTGCCAATATAACTTCTAAAACTTTCAAAACTTGCATGCAAGTGAAGTAAGATGAGCGAAAAGAAAAGAATGTACTAATTCCAGAAGGTACAAAAGTTAGTATGTTATAGAATGTTAGGACGTATAAGAGAAGAGGAAAAGAATGTAACTACAGAACTTGTGAATCATAGCCCATTATATAATGACTTAAAGTGTTGTCTTTCTTATCTATGGTAGAAGAAACTTATTTGTCCTTTTGCTAACTTTTTGTAGATGTAAGTACTTTTATAAATCATGTTGTCTTCACTCATGAGCTAAAAGAAAAAAGGTTATTGTTAAAAACTAGAAGGAGGTTCTTTTAGTTTTAGTTTTAATAGAGTGCTTGTTATGTCCGCCCACTTAAAATTAAAGATAGTATGTAAAAGGTGATTGACTTATGCATTAACACTACTAAATGTTGTACAATTGTTTTCCAACCTAATTTCTAATGTCTACATAAAGAAACATCTTTTAGATGGTATTTTGGAGTTTTTGTTTTAAGAAATTTGAAGTGGTACTCTAGACATTGAAAATAGAATATTATTCATGCTTTATGTTTTCGCTGATGCTGTTGATGAGTTTAATATCATTTCTATCATATGGGGATAAAGGAATTATATAGCCATGCTTCATGATGGAATATTTATAGATGTAACTCGGAGAATATTCTTGTAAATGCTTTCATAGAGCATACGGGCAAGCTTTTGTTTTGTTGAGTAAGCTATTTGACATTTATTTATTCAAGTGACACAATTTATGTAATTTCGTAATAGTTTGCTCATCACAAATTTCGTTTTATAGTATAAATAACATTACACCGAATAGAGATGTTAAAAAAGATAGGAACTTTGTTTTCATAAAGGAGATTAGCAAGATGTCGGATCATCCCAAGATGAAGGATAAATATGATGAAGTAAGTATTCTTTTGAGAAGACAAAGGAAAATGGAGTGAGATTGTTATAATCTTTTGTTACATTTCCTGATGATTTAAATTACTTTTCAATTCTTAGATATATATAAATTCATTGTACAGATTTTCTTCTTTGTGTATATCTCTTTTAAGATTATTTTGGGATATATTGGACAAGGTATGAACCAAATGAGAAACATGATGGTGATGCTTAGGCACGTTTTTTCCTTTCCAACAAATACTAGTTTTTTTAAATTTGAATGTGAGATGAAAGATGATCATATCTTTCTATTTGTAGGACCTACAAGTACTATCCGTGTTTATGTAGAAAAATTGTTTGAAGCTAATGATATTAGAGAATTTGTTAATCAATAGGTTAATATTGGCTAAGATTGACCATGAAATTCACATTAGAACATAGAATTATTTCTATGTCCTTGTTAAAGTTCCAGCTTGCAAAAAATTGTTAATAGTTAACTTTTGCTAACAGATTCCATTTTTATGTTCTTCAAAATTCATTGGTAAAACTTGCAAAAGAATATTATTGTACAGCTTAAATAAAGAACATGGAAAGACGCAACTTAGCCTTTTACAAACAATCCAAGATCCTGAAGAAACCTAAATAAAATCTCTAATTGACCCTAGGACTGAGAACAAAATGATTAAGTCTAACTACTGTTGAATATTGAATTAAGCTCTTCTGAATTTCTTCATTTACATTATATTTTTGATTATATAAGGCATGAAATACTAAAATAGTATAAAAATGAAAACTTCAAGGATTCAACTAAAAAATGAATGGATGGCCTTTGTAGAAAATCTGTTTTTCTTTTTCCCATCTTGGAGGTGCAAAAAGCTTAGAAAGTAATCATATAACTAAATAATATAAGAGAAATATGTAAAGTATTTACTTTGCATTATTTAAAGCCAAGTTATATGCTGCTAATATCTGACCTAATTTTATCTGCAAGCCATTCTTTTTGTCAAATTTAGCTGCTTACTTTAATTGAGCTTCATTTTTCTCTATAATGTCTACACTAGATGCGTAATTTTCTTAGCAACAATTGCATTCAAGAGGAGCTACAAAAGCTCAACATCTACATGTTTTTGTTTCGATTTTTCTTGGTATCTATTTTGAGTTTTTTTGTAACATAGTTGCGCTTCTCATGGTTTGTCATAAGCTATGAGAAGAGGATGCTGTTTTCTAGGGCCTTTTTGTACTCAGGAATGAAGCTTTTTGGTCCTATCCTCAAGTCTGAATTTTGGTTAATGTATACTTTGTTATTTGATTTATGTTGTTTGTATGTTCTTGATGATAATAATCAATTAAAGGTTGAATAAACTAAACTTGAAGTAAAAGACTCTACTAACTATAAGAAAAACAAATGAAGAAATAGTTGATTATTCAAAAATTTGTCGAAATGAAAATAACTAATTTATTGATGTTCACTGAAAATAAAGTTGAACTGTGCAGACAAAATATATATTGGAATATGGTGGATGCAGTGAAAATTTCCCTCCTATATTAAACAATATCATAATAAAATGTTCAAGTTGCAGTGCTAATAATAATATGATACCTGCTTTTGGATTATGCTTCTTCCCTAAAAAAATAGCGCAACTCGAATTTTTTCTTTTCACATTGTATAATGTAGGTGGGAAAATTTCATTGCGTCTACCGTAAACATCAACAAATCAGTTGAGTTTCATCCCCATGAAGTCAGACTAATTAACTATTCCTTCATTTGTTTTTCTTGTAATTAGTAGAGTCTTTTGTGCTTTAAGTTTATCTATTCGTTCTCTACGTGTCTAAAAATATCTCTTGAACACTTATGACCTCCGTATTCATGTTTAAATTGTTGATAAATCATAAATCCAATTCAATAATTAATTCAGATGTTGTGTTCACATTTGTTAGAGAAAAAGTTTATGCTGTTAAAACTTTCACCTTGTTGAGTTCTAAATGTTTTTGTGAATATTGGAGTTAAATCAGTGAGTATTTGAGCTCCAATATACTAAATTTTGCTGGCCCTTCTGAATAAATTCATTCAAATTCTACAATTTGCACAACAGAAACACAATATTATGGCCGAATAGCTTGTGTCCTTCACGATATCACTGCCATCTCTCTCTCTCTCAATTTATTTTGCATCTGTGACCCCTTGGCTAAGATTCAATGTGTTTTAATGCAGGCATCTATCATGTCTAAACATCCTACCATATCTGAGAGGCCAAGGTACATACTTGACAAATCTGTTACCCCAAACAACAGAATCCCCTCCATAGGCACAGACGCGCACACATTTTATAATGAGGTGTAGATAAGGGAAAAAAGAAAAATAGACCAATGAAAGAAAAACTGAAGAATGAAATTTTGGGCAGGAGATTAAGTGGCCATCTGAATTCTGATAGGGACTCAATATTGACATCACCACGTGAGGTATTGTCAATTACTTTGCTATTTTTGTTCCTTAAAAAGGAAACGAGAAAAAAAATAAAGACTCAGCTACTTTTGTTGTTTATATATTTAAAGTGCCAGTTTTCTATATCCATTTATCTGACTGTGCTTAGATCCTTCTCTGAAATACATTATAATTTTTCACCTATTAACTTCTGAAATTGGCCTTAGCCCTGCAACTCTGTCAAATGTGACAATCATATTGTCTTCACGGCAGAGAATATTTCTATTTTTACTTAGACATTCTTTGCGTTGTACAGGGGCTGTAAATAACCAAATCCATGCTGCTATACTACACACTTTCTGGCTTTTTGATCATGTAATCTTACTGATAATTCTGTCAAAACCATTTATTCAAAGTCCTCAGAAGACCATATATGCTAAGCCCTGAGCTGTATCTTCAGGCTGCAGAGCATATGTGATTGCTTTGTGCTTAACTTATAGGCATACTTTTATATATAGATTCAGCAGAAGACATTGTTCTCTCAATTTAATCTCATTCAGTTTTACTTTTTATGCTTTTTCTGTAGCATAACTTATGTTTATGGGATTTTGCAATCTCCTAGTTCTTTTACATTTTAATTTTGCTCAATATTTCATTTGTCTTTGTACCAGTTTGTACTCTGTTTCAGTAGATTATGCCACTGTTGATTAGAATTGGCATACCAGGTTTTGAAAGTCTGATTATTTTTGAAAAGATATTTCTTATTCTATATTTGAAAAAGACTTGCGTACTTTTCTTACGGGGGGATTTACCGGGGGCCAAGCAGGCCCATTCCCCCCCCAGGTTTGGTACAATTAAGATACTCTTATATATATATAGATAAATATTAAATTTTAGTAATAATTAATGTAAATAATTCATTTAAGCAAAGAAGTTTCACTTTTCATTCATGAACTTTTTAAAAACAAACTTTTATTATGATGGGTATCAAAATAAAAATTAATTATTTAGATTTATTGAATTAATTTACTTTTAATTAAAGATAAAAATTAAAATCAAGAGGAAATCTTTACCTATTTTATTTTTTTAAAATCAAAATAAATTTTTAGATCAATATTTACAATTGAATAATCAAATGAGGAATATTAAGTTTATTTGTTGGTACATTTTCATTTTGTTTGAGAAAATATTACATGAGTCTCGTCGCTTAAATCTTAAGAGGCTTGTAAAACAATTAAAAAATCTCATTTGGACTTTAATATGATTGAGATAAAGAGATAAATAAGAATGAATATTTAAAAAAATTTCTTTTTAGATTTTTCTTTATGTTACAATGTTACAAGTGGGATAACTTTTTCTGCTAATAATATTGTTAAGAACACGCTTCGGAATAAAATGGAAGGCAACTTTTTATCCGACTGTTTAGCTTCTTATATTGAAAAAAATATTATTAAAATTTTTGAGATTGGTTCAATCATTAATAAATTTTATGATACAAAAGAGCATTGCACTCAACTTTGATGAAAATGCATATTTTAAAATTACATATTATGAAAATTAAATATAAATTTTTATACTTCATAACTTTTACCCCTCACACTTTTATTTCTAAATCCATCCCTGCTTACATTTCTTAAACTAATTTGTCAGCCCAATTGATCAAATTTTGTATTCAGCAATGTAAAGCATTTATGCTTTTACACATTTCTTGAAGCATCTTCCAGTAACACACTTGGAACAAAATTTCTACTGGATGAAAATGAGAAGAAATCTAAGGGAAATTTTTAAATTAGGCGCACAATTGGGCAGAAGAAGGACAATCGTTCATTTTTTTAATTCAATATTATTAAGATAAAAGAAAAGGGTGGGAAAAAACAACGGAAGGAAACTTGTGTGCCATTACAAATGGTCGGATGGGACACTTTTATTCTGAATTTGTTAATTTAGAATGAATTAAGAGGGTGTTTGGTAAAGTTTATTTAAAATATTTTATAAAATCTTATATTTTATACGATGTTAGATTTTATTTTTAAAATAAATTATTGAAGTATTTGGATAAAATAAGATTTTAGAGCTTATAAGATGTTAGTAATGGCAATTTTGTAATTAAAATGATTAAAAATGAAAGAGCTTGTTAAAATCTTAAAAATAAATCAGGGTCTTCTTACTTTTTTTAAAAGAGCTTATAAGCTCACCCAAATACCCTCTAAATCCCCCATGTAAGCTCCAAACTCACAATTAATTAGCGAACAACCAACTACCTTGTACGACAAATAAATTATAATTATTATGTGATTAGCATGCCGTATAATCAATAACATAAGAATTACAAAGGATGACCAATTACAATAACAATTGCAACATGATAAATTGTTTGGTGTGTTTGGACAAGAAATTTTCAGGCAAAGAAAGAAAATTTAGAAAAAAAAGAAAAAAGAAAGAAAAGAATTTGTGGTGCTTGTGGTTGACCACTCATAAAATATAACATATCTATTTGGTCAAAAACTAAAATAAGTCAATGCCTAAATCATCACCTAAAAGGGAGTTATAGGCTTTATAGTTTTGCACGTATTCAATGAACAATCTTAATGTTCCTTCATACTTCAACTTCAGTATAAATTTGATGAATCTTTTTTTTTTGTGTGTGTGTGTGAAGTCAACGTACTTGGCTAGTAAGAGAAAGTAGCAAACCAGGAAATTAATTATTTCCGAGCTTTTCAGAATTTTTTTAAAAAATTTAATATTCTCCAACAATCAATCATTCGATTGACAAATTCTTCCCTGGATAAAGATTTCCCAGACGAGATTTTGACACATTTTTATTACATGTTTGAGAGCTATTGTTGAGATGGGGTGGGGGGTGGGTTGTATTTGCTCCCACTACACAATTAATTCTTTTTATCTCATAATTGAAAAGAAAGTAGTGGAAGGGCAAACGTGCAAAAGGCTTGCTTGAGTATGATCATAATTCAATTCATTATGAAATGTTAGGTTTGAAGAATAGTTACAGTTTATAGGTGCGCTCGTCAATATAATTTATCAAGGTATACAATTTTTTTTGGACGTAACTGGAAAAGTTCGACAATATTATCAAATGTTCTGTTTGAACAATGATTGCTGCTTGAAGGCGAGCGAGCCCATGACTACAATTCATCAAAATATACAATTCTTGTAGAGTAAGACTGTAAGAATTTGTTATCGTTATGAATGTTTGAATTATATTAATTAAAGACGAATTTGTCACCCCAATGGATTAGCATACAAATTACATTGAAAATAATTGAAATTCGAACTCGTAATTGCTTTGTGGAGTGTTGTGACTCAAATCAATTGAGTACACATCACAGGTCAATACCCATTGCATTGTGAAGACAAAGGAAATGGCTGATTGGAGGAATTTGGTGATGTCTTAAGGACGAGGTAACTGCACATGAGTCATGTCGCTCTGGTATGACCAAAACCTTAACGTAACCTTCAAAGCAAAGGTGGTTTCTTTGCTTGCCCATGTCAAAAAGAAGCAAGTGAACTCTCAAGATATTAATGGAGTAACACATTAATCCAACATTCTTAATATATATATATATATAAAGAAAAAAGAAACATTAATCAAGACCAATTATCAGCCTTCTTCCAATCCCACAATCATGTGCCATGATTCTCATCTCTCGCCTTTGAATCAGGAAATCAGTTCATTTTCCTTATATATATGTTCCTCATTTGTAAGAACATATTTTTCCACAAAGTTGTATAAATCCTTCATTTGATAAAAGTCCCCAATCTAGTGAAGAATCCGATACTGTTAGTACATAATGGAGAACCATTATTCTGTGCTTCAAGGGGATGGATTTTGCATCAGTAGAATTCTTTCCAGGGAGTCTTCTGTAGGCCAATCTTCACGTACCTTCTACCGTCCGGCCGAAGGGGTTCCCTTCAAATGGGAAACGCAGCCGGGGACGCCCAAGAATCCACAAGAAGAAGATGCCATTCCACCAGTTTGCCCTTCTCCATTGATGCAGAGTTTGGGGCTCCCTCTGCCTAATCTTGATCTTGATGACCCTAAAGAATCGGCCTTAAAAACGTCGAAGATTTGGAGTTTGAGGAAAATAATGAAGAAAAACATCAAGTGTGATGTAAGGAAGAAGGTGGAGATGCTAGTTAGAAGAAGTAAACACCAAGAGAGGTCCAGTTTTGGACATCATTCTAATGGAGGACAGTTTGTGGGCTTTAAGGATTCAAACTTTTCTTCAAATTCTTCTTCTTCTTCTTCTTCTTCTTCTTCATCATCATCATCATCGTCTTTGTCTTCATCAAACAGCCGTGATCTAGATGCTTCTAGAAATGATGGCCCTTTCTGTTGCGGCCCATGGAACATTCCTGCCGTACTGATTCGTGTTGCAAAACGGGATTAGTTTTTTTGTGTACGTTTTATGTGCAAGATTTTCACTTTTTGATGATTTTCCTTTTTCAATGTAAATTCTGATAAAAAAGACGTATTTTCAGTAATATATTAAAATAAATCCTGGAGAAATTGATATCCATTAAACAAACTCTTGGACATATAAATTATGAAATGTGTCCTTATCTTAACTGGAGATCTTGAGCAATATGCAATCTAACTCTTGGACAGATTGAGGTTTATGTCTGTTTTATTTTATCTATTTTCTTTTATATTTTTCATTCTGAGGCAGAATGGAGGGAACACAAAGAGGATTCTTGGTGGTAGTTTGATGGCAGTTTTGTGGGCATATTTAACGGATTGAGTTTGAATTAGATCAATGATGATTTGAATTCAAATTTGATTATATCAACTGACCTATGATAATCCGTAGAGCTTGTATCAGTGACGATTTGGAACTAGAAACAGTAAGTTCGCCGCACTTCCGATTTGCCTCCCAAGAACAGTGCTTTGCTGTGCACGCCTAATGCTCCATAAGCTTCTATGTAGAAAGTGCAGCACATCACCTCCTCGGGCTTTCCATTGGAACAACTCGTTCCCCATTTCTTGCTAAAATGACGCAAAATCAACCATCGCATTATGTAAAATTTCAAATTAAAATATTTGATTGGAATAAAATTATAAAATAGAAGAAAATATTTATTATCTATGGAATAAAATTCCTAAAAGAAAACATAAATTAGTGAATTATAAACTATATTGCTACATACATTGTATTTTATTTTCAAGTATATTTAATTTCATATTTGATTTATTGACACAACCCCCATGCTCTTGTATTGTTGTTGGGTCTGTCAAATACATAAGGGCCTGGCCCATTTGTTAACCCATTTAAATTCACTTGGACTTGCGGAATCCACTTTGCACTTGGTGAAATGATATGGGCCGCTAGATTTGGGTCGAATCTTCTTGGCCGGAGCCGGCAATCTGATCTATGATTTGATATTGATTCGGATTTGAATTCGAAAATCGAATGTGTGATTGGGAAAGATTGTGATTGGATGAAATGTTATTTCCAAAATATTGATTCTATGAAAAAAAATTAAAAAAAAGTAAGTTGTGAAAAATAAAAAATGAAATTAAAATATTGTTTGGATAAATACTATTTTTCTTTAAAAAAAAAAAATAATGATATGTAATATAACATTTTATTTGTGAGATTATGTTAAAGAATGAACCTTAGGCCCAATTCACCCCAAGTCCCAAGAGTTAGCTCAAGAGATGAGGATTGTCCAAAATCAGATATCACAATTTATTTATTTCACCAATATGGGACACTAATACATCCTATGCATGCCCAAAAATGAACATTTGGAGTATAGAATGATATGAAATGGGTGGTCCAACAACAACAGTAACCCAACATCGGAAATGGTGGTTCCGATACCACGTTAAGGAATAGACCTTAGGTCTAACTTAATTCCAAAAGTTAGCTCAAAATGTGAAGATTGCTTAAGACCATATATAGAAATCACAATTTATTTATTTCACCGATGTGAAACGCTAACACACTCGCGTACGTCCATAAATAAACATTTAAAGTGTAGAATTATATGAAATTGGTGGTCCAACAATATTAAATAATCCAACATCAGTGAGTTAGGCCCATTAGATAACATATCATTAAATAATAGCATTTCGAAAATGCGCTTTCAATGCGAGCTCCTTCATATTAAGGAGCTTAATGTTATTTTATTTGTGTCCACAATCTTTATATAAATTGTAATAGCAGGCATTGATGAGATATAACAACAGCTTGATCTTGTTATATCCCAATCACTCCATAACATTATGCAACAATTTCAAAGTATACCCATATATATGAAGATGACAATAATCATGAGCTTGGGTGGGACTCTCAATCTATGAATAATATATGCTCGGTTGAAATTCTTAATAACAGGCTTGTTAGAAATTAAACAAAAAATAACAAGAAGAAAATTTCAATGATATTAGCAATAGCTTGCAGACAAGATGAAATTGTCTATTAATTAAATGCCGTTGCACTTAAAATCTAATTAGGAAATCTCTCAGTGAATTTAATTTGGAGCCAAAACTACTCCTATAACTATATCACCCGTTATGCATCGATAAAATTTTACATTAATATCTCAGCATAAGATAAACTTCAATTGACAAAGCCAGATGTGCCAAATGTTTGTAATGCTAAATGCCAAACCTTTTTAAAGCCAAATACATCAAACTCTTTAATAACGCACATGGCTATTAAATCTGGAAAATTATAAAAGCACTATGCGTAGATATGAATACCAAAAAAGGCCAAATGCATCAGTTTACATTATCAATACTAGTAATTAGTGCATATTCGATGCATGTGCATTTAATAAAAATAAAAATTAACGTTATTTAAATAATTTGAAAATAATTGCTACAATAGAGAAAAGAATCAATCAATTAATACCAGTGCTAAACTCATTCATACATCTTTTAAAAAATAACACTAATAAAAATAAAAAAAATAGTTTAAATGAGAGAAATTATACCTACAGGAAGAAGTTGAGAAAATTAGAAATATGTATAACCTTTATAAAATTATTATGTAGTAGTATTGAGGAGGGAGAGAGGGAGAGTGGTAGTTATTTTATATAAATATAGAAATTTAAAAAAATAAAATTATTAGAAAAAAAAAAAACTTGAAAACATACCAAAAATGGCATAGGCTCTATATTAATAGTATAAATTAACATCCAAAAATCACGAAGGACATATATGTCGACCTACTTGGCTATCTACGAAAGTCAAATGTGCCCATCAATGAGAATATGCGCAAAATTCAATAAACGCTTTTATAGCTTAGTTGCATCTCACCGAGCTACAAGACTTTGGAGGGACCGAACATCATTCCTCAACCTAGGTCTGTTAATGGGTAGAGTAATATTTTATTTAGATTCAAAAAATCATACACATATTCATATTCATACTCATACTTATTAAAAAAAATTGTAATGGGTATGGATAGGATCCATACCCAAAGATTACCCATGTATCTATACTTAAAAATTACCTATTATATTATACTTAAATTTAACATATTAACCCAAAAATTATTTATGCTGAAATTAAATCTAGATTAATGATAAACATTTTATAAATAAAATTTTAATTAAAACTATTTACATATAATTTTAATTATACTAAAAGTAAAAATAAACTAAATTATTAAATAAATTAAATATAAATTTTTTTTTTTTTGTAGTTCATTTATTACCGGACTTCGACTAGATAGATAAAATTTAATTTCGGTAATTGCAAGTCAAATTATAAGATAATCAAATACAACTCTAGTACCTAAATCTTCTATATGTAAAATTTTTTATTTGTAATTTTAATCATACTGAAAATAAAAATGAACTAAATTAACTTAAATATAGAAATATATATTGCATCGCGTGTAAAATAATATTTTTAGTATATAATGAAAGAATTAGTTTACACATTAAAAATATAAATTTAATAAACTAGACTCAATGGGTCTTAGGTTAGATAAGGTAGGGTAGGATTATGATCTTATTGTTTTGGGTATTTTAAAGTATGAATTTGAATACGGTGATACCCTATCGATAGACAGGCCTACCTCAACGTGATATTCCATTAAGGAATGCATCTCATCAAAGAATGTACCTGATGCCTATCACAACTGCATGCAAATTGGAGAAATATACAAATAATAATTCAAAGTCTAGATGGATATAAATATGTGTTAATTTAAAAAATTAAAAACTATAAAAAAACAAAACGGGAAAACAATATAAAGATGTGTTATAAAAAATATTAAATATTAGTAGGAAACGAACTTTAGATTGAAAAGGAAAAAAGAAAAATCATTATATTAAGCTAACTAATGGGAAAAGAAGTTCTATAATTAAATAAAATTAAATGAAAATATAGAATGGTAACACAAATAATATAGAAAAAAATATAAATGAATAGTTATAGAATAACAAAACTTAGATATCAAACAAATTAAAAAAAATTCTGTTAATCTTGTAGTGAATTAAATTTATAAGATAAAATTTTGTGATAAGAGTATTTAATATGATGCTTGTAAAATATCCTTTAAATTCTAAACTTATATAATAAGATAACATATTATTATGGATATCTTGGAATTATCTCATGAGTTATGATATAAAATTTACGTTGTAATTTGGATAAACACAATATGATATTTTAGTTATGACAAGTAAGTTGGTTGTATTTAAAAAATTAAAAATAAATAAACAACCAATGAGAACTTTTTAATTTATTAAAAAGTTTAAAATTCTCATAATTCAACATTTGACCAAAATTACATAATTAGATAAACACAAAATTGTACTATATATAACAGTATAATATATTTATTAAATCTCACGATTCTTTTATATAGGTATATGAAGTTGAAAATTTTAACTACTTGAGAATCTTTTTATATTATTCTGTCAATATACGTAATCTTGATAATATCAAATCTTTTATTCGATAAGATTTTAGATCGCGCCATGTGCCACAACTTGATTGGTTGTTGTTTTATTAGATTGTGATATGCAAGTTCATTGGTTAGAATACCTCAATTAAAATTAGAAGATTTTACTAGTTGTCAATAATTTATCTAGCAGTTAATCAAGAAAATAGATTATATATCAATTTGAGTTAAGTTGTTACTTATCTAAATAAATTTTAAATTTTCTTATATAAACATGAGTAATTAACAATCAATGAAATTTTTTTTAATTTAATTTAAAAAACTCAAAATCTGATATCTCAGATTTAACAATCAATTACAAACCCCACGCCATTATGCTATATATAATAACTAGCATGTGGTTGGTGTGATGCACAAAAGATAATTTTAATATTAATATTGTTATTATAATTGGTTAAATTGTCTATTCCTAAAAACTCATAAATTAAATATGTCAAAAGATAATATCTTCAAGTAATAAAAGAAAAAGAACAAACCTCGTAATTTTGATACAAATTAATCATAAATATTCAATATTTTTCTTGATTCTATTACATGTTAGTATTCTTTTTATTCTACACTAAATTACATTAGTATCCAGTGTCAGCTAATTTCATATAATAAACAAAATATAAAACTATACAATTAAATCTACAACAATAAAATCAATAAAAGAATGAATCTAAATGGCGAGATCTTTTTATTTACTCATATGAAAAAATTCGTATGAAGATACTTGGTGATTCTCTTCTTCAAGATATAGGAGAAGATTTATTTGAGACTTTAATGTATTTTCATTCTTTAAATTGTGTTAGGTATGTAAAGTAGAAGAATCTTAATATACATAAAGATCTTTAATATTATCTGATCATCAATATATAATATCAAATCTTCTATCAGATAAAGATTATGAAACATTATCAAAATTAAAAACAAGATACAATCATATTGATTGAAATAATAATCAGAACTAATGAAATTTTTTAATTAAATTAAGACACTTAAAATTCTAAGAACTTGATATTTGGCCAAAATTGCATAATTAAAATCAAATTTGCACAAATAAATAAGCACAAAATTGTACCATATATAATAGTATAGATAGATGTAGATATAGATATAGATAAATTATTCTACAGAATTATGGCGGGAATTATAAAGATACTTCAGTTCAAACTCTAGACTCCCAGGGCTCTTCAGCAACGGCAATATAAACCCTGACACTCCCACCCCCAAATTCCCTTGTAAAAATCCACCTCCAAGACCTTAATCCTACAACTTCCATATAAATCCTAAGGCAGCGATTACCTGTGGGGTAAATCCTCATTTTTTGCCCTCTAAAACACGAGACACACACGAGGCTGTGCTTGAATGTGGGTTTTAAAATTTTATTTTGAAGTCATTGAACAGTGCTGTCTGAGAGACAACCTCTCAAACGCACAGTGCCAAATCTGTCTCTCCCCTCTATCTCCTTTGTTTTCTTCCTTAGCTGTTTGGGAGATCTCCTCTGCATATTCTCACTCATTTGTCAAATCTCTCTCCTCTAATTTGTGAGAGGTGCCTCGCTTTTTCTCTCTGCTTTATCTTCACGTCTGGTTTCATTGTAGAGGAAATCCTCCTAAAAAGTTTTGTTGTGGCCAATGTTTGGTCTTGCTTGGCCAAATCTTCTGCCGAAATCGGGAAAGAGGATGACGACAACAAGCCTGAACCATGGTTCATCGAAACCCCGATAAATCGGCCGGAACGGAGCTTGAGGTTCCGGCGACGGTGGTGAATGGCCACGATTGAAGTCTCCCGCAACAATCAAGAAATTGACCGGAACACCGCAGCAATCCGACTTTTCAAATTGTCACGGCCTAAATTCTGTGGTGCTGCTCGATTTTGCCAGGCTTCAACGTTTCATTTGGGAGAGGTTGGGGCCAGGGTGTGGTGGTGGTGTTGCTGCAGGTGGGTTTTGGGATTCTCAAGCTTAGACTGGTAATTGGGAGGATTGGGAGTATTAGGAAGCTGGTAAAATTGGTTTGAATGGAGGAAATGAAGTAGAGCTGGGGCCGGCGACGGGAGGGTGGGGATGGCCTACGCCGTGCTGGCTTCTTGCCGATACTCATTTTTGGAGATGTTTTCTCCTCCTATTTCTTTTCTTTTTCTTTTTTCAATTTTATTTTACTTTGTCATTTTAAATGTATGATTTAATTTTTCTTCCTATTTCATTCATTTAAAATTGAATTTTATGTGGATTTTTCAATTTCTAAATATGAATATTTTAGTAATTAAATGAAAATAAGTATAGGCAATATAATTCTCTTAATATTATTTTTTCAATATGTATGTATAATTTATCTATATGACATTTGATTAAATGTAATAATCCATCTCTATTATATTCTATTATGTTTGTATAATTATATCTAAATTATTTAATAATACAATAATTCAATAATTTGCAAAAAATAACGTAGTATATTTTTTTATCCACTATTATATAATATATAATTTAGGAATACACTGAAAAGTTAAATATATGTATTTAAGTTTATAATAACACATTAACATATAAAATTAATAATGAATACCATAGTTAATTTTGGACAATACGACAATTTGTAATTTTATTTCAAAATAAAATAAAAAACATAATTTTCAAAAACAAATATGGATAATGAAAAAAAATAAAAAACACAAAATGTCAAGATTTTGTATGATACATAATATTTCGAAATAATCTCGAAATTACTAAAAAATACAAAAAATAAAATAAAATTCAGCCATACCCAATTAATTAAAATATTGTAGAAATAATGTTGGGGAAAAAAAAATCATTTTTCCCCATACCGACTTGAAATTTGCCAAGATCCATGGTATATCGTTTAAAAGCATTATGTTATATTCAATTTATAAATTAATTTAATTTTTTTCAAAAATATTATAAATTCAAAACAAATCCACAAACCAAAAACTCATAAAATAATCTCATTCTTTTAAATATATCTCACAAACAATTTTACAACCATTCACAACCTCACATCACATCAAACCATCAAATCACTATAATCATTACACTTTATCTCACAACCATTCACAACCTCATTTCTCATTTCTCATATTTCTCAAACATCAAAACAACCCCAAAATCTCATGAACATGAAAAATGAGACATGGCCTCATAAGCAATCGCAACCTAACCCTCCCAGTTCACCCCCAAATTTCCTTGCAAATCCAACCCCCCAAACCCCTCGTTTCTCTCTCGCACAGAGGAAAAAGAAAAAAAGCAGTCATTTGAGTGAATGCAAATTTCGATTGCTCGGCCACGGGGTTCTCCCTGCAGGCCATGGATTCCAGCCACATCGCGCTGGTGGCGCTGCTTCTCAGACCGGAGGGCTTTGAGCACTACCGCTGCGACCGAAACATCTCCATGGGGTTGAACCTCAATAGCATGGCCAAGACACTGAAGTATGACAGCGATGATGACATTGTCACCATCAAGGCCGATGATGGCAGCGACACCGTCACCTTCACGTTCGAGAGTCCCAGTATGTTCGTTTCTTTAGCCTTTTCTTTCGATTTATTTTATATTTATTTATTTATTTATTCAGTTGAGTTTTGTAATATGCATGTGGTTCTGCTGTTTTCTAGGAATTTACTGTTTTTTCTGCCCTCTGTTATTTCCACGTTTGCTGTGAATTTACTGTTAGGTTATATTTGAGGAGTAGTAGAGACGGCTTTCAGCCTTTTCTATTATTCCGTCTGAAGGAGAGATTTAAACTGGCTTTTAAGTATCTAATACATTTGATATCAAATCTTAAGAGTCTTAAGTGTTAAGAGACCTCTTGATATAACTTGTTTCATATATGAAGTTTGGTTTAACTCTTTTATTTTGTTAATTTTTAAATTCATGTTTGAAAATCATGTTCTAGCCCATGAACTGTTTGGTTTATTTATTACAGTTCAGGATAGGATTGCAGAATTTAGGATGCAGCTCATGAATATTGACAGTGAACATCTTGGAATCCCAGAAGCTGAATACCATGCTATAGTTAGGATGTCATCTACAAGGTTTGCAGGATTTTGTAAAACTCTTAGTAGTATTGATGACACAGGTGATGTTACTCTAATTTTTAAATGTAGTCTATGCATTAATTACATAAGATTTTTGTTTGGTACAATTGTGTTGAGATTGATCTTTGGTGTGATTGGTGGTTGCAGTTGAGATCTCTGTTACAAATGAAGGTGTAAGATTCTCAACAAGAGGTGATAGTAGCACCACAAATCTTGTGTGCAGGCAAAATACCTCTATTGACAAGGTTCAGCTCCTTTTGCCTTAATCAAGCATATTATGTCAATTCTCATGAACTTAACATCCTGTAGCCAGGCCCCTACTGTTATTCTCCCTTTTCTTGGTTATCCACTTCCATCCCTCATGCACAAAAGTGGCATTCCCTTGTGGTGGATGAGTTATATTTGTGTTTGCTTTGTAATATGCAGCCAAAAGATGCAACTGTTATAGAGTTGAGTGAGCCGGTGCCGTTGACCTTTGCTCTTTGGCTTCCTTTACTAAGGCAACTCCATTGTCAAACGCGGTCACCCTCAGCTTGTCTTCTGACCGCCCTCTGGTGATTGAGTACAAGGTTGCCGAGATGGGCTATCTAAGGTTCTACTTGGCGCCCAAGATAGAGGATGATGATGAAGAGATGAAGTCTTGAGTTGATTGCTTTAGAACTTTCATCTAGCCAATAGTTAACAGAACAAGCCATGGGTCGTTTATCTTAAATGTAAATACCATCTCAATCCAATCATACACAAATTGTATAGATCTTAATTGAACTTTTAGAATAGACTAGTTTTATAAAAATTTAGAGAAAATTTAAGTTATTTTTACATATCAAATAATGTCTAAAAATTTAAACAAATCTATGTTTTTAATTTTTTAATATTATAACATTAAAAAAAGAGTTTTTGAATAAATTTTATTTCTAACAAATACAAAAGTGTATGTTATATATATGGTAGAGTGTCAAAAGAAATCATTAAAGACTATTTTTTCAGCCTAAATTAATTAACTTTTTCATTCAATCCTTATAATTTTATCGATTGTATTCTAGTAAATAAAGTATAAGGACTAATTGAATTAGGGATAATGGAAGGTTCTGCTTTTCTGTTAAAAGTTTGATAAATATGATGAACTTAAAAAAATATATCTTTATAATTATAAAAGATAGAGAACATAATTGATAATTTGATGGCCTCAAATACAAAAAATGTGTAATTTTATCCTTTCTACAAAGTTCTCCATTAAGAAACAATTTGAATAGTTGAAAAGTGATCACAAATACGATACCATGAATATTTGTGGAGTGGTTGGTTATGTTTCCGTATAAAAATTTTGTTTTGGGAAAATATAACCAAACATACACTCATTTTTATTTCCAAAACACTAAAATTGATTTTTCCAAAATATCCTCTCTTATTATTATTCTTACAATAAAAAACTTCCTTATTTTTTAATATATACATACATATATGTCATATATATTTTATTATTATTCTGACAATAAAAAAATTACTCAATTTTATTTTTACCCTAAGAACCCAATTAAAAGGCATTGATTTGACTTTTAATATAAAAAATATCTCCTCCCAAAATATAAATAAATATATCAAAACTTGCCAAAACAAATTTTTAACTATTTCTCAAAACATAATCAAAAATTCATTATATTTTCCAACACAATTTTCACATTCTTCGTTCTCATTTTCAATATTTATTCTTCCAAAATGCATTAAAATCACACAAACAAACATAACCAAACATTGCCTTAATCGTGAAACAAATCGTGAGAATATGTTAAATGCTCTAACGCGCTTGCAAAATGCATGTGGACCGTTCTTTTTCCGATCCATCACCCTTAATATTGGGTTGAAAGGCCCACTTCGTTGAGACTTCCCTTAATATTATTCAGTGCATCATGCCAATTCAAGACAATGGGTATCATCCTCCAATTATATTAAGTGCAATGGCTGATGTATTCTAGGTGGGATTCTTAAATGAATCTTACCTTAATGATTTAGTGGCTTTCACTTTCACTAAAGAAAAATGTAATATTAATGATAAATAATAAATGATAATGTGAAAATTGTCATTGAGTTTATATATTAATACTATGTTTGGATCAGGAAAAAGAGAAGAAAAATAAAAAGATGCAAATACTAAGACACAGAGTTACATTATTTGAAGCACACAAAAAAAAAAAAATTCTTCGCATTTTCTACATTAAAATCCAAGATCCAAACATAGGGTAAGCGACAATGATTTTTTTAATATTACTAGTGATACTTTTTAAGTGGCGATAATTTTTATTTAGTGATAAAATTTAATGTTTTATTGTCACTCTTGAACTTAATGACACATTTATAATAATAACTTAGTAATAATAAAAGTTGTCATTATGATTTGTGACAACAATTTTATTGTCGTTATCACTCTATATGTGCCATTAGTTATCAACACTAACAACTTAAACACAATTTTTTGTTACTATTACACTTATTAAAATTGTTATTGTGCTAAAATAAATTCTTTTGTCATTTCACATATAATTAGAGACTATTTTTTTATATTGTCACTAATTTCTATTTTTCTTATATTTATTGTTAAATTATGTGAAAATTTGTCAGGCAAACAAAATATCAAGTCGATCATGTGTTAGTTAAAAATGCTACTCTAATACCATATAAAAAGTCTATTCAATGGCATATGGCACAATGTCATAAGTTTTACATATAAAATGTGAAGTCAGGATTTGAAGTTCGAACCTTAACGAATTTGTTATGTCCATGTATATAAATAAATAAAAAATACTTAGATAAAAGGCCTAATCTCCTATGTATTTACACCACATCCTATGTTTTGAGGTTTGACTAATAAATAAACTTTTCATCATTTTATATATATATATTTTTTTTGGAAAACAAAGGCTATTTGGAAATTTTATGTCGCACCCATCCTATTATTTGGTTGCCATATTCAGTAATTTTTGGACTAAATTACGAAGCCAAATGAAAGTAATATACCATATGCTGACTAACTAGTTTTGTACTGTTCAGATGAAGGATAAATAATCACAACTCAATTAAATCAAACATAGACAAAAAAGTTTAATTTGGAAAGATTTCAAATTTCTGTAAAAATAACTATATTTCAAATATGTGGCATTCTACCTATATTTATTTTGATAAATAATAAATTTTCCGTGATTTTGTCATATTCAACCAACTTAAATTCAGAGCCAAAAAAAAAAAAAAAAAAATCATGTGTAAAGAATTTGGCTGCTCTCCAATTACATCTAATATATACTTAGATGGCTGCCATGTCATAAATAAAGTAATCTAACGGTAAATATAAATTTTCATTAACTATAATTTTAACTCAAGTTAAAAAGTAATATGAATTTTTTTTAATTAAGAAAACTCAATATTCACTCTTCAAATTATTCTTATTTTCCTATCACTCCAACCGAAAGGGTATAATTAGAAAGAAGGTGTTATAAAGAATGTAGAGTTAACCACACTTATCTTCCCTTTAAAATAACAAATTAAATTACCAATTCAGTCCCTTCATCTTCCACAATTACTACAAAAACATTTACCAACCTCCCCCCTTTGTTATGATTTTGGTAGAGAGAGGGGAGATGAGGAAATTGATGTGGTAAGGTAGGCCTGTAAATGGGTAGGGTATTATCCTATTCAGACCCAAAATGTCATACCCATACCTATACCCATAAATTACCCATGTACCCATACCCATACATTACCCATTACTTTATATTTAAATTTAATTTATGAACATAAAAATTGTTTATACCGAAATCAAATTTACATTAATGATAAACTTTTTATGTATAAAAATTATAAATATGTGAATGAGCTAAATAAATTTTTTTATTAAAAATTAAACTAAATTAATAAAATTAATAAATTGAGATTGCAATTTTATTTTTTTTTAAAATGAAATAGCATAGCAACAGTTGAACACTTTTTATTAATAAAATTAATAATGGAATAAATATTTTTATAAAAACAGTTAATAAAATTAATTTTGCTAATGAATAAAGTTTATTAATATAGAAATTAACTGCTTTTATAAAATTAAATATAGAAAAAGTTTTTGCTCTTAAACTGTTTTTATTAACTATTTTTTTAATAAACTGTATATAAACCGTATTTTTTTAATAAACTGTTTTTATTCACTATTTTTTTAATAAACTGTATGTTTTTTTAATAAATTATTTTTATTAACTGTTTTTTTTAATAAACTGTTTTTATTAACTTTTTTTTAATAAACTGTTTTTATGAACTGTTTTAATTAACTACTTTTAAACTGTATTTTTTTTAATTAGCAAAAAGTTTAACTGCTAATAATATTAATAAAGTTTAACTATTATATTAATAAAATAGTTAATTTAATTAGCAAAAAGTTTAAAATTAATTAATTTAAATTTAATGATTAAATTAAATATAGAAAAAAAATTATTTTTTGTTATCATATGCAAAATAATATTTTTAGTATATATTAAGAAAATTAGTGTATACATTAAAAACATAAGTATAATAAACTAGACCCAATGGGTCTTGGGTTAGTTAGGGTAGGGTAAGATTATGGTCTCATTCTTTTGGGTATTTTAGAGTAGGGTAAAAATTGGGTATTTTAGGGTATGGATATGGGTAGGGTGATACCCTACCCATTTACAGGCCTATGGTAAGGGAAAAAGGAAGCCGATTTAAGAATCAACGGGATTGCACCCCTGCAATTAGCTAGCTCCAAAGGAAAAAAATGGATTAATTAATTATATTCCAAAAATTCAACTTCAAAATCTAATTTACATTTGAAATATTTTGAAATTTTTATATAATAAAATTTAATTATTGATCTATATATTACAAAGGTATCTTTCCAACTGTAAAAATATTACATGGACACCTTCTTTTATATAAAAAAATGATTTAATAATTTAATATTACACCAAAAAGATAATTAAGAAAAATAGTTGTTAAATGAAAGACGGTAAGGAGTGATTGAAAAATTGGGAGTAATTTGAGGAATGAATATTAAGTTTTCTTAATTAAATTTTTTTTAATACTTTTTAATTGAAATTAAAATTGTGGTTAATGAAAAATCATATTTATTATTAAATTAATTTATTTATGATACGACAATCATCTAAGCTGGATGTTACCAACCTGCCCAATAACCTTCCAACGCGTGGAGGCATCTAAAGGTGAGTGGAAGTCCCAACGTCTTATATTTTTCTGCCATGACGCTTAGGAAATTATATATAAATTGGAAACATGCACCTATAGTATTATACATCCTAGACCTCTACAAGCTAGTTGAGGAAGAATCGGAAAATCCAACAAATGCCCACTTCAGACAATTATTTCGAGTCCTATCCCCCACTCTTCCGCCCAGACCATAGGTCCGTTGACCATGGCCAAAAGTGTCTTAAATCAGAACTCGATTCATGTTCATATTCGGACACAGTTATTTCAGATTCCTCAGATGATTCAGATTCTCTTCCTGTGGTTGATTTCGAGGGCATGAGCCCTGAAAATTTGGGCCAAGTTTGCAGAGAGTGGGGCATGTTCAGGCTGGTGAACCATGGGGTTCCAGCGAGCCTGCTGAGCCAGCTTCATGGCTATGCCAATGAGATTTTCTCACTTGGGTTCGAGTCCAAACAGGCCTTGTTGACCAGCCCTGTGCTCTACTTCTGGGGCAGCCCAGCTCTCACCATGTCTGGAAATGCTCAACAAACTGGCGGCGCCCCTTGTTCGGACAACCTTAATTGGTTGGAGGGTTTGAATGTCCCTTTGACTAAGGTTTCCCAGGTTCAGTATCAAGATCCACTTCTTGAATCCTTCAGGTTAGCTGTTTTCTAATTTTCTTGTGTTATAGTTTTCAAATCGTTTCACATTTGTGGGGGTGTTTTTTTAAGAAATGATCTTTAATCTGATTCGAGTATTTATCCACTGTTTCGGATCCATCTATGATATAGAGTTAGGATTAGTACAGTTGAAATTGCTTTGACTCCACATCACTCCGCTGGGACAGCAGGGCCACTGTGTGTTTCACACTTATGTGTTGGTTTATGACAGGTGAGATAGAGATGTATTTCAAGAATTAACTAAAATTAAGATATTTAAAAAAAGAAAATAAAATTAGGGAGAAAAGAGAAAATTATTGGAGGGGCTGTTTGGTTTTATTTCTATTTCCAATTTTTATTTTCATCATTTTTAAAATTTGAAAAGTTAATTTGTGAAAATGAGTTATATTTGGACGAAATATTAGAAATATAATAATTATGTTGGTTTTAATAGGTTGTAAGTAGAGAAAGAGAAACAATGAAACAAAGAGAAAAGATATATAAATTATTGAGAAAAAATGTATTTTGAAAATAAAAATAATGTTAGGTAAATTTAAAAATTGATATTTTTATTTTTAAAATAATAGAACATGAAAAAAGTAAGTATGGAAATAAAACCAAATGGGCCCTTTAAAAGCTCCCTAGCTATTAATTCGTAGGTTAAGTTTGATAGGAATGATTAGAGAATCATTCAATTTTTAGTGAATAAGGGTAATTCGATAAATTAATTATTTTAAATTTATTTTATTTCATAATTAATATATTTTGTTGTTATCTTTTTACGATGTAGGATAAATTGATGGACAATATGGAGAAAATTAGAAATTGGTAAAAAGGATTATCAATAATTAATTAATCCCATTTAGAAATATTTGGATGAATATAGTTGACTTTAGTGCAATATTGTGTCAGCAACAGTGTGTGGCCAGCCAAAAACAAGAGGGGCCAATTTGCTGTAGTTGATTGATAGTTAGTTAAATCATGTTGATTCGCTTTTATTGAGTCATCAGCCATGAAAGATTGTTGGACTAAGCTGGCCACCACCCTTAGGCGTCAATATTTTAGCCACTGGTTGGGAAAATGGCCCACCCTCCAATCCCAAATCTTTTGTAGTTCTAAAGCTGGAATCCAAACACTCCTTGATATTTCCATTTCCACCTTTTTTTGGCCACAGGTTTGTCTGATATTTTGATGAGAATTGCGAAAAAAGTTTGAATAATTTTATAATATTATTTGAATATTAGCTATAGGGAACTATTGATATTTAGTTATCACTTTAAGCCATAGAGTGAGAGTGTGTGTGTGTGTATATATATATTTATGTATATATAGATTTCATGTCCACTTAAGTATGCATCCAAGAATTGTGATAATTAGATAAGAACAATGGTGGCATAAAGTCAAAAATGTGTCCAATGTACTTTGGCCAAACAGTATAAGTCTCACACATGAAGTATGAGGTTGAGAGTTCGAATCTAGCAGACACCGGACATGCGTGTGTATAAAAAAAATCTTGATTCTTTTGTGTGTATAATCTAAAAGTTCATTGTCCATTTGAGTATGTTATATCTAATTGAATGATACAACATGAATCATGTCTTGTACACATTTAAAATCTAACTGTGTGATACATACTTTTTATTCCACCTTGTGGTGGCCATGGTCCATAGCTTCTTCTTGATTTCAAGATTTAGACGAGAATTGAAAAATAAAAGCTTTGAATATAATTTAATTTATAAAATTGTTTAAGATACATCAGTAGGGAATTATTGATACCATACTATTACTTTAAACAAGGAATTATATTTTTCCTGAGAAATTCCATACGTGCTTAATTATATATTCAAAAAATTATGAACTAAAATGCGACGATGTCAAAAAATCAAATACTAATATTACATTATATAATATGATAATTCAAAATTCAGTTAAATACATTCCATCCAATCGAATGAGATTTGAGATGATAGGAACACTTCAAATCTGTCACTCTCTTACTTTAAAGTACTTTATGGTGCTTGAATATCTATGCATCTGTCGACCGGGAGGGAGGGCGCATTTTGTAGCAGACATGTCTGTCCTTTTCATTCTCGTGTTTTCAAAAAAGTGGTTTGATTTTTGGCACACTCTTTGTGGCTCTGTGCAAAGAAGGTCTTTGTTAGAAGAATATGGCGGCCACCAAACAAGGCTGGCAAAGGCAATGTTCAGCACCATGGCTGAGGACCTCAACTTCACTCCAACAAAATCTACCTCTTACTTAGCGCCGCCCACCGGATTTCTACGCGTCTACCGTTACCTCCTCTGCCCCATGGCGGAGAAAAGATGGGGCATTAACACCCACACGGACAGCTCAGTCCTTTCAATAATTCATCAAGATCAAGTTGGAGGCCTCCAAGTTTGGAAGAACAACAAATGGCTAGATGTGAAACCTATTCATGATACTCTAATCGTCAATGTTGGAGATATGATGCAGGTCATTAAAACGTATCCTTACGATCATATGCAATCTGGATTCTTTATTTCATTTCGTGAATATATGCTAAGTGTATTAAATATTTTTTTTAATAAAAATAATTAATTGAAAATCAGATACACTTGATTAAAATCTGCATGTACGATACCATTTAGAGTACTCACAAGACTAATGGTTGCATTTTTAGGCCATGAGCAACGATGTTTATGTAAGTGTGACGCATAGAGTGAAGGTCAATAAGGAGAACGAGAGAATATCGCTGGGGTATTTCGTCTTCCCGGCTGAAGATGCTGTGATTGAGAGCTCAAACTACAAGCCCTTTACCTATGCTGATTTTCAAGCAGAAAAGGAGCTGGACTTGAAGACTAGGGGGATCAAGATTGGTCTTCCAAGATTCAGGATCACTGAAAAACTTGGCTAAGTGGATATATGAAAGTTTTAGATATTCATAGATATGAGGAATTTCTTGAGAAATTTTGAAGTCATTCTAGTCATCTGCTTAAGAAATTTATGTTTGATCCATTGTAAAACCCAGTTGGGGAAATTAATTTCTAGCTAGAACAATGTAGTGTAGGTCTGTGTACTCAATGGGGGCAGCTCAAAATTCAGATGAAGTCCCCCACTACCACAGATTATGATAAAGATTCTGGCTAGCTTGGGCATACTTCAGACAAACGGACAACATAGTTTGTACCTTGTTTGGCAGAATGCACAATGTTCTCATTCAATATGTAAAATATCAATGTACCCTGACCCCTTTCCATCCACTCCTTTTCTGCCCGTTCATTTCCATTCATCTGCGTACTTCTGTTGCTATCAACTGACAACAGTTAGTACAATGAAAAGCAAAAGAACTGATCCATCTACTGTGCTTGAATTTGTTGTGATAATTGTCGTAGCTGGAAATAAGGGTTCAGCGGAAATTTTTTAAACGCCATGTTGAATTGAAGCTTGCCTACGAGCCTTTGATATACGTATGAACAACTACTAACACTCCTTACTCGTCTCATGAGATAGCTATGAGAGTTTCCACTAACATACGCACGCACTTTAAATCCTTAGAAAAAATTTAGTAATACATCGAGAGAAATGGAGAGAGAAAAGTAGTGAATATGAGGACTGTCACTTTTGTTGAGTGCTTTTGAAATTGAGAGTTCTTCCATTTAAATATAAATTATTTTGATTTACAATCATGAAAATCTAGCCTAAAAATCTGTTATTCCTAACTATAATGTTGCATTCTACTTATATACTTAGAGTTATTTACATATAATTACACAGATTTATACAACTACCACACTTCTCAAATGTATATGGAAAGCATTAATTCTAATGGGCTATAAATATAATGAGCTGTCTACTATATATATTACACTCAATCTCATCGAGTGTCTACCATATATATCACACTCAATCTCATTGAGTGTCATATATATTTCGCATGATTTCTTTCATATAGGGAATATAGCATGCAACTAAATGAGAAAAGAACAAGTGAGCAAAGTTATATTAAGTCGTCACCAAACTAACATAATTCTACAACTTAAAATTTAGTTATGTACCTCAAATTATGTGGTCGCACTAAATTATCCCTAATCCCTTAATAATAAGAAGAGCATGGTTGACTCTCCACTATATATATGTTCATTACTATGTTAAACTCTTTTGACTTAGTCGGCGGCCTAAGAGTCATAAAACAAGAGTGCTTTACTTAGTTTTTTCTCGACTGCTCATGCTAATTTGTTCGGTCTTAAAAGCTTTCCTAGTCATGCTCTAGATCAAATTAATTATTGGCATTGAAGACGTGCTTAATAGTATTATCAAACTTACATTTTATGACATGATCAAAAATCACAAAGACTACAAGAAACAATAAGAGCTCATGCAATAGTTATGAATATGACGATATTAAAATTTAGGGCATTGTCTACGGTGAGGTATTGTTGTTCTTTACTCATATAAAATATTTTTAAATTAAATGACACATGTTCTTTTATAATATATTAATGTTAATTTCGAAGCAAGTCATTGCTTTGTGTTTTAAAATTTTGATAAATTTAATGTTTGATAAACATTTCCAAAAAAATTAAAAAATAAAAATAAAAATATATTATATTGGACAATATAAATTTAATTATTTTTAATTACATACTCTATAATATTAAATAATAAACATATCTAAAATAATATAAATATCTTTAGCTGAATTTATTTATTAATTAAGATATAAAATTAGAAATGGTAAAATCTAAATCTATCATTCTAAAAATATAATTTTAACAATTTTGATTTGTATACTCAATAATATCAAATAAATGTATTTAAAATAATTTAGTTAAATTTGTTTTGTAAGTAAAACATTTTTTTCATAAAGAAAATTTTAAATTTATTATTTCAAATAATATAATTTTGAATACATATTTAATAATATTAATAACAAAGAATATTAACTTAATAAAATTTATTTATCAATTAAAAAATAAATTAAAAAATTAAAAATAAAAAAAGTATCTTCCTTCTTCCAAATCCCCTCGCCCCCACCAACACCAACCCCACACCCACAGAGTCAGTCAACCATGGAGGGGCTAGCCATGAATAGTTCAGCAACCCGGCGATGGCCGCTGGCTATGTTCGGCTGCCAAGCCATGGCGGTTGGATTGTGGTGTTTTGGGGTGGGGGGGGGGGGGGGTGTTGGTGAGGCCATGAGGGAGGGTAAGGGTTATATATGTATGTATGCATGCATGTTATATATATTTTTTATGTATTTATATATATGTAATATATAATATACATATATATATGTGCGTATTTATATATGTAAATATATAAGGGCTTATTCACTACCATTTTGGCCATTTTTTAGAAAAAAATTTGGGAGAATGAGTTTTTGGGAGAAAGCTTAAAAAAGTGTCAATTGTTTGTTTATATTTTGAGAAAATAGGAAAAATGGATTAAAAATGGGTTGTTTGTTTGTTAATATTTTGGTGAGGGAACAAATTTTATTGTGGATGTCAAATCAATTACTTTTTTATTGGGTTTGTTGGAAGAAATTATTTTTTTATGTAACTAGGGTAGTGTGTAGGGTCTTTTTGAGTATAATTTTTTTTTGTTTTAGGAAAATAATTGGAGAATGTGCATGTTTTTTATAATTATTTTGGGAGTTGGGAAATTTTTTCCTAAAATGCTAGTGAACAGAGCCTAAATATTTTGAATATATTTTTAATAAAGGGTATTTTGTCATTTACTATTTAATATTTATTAATTTTTTTAAATATTTTTAATGAGGTTAAAATGATTATTTTAGATTTTTGTTAAGCGTAGGGAGTAATTATAATTTTTTATAATATAAATATAGGTTCATGTTAGTAAATACATTGATACAAGATATTAAAATAATATAACTGATATGAGGTGGCCTAAATACTTAGGCCCAAACCAAGTTGGCCCAGTGGCACAGCATCAGGCCCAACCATGCTCCGGAGGCCCATATGCATAATCGACCTCAATCGACCACTCGTTTGACGGTGCCCAGCGAACAGAACAGCGCGAGGTCGAGATAGTGCAGTACTCTACCACTGTATTAAATGCGCTGACGGGCGGCACGCCTCCGCATTAATGGCGCATGCCATCCCCTCACCGCCTGACACAACAGGCTTCGCTACAGTGTACTATCATGTCCTTAAAACTTGGAAGGGCAATTATTTGGAAATATGCAAATAGGGGAAATGACTAGCCAGCCTCGGCCTAGGGGAATGGCCCCTAGGAGTACTAGAGGCATCTCAGACAATTTCCCGAAGGGAGAAGGATATAAATACCCTCACTCCAGCTTTTCTGAGGTACGCACTCATATACACTAAAAGCCCTTACTCCGCTGCTCGATTCTTGAGGTCGATTTCTATTGACTCGAGCGTCGGAGGGCCTAAGCCGATGGCTCCTCGGCTAGCCTAACGTTTACTGTGATTGTAGGATTCTTCCCTTCCAAGCAAGAGTATAGACCCTTCAGGTCGAGTCTTACCCCAGTTCAAAGTCAGTTCCCTATCCAACCGATCGAACCCTCATAAAAAACTAATTAAATTTTTGGTTGATTTGAGAATGTCAATGGAGAATAAATTCTGGCACTTTTTTTAAAATATCTTGTTAAAATGATTTTTTAAGTATATTAATGTATATCACATATAATTATTTGGCACAGATGTTGCAAATTTAATTATTTTTTTATTGAGTTAAAAATAAAATTGCATAAAAAGATATTGAAATATAATATGTATTGAAATTAAAAGAGAATATATAGTAGTAAAATAAATTAAAATAGGCTCATTCCACATTTTATATGTTTAATAAAAAAGTCATTGAAAAGAAAACTCAATTTAATTGCCACAAGATATATATGAAGCCATTTAATGAGTTGAAGGTTAAAATAAATAAAATTTTATTATTGGTAGTCATTATTTTAGTACAATGAACCCTCAACCTATAATTTAAATTTATTATAAATCGTCATATAGGTATTAGGTTACATGTATTCTATTATGTTGCTAATCATAATCAAAATGAAAGGATATGATTTCATATTTAAAATTCAATGGTTTAGTTTAAATACATTTATACATCTATCACATGAGGTATGTACAATCAAAATTATATTATCAAACTTATATTTTGTGACATGATCAAAAATCACAAAGACTACAAGAAACAATAAGAGCTCATGCAATAGTTATGAATACGACGATATTAAAATTTATTCATGCTGAATAAACTATTAGTATAAAGTTTGTTTATTTAGGCCCTAGAAGTGGTTATTTAATTTGATAACATGAAACTTTATTCTCTATTAGAGAAATTGAGGACTTAAGACAATTTATTTTACAAAATCTTGTGATAACTTAAAGTAACGATATAGGTTTCCTTTTTGATTGCATTGAAAAGTTTAAGATGTTTAAAATTACTAGCGATTATTCTTTAGTTTCATTTTCTTCCCAACATTGATGTTTTATGTGGCATGGATATCACATAATGAATTATTATGATAGTAATTTTGATAGAAATTTAAATGAAAAAAGACGAACGCGATGGGTATGCAGGGACCATGGTGCCCGCATCCCATCTTTACCAGTTCCTTTTCATTTTTTTTCTTGTTTATAATAATAATAATAATAATAATAAATCTTTTACATATAATAATAATAATAATAATAATTATTATTATTATTATTATTTCGCCAACAAAAATCTTGTTCAAATAAAGCTATCCTAACTTCAATTGTACAATAAATCTTTTACGTAATTAGTAATATGTCTCTTTGATTTGTTCTTAATGAACAATTCGCATGTTTTTGATATATATATATATACACACACATTAGAAGATATATATCTATACTATTATATATAGCACAACATTGTGGGACCAATAATTATACAATTTTGATTGCAATTTTGGCCAAGTGGCAAATTTTTAGAATTTTGAGTTTTTTAATTAAATTTAAAATTTTTATTAATTATTGATTATTATCCTAACCGATATGATCGTATCTTATCTTTGATTTTCTTTCAACAAATAAATTTAAAATTCAAAAGGTGTTTTATGAACACCAAACTAAGGACTCCTACAAAAAAATTATTCTATAAATTTTATCTCATTAAACAAATCATAACTTATTATCTCTACTTCCACTCTTCCCCTTCTTCTTCTTCTCCTTTGTCTTCAAGATAACTCTTTCATTCTAAATTTTCAAGTGAACTTTCATTACATTTTATCAGCATTAATATATATTTTTCATCTTTATATTGATTCATTTTCAATATACGCATGAGAAACATAACATCATGTATAAATGTATCTGTTGCCGAATTATCATTTAAATCTTTATTTTTCTTTCTTTCTTTTTTTTTTTCTTTCTTTTTTTTGTGTATGTGTGTGTGTGTGATGAATAAATATTTTGCTGATAATAAAAGATATTACAGCAAAATTGTAAGTAGATGATCTATATCTAACAATGATAAACCTAGAAGATTAGAAAGTATTTTTCTTTTCAATTACTTGCAAACCACATTACTTATTTTTTCCCTTTATTTTCACATCCGCTTTTGTCATTTGGGGTTTTGAACATTTACCAGCATGTGTAAGGTATTTCTTTAAGTTGCAAGTTTTGCTCTTTTTCTTTTTTTCTTCCTTTCTTTTGTCAATTGTAATAATTTGGTTTAGTTTGTAATTTATTATAATTCCTTTTTGTTAGGTTAATATTTTTATTCAATATTCTCTAAGTTCATATGTATTTTTCTTTTCTCTATTTTGGACCATAAATATCATGTTTGAAAGGTATCTTTTAATTCTAATTTTGTTGTGGTTTTTATTCATATTTTTTTTATCAAATTAATTCAATTTTTTCAAGTTACCTTCGTGTAAATAATGTATGTATAATATATATGCACCAATTTTTCACTTTTCATATTTACTTGGTTTTAATGACTACTTTTTAATTTGTTTTTTCATTGTCATTAATTAATTTAGTTTTATTTAGTCATCAAATCTTTTTATTTGATTTATTAAATAGCCCAAGTTTCTTTATAAATATCCCATTTTGATGTGTTACATAATTTTTGTAGTTTTATTCCTATTTGTAATGTTTTTTATGCAACAAGAATTTCTTAGACAATATTTTATATATTTCTGAACTGCTTCTTGATTTAATATAGAATATTCAAACTAATAAAGAATCTTAATATTTTGCACCAAAATAATTTTATTACTAAAAGATATTTTGAAATAGTTTAGATTTGTATTTTTTATGTGGAACCACTCGACCAAATGAATTAGATCACGACTTGAAATCAAAGTCGTTGATCCTCTACAAGATAAAGTTTGAAGTGGATAAGATGTTAATATATATATATATATATATATATATTCCCTCATGTGTTATGTATATTGCTCTCTTCACATTAATAATTTTATTTAAAGTACTATAGCATCTTTATTTTAATAAATACTATTAAATATTACTACTTAACTACTTAAAATGATATTTTCTTTTAAAAATGATAATATTTTTTTATAGAATATGAAAAATTGTAATAACTTATATGTAAAATTACAAAAAATTAGTTGCATATTTATATTTTTTTAATTTATTAGTTAAGTGAATATACCGTGCATAACACGGGGTTTATGCTAGTATATATATATATATATATATTAAGGCACATCTCATTTAGAGGGTGTTTGGCTAAATTTATTTACAAGATCGTATAAGATATTTTTAGAGCTTATAAATGTCAGTTCTTTTTTTTAAAACTAAGTTCTTAAAGACTTAAAGTATTTGGATAAAATAAGATCTTGGAGTTCATAAAATATTGGTAATGTCAATTTTGTAATTTATCTGATCAAAATTAAGTTAATTTGTTAAAATTTTTAAAATAAATTAGGAACTCCTTACTTTTTTAAAAATAACTTTTAATCTCCTAACATTTTATCTTAGAAACTTATAAACTATTTTTTAGAAAAAACTACTAAATTTTTTTTTGTCATCTTATAATCTCTCAAATATCTTATAAGATATTTTAAGGAGTTTAGAAGCTCACCCAAATGTCTTCTTAATCAGACTATTTAGAAGTTCGTTAACCAATTGCCTATTCATAATATCGCATGTGTTATAGATATGGAAAAATTGCATTTCTTTTTGTTATGTAACTTCATTCATTTTAAATTTTTTATTTTGTAATTTGTTGAATTTTAAATGTAATTCTTTACCTTCATATTTAATTTAATTTTATTGAAAATTTTATAATTCGGCTAAAATGTCTGACATGCCACATCTAATTAATTTGATGGTGTGTCCATAGTTTCCCACGTGTCACACTATCAATTTCAATTAACTTATAAATTTGTGATGAAATCGGATTAAATAGAATAATATTATAAAATATATAAAATAATATTTAAATTTGATAAATTAAAGAAGAAAATCTCAAAGTAGATAAAGTCATATGGCGGAAAAAATGTAATTTTACTTTTTTGAATATCGTAACTATTCTCTAGGGGGGGGGGGGGGGGGGGTGGGGAAGAAGCGAAAAATCAAAACAAAAGTGAGAAAGGGCGTGCGGGAGGGACGAATGAAAATGGCGGCAAAATGGTCGAAAAGGGCGCCAAACCCTCTAATTTCACCAATTAATCCCTCGATTCCTAAAATCCTACGCATTTTCCCACAGAGGCACGCACAAGCACCAGTGCCAAGAGCATGATGTTCCAGAGCAGCCAATATGACTCGACGGTCATCTTCTCCGGCGGCGGCTTTGTCTCTTCTCAATCCGCTGATCCGTCGCCCACCTCCGCCAAGGTAATCCAACATAAAATGGAATCATTCGTTATAATTTGATTTAGGAAATATCAGTTAACATTTCTTTCTGACTGTTTTTTGACTTATTGAGAATAGAGTCGGGATAACCAACCGATGTATCCAGCGACCGTGAAGCAAATAATCGAAGCGAGTCCGTCGACCGAAGACAAGTCAACTTTCCTCATTGACGGCGTTGATGTGAACAATGTTCGTTTCCTCAATTATTTCAAGATTAGTCTAATTTCTGTTTCTCTCTTCAGTTTCATACTCAATATGTGAAGAAATTGAACGTCTTCATTGGCTTTTTAGGATTAAAATCTTTATTTTCTTAGAGATTTGTCCTTTTAACGAGTTTAGGTAGCTTAAAACTTCAAAAACATTTTAAGGATTGTGGCTTTCTGCAAAAACTATTTTTGTGATAAAGCAAAGTCGCTGATTCGCAATATTGTGAACCAGTTACTTCGGGATAGATGAAAAGCTTAATGAGCAACTTCTTTCTCCTATTGTTTTCGTTTTTTGGCAAAAATTCGACACAATTTTCACTTGTCACGACCAGATTCAAATATTCAATGTTTTGATAAAACTTTAATGAATTCAAAATATTCAGTTGAACTGTAAGTATTGGATTGAATGTCCTGATTCGCTCATTATTAGTGAAAAGCTTTACTTTCCTAGCGCTGGTTCTCTATTGTAATAGTTCGAAAAAGAAATTCTACTACACATAATTTTCTAAAAGAAAACCAAATCATCTTTTCAATCAAAATTTTTCTCTAATAAAATGTCCCTGATTTACAACGTGTGCAGTGGGAAAAAAGTTGATGTGACAGTAATTAGGAAAGGAAAATAGTAATAAATAGGAAATTTCTTGACATTTACTGTTTGGAAGTATGGAATTGATGTCAAGAATTACAATTCTGCGTACTGTTTCCATTTAATGCCTTTTGTGAATTCGACATTCAGAGTATAAATCTGGGTATTCTAATGCAATTTCCAGTAAGTTCATGATGTTCTATTTCTCAGAGTTGAAGTTTTTTCCCCCAATAGGTGAAATTGGTTGGAATGGTATTCGATAAATCAGAAAGGGTTACCGATGTCTCTTTCATGATTGATGATGGCACAGGACGTGTTCGCTGCAATAGATGGTGAGATTTCTCTGCTTTTATTTTTCTACATTATATACATAAACACATAGAAATGGATCTCA
The DNA here is from genome assembly GCA_018894105.1 of Jacaranda mimosifolia. Classification (NCBI taxonomy): domain Eukaryota; kingdom Viridiplantae; phylum Streptophyta; class Magnoliopsida; order Lamiales; family Bignoniaceae; genus Jacaranda; species Jacaranda mimosifolia. Next base: position 55,431,747 of record CM032117.1, read on the forward strand.
GTATGAAGTCCTAACGTTGGTTACTATGGACCATAATCTGTATGAGTACTTCATGCTTGAATGGTAGGAATGTCCATGAGAGATCCTAATGAAGACCACGTTGCCACCATCAGTTTACTCTTTCACAAACTTTTGTTTGTGTTTCATGGTGTGCTAAGTGGATGTCTGTTAATTTTGGCAGGGTAAATGATGCACAGGACACCAAGGAAGTGGAAGGATTAATGTACATTTCAACCTTGGCAGATCTTATATTTTTTTCTCATGATTGGGGTTTGGTTTAGTTTTGCTGAAAACTTCTGTGATATAAAGCAGGGATGGGATTTATGTTCGAGTTCATGGGCATTTGAAGAGTTTTCAGGGGAAAAAGCAAGTAGTGGTCTATGCGATCAGGTAATGGCTGCTTAACAGTGGCCAAAGAGATTAATTATTACTTTATGAATTTCTGTATTCCATGGAATGAAATACATTTGTACTTCTGTAGCAACTTTAGGTATTATCCACTTGCATATAAGAATGCTGCTCTAGGTACATTCTTAAGTTATTTCTCATCATATTTTCCACTAAGAGCAAGCTTCTGCTGTATGTTTGTCTGTTGGAAAGATGATAGTGTATGATAAGTATAAGAACATTAATCAATATACACATTATTAACACAGGAAAATGTGTAGATATCTGAGAAAATGATTTTATGTTCTTCATGAGATTTAAATGAAGTTGTTTGTTTCCTTATTTGACTTGTGATATGACTATATAAGTTTTCTAAAAATTGTTTTTCAAATTTGCATGCAAAGAGCTACTTTGCACACTATATCTAGCAGAATGCAGATCTTTCATCTGGTTTTACTTGGACGAACATAAAATGTGGTTGGATAGATCTACTTCTCTATTAACCTTTTTGGGGAGAGACTACTCTAGCTGTTAAATTGCCAATTTATTTCAATTCAACCTTTTTGGATGTGGCATAATGTACTATTTACATGTCCATCTTGGCAAGAAATTATCTGAACTAACTTAAAGAGGTTGTAATTATAAAGATGATCCACAAGAACTTGTATCAGTTGTATGTTTCATTAGTAGTTGCATTCTGTTGAACGATTATTATTGCTTCCCAATGTAGTACAATGTCTAGAAAATTGTCTGTGGTGCGTATTTGATGGATGGACTCTCAATTACCTAATTAACACTTATTGACAATATCATGCGACCATATAAACTGGGAACACTTATCCAGGTAGGTTTGGCTTCACGCAAGATAGATCTCATGACCAAAAATGTTACTGTTGATAAGAAGTACAGCAACATGGATAGCTAATAGGTTTAATTTTTCCATTTAGACCCCAACTCAAGTGGGAGGTCAACTATACTAGGTGTTTTATATCTTTGGGCACGTAGCCAATGAGCAAGAACTGAAAAGAGGCTTGTAACCGATTGGAGGCGTTAATCAATCAATGTGTCAAAACAACTCGTTGTCCTGTTGTTTTTCAGTTGGGGCTACTATGTTACCTCTACCCTTCCTTTATCACCCAACAAAGCATCTGGTTCTTTATAATTTCATATCTACTTATTGAATTTTGGTGTTTCTATATTCAGGCCTGTGAGTGATTACAATGAAATTGCAAACCATTTTCTTGAATGTGTACATTCCCACAGCTGCAATGCTAGATTACAGGTATTTACGCAGTTATTATTTATGCTTCTCATGCAAATGCATGTATGAACTGAAATTTCTACTTTATTCTATTTTTAGTGTAGATAATGATTTAGTTTCACAATTCTTATGGCAAGATACAGAAAAGTGGTTCAGTCCCTCCTGCTTCCTCGGCTGTCAGTACTCCTAGTGGATATCAACCTGGCTCATCTAGTCAAGTTAGTGGACAGCAAAGAGTTCTATGAATGTTCTTTATTATCTTTGAAAAGAAACTTGGAAGTTAGGAACCAAACATTGACCTAAGAATTGTGTACTTATTACTCCTACTTGTTTTGTTTTTTATTTATCATTCAGCTAAGTCAAGAATACAACGTAGATGGACTCGGAAGCATTGATAAGATGGTTTTAGACTATCTCCAGCTACCTTCCTCCCTGTAAGTCATCTAAAGTGCTGCTCACTGTTTGCCAAGTTTCATCTTTTATGTTCTAATCTTTATGTTTCCTGCTATGTCTAATTGCACGTATTTTAGGAATAGTAGGGTTGAGATTATGGCTCATCAAAGAATTACTTGATGGTAGAAGCTAGATAAGACCGCATACTGGAATTGTTCGAAATGAATATTCTGATTCTTGAAAAACGTCTGAATTGTTCCCTAATAGATGATATTGGTATGATCTATAATATTGTCCTGGCATGTTTGGTACGAGGGAATGAAAATTTCAAAAAAAAGGTAATGTCCCATTTATCAAATTCCATTTTTCCTTTGGTATAACTAATACATTCGGGATTGAAAAAGTCAGGATAGCTGATTCCCACTATTAGCTGGAAAAACCATTCCTTACTACAGATGGAATCTGATTATGCTTCAATTGAGTTTTCTTGGAATAATACAGACGCGCCACAACTTTTGTTTAGCACCGAGATCTGTCTTACCAAAATTACATCAAACTGGAAGAAAGTTAATATTTGTGATCTGATGTCTTTTAACTCTGAACAGAGATTATGCCAATCATTTCAATATCGTTGATGGCTGCTATTGAGCAAAGTTTTGTAATACGGAGATATTGAAAGTGATTCTGTGTGACTAGCAAATAATGTTATGCAGTTTACAATATAGAAGTATGTTTATGATCTAGTCATTGTAATTGTGGTGCGTCGATTTTCATGGTCCTATTACCAAATTAACCTCTACTTTTTGTTTTTCGACTGAATCCATTGAGCTCTTTTGTATTTCAGTGCACAGGAAAAGGGTGTACACCGGAATGAAATTGCACAAAAACTAAAAGTTTCCCAGGAAAAGATCCTGTATGAACCCCTGTCTCTCTGTGTTTGTGCATAGATGATGCATGCTCAACATTTTTTGATCTGAACTTATTTTATCCATAACAGAGAAGCCATGGAGTCTCTTGAATCAGAAGGGCTGGTTTATTCAACGATTGATGAATTCCACTACAAGTCTACGGCCTCTTAAGCTGGAAATTTGTTTCGAACATCAAAAGTGCTTTCAAATTACTTGTCCTTGAAAGAATTTGTGATTGAAGATGGAAATTATTCGACTTTACTGCAGTGTCTTAAGTATTTTTGTAATATCTTATTTTAGCATCTCACTAATCTGAAGAATGGTCTGATTGATTATTCACATACTTTACTCTTTCGTTTATGGTAGCCAGGTTATGCTTGTACCTCCTTGACACATGGCGTGGGTTTATATAAGAATGTCAAGGATGTTTACTGCTTCTTGTCTTTGCGTGACAATTGAGTAAGTGAGGGCGACCGCCCCTGGCTTCCCCTTCTCTCGGTGACAAGCGTTGGTAGCTAAGTAAATGAATGCATGCATGCATGCATTGCCATTTGCAAATTTGCCACAAAAGCAACTCAAAGGGAAAAAAAGAAACCACGTGTATGTTGCGTTAACTATGGGCATCCCATATTTAGATCTCTAGGCTCTAGGCTCGGCCATCAATAACGGGTACTTCTTGGGTGGGCACCTGAACCCGGTTCAACCATAAATTTCACTTCAACAACCGAGTGTCTTCTCTGAAGTCCCTGCAAATATTATTAATTTCAGAGTATAGTACATTTTTTTCCTATTTTACTTTATAAATGAATATTAAGTGAATTATATCTTTTTATGAAAATAATTTACTATAAAACAGATATATGTGGCATATATATATGAAATTACGTGTAATAAAGATTAACTATGTATTAAAATAAAAGATTTAAAACACCACAAAATACAGTATTGTATTGTGGAATTGGGGTATGGGCTAGCAGCTAGACTTTGAAGTGAGTAATTTTCTTAAAAAGTAACTAAAAAATATAATAGATATTTTGACTCATAAAAAAGATAATATAAAGATTTCTCAAAGAAGATAAAAACTATAAATTCTAAATAATTTATCTATAAAAATATCATATTTGACAGCACAAGGGCTATGTTTTAATCCCTTTCCATCTCTAATCATGCATGACGCGTTTTTCTCTTTGCTTCAATATTTGAAAAATTGGACCAGTGATCAAATTGATGCCCTTATTGATTACTGATTCAATCGATTAATTGATTTAACTATTAATTCAATTGGTATGACGTCATAATTATATTTAATATCATATAAATATATAAATTTTTTTAAAAAATTCAAAAATATATATAAGGGAAAAAATAAAAAATGCTTAGTATGTATTAAACTTTCTACAAACTCTATTAAGACCAATATAAAAGGCAACAAAGTTACGATATACAAATTTTCAATTATCTTGAAGTTTAGTACTTGAATTTGGGTTTGGAATTTGATGTTTAGGGAGAATTTGAATGAGAAAATAGAAGAAGAAAAAAGGTAAAGAAGTTTGAACTCTAAAGAAAAAAAATAAAGAAATTTGGCTTTTTTTATTTTTAATTTTTATTTAAAAAATATTAACTGATTTAAAATAAAAATCGATTTTTTACCGATTTAGGCTGATTTTTTGGCCAACTAATTGTAATTATCAAATCATATCGAAACCTTTACAGATTTTCGATTTAACCAGTCTAAATGATCGATCCAATCTAATCCGATTTCTTAAACACTTATTTTCTTCTTTCAACAATGCGTGCATGCATATGCATAAGAAAGGCCTTCAAGAGTGCATATGCATTGCCAAATTGCGATTAGAATGAAGATTAATGCATCAATTAGCATAACACAACAATGATTGACAATCCATAAATAAGTAATTAATGGTCAAGAAACAAAAAAAAAAGTAAAGGTAGAAGGAGAGAAGATGATGATGGGGTTGTGTTGCGGTAATAACAATAATTGAGGCACCAACGTGCGGAATCATTCGGTTTCACTCAAGGAGTTTTGACCGGAGACAAAAAACATGCATGGCCCTTAAATTATGACAACATATCCCTCCCCCATTGCTACTTTTTTATCTTTTCTTTTTCTTCTCTTACAAATAATTCCTCATCACTTCAGTCAATTCGCATTTGTTTTCAGTTTTACTTTAAACTAATATTTTGAAAAAAAACAAAATTAAAGAAAAAGGAAGAGAATATTCAAATACAAACAACGCGGCGCCGAATTGCCTACCAATCCCTTCTTTGTCGTCTCATCTTCGGCTGTTAGGCGCCTCTTTAATTTGTCTTAATTCCCACTGCTGCTCACATATCAGAAAAATATTATTTGACCTCTTAATAAATAATAATGCTATGCACTCATTAAAATGTAAGGATAGTTTTGTAATTTTGAAAATGGGTAGTCATCATATAATATATATATATATATATATATATATAATTTCATACTCAATTGTTATAAATAAAGATGTAATAAACATTTAAACTAGCATGTTTTAAAGTCGTCGTTCTGCACCCACTTTAAAGTAAATGCTTCAACAGGAATTTATAAGAGTACATTAAAAATCTCTGATAAAATGCTTACTCATCACCCGATGAATCAAACACATTATATAGTTTAGGGATTCATGACTTACCCATTTAGTGACTTTAGCACTGAACATTCTCAAAATGATTACTACAAGATCAGGACAATTCAACCTATAAGAAAACTTATTTGACCTTGTTAAAAGATGATAATTATTTAAATCCACTAATAAGATAATCTGCCACATACAAATATTTTTCCTATGCTCAACTCTTGCTAATGCTTGGGTCATGTTTGGTTGTAAATTGGAGCATTTTGTCAAAATCATTTTTGAAAAGTGGAGTTGGGGAATGTGATGATTATTTGTTTGTATTTTGAGTGGTAGATGGAGAATATTTTGGGAGAAAATTATTTGTTTGGTTGTGTTTTGAGATAGGACAAAATGTCACATCAATAACTTTTTTGTTGGGTTTGCATAGTGAAATTGATATGTTAGAATTATTTATGTGTGTGTATATATAAATCGGGTAGAGGTGACAAAAAATGAGAAGGTTAGACATTGGAGAATGTGTAGAAAATGAATTGGGAGGGTATTTTCGACCTCTTTGAGTGTGTTTTGAGAGTGAGATTGAAAAATATATATAGTTTGTTTGCTTATATTTTGAAAGTGGGAAAATAAATTGGTAATTTTCAATCAAGCATAGCCTTGATTTTTCGTGCATTTGTGGGGATTTGAAATCTATCGAAAGAGACGTTTATGCAATCGTTCTAATATCTGTTAGTACCAATCAATTAATTAATTCATATTTAGCTGAATTATCCACCTTAATGGTAAAATTACATCACCTGCTTAAACATAAAAATACAATATATATATATATATATATTTATAGAGGAACGAAAACGATAAATTTTGAAGAATGCTGAAGAATTCTTTTTCAAGTTCAAAACTTCATAATTTTCTTAATATAATTATGATATTATTTTGTAATTTTATGAATTTACTTCAAATTTAAGGTGGGAGTGGCAGAAGCAAAATCTTCTCCTATGTATCCACAGTCCACACCTGCCTAAGAAAGAATTTGCTTAATTGCCAACAAGTGCAGTGATTGTACTTGCAATAAAACATGCTAATTCAGTGGGGTTATTATTGTTACAACTTTTTATCGGCCAAAATAAAATCATTTTTTATGTACCATATAAATGCATGAATAATTATAATTAATTATAATTTGAAAATTTTGAATTATCTCCTAAAAATTAGAGTACTACATATGTCTGCCTCTACTTTTTATTTCTTGAAAAATTTCCCTCAATTTTATATTGACTTAGGACTGATCACAAGCAGCAAAAAGAGAGAAGTTTCCTTTTTTTCTTTTTTGAGTAAAACAAAGATTTAACCCTTACAATAGAAATGAATCAACAATGACCATTTTGCAAGGCTAAATACTCGTGGGTGACCGATAATGAAATAGTTCCGTGAGGAAAGGGTGAAAAGAATCCTCATCGGGGAGTGAAATAGAACATGAAACCGTAAGCTCCCAAGCAGTGGGAGGAGCCAAGACTCTGACCGCGTGCCTGTTGAAGAATGAGCTGGTGACTCATAGGTAGTAATTTGGTTAAGTGAACCCACCGGAGCAGTAGCAAAAATGAGTCTTCATAGGGCAATTGTCACTGTTTATGGACTCGAACTTGGGTAATCTATCCATAACCAGGATCGAAAATATAAACAAATAAACTCCTTAAGGCATTTTCTATTTATTTTTTTAAAATATAAACAAACATTCATTCCATTAAACCAATACCACTTTCACATTCCTCAATTATTACTTTCAAAATTCATTTACCCAAAACATATATCACAATCACTTCCAAAACATAATCAAACATTCCAAATATTTAATTCTTATGAAATACTTTTTCATCAAAAATTTCAAGTCACAAGAAAAGAAAAAGGGGGGAAAAATTAATCCCTGGGGAAAAATTGGCGGGAGAGGACACAAAAGTGATGGAATGACACGTGTAACATATCGGGGGTGCGGGCACAAGTAATCATAAGAAATTGGGCCCCGCCGGGACCTCCCCCTCCCTGTTGCTTCCCACAAACAAACACCCGCTACCCCCTCTCCCATCAACCTTTTTTTTATATATTTATCTTTTTTCGCTTTAATTAAAAATGAAATATTTTTCCATTAAATAAAATAATTTTTATTTATTTATATGTTGCATATAAATGGGTTTGTTTGGCGAAGTGACAGGCAAAGGAAGACCGCCTCAGTGTTCCCATAATAGGCAACCACTTGGACTCCATCTGCATTATTATTATTATTATTTACATATATGTCCTCTCTCTCTTGCTGCCAATGAAAGTCACATCTTAAATAAATTTGATTCACCAAAAGTAGTAATTGTGATGCGAGAGAACTGAATATACAATTCACTCTCGCCAACTTATTAAATTTCATTCATTTTAAATTCCAAAATTGCCTTTTTTTTAAAAGTTAAATTATAGTTATTATAATATTTTATTTTTAATTGAAGTTATATGCTTATTTTCTAGATACCGTCATTACTTCTTTTTTGGAGAAAGAAGTTCAGGATCCGTAGACCTTCTACCTTCACCCGGCGTTGCTCCATTAGACCTTTGCCCATTGTGGAAAATTCTTCATTGCTGCCTCCCATAGGAGTCTAGGCCCGTTATCTGTTTCCCACCCCCTAAGAAGAGGGGTTCCGCCATCTACCTACGTGAACTCTTTTTTTGGTACCCAAACTCAAAATTTATTGTGTGCTTCTTGTGTTTATAGCAAGATCTCTACCTAAGCATTGACATCCAATTCCTTAACGCAATTACTTGAGACAATTGTCGAGGACCACCTAAAGAGGCGACATCTCCAATTGAGGAGGCAATCCAGCTAAATGAGTTACTCCAACCTATACTGATTTTTAGAATATGGACTTTTAAAGTATAACTAACAAATAGAATTGATGATTGCGGTATTCTCCCAACAAGAAATTAGGCTACCACCACCATGATAAAAAACAAAATGGGGTACAACCATAATGCTAGGAGTGTAGCAAAATTAGCTTTTTGCTGTTAATTAGATGTGCTCTACATAGAATTGAACATAGTAAAATAAGAAATTGAAAGATTTTGTATTTTTATTTTTGAGTAAAATTTATTTAATTTGTCAATTTAACTAGGTTGGATAGTTTTCAAAAAGAATTTTTTTTAATTATAAAGATATATATTAAATAGTGTGTGAATTGGATCCTAATGAAAAATGAAATTTATGTTATGTTGATGAAGCATAGTACATAGTTCGAATATTTTTACATTCAACATACAAAAAGAGTTTTTTTTTTAAATAAATATATTCACTATATATATTATATATATTAGATTATTAAATAAAGTTAATGTGGTTGATTTTACAACGGATCAATAATATACTAATATTAATAAAGATAAAATATGAATTGTAATATAAGATTCAAATTTATTCCACATCATTTAATTTTTTTTTTTTTTTTGAGAAATACTTGATCTAAAGATTGTTTGGGTGAATTTATTAACTCTTCAAAACATATCATAAGGTATTCAATGGGTTGTAAGATATTTGAAAGTGTTTGGTAATTTTTTTCCAAAAAGACCTTACAATATTCTAAAATAAGATGTTAGAATATTTAATTTTTTTCTAAAAAGTAATGAATTTATAACTTATTTCAATACCTTAACAATTGTTTTTTAATTTTAATTATTTTAATTACAAAATTATCATTACTAATGTCATATAAACTCTAAAATTTCATTTCATCCAAATTAACACTTGAACTTAATTTAAAAATATGAAATGTAACATTTTATGTATATATAAATTTCAAAAATATCTTATATAATATATGAGTTTATAAGATCTTCTAAATAAATTTAACCAAACACCTTTTAAATTCATACACTTTTTTTTTTCTTTTTCTTTCTGAAGAGTAATTCATACACTTGATTACATACACTCGAATAAAATATTTTCTTAAAAAACACTTAATACATGATAGAAATTGAAATAAAAATTTTAAATTAATTGATGATTTTTTAATTTACTATTAAAGCCATGCATTAAAATCTTGACATGCATTAGCCATATATTTTGTAATCTATACAATGAAAATCCATAATTATTAAGAGCCCGTTTGGTTTCATTTCCATAGTCCCTTTTTTTATTTTCTACTATTCTAAAAACAAAACACATCACTTTTACACATTTTTATTCAACATCATTTTTATTTTTATTTTCAAAACACATTCTCTAATAACCTCTATATCTTCTCTTTCTATTCCATTGTTTCCATCTTTCTCCACCTACAACTTATTAAAACCAGCATAATTATTACTTTTCCAATAATTCATCCAAATACAAATTCATTTTCAACTCATTTTTACTAACTAATTTTTTAAATTTTAGAAATAATGAAAATGGAGATTGAAAATGAAAATGAAACCAAATGGGGGTGTAGGAAAAGACTAAAATCTACTCTAAAACAAAAAAGACAATTATAAAACTTTATTTTATAAATTTAACTAAAATAAAATTAAGAAGCATGTGCTGTATTAGTGAACTTAATTCCAACAAGGAGAGTGACAATAGAGAAGAGGTAGCTCGCCTCGTTCCTCGCGCACATTTCCTTTTCACCATCTCTATATCTGTCTTCATCTCCTTCTTCATATTTACGCACACACATTTTACCTCTCTCTCTCTCTCTCTCACACACACACACACACACACACACACGCACTAACTGAGAGTTTTGCGCTGTTTCCCAAAGAACTAACCCCTCCTCAGGACCTCATCATCATCTCAGTCTATCTAATTTTCACGCCCACCGACGATAATGGATATGGATTCTTCTCATCAGAACTGGCTCGCCTTCTCGCTTTCCAACCACTCCCACCAATTCCCTCTCTTCCAACCCTTATTCAACTCTAATCCCTCATCCGGTAAGTCTGAATCCAATCCCACCTCTTTTTTCTCACCTCGAAATTAAACTAGTTTCTTTTCTTTTTATTTTTTATTTTTTGATTAAAAAAGAGAAGAAATAATCATTACTGTTTGTCAGCACATGCAGTATATTATATTATGGGATTTGTTAGTTCATCTTTTTCTGTGTGTGTTTAATTTAATTTGCGATCTATATAGGTTGCAGGGTTGTGGATCAAGAAAATGGAAGCGGTGGCGCAAGTGCAGTTCTTGGCGGCGGAGGGCCGAAGCTGGAGGATTTCTTGGGTGCCTCCGGTGGTTCTTCCGGCGGCGGACCTACGCCTGATGGTGTGCCTCAGTATGAAACCGGAGATCAGGGGATTAATATCTCCGATGTGGAGATATATGATGACTCCGAGCTCAAGACAATAGCTGCTGGCTTCCTACGCGGGTTTTCCGCTGAACAAAGCGTCGACACTCAGAAGCAGCTAGCGGCGGCTCCGCCGCCTGAGCCCCCCGCGAAGAAGGCGGTGGAAAATTTCGGCCAACGCACATCGATTTTTAGAGGAGTCACTAGGTATGTATATTATAACCGTTCAAAGGAGATCGAGCTAGGGTTTCTTACACAGTCATCTGATTTTGTCTTATTTTCATTTTCAGACATAGGTGGACGGGAAGGTATGAAGCCCATTTGTGGGACAATAGTTGCAGAAGAGAAGGGCAAAGTCGGAAAGGAAGACAAGGTCCGTACACTACTACATTAGGGTTTCTTACATGGATCATCTTTTTTCATTAATTATCTGAAACATAATTTTCTGATGGTGTTTCTTTTATGGAATATGGTCGTGGCGAATGATTGCTCCATGGGACTTTCAAATTCATCATTTCGCAAATATTTCAGTTTATTTAGGTAAGTACTGAATCATATTTAATCCTGTCGACTTTTATCCACTTTAATGTTCGGAAAGATTTTTTCTTGGTTGATATCTGAATATATTTTTTTTCAAAAAAATTAAGATTCTCCTCGGATTCTCATTCTTTTTGACAGTTTTCTAAAATGGTGTTTATTTTTGAATGATTTAACAAAAAGGTGGATATGATAAAGAAGAGAAAGCAGCTAGAGCTTATGATCTTGCTGCCCTCAAGTATTGGGGTCCGACCACCACCACCAATTTTCCGGCGAGTAGAATTTTTACAACATATGTATATATATTATATTTTCCTATAAATTTCATTACATTTTTATTGAATTTATGTGCTGCTTTTTTTATGCAGGTATTAGACTATGAGAGGGAAATGGAGGAGATGAAGCACATGACTAGGCAGGAATTTGTTGCTTCACTTAGAAGGTTTTGTTTTGTTTTTTTCTTTGGCAATTATTATTTATATATATAGAAAAATGTTGGAGAAATGTTCTTGAAATTTATATATAGAAATTATTTTTCTTCTTTTTTGACCGCAGAAAAAGCAGTGGGTTTTCCAGGGGGGCCTCCATTTATAGGGGAGTTACTAGGTTTGTTAGTTAAATTCGGGCCATATTATTGGTGGAAATCAAATATTTCTTTAGTTTCTCTCTTACTGGGAATTTCATGTTTGCAGGCACCACCAGCACGGCCGCTGGCAGGCAAGAATTGGGAGAGTTGCCGGCAATAAAGATCTCTATCTCGGTACCTTCAGTAAGTGTGTGTTGATTTCTCCTCCATTATTACAAGAAAATTACAGGCATACTGCACCACAAAATGGCAAATAAATGCACGTCTATCCTTTAAAATACTAGCTGAGTTTCTATTGGCTCGCCACAGCGGTGGATGTCCTGAAATATCTAGAAGGCTGCCAATATTCTAACAAAAAAACAATACAATCTCTGCCAGTATTTTAGCAAGAAAATAATAATGTGTGGCGTGGCGACAGATATTTGGCTTTCAGAACGGTGGTACATAATTGTGAATAAGATAAATCAAAGAATTGTTTAATATTTCATATTCTTTTTCTTGTTTTATTACATCAGCTGGATTTTGTGTTTTCTTAAATGGTAAATAAAATTTTATTACAGGCACTCAAGAGGAGGCCGCTGAGGCTTATGACATTGCTGCGATTAAATTCCGGGGTCTGAACGCCGTGACTAATTTCGACATGAGCCGGTACGACGTGAGGAGCATTGCTAGCAGCAATCTGCCCATCGGCGGTGCGACCAACAAGTCGAAAACCTCGTCTGAATCAGACAATAAGAGCGTCGATGGGATTCAGTCTTCATCCGATGATAATAACAAGGACCTCTCCTCAGCCACTTCGGTCTCATTTCCGTCACAAAATTCTGCGGCCACTATAAATTTCGCCCTGCCCCTAAAGCAAGATCAATCGTCAAGCTTGTGGGCTGCTTTAGGGTACAAAACTTCTCCGACCAATCCTAAAAACCCTAGTCCTCCTGGTGTTACTCTTTTTCAAGATCACTCCAGCAGTGCTAATGGGACAAACTTACAAGGTACAACTGTACCCTTCAGCATGGAGTTCCCGGCCAGCTTCTCTGGTCCGAACAATGAGGGCTTCTTCAATGGCTGCGGTTACTATCAGCAGCAGCCCGCTGGCGATGTTACTACTTCAAGCCCGGCTTCTCTTGTTTCCAACAACAGCACAACTAATGATGCAGTGGCTTTTGGCCTCAATGGCAGCTGGATGCCTTCGTTCCAGGCGACGAAGCCAAATCTGTCGTCGCTTCAGACGCTTATTTTCAGCATGGAATGAAAGATCAGAAATGGGGACAGGGTAAAAGGGGACAAAAGGAGTGAATGATGTTCATGTTGTCTAGTTGGAATACAAGTAGAGGTGGGTTGGTCAAAAAGAGGGAGAGTTGGAGGGGAAGGGCTTTTGCTTTTTTGCATGGATTAGAAACAAAAATGGGATTGACAATCATTTCGCAGCACCTATTATATCTGGCTCCAGTCATGTACTAACTGAATCTTTTTGGTTATGAGGCTATAGTTTATTCTCTTTTTCATTACCTTTTGATTTTTGTCCTTTTGCCCACTTGTCAATTTGTAGAAAATTAATGAATTATTATTATTGCATCATAGGTAAACTCACCATCAGATTAAGGTTAACCAGGAGATGGTAATCAAATAAATGTGACAAAAGAAGTAGGAAATTTAGTGCCCGTTTGGTTTTATTTTCAAAATTTCTTTTCATTTTTTTTCTAAAAATAAAAACAGAAAGGTATCAATTTCTTTTTTATTTTTACAAATATTTTCATTCTCAGCATATTTTTTAAATACACTTTCTCTATTTTCACATTTTATTTTTTCTTACTCTCATTTGCATGACTTTTAATATAAAAATACAACATTATTCAAATACAATTCACTCTCAACCCTATATAATCATTTCATTTTAAACAAAATATCAAAATAACATTTTATTTTTAAAATCACACTTATAACCAACTTTTTATTATTCTTTTTCATCAAAAAATGAAAATACCTTCAGAAAACAAAATCAAATGACCCCTTAGTGTTGTTTGTGGAACACCTGTATAGTATTTACTAACAATTCCTTGTTTGAACTAATTTGGCTTCAGTATTTTATTTTATGTTTTATTTTTTATTTGATTTCATGAATATGTGTTAATTATATTTTTATAATAATAATAAATTTAAAATTAAATACACTTAATATGTATTTAGTAAATTGAAATAAAAAATAAAATAGAATAAAAAAATCAAAGTATGTTTGAACTTACCCAGAATGTGAAGTGAGAGATCTATTCATGCATGCAGCTTTGAATGTGTCAATTTGAACTCACAAAAATTCAAAATGGGACAATCTCTCAAGGGCTCACGAACTTGATTCTTTGTTTTAATCTATGATTTATTTTATATTTTTCAATTAAATGCATGAAGATAATTCGTATTCAAATGTATATAAAATGTATTATGTTGTTTGTCACACGATTCATTTTAAATGTATAACAATATATTCTATGTAATAGTCATGAACTTGTTAATCTAATAACAATTCTTAAATTGAGATAAAAAAAATTCTAATCAATGAATTATGAGTGATACTAACTAATTTTATTGCTAGATAGATAGATTGAAAAAATTTAATCATCTTAGGCCACGTTTGGATATATAGATAGAATTGATAAAATTATAATGATATAGTGGGATTACACTGTTGAAAATAATATAATACTGTATCTAGTGACTAGAATTACACATTTTGGATATGTAGTTATTCTATCAATCCCTTATTTGGATACAAGGATTAAATAATTGAGCTAATTAATTTACTAAAATACCCATTGTAATAAGACAAATAGAATTTGTGTAGTTTTAAGAGTAATAATGTCCAATTCTATGAATTTGCATGGGTATAATTGCCATAAGCTTAATTTTTTATTCCTCTCCTAATTTAGATTACACAATCAAGGCATAAGTGAGTGGATATACTATCAATTGAATGCATGATTATCTGCCGAATTTTATATCAATTTTGAATTTTTATCCTTACATTCAAACATTTGATATGATTTGATAAAATTATCTATCAAACTATGTTTAACAAACCAAACGAGCCCTTAAAATATTATCTTACCGACACAAATAAATAACAAAATTTTATTTTTTGAAATTTCAACTCGAAATAAGAATGAGAGATAGTACTACCACTGGCTAAGGACAGAACTAGTTAAGTTTGCTTTTAGAGATTGTTTTATAGAATGTAAGTCAAATCAAGTGTCTTTTCTTGTCTCTTTAAATTATTCCTTCCCTGCTTCATCTATATATGCTTTCGGCGCTCCTTTCTTCGCCACAGCAAAACTCTCTGTTTCCATGGTTTGACCATAATTTTGACTCATTTTTAATTATGTTCATTATAAATGTTCACCGTAAGTATAGAGCTGCTTTTGACAATGACTTTTGCCAGGCAGGTCCACACCATCTATAATTGCTGAATTTGTTCATTCTATGAAGGATAGGGGTAGGAGTGTGGGCCCATTTTGAGAGCTTTAATTCGAGCTTGATCGTACCTTCTTGTCATAGTCTCGAGTCTCTTTATATTCACGATTCTTGTTATAGTCACTAAGGTTGAAACTTTCAAGAAAAAACTTCAAATTGGGAGGCCAATCCTCCTGGTGAACTGACCATACCCCAAATCGACTCAGGTGAACAAGTAGAATATACTATGGCGCTTGAGAGAATCATGTCGAAGGAACTTGGCAAAATAACCCCATAACTTTGGGAGATGGGGTGCTCTCCTATCTTTTGATTAGGAAAGCAACACATACTAGGGGTAG
The DNA here is from genome assembly GCA_018894105.1 of Jacaranda mimosifolia. NCBI lineage: Eukaryota > Viridiplantae > Streptophyta > Magnoliopsida > Lamiales > Bignoniaceae > Jacaranda > Jacaranda mimosifolia. The sequence continues at coordinate 55,447,528 of CM032117.1, forward strand.
CGACAGTTTATTAAAAACACAGGACTCTGCTAAGTGGTAACATGATGTTGATGTATAGAGTCTGACACCTGTGACTCTTTAGATTTAGGGTTCAATTTTGAGCTTGATGCTGAATTATTACGAGCTCATTTTTAGAATTCAAGTTCAAATTCAAAGTAGAGGATAAGAGTTTGAGTTTGAACTATTGATTCATTTAAATTTGAGTTGGAGATGAATCTATATTTAAATAATTATCATTAGTTAGGTTTATGATCAAACTTAAATAATTATAAATTTTGGTTCTAATAATATTTATTATCAAACTTATTGTAATACTATTAAATTATTTATATGTCTAAAATTTAAAAATATTAATAAAAAAAAATTCATAAGCTAGTTCTAGAGCTTTTAAATAATAATAAGTTAGAGTTGGCTCATAAGAATGCTCGAATTCGAGAACCTCAAGCTTCAACCGAGCTTAAATTGAGTCGGCTTAGAAAGTCTATAAACTAGCTTGACTCATATTACATTATTATGTGGTCATTCATGTACTGATCCCCAATTGAAAAATGAGCGATATTTTCTCTTGCATATCATGATCTAGCTTACCACTCGGTCCTTGATGGCTAGCGGGGAATTCAGTATAGCAGTTCGCATTTGTTTGCCTACGCATTCCCATTGGACTTGATATATCTTAGCTATAGGAAGAAGTATGGTCTGAAAGTAACTTCTGTTTGCTAGTCAGGCTCAACTCTTCGATCACTTTATGAACCTACAAGTCGGGTTGGGGCTTTGCACTCTATCTTTTTGTGCGGAATAATATGTCAGGGAGAGAAGAGAATGTGTTGAGGTGGCCACAAACAACGCAATAGCGAATAAGACAACTACATTTTGACTTTTTTCTCCATGAGATAAGCCCAATGCTTGAATCAATGAATAAGAGAATTGAACTGGCCTAAAACGTGCTTAGACGTTCTATATACGATATAAACTCCATCAAATACATACTGATTTCTTTCTTTTTTGATGGTTGTTCCTCGTATCCATTCGAATGGTTAATACATAAAAGGAAGGTGTCCCCATACGATTCAAGGGACATTAGTTGTATTGACAAAAAAGAAGAAAAAAACAATATTGCAGTAAACATAAAGCAATACATCTCCATGTTGAAATTAATTTAGAGGGCGTTCGGATAAGGTCACCATTTACTAAAAACATTTTAAGAAACACTTGGCAATTTATTATTTTTCATGAAATGTTTAATAAAATGAAAAAAAAAATATTTTTTTATTAAAAAGTGAAGAATTCTTAACTTATTTTTAAAAAATTTCAATATATAATTTAAATTTTGTTAGTATCAATCATTACAGAATTATCATTATAAATATCTTATAAATCAAGAGTTTTATTTATCCAAGTACATCACAATTTTATTTTTAAAATAAAATTTAATTTTTTTTATAAATTTCAAAAATATCTTATTAAAAGTATGAAGTTATGAAAATTTTAAAATAATTTGAGGAAGTAACCTATTAATCTGATGCAGCATCTTCATTTTGAGATTTGGTCCATTTTCCCTAATTGGGTCTGTGAGTCAATGGTTTCCTTTTGTTTTCTTCATTGGGCTGACTTCTTATGATTGAAGTGGGCCTTTGTTGCCAACCTTTGCACATCATAATTGGGCCTACTTTTACCATGCAGCTCAGTTTTCCTGCCTAATACACTTGTTGAGCTCTCAAAGATCAAAATTTCAATAGTTATTGTATAAATTTAACAACAACAAGCATTATGTATCACTATTAATATTCGTGACAAGTGTGACAATAGTGCAACACATAGTCACGGTTCATTGTGGCAATTTTCATCCCTAAGTTTTTCTCTAGAAAAAAAGAGCGAATTATTTCTCGATTTATGCGTATCATCCTTGCGCATGGGCTAGACTAATCTCTAAATTAATCTTTAGCTCGAATTATATCAATTTGTCGAGTAGCCAACTGGTTCAGTGATATTATCATCACACATATAAATAATAAGTGTGTGGTATAGAGATTAGATCCTAATAAATCTTTAGTGTGCGTGTGTACATTTATATATATAAACTCAAATTATTTTAGTACACCCAGTAGAATCATCCTTATTTTTATATGTTTGAGATTAGTGTTTGAAACTTAATGAAGCTTTAGTGAGCATATGCATGTGTAAGTTAAAAAAAAATAAAATAAAAATTAAAGTATTGATAATGTCCTAAGTGGCATTGCCAGTTCCCGACTCCAGTTCTTTATTATTATTATTATTATTATTATTTGTTTATCCCATTTTTTTTTACTTATATGGCATGCCCGTGTTGGATTCGAATTCTAATAAATTCTTATGTGCATTCCTATATGTTAATTAAAAAACCATTATCAATCATGATTGTTATACATTGTTATTAAGATAACATTACAAATGACGGGGATTATCCTTACAACAAGTCAATAGAATTCAAGTATCAAATCAAGACGATTATCCTTACAACAAGTCAATAGAATCTAATTATCAAATCAAGTAAGTAGAAATACAAACTCTACAACCAAATGCATATATAAAGTGCACAAAGGAACCCATTCGAATTCAAATTCGATACATCTCACATAATAGAGGTGACTAATACCACTAGTTACAAATCAATGAATTTTTTTTTATCACTTAGTATAAATAATTAATGATATTTAAATAATTAATGATAATTTACTCTATTACTTCACATCTTATCAGTGCTTTTTCTTTTTGGACGCGAATTTCAATAGAATCTAGAATTATTGGATTTAGCCCACTTTCAATTATAAGAATCAAGATATAATCCATATCTAATCATTTTTCAGAAGGACCAAATCCAAATTCGAATAAATATCCAAAATGGGATTTGTCATCCGATTATATTATTAAACACATGCATATTCTACAAAGGCTATCATTAGAAATTGTTGAATATGGACTATCCCAATAATCTCGAATCATGAATGTCTTAATCATATATTTTTATTAAGTAATAAATCATACAATTTCGAGATTAAGTTCAAATTGAATACCAAACCAATAACAATCCTAAATTCGACAACCTAACAAGCTATGGATTATCAACTGAATTGACTCAACTCATTTTACTAATTCGTTTCAAAAAATAAAAGAGAGCGATCTCTTTAAACTACAAATATCTCATAAATCCCTACCATTATTTTCTAATTAGATAATTATTAAGTAGAAAATTTATGGAATTTTTTTTTTCAAATTAAAAAAAAAAAAACTAGAGAAATTAGGAGAGGGGCTCGTCTAGAATAGAATACATATAAATATATAAATTTTGCATCTATTCCAAATAGATATTGAAATGGTCAAAAGATTCTAATTCAATGTTAGTTTCCTGAAAATATATATAGTTATCATCGAAAGTAAGTCAAGTATTACAACGTGGATTGTTAGGTAAGTAGGATACCAATAAAATTAGAACATAGCCCCCTTGACCCAATCACACGGCACGTCTCATTTTCTGTAATAATAACCCCACAATTTTACTTTGACATTCCCAAGGGAGTCTTGGTGCATCACACATAAATCCACTCATTAATCCATAACGCGCATGTGAAAGTCAAAATTGTCGATTATTAATCATATCACTTCAATAATATTAAAAAAAAAATGGTCCTCATTTACACACTGCGTGTAAATTAAAAATCATTAATGTTTGAATTCTAATATTATATTATTAGGTCAAATGATCACTCGACTTTATTTCCATGCACATGCATATACACATTAAGAGTTTTAGGATTTGAACTCTAAACTTTACATTTGTATGTATGACGACAGCACGGCCAATACCATTAGGTCGTATAGCCACTCGGCGGGATCTCATATATAAATATAAGGATGATGCTACTACTATGATATTTGGGTAAATTTATAATTTCTTTAAAATATCTTATAAGATCCTAAATTTTTTTTTAACATCTTATAAGTTTCAAAAACATCTGATAAGATGGTGGAACTTATAAGATGTTTTAAATAAATTTAACCAAACACCTCCTGAATCACCGTTTGGCAAAGAAAAATGGCCGACTATCAGTACTGCGGGACATTAAACATAGGGTACGAACGGATGGAACATGATTCATGTGAACTAATGTCGGGGTCTTCAAAGAGATTGAGATGAAGAGAAAGCATTGGCCTTGACAAAAAAGATAACGGTGATGTGATGAAAGCTTTAAACTCTTTTGCACCGGCTATATATAAAGCCGGTCCAATTACATGATAGATGGCATGAGAAAAGGTGTGTGTATGTGGGTGAAGTTTCTTGCACAAAAATACTTTTGTCTTAATCACAAATATGTGAAAAGAACAAAGTATTGTCTTCATTCTTCCGCAACTTATCTTAATGTGATAGGAATGATTTTTTTTTTTTTTTGTTTTTATAAATAAAAATTATTTTTACTCTATAGTAATTTGAGAAAGTATATGTGGGTGTAGAAATAGTTAGGAACTTTGTTTAGAAACCATCCGTACTCATGAAAAGAAAATGTAATAGCTCAATGATCAACCGTTCTTGTTTGATTTTTTAAAGAGAAATAGTTTTCTTTCAAATACTCTAACTTAATATGAGAATTATGTGCTATTATTAATTTTTAATTGTTATATTTAAACTCATAAATATTCTAATAAATATGTGTTTAAATACTCTCGTTTAAAATTTAATACCAATAGAGAATAATTTGATGTCAAATGTTGCAAGAAATCGAGGAGAAGAGTAAAATCGAATAAAAGAGAAGTTATATGGATGATCTTGATCACAAATCAAAAGCATAAAAAAAAGATAAATTAATATATATGTCATTATTCTAGGATATAAAAATTACTTTAATATGAAAATATTCAACCTCAAAAAAAAATCTTTACGTCTATGTTCGTGATATATAAATTATTTTTTATTATAGAAATTAAATTATAGTTCATCGTAGTATTTTTTAAAGAAGACTCCAAATTTGAAGCAATCACATTCATATATTCATGTATATCATATACGCCACATGAGTCTTACACCATCATTCTTGTGACTATTCTAATTTCTAATACTTCATCATATAATTATTATTTTTCCCCCAAACAATTTCGTAGAATCCAAAGGGCAAATACGTAATTTCACCCTTATCAATTAATTGCACAAATTAAATTTATCACAAACGACCAACTCCCAAATGTTGACAAAACCCCCCAATACGACGTCGGCGGCCAATCACGGGCCACGTTTTATCTTCTCATTAATTTCTTCTCATTTTCTTTATGTGATGTTAGGGAGACGTAGCTTTCTCCATCATTTTCATGAAGTAATAGCTCTACAAATATAGTATTCTAACCCACACCCAAATCACTTTTTTCCACTCGCTTTAGGTACAACTATTACTACATTAATGGAACATTATGGTACCTCAATCAAATAAAACAAGAAGCAATTGTTTTGATAAAAATATGATTATTGAATTATTATGAATGATCTTTTTATTTTTATTTTTATTAGTGGTATTTGATTCTCTTTAGGCACGTTTGGATATATAGATAGGATTGATAAGATTATATTTATACAATGAGATTACACTATTCAAAACAAGATAATACTGTGTTTGGGGTTTAGGATTATGCATTTTTTATATATATTTATTTTATCAATCATTTGTATGGATAGAAGAATTAAATAATTGGGCTACTCAATTTACTAAAATACCCATTATAATAAGACAACTTTGAACCCCAATATTTTTAGTTATGAGTATAATTATCAAATGACTAATTTCTTTTTTCCACTCTCATTTTGGATTACACAATTTAGGTCATATTAGCAAGATTAATTATCAATTGAAAAAAGAATTGTAGATCGGGCCCTTTATCTGTCATGGGCTTTTTTCATTTTATCCAAACACTTGATAGGGCTTGATAATATAATTTATCAAGTCCAATCCAACAATCCAAACATGTCCTCTAAATTTCTTTTTTTTATCATTAATTAAGAGATATTAGCATATTTGTGTGACATCGATGGTGGTGGTTACGTTTCGTTAGCTAATTAATTAGCGTCATGATTCATGAATAGTGTACGATTAATATTTTTTAAATTTTTATTTTTATTTAATCTAGGCCCAATGATGCTTTGAGTCCACTACAAAAAAAGGCAAGCAATTATTAAATAAGTAAAAATTGACTATTAACATGTTTGGTGATCGATTTAATGACTGTTCGCATCGGTCACAAAAACTTTCATCATTAATTTATATTAGTCATTAATTAATTGTTAATTAATAATCGATTCCAAACCGTCACTAATTAAGAGATATTAGCATATTTGCATGACGTCAATGGTGGTTGTCATGAATAATGCACGGATAATATTTTTTTAAAAATTAATTTCTATTTAATCTCGAGGTCAAATGATGCTTTGAGTTGCTAATGGAATAATGTGTCCACTATTTGATTATATTATAGGATAAAATTTTATGTGCAGCACTTCATCGTTGATACCATTTGTTATTAGTAATGGAGATATTTCTTAATTTTTTGGTCAAATTTATTGTATTTATTACTTTTTTTGGGAGTACAATCTACAAAAAGGATTCCAATTTTTTTTTATAAATATATTCAAAATCAACCTAATAATTTTTACAAATTAAATAGTCACAGTAATAATATTTAAGTTGTCATCATTAATAATTAATGATCTCTCTATGACAACAACTTAGTGATAATGAAAATCTTATTGTAAATTTTTATAAAAATTGTCACTAATTGTTAATGGTGTCACTAGTTGTTAATAGTTTCAGTTTAAAACATTAGTTTTTGTCACTAATGAGTTATATTGTGATTTGTGATAAAATAATTTTTTTTTACATAAAAATATTACTATTGACAAAATAAAAACTATTATCAGTTAATCACACATCATTAGTCACAGTTTTATATTATCATTTATTATTTTATCACTAAAATATAATATTTTTATAGTAAACTTTGGACTTGCATAATTCTCATCTAAAACTTAGTTACCAAATGGGAGTTTTAATTTTGGAAAAGAGAAGTGTATGTTTCCATAGAAAAAATAATAATGAAATAGAAAAATGCTGATAAAATTAAATAATAGGTCATTGTGTACTAAAAAAAATTAATAAATTAGTAGATGAATTGGGGGGAAAAGAAGAAGAAGAAGAAGATCTCGATCTAATGATGGTTGGGAATCTCACAGTTTCTTTAAATTTTCAGCTGATGATGGGTTGATATGCTTGGCGGTATACTGGCTCAAGCCCAATGGAGTCGACCAGATACCGGACTGGAGAAGGATGATTGAATATGAGTAGGTTGAGTCTTGCAACCAATAACACATATCAGGCTACTCGAGGTGCCATCGATTAAGGCACTTCGATGCTCAAGTTAGTACTTAATTGACTAGAAAAGAGAGCGACGGAGTGAGGGTTGTTAGAGATAATGAGCATATCTTACTGAATGATGATAATTGAGTATTTATGGTGTCTCTCGAGAGGCCAATATGTCAATGATATCCTTACTTATACAGAGTAGGCTTTTGTTCTTACTTGAGGACCTTTAGGTCATCTTTCTTCTGTGTACTTCTCCAAGTGGCACCTTCTCCTGCTCTTCAAGATATGGCAGGTACGGTGGAGGCGTGCACTACTTTGGTTCTGCAGAATAGTAGTACAGGAGGAGCACACACCATTAATGCAGAGGCACACCACTCGTTAGAGCATTTAATGCGGCAAAGAGGTGGTTGTGGCGCATTTAATGCGACCATGACCTGTGGAGCGGGACTGCTTTGTTTTGCTCCAATCAACCTTCTAAGCTTGAGATGTTTCCTTGCCTGCCGGTCATCTATCCACATTCTAGTCGAGATGATGGAACTCTCTTGGGTGCAAAGACCTTTCTGGTTGAGGGTTGGATAGTCATTCTCAAGCTGATCAACCACACTCTAGTAGACCTGCGGGGTGCCAACGATGGTGCTGGCGAAATAGCCCAATGAGGATTGTGGGCCTAGTCGCTCAACTGGTCGACTGTTGGTGGGCTGGACCTGCTGAGCTATCCCTTATCATGTCATTTACCTGTTTAACTGTTAGTGGATTGGGCTTATTAAGCTATCCCATATCATTAACATTGCTATATTATCGTCTTTCATGATCTAAAAAATTCTTGGAAATATCAAATTGTGATATTGCACATTGATGAATCAACTGAAAGAAAAAATTATTATTTAGAATCTTTCATTTTTTTTTAAATGAAAGGAATATCAATATAATACCAGCAAGATTTATCATGAAATCCTTTTTTTTCTCAAACACCGAAAGGAATATGAATGTAAGACTGGTTTTATTTTTTTTTTTAAAATATTTTTCAATATTTCAACTATTCACATAATATAAGAAGCCTATAATTAAAAGATCTAGAATTTTGTCTGGTAAACATTCAAATTTTATAAGAGAATGAACAACTCTCTAGAACAAGATTTTTTGTATCATCATTATTAAAGTTTGCAGCAAAAAGGAAAGGCAAAGGGATAATTTTTGTTCCTTGCCAAGGTTACAAGTTAGGAAAACAATATAAAATTAAAGAAGCATTACTGACCAAACAACTTGATATAATGAATGTCCAATAACATATATAATAAACATACTCATGTCAATTTTTGGATGGGGAGCACCCTATGATGAAAATTCAGGTCCCACACCCAATTTTGCCTTGTTTTAGATGTCTATACATACATATGTATATATATTATACATATGTGTGTTGGTAAAATAATTCTCTAAATTGTATTCTCATTGATTAATTTGTGTTTATAGGAGCAAAGAATAATCACACCACATTTTAACCTCTCTCTCTCTCTCTCTCACTCACACACACACACGCAATCAGCCACAATTGTTCTCTAATTTTGAACATGTTCTTCTATTTAATTTTCTATTATATTTATGAATATGTGACATATGTATTAAATATTTTTTTATAAAAATAATTAATTGAGAATCAGATACACTTGAAAAAAATACAATAAATTGAAATATGAGATAAAATAGAGGATCTAAGGTGAATTTCGAAGACTTTCTAGTTCTATAATTACTCCTCTTGATGATACATATTTGATGTATTAGATTATATTTTTCCATTAGACCAGAATCACATATATTATACCATTTGAATTGAAGAATTGATTATAATTATCATTAAATTGTAAGTTACCACTAATTAGTGATAATAATTTACAATCAACTAATAACTATTCTAAAAGTATACAAATCAAAATCAAGGAGGACTTATAGTCTTAGTTCTTAACTATCATTTAAAATGGATCCAAGAATGTAATGTCTACTGATTTGTAGCCATTAATTTAAAGAAAATAATAAATAAATTAAGAGTTTATTGTGTGAAAATGGGTAATTAGCCTTAAAAATCACTAACAGAAGGCAGATTAAAATTGAAAATTAATTGGAATTGTGTAGGGGTCCAATAGGTCAAATCAATTACCAGGCCATGGTCTTTTAATAATTTGTACAACTGTGGCCAATGATTTTCTGGACCCCCTGCCAAATAAAAAGCCCATGCCAACAACAACCCCAGTAACCTCGCCTTCCACCACCCCCAACTCCCCCCCCCCCCCCCCCCCGCCCCCCACACCACAATATATATAGATATATATATATTTGCACACTAGGGCCTTGCTTGATATGAAATTTTATTAATAATGGATATTGTATTAGTGATGAAAACAGTAGAGATCAGAAATTTATTGATCCATTTGATAGTGAAGATTACATATATAAATTAGCCACCACATAAATTTTGCACAATTTACTATCGTTGTTTGATACTCTCTACTATTATATAGATGACCATCTTGCCCTTGCAGCAAAATTATCTTTCGGCTCATGTTTCCTTTTTCAAACAAATTGGAGGGCAGCAATGACAATTTGCTGCATCATTTCATTGCCCACTGGAGTGCGATATCGCACCCCAAGTGCTGCTACCTGCCTAGCCACCAATCGTTACTACAGTGCCGAACCTGCTATTAAATGTGGGCCAGCCTGCAAACTTAATATTTCCTATCAAACATCCTATTAGGTGAGATTCAAGTTTGGTATTTGATCTATTAGCTCAAATCAAACAAGGCCTGAATATATTAATTTTTTATTTCTTAGAGAGTATTTTAATTTTTTCATGTCATAAAGAAGTTAAGAATACTTTAATATGGATCATATATATTTAATATATATTCGTGAAATAACATTATCAAATACAAATGAGAACAAAAAAAATAATAAATGGGTGCAATTTCAATTTTTCACAAGGTAAAATGTAGATGGAAATTAATTGAAAGAAAATTAGGTTTGATATTGATAAAATGTCGGTGTAAATTTTATTTTAATGTAATTACTTTTTTACAATAATTTAATTATACATAATTTTCAAATGATCAAACTACAGTACGCTAAAAGATTTAATTTTTAGTTCCTAAAAACATTGATCATTGTATTTGAACAACTCAAAAATAATTTTTAATTTATATTATAAAAACTAATTATAAAAGCTCCAACCGCTAGAACAAATCATATTCTTTCAAAATTTTATTTCAATAATCCACTCAAAATGCCATTACAACTGTGGGAAGACGACAATATTGGATTAAATCTATTGTTCTTGCAACAAGTTAAACAATAATCCGTTCACAAGTAGCCAAGGGGCTTTAAATATAGTTTTCTCTTTCTAATTATTATTTAATTAGATAGTATGTCACTATATCAAGAATATTCCTCATTAATAATTATAACAATTATATATGGATCAATTGATATTCAGAAATATAACAATTATTAGATAAAAATAAACAATAATCTATATTTTAACAGAATTTAAACTCAAGTTCTCATAATTTTGGAACCCCAACTTCGCCACTTGAATTAGATCTGATTGACTCTGTACTACAAGTTCTCATTTATCTAAAGGTTAATTTTTCTCTATTAAACTTCTATATAGACAAATTCATTCAAAATTTTGTAGGATGTTGCATGCATTCATGATATTCTTGTCTAATTTTTTTTTGTTTCTAATACAATTTTTTTAAATTAAATCGATTATGATGGCATTATATCATAATGAATATTAATCATCAATAAATATAATAATCACCAATCGACTAATGTTAAGAAGTACATTAGTTTTCAAACAACTATTATAAAAGTAAACAAATATCCACATTTTAATAAGATTCATGCGTAAATCTCATAATTTTGAGACTCAATTTTTCTACTTAAATGAGGCTTTCTAGTTTTTTAAATTCAAATTTTCTATCACCTGACGGTTATTTTCTCTATGAAATTTCTATATAAACAAAATTCACATCAAACTTTATAGGATGTTTCTTTAATGATATTCTTTTTCAAAACAAGTTTATCTTTGTACTTCACTACTTGATCTGGGATTGCTCAATTAGCTTCGAATTTGGTTTATCATTTTCCTTCGAAAAGGTCCAAGATGGGCGCGTGATCTTGAGATGTGGATCACTCGAGGCATATTAGCATGACATACTCCAATTTCAAATCGAGGTTTGAAACTAAACCTCTCCTTAAAAGGATAAATGGGATGACTCGGGTGAGATCCAATATAAATTCAACTTTCAATTCACTAGTAGGATTTGGGTAGTTCGGTGGGACCACCACGATTCCTCTTTTTTTAATTATCCATACATCCCTCACCACTGCATCAGTAATTATATGTCCAACACATTTTTAAGTTTGACTTCAATTGATTGAGATCTTGGCTATTTGAGGCTTTAGGCTTAGCCAAAAATGAAACAAATAACGGATCAGGGTCCTTACAACAGTTCTTAATAAAAACCATTCGATACTATTAAATTAGTGTAGGTCTTGAGGTAGGAAAATAATAGAAATCAATAACAAGCGCACCTTTATCATGCTGGAGTTGCAATATTTATAGAACACCGTTGTTGTGGCTCTGTATGGGGTCTTTACATGTAGATGGTTGAGATCTTGCCATGCGTTTCAATATAACAATTTACATTATGGATATCATCGGATCACGAATTAAATTAGACTCGACCAATTAAAAAGACGTGGATTTTGAAATTATTTTACCATTTTCTAGTTTTAGTTTTTTTTTTCTCCAATAAATTCATTTATGTAATACTTTTCTCTAGTTTTACTAGTACTTTCTCTAATATTTGTGTAACCCGTGCTACATATTCCTTTACACTATGTTTGGTTGAAGGAGTTTGACAAAGAAAGAAAAATATTAGGGAAAAATAAAACAAAATCAAAGAAATAAAAAATTTCAAATTTGTTTGGTTGTTAAAGAAAATAATGAAGCAATGAATGGAGGGATGTATGTGGTGGAGAAGGAGAGAGGTTTGAAATTTTTTTCCCCTCATTTTCCTCACTATTTTGTGAGAAAAAATTATTTTCTTCAAACACACTATATTTTTCCTTAAATTATCCTTTCTTTAGTATTTTCCTGACCAACCAAACAATAAAAATATTTTTTTTAGCATTTTCCTTTTTTTTCCCCCTACCAAAATCCTTGAACCAAAAACATAATGTTAGTAGAAACCTGTTTTAGTTTGCCAGAATTTGTTCAACTAACTGAAGTAAAACATGGTCATCATAAAAGAGGAAAAGTAAATCTCTTTTGACTTTCTTCCAAACATGGCATGTGATCTTAACTAACATGACCACAAATTTACCAATGTTTGGTATGTGCTTAAACTAACTCTGGCAGAAAAGGGTTTTCTTGTAAATTTACTAATATTTGTTATAAGTACCTATATTGCATTTACATTGCATAATTATGGACTCAGCAATTCGAAATTCATAATAGAAAGTTCATTGAAATTATTTGAGAAATTTTCTGAGAAATTTTCAAATAATAATCGACTCCAACCATTTTGAATTATTTTCTAAATTTATTATAATAAATTTCAAATCTATCTAATATTGAAGTCATTTAAAATTTTTAACTCCAAATTTCCTTCACAAATCTAACTCTCCCAATAGAAGATACTTGAGATTCATCTTGATTCAAATTCGATGGGAGGTGAGCAAAGCTATTAGAGAAGAGCAAGATGCAGATCCAAAAAGTTCGAGCTCAATTTTGAGCAAAGTGGGCTTCAATTTTGATCTACACAAGTATATAACTTGTGAGATTTGATGATAAGAACAAATATTAGATTCATTCAGATGGCTCTCAGCTAAAATCCTCTAGTATTTAAACTAAAATCAAATTTAAGGAAAAATTATATAAATTAAGGAGATTTAATACACTCGCGGATTATACACTTACTAATTCAGGGAAATGGATTGCAATGAATCTTAGATGGCTGGTATTGTACGGAACCAAATGAAGTAATTAGGACCGTTGAATATTGTGTAGATCGCTTGCTATAAATCAAGTCATTAATGAATCAAGTTTGGATAGAATTGAATCCATACTATTTTAAAAAATTATAAGTTATACTTTAAAATATAATATGTATTTTGTGTGTTTATTGTATATCCCTATTTTACCCTTATCAAAATTCAATATAACTATGTTTTAGTTTTTATGAAGACTTCTTCCCAAAAACACTTGCAAGAGAATATACAATATTGTAGGACTTGTATATTGGTTGGTATATAAGGACAAAGTAAAACTACTTCTCAAAGTTAATTTTAATCCCACTATAGAAATGGGATCATAATAAGCGTAAATTGAGCCTAAAAGTTAGCAAAGTTTGATTTTAATCCTCTTTACTCAACCTGCTCGTACTTTAACTATACTCAAATGGAAGCAAAGTCCAAACTCCATGGCTGAGAGTTTGGCTTATTTATTGGGTTCAACTGATATTCCTAATAGGCAAAATTAGTAAAATATATGAGTTTTGTCTATTTTCTTAATCTTTATTTAAAATTGCTACTACACATATACGACTTGATTGGCACAATGGAAAATATCCATTTCTTAACAAACAAAATATGCGGATAGAATTTAAATTCAAAAAATAGCCCTAAGGCTTAAATGACCATTTTTTTTTTATACACACACACATACATCGGAACTCGTTCGAGTTCAAACTCCTGACCTCCCACATAAACTTATATCACCAAACTATAGGCCATTCGACAAACACCTTTTAATGAGTAAACACAATTTGTAAAACCAAGATCTTGTCGTAGCTTGAGAAGGTTAGAGAAAATTAATGAAAAATTGGACTATATCAAATTTGGACTATGTTGTTTTAGTGAGAAGAAAGAAAATAATTATGAAAATAAAATCTGATGATGCCAAAATCCATCATTAAATATTAAATGTTCAATTTTGTGAGGCATTATACTTGTGATGGAAAATTTTCATGTTTGATAATGAATTTGAGTATTATCAATGACATTATTTGTAAAAACGATCATTATATACTTTTTGCTAATCTCTTCTATTGCAGGCTTATAATAATATAAAATTTTATTTTACAGTATCAAAGTAGAAACTTCTTTATATAATAATTTCAAATTTATAAACATCTTTTTATAATGATAAAATCTTTCATCATATATGCGACTTACGGAAACAAACATTGAGACTATGCATTGCGAAAATAAAAATTTCATATTTAGGTAAATTTTGACATTATAAAAAATTCATCACATTTTCCTTTGACGAACTAGGTACCAAATTAAATTCATACTGTAAAATTACACGTCATATAATACTACACACAAATCAAATTATATGCTTATAAATTAATAAAATACATATCGTAATCATATTCATATAAAATTCTTGCAAAAAAACATTATATTACAAAATTCCTAAATTCCAAACATTGGTATAGTGATTTGATTTATGATGTCAGGAACAAGATACAAAGAAATGTAGAATCGTGCATGGTACTTGGAACAACAACGGAAGAAAATTGCGACAGTAGATGGAGGGGGAACGAGAGAAAGGTAAAAAGGGCTTATACATTCAGCCGCTTTTTTTCACTGTTGCTTAGCCTCATATATTTATTCTCTTTTCTTGCTCTTACTTTTCTGATCTCTCCTCAACTGCCCACCTCTCTACCTCTCTCTCTCTCTCTCTCACACACACACACACACACACACACACACACACACACTCCTCTCATCCCCTCTTCCTATACACACACGCACAAACAAACAGGATATATTTATTTGTGTGTGTGTATATATACACTAAATTGTGCTTCGGGTTATGAAAAGCCCACGTTAAGGACCCATCTTTCATGGATTTCTTCTCCTCTTCTTGGTATTTGTATTCTCTCTCTCTCTCTCTCTATATATATATATATATGTGTGTGTGTGTGTGTGTGTGTGTATACACTAAAGCACACACTCACATGAGTTCTTTCTTTATGTTTGTATGTGGGGGTTGAATATTTTGTCTTTCAGGTTAAGGGAAAATGGGCTTTTGGTGCTAATGTGGGCATAGTCTTTTGTTGTCGAAAACAAACCGCAGCTATGGATGCTTCTTCCTTGGAGGGTAAAGATTCTTGCCTTTTCTTCATTTCTTTATATTTCTCTACTTCTATTTTTCGCTATTTTTGGCAAAAGTTCGCATCTTGGTTATTTTTTATGTTGTTTATTGAAGGATTGCTCTGGTTTTCGATGTTTTGATGTCAAAAGATTGGATTTTTTTTTTCAGGATTTTGTGAATAATGGGATTTGGATTCCTGGTCGATCTGTTTGATGGTCTGATTTCAGGCGTGATTTAGTGTTTCTTGAATTGATTAATCTTTTTTATTTTTGGGTTTTCTTTTTTCGATGAAATTGACACCACACAGACACAGACACGCATGCTCACACACTCACGCACACACTCCATTGTTGCTTTTTTCTTATTTTATTTACCTTTTTTATTGTAAGTAAATATATCAATGTTCAAGGATACTTTCTCTGTATAGTTTTTAACGCTTCCTGAGTAATTTCAAAGATGCTTTTGAAGAAAAACTGATCGAATATGAAGATGCAATAGGCTGCCAGTGGTCCCTTTTTTCTTTATATATATATATATATTATCATCTCTCTCTTCAACTTTGAAAGATGGTTGGCCATGATTGTTGAACTAATTTGTCTAACAAATTTGGTGAATTGATTTTTCAGTGCTTGAACCATTGTATTGATTGTTTAGTATGGCACCCCTCACCAAAGATAAATGTGGGGGCAAAACCGAATTGAAAGCTGAGGGTGTGTTCGAATAATTTATATGTCATTTTCAATAAGGCATTTGATCTTTTATTTGATCGGCCAATCTATTGTTTTCAATTTGTTTTTGGGCTTGATTTTGGGGTTCGGAGTGGTGTACCGACAGCATGTCTACAGTTTCCATTCATCACATGAACTGGCCATGCTTTTTCTGAAGTTATTGTTTAGGTAGCATTGTGTTGGTCTTTTTGTCTGTAAACTCGACGAAACCATAAAGGTTGACCAATTAAATCTCAAAAGAGAAATATTACAATTCCAAGATAGTGTGTTCCATGTATGCTCTACTTGAGATGCCAGGAATAAACTTTTGCAACTTGTGTGCAACATTTTTTTATGTTCCTTGTATTTTGATTATTATGATGCTTCATTCTTCTTCGTTTGATTCTACTTTTATTTAATGGTTGCTCTGTAGTCAGATCTTCTGTATATCAATTAAAAGACTGGAGCTGATATTTTATGCTTCCATCATTCTATTAGATAATTTGTCCAAGATTATTTGAAGCTAAGTGGGACCCTTGGGGAATGATAAAATTGAAATTTTAACTACATTCCCTGCAGTTACATGTTTTCTTTCATTTTCTACCAAGTATTCATATTTCTGTTCCTTTCATTCTGGCATCTCAAATAATAATTTGTTGTTCGAGTGCTTTATATTTTAAAACCATCATATAGTTGTGTTGACTTTTGTCTCTTTTGAATCCAGCATTGTTATTTGATCCATCAAAGTGCAGTAAGTTGAGTATGGAGCAAAAGAGAGAACTAGTTTATGAAGTGTCGAAGTGGTCAGATGGAGCCATCGATTTGCTACACAATTGGAGTCGCCAGGAGATATTGCAGATCCTCTGTGCAGAGCTCGGAAAAGAAAGGAAGTACACTGGCTTAACTAAGTCAAAAATAATAGAAAATCTTCTGAAAATTGTATATGAAAAGAAATCACAGGAGCGAGGAACTGCAAATGTCTCTGAGCCTACATCAGAAAATGGTGAAAGGACTCCCAAAAGACAAAGGAAATCTGACCATCCAAATCGCCTGCCTATTGCAACAAATGCTACTACAACTAGTGCTCCTGATGTTGATTCAGTTAATATCATATATTGCAAAAATTCAGCTTGCAAGGCTAAACTGAATCGAAAAGACATATTTTGCAAAAGGTGTTCATGCTGCATTTGCCGCCAATATGATGATAACAAGGACCCCAGCCTCTGGTTAATTTGCAACTCAGACCCTCCCTTTAATGGTATGTCATGTGGTATGTCGTGCCACCTTGAATGTGCCTTACGGCATGAAAATTCTGGCATATCAAAGGATAGGCAGGATAAGGGACTTGATGGGAGCTTCTGTTGCGTGTCTTGTGGAAAAGTGAATGATTTGCTAGGGTAATTGTCTGGTCTTACTTGTTATTATTTTGTTCACTTTCTAGTATACATGTATTATATGAAGTATTATGATTTGCATTGCTTAAAGATATGCTTGTGTAGTAAAAATATAAGATTTTCATTGCTTATTTATGTACTTGCATACATTGATGATACCTTCTTCCTCTATAATTGAAAAAAAAAAAAGAAGGTAGCTGATGTGATTTTTTTGGTGAGCATCTCCTCATTAGTACTATAGAACTACCATTAGTTTTTTGATTTTGATGTTGTTCTCTCTTTTTTTGTGTGTGATTCACCAGCACAAATATTAAGTTTCTTGTAGTGCTTTGGTTTGTTGATAACACTTTTGCCTTGAGCCTCATTTGTCTTTCTGCCAGTGGTGTCTGATGTGTTCATACAGTTTCTGATATTTAGTGTGGATTAGTTATATTATGTGAGTTTTGAGAACATTGCTACAATTTCAGCACCATTACTTCATTTTCTGGCTATTTTGCGCAGACTTGGTTGCATTTCCTTTTACTTGAGACACATAATTTACCCTTATTATGTTCATTGATTTAACTTTTCGTATTGATGGAAATTCTAGTGCAAAACAAACTATGATGTTTTCCTTCTTGACTGAATATTTAAGGTAGTTTCATCCAGTCAGTTGTTTTCTAGAGATAGTGCCGCCATTAGCTTTTGCTGCTTCCAGACCTAGTACACAGAGGTCTAACTTGTTTCACAGAATGCTTGTCAGGGTAGAGAAATGATCTTTTTTTCTTAATGTTAGCGGATTGGAAGTCTTCTGTGTTCTCTGCTGATCATTATTCTTATATAACATATGGCCATTCACATGATCATGATTATCCTCTTTGGCTCTTTCACCCCCACCCCCACCCAAAAGAATGACCAAGGAAAAGATATGAAAATGATGAAATAATATACTAACAATGTAAATAACTAATGCAGCTCTTGGAGAAAGCAACTGGCTGTAGCAAGGGATACCAGGCGGGTCGACATATTGTGCTATAGACTCTCCTTAGCCCAAAAGATTCTTGCTGGTACCAAACACTACCAAAATCTATGTGGAGTCATTGATGAAGCAGTGGAAAAGCTTGAAGAAGATGTGGGCCCTCTAACTGGTTTGCCTGTAAAGAAGGCTAGAGGGATTGTCAACAGGCTTTCATCGGGCCCAGAAATTCAGAGACTTTGTGCTTCTGCTATAGACTCTCTAGACTTGATGCTTTCTAAAAGAGCGTCCAATATGCCTTCTGGTGCTCTCTCTCTCTCTCTCTCTCTCTGTGTCCATATGTGTGACCCTTGCTTCCACGTGAAACCAAAAAGACAAAAAGACTTATCCCACTTGTTTTATATTACTTCACTCTAGCTCCCAAAGTTAAAACAAGTATTTACTATCTAACTAATTCCTGGAATTTCTATTGTCCAGATTGCAATGTACAACTCGTTAGATTTGAAGACATCCATGCTTCATCACTTACAGTGGTTCTCAATTCTGATGATTCAAATGTGGGAAATATCGCGGGTTATATGCTGTGGCATCGAAAAGCTGATGACATAGACTACCCTGCTGAACCTACTTGCAGATTGTTTGCATCAAATACAAAGTGTAAACTTTCCGGTCTAACTCCTACTGCAGAATATTTTCTCAAGGTTGTTATCCTTGACCAAGATAGAGAGATGGGGTTTTGCGAATATCAATTCAGGACAGCAAGTTCTGAGGAGGAGGTGCAAAATCTGAACTCCAAGAATTTGGAAGTTGAAAGAAGCCAAAGTCCCACTACTAACTATAGCAGTTTGTCTAATCCTTCTTCAGTTGAAGACGAGACAAACAATGTCATGCCCTCAAGCAATGAGGATGAGAATAGAGGAGATAATTATCTGCCTTTTAGCGGTAATGATGGTAAAACCACTACTGTAATTTTACTCGATGATAACATCAACTGCTTGGATCCAAGCCAAAAGGAGACTAATGGAGATTTAATCTCTTTGTTGGATGAAGAACATAGCTTGGAAAAATTTAGCTGCATGCCAAACGGTAACGTTGTGGATTTCAGAAACAAAGAGTCACCAAACGGCCTGATGATGGAGGAAACAAGCACCGATAATGGGTCTAACACCCCTCGGACCGGCTTGGAATGTGTTCCCTATGTGGACAGTTCAGAAGCCGGCTTGCAAATCACCCCCTGCAAATTGGAGAATGTCAAGGATGGAGCCGGGAGGAAAAACAGACGCAAAATTGGTGGGAAGGGCATCGATAATGTGTCCAAACAGGACGAGGAGCCTCAGGCTGGCAGCTCATCGAAGAAGAGAAGTGGAGAAAGACAAGATGAGGAGTGCACCGGTATTGGAGACAAGGATTTTGAGTATTATGTGAAAGTGATCAGATGGTTGGAGTGTGATGGTCATATAGAAACGGCGTTCAGACAGAAATTCTTGACCTGGTACAGTTTGAGGGCGACTCCTCAGCAAGTAAGAATTGTGAAAGTATTCATCGATACGTTTATTGAAGATCCTGAGTCTCTTGCTGGACAACTTGTGGATACTTTCTCCGACCTTGTATCGAACAAGAGATGTTCTATGGTACCTTCAGGATTTTGCTTAAAGCTTTGGCATTAAGACATTTAAAATGATGTCTTTCATGGTTGGTTCTATCATTTGTAAGATCGAGCCTGCAAATCTGAGGGGATTTGCCCTTCTGCTTTATTCTTTGAAATTTAGAAAATTGTTAAATCATTCTTCATTGGATTAGCATCATTCAACCTTTGATCTTTTAGGATTTTGCCTATTTTATAAGTGCAGTAACGTTGGACCATGTCTTTTTCTGCTGCAGAATTTCTGGTTTTCTTTATATATATGATTTTTCTTACTTTTTTGTGTAGCTTCCAAGTTGTGAATGCAGTTGAAATATAACATTTGGTGGCAGGGGTTAAGTAAGCCAAAGGGGAAAACATTAAAGTATTATGTAGAATGTCATTGCTGGAGATTTGTATTACAACTGATATGAGGGCATTTAGAAGAGCTTCTAGTTTTAATTTTTGCACTTTAGGTTGAAAATTTTTAAAAGCAAGTAAAAACACCACCTACTTCTATTTGGAATATTGCTTCATAAAGATACAGAAAGTATTTGCAACAACTTAAAACACTTAATTTTTTTTTTAAATTTCGGTTAAAATTTGATTGTTTGGAGTATATGAAGTGGTACTTTTACTTTTAATTTTGTAAAATTTAGTAAAAATTTAAAAGAGAACTTCGCCTAACTTTTTTTATACTTTTTGGTATTATTTCAAATACTCGCAACTTTAACATAATTTGTTCTACTATTTTTTATTTCTTGAAATGCAAAAACTATTGCAAATATCCACAAAATATTGGAAGCTGTAAGCTCTAACATATAAGTATTGTGAGGCTAATTGGAAGAGGTTCTACTTCCAATTTTTTCCATTTTTCACTTAAAAAAAAAAAAAAGAGGAAAAAAAGGTAGAAGCATTAGAAAACACAACAATTTTTTTAATATATTTAAATGGTAATATTTTCTCACACAAACTCAAATAAAACTTTTTATATCAAATATTTTCATTCAACTATTTTAAAATTTTCCTGAACAATTTCCAACCACTTTCCACTTTTACTACTGACCACTTTTAGTACGAACTTAATTTAATTAATCATATCTCCCAAAGAGAAAGCAGAGGGAAATTCAGAAAAGGTTAAGGGTTAGCTGGTATCCTGGTATCTTTTGTCTCCGGGCCTTGCCATCAAACTATTTGCAGAGTAATGCTTAAAATATTTCCAGTGGGTCACTAATCGGCGAAATAAAAACAATGGGCTCAAAAAACCACTCATAGGTCATCATCCTGCACAGAAATCTTGCACCAATCACTTGCCCGTTTGGTTTTATTTTCATAGCAACTTTTTTCATTTTCTATTATTCGAAAAATAATTTTTTTTTTTTTTAAAAAACTTACTCAACATCATTTTTATTTTCAAAACACATTCCTCAATAACTTATATATCTTTTTTCAATAATCTATATATATCTTCTCTCTCTCTCTCGATTCCATTATTTCTATCTCTCTCCACCTACAACCTATTAAAATCAACATAATCATTATATTTTTAACATTTCATCTAAATACAAACTCATTTTTAATTTATTTTCAACTCATTTTTATTGACTAATTTTTTAAATTTTAAAAATGATGAAAATAAAAATAAAACCAAACAGTCCTACAACTCTGGAAAGACAAAACAAGAAACACTAACAGCAGTTGGTGATAAAATCAATGTTATATGTCTAATCCTTATTTCCCACACCACCCCATAACCAATCCCACGTCACTTCACTATTCCCAAACCTCCTTTCTTTGTCCTTTTCCCTTACCTCATTCCCAACCCAACCCTCCTTCAAAGCCTCAAGAATCCCATTAATTACATCCCACCATCACCTCTTCTTCCAAACCTTAGTGTTAGAAAAATGTCAGCTGCAAGCTTCCCAGCTACTGTTGCTGGATCAACCTATGCTGGGCTAAAGCCTAACTGCTCAAAGCTTTTTGCTGGGAAAGAATCTGTCTCTTGGAGCAAGAAAACTGTTTCAAATGGTTCAAGAACACACTGCATGAAGGTAAAAACCAATAATATTGCTAGTTGCTGATTAGTTTATTGTATTCTTCTTCTTCATTTTGTTGAATTTTGGTTCTTGACAGACTTGGAACCCAATAAATAACAAGAAATTCGAGACCCTTTCCTATGTTCCACCTCTATCGGAAGAATCGATCGCTAAGGAGATCGATTACATGATCAAGAAGGGTTGGATCCCTTGTCTTGAATTCGACGAGGTACAATATTTTCTGTGGGTGTATTAGAAATTTGTTTCTTGAATATTGACTAATCAAATTCTTTTCTTGGGAAGGTGGGATATGTATACAGGGAAAACAGCAGGATGCCAAATTACTATGATGGGAGATATTGGACACTGTGGAAGCTGCCCATGTTTGGTTGCAATGATTCATCTCAAGTGCTGAATGAGATTCATGAGTGCAAAAAGGCATACCCAAATGCTTACATTCGCTGCTTAGCATTTGACAACATAAAACAGGTGCAGTGCATGGCGTTTCTCATCCAGAAGCCTAATACAGCCACCTAATTCACATGAGAGTAGTCTGAATATCTCAGCATTTCTGTATGTTTTGGGACCAGCTTAATATGTTGTCTTTTTGCAAGTGTAAGAATAATACAGACACACCGTTTCTACTTTGAGCCACTCAGTTTGCCACTTGAAAGATTGTTGCTTCATTTGGCAGTCGCCATGGCAACTCAAATGTACCTCATTTTCTAGCATCAAGCTCCTTATTTATCAACCTGACGTTGTCAATGAGCCAAAACCTTAAATATATGATCAATAAAACAAGTGCAGAGTGATCAAGTATGTCGTAACGCTATAATTTTCCAAGCCAAACATCTAAAAAACAGGGGAAAATATATGGCTTGAATCTAGATTGAGAATATACAGCAATTTGCATACTTGGAAATATTATGCAGTTATGCTTCAATATCCACATCCTGGACCCTTAAGAAGAATTAAGGATGACATGTTGCAGAAACAGCAGCACCATCACCACCACCAACAACAAAAACAGCCAAAAAAAAAAAAAAAAAATTATGAAACAAACAGTAATAGGTATCAAAACAGACACCACAAAATTGACCTTTGACACCAGTATTGAGAATTGTAAGCAACCAAATAGTTAAAGAAATTTGTTGTTTAAAGTTTACACTTGTCAGAAGAATAAGAGCGATCGCTGCATCAAAAGGGCATACAAATTTTACAATCTAGTAATGATGGTGAGAAAATGGTACAAACACATCCTGAATTATACAACTGAATGGGAGTCTGACGTCTTCTCCAGTTGCCCCACTTGATCTAAACCAAAGAGGATATCCATCTCCGAGGAAGGGCATGGCAAGTACTTCCATCTGCATGAATACCGAAAATTTTATGACTTGAAACAATTGTTTCAGAGTGAATTTAAAGTGCATTCCCGCATTTGGAAAAATCTAGAAGCTTAAAAGTTTCCACAAATCAATAAGTATAATAACCATATTTACCATCAGTAGAATTCAAAATAGAAAAAAAAAAGAAACGGCTCACCCAGAATGAGAAATGAAGATGAACATTATCCCATTTCTACCCAATCTGAATTAGAAGTTTATTCTATGGCAAAGAAGTACAACAAACCCCACATCCCATTGTGCTTTGAAGGTTTAACATTTCTTAGTAATTGCACCATTCCTCACGAAAATGGTCCACCAGCTGTTAATAGTTTTTGGCCAAATATAAAGTTAAGCAGGGAATAAGGATTGAGATGTATGTATGCAAGGAATGTTTGGACTTTACCACATAACAAGAAGAACGATACTGAAGATAAGAGCTGTGATGAAGAACAGATTTCCACATCACTATACTCATGCGCTTGTTTTAGAAATTGAGCACTTAATACATAAATCTTTTGTTGTTCTTCCTCTTGTAATGTTTGCATAGATCCAATCAAGATTACCCATAGTTATTAAAGGCGAGAAGCTAGGCGGGCGACCAAAAGGCGAATGAGGCGACAATTTAAAAAATATGTATATATAGTGCAAAAATTCCAAAAAACATGTTTTAGATGACAAAAAATATATGGACATATAAATAATGTTAAAAAAAAAAAAAAATCTAAGTTCAAACTTCAAAAGTTCATTCATAACTCATAAAAATACTAATATATAGTCAATTAACAATAGATAATCATACGTCATCCTCATCCTCATCCTCACTCAAACCTAATGCAAACAGTAAAAAAATAAAAATAAACAAAATAATTACAGAAAATAGAAAAAAACAGTAAATAATGATTTAAAATAAGTTAAATGGAATTAAAAACCTAAAATTTTACATTTTTCTACATAAAACATGAAACAGGAAAGGACCAAAAAAAAAAAAAACCGTACCTGGACCGGCAGGGGGCAGGGGCAGCAGAATGGGTGGGGTCTGGGCGGCCAATTGGGAGTTGTGTGCACATAGGTCCACTTTGTTTTATTTTATTAGTTTAGTTAGGGTTTTGTTTTTAATTTAAGAAAATTTCCTTTTTCTTTTAAAAAACCCAGCAATTTTGCTCTCTTTTTTTTTTTTTTTTTCTTTTTTTCTTTTCATCAAAAAAGTCCACATTCAGTGAGGCGGGCAGAACGGGCGAGACGCCTTGCTGCGTCTCGCCCAGCAACAGCAAGGCGCCCAGGCTGTTCTTGGCTCGCCTGGTTGCCTCAGGCGAGCCAGGTGCACGCCTTTGATAACAGTGAGATTACCCTTCCTCACATGCTTCGGGTCATCTGGTTACTTCCCTTTCTCCCATAAGTTCTTCATCCCACGGCAATTGGGCCTCCTCACGCCTTCTTGGCCATGCAAAATCAAGGCAAAACAGCACTAAGTTGCTTCATTCAGCTGTTCTGTGCATTCTAACTCATATTCCAGCCCTCTTACACGCACCAACCCCATCAAGATAAAGGTTATCTTCCCCATTTACCAGAAAACCATATCTATAAACATGCCAAGATTATCCAGACAGAATACTGCCCTCCATTAGTTATCTTAGTTTCGACAAAAGATTATCTCAATGTTCTCCTATGTTCATAAGTAGTTCAATGTTGTTAAAAATCTCTATTCAACACCATGGTACATCCAATATTAGTTTGACATTCAGTCTTTCATCATATAGTACAAGCAAGTTCACATGACCAGTAGGCCTCTTTTCCCATTTACACACATACGTTTGCTTCATCATATGGACATAATTTTATAAAAAGATTGTCGAATTCAATTTAATATGAAGTAATACAATCCATCAACGCCAACATCTGCAATGGACATCACCTTCTAGATTTACTTCTATTTATGAGTATAGACAATCATGAAAACCAAGTATTAAATTTATGAAGTATAGAGAGGTGAAGGATTACTGTCAATATGAATTCCAGAAAGGAAAAGTTAGGGCATTTTCCCGGAAGAGATAAATATAGATTTTATAGTTATGATACTCCACATTAGGGACAAACACTATTCAGAACACAACTATGAAATTATATCAAGTTCACTAATATGTCTTTTAGCAAAACCAAGATGTTGAAGAACAGAATTGGCCACAATTTAATTGTTCTAATCCTCTGATTCCTTAGGGTTGCTGCAACCGATACCCAACTTCCTATATGGTTAACAAGGCAGGTGTTGCTACTGGTGTGCTACTGGTGTGAACATAGAACTCTATGAACGCAGAACAAAAAGTTAAGCTTGCTACCATTTACTAACGCGCTGTTTGTTTTCATTTTCAAACCCTATTTTTATTTTCTTCTCAAAATGAAAATAGAGAATTATCACTATCTACATCATTTTCTCAAATATTTTCATTTTCAAAACATTCTTTATTATATTCTCTCTCCATTTTCATCCCTTTTTCAATCCTTATAATTATCTTGATCATTTTTTATCTTCGCAATACTTCTTATACACCATTCACAATAAAAATATTATAAATTCAAATTATAATATTATTTTTTCAAACAATCACACATCATATTATCAATTCAAATTCAAAAACTACACAACTTTTAATACAAAATACCCAACATCTAAATACATATCATTTTCACACCTATATAAACCTATAATTTTCTACAACATAGCCAAATAAAACTTTATTTTATAAAACAGCTATTCTAACTAACTTTTCACTAGAAAATAAAAATGGCTCCAGAAAATGAAACCAAACTGGCTGTTAATAGCCAAGTTGAACTATTTTCAACAATGACAAATTTCCACTATTCTCTCACAAGTAATTTGATAAATAAAAGTAACCTGAGAATAGACCCATGGAACTCATTATTTACAATTTCATGGAACTCTGGGTTCAAGCTTTACTAAACTACAAATGAGAAACAATTCCAATCAATTTTTGTTAGACCTAGGAGCATGAAAATTTCATCTTAGCCTATTGCTACAAGAAACAATTCCAATCAATTTTTGTTACACCTAGGAGCACGATAATTTCATCTCAGCCTATTGTTACAAGAAACGATTCCCATCAAGTTTTCCAAATTAACTAGAATTTTCATCCAAAGCAGCATAACAACAGTTAGCAGAACCCCGTGACTAAACTCTAAATTAATCAGATTTCACTAGCAAGTTCAATGTCAAGTGGAAAACCTGTTACTTTTTTCTTAAAAAATAAAAGACAGCAAAATTAAGTGCCATGTTTCATATGGTTCTAGGATAATGCAATCCGTAAATGCAACAGAAATGATTCCCAGCACTTGGTTATCATCTCATACACAATGCATAAGCTAGTAGCAATTAAGCTAACTTGAACCGCATAACTCACAAAAGAAACCCTAACCTGGGATAAGGGGAAATTCTCTCTCCTTTTAACGATTGAGTTCAGCAGGCAAGGGTCGATTGAACCCCCCACGGCGGTTCATGTACTGCCGCGGCTGCCGTTTCGTGACCTTCCTCACAGCACCAACGTCATTTCCAGCGACCGGCTTTCCCTTGGTGGAATCAAACCCCATGGGAATCCCAAGTTTCTTCATCATCTCTATCTCATCCTCATCCATCATATCGCCGTCCTTATTGATCTCATCATTGTTAACAGAATTCTCCTTGTGCTTCTTGTCTTTCGAAACGGCGTCATCCTTGTGCTTGTCCTTGCCTTTAGAAACGACGTCGTCCTTCTGGCGCTTCCGGGGAGGGGAGCTAGGAGAACGAGACCGAGAGCGGGAGCGGTGGTGCCGGTGCCTGTGGCGATGACGGTCTCTTTCATCGGGGGAACGAGTACGGGATCTGGTGTGGCGGGATCGAGTGCGGTCGGGTGTGCGGGAACGGGAGCGTTTGCTCCGCTCACGCTCGCGCTCGCGGTCACGGTCGCGATCAAGGTCACGGTCGTCGCGGTTTCTCTTCCGGTCACGGTCCCTGTCTCTATCTCGGTCGCGGTCGCGGTCGCGGTCCCGGTCCCGGCGGTCGCTCATAGCGGACGGAGAAAGATGGGGAATTTCAAGAGGTGAGGTTTAAAGGAAGACAGCGGGGTTTAGTGCTAAGATAATAACAGCAAGTAGAAACATTTTTGCCATTCGGATTCATTTTCGTCAAGATATATCATTCTATAAAAAGATTCCCAAAAAGAAAAAATGTTTTGGACAAATCTTGTTTTATTTCATTAATTCATTTCATGAATATATTATAAGTATATGATATACATATTAAATATTTTCTTATACAAATATTTGATTAAGAATTAAATACATTTAATATAAATATAATAAATTAAAATATAAGAACAGAATATGGGATCCAAAGTGGTAATATTTAGTTGGATTAGATTGGTTCGATTATTTCATTTTGAAAATTATTTGTAAATAAAAAGTTGTTTGATTTTACTTTTTAAAAATAACTCTACTTATGAAATGAACTTTTCAATAAGTAGTTTTCATATCAATTGTCATTTGATTCATTAATATAAGTTTCATATATATAGTATAAAGTCAGAGTTTCGAACTTATTAAACTTTTGAAGTAAGTGTGTATAAATTATACAAAAATCATTGTGTAGTCTTCATAGGTATTGTCAAGTAAATAACATTTAAATGATAGAGAACAGTTTTAAAGGTCAAGAATTATGAGATACCCTTCATTGGGCCTTAATTGGGCTTCATGCTAGCCCACCTTTCAATCATGAAAAAACTATCAATGAATCGAATTTTAATTCAAATTCAATTTGAATTCGATCTAAATTTTAAAATTTTTATTCGATTAAAAATTTGATGAATAAGATTCGATTATAAATATTTATAATCCGACTAAGTGGATTGGATACAAAATTAAGCAATCCAAACCGTTAAAGATCCAAATTCGAACTTTTAATTTTTTTTATTAAATAATACTCTTATATATAATATTAATAAATATTTTAGAATAATATATATATATATATATTATATTGACCTAATATCTATATTAACATCTATATTATGCTATTAATATTGAGTAATTAGCTTACAAAATAAGAGGAATACTGATAAAATATCAAATATAATAATATATAATAGTTCGCCTATACATTAATATAACTTGAAATAATGGTTTAATATTTAAATATTTAACTTTAGGACTAATATATAATAAAAAAATTGTTAAAAATACAAATACAACATAAATTTACTTTATAAATACGGTATCTCTATACAATACAAAAAGGGCAAAAAAAAAAAAAAAGAACAAAAAATATTATATCGAATTGGATTATTTTTTATTGAATTTAAAATATCCATCGAATTCGAATATAGTACTAAATAAAAAATATTTTATAGGATATCGGGTTATATTTGAATTTGAATTTTGATAATCAAATTTGAATTCTAATGTGACTGATTCAATCCAAATCCGACTCATTGACAGCCCTAATTGCAAGCCTTGATACCTAATTAAATCTTACGCCTGGAGCCCAAGTAATGAGATGGGCCGCTTGTCTCATATGACAAGGCCCAATCATTAACAGAGTCGCACCAAATTAGTGCGTGAGAAATGAGAAATCTATTCAACAGTTGCACAATCATGGCCAATAGATAATGAGCCCAATTAGGATGATCTTCAGATTGCAATCCCCAAACAAGTGATATTATAGTTTATTGCAATTTTTCTTTTTTTCTGCTAATTTTAACTTTACAGTTAATCAGATGGAAATGATCTTTCCCATTTATGATTTTTCTTGTTATTGCTAATGGAATTAAGAGTCAATTCTGAACCCAACTGACTGTTATAATTCTTTGATATGAATTCTTGTTAATTTTATATCAATTTATTTTTCTTAATTTTGTTCTATACTCATAAGAGCCATACCTTTATTATTCAATTGAAATGAATCAAAGTTGTTAAGAGTTAATTGACGCTTCTCTTGAAAATTCCCATTGGATGGCTCGAGTTGCAGTGAGAAAGATGTAAGATGAGTCGATGTTGTCAAAGGTAATGATTTTATTTAAAAATGTTTTTTAGTGGCGCATTTAACATCATATGAATCTCGATCCATTAATAAACATGTTGGGACGTGAGAAAAATAAAATAAAATAAAATTCTGGCTTACTTCTTCCGACCGTATGTCTTATCCAAAGGCAAGTAGTATTTTGCTTTTTCTTTTCACTTGCGTCCGATTATCTTGCTGGACTTGATTTAGAGGGTATTTGGCTAAGCTTATTTTAAATATCCTATAAGCTCCTACATTTTAGAAGATATTTTTGAAGCTTATAAGATATTAGATCTTATTTTTAAAATAAGTTGTTGAAGTGTTTGGATAAAATAAGATCTTGAAACTTATAAAATGTTAATAATGATAATTTTGTAATTAAAATGGTTAAAAATGAAGGAGCTTGTTAAGATCTTAAAAATAAGTTAGGGTCTCCTTACTTTTTTGAAAATAGCTTATAAACTTCTAACATCTTATTTTAGGATTTTATAAGTTTTTTTTTTAAAAAAAATTACTAAACATTTTTTATCAACTTATAAGTTCTTAAACATCTTATAAAATATTTTGAGGAGCTTATAAGCTCACCCAAACACCATCTTAATCTCTCTTTCTGTCCTCTTGAATCTTTCATCATGGTGGACTTTTGGGGGAGCAATAGTGTTTTTGTAGCACTCGATCCATGATAGTGGAACATATACTTGTTTTGACTGCCTATTATGAATTAATTGTAGATCAAAATATGACTACAAATATTATGTATCTCTATATGTATCTTCAACTTTTATTAAATTAATATCACTCTTGAAACATTTTTTTATATTAATTAAAAATTCAGTGTATATTCAATTTGACCACGCCCACCTGTCACATAGTAGCATAATGACTGATTGCTTGTTTTAAGTATGAATTAATACATAATAAATATAGATTTTTATGTTCACGATTACATTGGCTATAACCTACCATTCCCCAAGTTTACACACATCGGTTGGGCAAAACTAACTACGTAGAGAATATGCATTGCATCAAATTCTAGTGCATTCAAAATGCAAAACTAAAAGGGCCCGTCTCATTCTATTTTCATTTCCATTATTTTTAAAATGTTGAAAATAGTTAATGAAAATGAGTTGAAAATGAATTTGTTTTTGAATAAGTTGTTGAAAAAGATATTGGGTTTAGTAGGTCATAGGTAGAAAGGCATAGAAATAATAGAACAGAGAGAGAAAATATATATGTTATTGAAAAATATATTTTGAGCATAAAAATAAAAATAATGTTGGATGAAAATATATAAAAAGTAATGTATTAATTTTTTAAATAATAGAAAATGTGAAAATGAAATCAAACGGACCTTAACCCGCGCCAGGAAATTTGTACTACATCAAAATCTAGTGCATGCAAAATGCAACCGGGCACTATTGATTGATTTTAGTGTAGCATGAAAATTTTCATCTTAGCGCGAGGAATATATGCGGAGGACTATGGATTACTTCTTATACGAAAGGGTTATGAGATCAAATTTATTGGGCTTCTAGTATTTGCATCGATTTAATTTGGATCCTCTATTATAATTTTATTTTTAAATTAGAGATGTATATTTAAATTAACACAAATTTATTTAATTTGAATCATCACTTTTTGAAAGATTATGGATTCGAGTTGATTATTTGATATAATAGTTTTGTACTGGCTCACTTCAGATTTTAGGTTAAAGTTTAAAAATGTATGCTTAAAAATAATGTAGAAATACTGATAAATAAATTAAAATAGAATTTGATAAAGAGATTTAACGTGATTGGATGTCAAAGCATTAGTTCTGGTGCTTGACGCTAAGTTAAAAGATTACAGGATAAAAAGAAAAAAAGAAAGAGACAAACAAACAAACAAACAAAAGAATCACAAATGAGGTTGAAAATAGGTAAGTTAAAGCCCTAGAAAACTCCAGCCCGTTTGGTTTTCATTTTTATATATCATTTTCATATTTTTTACTATTTAAAAATGAAAGCACATTACTTTTTATACAGTTTCCCTTGACATTATTTTTATTTTCATTCTCAAAATACATTATCCAATAACCTATACATTTTTTCCCAATAACCTATTTATCTTGTCTCTATTTTATTATTACTATATCTCTTCACTTACAACCTACTAAACCTAAAATAATAATTATTTTTTCAACAATATATTCAAATACAAACTCATTTTTACTAACTTTTCAAATTTTGAAAATGAAAATAAAACCAAACGAAAACCTGTTTGGTTTTATTTTCAAAGGCCATTTTCATTTCGAATCATTTTTAAAAGTTAGAAAGTTAGTTATGAAATAAAAATAGAAATTGAGATATATTTGGATGAAATGTTGGAAAGTAATGATTAGAATAAGTTATAGGATTGAAGAGTAGGTTAATTTATTTTTTAAAAATATATGTATATTTTATTAATTTAAAAATAATAATGGGTACTTTATGTCAAATTGAATTTGAATTTAATTGATATATAATAGGATGATAGGTTAGGTTTAGAAATGAATTTTGAAAAGAAAATGTGTACATTTTTTGAAAAAAAAAATTGTAAGAAAATATTTATTTTCAATTTTCACTTCCACGTGAAAATAAAAATAGGGCTTGAAAATGAAAACAAACAGGCCGTAAGTTCTCTACTATAATTCCCCGGATGCCGATTTTACCTCCCCAAAGCATGCATTGGTAAGAGAGAAAGGCAGTTAGATCCGGCTAGCAGAGTCCAATCCAAACAAGCATGCCTCCTTTCACGCTACTCCAAAAATTACGTTTAATTAAGCTTTTACCCACACATTCACATCAATCAACGTTTGTATTTTCAAGGCAAAAATGCACCTTCACCGCGATGAAATCCTCTATCTTTAATGAATTATGATGATAGGTCGATTGATTAGTTGGTTTAAGCATCACTCTCACATTTATATATGTAAAATCTAAAATTAGAATTTTAATGAATTTTTCAGTGGAATTTAGTAGCTGTTGATGAAATCTTAATATTATTCTCTATCTAATAAGTGGGGAGTTTGCTTTTAAATCGTCCGTCCTGCACTCAACTTAAAGTATTTATTTCAATAAGAATCACATAAGGGTAAATTAGAAAATTTCAGTAAAATGCCTGCTCGTCATCAAATAGATAAAGTATATTAACCACTCTAAGAATTTGCGACTTATCCATTCAATGACTTTGTCATTGAACATTTCAAGAAAGGTACAAATAATTGTAGTCAAATTGACCTATTGACCCCTTGGCTTTTTTCACAACATGAACATATTATTTAAGTAATTTTCATTATGTAACACCACATGCATGTATAAATAAAAAGGAAAATATGAATTGTAATAATATGTTGAGTAGTCAATTGACCAAATAATGTTACCCTTACAAATATATTGTGTAAAATTTGAAAACTTTACCAAACTCTTGATCAATGTATGCATAAAAATTGAGGGCAAACAAAAAAAAAAAAAAAAAAAAAAAAGAAAAACTATGACAATTGGCATATGTTTGTGGGCATTGGCCTTCAATGAACTCCAGCTGCCTGCCCCTCCTCCTTTAATTCACATAAGTGATGAGGACCTTTGATTTGGGGTGGGATCCAAGGGTGGGGGAAAGGTCCTGGTCACTCATCCAAAACTATTAATACCTGCAAATATTGTGCATTTTTTGAAAATTTGTTTGTTTGTGGACTTGGCGTGGAACAAATAATGACTTGTTTGCTATTTTTGAGTGAGGTGTTATAGGCATAAGTACCCTAAAAGGGATTCTTGAATTTTCTTCCAAGGCACGCTTGGTTTTCTTGGATGGAAAATTGAAATCTTATTCATTTTTGGGGTATATTTACCAAAAAAATCTAACTTGTTAATTGTAAATGTGGATGGTTTAGACCTATCTTGAGAAAATCTCAATGCTTGATTTCTAAATTCACTCAAACCACTTGAGAAATGCTATGCATGGAAATTTAAAGTCCAAACCAAACTCACCAATCATCTTCTTTCTAAACCTCATTGAACCAACCATTGAATTTAATGCAGCATGTGTCATATACTTACCATATACCTATATGGAAATTGGCTTTAATGCCATTGGATAATATAAATAGCTTAGTTTGAATATATAAATATAAATAAAAAAACGAGTAATGATATTCAACTGTTACTAAATTATTGAATAATATAAACAGTTCATTCAAAATTGCTGAATGATAAAAAAATGAATGATGATATCCAACTGAAATATGTTGCACCCGACTCATTCACAAGAAGGAAAAATTTACATCAAATCCAAAATGGGTTTGGATTGTACTTGACCCATTGCTAGTTTCACCAATCTTTTCCTTTTCTTTATTTTGCTAAAAAGCTATTTATAGCCAACTACTCCAATCATTTCATGTTGGATTAAGAACAACAGTGTTTGGTTAATAATTTAGGTCTCTGTTAACAACAAGAGCATAAATTTGTGCGTGAAGAAAAACACATCACATTTTGACAACTTTCTCTAAGTATTATCCCCTTAGAAAGAGAGAAAGAGAGCAGAGGCTTCTCATATACTTAAACCTGTTTTCTATTCTGTCCTATTCTGAGGTGTTTGAGTGGGGAGTTCCCATTCTGTACTTTCTTTCTGTTGGTCTCTGAGCATAGAAACTCTCTTCTTTGTAATTTGCTGAAGTACAAAACATGAGATACATACGTACAGCCAGCCTGAAGAGGCTGTTTTCCCTCAGGCGCCAGAGTATAGACGAAGAACTGCCAAAAGATTGTGACTTTAGTGCTGAAGAAAATCAGCCCACTGCTCCACAACCATCAGGGCATTTTCAAAAGCCCACTTGGAAATGCTTTTCCTATGAAGAAGTCTTTGCTGCCACCAATGGCTTTTCCTCAGGTACACTCCCATTTAAAATCTTGAGTTTAAAATGTCATCTTTTTTCTTTTTTGGCCCATTTTGAGATGAGATATTATTTTTTAACTTCCTCAGATAATATGGTTGGTAAAGGAGGGTATGCAGAGGTTTACAGAGGAGTTCTTGACGATGGGCAGGCAATTGCTGTCAAAAGATTGACAAAAGCCACAAATGATGAGAGGAAGGAGAAGGAATTCTTGACAGAGATTGGAACACTTGGCCATGTTTCCCATCCAAATGTAACAGCACTTCTTGGCTGTTGTATTGACAATGGGCTTCATCTCATTTTCCAGTTCTCCTCAAAGGGTTCTGTTGCTTCTCTTCTCCATGGTATAAACGATAAAAAATTGTAAAATTCTGTATATTTCAGACAGATTTTGGGAAGAATAAGGAAGAAAGAATGTTTGTCCTTGTTGTAACTTGTAAGATAACTAAATGTTTTTGTTCTTCTCTTTTCCCAACATTTTCTTGTCTAGATGAGAAATCCCCTACTATGGACTGGAAAACAAGGTACAAAATTGCAGTCGGAACTGCTAGAGGCCTACATTACTTGCACAAGAGTTGTCCCAGAAGAATAATACACAGGGACATTAAGACTTCAAACGTCTTGTTGGCTGCAGACTTTGAACCCCAGGTACAATTCCAATACATGGGTAACATTTTCTTGAAGATATAATATAGATTGCAAATGGGACTAATAAGGTTGTCTGTTTTCAGATATCTGACTTTGGGTTAGCAAAATGGCTTCCATCGCAATGGAGTCATCATTCTATTGCCCCAATAGAAGGGACATTTGGGTACAGAACTATCCTTGCCATTCTTAAAATAGTTCAACAGATTTTGTCTAAAACGATGGACAATTAATGTATTTGTTGAATATTCCATAGGCACTTGGCGCCGGAGTATTTCATGCATGGAGTCGTAGACGAGAAGACGGATGTATTTGCTTTTGGGGTCTTTTTACTAGAGCTTGTGTCTGGAAAGAAGCCTGTGGATAGTTCTCATCAGAGCTTGCATAGTTGGGTAATGTCCTATTTCTATAATTCAAGATTTGTTCGAATTATGGCATATATTTGTACTTCTATCCTACTCATTAAATGTATAGGCCAAACCTATACTAAATCGAGGAGATATGAAAGAGGTGATTGATCCAAGACTTGGAGAAGATTACAATGTAATTCAACTCAATAGACTTGCATTTGCAGCCTCACTCTGCATCCGAGCTTCCCCAATTTGGCGCCCGACTATGAGTGAGGTGATCATTTTACCAGCATACTTCAATTGACATTTTCAGACAATTTCATCTACTAGGAAACATTTTTGGTGCAACGTAAATGAGCTAGAAGACAAAGGTTGTCTTGTTTTTACCAGCAAATAAAAAACAAGAAGTATTTTGATCATTTTTATCTTCCTATTCAACATAAGGACTTAGAAAATTCAACTCCTACTTGCCTTAGTCCTCCATGATATAAAATTGTTTCTTGAATGCATACTCTTTGTTATTGTCTTTATATGAGTGTGAGAATTCTAATGACAGATGTGAAGGGATTTTTATTACATTCATGTCATTTTCTGATTGAAGTATAGCCTAATCCCTACGCCATTTTATCCGGTGATTCACCTAAACTTATGCTAAGTTGATTGAGTTTACTGATAATGACCTCAATACCAAATCGGCACGCCTGTTTAATTTAATCAATTGGGAACTCTGCTTAATAAAAGACAGAGATCATCAGGCAGGCAACAGAACCTCCATGGTTGACTGGCCAACAAGCGATTTGGCAATTTATAATAAGATAGATTTTCTATCAAAAAACAACTTCTTGTCTTAATGCATATAAATATAATTTAGAGATGGTAATTATCTGCTAATAGTGAAATTTTATGTCATAATGACTGTTTAAGGGGCTTTTGTTTATTCCCCACACTCCATTCCAAAGACTCTGCTGATGTTAGCGCCTCACCTAACCATAATCTTTGTGCTCTATTAGGGAAATAATGTCCGTCTCATTCATGTGATTAGAACATAATTGTCTGATTATGACAGGCTAAAAACATAGGGAAACTGGTCCTAAAGGTACCTAAGTTCTTTCATGTAACACAAGGGTATTTTATTTGGAGTCGAATTTCGATGTTATTTCTTTTGTTTTTAACTAGCTCATGCTGTAGATTGAGACAAGAAGAATTCTATTTACAGTATGACAACCTTGTTTGCTTCCTGAAGTTCATACAAAAACAATTCTGAGGTACCATAATGTAATAATATAGCCTATGCATATGTATGGGAGCTCCTAGTTGTCCCATTATTGACTATGCCAAAATAAAACTGTAAATTCCTGTTCCTGTTTGATTCAATCCAGGCTCCAGCACAGTTTGTGAATCAAATGCCTTAAAATAATATATGCAGCTGAGGCAAATGCTATTATACGTGTCGTTTCTGCTGTTTTTTATATTCTTCTTATAGTAATCGATACGCTGCAGATTTTCTAAGTTAAATAATCAGAATACAAGTTTGGAGCTTTGTGAACATTTAAAATTTGAGTTTGATGTCTGATGCTGACAGGTGTTGGAGGTGATCTTATTGGAAGAAGAAATAGACAAGGAAAAATGGAGGATGCCTGAGGAAGAGGAAGATCAAGAAGAGTTCTGGGGTTTTGAGGATCTTGAGTGTGAATGTGAATGTGATACTTCTTCCTTCACAAACTCCCCACATGACTCAATCTCAACTGGGAGTTCCTATAACCAGAAAACCAATCCTGCCCTGGTAGTAGATTGACATGTAAATATCAGAATAGCATAAGGTACAAGGATGCATATATATATATATATATATATATGAATATATGGGGTTTTCTCTATGTTGGAATTAATCTAACTGCTTACACCAATTTTGACCTTTTCTTTATCTTTTAAGTTGTCCTTCCTGACTGATCAGTCATTTAAAATATTTGGTTTCTATATTAACATGGTGAATTTGTGGGCTCATAAAGTAGTTTATGGGAAGGGTTTCTCATAAAATATATCTTTTCTTGCAAGCAAAAATGGTGAAGTAGTTGCAAATAGTGCCATACCAACATTAAATATTGGCTGCTGGATCGATTGCTCAAGATTTTTGGTCCATACCTGAACCTAATGAAAAAAAAAAAAAAAAAAAACTTCTTACGAACTCATTGAGAATGATTCTGATCCAATTCATGGTCTATTAGAAGTAGAAGGCGCTCTGGTGGAATTTTTACAGATAGAAAAAGTATTTCACGTGCAAACTTATTAAAAGAGTTCAACATATTATTATACATTGAATGGATTGTGATGTGTAGACTTTTGCGCTATGTTGGTTTTTGTTTACACAAAACTTAAATGAAAGAATGAATGACTAAATTTATTTTATACGTTATAGGCAAGTGCAATTATTAAAGACATTATTTTTATAAGATTTTCAAAATATCACAATTATTCATGCAATTAAAAAAAATTCACATGAATCACTATGATTGTCCCAAAATTAACCTAAGAACTACATTTATTGAAAAGAAAATCAAGATATTGTGATGGTGGAGTTCTGGTTACTGATTAGACTCCACAGGACAGGCCAACTCATTTATATCAACTTTAGGATAAGTTTTCCCAATGCCAATTTGGCCAATGATTTCCAGCAGGAAAGAGGGTAATTCTGTCGGGCTTCTTGGCCTAAAAAAATAATAATACACAGTCCCATGATTTTAGACATGCCTTGTGAAATACTCATTGGGGGGATGGGGTCCTTTTACTGAATATCTTTGGCACTATATTGGAAGACACAGAAGTCAGAAATGTGATGGGAGATTGACTGACTCAATGTAAAGACTTTTGCAAATTATTTACAATTACCATATTTTTTTGAATCCCTAAAATTGTCACTTGCTCAAAGTAACTTTGTTATTTGACTTTTATTATATTGTATTGAAGATGAGGGGATGTCATATTAGTAAAAATCAATAACCTATCAAAATACTCTAAACATTATTTTTTTACTTAAAAAGACTAAAATGCCCTTATCGTAGAACGAGTGATCATTGTCATGGCGTGCCACTAGGGTTGTGCCCATGAGTTTATAAGGAGGCCCCCCTGCAAGTCCTTTCAAACTAAGTATCCATCAAAATTTGAAAAACTTTACGTACTAAAGTGATTTAGGATATGGAGCAAATAATTTACCTTACTAAATAATTAAAAGTACGGTGAGTTAACTAACTCATATGAACACATAATCTAGTGATCATTTAAGTTACACCATCCTCATAGCATAATCATCATTTTATGCTTAAAAATATTGAAATGCCATTAAAATTAGGTCAAGCCTATTATGGTCGTGGTGTACTAGTACCACTAGGATCGTGCACATGAGTTACAAAGGAGGCCCTCATAAATCAATTCCAACTAAGTATCTATCGGGTTTGAAGTGCTTCACAATTATAAATAGATATTTTAACAATTATCAGATAATTAAAGAGTTAATTGATGTCGGCCTTCAACCTATGGTCTCCTTTGCACATTGCCCTCAATCGTTGTCGATGTATAATTTTACCACCTGAACTAGTTAAAATGTGCGCAGACACCACATTTGCTCATTTTCGATGGAATTCGACCAATGAGCATTGGGCACGTGGGCTGAAGGAAATGAAATATTCTTGTTAGATTCCACCGAAAATGAGCAAATGTGGTGTCGACGCACATTTTAACTAGTTCAGGTGGTAAAATTGCACATTGATAACAGTTGGGAGCAATGTACAAAGGATGTCATAGGTTGAGGGGCTGACTGCAATTAACCCTAATTAAAAATACATAATTTGAGGCATATAAACACAAGATAATAATTATTCAAACTATAATATTATTATGCAAACTTTATTGACTTAACTACTAGAATGATCTAGTAATTAATTAGCCGCCCGACAAAAACCCAATTTATACGCTTATTCAATTTATTTCCTACCTATTTACTAAACCCAAATTCAACCCCAAATGATTCAAGTGGGTTGAGGTTTGATTTTGACCTGATCCAAATTATCATAATAATTATATGTACCTTTTGTTCTTCAAGTATATTGAAAATACATGCAAAAGTTTAACTCAATGGACACGATAAACGTGACAAAGAAGTGTTCGATTGATACGTCACGCTATCATAGCACGGGTGCTGTTTATTTTTTTCCCCCAAGTCATTGCCAATGGACCCTTTTCCCCAAAGTTTAATAAATTTTGATGAAAACATTTGCCGACCTTCAATAAACTCGAAATAATTACTCTAAAATATGTTGGCTTTTAAAGTCATTTAAAATTGCCCAACTCTTTGCTCGTGCTTATATGGCATCACACATTATATCACTACTCAATTAAAGAAAACCTCCAATACAAGTCACAATCCTTGGAGGTGTTAGCTCTTTTCTCCACTACAAGTTCTTTGAAAAATAGCTTTTTCAATTAATTTCATTGATAATCTTAAAAGGACTTGTAGACACATAATATATAATCTTGAAAAATATAATTTCTGAAAAATTTCATGCCGTCCACTTGAATATGTATCTGATCGGATTTCAAACTATTGAGTAAAAATATGATATTATCATATCTGATCTAGTAAGTTATAATTCAGTAGAGTATACATTCAATTGAATGATATGATACAAGCAGTTCGTAATATGTTAATTTAATTTTGACGAAACTTGTCTATTACATGTCTCCTGAAGCTTATTCCAATGTCATATCAAAGCACTCATGTCAATCTTTATCAGACAACGAGGGCTCTAATCTTCATTAATCCAACATTGTCACCTTCAACAAAGAAATGGAAATAACTAAGATATCTTAAGTAAATGAAGAAGACCCTTAATCAATTTCTTTAATTAAATAATAAAAGATGATATCTGAAACTTTAAGCAGCTGACAACATCATAAAATTTGTTAAAGTAAATGACAAATGAACCTATGATTAATTAAAACTTAAGACCTATACTTTTACAACATTTGTATGTAAGAAAATGCAAATATGTTGAGTGTATGAAATTATAGTTTAGGGGAGAACAACAGCTGGCTTCTTTATGGAGTTGACAATGTTGTCTCAACTACCAGTGCAATGGAAAGAGAACATTCACAAAAATTTGAGTGGCCTAAAAACAAAATGAAAAAGTTCATCATAAAGTCTCTCTCTCTCTCTCAAAAGTTGCTAGATTTTCTAAGACCTGAGTTGATAATTTTAAAGGAATAGTATTTCAATAATTTGAATAGGAGCATGTGAGTGGCAGTTGATGAACAGATAAGATATTTGGCTCTTTTTGATGATGGGTTTGAGTTCTTAATGCACCAAATGCCACTCAAGCACAGAAGCTATCAAAGGAGTTTGTTGAACCTCTAATGCCCTTACAGGGGAAAAGGGGCAGTTAGGTTATCTAAATCACCTTGATTCTTGGGCATCTATCCCCTTTAGTTTGTCAATTACAAAGAATGAGAATAAATTTGGTACAATTGGTTGTTTACCATAATGATCCCATATGGGAATCATTTTCTTGTGTCAATAGTGTATAGGATTTTGCAGTTTTTAGATGGAACTTAATGATAGGCTTAGCACATAATGATATTGGACTATTCATAATTGATTGGATTCTATCATTCTATAATTCAGAATTTTTTTTTCTCTAGCTAATATGTATAGGTTGTAATGATTCTTTTTACTTTCTTTTGTGATATTAATTTACTGTCAATCACCCAAAAATATTTTGCCTTACAAGCTGATTTTTACTAATTCACTAGGAATTCCACGTCTCATATACTTGAGTTAGAATTATGAACTAATGATACTTTTAGCTATTGAGTTTTGTCCTTTTAAGATACAACATTCCGTGATCGGTATATTTAGTATTACAAGATGATCTTTGCTGATTCACAGGAAACTCCACATGTTTAATGCTATTCAAACCAAAACATAAGCTACTGATACTTTTAGCCATTGAACTTCAGTCATTTATGTGCAACACTCAAGCTACTTCACCTACTAGCATAACGCTTGTATTTCTGTCTTACAATTTTGTTTTCATAAATCACAATTCACATGGTGCAACATTCAAACTATTTTACTTAACATCACGATATAAATATTGCTATCCCACAATTTTATTTTCATAATTCATATTGCCATCTTTTTGTGTGTTATTATTATGATCATCCACTATGTAGACCCATAAATTAACAACTTTGATCTCATGAAGTATGCAGCCCTTGATAGCTACTAAGGATTGCAAAATTGCCACTACATGACAAAATGATACATGTAACATTGTATCTATCAATTTACACCAACTTGGAATAATAAACTCCATCACTTCTCATACCTTAAATATACCTTTAACATAAGATATTCCTCCATCAACTTAAATTTCTAATTTTATCCAGAGTTGTTCATGATCAAGCAAGCCAACAAACAATTAACAATAGCGCATTAAGGAGGCGTGGCCACTTCACAGAAAGTCTTAAGATTCTAGGTCATTTTATAGTACATAGATTATTTGTTTGTTCAGCATGATAACCTCAACCACTTCATACAAAATGAGGAATAAGCTTTCTGGTCAGTTGATAAAGCCTACCCTTTTGCTTTTGACTTCACCAGTACTCAAAGTCCTCATACTAAAAAATTTTCAGAAAACTAAGATGAATGAGAATCTTAGAAAATGTTGGAAACTACAAGCCCAGGTGGAAGACGAAAAACCCAAGGGCGGTTCACAGTTTGTCTTTATATTACCAGAAACCTCAGACAATTTTCAGTCAATAAAAGATGGCAGTATTAAACCTGTATTTCTGCCTGGGGACACAAAAATAATGGGCGTTCTAAAGTTGCAAGTCATTGTCATTTAGAGAGAAAATAGTGATGATGAAGGTCATACGTTATAATGATAAACTTAACTAATCAAGAGGCAAAATTTAAATCTAACCTTGCCTTAGAAGTACACACTCACTTTATAATTATAATCAAGTTCAATCACCAATTACAGCCTACACTTTCCAGAGAATTAAAATTGATTATAGTCCAACCAAAAAGAGAGAGAGATGAATAGGCAACACACAAGAATAAGTAAGATGTGATTCATGGCAGAAAAGCATTAAACATCTGCTTAAGAAATTGAAAAGTTTTACATAGGCTGTCAAACTACAGATGGGAACATCCTTTTATCCAGGTGTGGGAATGATTGTGTTAATCCGAAAGGTACAGACAGTCCAAGCAACATCTTTTATTTGAATAGACATTAAGTTCAACTAGGTTGTCTGCAGACTGCCATGGTAATTCTTAAACAATCATGTAGTGTTCTATCACAGAAGGTTTAAAAGCATGAAAAATTTCCTTTCCTGTGTTGCCAATGCAGCCATATGATCCATTATTGTTGCATTGAAAACAACATAAGTGCAGCATTGGTTTCATAAAACAGAATATGTTCCTTTACTTCAGGATCAGAATCTCATCATGAGCAAATACAAATCAATTCTTGCAAAGCAACAGAACTTTTCCACAATTAATGATGAGAAAAGCATCAGATTTTCTAAGGATGTTAAATCTCTAAAAATATTGACCTCATCAGGCCCTCTGCCTCACATTCTTTAAATTCTAATGCTGACTAGTCTGTTCTTAACATTCATCGTAGATCCTACAGTCAGGTGTGATCACAAATTTGATTCTCTCATCCCATTTAAGTATCTCAATTACATATTTACATCATTTTCCAGATAGCAGATCTTGAAACTTTCAATTGTTCCACTAATTCATGTCCTGAATCTAGTAGCTATCATAAGGAAAGACAATTATTTTTGAGGAATTCCAGTTATTAAGCAAAATATAAACTTGGCTTGATATGCTGAGAGATAAAAGTAACACCAGATACATAAAGCTACTCAAGCAGAACAGGAACTTGGCTTGATCAAAGCTAGTTCAGACAAGCCCCGTAGGCACCAAATAAACTCAAACACAACTTCAAACATAGTAACAAATCAAATCACTCTCTCTCAAGTCCAGGACCAACACCTTCTTTACCTCTTATTTCAGCCCACCAAATATTGAATAACATTTTACTAAATTCAAAAGCTTAACAATTTCAGGAGCTATATCTTGTTCACATGCTAGGGTTAAAGCCAATAGAAGCATAAAGAAATCCTCTTTCCAAAACAAGTAAACAAAATTTGCAACCACCTTAGAAGCACAAAATTACAATTTTTGACATTTAAAAAACAAACTCTCGTATGGACCATAAACAACATTTGAAAGAATAAATAGTCAGATTCAGGAAACCTCAATAAAGAGTAAAGACCTTCGAGCGGTGATGCCACAAAATAGAACACATTACTTTTCAGATTTTCTGAAACTTACCTTAAAATTCACAGCATTCTCCTTCGGAGAAAACACTACTTTAGAATTCATAAAAAATGTCTAGCAAATATCATCTTAACAGGATATCTTACCATCAAAGAGGTTTCCAAGGCCATGCAATAATTCATTCTACAGAACAAATAAGTTGTACATGAGGATATGTTTTCTTGGTTAGAATGAAAATGCCTAATGCAAAAACTACATGAAAGAAGAAAACTATATCCTCATCATTCTGATCTCCTAATTTTAGCTGATGGGAGCAGGGTAAGGCAG
The DNA here is from genome assembly GCA_018894105.1 of Jacaranda mimosifolia. NCBI lineage: Eukaryota > Viridiplantae > Streptophyta > Magnoliopsida > Lamiales > Bignoniaceae > Jacaranda > Jacaranda mimosifolia. The sequence goes on from CM032117.1 coordinate 55,491,784, forward strand.
AGGAGAAGGATAAAGAAAGGTGGAGAAGGAGAGGAGAAAATCAGAAAATCCTATGTGGTTGTAACTTGTAAGTGTCAGCATTTTTAGAGGAATAAGTTATTTCAAATTCCTTTAGAAATTTTCCGTTACTAAGATAAGATAAAAAAATAATAAGATCTTTTAGTACTAATGAAGAATAATAAAGGATTGGAGATAAACAAATAAAAAAGATTAATAACAAGGGTAATACAAGTTGAAAAAAAATAAATCATGGTATGGCTATTAAATCTTTTTTTTCTTATTAATTCCAGCTTATGGATATTTTAGGAATTTCATGTGTTCGAGATTTTAGTTCATGATTCCAATTATGTTTCAAAATATGTGGAGAGCTACAAGTCGAGTTTCAGTAGGACCAGCTTATTTATTTCCTGATAAATCGTAATCCTAGTGGACATAAGAGAACTTGTGGGCCAATATGTAAAGATGCGGCACTCCTTAGTATTTAAAAAGTTGAAAATATATAAGTTTACTGGGTTTTCAAAGAGCTTTTGAGCTTCTTCAGGATTCAATGATGCAATTCCAAATCATTGGTGAGATAACTAGGTTGCTTAATTGTTCTTGATCTTTTCTCTTCATTTTACTCTTTTTCTACAATTTTCAGTACTTTAATTCTTTCTTCTGTCGATAAAAACCATATCTTAAAATTCCAATGCCTTTCCTAGTTCATAAATAAGCTTTTGAAACCTATATTACTGTTCACAGTCCCCAAATACACCTAAACACCTTCGTCAAGGCTGTTCTACATCATTTTCTCTCTCTGTGTGTACAAGTAGATAGATAGATCAAATTTTACAATCCAAGAATTAATAGTAAGAGAAGGAACACAGGAATGAAAAGAAAACAAAAATGAAGTAAGAAAAGCAACATAATACTTTGAATGCTTTTCTTTAGAAATAATGAGAATAACATGAAAATGATCAAGAAAAAAAAAAAGACAAACAAATCTATTAAGCTTCATTAAAAGCAAAAAATTGATGAACTACAGTCAAGGTGAAAAATGCAATCTTCATGAATGACATGGTAAACAGTTATAACTCAATTTCAGAAACTGTACGTAAAGTACATTGTTCAAAAAGGACATGAGCATAAGTTGCAATAGGTTTCAATGCATCAATATAACTGAAACCCAAAAGGCACATGAAAATAAGATGAGGTACTTGTGTTCAGTTTAGCCTCCTATCCAGCATCCCCAGAAAAACTTAATATCAAAAATAAGTAGACGGGAGAAAATGAATCAAGCAAGCATGGTTAGAGAACATGGGAAAGTGAGAAGTTCACCTCATACAAACAGTTCAATGTTTGCATATGCATGCATATAAGAGCCTGAAATCAGGATTCAAGATCAAATATGTGTTTCCAATATTACAGCAATTCCGTGATTGCTTAAGGCAACTATGTTTCTAACCAAAGAAATGGCAATCAATATAATACTAACATCTCAACAGATCATAAAGAATGTGATTTAAAATTAATCAACTGACATACATATTGCAAATTAGAACATAGAGGACACTGCATTATTACATTCTCAAAATAAATAAGAAAACTGCTGTGAGGCAAGCATTTTCTCTTGTTCTTGTAACAATATTTTATGTTAGAGCATCAACTAACTGCATACACTTTCATTTTGGAGCACAAGAGAATAAAATTCACTTCAGAATACAAATTCAAAGCTGTAAGTCTAAGCAAAGGCAGAGTACATGCAATACTCAAATGGTCAGAGAAACTAAACTAATGAGGAAAAAAGAACAACTTCATTCAGAAGCATAAATCATCCAACCTGAAGTACCATTACACAGACTGAGTTTGCATCTTTTTTTTCAGTGGCACAGTTCCGGCATGCTTTGATCTCTTCTGAGCTTTCTTCTTATGCTTCACCTTTTTCTTGACAGGCGGTGTCTCTATAATGGGCCCTGGAGGCACCCCCTTCTTCAAAGCACTACCCCTGGGAGTAGCAGATGGTGGCAACCTCAAGCTTTCAGGAGGCAAAGGGTTCTGTGGCTTCCAAACCAAGTTATTCTTCATAGAAAAAGTAACCTTCTTTGCACTCTTATTTACACTGTCTGCTGTAGCATCAACTGCAACATCTACAGCACCATTCGAGTCTAGCTTACCAGACTCCTGCAAACCTGCACTCCCTGTTCTCCTCCTCTTATTTGAAAGCATTCTATGTTTCACAGATATTAAGGGAGTATCAGAGGAATCTGAATCTTCATCACTGTAGGAACCACCTTCAGCAGCAACTTTCTCAAATTGTTTCTGAAGATTCGATATCAAAGTTTCATTCAAAGCCACCGGACTTCCGTCACATTCTAGGCCATTGCTCAGAATATTACCATGGCAAGTCAAAGAATGCCTAATTTCCATGCCATCACTAGTTACTGAATCACCATTTTCTTTAACCACAGGGTTAATTTCAGAAACCCCATTGTCATCTTTTCTCTTCATCTTTTTCTTCTTCCTCTTAGCCTTCTTATCATCTCCATCAATCCCTTTTCCAACCTTCTTACTCTTCTTAAATCTTCTATCATCAGACAAACCCTCATCTTCCTGTGCACCATCAGCCCCTTCTTTTGACCCCAGTTCCGCATTACCATCACTGGTATTATACTCAATGGGAATCAATTGAGGCACCTCATCATCATCGCAATAATAATCACCATCACCACCATGCACATCACTGTATTCGGGTATGGCAATTTCAAACCCAGATAGTTCCAACTCCTTCTCCAACTTCAGAAACTCTTCATGCAACCCCAAAGCCAACTTCCTATTCCCCTGGATACATTCAACCGACGAACCAACCCCATAAAACCTCACTGACAATCCCAACCTCAAAGCAATTATCCCCAACAACACATCCCCATCCTTTTCATCCCAGTCCACTCCCGTCCTCTTCTTCGTCAAAAGATCCTTCCCCATCTTCACTAACTCATCAAACACACAACTCTTCAACTTCCCCAACAGTATCCTGTCCTTACCCCTCATCATAACCTCAAAGAAGGGCCTCAAAATCACATCAACCACCTCCTTCCTCACCGGAAACCCCACACCCTTCAACTCATCCAAAAAAACAGATATTACATGATAATTCACCCCATTTCCCTGTAGCAGTTTATCCTCCGACAAGAATCCATCTTTCTCCAGAACCCCAAAATAATCCCCCAAAACCTCCACATCCCATTTCCTCAACCGCATCAACTCAAACAAACCCCTCATAAACCGGCGTATTAGCAAGTAAAACTTATCCAACCTCAACCTGTCAATGCCGGGCCACTCCCTGCGAAGGGTAACCAGAAAACCACGAAAAAACTCCAAAGAGATCGGGGGTTGGAGAGATAAGAACAGATTTACGAGTCTATTGATTAAGGCAAGCTGATTGGGAGTTTTGTCAGCATGCCATAAGCAGTAAAAAAGTCCTTTCCATAGCTTCTTGATGTCGGTGTCGGAGAGCTGCTGGGATTGAGAAGCGAGCCACGATTGAAGCAGCCGAAGCGATTGAGATCTAACGGTAGTGTTGCATGACGCTAAGTGTTTGATTAAGGCCGGGCCATTGGCTGATGCCAGCGCAGGGAGGAGGGGTTTGGGCTCTCGGGGCCTCTTCTTCATTGGAGAGCAATGAGCAATGGTAATGATTCGTCGAAGATAGGGAGCGAGAATTTAGGATCGATTAGGGTTTATGAGTAGGTTTATTGACGATGGACTAGGGTTTCTGACGGGGCAAAGAGAGGGGGGGAGTTAACTTCAATTTGGGTCAGTAATCTATAACTAGATTGTTGGATTATTTGAGCAATGATCCAAAAGTAGGTTAGGTTCAAACTATCAGGTATCCTAATTGTAACTGATGTGCATTATGGAGCAATAAATTTGTGAAATTAATAACATTTTAAAGTTTTGATTTTAACATAAAAATCAATGAAAATTTAGTAAAATAGTTGGAAATTTAAACCAAACTTAAAATATCTTTAATTAATGCCTTAATGGAATCATACATCTTTTAGATTCAAAAGAATTATATATATGATAGGCAAAATTGGTCCGGCATCTATGACATTTTGGTAATTTTGAATTTTATCTTTTCGAGTCAAGAGACTAGTACAAATGTATAACAACTCCTAAAATTTGACAATTTAATAATAAATTGGGCCTGTATTATAATTGCAATCCACTCACATCCATGTGGCAGCTGATTTAGTGCCATGTGGGATCTCGTGGCATCTCGTCATCAAATGTATATTCTCTTTCCTGCATGGTATATGATGTGCCAATATAATTTGCCACTTTTAAATACATAATATAATATATATATTTATATAATTGTATGCATATACTGCCCCCAAATAAATCCCCTTTTCCCCCCCTCCACCCTACCCATCACCCCCCACCCCCTGTTTGCCATGGCCAGCGTCGGGTTGGCCATGGTAGGTCAGGCGATCATGCCCAGCAGATCTTGCCACGACCATATCAAGTCAGGTGCCGCAGCATCCTAGCCCAAGCGGCCGCTGGCCATGTGACTACTGGCCCATGCGGCGACCGCCTGGGGGGCCACTATCCAGTCTACATTTGGGGAAGGGGGCGTCGCTGGTCGTCGGCCACCTAAGCATGGCGGCAGCGAGCCAGCGGCCATTTTGGGGTGTGGGGTAGTTGGTTGGGGATGGTAAACATTAAATTTATTGTTTTTTTAATAATTATTATCTAAATTAATAAAATAAGTTTATTTAAATTTATATTATAATTTTAGGAATATTAAGTATATTTAAATTATATAGTTAAGAGTATAGGTTTTTAAATTTATTTTATTTTTGATTCATAAATTTATTCAATTAATATTAATGATATTATTTAAGATATGTTTATTATTTTAAAATTATTAAATATTTAATCCAAAATTATTAAGATTATATAGTTTAAAGTGATAGATTAAATTTTTAGAAAAATTTAAGTTAATGAATTTATATCAAATAATTTTTATAAATTTAAAGTAATAAATTATATTATTAAATATATATATATGTATTTGGTGCGGAGGGATGTTTTCGAGTGGGGGAGAGGGGGATACTAAATGTTTATTTTTTTAAAAAAATTACTAAATTAATAAATAAATTTATTTAAACTTATATTATAATGTTAGTATTATTAAGTAATTTAAATTATTTAGTTAAGAACATAGTTATTAAAATTTTAATTTTAATTTTTAATTAATAAATAAATTCAAATCAATTGATTAATTAATTAATTATATTTTTGAATCATTAATAAATAATAGATTTATTGTGTATGTATGTATATATATATATGTGTGTGTGTGTGTGTGTGTGTGTGTGTAATATATAAGTATATAAATATTTTTCAAGATTATCTACTTTTTTATTTTTTTATTTTTTTTTATTTTTATGTATTTGTTTTTTTGGTGTTTTATATATAAATTTATTCTTTTTGCTTTTTTTTTCTTTCTAATATTCATTTTCATTTTTTTTTAAAATGGAGGTATAATAATTGGGTTGATGTGGGAAGAGAAATTGCCACACCATATGTCACATGGGAGAGAAGAAGATGTTCTAATTAACATGATGCCACATGGCGTCAAATCACATGCCACGTAGGCTCGAGTTGCTAATGGATGACTTTCGAGCCCCAATTTGTCATCAAATTGTCAAATTTCAGGAGCTGTTGTACCAGTCTTGCTTCCCGAAAAGATAAAGTCTAAAATTAGTAGAAGGCCATAGGTACAGAATCAAGTTTGCAATTTTGCCTATATGATATATATATATATATATATTTATATACATAGTGAGCAAAACCCAAGATATGATTAATAATATGTTGCAGTGGATTTAAAACTAATCAAAATAACACAATGCGATAATAAAATAAATGATTAAAAAAATCTCACAAAAAATTCACTCAAATAAAGTATTCATAATTTACAATCATAGTTTCGGTCGAGATAAAAAATACTTATAGTTCCTCCACTAATCCTATTTTCATATTGTAAATGTAATATAGTATTGAATGTCAATAGTCTGTAAATAAAAATAAATATTAACATAATTATTACAGGGGTAAAATGATGTTAGGCAAAATCTTTCGTTTGTGCTTGGTTAGTCGAAGTTTGAGAGAATGAGATTGAAGGCACACCCGCAAGTACTCATGCACACACATAGAAAGAACTGAAAAAAGCATGAGCAAATGAAAGCAACAAATGTGAGTTTTTGAATTGAGCCCAACTTTGAATTCTGTTGAATACAAACAATCAATTACACGAGAAAGCCTTGAGACATCACACAACATTCCCTTGTCCAGCCTAACTCGTTCAGACTATCTTTGGGAGGTGTAAGGTCTCAGCTATTTACAGCTTATAAAACTGTGCATAAGACATCTCTATATATTGGGGGCTCGTTTGCTTGGAATAATGTGATTAGAAGTGATATATAAGCAAATGATACATTTTAAGCCCATTAGGATAGAATATTTTAATTTTATATTTGGTTGGTATGATTGATATATAAATAAATTAAAATATAATATATAAATTTACTATTATATCCTTTGTACTTTTTAATAAGTTTTTCATAATTTTCTCATTCTTTCCCATTTTTAGGGTCATGGTTTAATTGAAAATAAGATAAAAAAATAGACCCTGTTAAATCTTTCTAATTTTTATCACACCTAGTCAAACACTTCCCCCCTTGATCCATTTTCCAAAGCAACAATAAATAATGTAGAGCCTAGAATTTACCAAGAGTTTTTATCAATTGAAACAAACATTAAAAGAGGTTTGATTAGGTATGTATCACACCTAATCAAGCCAAGCAAACAAGCCCTGGGTAAACCGGCCTAGTGGAATGACAAGTGTCCTAGCAGTTTTTCCCATAACTACTCACGTTCTCAACTGCTCTAGTATGCTTGATGTGAGTTTACCAACCGCTCCGCACATGCTTTGCATAGGCTCATCATTGTTCCCTTGTACAGTATACCAACTGTCAAGGAACTCCATATGCCCAGCATGATGCCAAGTTCTCGCTAGCTCCCTACACACCACAAGTCTATTGTGTGTGCCTAGTCGCTAGCTAACCCAAGCGTCTCAATCTCAGTTTCCACACGTGCTGGATAATATTTGTGCGCATCATTGTGCCACTATGTGATAAACTGTCTGTTGGTTGTCGGACATGCGCTTATCTAAAGGCTCCCGAATGAACTATTTGGTACTCGCTTGTGCCCGTCATGGGCATAGTGCGTCCAAGATTGCTGCACACAATTGCCCCCCATGTTTGCACAATGTTGAGCTCATTGTTTCAAGTACTTGCAACCTCAACCAACAATGCCACATAATAGCTATAGGTGTGTTACAATCCAACACTGATTTCTTACAAGTTTGTCGCACCATGTCGACACTAGGGGTGGGAATTGGATTTGGATTTGGATATTGGGGTATCTGACCCGACTCTATTGGATATTTTTCGTTCAAATCGGATATTTTTAGTTCCCAGACTCGATCGAGTATTTATGGGGGTATTCAAAAAAATTTCGAATGGGGTATCGGGTAGTGCATTTGGATACCTGATACCCGATCGGGTAACCCCCTTTTTATTTATAAAAAAAATAAAATATAATTGTACATTTATACTAACAAAAGATAATACACCTTAATACACCATTGCACACCTGCGCTTGCATATTTGAATGAACTAAAGCCTTGAAGTGCTACGGTCTAATGCTTATGTTATTGTTTTGTATTTGTTGTAAGACTTTAGGTATTGAATATTTGATTTGGTTTGTAATGTATTCGGATAATAATTATTTTCTTTGAAAACTTTGTTGCTCTTATTTTGAAATTTATTCAAATGTTTGGATTTAATCATTTAATGCTTTTGTGAGTTGTAACTTGTGATAAAATATTATTGTAATATTACGAAGTGTGAAGTTGAATTGCAAATTTGTGATGAATAGAGTAAGATTATGATATTGACAAAATATTATTGTCAATATAAGATGTATATCATATATTAGAAATTAATATCTATATTTATGTTTTAAAATTATATATTAAGTGGGATTTAAAACTTATGAACAATGAAATATAGTGCTATCAATTGGTTCATGACGAAAATAAATAATAAATTAATAAAATTTTAATTTTTATCTATTAAAAAAAATAAAAAAATTAGTGAGGGATTTTGGAAATTCTCCCAGGGGGGGTACCCCCATCAAATGGGGGTTGAGAATCGAGAATCAAAAAATGATACCTGAGCCCTCGGGTACCCGCAGTACGGCTTAAATCCTCTATTATATTCTCTATTTCATCTTCTATTCCGTTTCATGAATATATAATACTTGTATTAAATATTTCTTTATAAAGATAATTGATTGAGAATCAGATACACTTAGCATAATTTCAACAAGTTGGAATAGGAGATGAAATAGATAATGGAGTAGAAGATCCAAAGTGCCCGCAGTATGGGGGTACCCAACCCTCGTCCACCCCTAGTCGACACGCATTGTTTTGCAAAAACACGTTTCATTATGTATAAAAACTATAACTTATTTAAATTTTTAACTCAATACTTATTTTAATCATTATTTTTAAACAAAACATTCAAATAAAATTTTATTTTCATATCTAAAGCTATAAAACTTTTCAAATTTTAAAAATTAAAAATAAAATCAAACTATACCCAATTGGGTGCTAAAACTTCTATGATCACAGATCTGGCAATTGGGTACCCGTGGGTAACCTAATCATGGGTAACAACGGGTTGGTAAATTTACTTGTTTTTTATTGGGTACGAAATAGGGGACCCGTTACCCATTCTCACGGGTAACGGGTAACCCGTGGGTACCCAATTTATTATTATTTTTTTTAGAGGTAAATTAATATCCAACTTGTGACTTACATGATGTTACTCAAATTTTAACTAAATAAAACTCAAAAAACAAAAAAAAATACAAATTTCAAACATTAAATTGAACAAATACCTAAAACACATTAATAATATTGTAGTTTAAAACTTACATCTTAAATATTCAAAGTCTACCAAATTTAAAATACATCACATTCAAAAGTTCAAATTTAAATCTATTACATGCCAAAAGTTTTTTGGATTGAAAATTTAAATATCAGTCGAACATTGTTGTCCTTATGGAAGAAGATGTTGCATCCATGTTTTTGGGAAGGGATTTTTGTTATTTAGGATTTTATTTTATGATATAATTTTTAATTTAATTTGTTATAAATATAAAATATTTATATGTAAATATATATATATTATATATAAAATAATAAAATATATATTTTTAAATACGGGTAATCTGCGGGGCCGGGCCAAAAAGCGGTGGGTAAATTGGGTACGGGTAAAATTACCCATAATTTTTTGGGTACCCACGGGTATGGGTTGAATTTTGTCAGGTCTAAATTGATCAGTAAAAACTAATATTTTAATGTTTATGAAAAAATAAGTAAAAAATAATAAAAATTCAACTGCTATTATTTAAAAATTTTAAAATCAATTATACATTTGGTTATGTTTTTATTTTTAATAAAATCAAAATCCCATTTGGGAATACTTCCCTCAAGCAAATATTAACAAGGAGTTTGATTGTGTTTTTATTTTTAATATTTTTCAAATTTAAAAAATTAATTAGAATAAATGAGTTGAAAATAACTTTGTATTTCGATAATATGTTGAGAAAATAATTATTATACATGGTTTAATAGATTGTAGGTGAAAAGAGATAATAATAATGAAAAAGAGAAAAAATGTATATGCTATTGTGAGAAGATATGTAAATTATTGATAAATATATTCTACGATGAAAATAAATTAAAATAGTAATAAAAATGATGATAAACCATTAATAATCCATTTTTAAATAGTAAAAACAACTTACATAACCAAACTGTCCCTCAGAGTTGGGCATTTTCACAAACGCTTAAAACTCCTCATTTTTCTGGCACTTCATCTGCTGCTTAGTTGCCGCGTAATGCCGCAGCTTCCACTAAATTCAAACCATAGAGTGTTCTTCACGAATGATTTCATTAATCGGCACTGTAGATTACCGCCACACGTACAACGACGATGGATGACCTCCAGCAAAAGGGTTCAGGACCGAAGCAAGAACAAGCGAGTGCACGATCTTGAAATCGCGACAGAGAAACACAAGATAGTCTCCAAAATCCTATATTTGTGCGAACTTCTCAAAGGGGAGCCAGAAAACATCATTCCCTTAAGAAATCTTGACCAACATCGTAAGCAAATCAATCTCCCCAAGCCCCACAAAATCTCGGATTTCCTCGAGAGGGCGCCTAAGCTTTTTGAGCTATACAAAGACCATAGGGGCGTGGTGTGGTGTGGGATGACGGAGAAAGCTGAGGAATTGGTGAAAGAGGAGGAGAAACTTATTGAAAAACATGGTGAGACAGCTGCGGAGTACTTGACTAGAATGTTAATGATGGCGGCAGATAAGCGGCTACCACTTGATAAGATTGCACATCTTAGGCGGGATTTAGGCTTGCCAATGGATTTTAGGAAGCATTGGATCCATAACTATCCTGAACACTTTAAGGTCGTTCAGCCTTTTAAGCCTTATGATGACGGGGAGTACTTGGAGCTTGTTTCTTGGAAGTCTGGTTGGGCGATCACGGAACTGGAGAAGAAGGTGTTAGGCATAAAGGAAGGGCAGAATGATAGTGATCATGTCCCTGGATTGCTTTCATTGGCTTTTCCGTTAAAGTTCCCCCTTACTTATAAGAAAGTGTACAGATTTGGTGGGAAAATCGAGCATTTTCAGAAGAGGGAGTATTCGTCTCCTTATGCTGATGCTAGGGGCTTAAAAGCTGGGTCCCCGGAGTTCGATAAGAGGGCAGTAGCAGTGATGCATGAGTTGCTTAGTTTTACTATTGAGAAAAGGTTAGTGACTGATTATTTAACGCATTTTAGAAGGGAGTTTGTAATGCCGCAGAAGCTAATGAGGCTTCTGCTAAAGCACTTTGGAATTTTCTATGTTTCTGAGAGGGGAAAGAGGTTTAGTGCATTCTTGAATGAGGCTTATGATGGTTCAGAGTTAATTGAGAAGCATCCTTTGGTTGTTTGGAGAGAAAAGGTCCTGAGTCTCGTTGGTTATAGGGGAAAGAAGAAGAAGATTGATAGTTTTGAGGATTTGTCAGACATGGAGGATAAGGCTTTGCTTGGGAGTGATTCTGAAGATGATCACATGCAACTGGAACTTGAGCAGGATGAGGCATTGCGTAGTTTAGAGAATGCTTCAGCTACAGATGGTTCTGAAATGGAGATCGAGGAGGTTTGCAGTGCATACAATGATTGAATACCACAAGGTCAATATCTGTTCCTGATTTTGTTCTATTATATTTCTTTTTGCTACCATGCATAACATGTGTATGTACATTCATATCAGTGAAGATCTGTCCTTGTTTGATTATGATGTCGCTGTTCCACATTAATTTTTGTGTATGATTTATTGTCATCTTGAATGCATTTATCTAGCAGCAGCATGTTACCTTCCTGGCGAAGTAGTTTTAAATGAGGAGTGCATGTTATCATCAATGTTATTCTTGAGTTATTTCTTCTCTTTTGGCGTGATTATCAGATTGTTGGATGAGCATTCATAAAAGCGAATTGGATGCAGTGCATGAGTGTTAGATCAAGTAATTAAGAAATAAACATTGTTCTTTTTTCAAAGATATTGTTTTGTATGCCCACTTACATTTCACAGTATTGCATCCACATGCCATTCATGTAGTTTGGCCCACATGTGAAAATTTTTTATGTCTTGCTTCCATTCTTTTGTTTCATTGTCTTCTAATAATGCCATGACAAAAAACATTATAATTCTGATTTGATGAAATGTTTTATGTTGAGGACATGGAGGTGGTCAAGAATTATACAGGATTGGTACATTATTGGAGAGAACACATCCATGGACCTTGCTGGGGGCAGAGAGGTTCCTTCGGACTTAGGTTTATTGGCATTAAGTTGTCAGTAGAGAATAGTAAATTCGGGGGGATGGACTGTCTGCGCAGGAGTGCTGAGTTTTAGTGTGCAGTCAGGTGTTGGTGGAGATAGCTGGATTTAGGGACTGGGTTGAAGGTGGATGGGACTGGTATCTAGAGGCCAACTCCTGGGGACCTGAGTGGTGGCTAAGGGAGCCTCTAGAAAAGCAGATTGGGAAATGATCGATAGAGTATTGGATAGTGAAGGATAAGGAAGGATGATGTGAAGAAGTGACAAAATGACATTACTTTAGCAAATTGATATAGTTACACTGAGTTTTCTGGAAAATATTAGACATTTAACTTTTGAAGAGACATTGAACATGTTATTCAATAAGGTCTTGTTTGCTGGATGTCTAACGTTCTTGTGCTTGTGATAAGAAATTCAGGATTGATTTCTTTTTGTGGAAAGCTTATAGACTTTTCTGCTCACGTGGGGTGGTATTTATATTTAGGTGATTATTCTGTCATCTTTTGCTTGATTGTTTTGCCTATGTTGAGTTTTGTGTAGATTGAGTGAATTCATTATGGAAAATAGATAAAAGAAAAATTATTTTAAGCGCTATACCACTAATAAATTAAGTTACCACGCTTCTTGGCAGCAGTATTGGCCACAAACTATTAATTTTTCAGTGTGGGTAGATGATCACTGTTTTTGGCCCCAGTTTCATTTTTGTCTTTATTCCTCTCACCTCTCTCTTTCTCTTCTCTGTGTGTTCCTGTGTTATTATTTCTTTGTTGCTGCTGGAAGGAGGAATCATTTATGCTTTTTTAACATTGCTTTTGTTTGTGGTTGGTAGTAACCAATTCTGCTCGTGTTGATTTGTTCTAGCAAAACATTTTTCTTTTTCCACAACATATGTGCTTGAGTGAAAGAGAGTTTTTGTTGGTCACCATCAGATGTTTCCCCACTGCACCTTCCTTTCTTTGATATTAAATGCTAAAACTTGCAGGTTAGCATTGAACTTTGAGGTTCTTCAGAAGGCTTTGAGCAAAAAGGAGATTTTGGTATGGAGGGCGGCGATTAGACATCATTCGAATGGGGGCCGAGTGATCAGTGTGCTCGATATTTGCATCCTACACTCTGAACGTGAAGACATTGTAACTGTGGGTACATCATAGCCTTTATCCTGCAAGTCTGCGGCTGAAGCAGGCATGTCATATGCACTACTCCAATGCTTCAAATATCCACTATGTTGGAAAGTTGCATAATGTTATTACATTTTGGAGACACTTCAAATACCAATATGTTGGGGGCAGAATGTCATTTAGCAACCTAGAAACAGCATAACTAGTGAAATATACTGGAAGGGCCTGGCAGTGACCGTTTTATCTGGGGAGAAAACAATTGCAATAGAGGTCATTTCATGCATTTGTTTTTATGTTTATTTTGTGATATGCATGGTGTTTGACATAGTATGTTGGATTATGCAACACAATGAGCTTCTGAAGAATCATGAAAATACATCCATTCGCCCATGGAAAACCATTGTAGACTTCCCTATCTTAAGAAGTTTAGATATGAGGCATTCAGCATTGGAAAAAAGACTATGTCGTTTCTGTTGCAAACCTTTCTTGTATGACTTATTGGAAAGAGTGCCTCACTTGGTATTGACTTTTGGATGATTGGATTCTTGTGGAAGTTAACACATTGAATAATTGATTCTACATGCTTTGTACATTTGTTTATGACCTGAATAGTTTGAAGTTAAAATATGAGATGAGATCTATTCCTATTCAGTTCCCACTGATTCTTGCCTCTAATCTGTTCTTGCCTCAGATCCCAAGAATCAGGATTCAAGAAGTTCATGGGATACCATTTTGCTTCTTGATCTTCACTCTGCAGGCAAGCAATTCATGGATGAGAATGAACAGTTCATCAATCGTGTGATTATCCTTAATGGTTCCAAATATTTAACAGATGAATCTCCTTCCTAGGATGCTATAGTTTCCAGATCAACTCAACTTTTTGTTTGTCTAGGATGTCTTCATTTTGCACAGACGAATAGCCAGAAGCCCGAACAAGACTTATAACTGCTATCCATGATGGTGTCATTATGGTTTGTGTCTATGAATTTTGATGTCCTTGACATATTTTGGCAACTTGGGATAGATGATGCAAAACTTAGTCAAGAATATGTCTAAATGTTATCATAAAGCTGCGTTTGCTGGCTCAGAGTCTAGATTAATTGATGGAATTGGAAGTGAGGCAAATAAGTATTTGCTGAATTCCAATTTGAACACCCAATTTTGGATGATTTTATGTTGAAACCTGAAAAAACTAATAAGGAAGAGGATTTTGAAAATTTAGAGGAGAAAAAAAACTTGACTGCATGTGGGTTTTGGATCCTGAATCTCAATTCTCCTCATAAATATTGTCTCACTCAAATCTAAACTCAAGGTGGTCAAAGGATATAACTCCCAAGGCAATCAAATCAGCCACATAAGCCATGTTTTGAAAATCGTGCCGGACCGGCTAGATTGATGACGGTGGCCAGTTCGGTCCGGTTGAGGCTTGAAAATCGGTGCCAGTGAAAATTGGTCAAAAATCGATTCAATGGGTATCAGTTCAATCAGTTTTTGAATCGTTCACTCCTTTTTTTTTAAAATTTTTAAATTACTTTTTAAAAAAAAAAAAGAAAAAGTAAAAAAGAAAAGAGAAATTATGAATTGAAAATGATAATTAAAGATTTTGAATATGTAATTTTTTGAAACATGAATTTATTTTTTTGAAATTTAATGAAGTGGTAGTTATATGTGAATGCTTATGTTTAATTTATTATTTTCTTTTGTTTAATCTCTCTTCAATTATGTTGAATATTTAGCGTAGAAAAATTTATTTGTACTTGAAGTTGAAGCATGAAACGAATGATTACTATTTACTTATATTAATGTGAAATATTATTTTTTATTTATTTATAGTTGACTAATTGTAAAATAATATTATTTCTAAAAAACATACTTAAAAATAAGTAAGTTGAAATTTTTTCAAATAATATTATTTCTATATCAATTGGAAGTTTTATTTTTTTAATATTAAAATATTATATATTTTTATAAAATTAAATATAATTATTACGTTATTATAATATCATACCAGTCAAATCGATAAGGTCACCAGCTCTTTGTTCAATCCGATTTTGAAATCATTGTACATAAGTTCAAGAATAAATTAAATGAGGACATAAGTGAAACATCTGGATTTTAAATTACTGGGATTGTTTGTCACTAAATTACGTTCAATCATCTTTCATTGTTGGTGTAAATCCATTGAATTGACAAACAAACTTTTACTTAAATTTAATTTGAATTTCTTATTGATTTTGAAATTATCGTTAAACTTATTTCGGTTATTACATTAGTTTGAATTTGAACAAGATTTAATTCAATCGAACATGAATTAGTTTTTAAAAAGCTTGATATTTCTACTGTTATCTTATCATATGTCAACACGCAGAGTTTTAAATCTTATCAAACAAAAAAATATATTCTAGCTTGATTATTATGTTTAAGAAATCGAACTCAAATAAATTTTTAAAGAACGACCTTAAGATCATATATTCCAATTAATATTTTTTCTTTCTTCCACTAATAGATACATATTAAAAAGTGATTCAATTGATGAAATTTGATATGAGATCAATGATAACGTATTGATTTGGCTCAATGAGTAGGCCCTTCTTAAACTGTCTCCTTCAAAACAAAAAGTAAAAATATTCAAAATAACAGATACTAAAAAGAAGAAAAACTTTACACGTAATTGATCTTCAAGTACTCAAAATATTGGAAAGAAAGCCTTGTTACAAAACAAGTATTTTTTCAAAAAAATATATGAAACACTCTACATGTATAGTAAAATTATATTATATAATTTGAACTACAATTTCATAATAGAATTTTTTTTTTCTCCAAAATTATAAAATACTCAACGTATAAAATTGATCACTTCAAATCTAAATGTATACCCCACCCTTCCCCATCCCACCCCACCCCCAAGTACACACACGCACACGCCCACACCAACACCCAATATAGATATGGCCATAGTCATAAATGGGCTTATGCTATCCCATGAATTGGGACGACCCAACTTAATGGCAACCACGGATTGCTTCCATTACAAAAGATAATAATTATGAAAATTGATATAAAATGTGTTCCAAGCATGTGGAAGAGTGTGGAGCGGATGGATAAGAGATTAACAAGAATATTATTTTTGCTTTATTATATGTTTGGGGGACAGATGTGATTTGGACCTTTTGCTTTTGGAGGGAAGTTTCTCATCCCCTTAATCACAAATCTCGATGATAATTATTCTTAATTTATTTGATTATACCTATCTCCAATCACATCCTTAATCATTTTTATTATGAGTCCGTAATGTATGCTGTCTCACGGTTTTATATAGTTTTTGATTAAAATATTAATCACCAAAGATTTTCTTCGTATTAGGGACCCCAAAAAAATTAAATATTAGCCAATCATGTTTTCCATCTTCGCTCCGCGTTATAGGACGAGTCCTGATGTGGGATTTCAAAAACGCCCCTGAAAATTTAGATAATTTCTAGCATCATCTTAAAAATTCGTGACTCTTACATGGATAGTTTTCATCTAACATGAACCTGCTCATGATCGGATATTACTATTGGATATTCGAATTTAGGTGTTGTGATTCATGCCAGCTCAAATATAGCCTTTAACAAGCAAATTTATAGGTATGCAACTGTATTTATAGGTATTTGAGTATCTCCCAACTTTTATCTCCCGGCTAAACTTTGAAAGATCCATCATAGTCATTAGGGGGAGAAAAAAAATTAGGGACATACATAGGTAGAGATGGTAATGGATCGGGTTTGGGGCAGGTTTGGCAAAATCTATGACCCATCCCGTCAAGATTTGTATGGATCCGAGATCCGTCCCGCCCCATCGCGAATCCTTATTTAACGGGTTGGACCCGTCAAACTCATTTAAAATGTTTTAAAAAATTAAAAATATTTCTTTTAAAAAAATAAAATCATCATAACTTCATAATATGATAAAATAATATTATTAACAAAAAAATTATTATTTAAATATTTATATATTCATGTTTTAGTCTTTGAAAAATAATAAATTGCAAACATTATTATTACTTATATATCATATTGAATGTATAAGTTATTTATTATGACAATATTATTATTTTATATAGAATATATATATAATATTCACGTTTTTTCACATATATATATATATATATGTGTGTGTGTGTGTGTGTGTGAATACACACTACATAAAATATACACATAATAAATAAAATTAATATATATAATATCTAGTGGGATGGGTTTGGAACAAGTCCAGATTTAAAACTTAAAGTCCAAGATCAGCCCCAAAACCTATTTATGCTTTCAAAATCCGCCTCAAGTAGGATGGATCCGGGTTATACCTGGACCCATTGCCATTCCTATTAACATAGATAAGACAAAGATCTTCAAGAGGTTCCTTCGACGTATATTTATCATATAAATAAGAAAGGAACACCTTAAGGAAATCTAATATAGCTCAATGAATGGAGAGAGTCACGGGAAAAAAATATTAAACAAAAACCTAGCAATGATAAATGGGCAAAAAAGGGATCAACCATCCCCTAATCGGAAATCCTTAATTTCAAATATTAGCTTGAGCACTGCACAAATTTTGTTAAGTAGACTCTAACTACCCCTACCTTTTGTATGATTCTACGATATAAGTTTAGATTATTAGCCCTCAATTTGGAATTTAACTCTACCTGATCATTTGACCAGAAAAATACTGTTGATCAACTTATGCCAAATCTCAAGTTATATTTGCCTTTCGCCATATAATTTTTTTTATTCATGGATACAAATTCAACTTTTTTCCTTTTTATATGTATCAACAATAACTATGTAAATACATACAATGCAACTATTTTAACAATTAGTAAAGTATTACATGCGTTGGTTATATACATGTGCATATGAGCTTTTTTATTGTTGAACAACTATGAATAGACTAAGAGAGTGTTTGGTTAGACTTATTTAAAAGGTTTTCTAAACTTCTACATCTTATAAGATGCTAGATCTTTTTTTTAAAATAAATTGTTAAAATATTTGGATAAAATAAGATTTTGAAACTTATAAGATGTTAGTAAGAAGGTGTTTGGCTAAGCTTATTTTAAACATATTATAAGTTTTTACATCTTATAAGATGTTTCTAGGCTTATAAGATATTAGGAGGGTGTTTGGGTGAGCTTATAAGCTCCTCAAAACATCTTATAAGATGTTTAAGAGCTTATAAGTTGATAAAAAGTGTTTGGTAATTTTTTTTTAAAAAGAGCTTATAAGATCCTAAAATAAGATGTTAGGAGCTTATAAGCTCTTTTAAAAAAAGTAAGGAGACCCTAACTTATTTTTAAAATCTTAACAACCTCCTTAAAATCTTAACAACCTAACTTATAAGATGTTATATCTTATAAGCTCCAAAAATATCTTATAAGATGTTTAAAATAAGCTTAGCCAAACACTCTCTAGATCTTATTTTTAAAATAAGTTGTTGCAGTGTTTGGATAAAATAAAATGTTGGAGCTTATAAGATGTTAATAATGGTAATTGTGTAATTGAAACGGTTAAAAATGAAGGAGTTTGTTAAGATTTTAAAAATAAGTTAGGGTCTCCTTACTTTTTTAAAAGAGCTTATAAGCTCCTAACATTTTATTTTAGAATCTTATAAGCTCTTTTTTTTTTGTCAACTTATAAGCTCTTAAACATCTTATAAGATGTTTTGAAGAGTTTATAAGCTCACCCAAATACTCTCTAGTTGTATTTTTATAATTAATATAATTAAAATAAGCTAATTTGTTAAGATTTTCAAAATAAATGAGGCACTCCTTACTTTTTTAAAAAGAGCTTATAAACAAGCCCATAACATCTTATTTTAGGAGCTTATAAGTTCTTTTTAAAAAAAAAAAATTACCAAACACTTTTTTCACATCTTATAAACTCTCAAAACATCAAAACATCTTATAAGATATTTTAAGGAGCTTATAAGCTCACCCAAACACCCTAAATATACTTCCGTGTCCCATCAAGATCTAGATTCCAAGTCAACCAATTATAGAGAAATTTGAAAAAGTGAAACTAACATATATATATATATATATCTATACTATTATATATAGCACAACGGTGTGAGACTCATAATTACTCAATTTTGATTGCAATTTTGGCCAAGTGGCAAATTCTTAGAATTTTAAGTTTTTTAATTAAATTCAAAAATTTTGATTAATTGTTGGTTATTATCTCTAACAGATATGATTGTATTTTATCTCTAATTTTCTTTCATTCAAAATTTAAAATCTATCTATCTATCAATATTGGAAGATTCTTTGATCATTTGAACTTTATAGTTGATAAATTTTTTCATATTTTTCTCTTATTTTTAATAACTAATTTATATATATACGACTATATATATGGTGTTTTGAAAGTCTCTAGCTTTTTTTTGCACTTTATTCTTTGTGTGCTTCTTTATTTTCAGATTTTTTTTTCCATCTATCTTTTGGTGTGTCTCTTTATTTCATTCTTCAAATTGTTTATTGTTTGTTGGATTTTATTGTTCACTTTTTCTATTTTATTTTTAAAATTTTTTTAGGTACATCACATGACGGAAGAGATTTTTTGGTATTTTAATATTGTAATTTTCTTCAAATTTTTTATGTTTGTTTGATTTTATAGTTTGTTTTCTTTTATTTCCTTTTTTTTTCTTGGTATGCTACATAATGGAAGAGATTTTTCAGATTTTAATCCTGTAATTTTCTTCAAATTGTTTATGTTTGTTTGATTTTATAGTTTTTTTTTATTTTTTAATTTTCTTTTTCCAGGTGTGTTACATTATGGAAGAAATATTTTAATATTTTAATGCTATAGTTTTCTTTTTAACCATAAATAAAGTCTTTCATTTAGCTTTTATTGTTATTAAATTTGTTAACTTATATATATTTTTTGTTTATTATTTAGTTTAAGTTATCAATTCATTTATTTATTTTTTATTTTAATTTTTTTTGTTCATTTAATTTTATAATTTTACGAGATGAGATATATTAATTGCTCTTTTTTTTTTTTTTTGTTTCATTTCTATTAGTTACATTTTTTTTCTTTAGTTATTGATAAATTTTTTCATTTTATTTTTATTTTATTTAAATTGCTATACATTGAGTATGTTTTTACTCATTCTTTAAATCAAGTTATTAATTTATTTGTTAAATTTTGTAATTTATTTTTAAATTCTCTTTTTTTTTTTTGTTCATGTAAGTTTATAATTTTATAGGATGAGATCTATTCTTTGTTCTTAATATTTTAAAAATATTTTTCACTTTTTTAATATTTATAATTTAAAAAGTATGCCATTTAATTTTTATTTTTTATTTATATAATATAATTATGTATGTATAAGTATGTATGATTCGAACTCTCCATAAAATTCTATATACTAATTCATCAATATATATTCTAAGATTTTTTTTACTTATTTGAAAAAATTATGAGATGATTATTTCAATAAAAAAAATACACTCATTAACTTTTTAAGTTTATAACATTGGACATTATTTAATCCATCAAAATATATATCTAATTTTCTTCTTCTTTTTTTTCTTTCAAATTTTGATTGTTCGAAAGGTTAACAACCTTTTTTTTGTTATTCACTTTTTTCTGCTATTTGTAAAGTATAATATGAAGATCCAATTACATTTATACAAAAAAATGAGAATGAACATAATAATTTATTTTGTCCATATTTTATTTTACATTCTAATTTCATCTACATATCCTATCACTAATTTCTATTTTAAAATCAATTTTGAATTTATAATTACATTATCAATTTACTATAATTTTAATTTTGTATAACGAATATCGCTTTTTTCTTCACTTAATTATTCAATAACTAAGTTATGAGTCAAATTAAAAGGTTTCTATTAACTTATATACTAATATTTATTTTAAATTTATAATTATTTTATATATTTATTTTAATTTTAATCTTTTTATCTTTACTATCGTAATTTTGTCTTGGCTTAATTGATTTTTAATAAAAAATTTAAAATAAATAAGATTTTTTTAAATTCTTGGGAGCCAATATATTATCTAATTCTTTATATTTTAAGTTTTAACTTAATATATACTCATCGTCTTTTAAGTTTAAAGTAATTTTAAAGTATTATAATTTTAAAATTTGCAAACAACGTTCTTTTAAGCCATCAATCTTGTGTTATATATTCTTCTCATATATATATATATATATTTTTAATGCAACTATCTATTAAGTTTTGGTTACATTTTTCTTCTTTTCTATATAATCATATTCATAAAATTTTATCTTCAGGAGTTTTGAATTTTTTTAACTTCTTGTTGAATAATCTTGAAATTTATTTTTTACGATATTATGTAAATGGGATTTTTTTATATGTTCTAAGATTTTAAATACAAAATTTTAAAACTTTAAATTTAATTTTACTTGACTATTTTTTGAAGTAATATTTAATTTGAATAATTATTTGACTATTTTGGTGATATTTTTATTTTTATATTATTATTTTTAATTATATTTATAATTCAACAATTACATTAATATATTATAATTTTATAGAATCCGTGCATAGCACGGGGATGATGCCAGTACATATATATAGATGGTAATGTTAACATTGTGGGGGGAGCGTATGAAATAATGAATTCTAATATCCATATATCTAATGTAATGCTTGGTCTTTATATCTTTTGAAATAATTTATGTAATTAGGATTTAATTCACTAATATATACAATTAAATGGAATGATATACAAAGTCAAATATCTCAATAAATGCAACAGAGATTATGTTTAAACACATAAGTAATTTTGAATTCCAATCAGCAAGCAATACAAATGGTTGAGCCAACACTACATATTGCAATACAGACTCAATATCATTATGTTAACAAATAAAATAAAATAAAACCTCAGCGGGATATTAACAAATTAATCCGCGATAGAAATGAAATTTTTAAACTCAAATTCGAGAGAGAAATTCAATTAATTGAAATTCAGCATAACTATTTATTACAATCATGACTCCTTTTTACTACTTGAACTAAGGCTAAAATCAAGAAATTTCTCCTTTTACATAAAAACGAATTCCAAATTCATATTTGGAAACCACCCTCCCACCCCAACCCAAAAAAAATAAAAATAAAAATAATAATAATAACAACAAGGCAGCATAATCCTTAAAAAAATGTGAAATGAGTTTTCTATTATTGCCCAATGGCTTGTAGTCAGTAGCATCAATTCTCCCCTATTATGTGGGAGATTTTGTGTTCGACTCAAATTGACGTCTTTATATGCACCTTATGTGTGTCTCTTGATTGTGGTCTTGTGGAGCTTGTATTTTCATCTTATTGATTTGATATTCGTATGCTATTGATTTGTTGTAAACTTGATCTTTTTGATTTGATAATTTGATCTATTAACTTGTTGTAAATGATATTCTCTAAAAAAAAAAAAAAAGGTTTTCTATTATCAACAATGTTAGGTTCACTCAATTTTCCCATAAATACAGTTACAAAAAGCTGCAATCAGATTATTCCACCACTGCTGAGGGAAAATCAGACACCAGAAGAAGAAGAAGAATAAAAAAAAAGGGATTTATACTGTCTCCAAAAAGAACCACCACCTTTCTTTTTCTTTAATTCATTTCACCTTTAATTCTTCCTTTTTCATTTTTTTTTTAATTTTTTCGTCAATTTGATCCAGGCAACTTTTTCCCGCACCATATTCTCATGTTCCTCCAAAGACCTGCCTGGAATATTTAGTTCACAGGCCTACATTGGCTGAAGTTTTGGAAGTGCAATAAATATATATGTATTATGTATGTATATATACATACATATATGTATCCATTACATATTCTTTTTGATTCTCATGTGGGGTCCCTCCATTGATCTTCCTAAAACACAACACTCCTAAATACAATGCACAGATTAAACTAAACACAATATTATAACTAGCAACAGCTACTCTCTTTCTCCTTTCTCATACACAACACATGCTCATAGACAATACAGCCTGTCAACCTGAATTATTTTAAAATCCCATGATTTTATCATTAGTTTATTACCAAGAGATTGATTTGTTGTTTCTCCAAGAAAATTAAAAAAAAAAAAAAAAATGTATAGGACTTTGTATGTTTTGGCCTGGCAACAGATTGCTGGTTTATTCAAAGCCATATATCTGTTGTCATAATTAATTTAGTAGAGATACATTTGTTGTTTTCTCAAGACAAGTATGGGACTTTGTATTTTGGCCTGGCAAGAAACTCTTTGCTGATGTATTTTTTTTTTCCTCGCATGCCATTTGGATTGATTCTATGCATGCTGATCAGCTGGTCGGCTTGTGGGATTTGGTTTTCTTGGGAAATTTGATTTGTTATATCTGAAAGCAGTGGATGAATCTTGAAGTTTTTCAATGAGTTTTATACTGGAATTCTACGTTCGTTTCAGGTATGAAATGTTTCTTTTTTTCCTTCAATGAATTTCGTTCTGATCCTGCAGCTGTGTAAGAATTGAAATTCTGAAGGAGATTTGTTTCTTTATTACATGTTTGTTTGTCTGAAATTCTGATGTTTCGGGACCTAATTACTCCATTTCTGTCCTTCAGTTTTTCAGTTTTTTCTTCATTTTCTTCTCTGCTGTTCCCAGGATGTATAGAGGCGATAAAAACTATTTCTTCTTCTGTTCAAATGCCATTCTCTTGGATCAAATAGTGCAATGCACAGAGCAAGAAACAAATATTTTTTGACTGCCTTTTGGACAAAGTTGAAAATTTTAACAATTTGGGAAGTTGTAAAAGTCCCTTTCAAAATCCCATGATTTATGTAAAATTGTAACATCAGGAAAAACAGACAGATCTACTTTGCAAATATTAGCTGATCCAACAAGTTGCACTTTTGATTCTAACATTGTTCTTTTCTTTTCTTTTCTTTCAAATCAACTATCTTAGATCAGTTCTGGAATCCATTGTATGATAATAAAAGAATTCTGAGCCTCTTTTTTTGACTTTTTGTTCTAGGACAACTTCTTCAAACAGTGTCTGATTTTCATGATAACTACTGGTTTTTTATACATTATCTCCCCTTGATACTAAATTAGTTTCCCAACAACTTTATGAATGGATAGATAAGAATTGGATGATTATAACACACTTAATTAGGAAAAGCGGCTGTCAACAGGACAGGATAAAAATTGTTCTCTATGTCATGCTTCGCATGAGGTTATAATATCCTTGATCACTGTAAAAATTGTCAAATAATCAGCCCTTAATCTCTTTACTTTAGTTGAAGTCTTTTTCTGTCTTTTGACAATTTGCGGACATTTTGTTAGCACTAATGATGTGGGTTTTGAGATAGTTTTTTTCCTTAATTTGTTGAAGTCTAAGTGGCCACAATCTTTTGTCTAATTTCAGGCATGACAACCAAACTTCAACATTCGATAAATCCGTTGACTAAAGCTCCACACAGCATATTTCCTGTGAATCCATTGTGCATTAATCATCAGAATTTTCAAGAAGTAGAAGGATTTTGGCACAAAGTGCAGGCTTTCATGGATAGGATGCTTGAGTTGCACAGCATAGAGTCGATGAGGAATGCGATTCTGATGCAAGAAGAGATATTTAAACAGCAGGTACTTTAGCATAACCTATTTTTCTTACACTATTTATGGGTTTCTGCAAAGTTCTATTGCTTGATCAGGGAAATTGGAAATGAAATATGCTAAAAGAGTTAAAAAAATTTGTCAGATCATTGTCTTCTATCATTTCCCGAATTGTTGTTCGATGAATTTTTTGCAAGTCTTCTTCTTCAAATTAAACACGTTAGAGGGTGCCGGAATTTTTCTTGCAAAAATCTTCCGATGCTTAGTTAGAATATAGGGTTCTATTTTCAAGGAAAAGTGCGAAAATTTGCTCAAAAATAATTGCATTAATAAGAATAGTGAATGCATCTCGTTCTTCGTATGCATTTTAGACATGTATTAACAGTTGTTGGAGGGTTATATTTGAATGAGCACAATTGTTGGAAAATGTTCTATTTTAGACAGACATATCTTTTCGGAAAAATGCTAACTACATAAGCATATCTGATAGTAGTGGTTAGACATATCTGATAGTAGTGCATGTACTGATTTAAGCCATCTATTGTAGCCCCGAGCTTAGTTTATTTTAAGCCCAAAATCTGAACCCACATCTCTTACAGAACCTATTCAAATGTTATCAGTTTTTACTTGAAACTATTAATGTTTCAGATGTCATTATTTGGTGAATTTGATGTAAAATTCCAGGTTCAGGAGCTGCATCGCCTCTATAATCTTCAAAAGAAGTTGATGAACGAACTTCAAAATGGACTAAAAAGACAAAATCAAACAACAGCACGGACAGAAACAACAGCCAATTCTGAGTTTGCTGTCTGGAATCAAACAGCAACAGAAAAAGGACATTCACATAGTTTTCAGGCTTTTACTGTAAGAGAAGATCCCAATGAACTCAGCGGCAGCTGCTCGGGAGAAAGCTCAAGAATTCCAATCAAATTCGGCCTTGAAAGGCCGGCCGAAAGCGGCCAGCCATCAAATATTCATCAGTTTGAAGAACAAAAGAGGAATAACAGTGAGGAAACTGATGTAGAAGTGGAACTATCACTTAGCATTGGGCATTGCACGAGGAGTAAAAGATCGAAAAGCCATTTTCATCCACACGATTCTGGTCAGACGGCTCAGGTTGGAGAACTTGGCTCTTCAACAAATAAAGAACCAGCCTCAGCAATCAGCAGTTCAAGTGTCTATCAAGAAAATAGGCGACCGCATTGGCTACTGCAGGATCTAAGCTTAAATAGAACGTGAGAATGGATCTGTTGAAAGAAAATTCTTCGCCACAGTTGTTTCTGTTTTAACTTAACCTGATAAGATTTATCCAAAGGTCTCATTTTAAGCAACTTACTGGAATTGAACTGGAATCTTGAAGAAGCATATGATCCCATTCAGCATTGGAACAGTACTGTTGGTAGAAATTGTGATTGTAAAAACTAACATTTAGTTCTCTAGTTAAAGAGTTTGTATTTTGTTGCCATTTCTTAAACACAAGGGGACACAGCACTGCCCTGATTTTTGAACTTCAATGAAGTTCTTAATAGACAAAGACTTGGAATGTAAGAAGTGTATGTTATAGATGAGTGAACTATGGCAAATTTCTTGATTGACCAACGAGAGTGAACTATGTTTAGAGACTTGGTAAAATTGCATCCATCTACGAGAGCAGCTGATAGATGAGTAGGCTTTTCCTTTCTATTTGTCTCATTTATATAGATAAAATGGGATGCATGCTAACAAGATCAAAATATAGAGTTCATGGTTACTCAGAGAAAGAGAGCAGCACCTTGTATAAGTTGGGCGGAGCTTGAAGAAGCTAACACCTACTAAAAAAAGCCATCGCGTGCTAGCCTACCTAGCTAATATTTTTTAATTGAGTGTTATGTTAGTTGTAGAGCGCCATCCTTCTTTCACTCCAGAAAGATGTAGCAGTCTTTTTGATGACATGATTGATAGAACACAATATCTCGGTGTAAAAGATTAGACTGAATTTGTGAGATTGTTTATAATAAGACTTGATCAGACAATGTTATTGCTTCTCTCATTAATTGGAGTATAGTTAGAAGTCATTTGTTTGCTTAAATGCATTAAAAGATCTCATCAACTATATTCTTCATTTATTTGGTCTTGTAATATTAAAGTTAAGGTAAATATTTAATTTTCAAAAATATCCTATAATTTATTGGTAAAAAATAACCAAAATTGACCCCGCTTTAGTGAACTAAAATTTACGTTCTGCTTTAAGGGATACAAGAGTATTTGTTTCTCAATCAAATTAAATTGAATTGTTTGGAAAATGAATCTTCGTATGATTCATAAAATAAGAAAACTCATGATGCTTGTATTAGAATGCAAACATATATATCCTGATTGAAAACAATTTAGTCAAACAAGTAATATTCATTCACATCATGTCATGCATTATCCTGCGAAACAAACGAACCCATAATGTTGTATCAGTGTTATTTCTTTTCAGAATTACTTGTCTTTCCATATGAGTCTACATACAATACGTTGAAATAGACGAATTTGGGAATGTAATAAATGTTGGGAAAAAAAAAAATACCACTATCAACTCGAAATGATTAAATAACACTAGTTATACATTCTGTGAAGCTAATAGGGTGTATGACTAAATTTATCTAAAATCTTTTATAAATTTTTAAATTTTATAAAATATTTTTAAAATTTGTAAGATGTTTCGTCTTATTTTAAAAATACACTCTTGATTGAATAAAATTTTTGGAGTTTATAAGATGTTAGTAGTGGTAATTTTGTAATTAATATGGTTAAATTAATAAGAGCTTGTTTAAATCTTGAAAATAGATTGAAAATCCTTTACTTTTTCTAAAAGACAGCTTACAAGACCGTAACATTTTATTTTGGGACTATATAAGGTCTTTTTCTAAAAAAATTACTAAATATTTTATAATATCTTATAAATTTTCAAATATCTTATAAGATGTTTTCAAGAGTTTATAAGCTCATTTAAGCATCCTCTATAAGGTCAATGATGTGCTCCACAACAAAGGTGTACAAGTGCTTTAATTTTGAGTCAAAATTCATTTTGTTTTGGTATTTTATTTTTGATGAGGATTAGGTTGAAAAAGACAAAAATGCCCTTAAGGTTATTTGAAATCACCAAACACTTCATAAAATATGCATCTTGTTATGTGAGTCTAGGTTTGGCCCGACCCGAAGACACTTATAACCTGGAACCTTAGCCCTTGGATAAGCTCATGTGGCAAAATTTTCAAAAGTCACTTAGGATAAATTGTAGTAGAAGAGCTAAGTATATGACTATAAATATTCCCCCATTTATTATAAATGCCCCAGTTGAAAGGGAAAACACCAAATCCTAAAGCGACCTTAAAGGAGAATTAGGACTCACCTCTCTAATTGACCACCTACATACTACAACATCTTCCTACCTACCTACCGACCTACCTGCTAATAATATTACTTAATTATCATAGTATTATATTGTCATTACTCTCACCTACATATTCCCAGACTCTACCCAGATAGTTGACATCTCAAGTTCGACTCATGCCCATCTTTGCTGGTGACTTGTCCATCAGTGAACTTCTAAATAAATAGATAATTTTTTACCCCCTTCAATTTTAATTTTGGTAGTAATTTTGGAAGAATTCTTCATATTTTACAAGAGTTAATTGCACAAAATCCCCTTGTGTTATTTCAAATTGCCAAAAACCCCTCTAAGTTATGAATTTAAGCAAAAGCCGCCTTTATGTTACAATTTCGGTTGCTCATCGCCCCCAACATCCATTCATCCATTGACTAATTATATCTTGAAGAAAATACCCCCATTTGATTATACAATTTTTACTGCCCTTTTTTTGACTGTTTCTTTGAGAACCCTTTTGCTGAAAATTAGGACTTACTAACATGAGAATCTCCCAAATTATTTTTATGAATTTGAAACCAAAAACACGTAAAAAATGTAAACAATCTAACAACGAAGTACTTGAATGCTTTAGGCTAACACCTTTTGGCTCAAGAGATTTGCTGCGCAACATTATAGGGAGATTATCGTTTCGATTAGGGGTAATTTTGTTGCATGGAGGCTGTTTAGTGGAAGTTGGTTCCTGCTGAAATTTTTTTGCTATTGCAAATTTTGATGCGTTTGTATAGTTGAAAATTTTTGCTGCATTTTTGCAATTGAAATTTTTTATTGCTGCTAAGTTGTGAATGATGGTACATTTTGCCGCTAAGTTGTGAACTAATTCAGTCATACTTCTACATAGTGTATTGTGTTGTAACTTGAATATAAGGATTCTATTTTTTTAGATCAATTTTGTTATGGCTTGTTGTTGGCATCATCTAAAAAGTCAATGCTTGCGGTTGCTTTTGCTGCACAGTCAATGTCCATGATTTGTGAGGCACAAGAATTTTCTTGCTGATTTGATTTAGAGGCATGACTCCATATTGAATTTTTTTTTTTTAATTTAAGTGGTTGAACATTTTTGTTTTGAGCCTGGACATTTAGTAGAATTGCAATTTGATTTGCATCAAATTTGCAGTTCCTTGTTTTTTATCGCTGAGAATTTGCTAGAATAAGGATTTAGACCTAAACATTTTAGACATTGATACTAAATTTTTATTGCTGAAAATTCCACTAGATTAACGAATTGAACTCTGGACCTTTCATCTTGTCCTTAACCAAAAAACCCTGTGAAATGTTTAATTGCAAAAAGATCTAAACGGATAGAAATGACTTCTCAATTGATGAATACAAATACCAATCACACAAGGGGCGCGTGCAATACACCATTAGGCAAAAGGGTGCCTTTGACTATATAGCACAAGGGGTTTTTTGACAATTAAAGTTACACAGGGGGGTAATTGCCTTTGAGACATTTCACAGGTTTTTTTTTTTTTTTTTGCAATTACCTCATTAAAAAAAAGTCTAAAAAGGGGTAAAAATGACTATTCAATTGATAAATATAAATACTAGTCACACAAGGGACGCATGTATAACACCATTTGCCAGTAAGGGCCTAAATGTCTTTGACTATATAACATATGGGGTTTTTTGACATTAAAGTTATACAGGTGGTAATTGAGACACTTCACATGGGTTTTTTTGCAATTACCTCTATTTTATAATTGTGTTGTTTTCTTTTTCGTCGGCCTCAAATACAAATTGTAGCTTACATGTTTAGATATTTTTGGGCCAAATTCATGTATTTTGTAGATAGATAGTGAAAGCCCATTTTGCTCGCCGTTAGGCCTAAAGTTTTTTAAATCACTAACGAATAGGCCGAGCAAAACAATTTTCCTTGTCAAAATTCTTCCACATTTCATTTTACTCTTGTACATTTCTCCCTCCAATTTCATTTATCCACATATTAACTGGGGTAGCAATTTTTAATATGACACGATAATTCGAAACGAGTTTGACATGAAAAAATTGGGTTTGGGTCGACTCAATTTGGGTTTGGATCAAACAAGATCGACACGAATAAGAACCCAAAGAAGATGGGTTGAATTTCAAGTTACACGAACAATTCGAAATTTAATTTTGGGTCACACGATAACCTAAACCCACTTGAACCAACTTGATCCAATCCAAATTAAATAAATAAAATTTAAATCTTTTTAGAAGTAACAATATAAAATAAGAAAAAGCTTGAAATTTTGAACTTTAGCAATATTAAAATTACTATTTTGCCATTTTTCGATCTTATTTATTTCCATAAACATATAGGATGGATGATTACAATTTTTGACTGCTTCTAATAGTTTTTTTTTTTTTTTTTTATGCTAAAAGGAAACTTCATTGCAAATCAAAACAAATTACATCAGTTGAACATGTAGGAACATCATTCTCCCACATATTTGGCTTAGGCAAAGAAACAGATGCCTTAGCAAGACAATGTGCTATTCACTGAACGTCGGATAAAAGTGACTCTACAATTTGTTAACTCATTTAAAAGAGCTTTACAATCAGAAATGATAGTACCAAAATAAGAAAGATCAACACACTCAGTTGTCATAGCATTCACTACAACTTGTGCATCCAACTCAAAAATCACATTTGCAAACTGACGATCTTTCGCTCAATTGAGAGCCTCCCTAAAGGATATTGCTTCTGCTAAGGAA
The DNA here is from genome assembly GCA_018894105.1 of Jacaranda mimosifolia. Lineage (NCBI taxonomy): Eukaryota > Viridiplantae > Streptophyta > Magnoliopsida > Lamiales > Bignoniaceae > Jacaranda > Jacaranda mimosifolia. Next base: position 55,522,629 of record CM032117.1, read on the forward strand.
GGAAGACAACCCCTATAAATGGTGAAGCCATTGCAGCTATAACTAATCCATGCTCGTTGCGAATAATACATCCTGATCCAAATCTCCCTTCATGGCTCTGTACAACAGCATCTACATTACATTTCAACCAGCTTATTGGGGGTGAAACCATCGATCATCAACAACCTGAGAAAGGTTACTAGTTTTCTGGGTTTTTTTTGCTTGGACAGATTGTCACCGCTACAATGTAAAATAGCTAAGGAACAGAACTGAGGTAGTAGTTCCAACCTTTGAATTCCATATCACTTGATTACGGTTACTCCACAAAATCATCAACACTTTACATCCATTATCCATTTTTACACTGTCTAACCTTCTTTCCCACTAATTAAGAAACGAGTTAACATTTATAGGAAGAGTGTGATCAAACAAACCTGATTGAGACCAACTTTTGGCTGCTCAAGGGTAATTCACCAGTACATGAAAAATGGTTTCTATCTCAGCAGAACAAATTGGACAATTTGAATTTACATTCACTCTTTTGGAAAGAAGATTATCTAATGTTGGAAGTGCATTACATCCTGCCCTCCATACCATAATTCGCACTTTTGGAGACACCTTGAATTTCTAGATCTTTCTCCAGATTCCAGATTGTGATAAATTAGATAAATTCTCCCTAGCTTCATTTAGTTGCTTGTAGCAACTCTTCACAAAATAGTTTCCTTTAGAATCCCCTGGCCAGATCCATATATCTTCACACCACTTGTTGCTTAAAGGAATACTCAATATGAGGTTTGCATCTCTCTGATTAAATAAAGAATATATGAGATCCGTGTCCCATCTATTCTGTTTCGATATCATAAGTGACCGAGCACTCCTATTCACATCTTGTGGACTTAAATCCGAAGAGATGAAATGGTTCTCAATATCTGGCAACGTACCATGGATCTTTTCCAACCATAATACTCTCCCCATTCCCAACTTTGCGAATACTACCTCCCTTGATAATATTCTGACTAGCAAGTATACTCTGCCACACATAGCTTGGATTATGTCCCAATTCTGCCTCTAAAAAAGATTTCCCAGAGTAATATTTTGATTTCAGAATTCGGGATACTAAAGTTTTTGGCTTTGATAGTAAATGTCATCCTTGCTTTCTAAGCATTTCAAGATTGAAGTCATGAAGTTTTCTGAATCCAAGTCCCCCAGTGAATTTTGAAGCGCACAGTTTCTCCCATCGCAGCCATTGAATCCCTGAATTTGAATCCCCATTTTGATTACCATTCCTCCACCATGATAGTCTCAATTTCATCACAGAGCCCCTGTGGAAGTAGAAAAACACTCATGATACAGTTGGGGATAGATTGAGCAACTGTTTTTTTAATAAAATCTCTCTTCCTGCTCTTGAAAGTAACTTGTTATTCCATCCTTGTAATCTAACCCAAATCTTTTCCTTTACAAATTTAAATATCTCCTTCTTGTTTCTACCAACTAGAGTAAGCATCCCAAGATACATCCCACACTCATCTGCTACCATGACATTTAATCTTCCACATAAATCATTCCTCACATTCTCCTCTGTATTTGAACTAAAAGATATTGAGGACTTTTAATAGTTGATAATTTGGCCAGATGCTGTTTCATACACCTTAAGACAATCTTTAATCGCCTCACATTCCTTATGATTTGCTCGGAAGAATAGTAAACTATCATCAGCAAAAAACAAATGAGTAATTGAAGGGGCACTTTTCTAGCAACCTTGCACCTATGAATTCTCCCTTGTTGTTCAGCTTTATTAAGCACTGTAGATAGACCCTCAGAACATATAATGAATAAATATAGAGACAAAGGATCCCCTTGGCGGAGACCCTTAAATGGTTGGAAAAATTAAGTCTCATAACTAGCATGGATTATCTTATAATTCACAGACAAACACACATCATCACAAGCTTTATAAAACCTTGATTAAAACCCAACCTCTCCATCATATGTCTTAAAAAACTCCATTCTATTCTATCATATGCCTTACTCATATCAATTTTCAATGCAGCAAGCCCTACTTTTCCTTGAGTCTTCCTCTTCAGAAAGTGCATAATCTCAGCAGAAATAATAACATTATCAAAACTATTATGCCCCAGTACAAAAGCATTATGTGTCTATGAAATAATGAAATTTAAACACTTCTTCAATCTATTTGCAATAATTTTAGATATTATCTTATATAGAACATTGCAAAGAGAGATAGGGCGTAAGTCTGTAATTACCTCTAGATTTTTCTTCTTGGGGGTCAGGGTAATCAGAGTATCATTCAATCTTAGGACCTCCAAAACTGCATTTATAATATCATCTCCCATAATATGCCAGAATTTTTGAAAGAACGCTGGATTCATACAATCTGGGCCCAACAATTTATCAAGGTGCATAGAAAAAACTACCAGCTTTACTTCCTCTTCTCCAAACTCCGCCATAAGTTCTTCATTCTGTTGATCAGTAATTTTTCGCTCCACATGTTCCAATACCTCTACATTGGATCCAACTTGCGATGTGAATAATTCTATAAAATAATCAGTAATTACAGAATCCAGACCATCATTCCAGTTTCTCCAAATTCCCTGGGAATCCTTCAACTGTGAAATTGTGTTCCTCTTCTGTCGAGCTAAGGCTTTGGCGTGGAAAAATCTAGAGTTTAAATCATCCTCCTGCATTCAGAATTGTTTGGCTGGTTGTCGCCAATAATCCTCATGTTGTTGTAAAAGCAACAAATACTCATGTTGCACAAAAGAGTAGTGCGCAACCGAGTGTGGGTCAAACTGATTTATGAGAAAACTCAACTTTTCTTTACAGTGTTCAATTCTTTCCCGAAATTGTGTGGCTAATTTATTGTCCCACTTTGAAAGATCATGGCCACAACTCTTAATTCGAGCTTGGATAGGACAACCACAACTTTTACTCCAACTATCTGAAATCACTTCACCACATTTTTCAGTGTGCAACCAAGCATTCTCAAACCGAAATCTTTTAGACTTTCGTCTAAACTCATATCGATTAATTTGGAGGAATAACGGAGTATGATCTAAGAAGCTACCGCTATTGAATACCTTAGCATGTTTGAATAATTGTTCTAGCAATCAGTCACTAGTACTTGATCAAGCTTCTCCTTCACCTAGTGATTTGTTTCTCTTCCCTTTTGCCAGGTAAATTGATGTCCAATTAAACCCAAATCGCAAAAGCCACATTGCTCTACAGCACCTCAAAAACCCTCCATCAACCAAAGTAGTTGGGAACACCTCCCCCATTTCTCAAAAGGTTGGAGAATATCATTGAAATCTCCAACACAACACCATAGGAGATCATAGATATTTTTTAATTTTTTTAGAAATACCCATGATTCTCTGCGTCTAGCCCGTTCTGGAAACCCATAAAAACCTGTCAATCTCCATTTGTCAGTTTCTTCATAGTGAATCTCAATGTCTATGTGGTTTCTGGAGAAAGCAATTAATTTTTCCATACCCTGTTTCCTCCAAAGCAGAGCTAATCCTCCCCCATGTCTTACACTTTCAACCACAAATAATCCTTCAAATCCCATATCAACCCTTATCTTCTCCATTTGTTCTTTTCCCACCATAGTCTCCATTAAAAAAACTAAATTGGGCTTCTTAGACTTTATCAAGCCTATAAGCACCTGAATTGCCTGTGGATTCCCAAGCCCACGACAATTCCAACTTAAGGTATTCATAACTCTTGGCGGGCCAGGGAACCACCCGCCGAATCCAAGTTTTTTGGCCCATTACACCTATCTACAATATCTGCTGAGTGTTGTGTATTATCAACATCTTTTTCGAAATGATGCAGCCCATCTAATTCTGACTTACTGGGCCCAACTCCTGCTAACACTCCCAGCCCATCATCAACACGTCTTCATTTTTGGTCAACTAATACCATTCCCTTAGAACTCTGACCATCATCCAACAACCGTTGCTAACCAACCTTCTCTAAATTCTGGTTACCATCTATTAAACCTATGAACATACTGTTTCCCATAAAATGCGGTGAAGGTCTTGTGTGTCTCAGCATAACCGTAACCATCTCATCAACGTTTATCTACTCCTTATCATCTCCAGTTTCCGATAAAGTGTTTGCCGTAGCAGTATAACGAAGCCACCGTTCTCCTATCCCTGTATGTTGCCTCCGATTTAGTGCCCGAAGCCAATTACCATTGGCAAATTCAATATTGTGTCTATCACAGTCGTAAAGTTTTCCACAAAACTTTTCAGAATGCCCCAATATTCCGCAATAGAAACAAAAACTTGGAAGCCTCTCATATTTAAAATCAACCCAAAACCATTCACCCCCTTGTTTCTTAATCTTCATTCTTTTTTTAATGGGCAATCTAAGATCCATGGATACTCAAATTCTCATATATAGCTTCCATATTCTTCCAAAATTATTTTTATCCGATTCAATATAGCCTCCAATGTAATCCCCAATACTTTTACATATTCGCTCTGAAAGGAAACCAACCGGAAGATCATATATCTGGACCCAGATACTAATATGATTTAGTGCAATATTTTGAGGTTGTTCCCCTTGCATCACTTGTTTCAGAATTAGGAGTTGTTGATCGATTGTCCATAGACCACTGGATATAATACGTTGTATATCCAATTCATGGAAAAGTTGAAACAAATAAGTCATATGATTCAACTATTTGATACATATACCTTTCAACAGCTGACAAATAGAAGCCATCATATTCTTGAACGCCATGAAGTTAACATGTTTTGATGTTAGTAAACGACCCACTAGACAATACTTTAGCTGACTATGATCATCATCCTCATTCAGACCTTCCAGTATCACACCACCTTCCTCTTCTTATTCAAGCGTAATTTTTGCACAATTGTCTATAAGATCTTGTTCCATAATTGGAAACACCAAGAAAAGATAAATACTTATCAGAAGATAAGAAAAGCTTCACTTGTCAAAAGACAAGACAGTATTGTTTCTAATATGTCTTATACTGCTTCTAATAGTTATTTTTGGATATCCAAGTGAACATAAAAATTGTTCTGCAAAGAGTTGAAAATTCACTACTTTGACTACTAAATTGTCCAAGAAGTTTTTCTTAGGCTGTATGCAATGAAGATTTTGCATATATAGATAGATAAGAATTCTTTTTGTTGAGAGGTTACAAAAATTTCAAAAAACTCAAGTAAGTTTTTATAATAAATTATGTGCATAGTTAAAATACATTTTTACTTATTTGCTTGATGATACATTTTTATTAATTTATATGCTGCTCAATTGAATCAATATAAAATTAAAAAATAATACCATTTTAAGAAGTTAAAAGAGATAATTTGATTGATACAAGCATGGTTTAAAAAATCGGACCGGACCAGTCGGTCAAACCGGTCCAATTTTCTAATAAAATCAAAAAATCCAAAAAAATGCTTTATTTTGTTAAAACCATTCAGACCAGTGGTTGGACCATTTGAACTGGTGAATTGCTCACGGTTCAATTGAACCGGAGAGGTTTTTTTCATTTAATTTTTAATAAAATTAATATTTTTCTTAAATTTTTTTTGTCTAAGTGCAAAGTTTTTAGGTTAAGGTACACCTCTATAAGCTATCTAAAAGTAAAAAAAAAATTGTATACAAGAAAAAGTCTTGCTTTAGAGTTGAGGTATTTAAATTGTGGTAATCATTTATAATATGAATTGTGAAGTTAGACAATATCATTTAAGCTCTTTATGTTTTATATTTTGGTATTTTATTAATTTTTAAGTAACATATAATATAAATATATATTACGTAATTATAACATCATGGTTTAATTATGGTTCAATTACGGTCCAACCAATAGTTGAACCAGTGAGCCGTGAATCGATAAGTTTTTCAGTTCAATGAATGGTCCGATTTTTCGAACACTGTACAAAAGATACCAAAATTAAAGAGAGAATGTGAGTAAAACTTGAAAAACTATGTTATTTTTAAAAATAAGATACTTTGTGATTTCAATATTCTTATGATGCCGATATATACCAGAAAATGAAAGGGAAAAGAAGTCTTAAAAATCAATATATTATATGGTTTAATGAAATTCTTTCTAGAAAGCTGCCGTGGTAGAGTTATGATGAGAACTTCTTATTCCTATTTTAATATATTAACAATTAAGAATAGATAAAACTAAAAAATAAAAGTACCCAAAAAAATTTAAAAATTGAAACAAATATTCAAAATAATTATTTTAAATCAAGTTGGTAGCTTGGATTGGGTGAGTTTGAGTTGGTAGGTCGATCTGAGAAAAATCAGGCTGAATGAACATGACCTGGTACGAATCAGGTTGGGTTAGAGCTGAGCACTTTCAAGTTGTCATCAAATTGAGTTGGGTTCGGATTGAGAAAATTAATGTGATACTCATACTTCAACCCAACTCGAATCCACCCGACCCACCCAAATTGCCATCCCTTTAACAAAATCCTTTTCATTGCTAAATCAATGTCTCTAGATTTATACGGTTGGTGTGGTTGCATGTCTATAAGGGATAACGTAATAAATTTCAATTTAAAATTTTAATTGATGCGGTTAAAGAAAATTAAAGGGTCTGGAATACAAATAATTGTTAGTCATGCCCGACTATGTGTTCATTAATAGCCTTCCCACGATTGAATCAAATAAAAATTGAGAATGTAGTTAGATATTGAAATACCAAATAAAAAGATAGAAAATTAAGAATTGCATTACGAAAAAGAATTCTCATTAGGTATTTGTATGGGTGACGTAAAGGGGTGAAATTGATAATGTCTAATTCTGTGAGTGGGGTTTTTCCCGTCGATCAGAGATCTTGATTGACCATAAAGTTGGGTTCAAGAAGTAGCTAAAGGTGTAGGTCAAATTTTGCAATCAAGGAACACACGTTAGGCTAGTCGAGAAGATCCTCGACTAGGATCTCAAATGCTTAAGTCAGTGAGAGTTTGACCGAAAAGTAACTTGGTAGAGTAACGGCTTAGGAGAAGTGGAAAAGCATACCTTTATCTCTGAAAGGAGGGTATTTATAATATTCGCCAGAGGTCGAAAAGACGGTATTCTTCCTATCATTTGACAATGCTTCCTGCTCCTTTATAGGGGCATTATAGGTCTTTTGAAGTTAGTGGACCAACATCCTTTTTAACCAGCCGAGAATGAGGGGCGGCATTACCATCATTAATGCGGAGGTGATGGGCTGACGGTGCCATTAATGTGGGTAGGATGGTGGTGTGGCCATATTAAATGCGAATGTGACCAATGGCAGGTGCTGCAATTAATGTGGCAGCCACTAAGGGCATCGTTGCTATGTGTCTGTTCGACCATACTTGGTCGAGAAAGCTAAAGTCAGGAGCCTTCGTGAGGCTCTCGTCGACTTTCTTTGGGGTAGACGTGACTCTTGTGGTCAATACTGGGTGCCTGCACTTGGGCTCGCTTGGTTGATTTGGGCTTGATAATGATGTTGAATACTGGACTGTTCGTATTGGGCCGACCATAATGGGCTCGTCCATTGTACTCATATAAAAAATATTATTATATTGTAAATTATCACGAAAAATATCTTATTAACGTGATCTCTCATTACTCATATATTCTAAATTATTTCAAAATTCTATGATACTCTTATAACCTATCAAAGAATGAATCGACGGTTAATTAATTTCATTCACCATTTTTAAGTTTTGCCTAAATTACTACCAAACATTTGACTATAAAGGTATAATCTTCGTATATTTTCTTAATCATAATCACTTAATGTAGTTGCCCTCTACATTCAAGCTAACAAAAACGCGTAACAAAAAGAAATAGAACCTTTTATTTTATGAAATTAAATACAAGGCCTTGCATGATTAAAACAAGATCACTAGAGCAATCTCTAGTTGTTATGCATCTTTAGAAAAATAAAAAAATGAAAAAAAAAATGAAAGAACTTTCCCAATATTAATTCCTGCTTCTAGTTCGGCCGGGTGCAGTCTACTCTTATTTCCCCCTGGTTCCCCGTCAGGACCCCAACTCTCCCCAGCTTGGTCATGGCCTGGACAAATGCTTGATTAAAAGCAGAACTGCTTGATGCAAAAAGATTAACAGTGGCCTTGGAACGACTATCCGTAAAAAGTACTTGATCTGAGGTAAACAGGCCCCTTCCTCCCTGGAGGTTTCTGAAATAAGCATTGTCGAATGTGTTTGGAGTTGCGGGATCCATATTAATGGCGATCCTGGGGTCGACGTTTATAGGGCACATTTGCCTGAGCTGCATGGCGTATTGCTGATTGACGGTCGGATCAATTCTGTTGCTGGTCCTGAAGTTGTAGATGCGCTTGGAGAACCGGCTGCAATGGGAGAAACCGATGGTATGTGCACCTATAGAAACCATGAAATGGGTTCGTGAGTTGAAGTATAAGTTCGGAACAATTTGTTGTTCTAAGGATCAAGAAAACTGTTACATGTTATAACTTTCACAGCTCGTTTGCTTCATGTTTGGATAACATGGTAAAAAAATATGGATTGTGCATACTTTAATCTATCACCCTAATAAAAAAATATTCTTGTAATAGAGTTTATTTCTAATCATAAATATAGTCATGTCATCTTTCATTTTCTTTCGTTCGACCCTACTACTATGAAAGATGTCCAATTCTGAAAATATACGCACAAGTATTCTATATACGTAAGGGAATTAGACGAAGGGGTTAGATTTATCCTAATAAAAGCGCGCAAGATCAATAATATAATTTATAGTGCTACAAGAACTAGTAGGTATTGTAAGTAAAATCATACGAAAAAAAAAAGAGGAGAATGAAATAACCATAACAGATCCATCGAATGGTGCTTATTCATTTGACTGACTCTATGATTTTGATAAGACAATTTCCATTGGTTTGGCTACGTCAAAATTAACTTTTATTCTTAAGAGACAAAATAGCTAGTCTTTTTAAATTCTAATCAAGTGTACTATAATTTGTTAGAAAATGGATTGGGCCACACATTATCTTGATTTATTAATCAATATGGCCCACGATATCATATCAGATTGTAAAATTATCGTGGGTTCCAAAGAATAAATCAAAAAATAATAAAGGAATGCATAAACATAATATTATAGTCTTTATCATATGAGCCAAGAGCCCTTAAGGTTTTGATGACTCAGCTAGCCCTCACATGTGAGCAGGTAAGAATCTCCAAGAAAAAGGTCCTTCTGTGATGGGGGGACGGCCTCTATTATTGCCACCACTAGTCCAAAAAGATGATATTAATTGTTTCTTTTTAGGGAAAGGGGACAATTTATCTAGCTAAACACACACACACAAAGAAGAAGAAGATGAAGAAATTTTGCTTACAAAGATATATATTAGTGAAAAATGAGGTCAAAAGATCATTAGTTATTAGTTAATATTACCTGATAATGCAATCACATCAGTCATATTGAGACCATGGCTGGCAAACAGGGCACTCAGCTGGTCCAAATTAAAATCTGGACCTGGAAGCCTGCGCTGAACACTAGCTATAGTGGAAATTCTCCCATCTCTCCTTCCCAGTTCCACCTGATAAGAAGGCCCTCCAACCTGCACATATAATTTATGCCAAAAAGTAACAAACAATTCATAAGTGCCTTGTGTTTTTTTCTTACAACTAGTTGTTTTCGCTTATGTTAAGAACCTTAAATTAAGGGAAGTAATAGAATATTGTACCAAGTTGACAACATCCCTTGTGGCCAACGCTAATATATCAGCACATGAAACTCTGTTCCTGCACTGAGGATTGCTGTCCACAGCCGCCTTCGCCTTGACCACAGTGTCGAATCCATCTCCTGCAAGAGAAAGGTTGTCCGGATGATCCTTCTCCGTCTGGCCGCTAGGCAACGCCAGCAAAATGGAGGCATCACAGCCCTGGAGCCAAAGAAAAAGTGAATATTTGCTTAACATATATAGGAAAAACTGCGATGAAACTGAATTGTTTCCGTTTATGATGCACGAACCCGAACAAAGCAATCGTGGAAGAAGAGGCGGAGGGTGGCCGGGGCGGTCACGAAAGTCTGCCGGAGTTTAGCCTGGACGGCAGCCCGGACAAGGGACTCAACATTAGGACACGTGTTTCTGTAGAAATCAGTTCTGAGTTGAGGGGATTGAGCATTGACAAGGTGGCATAGGATGAAAAGAATAGGCAAAAGGGACAGGAAAACTATTGTTGTTTGATTCCTCATTCTTTTGTTAGACTGCTGTTTCACATGCAAGAATTTTGTGTTGTTGTGGGGAGGTTGGGAGGAGTTGTGGTCTATATATATGTGTGCCTGAAAAGGGCCTCAAAAAGACAAAGTATATATAAAAATCCAAATCCCTGTTTGAATTTGGGCAGTTACACTCTGGCAAAGCTGTTGATTGGATTGAGAAAAGGTAGTCCTGACCATTCTTGTATTAATTTAACTCTGTTTAGTGGAAGATTAATTAGATTAATGATTGTCTTAGATGATTGGAATTATGCTATAAAGCACTTAGTCAATATTTCTACATATATTGCCAGTTGCTCGTGACGAAATGGGACAAGAACGTGTAATGCATTTTGTGATAAGCACATGGGCCTCTTGCATGGACATCGGAAAAAGTATATGATTACAGGAATTTCAGGCTTTCAACAGAGAGAATAGGAACAGAGTCGCAAGTTGTAATAATTGAAATATGAACATGGAAGATTAAGAGAATGAAAGCTATTTCGAGATAGTTGACTTGACCAGGTGTGGAATAAATAAATATAAATTTAATGTGATTAGATTTGATGCTTTGAGCCTTGAAATCGACGAAAATGTCAAAAATTAATTCTTGCCGTTGATGTAGGCACCTCAAAATGGAAACTAGAAAATGCCATCAAAGAAGTTTTGAGTCAATTGATTATATGAAATTTACTATGACTAAGTGGCATAAATCAATATAATTTTGATAATGACAATTCAATTCTTTGCGTACGTTCATAAATTTCTAAGATTTTAGTTTTTGGAAAAGGAAACCTTATCTTTTCCTAAATTGAAGCTAGAAAATGCCATAAAAGAAGATGAGTCAATTGATTGTGTGAACTTTACTATGATTTAGTGACATAAACCAATATAATTTTGATATGGCAATTCAATTATTTGCTTATGTTTATGATTTCTAAGATTTTAGTGTTTGGAAAAGGATATATAACTTAGTTTTTCTTAAATTAAGAATGTTAATGTTACAATATAGTATAACATAAAGAAATATTGTATTGTATCAGTTAAAATGCTCAAAATTCTTTGAGTTCTGATACAATTATAAGTTAGTTAGTAAAAATATGTGGATTGCACATAATTGAATGATTCTCTTTATACAGATAAAGAAATTTAATGCAACAAATTTGATAAAATTTGTGTAAATCACGAATTATATGTTATGACTTAATTAATCCTAATCCGAGATAAAATTTTAAGTGAGCCGACTTTAGAAGTAGAGAATATGTATGGTGAAAGAATGTTAGGAAGTTCAAGCAACTCTCCTACGTATAAAATGATAAACCTAATAATGTTCCTTACTATATGAACCAATGTTAAATGGACTAATGGAACATATTAATTATACAAGAAAATAGTTTTCTCTAAAGAAAACGACCAATCACACTATATTAATTGTTTCTTCTTATTAAATTTTCTAACAATACAAAAAACATATAATATTAGTAACATGAAATAAGTGATAATGTGAAAAATAATATTAATAATATACATTAAGTGACAATAATTTTTATTATATTATTAATGCTGATTTTTTAAATGATAATAATTTATGTTTAATGGTGATAAGAATTAGTATTTTAAGTTATCACTACTGACATTTATCGAGACACATATTATGACAAGCTAGTAACAAAAAGTTGTCACTATGATATGCGATAAAATTTTCAATATTATAATAAATATATCACTAATTGTCAATAAGGATAATTTAACTAGTTCTTATTACTATTAAGTTTACAAAAATCATTATTGTGATATCACTTAATTTATATAATAGATTACAACTATAACAACTATGTTGTCACTGTATAATTTCTTTTTATTATTATTATTGCAAGTTATCCACATCAAAGAGCTGGAATCTAGAAAATTTCAAGAGAAGAATGTATAACATTCTAGAACAACCCACTTGCAATATTTTGAGCCTAATAACAATAATTTATAATTAATAAATATTATCTTTAGGCTTCTACTATAACAAGAAATACTATTCAAGATTCCAATTCTTATAATTTACTTCAACTTGTTATATACATAACATTACACCAATAAAAGTTGATTACATCACACAAAGTTGTTATAGAGAGATGTGAAAGCAACTATATATGCTCCTTGTTAATGCTTAAAAAAATATCTATTAGAAAATATTCATGTAATTTCCAACTAAATATATTATTCAATTTTTATTGAAATCATCCAATTAGATTTCTTAAATAGGTTTTTTTCTTTAAATTACCATCTCAACTAAAAATAGACTCAAATTTTTTATTTGAATTTTAAAGGAAAGTGTTCAAAGTATTTTTCTAGCATTTATTCCTTAGAGTTCTCATTTGACATGCATATTCTTGTAATATACTTTAAAACATGATCTCCACTCAAAGTTGAAAAATTATTTGTTTTATCAAAAAAAAAAAAAAAAGTTGCCAGAATAATATTTGTATTGTCACTAAATTGTAATGATGATCATAGTATGTTCAGACACAATCACTATTGTTATCAAGTTATAAAACTATTGGGGAATAAGAAAGTCAATATATATATATATATATATATTCTCAAAAGTAATAATTCATTGTCCAATTCTGCCCCTAATATAAAAAATATACCCAAAAAAAAAAAAAAAAAAGGTTAGCCATGCTTGTTTATTAATCCCATTTTTTATTCTCATTTTACTTTTTGATATAGAAAATGAAATGCTGATATTATTATATATGATTTAATTACTTATAAATTTATTTTATCTTCATTTTACTTTTTGATATAAATAGGGAAGCAATTATTGTGGTAGAAAATATAATATTAATATTATTATTATACGATTTAATTATTTATAATTACCTAAATATATATTTGCGTGGGTGGCATAGCATGAATTCAGAAAATTCCAATCCACTAAGTTAAAAAAAAAAAAAAAAAATGATTCGAAGCCTCATCAACATGATTGTTGCATGTAATATTTGGTGAAAATAGTTTTTTCTTATAAAGTACATCTGTCATATATTAAAATACAATTATATATTATTTACTAATTAGTATAATATATATTTTTACTTAATTTATTCATTTTAATATATTGAATTCAATAAATATTTTTCTTAATGGTCACAAATGCATTATATGGTCACTGATAAGAGGAGGGCACTTCACATTATATTATGAAACTACTATTACTTATATAGATAAAAAATAAAACCAAGAGATCAAACAATTAAATTTTTTATTTTTGTTTTTTATTTATACATATATATGCATCAAGAATTCGTTATATTCGAATCCTAATCTCAAATCAACAAATATAAAGATAATATCATTCAACTAATTAACCTAAAAATAATTATTAAAAGTGCATATGTGAAGATCATTTTTAATAGCATACTTTTATATAGTGATGAAATATATTTATAGTTCTGAAAATACTTTAGTTGAGGAATTTCAATGTTAAATAAAATTTTTTAATGATATGATCTTCAATTTGATTGGAACCGTAGCTGGTTTTTATTCGTGTAAAATTTAAGTCCCAAATTTCATATAATAAAAATATAAAAATAATGTTACTGGATAAATTAATAACTCGACCCCACATATAGATATGAGGACGGTGTCATTGAACTAATTAAACACTTAACAATTGAGTTATAAATTATTAATTCATTCATAATGTTAACATCAACTTATTTTCACTTGATGATTCACGCTTTATTTGAATACAAACTCAATCAGTGAATCAAACACGACAAATTTTTTTCGATTTTTCTTTACCGAAAGAAATGAAGCTCACAAAATTAGTGTTGGCGTCACGCAATTGAGCACGGCCGTGAATGGCCACATGGACCAATGATCATATTATCCATCAAAAGTCTAATTAACTACAGATTAATCTTATCACATCATTAGATAAATTAAATTCCTTGGGGAGGTTTATCCTAATGGAACTAATCTCACATGGGTGACAGTTAAATATAAAGCATATATTCGCTGTCTTTTCCTGTTTATATGCATGTTATTGAATCATCTGCTTAGCAGATTCTTAGGATTCTGCTTGCCAGAATGTGCCTTCATAATTGTCTATGATCCAAAAGAAACAGATATATATGAGATATCACAAAAATGAGATATGATAATTTTTTAAAAATTAATAGGTCAATATATATATATATATATATATAAGTTTGTTGATAGATTGGATTTTAATCCAAATTTGATTTGAATTCAATCTGAAGTTTAGAATTTTTATCCAATTAAACTATTCGATGGATTATATCTAATTATAAATATCCGTAATTCGAAATAAGTGAATTGGATACGAAAGTAAGCAATTCAATCCATTAAGGATCCGAATCTAAACTTTCATAATTTTTTATTAAATTAATACTCTTATATATAAATAATATTAATACAGATTTTGAAATAAAATTTATATATTATATTGACTTAATATCTATATTAACATCTATATTATACTATTAATATTGAATTTTTAGTCTAAAAAATAAGAGGATTACTGATAAAATATCAAATATAATAATATATAAGAGTTCATATCTACATTAACATAATGTGAAATAGAGGTTTAGTATTCATATATTTTACTTTTGGATTAATATATAATAAAAAATTATTAAAAATTCAAATATGACATAAATTTACTTTATAAATACAATATTTTTATATAATCCAAAAGAGAAAAAGAAAAAAGTAAAAAAAAATTAAATCGGGTCAATTTTTTTATTGGATTTCGGGTGTCCATCGGATTCGGGTATGGTATTGACTAATAAAGATCCTATTAGATATCGAATCGGATTTGAATATGAATTTTGATAATAGGATTCGGAGATAACTGATCTGATTTAAATTCGACCCGTTGACAGCCCTATATATATTTAATTCAAACACACATGCACATTTTCAAATTCCTAACCTCCACATTATATGAGAGATTTATGTCACTGGACTACAGACCACTACTCGGCATATCAATATATATAACATTTACATATATATGTTTATATATTAGGTATTTATTTAAAGTTAAGTGTATTTAATCACTAGTAAATTATGGATGGATTGATAGAGGCATCGGTGTGATTACAAGGAGGCTAATATTTGTTTTGATTCGTAACAATGGTGTTGAAGAAAAAGCCTGAATTTTCAAAGAAAAATGAAAATAGTGATAAAAATGGATTCTGAAGAGGAAATAATATCGTACAATTACTTTTAAGATTTTTTTTTTTAATTTTCTTTTCATAATTTTCACCATGTTCCATACTTTACAAAATATTAAAAACATCCATTCTGTCGCATGAACTTTATTTGATATTATTTTTTCTGCATTGACTATTTGAACGCGTAAGATATATACCAAACAAATGCCTGTGTTTTGCCATTATTGAACATTACATGTGATGACTTTTTGAAGCATTAGTGTATTATAATTGATCGCTAACACTATTATTTGAAAATATTTGAAAAAATAGAAAGTTCTTGCGTAGACAAAGCCTAATTAATGATTTCTAATGTCAATGACATGTTGGGTCTGAAAGTACTTCAAAGAATCGGTGTTTGTAGTATTGTAATTATATAGTTTGTACTTTTTTATTAATACAAGCATATATACACTGAAGATTCATTAAGATTTAAATTCGAATCTAACTAAAATTAAATTTGGACGCGTAAGATATATACCAAACAAATGCCTGAGTTTTGCCATTATTGAACATTACATGTGATGCCTTTTTGAAGCATTAGTGTATTATAATTGATCGCTAACACTATTATTTGAAAATATTTGAAAAAATAGAAAGTTCTTGCATAGACAGAGCCTAATTAGTGATTTCTAATGTCAATGACATGTTGGGTCTGAAAGTACTTTAGAGAGTCGGTGTTTGTAGTATTGTAATTATATAGTTTGTACTTTTTTATTAATACAAGCATATATACACTTAAGATTCATTAAGATTTAAATTCGAATCTAACTAAAATTAATTTTTATAAGACACATATAAAGAACTGTCAAAATTCAAAAACTGAATATCACATTTATATATATAATGACGATGTCATTAAACCAATCGATTACTTGATAATTGTACAATTATATTTGGCTACTTGTATCAAAAACAATTTTTTTTGTTTTGCTCATAATCATTGTTCGCCTTCGCTCATCAGCCTTGTAGTTATCATAGATCATGCAACTCCACAGCCCATGGGAGGTGCAATGTAATTAGCTAAAACCCATCTTACCAAAGTCGTGAGGTCAATATTCTACATCACTTCTAATTTTGGTGCTGTGATACTTTAGATTTTAAATCCGTAGTTTTGCAAATAACCAAGATCTGCAGCAAAAAGCTATGAACAATGACAAAACACTTTTTATTATGCTGCAATTTTTACACCATTTGCTTTCGTGGCCCACGAGAAAGCCCTTTTGCATGTTAACCTCAAGCTATGTCAACAGGTCGGATTTGGATCGAATTTATCATATTCGAATCCGACTCAAAATTCAATAGGATCTTTATTAGTCAGTACCATATTCGAATCCGATAGATATCCAAAATTCAATTAAAAAAATTCGACCCTATTCAAAAAAATTTCTTTTTTTTTCCTTTTGAATTTTATAAAAATATTGTATTTATAAAATAAATATATGTAGTATTTGAATTTTTAACAACTTTGTATTATATATTAGTCTAAAAGTTAAATATTTGAATACTAAACTCCCTTTTCACATTATATTAATGTATAGATGAACTATTATGCATTATTATATTTGAAATTTTATCAATATCCCTCTTACTTAAAAACTCAATATTAATAGTGTAATATAAACTTAATATAGATATTAAGTCAATATAATACATAAATTTTATTTTAAAATTTGTATTAATATTATATATATAAAAGTATTAATTTAATAAAAAATATTAAGATATAAATTCGGATCTTTGACGGATCAAATTGCTTTCCATATTCAATCCACTTATTTCAAATTTCGAATATCTATAATCAAATCTGATTCATCGGATATTTTAATTGAATAAAAATCTTAAAATTCAGATTGAATTCGAATTAAAATCCAATCCATTGACTGCCCTACCTCACGTTAGCTATTCAAATTATAGGTAATAAAAGATCTCCAGGAAATACAAATGAGTTTAAAATATGAGCGTGCCGACAGGTCAGAGATGAGCACAATGTTAAGTAACCAATGACCACTTGATTTGTTATTGAAAATAAGTAGGACGGTACGAGTGGTACATGTTTAGTCATCAATTGACTCATAATTTGAATCAAAAGACGATTCCCTGGAATAATACTTTCAGGGAAGAATCAGTTCGAGAATCAAAAATCATCTGGCAACGTCGGCACTGCTTCTTGATTACACTTGATTACATTGTTGTACGCCCAACCAAAACAAGCAAAAGTTATTTGACAGGTATGCTAAACAGCCTGATTTCATCCACATAAAAAAGGAAAGATTATTGTATTAAGGACAAGACGATAAAAGAAGTCTTGAACAGATGTTGCAATCGACCACCTGCATCAACAAAATCAAGCCTCTCAGGTATAGATGGATATTTTAATATTGGAAAATCGGAAATATGAGTTCCATTGGAGCAGAAAACAAAAACATGAATGCTTAACAAAAGCACAATTTAATTATTTTTGTAACATATAGAGAACGCCTTCAATCTAAAGTTCAGTAAACCCCTCTGTAGGCCTATTCAGACAAAAAATATCTACAGATGATCAGGTCTTTGACAAACATTTTGTATGACCAAAACCATTGGTCACAAAATAGTAGCTGAATTGTCAAATGACCTTGGGGGGAAAAAAATGAAAATGAATATGACTCGAGTGCATGCATCTCTTTCTTAATCCTATATTGAATCAAGGAAAAGTAAAGGGAAAATATAAAGATGCAAAGCACAAAGTTACATCATTTAAAGCATAGAAAGAAATTTTCTTAACATTTTCCTCATTAAAATCCTAGGCCCAGACATAGGGTAAGAGTGCACAGGGGAATAGAAAAGGTCACAATGAAATAGGGAATGTTAACAAAATAGTATTGCAATGGCCAACTCACAAAAACTTTCCATCAATTACTTGTATGACTTTTGTGATTACTTATTTAAATAAAATTAACGGTTAGAAATCACTGCAAAAGTACCTGTACATGATAAAGTTGAGCATATCGGAACTTTATCTGCCCAGAAGGACCCTCCGAGGATCAAGCTGCCCGCTGCAATAACTTGAAGGCACAGCAGAAAGCTCCTGCCTCCCTCTCCACTCTTCACCAGGCTTCAAAGTGATAGGTTTCTCCACTGCAGCTGCCTCAACGCACAGCATATACTTATATTCATCATCACCAAAGTCAGCCATTGCCTTTGCCTTCTTATCCCAAGGATTCCAGACAACTACAAATACATAGAGAACTTCGATAAAATGCTGCAACTTTCAAAGAGAAAAAACTAGATTTACAACAGAAAAATAGCCAACTCAACAAAAAAGAGAAAAACAGTGTTGTAGGCACAAGCAGCTATGTTTTCAGGGTACTTCTCCTGGCGACAAATGTGTTGTTTGACCTCCAGGAGATGCCTGTAATTTTAATCCAGCGATCATACCAAGTCAAATGAGGAATTAGCCTGGAATCTTGTAGCCACAGGGTCAGAAACCAACCTAAAATCCTCTACATTGAGAGCGTGAAACAATATTCTTCCAGTTTCCTTTGCATATTATTAGTTGCATTTCTAACCATGTTAGTACCATTGCCAATTTGGTAGGGAAGATATTACCAGCATAATAAAAGCACAATAGCTGTTGTTGAAACAAAAACATAGTTCTCACAAAAAAACTTGTGAAAAAAATGCATAAAACTGTAGCCCAAGAACACCCGACCAGATATCATGAACCATACCGGCATCAGGAAGACCATCTTTACGAATGACAAATGTTCGCTTCTTTTCATGGTCCAGAATTGCAATCTTTGTTGGTGTGCTGAGATATATCTTGTCCACCTAATGGACATTGAATCAAGTAGTAACTAGTCAAGGGTACTAGCCAACATAAACACAAAATGCATGTAAAAGCAGCATTGACCTTCTGAACTTACTTCCGATTCGAAAGTGATTGCATCCCCTTGTTCAGTAAATCGCTGTTTATTCTGCAGATTATCAAGATAATCCAGTGTCTCCAATCCTTCAACACGTACTTCACTGAATAAGGGAATAGAATCATTTGGATATGGTGAGGAAGTACACAAAAAGCTATATTTAACATGATCCAGCACAGTTGAACAGACTGACAAAACAAAATATTATCTGGAATACTTCATCAACACACAAATAAGATAAAGAATAAATCATTATCAATAGCAAGTTAAAACTTAGAATCGCAGAAATTGAAAATATCACCATATCCTGACATGAGAAAAACTCCAAATTTGACACTGCGCATCTTTAAAATTTTAACCTCAATGCTAAGTATTCCATGTCAGGATGTCAGCAAACAATTTCCTAATCAGGAAGAAGTTGAATTAGAGCTCTGGTTGCTAGCAAGTGAAACACAAATACTTGAAAGAAGAAAATATGATAAATTTAGATGAACTTAAATAATCTTTACTATTCATGAAAACAGGAAATTGAAATAGGTTTATAAATTGTTTATTTGATAGATGCATCATCACAAGAACAAGAGTATCAAGTAATGTAATCCAAAGGATATCCACTGATGGGTGAACTAAAAGTTTACCACGTTAAAATGCAAATGCCCTCCCTCCCTCCCTCCCCTACCCGGCCCCCCTCAGCCACAATTTTCACAAATGTAAATGCTACTGAACATCATCTCATAACATTAAGATATCATAGATGCAACGGACACACCGAACCAATTACATTCTCTGCATACTGAAGTGCTCACAGGAATACTAAAATTTATCAATTGCAACTCATTCTATTGCAATATCAAATAGAATATACACAATGAATATATATATATATGTATGTATTTATGTATGTTATGACAACAAAAAGGTTGATTCATCAAATACATAGTTAAAAAGATTTCCTAGCAACCAGGTATAATTTCCATTTTTTATTTTTTTTCTTATGTGGGGTTTGACTGAAGTTTAGTTACACGAATGCTTAGATTTTGATGCATAGAGGACCACTACATTTTTATCTGCATGCAATCAACGTATTACGAGAGTTCATCAATCATAAAGCAAGTAGGACTCTTTTTGTTTGGTTATTGTTAATAGCAAGTGACTCAGTTCTGATTTAAACAAGCTTGAGTGCACACAGGTTTAAGAAGTTGTGGTCAAGCACTGTGATCCAGACAGGAGTTATCACCACAAACAAATCATACAAAAAATACCCTTCAATTTATGAAATACCTGATATCAGAAACAGAGAAATAAGTGTGATAAGCAAATGTGAACATAAAAGGCTTTCCATCAGTGTTGGTGTTTCTGATACGAGAAGTCAACATCAGATCTCCAGCAGGTCCCAAAGTTACTCGTAGACGGAACTCAAAACTGCACAAGAACACCAAAGATAAAATCAAAGACAATTCTCTAATAGAATCCAAATGCAAGAGGTGGCACACCAATAAAAAGACCTTCACGATTACCTACCTATGAGGCCAGATTTTCATGTCCTCTTCAGTGGGCTTCAGAAGCAAGTCTATAAATGTCTTATTGGCGGAATTAGTTGGAAATGGAGGTGGGGAAGGATCAATTGACCAGAACCTGTTTCTAGCAAAACCATGAGCCTCAAGAGATCCATGGTTCGAGAACTGAAAAATATAGAGCAGCTTCCTCAGATCAGTACCCTGATTTTCACAAGGCAAGTAAAGAGGCAAAGTTGAGAACACATACCTGCGGGAAGCAAATAGGGATGCCTCCACGAATCGCCTTTGGAGGTTTGAAAATGGCCTTCAGAATAAGAAAAGGCAAGAAATCAAAAGAGACATTCATGCAGAAGAGATTAAGCTCAAGAATAGCTTGAGATAGGCATGCAATAGCTAGCATATCTGAACAATAAAAAATGGTGATATCTTCCATGCTCTATTATGTGATTTCCTTAAAAGCAACAGCAAGTAATCTACATCTGCCCCAACCCAAAACCTAGACAAACGCTAGATTAGAAAGGTGAAGTGTCTTCCTGATTCTAGATTACTAGATCCAACGACCAGTGACTTGTGAAATTGAGAAATTTGGACTCAATTATGAGATTTCTTCAGAATTTAGGTGCTCCACTCCAAGCGAATGGCGCATGCTAGGGGCTTGAATGTATAATGGTTTTGCCCAAGTAAAAAGGGATTGACAGGCAATCAGGCACAGAAAGATCCATGTAAAACTCAAGCACACTATAGCTCTCTCAAATCCATATATGTCAAATTGACTGCAGAAAACCAATTATGACAACCATACATAGCATGGTAGAGATGTTGAGGTCCATATAACAGTGTCACACACAGCCAGTGACTTGTGAAATTGAGAAATTTGGACTCAAACTTAATTATGAGAGTTTTTCACAATTTGGGTGCTTCACTCCAAGAGAATGCCAGGTGCTATTGGCTTGAACTTATAATGAATTTGCCCAAGTAAAGTGGGATTGGCGGCCCAGAAAGTTCCATGTAAAATTCAAGCATGTTATTAGCTCTCTCAAGTCCACATATGTCAAATTGACTGCAGAAAACCAATTATAACCACCATACAAAGCATGGTAGAGATGTTGAGGACCATATAACATTTCACAATTATAGGAAGTCACAGTGCCACACAGTTACTCAGTTAGTATTCTCTTAACAATACTATATCAAAATATTAGTGCTCAATGGCGAAGAAAAAAATGCATGAATAAAACTTAAGAGCCTTTATAACTAAACTAAACCAACTGCTTTTGTAATTAGCACAACATAACACAATTATGCAAATAACAAAATGCATAAATCTTGCAAAAAGCTGCAAACAGGAAATATTATAACAAGAGGCCATCAAAAAGTCAAAGACAATACCTTACTACTGACGAAAAGCAATTCCTCCCCATGCTCATTCTTCCATGACGTTACTTGAGCGCCATACATATAGATCTATAGAGGAAATGAAGTCATAAAAACTTGCAAAATGCAGATATAACTGGGAACATTTACTTTGTAGTCCTAGAAAAGAGAAAATCTTAAATAGCATATCATACAATAGATTAACAACTGAAAATACATAAATAGTTTCTCTCCAATAGGAAGCACTAGTTATATAGATGCTGAGGTGAAGAAATATTATTGTTACATTCCACTTTATTTCTTGATTTTAAATCAAATGAAGCTCAATGTACCACGAGCAGTTCAAACTGGGCATCCAACATCAGTTTAAGTATACATACAAGAAACCAAACATCTCGGATGTGCTTTTTCTCTGAGCATGTCGTTGCAGAATATCAGATGCATTGTAACACAAACGAGAGCAGATATTTACATAAACAAATAGCACCAAATTGCATGAAATTCCACATTACGCCGTAAAACTGTTCCACAACACACTGCCATCCAAAAAACGTCATTGTACAAGCACTAAAGCACACCGTACGACATTCCATTAAGGAGTCCATAAATATCCAAACAATCAATGGTCGCATTCAGTTAAAAAGTGCAGATCAAACGGTATTAAATCGAGATCAATCCATTTCCACTTTCACATTACAACATCACGAGAAAGACATAAAAGAAATCGTAAAGCGACGTCGTACAACAAAGTAATTGAATGATGCTACCTCGGCGGAGCTACCACGGACATCACGGAGGATGATCTTTTCGAGACCGTTGATTCCCTTGCAAATCTCCACCATACCTTTCTCGTTCGCCACCGCCGGCGTTGCCGCTGCTGCCGCCGCCGATGACATATCGTGACGTCACTGATCGACTGTCGAGAAAAGTGTTGGTATGTGTGTGATGGAATATTTATCTCTCAATTTTCCCCGTGAAGCCTATTTCAATGAAGAAATTAAAGTAACCGCACAAGAAAATTTTAATATGTTGTATTTATATTATACTTTTGGCTCTTTCACTTTTTTGGGAGAGAATTTAGGCGTGTGGGGCTCCGGTTTAGCGCGAGCCAGACAGATTTTATGATAAGTGAATGTAGTTTATTTATCAATAACCAGAAGATATATACCACTTGATTCTCGTACATAATTTTTTTTAATAAAAAATATCTGGCGATGAATTTACTAGAATACCCATTCATGTAGTCAAGGTAGTTTCTAGACTTTAGCTGCTTTATTATGTTATATTTGGGGTTAGTTTGGTATTTGCATTGATTGTTTGAGAGTGCTTGTGGGGGATGTGATGAATATTAAATTATTTTTGTATGTCATTAGAGATTGTTTTGACAGAAAGAGATTTGTTTCATTGTGATTTGGGATATTTTCACTATATATATTAAGAGCGTGTTTGGTTAAATTTATTTAAAACAACTTACAAACTCATATATTTTATAAGATATTTTTTGAATTTATAAGATGTTAGATCTTATTTTTAAAATAATTTATTGAAGTATTTGGATAAAATAAGATTTCAAAACTTATAAGATATTAGTAATTGTAATTTTGTAATTAAAATGGTTAAAAATGAAGGTATTTGTTAAAATTTTAAAAATAAGTTAAGGTCTCCTTACTTTTTTTAAAAGAGCTTATAAGATCATAACATTTTATTTTATAATCTTATAAGCTCTTTTTTAAAAAAATTTACCAAACACTTTTTATCATCTTATAAGCTATTAAACATCTTATAAGATATTTTAAAGAACTTTATAAACTCACCCAAATAGCCTCTAAATCAATAAATTTTTTGTTCGATTACTAAATCAAAATTGTATTTTTAGATTATTTTCTTATATATAGTTATTAATGAATCAAAGATATTATATATATTTGTCTAATGATTAATTTTTTTGAAAATAAGACTGGGGTTTGGGAGGTAACGGCATTTTGGGGATAGTATGTTGTATTTTTAAAGTGTAGTCTTTATCATATTTGCTAATACTTCCAAAATTTAAAAAAAGAAAAAAGAAAAGAAAATAGTACCAAAACAAAGCCTCTATTTTCTATTTTTGGTATATTTATTTTTAGCATTTCTTTTTTGTTTTCTTGTTCATTTCTCCTTTTTCCACTTTCAAGCCTTTCTCTCCCTAGCTGGAGGTTGCATTTGTATTAGAATTTCGAAGGATTTTAATATTACATAATCTTAAGAAATAATTAAAAATATATAATAATGAATTTAGAAAATTTAGAAAAAAATTAAAAACATATGATAATGAATTTAAAATTCTTACTTTTGAGTTTATACATCGACCTCCTCCCTCTTATGTTCTTGTCAACTTGATGCTCTATCCTCCCATATGAATGCAAGCAATAATTCAAATTGTCTTAATTTATTATTTGCAGTGGTTGTAAATATATAAATCATGAATCATGCTTGATAGAATATAAATTATTTTTGAAAAAAATTGAAACACGTGTAGAATTGGGTGAGACTCGTGATTTAATTTGCTTAAATTTTATCAAGTCCCAATTCAACACGCTTCAAAATGATCCCAAGCCTTAATCGCACGCGTCCATCCAAGTTTACGAGCAAGCTTAATGGTTAATTGATTTAATGATATTATCTTTATATTTATTTATATATATATATGAAGTTTTAAATTTAAATTCTAATAAATTTCTCTGTGTGTGCTTATTAAAAATACAAATTTATAAATACTGATTTATACCAAATCTTATATTCACATATCATATTATTATAATTATTACAGCTCGCTTTGTGTCCAGCCCTAAAACTTCATTTTAAAACTTATTTTAAACCTAAACATTTTATTTCTTCGTTTATGTACCTAGTCTTCACTATTAATAGTTTCAAGTAGTGGCAAATGGGTGGGTTGGGTTCAAAATGAGTTTATATTTATGGGTCGAAAATGGGTTGGGTTGAAAACGGTTGGATCAGATTTGGGCGGGTCCAATATAAAAAAAAAAAATGTAAACTTTTTGCTAAATACATTGTTATATTATTTGATTAAATTATAATCTTTTTATCTTTATCTGACATATGTTAATTAATTATTATTAAATTCTTGTTAATCACGTAAAATCAAATCAAATTATGTAAACATATAATTTACTTATTATTTTATAATATTTATATTTTTTCGTTTAGTACAAAATAACAATCTTGCTCAATGAATAAAACATAATTATATAAAATATTTTAAATTTTTAGTACAAAATATTTACATTGTACCCAACAAAATATTTACTATACTAGTCGTATTTGTTTTTTTGTTTTTTTACTTTTTATATTTAGTCAAATTTGAAAAAGTACTATTTATTTTATTTTTAATTTTTTCAATCTAGTTTATTATCATTTATCATAATGATCAAATTCAAATTCGATTCGACATAGAAGTCTTACTATCATTTTAAAATAATTAAAATATGCATATATGTTGAAAAATATGTCTTTTTAAGAATAAAAAATATAAATCATTTAAATTTAAATTCTTATATCTACCTAAATTATTATTTTTAAATAAAATACTCAAAGAATATTAAAATACAATTAATTTTTTAATTTTTGAAAATATTATAACTGAAAATAAAACTAAAGTCAGGGCCTTTCTTCATGTGGAGGGAAAGGAAATGAAATGGATGGCCGCAATCTGTCCTCTAACATGCTACCACTACACAATAAATTTGTTGTGTTTACATATTAATATTTTGGTAGTTTGTAAAAATGATAAAAAGAAAAAAGAAAAATAAAATTTTATTTATTTTCATATTGCAAAGTTGAAAAAAATCTGGGGGCTATAAAACTAACTGACTAAATTTTTTTATAAAAAATTGGAGTTTATAAACCAAATAATGATATAATCAATTTTTAGATCATAATCTCAAGTAAAACGTTACTTGATTAATTCATTCGAATTAAGTTAATAAATTAATATTTTAAAATTAAATGAAGTGGAGAAATGGTAAATGATTAATCGGTGATATATAATTTATCTAATTTTCAATTCATTATTTTTTTTTTTCATTTTTAAAGTGTTATAGAAATAAAAATAAAGTGACGTATGATCTTGAGAAAATGAGAAAATGGAAGGATAATTTTGGGACTGAAATTGGGTTGAATTATTTAAAAACTACATTCAACTCATTTTCAATCCATTTTAATCCACTAAAACCCTACCCATATTCAACCCAATCCAAATCCAAACAAATTATTTAAAACCCAACCCGACCCAACCCAAAATGAATTGAGTTGGAATCATGGGTTGAGACCCATTTTGCCCTCCCAATTGAAACCATCAACCATACTCGTGCACGGATTCTCATATGCTTTTTCCGTTGTCTATACCTTCTATTATTTTTCTTTTGCGACCCATACTTGCACTAATTGTGATCCCCAAACCCATAAGTCTAAATAGATGCTCTCCACAATACAAGTTTATATACAAATAGAAATTTTAATTTTGAATCTTAAATGAATACAGATACCCCTTGAAAAAAAGCACCGTCCTTTTCCGTCCTATCAACTACAATAAACATCTTTTCATAAAAATAAAATTTCACAAGAGACGAAGAAATATGAAATTGAGTTTTTTATATATAGCAATGAATTTAAACATCCTCAACACTTACCTCATAAGTGTTTTCTAACATGTTATTGCAGTTTATATTTAATAGGCTAGCTTAAAAGTATTATTTCAACCAATACTCAAAAGTCAAGTCAAATGGCCCAAAATACATGAAGACAATTCTACAAAATGGATTAGGCCCACATGAGATAAACAGACCCGATAAATATTATTTTGACCTAATAAATACCTACAATATCCTCACTAAATAAAAAGGATCCACATAGCACTGGAATATGTTGGATTTGGGCTTCTCAACTCAACCCACAACCTAAATCAATCTTGACCACCAACATAACTTAGCGGGAAGCACCTAGATCATGTCACATTAGTTTCCCCATTGGGAATGACACACTAGTATAAATACTCAATTTTACTCCATTTTTATGATATGCACATTCTTTACTTTTATATGTTCTCTCTATATTGTTTCTTTACCTTATTTCATCTCAAAAAACCGACTTGAGTTTAAGAGGATTTTCGCTGGAATTCCAAAATACCTCTATAAATCGCTTGATTATGAAGACCTATAAATTGATTGACATTGGGCTTAAGAATTACTTTCGAGCCCATATCAATATTTATGAATAAACCTAAACATCATTAATACTTTTAATCACGATTATCAACATATATGAAGTCGTGCGTACATTAATTATCTTTTTATTTATTGAAAGATTCATAATAATCAATGTATCTATAACCCCCGATGAGCACCCCTGTTCTGGAAACTTCCAATTTCATATGCTCTCGTGTCTCCACGTGTCACCCTCCACAATCATCAATTGGGTTAGCCACCTAGCCCTCCAACCAAAAATATCAACTCACATTGGACCCTAGGCCTCCACTAGAAAACCAAGACTAAAACTTTGCTCAATTCCCAGAATTTCTAACTGAATCCAACGCCAGGAAAAATGTCAGTTGCTCTACTTGAGAGTAGCTTCCTCTCCAATCCTCTTGCATCAGCTTTCAAACCCCAGAGAAGAACTGTTCCAGTGCCCGTAAAACATGTTTCTGTAACCTGCAGACACAGCCCAGATCAAGACAATGATTCATCAAGGTAATAATGATTTAGTCCTTGATGTAGTTGAATTCTATTCTTCCTGTTATGTTTTCTTGGTTTGTAGCGATTCTTGATTGTTAGAGCTGATATATGGCAGGAGAAGTGAAAATCAGTTAGCCAAACTAGCACTAGTTGCAATGGCAACTGGGGTTTTGACTCTTGGGTCTGTTGATCCTGCGGCAGCTGCCAAGACTGGTGGTAGAGTTGGTGGGCAGGCTTTCCGGTCATCAGCCCCGGGCTCTTCTGGCCCTAGAATCAATAATTCAAGGTAGTTTTCTGGTATTCTAGATCATAATTATGCTATCTCTAGCGGTGATTATTAAGTAAAGGATGCTAAGAATCAAAGAGCTCAGAGCATTTTTCTGATTAATTGCAATTGAGTAAGTGTTTGTATGGAGTGATTTTCTTGAGTTTTTGTCAGGTTTATGTTTCTGTCATGAATTATGAGTAACTGTAAGCATTTTGGAGTTTCACTTTGCCATTACTAGAACTTTTATTACCAGATTTGCATAAATGGACAACCGACAACAATGGATGAGTGATTTGATTATTCCTTCTTCTAGACAAGGTTTTTGAGAGCACTACTTGTGAAATTGACATGTTTGACGAATCTTTTAAATCTTGCTATTTTAGCCTAATTCCATTGTTTATCATGAATGAATGAAACTTGCAGCATATTCGACCATATGGATATTCTTGCTTTGTCTATTGTCACTCTTTTCTGTTTCTACTGAACTTTCATGCAGGTTGCTATTACTCCTATACAAATTTACATTCCTTGCACCCCTTGAACTTTTCTAGTTTTCACCATGTGTTAGCTAGTTTAGTCTTTCTTAAGAATTTGTAAGTTAATTAGGGAATTTACCCTGCTGTCATGGACGAGGAGAATAATTGAGTGTGATTTGTGTTCAGATCCTCACTGTCAAAATTAGATACTCATGCAGATAGATTAGACAGAATATTAAGCAAACTCGTACATAAACTTGAGCAGTATTTGGAGTGATATCAATAGGATGCTTAATTTACTTGCTGTTTATTTGTTTCTAATGCATCTGTTAGATGTTAGAAGAACAAGTTGTGTCGCCAGTTGGCTTCATATGGCAGGATTTTCTCAATTAGACCTTGAAAGACGTGTAAATAGTTAGATGGAAGAAAAATGCATTCTCTGTGCCTCACTGTACTTTCAGTAAACCTATTTGGTAATCTGTGCCTCAATGTTATTCCAAAATTAAGAACCACATGAATGTGAATAGAAGATAATCTCTATTAGTATTATATTTGGTAAGATTATAGATATGGTATCACTTAATTTTATTCAATGTTACTTTCTATTTGCTCTAATTGAACAGCATGAAACTTCTAACTTTTGACTTGACGGGATTGTTTCATTGCTTGATGCTTTCACGAGTGTCTACTAGTGATATTGGATATTTATGACCAAATGCAATCCATTCTTATTTTTATTTGTTTTCTATCTTTCCCACCCCTTTCTCAATGCTGCAATATGCTATTATCAAGTAATCTTTGCAAAGGCAATTCATCTTGTTCTTCACAGCTATTTGCTGAATCAAAAGCAGAGGACATATTTACCAACTAGAGCCAGCTGATCAAGCTCTGCTACTTTGTGTTCCATAATATTTAGCATGCATCTTGTTGATGGTATTTTAAAGACATTTTTAGGTTTATCTACTTGCTTGCAAGATGCTTAGTTTGCAGTCATTCCTCATTCTCATGTACCTAATCTGATGATCGAAATCCACATATTGAAAATTCTCCCAGTATTGTCTTGGCTGGTCGTGGGAACAATACCTAACCACCTTGCCTTTTATTTGTGCCTGGTCATCCCTTGCTTTGTTGTAACCCCAGTAGGTTTCCTGCTGGATTCATTACCTATGAGTCCTTCAGGAAGTTCTGGCTTGGGGGCTCTTGATTTTATGTCTTCTTTTCTCCTTCTGTCTATGTATAACATACTTGCACTTGTTCTCTTCGGTACATGTGATTTCCACATGAAGAAAATGCAATGAGTGTGAAATGGGACTTGTGTCTCCTGCATAGGACTAGTATCACAGGGGCCATCAACTGCCCGAAAACATGGATAGAATTTTTCGTCGAGTTTTCGACCTGTCGTGCAGCCTGATCCTACCAAGGAACCAATTAGTCTTTTTACAAACACCCCATCCTATATTTGGTTCTAGAGTTTGACAGAATGTACAGGATGGCTTGTTTGTAGTGTCTTGGTGGGATTAGGCCGCACAACGAGTTGAAAACTCAGCCAAAAAATTTAACCTTGTTTTATCCCCGTGACAACTAGGGAATAGTTTAGGATGATGGGGTGTTTGTGGAAAGGTAGACTACTTCCTTGGTGGGACCACATCGCACAGGGATTGAAAAAGCGAAAAATCCCAACTTTTGTTTTATCCTTGTGATAACTAGGGAATAGTTTAAGTGAGTTTAAGCGAGAGTTGAAGTGTTCTCTTGCTAAAATTACGCGTCATTCCCTTCCATCTGAGCTGAATGCTGGTTCACTTGCAGGACCAATGTGTATATCAACCCACCAGTGGCTCCTCCTCTAGTTGGTGGATATGGCTTTGGCTTCGGCGTGCCATTTTATGGTGGATGGGGATGGTCTCCCTTCTCATTTTTCGCCCCAGGTCCCAGCGTGGCTGTGGGCGTTGGAGGTGGATTTGATCCGTTTCTTCTATTTATTGTTCTTGGGGCAGTTTCTGCTGTTGTTAGGAGATTCTTCGGGTCAAGACAAGATGATGATGAATACTAAGACAAATACTGCACAACTGAACTGCTAAACCGAGAGGGATTGATTTGGGACAGAGATTGCCAAGGATGGCAATTGCCTTGTAGTTATGTATACTTCACTCTTGTATGCTACACAATCTTGGATTTTTAAGATTAGTATATACTGTATTTAGACTGAAGCTTCAATGACTGAGCTCTAATTTTGGCCATTCCTTGTATTCAAACAAGTTCTACATGTGGGTAGAAAATGAACTGGGTTCGGGTCCATAACCTGGATTTCAATGCAAGAAATCTTGTCGTACTTACAAATAAGGCTGGAATAATATCACATAGAAGAAATCAATTAGAAACACTAATACAATCAAATCTGCCTGTCATAAGTCGATTGTATAACACATAAGAAATCAATTATAAGTACTAATATAATTAGATGTGCTTTTAGATAAGATAGACAAGTTCGACATTTTCCATTCTTCGACAACTTTTGAGATTTACGACTCCACATGAAATCGATTCAGGATCATGGAACCTTTTCTATCAACTATAAAAGTTGCAGTAGAAAATGTACTTCTAAATAATTATCTTACAATTCTAACCAGAAGTAGTATATCTTTCCAATTGAAAAATGTGGTCAGATGTTTGGGACAATGCAAGTTATCAGAAGGTAATTGAAATTTGTAGTCAATATATGACTTTTATCAGTAAATGCAGCATTTAGTGAGTTGAAAACAGGGAAAAACAAGCAATTTGAGTAGAAGAACTGTGTTACGAGGACATTGACATTGTACTCATAAAAGAGTCCAAGCTCAGACAGAGACCTATTCTACGGACACTTTAAGATGCACCGGAAAAACAAAAATAAATAGAGATGAAGAATTATGGCGTAGCATATTAATGCCTTCTTCCTCTTAAGAACAGTTTTTATCTAAAATGCACTCTTCTGTTCTCCAAATCACTTGCTCCTTTGTCTTCTTCAAACGGTGTAATGCTGCTGGATCGTCTCAATGTCGAGGCCTTTAAGCTTCACAACTGATTCAACATGACCCTTGAGTGTATGCAACTCACGAAGCCTATAAAAAGGCAATAAAAGCATATTTTAGTCCATTTTTCACATTATCTATAAATAATTAGAATTGTATAGGAGCAATAATCTATTTTAGTATTGTTTATAGAACTCTCCCCTATATAATCCATTCGAAAAGTACAACTTCTTCTCCGAATAGTTATGCAGAAGAATGGAAGTAAATGAAGAACAAAGCCCGTATTGATAGAGCAAAAGCAATACTAAAAGGGATTCTGAATGAAATTTTAGTTAAATTTGTTACCTTGCAATCTCAGCTCTCCTCTTGGCCTGTTCTGCAATTTCAGACAATTCACGATAGCTGCTCTTCTCATTGAAGAGATTACTAGCTTCTGGCGTTTGGAGGCCATGCAAAGTTCTCTGAGCAAGAGCCCATTGAGCTTCTCTTTCCTCTCTTCCATAATCTTTCTTGGTGGTGAAAGCAGTCTGCAGAGTGAAAGAAAAAATATGGCACGGAATTGTAACGGTGGAAGGGAATGAAAAACTATGTAAGCATCTTCTGCAGAAATGGTATATATGTGTGTATGTATATATATATATATATATACCTTGTTCTCATACAAGTTTTGCCAGGCCTTTCCACTCAAAATGTAACGGATGGCGAATTTCATTAGGTCGAGGGGCACGTAGAAGACAACACTGTAAAGCCAGATAACACCTGCCCATCCCCAACCACAGCCTTTAATTCTTGCAAAACCCCAGTTTGCATATACCGCTATTAGAGTTGCAACCTAGAGACAAATCTTCTGAGGTAAGTTTAGGACCAGAAAAAATAAGAGAATGTAATTCTTTAGGACGTAGGTATCTTACCAATTGTGCAATAATAAAAGCAGTCACTAGTAGAAGTCCAGGGCGTTCCACATATGACCAACTGCGCGACCTAGTGACGAAAATAAGGGCTTGGCTGACTATACTCACTTGCAAGTATAGGGCGGCCATCATTTCGTACTCACTATTTCTAATATTTCTAACTCCAAATTTGTCCTGTTAAGTGAATAAGATAGAGGGTCATGGTTTAGCTGAAAACATATAATTTGTTTCACATGGAGAAAGTTAAGAAAGAAAAGCTAATAAGTGTGGTGTTTCCTTTACCGGGAAAAAGTCAGTTTTATGCATAAGCCAGAAGAATATAACAGTCATTAAGGCAAGATAGCCTCCAAGAACTATGCCGGTGGCAAAGATCTCCTTCAATTTCCAGCTATCGGGCAATGGAGATGGCTTCACTCTATCCTTTGAGATGGTCATAATTGTACCTAAGTAGACCAGAACCATTGATCCATTAGTTGCCTGTTTATGGGAGACAGTACTGAAAACATAAGTTACTAAAAAAGACAAAAACTGAATATTACCGTCGTTCAAAATGGCAATGATCAAAACCATGAACGGGGAGAAATCAAACTTCCAAATCAAAGCAATGAACATGAAACCAAACTGCAAAATCAAAGGTTAATAACATAAGTAATCAACCTCTCGAAAGTATTATATCGATAAAAACTTCAATTCTGGAAATGCCACGAACAACTTACCACAATACGGATGGTGATAGAGACGGCGTATATCTGCCAAAGAGAAAATGCAAAGCCTTAATACCTGCTTCGTCAGAAAAATATAGCAGGAAATCAGAAGTACAGACAAAAAAGAAATAGACTAACCGTATAATTCTTCATTCTCTGGAAGATAGCTCTGCTTGTCAAAACAGCACTAATGATAACACTAAGTCCAGGTTCAGTTAGCACAATATCAGAAGCACTTCTTGCAGCATCAGTAGCATCAGCAACAGCAATTCCTAT
Organism: Jacaranda mimosifolia; assembly: GCA_018894105.1. Taxonomy (NCBI): domain Eukaryota; kingdom Viridiplantae; phylum Streptophyta; class Magnoliopsida; order Lamiales; family Bignoniaceae; genus Jacaranda; species Jacaranda mimosifolia. The sequence goes on from CM032117.1 coordinate 55,556,247, forward strand.
ATCAGCCTTCTTTAGAGCCGGGGCATCGTTGACACCATCTCCCGTCATTCCAACAATGTGCTTCCTCTCCTGCAACTTCTTCACTATTTCATATTTGTGCTCTGCATGGCAACAAGAAATAGAGTGAATTTCAAAAACAAAGAGAACACTTCAGTTCAATGTCAAGGATGAAAAGTAACTGAATAAAACCGACCTGGAAAGACCCCAGCAAAACCATCTGCCTTCTCAATCAGTTCTTCGACAGGAAGGCCGGCAATAGACTCGTCCTTGTGTTGACCGAGTAAAGATGCAGATGGGTACATATTTACTCCCATTCCGAGCCTACGGCCAGTCTCCTTGGCAATGGCAAGTTGATCACCTAGAATTTTGCAAAGTGGGATTAATTCAGATGCATCATTAGCTTGAAAACTGCATATTTAAGGGTGATGAGCCATTGGCTTACCAGTAATCATTTTGACGTTTACGCCAAGATTTAGAGCCTGGCGGATGGTTTCTGCACTATCGTGTCTGGGAGGATCAAAAAGGGATAAGAGTCCAACAAATTGCCATGGACTACCAGGACTGTCCTTTGATTTCTCGGGCACTTCCTGGAAATATATGACATTTTTCCTCAGTAACCGGGATGTGTGCGAGAGTAACTAAACTAAATGGAAAAGAAATAATCTGAATTCTATTGATATCTAACCTGTCTCGCAACAGCCAAGGACCGGAGCCCGCGATCAGCAAATTTATCAATAACACTGTGAACCTTTTTCTTCATGTCTTCCTTGCAGTTGCAGAGAGCCAAAATCTGATTCAAGGAAAGAAGTAACAAAATAGTAGTCAGTATGTTTGAACATTATTTACATATTTATGGAGCAGTAGGCCAAGACGACGGATTAGAAAGCACACCTGCTCGGGAGCTCCCTTGCTAGCTCGATGCCAGTTCCCGTTAGAGTCGATGTAAGTCAAAGCAGTCCTCTTATCCACAGGGTTGAAGGGGAAGAAATGAACCTCCTTGATACCAGCTCTTGCCTAAAAATCAATTTACATGTCAAATGAGCAAATCTTCTTTCTCTATTTTACATTTAATATCTAATTCATAATACAAAAGCACAAGGAAATATAGATATATATATATATATGTACCTCCTTTGGATCAGCAAGTGTACCAACAATAGCGGCATCAATAGCATCTTGATTTTCAGTTCTGGAAGCCCTTGCAGCAAGAAGCAGCACGTGTTCAGGATCCACACCCTTTGCAAAGACCTCAATCAAGCTTTTATCAACAGTCAGTTTGTTTAGCGTTAGAGTTCCGGTCTTGTCGCTGCACAAGACGTCCATTCCGGCCATTTCCTCAATAGCAGTCATTCTCTTGGTGATAGCTCCCTGCTGGGATAGCCTGTGGGATCCAATAGCCATCGTGACGGACAAGACAGTGGGCATAGCGATGGGAATCCCACCGATCAAAAGCACAAGTAGATTATCAATTCCCTTCCTGTACTCTCTGTGCTGAATGGGATACATTACTATTATCTCAGCCAGCATACCAATGGCAATGGAGCAAATGCAGAAGTTACCAATGGCCGTTAGAACTTTCTGGAAGTGCCCCACTTGGTTGGTGCTGTCCACTAGATGTGCTGCCTTCCCAAAGAAAGTATGGACACCGGTGGCAATGACTACTGCTTCAATCTCACCTTGTTTGCACGTCGAACCGGAGAAAACTTCATCATAACAGTTCTTGGTCACGGGAAGGGATTCTCCCGTCAGGGCCGATTGATCGACCTTCAACGGATCACCTTCTAGAAGACGAGCATCGGCTGGAATGATATCTCCTAGTTTAATGCTAATAATGTCTCCAGGAACCAGAATTGCAGCATCCTGCTCGGTCCATTGACCGTCTCTGAGAACCTGTTGCAAAACAGAGTACATCTCTTATACCCTCCCAACGATTTAAAATGCATGTTTGTCCTTTTTCTTGAAAAAGACTAATAATTTTCATGTTGCAAAGATTATACCTTTGTTTTAGGAGCAAGACCAGCCATAAGGGCTGCAGCAGCATTTCCGGCATTGTTTTCTTCAATGAAACTGATGGTTGAGTTGATAACAAGCAAGCAAACGATACCCACAAAGTCTTGCCAATCTGGGGGCTTTCCGCCTCCGTTTGCCAGCGCGATTGCCATCAAAGCTGCAGCCTCCATGACCCATGAGAGTGGATTCCACATAAAACCAAGGAACTTGAGTATTTTGCTTTCCTGTATTGGAAGGACGAAACATTATGAGACCATTGTAATAAATTATGTTGGCTTATATTAAAGAAACTAGATATTAAGAGTTTCACCTTCTTCTCTTCCAACTTGTTGGGTCCAAAAATCTGGAGCCTGGTGGCCCCTTCTTCGGAACTCAGCCCCTCTCGGGTGCATTTCAACTGCTCAAATACTTCCTCGATCGGAACTTTTTCCTGTTATTTCAGGATGGAAGAACAGTTACTTGAGAATCTTAATATGATTATAAACACTGTCTGAAAGACCCTTCTTGGCTACAAGCATATGCATTCAGCTGATCATCATGATGTGGTAACTTTTTTCTTTTTCTTTAAATCTAGAACAATCATATGAGTGAAATTCGAAGTTTAAAAAAACCATAAAAGTTGGCCAAATTTCAAAATGATAGTTATGATAATGTAAAACCAAAACAAAAAAGAAATCAATTTTATTTTGTGCATTATTTACTAATAATATAATATCAGAATCAATTCTTCTTAGTTGATATATCTCAATCGCTTTTAGATCCATATAAAAATTTTGAATTTCCTACTTTGTAAATTTTAAGTTTATTTTTTATTTATTAATTCATCATTTAATTAAGAAATTAAAAAAAAAAACAATTAAATCTCAAATCTTGATGTTAAAAAATATTATTTTTCCAACAACCCAATATTGGATACTGTAGACAATTAGGAAGAAAAACATTTCTTTCCTTAATTATAAAATCTTAAGTCAATACAACATCAACATAATTACAAAAAATAATACAAATCTCATCTTAATTCTTACTTTTCTCAATAAGATTTACCTAATTAAATACAATCTTGTCCATGGGTGCATGCACATAATATACCCATACATGACACATGCATACATACACATCCACTGTTCATTCACATGATATGGTGCAAGTAGTCCATGTGGACCATGATGGATGGACAATCCATAGTTGACTTTCCAACAACGTGAGTGGGACCCAACCAATAGGGTTTCCTCAAATCCGTGAAGAATGGTCTTGGTTTCTCAACCAATCACAGCACGTTTACCGGGGTGCCACTTTCGGATGGACCCCACTGTCCCAAATAGAAATTCAATGTGGCAAATTTGAAATATTGACGGAATCTAGGGATAGTTTCACAAATAAATAATATCTGGAATTTTATAAAAATTAAATAATATTTGTGTCAGTACAGCAGACTGTGACATGAAAAGAAAGGTACTCAGAACCGTTGATAAAAAAGTTGGATACCCAAAACGCAAATGTCGAAACCAAAGGGCCAAAGTACCACGGAAAAAGTACATCAACTAATTCCCTACAAAAAACACCAACTAGGCTTAAAGTAACTACATATGCCCACATCATTAATCGTCAACTATTAAAAAAAAAATCCAATTTTTGTCTTTCTTCTAAAAAAATTAAAAAAATTTCGAACATGCTAGCAATACCACATAGGCGACTTGTTCATAGTTGTTATCCTTGTAATAAATTCATACAAATAGCACTATTCATAAGGGTGTTGAATTCAACTATACATCATATGATTGACAGCGAATCATCAATTGAATTCAACTATACATCAGATGATTGACAACGAAACATCAGTTGAATTCAACTATACATCATATCATTGACAGCGAAACACTAGTTGAATTTAACTATATATCAGATCATTGATGATTCTGAATCTCAATAAATCCATGTTGAAACTATGAACGAGAGATCAAATTTTGCGTCTAAGATATGCAATTTTGGGATGGATGAGACATACAATTCATAGCACGTTGTACAATTGTTTCTATGTTTTTCTTTCTTTCACACACAAAGTCAATTAACAATTCTCACACAAAGTGGGCTCATGCGATTTTCACATGTACATCCTTGAAAACGGCACTCTTGTTAATAATTGACCAACTTGTCCAAGAGAACCATGTGCGAGCAAACTTTTTTAAACATAAGAATATGTTCTTATTCTCATGTATTTTTCTCATGCAATTTTTAGTTTCTCTCTAACTTTTTTTCTTTTTTGGGCTACCCCATTAATAACCCCCATGTTCCCAAGATTAATCTTGTGAAATTTTTTAAGATTATGTGGATGTACTTTATATAGTTAGGAAAATACAACTTTGACTATATACACACTCTCTCTCTAGAGGGAAAGTTATGGTTGATCCTAATAAATACAAAACTGAGACATAATTAAAAAAAAAAAAAGGTTAACCAGACAAAGATGGAACTGATGAATGATGAAACTCATGGCCAAAAGCATCCATGCGCTGTCTGTGAAAAAGGTTGTTGGTTTCTTCATGTTTGTATACCATAAACGAAAGAGAGACAACATATGTATACATCAAACTGTAAGTAAAGAATCTATACTAATTCTCAACCATTTTTATGCCAAAATTAGTGAAAAAAAGAATTCTTACACAGCCAGCAAAAATCCCAGAGAGAAAAAGCAAAACAATAGCAAAATCCCACTTCAAGATTTTTACGAAAAAATCGAAGAATCACACAAAAAAAGAAGAAGTGCAGATTTTTTTTTACCAGATCAACAGTCTCATTCTTGATCTCTTCAAGACTGATAGCCTTATCACCTCCCATGTTTACTCCCAGGGACTCTAACCCTGATAGATCAGCTCTTTTTCAAGAATCTTATATAGAGAAGAGAAAGAGAGAAACAGAGACAGAAAGAAAGAGAGGGAGTAGAGAGAGAAAGAAAAAAGAAAAGATGAGTTCAGTGATTCATTGAATTAATGAGATTTTGCATTCCCCAAGGAAAGGAAAATTGCAATGGGATTACAGCGCACTACACTCTTCCGAGGAGTCCCTCTGCCTATACCCTCTTTTTATACCCCTCACAAATCATACTCGCCGTATGTTTTAAGGGTCCAACCCACATACGTATGTGTATGTGTACGTATACGTATAATATTACTAATATACCCTCTATCTGTTCGGCTAGATCCATGTCCATCTTTTTCTGGTTTTTTATTTCAGTCCATCTTCAATTAATTGTCTAATTCTTGACGATGTAAATTTATAAACACACAAGCATATCAGGAGTTCATTAGGGCTCAAACTCTTGGCCTTCCACATCATGTGGGAGACTTATGCTATTGGAACAGAGGCTACTTAACGACGACATATTATTAATTGTTCGAGATGGTTTTCAAATCTTATTAACATAATCAATTTGGGATTATCCTAACCCAAACAATCCAATTTTTACTGGAAGAAAATCTTAATAATTTAAGTTAATACATACATACCAAGTGGCTTGTGGCCCAGCGGCATAAGTTTCCATATAATGTGATAGGTCAGGAGTTCGAATCCTAACGGACTCTTGATGTGCGCGTGTATAAATAAAAAAAAATGTTAACATATACATGTATACGATATTATCATCCATGTATTTAGATAAATACATATATTTATATTCTTTATAAAATACAAACTCTAATGTATTTTTTAATATTGTGTATAAAATACCTCATTATATCTTCTGATCCTCATAATTATATAAAATGACTATCATTTAAAATATCATTAATCCACTCTACAACCTTAGTGCTAACATTTATCATAAACCTTCTTTCGATTTATCAAAATACTTAAATAAATACATTAAAATTATTAAAATATTATAGTAATATATAAAAAAATAAGTAAATATTTTTTATTTATTATCATACTATAAAAGTTTAGCACACGCACAGAGTGTGCAAAAATTATTAATACATACATAATATGTATAAATATATACATACACATATATGTATGTATGTATGTATGTATATGCGCATAAAGTGGCGTGTGCACTGTGGAGGTGCTTTCTCACTCTTACTACGGGTGAGTTGTCGGTTGCAATTTGCATTGGGGTGCCAACCTTACACAGATGTTCTGGTTCTCAGCATTTGGTGCCCATTTATTGCAACTGTTAACTTGTACATAAAATGGTAAATTAAGAAATTTTCTTTTGTCAGTAATATATTTTGGGGCAAAATGGTCATGGCAGCTATGTCATACAGTTACTAAATTGATCCTTTGGCTATAAATTGCACCCATTATTAGTCTGTTTATTGTTGAAGTTGTCGAGGAGCCAACTAAATTATTTTTTAATAATTAATTTCATTAATTTTCCCAATCTACTTAAGTAATATTTTATGATGCATAAATGCAAGTACGATGATGTAAACACGATACGGCATGAATATAAGACAAAGTTCAGACATTTTAAATATTTTTGCATATTATATAATTATTAATGTATATAAACATGTAAATATATGTGTAGATATGTAATTGGCAATAAATTTATGGGCAAAATGCATTTTACCCTCTCGTAAAGAGCCAAATAGGCTAAAAACCCCATATATTTTTTTAATTGGCGTATAATTCCCTGTATTTATGAAAAATTTACAAAAAAGGGTCCGCTTTCCATGTTGGTTAGACACGCACGGAGAGTGCGATTTTTTCTACCTGTTGGAGCGATTTAATGGTATAAAATGACATATATGGCCTCCTATTACAATCAAAAGAAATGTCCTCAATTTGGTCTATTTTGAATGCATTTTAGCCCCCCCCCCCCCCCCTTTTGGCCTATTTTGGCCTATTTTGAATGCATATACTATATATATATAATATAATAAATAATTTAATATGAAGAATATTTCAAATATAAAAAGTTACTTTCTGCAACAAGTATAAGCTCTGAACTTTATTTTTATATTATTAATTTAAGTCACTTTAGTTTTTTATTGATAAATAATTACTTAACTAGCAAATAATATTAATTTTATATTTTTCAATATATTTAGTTAAACAATTTTATAATTATATCGCCTACTTTATTTTAATATTTTTGCTTATAATAATTGATAAAAAAATATTTTTACATGGATTAATAATGTCAAATCAAAAAACCTTGACTGAAAGTATGTATCCATTTAATTATTTATACATATTTATAAAAGAAATTTATATATATGAGCGAGTGATATTTTATCTTAAATTGAATATTAAAAATTTACTTATTCTTTTATTCATGCACATAATATATGTTATTTGATAATTTTAAAAATAATAAAATAACTACATATATAAATAAATTTTACTTATCATAGTTATATAGAATATTAAGAGATATTTTAGTTTATAAAAATTGTATGTTATAAGCTACATAATGGATTATTTATCAAATAATAACATGATGTAAGTTACTTTCATAAATAAACTATAAAGAGGTTTACATATTTACTCTAACAAAAAATATTTAACATTTGAAGATTGAAGGTTAGAGTTTTTATCGCGTTGAGAGAGAAGTTTTCAAACAGTCAATTGAAAAACAAATGAAAGCCAAGTCTGTGTAACATAAAGGAGGACAATTTAGTCATTTGATAAATCTCAAAAGCGTTTAAATCAATTGGGGCGAGTGTGCAAATTTTTCATAAATACAGAGGGTTATACGCCAATTAGAAAAATATATGGGGTTTTCAGCCTATTTGGATCTTTACAAGGGGGTAAAATGCACATTACCCTATAGAGATATATCAATTTAGGTATAAAGAAAAAGTTATATCAATTTTGTGTTGGACTTTATCAGATTGAATTTATACACTATGTACTTCGGAGAAAATATAGCGGGAGAAAAAGTTTTACTTTCATAAGAATGTAATGAGAAACTAATTTTGATGAGGCAAAACTCTTTTTTTTTTTTAATAATTTTTATAAAAATTTGGTTTTGTAGTTCACTTTTTCTATCATGGAATATATAAAAAAAATATCTCATCTATTTAAAATGTCTCGCACAAACATGAATTGTCTATATAACGTATCACTTAATATGAATTTTTTATAAAATATATGGACACATCGATCAGTGTATTATATCTAATACAATTTTTTATATGGACCCAACAAGATATAATAATTTTTTAAGATATTGGCACATTATAGATAATCATTAAAATATCAGTAGGTCAATATGGAAATTTGAATTCAAAAAATAAAAAATAAAAAATTATGATATGTGCATTGGGGTCAATTTGACTGGCTGATATTGCTACATGAAGCAATTGCCGTTGTAATGAAGATAAGAAATTGTGAAATCTTGATTAATTAATAATATATACATAACAAATTTTTTGGTTTTCTCAAAAAGCAATGATACACAACACATCACCAGATTGAAAATTATTTATTTTCCATGGTCAAAAGTATTGTTTGAAGATAGATCACATGATGATATATACTTGTGTCACAGAAATTTGAATTAACTATTATAATAAATAAATATTGATTGCATTGAACTTATTTAATTCCAATTAATGGTCATTTCAATAATTCCAATTAATGGTCATTTCAATAATTCCAATTAATGGTCATTTTAAAAAGTGGTGACAAGTGGAGTATGATTGTCAAGGAGAATATAATCAAAGTAATTTTCCCTATAAATCTTTTATTTAAAAAAATTTTGAGAGAATTTTTTTTTTTTCTCTATAAGTCAAAGATGCTAAATTTCTAACACGCAAATGGAATTGAATCCATCTCACGATGTATGGTGGTATAAATTCCAGGAATAATTGTCACTTATTTCATATCATCAAAATTCGTAGTAAAATAAAAGATAGAAATAGTATCCAAAATTATTATATAACAGTAAAATGTGTGGGTGCACAAATATTATTCAAAAATATTGACCGTATAAGGTGTAGGTGACTTTTTAAGTTTGCTGTCAAAATTTAAAGCTTGATATTAGATGGACGATGGAAAATACCAAATTAGAGTATGATTGGGGTAGAGGAAAATTTCTCAAAAAACAATAAACTACATAAAAATCGGAAAGAATATAATTACGATGAAAGCACTTTATTGGATTGACGCCAATGTTTTGAAAATCGATCCGATTTGATCAGGAATCGACGGTCTCTCTAGGCCAATTTTCCATTAAAATTAATTTTATACAAGGTTGGTATAGATCGGTGTTGACCAGTTCAAAATCAGGTTAAAATGGTAAAATCAGTTCTTTAAAGAACTTTTTTTTTCCTCTACTTTTTTCATAAAAAGTGAATTTTTTAATAAAAATTAAGGCAGGCCATTTGAGGGTCCCACTATGCATTGGTGCGATCAATTTACTAGTAAGCGTTTCATTGATTTTGGTATTTATCATTTGAAGGACTTATATAAATAATTTTATGGCTTGTGGTTTGTCTGATATTTACTATTTCTACTTGCTAATGGATTTTTCCATGAATCATTCTTCTTCATTTTGTGAAAATGGTGAAAATCTATTAGGTTCAATGCTTTTTAAATGAATTTTAAAGTTTAGAATGCCATACAATAGAGGAATGGACTTTGCTAATATTTTTGGAATAGATGACTAATATTTTTAAGGTACGATAGATAGAATTTTAAAGTTTAGACATGGCTATATTTTTCTATTTTTTTGTATTTTCTATAATTTTTATATTATTCGTAATAGTATATATATTATTTTTATAATTATGAAATCATACCATATGAACTAGCAATTAAACTAATCGAATCTATAACTGGTAAAGCCTTTGATCCTGTCTCCAGTTTGACATTTATAATATTGACCGATACTAATATTGAAAGATGAAAGTAAATGAAGAGAATGATATAGACACCACAACAGTCCTTTGCATAACAATTAGGGTTGAAATTTTAAAATTTTATAAATATAAGATTTTGGATAAATTTCATATCTTGCATTATATTTAAGGAGATCCTTTTTGTCCAGGCCAAGAAAGCTAATTTAACCATTATGTAATGGACTATGATCTTTTTTGTCCTTAAATATTTCTTTAAAACATTTTTGTTTTTAATAGGTCATGAAATAAATCGAATTATTTTCAATGTATTCATAAAAGATGCTCTTACTTTTCTCATAAAATTTGGGTAGAAATAAAAAAAAAAATCAGCCGATCTGACAAAATAATTCAAAAAATAAAAAAATATCACTATTTTTTTATACTCATTCCAAATTTGAAGAATTTTTTTTTCTTCATTATGTAATTATTCTTCATATAGATAAACATAAGATCAACATCGCAACACAACTAATGTGGGCATTTGTTGCCATTATTTTCTATTATTAATTGTTTATCGATAGTTACATTAGATTAATTATTAATTTATATTATAATATAATTATGTAATTATCATTTATATTTCAAAAAATATATAGCTATTGACTTAGACAAAAAAATTGGATCTTAATTAAAATTTTGAAGTGATGTCATTTTCTTATCTAGAAGTACAACGATAGAGTGGACTTAAAGTGGCATATTTATTTAAATCAAAAAAGCATGATGAACAACTCTTAAGATTCTTTCTGTTTTTCTTATCTTTTCTTTCTTTCCTTTTTTTTTTTTTTTAATTTTCAAACTTCAATAGTATCAGATTCATATTCGATATTTCATTTAATTTAGTACATATATAAAATCTTTAGGATCCTATTGTTTTAACCAATAAAAACACAGAAAAAAATAAATCACCGCAAAGATTCTCTTAATTAATTATATAAATCCATTATCCTATTTTTTCTTTTTTTTAGGGATGCGATTAAGGGGTGAAAAAAGATGCAGCTTTAATTCTTTCTTTGTTTTTTTCTCTTGTTAGAGAAATACTTAATTGGAATTAGATGTATATTTGAGGCCATTATTCTCAGAATCTCCATGCACATGATTTAAATTAAATGAAAAGGGCAAGAAAAAAAAAAAGATATGCTAAATTAAATAAGATGCCAAAATTAATTTAAGAATATATTCTATATGACTTACCATATGGATACATAGATATTACCATTAGAAAGGAAAAGTTAATGGATTAGAAAATTATGCATTGTCCTTGAATGTTTACCAATAATATTAGAATAATTTTTATAATTAAAAATTAAAATTATTAAAAATTAGTTTTTGGTCAAAAGTTAATGAATTTGTAATTATTGATTTATGGTAATCTTGAATTTTTAAAGAGATAAAAAATTATTGAAAATAATTAATTGTCATTGAATTTTGACCAACCAATTATAATATTTTTTCACAATTACAAAACAAATTGAAATTACCATGAACTAGTATTTGGTCAAATTTGAGTAATTACAATCAATATAATTAACACCCTTTAGTAGTCAACAATTACATTAAATAGATACTATTTATATATTATATAATGTAGACTTGATCAAATATTATTAATTGACTGGTAACATTTAATTACTATGTATGATTTTCAAATTCATCTAATCTCTTTATAGTATTTAAAGGTATCATTAATTAGTATTTGGTCAAAATGGGAAATTACAATCAATGGATATCCTTCCTACTATATGTAGTGTAGAATAAATTTGGCCAAAGACTAATTTTGGTAATCTTGAAATATTTCTTAAAAAAGGCTAGATGAATTTTGAAAGTCATACATTTTTATGAAATGTTCACCTACCAATTATTGTTTTGTACAAAAAAAAATCTTTAATATTACAAAAAATTAGTATTTTATTAAAATCGAGCAATTACAAATCAATGAATGTGGCATCCTTATATAATTACTAGAAAATTCCAGTGCTATACATATTATATTAACTTAATTAAATTAAATAAACAACGACCCACAAATATACAGCTAATTATATATATTTATAAATAAAACATTATAATTTTTTATATTTAATCAATAAAATGCTATCAATTTCTAATAAATTGTTACAAATAAATTCTAAATTCATAACAAATACATAAAAGACTCTACACAATCCATACAAATCCATCATCAAATAAATGCATCCTTGTTTTGAAAATCGGACCAAATCGGCCGGTTTGACCGATCGGACCGGTGACCTGTGGCCAATCCGGTCTGGTTGAGGCATGAAAACCGGTGATGGTCAAAACCGGTCAAAAATTGTACCGATTCAACTGGTTTTTGACCCGTTCACTCGTTTTTTTTTCTTCAAAAATTTAAAAATTATTTTTTAAAATGAAAAAGAAAAAAGAAAAGAGAAATTATGAATTGAAGATGATGATTAAAGATTTTGAACATATAATTTTTTGAAACATGAATTTATTTTCTTGAAATTTAATGAAGTGGTAGTTATATGTGAATGCTTATATTTAATTTGTTATTTTATTTTGTTGCATATCTCTTAGATTATATTAATATTTAGCGTAGAAGAATTTATTTTTACTTGAAATTGAAGCATGAAACGAATGATTACTTAAATTAATGTGAAATATTATTATTTATTTATTTATAGTTGACTAATTGTAAAATAGTATTATTTCTAAAAAACCTACTTAAAAATAAGTAAATTGAAATTTTTTTCAAATAATGTACTTTTTATATCAATTGAAAGTTTTATTTTTTGTTAATATTAAAGTATTATATATTTTTATAAAATTAAATATAATTATTAATCACTATGATGTCATACCGATTGAACCAGCAATCAATTAGGTCACCAATTCTTTGTTCGATCTGATTTTAAAAACATTGAAGTGCATCATGAACAGCCAAACGGAGGAGGATCATGTGATCATACATCAACCTACTCCACAATGGACCCCACAAAAGAACACCAAATACAACTGAAAACAAACACTCATGAAGAATCAAGAGTGCAAACTAAGTACATGGGATGTCTCAAGTTAACCTTAGAAAAATTTCAAGTGTTATTTAATTTAAGAAAGAGAAAGGATAGAATAGTGAGAGAGAGAGAGACTTTAATCAAATGGGGACCATAAATAAATAAATAATAGAAAGTCATGGCTCCTTATAGAGACCATTTAAACAAACCATGAATGACTCTTCCACTCTCACAATGATGCCAATTCCAATGGTGGCCCTTACCCTCTTATGAACCATTCATACATGGAAAATTCTATTAGTCCCCAGACTTCTATTAAAAGGTGCCCCAATAAAGTCATTGGAATTTGATTGTTTTCTTTACACTAATAAGCCTCAAATTATGTGCTTCTAATCTAAACTAGACTTTGGATGCTTTACAATGTTCAATATTCTCCAACAATTGATAGACTTTAAGCCTAAACTACTCCTTGGACCACTAGTTTGTTTGTGGGTTTTTTTTCCATATTTCTCGAAAAGTACGTTGGTATTCAGAGTAAAGTTGCAGTCATTAATGATCATAATCAACTCTGTGACTAGATATAGAGCTCAAGCCGTATAAATTGTCTTGCAAACACGCATTGATGGGGGATTTTGTGTCAAAAATATGTTAGAAGGTAAAAGAGAAAGAACAGTTTATAAATTGTTTCAAAATGCTTAGTTTCTTCAATCTGAAATAAGACTGTATTAATAAGATCCTTAATTTTTTACTGATACACACGCATGCCAAGTGTTCAACAAGGTTGAATATCTGACTACAGTATATGTTTAAAACTTACATTAGTGGATCAAATGACCACTGACAATCTTTAATATAATGGTACGTGATGAATCGAAAACACTATAACATACCCATCCAAAAAGTTCACCTATTTTGCTATAATCGTAAATCTTGTAAAATAATATGGGTGCCCAAATCAATCGCATGCCTTCTCCAAAAACTCTTTAAAATTTCTCGTTTTTATAATAGTAAAATGAGAATATATATATATATTAGGGCGATTAATTAACTTAAATTGTTATAAATCTTACTATTATAAATCTTACTATCATACGTGCCAAAACATCACACATGGTTAAGTTAGAGATCATAAAATTGCTAACAAATCTCTAATTTAGCTTCAAATTATCTTATTATTTCTCTAGATATTGACATTAATGTGTAGCACATATGTAATATGTCTAAGATATCAATAGAAATGGTTGTGTGGTCAATCTCAATGTAGAGTGGACCTACCCAATGTCAAAGTCTACTCTTTTTTTCCCCACGTCTTTAATACATGTATAGTCTTTTTGTGAGAATATTGAGCCAAAAGTTTTAAGAAAATTCATGTCAAACTTTGTTAAGTAAGCCAAACAGATTTTCTTCAAAGCTTATACTTACACGGTACACAATTAAGGACCCCCCAAGGGCCAAGATTGTGCTAACCACAAGTCAAAAGGACATTTATTTTTTTCTAGCTCTTTAATTTCCTCACGTCCCCAAGAATTTCATTCAAAAACTAAAGGGAAAAAAATTAATGGATTTAAAAAAATTGAACCACAAGCTGAGTTTGAAAATTGGGTTTCAATAAAAAGTATTTAAGATTAAAATTTACAAATATAAAATAAATTCATAGCGAAAGATGGAGAGGCTCAACCGAGCTGATATATTTTTCTATTGGCACGCGTTGTTGAAAAACTTATCTTGAGAATATGTCCGAATAACAGAGAATAGTTTATAAATTTTAAATCCAAGTATCACCATGCTGGAGTAATTTTACCTCAAAAAGACATCCCAAAGAGTGAGAGGACATAGCTTACAAATCATAAATCCAAATCCATCACTAAGTATAGAATGCCCAGTTCCATGACTCTAAATCCAAATCCATCGCTAGACTTAGAAGTTCAGTTTCATAAAATATCATCCAATCCATGATGCAACCATAAGTTGTGTCCTTATTAAAAGATGCCTCAATATGTGAAAAAGAAAGTAATTTATAAATTGCCTTAATTAAATTAAGTCGTCGACTTCTTTGATAGAGAACAAGATTTGGTACTATCAATATTATTTTAAATGATGAAATATAATTTATCATATTTTTTCCACTAAAATTTAGGATTATAATGTAATAAAACATTTTATTGAGTTTATATTTGTGTAAGGAAAAAAAAAGAAAAAAAGAAAAAAAAAAGGACTATGTTGCGTGGGTGTACCTGTGGTTCCGGGCCGCGTTATCTCTGCAACACACAAGTTGCTGCACTAGTATCAAGCGGTAAGGCTACTATACAAAAATATTTGGCTATTAAATACTTACCTAATTAATAGATACTTATGGAAATTGAATAACCACTTAAAAAGTGTGGTTAAGGTTATAAACTCATCTAATAGGTTTTCTATTGCATTGTAGTCTATGCCTAGGAATCATTATTAAAAGATTCAAGTAATTATCAAATATTTATGCAATAATTTGAATTTTAAATTATTAAATTTTAGTGGTGGTTGTAAAATATAGCTATTTCATGCCTAAAGTCATTAAAATATATTGTTTTGCTAATGGCTTGATGGGTTATTTACAATATTTAGTGATTTTGACATATTTGATATGTCTGTTAAATATTCATCGTATAAAATAATTAAAATATTTATTTATTTTTCTATACGATATCATAGTCTTTTTTTAGTTATAATTTCATGTATTTTATTTGAATTTTTTGAATAATTAAACATCGAAAGTTATAATGAGAATTGAATAATTGAAAAAAATAGGGGGGAAAAGTAAATATTTGGAACAAAAAAAATGATAAAAAGGGGAGAAAGTAAATATTAAAAAAAATAATTCTATCACTATCTTTTAAAATTTGAGTAATTTTAATTATTTACTCATCAAATAACATATCTAATTAATTACTTATTTATTTTAAGACCCTAAGATTTCATAAAAGTAGTGATATAGATTATTCTAATAAATTATACGATATATTTAATCTTTAGTTTAAAACGCATTTCCAGCCTTTTAAAGTTGCCAATTGCTTCACATATCATGAAGCCAGTTAATGTCTCATATTGGTTAAATAAATAAATTATGGTATCTATATATGATTTTAGGCAATTCTCATCTCTTGAACTAATTTTTGAGGTGAGTTAGACCCAATATCCATTATTCAACAAAGCCAACATTCTAAACAAGTAATTACATTCTAAACAAAATAAAAACTAATTACATTCTAAACAAGTAATTGGTTAATAAGTAGTGCGTGCCTAATTATTAAAAAAAATATCCAAATTAATTTACTATAATTTTTATTTCAGACTTTTTTGTCGGCTCACATAAAAGAAGAAAAAACAAAATAGCATAAGAAATTAATAAACCAAAATAATTAATTGCAAAATGAGAAAATAAATTTCTTTTTTCCTTTTTTTTCTTTTCTTCTTTTTGCGTATGCTATCTTTTTTATTGATTAAAATAGAAATATACTTATAAAATTGAGACTAGGGCCACATTAAACAAATTTACAAAAAATACAAAATATATATATTACAATGTTAAATGGTATTTTCAATCATATATCATCCATACATATATGCATAAACATGTTGGAATTTGAAGCTGAACAATATCTAACTTAGAATACACGGCAAGAAATTAATAAAAGTGAAGCATTATTGGACTAGATTATTTAATACTTTACTATCTCCCGGTGATTCGGCATGTTTCGTGGTAATTATATTTTCATTGTTTGTGCCGAAATTAACGCTTGCCCCCATTTCTCTTCTATCACTACTAGCTGGGTCTAGATGAAGAGATGGCAATGGGTCCGGGTCTTAACCTGGACTCGCTTTATTTGAGGTAAGTTTTGAAAGTATAAATGGATTTTGGGATGGATCTTGAGTTTTAATTTTTAAATTCTAATATGTTTTAAATTCGTCCACTAGATATTATATATTAATTTTTTTTATTATTTATATACTTTATGTGGTGTGTATTCATATATATATGAAAAAATGTGAATATTATATATATTTATATAAAAATAATAATATTATCATAGTAAATAGTTTATACATTCAATATGTATATATAAGTAATAACAATGTTTGTAATTTTTCATTTTTCAAAGACTAAAACATACACATATAAATATTTAAATAATCAATTTTTTGTTAATAATATTATTTTCTCATATTATGAAGTTATGGTGATTTTTTTTTTTTTTTGAAAAGTAATATTTTTAATTTTTTAAAATATTTTAAATGAGTTTAATGCGGTCCAACCCACTAGATAAGGGATTGGGGTTGGGCGGGTCTCGGGTCCATAAAAATCTTGATGGGGTGGTCCTAGCCCTCCCTGGATTTTGTCAAACCTGTCTCAAACCCGATCCATTATCATCCCTAGATGAGTCTTAGGTCACGTCAATTCGAATGTGCATCCTAAAATTATAAAAATAAGTTAACGTGGTTGGAATTTATACAATGCAACTTTCTAATGCTTAAATTAATATTTGAAAACAAAAATTTTTAAATATTGAGATAAAACATAATGTTGTATTTTAGCATGATTGATATATAAGAACAAAATGAAAATAATGGTATAATTTAATTATGAGAACCTTTAGACCCAAAAGTATGAATTTAGATATTTCCCTTCTTCACGTGGCTCTTGTGCATGTCAAGTATAAGATAAGTTATATGATTTATTTATAATCTTTATTTCATTCCTAAAATCATTTGATTCCTATTTAGCTTCATTTCTACATATTAATATTTGATGATTGAGGTTTGTAAATCTCAAAAGAAAAAAAATGTATTTATAAGTATTATCATGATAGGTAAATCATGATTGAGTTGCCTAAGTTGGACCATTTAGACACTTTTGATCCAACATGGAACACCACGATTTTGGATTATAAATTTAAGTTAATCAAATTAAATTAATAAAAGTTCAGGTAGAAATGTGGGAATTGAAGGATTTAATTGTGAATAAAGAAAGGACTTGATTGTTTGAAATTATAAAGTTTAAGGGGGTCAATGAGAGGGAGTTGAAAGCTTAAGGGCTTCAAAATAAATAAAATAGGACGTAATTGCCCACAATTAAGGATATCAAGGGTCAATGTGTAAGAATGAAACTTAAAAGGGTTGAATTGAAGTTTCGGGGTTGAAATATAAGGCAGTTAGAAGTTGTGGGCTTAATTGAAGTCGGCTAGGAAATTCTGGGGTCAATTTGAGAAAGACTAAAAATAGCTTTATATATATAAGAACAAGGACAAGAATTTACTAAATTCTCAAAAAACACCCTGAAACACTCCCCAACGGTGAAATGTCGAAAAATCACATGAAAACGCAAAACCATTCCACTGGGAAGCTTCCTTTAGCTAAGAGGAACGCAACCACACCAATTTTGCACAAAACCAACCAAGAAAATGGTCGGAAAATGAATCCAACGGTAGAGCACGGCGAGAGTGATGGTTTTGTCTTTTCTAGCTATGGAAATGGACTAGGTTTAGTTGAGTTTTGGTCACAGGGGTATGGATAAGTTGGTGGTGTTGTCAATTTGGTGTTTTGACTGATGGTGGTAGAGGAATTTTCGCAGTGGCATGACGGCGGCGGGTTAGGGTTCCACGGCAGTTTTGGGCTAAATTGGCTGACCAAACAGTGTCCAAACCAGAAATTGTTAGGGGGGTTTGGTTCCTAAGGTTGAGACGCACTAGGTGGTAGTGTTAGTTCCCATCTACAGCGGCGGCACGTGCTTCTTCGGCGATGACACGTGGCGGCCCGACGGCGAGGCGTGCGACTGTTCTGGAGCAGTTTGTTCCAATTTAAATTTTAGACTCATCTAGGCTAGCTTTGGCGTCAGATTGGATCTCGGTTCGACCCAATTTGGATAAATTTCAATAATCAAATTTTAATTCGATTAAATTGTTGGATGTAACTATATTTTCGAATTTGAGTTTAATTATAGCCTAAAATAAGCCTGTTAAACTATAATTTATCTCAAGTTATGGATTAATTTTTGTGGTTAATATGATATTGAGCTTAGCCAGCCAAATGAATACCTTTAAAACTTCAAGTGAAATTTTGATTATTGATAATTAAGAGCAATGATGGATAACTATAAATGTTTAGCGTCCTATGGAACTTAATCGACTTGAAAGGATTATTAGATTTCCATTGAAACCTTAAATAAGATTTTAACAACCAGTTTACTGACTTGTCAAGTTAAGGGCCATGATATATGGTTACTTTGAATATTTGAGTGTAATACGGAATTTTAGAATTATTACTGAACCATTCAAGTAACTGAGGAACTTGATAGGAATGTTTAAGTACATTAAGAATTATGATTCAGAAATCGACACAATGTTGATTTAGATTATTTATTTTGAATTTTGAATTGAATAGGAAGCCAGGTCATGGACTTTCCAAACATTTAAGGATTATCGGGGTTGTGTTTGAATATCCTTAAGTTTAATAAAGACATTAGTGATATTTATCCTTAAGGTTCAGAAGATTGACAGAATGGTAACTCAAGTTATTTTATGACAGTCCCCGAGTTGACTAGGAAGCCAGGACCCGAGTGGCTGTACAGTTAAGTGTTTCGCTGCAATCACCAGGTGAGTTTATATTTAAAAGTATGAGACTCTTGCTGGGGAAAGAACATATATAACTGATTTATATCATGGTTGCTTGATTCCTCTCAGTACATGTGTTATAAAAACTGCCACACATCGCCACTTTATACATATTGTTTTTGTTGATTTTGATTTATATCGCTTTACCTAAAATTGGCGATCGTGTTGGAAAAGTGAAAGTGATTTCGAAATACATGTTCTATTATTGCCATGACTATTATTTTGAAGTGAACTCAGTATTAATTGCATGATTTCTCAATCGTCGTGGCAAACCAAAGTGTTAATTGAAGTGCTCGCCATGTCTATCTCGAAATAAGCTTAGAGATGATTAAGTGATTATTTATTTATCATGGCGAAGTGACATATTAAGTGAAATGTTGTTGGACATATTTAGTGATATAAGTGATTATACGTAATACCCTTGGGGTTGGGCCCTAGGATCGGTTACGAAAGGCAACTGGGCGGAACGGACCAACGATGACAGATCTTTCGGCTGATACTCGTGCACGATGCACACATAATCCCTACTCAGTAGGCCAGCTGGAGGTAGCTGTCTAGGAGCGGGATCAGGCATACGGCTAGCCATGCCTTGTGAGTGATTAAGTGTCCGAGCCGATCACTTGGTACTTTGGAGGAATAAGAATTTTCGTGTTTTCGAAAGTGGAGTGATAAGGTAGGAGAACTACCAACAGGAAAAGTGTGAAAGTGATTATTAATTTTAATTTACTCTCTGAAACTCGAGTATTTGGCACAAACCTAGTGATTATTCAAGTGACATGTCGACCCCTTGTCGTCATAATTGTGATTTAAACCTTTGTGAGAGACTGTGAATTTGTGAAGTCTCATCACTAGTATGGGACAGTGGTGAGACGGATCACCTTAAATTTTTTCTAAAACCTTCTCTCACAACTACTGATAATTATTTACGCTTCTACTTGTCTCTTATGTAATAATTGTGAAATTATCATTCTGCTATTGTTGCTATTTTATCTCACTAAGTCATTCGAACTTATGTTGTTTTATTACTATTCTCTGTTCTTTACCCCAGATAAGGACGAGTGATGAAGACAGGCTAGTCCAGGCGACATATAAGGCAATGAGGGTGATAGAAGTGCTAAGCGTGATTCGGATATTTCGGTTCAAAATTAAACCTTCGGTGAAGGTCGCTGTAGAAATTAATTACTTTGGGATTTTTGATAAATGTATTTCCTGTTGCAAAGAAGACGTGTGGCACTGTTTGAGTGGCACCTCAGCCGGAAGCAGGTGCCTCCCGATCGAGGCGTTACACAACATATGAAATTCATCAGATCATGATAAGTCAAGTCAGATCATATAAACTTGAATCGAATAAAAAGACATAAATTCTAAAAAATTCATGAAATTATGCATAATGTTAGAGGGCATTTCTTAATTTACCTCATCATATGTACATATTATATATATATATATATAAGGTACATATAATATCTATCGTAATACTTATAATAATCTTGATCCATGTTACTTGCAAACCCAGCAGATATTATTGAGACAAATTTGACTACCTTTATTTATTAAAAAGTTCGTATAATGCTCCATTGTCAAGTAGTCACATGGCGAGGACACTTAAGTGGGAAAAATTAAATAAAGGGAATAATTGATACATAAATATTTTTTACTTCTATAGCACCCCTAAAATTTTGAAACAGTCGTCAATAATAATATAATCCTCCACCGTCATCTATGTCAAAATTCCTTTTATTAAAAATAAAAAATGTCCCAAACGGCTAGCCAGAGTTGGTATCTTTATTAATTATTATTACATTTATAAAAAAATAAAATTACCAAAATAATATTTCCCAATTTGCACGTCCACAACATGCAATGAACACCTAATTTCCTTAATTAATTATTTAGGTGTATTAATTAATAATCGAGATTGTTTAATCATATAAAATGTGACCATTATTTACCTAATACTAGCTAATCGATTATTTCGCCCCTTCATTTATTTAATCGACCCCCTAAGTCTACTTCCATAAATATAATATTTTATACACTTATCACATGTTAAAATATTTTGCCAAGTGCTATCTTGACTTTTTCTACAATTTGGATTTAGATTCAAGTCAATTTGAGTTAACAAATATAAGCTATAACAAAATAAGTTTAGGCCACTTTTTGTATTAAATTCACATTACTACATAGTTAAATTAGATTAAATTCGTATTATGTAAGTAAGAGATTATTTGGATCAGAATATAAGCTTCTTAAAATATTTTATAAAATATCATAAAATACTTGATAAAATGTTTGACAAATGAGCCCATAACCTCTCAGAATATAATGTTTAGGATGTTATAAATTCTTTTAAAAAAGTAAAGAGTTTCGACTATTTTTAAAATCTTAATAAATTTTCTTAATTTTAGTCTTTTAAATTTTAATTAGAAAATTAATACTATTAACATCTGATAAGTGTCAAAGTTTTATTTTATCCAGACAATTCAAAAATTTATTGTTAAAATAAGATCTAATATATATATATATATATTTGAATAAAGGGGCAAATCGTAAAATTCAATGATATATGATCATGTTGCTCTTACACCGTGATTATATTATACTGATTTGTCCTTTGGAGAATTTTAGCTGTAAAAACCTTTTGACTTCCCTAAAAGGTCAAGCATACACATTGCGTTCCAAAATTCAAACAAAGGTAGAAAATCCTAAGGGAATGTTTGGTTATATTTTTTGTTTGATTTTATTATATATTTATTATGTATTTTGGGAGAATGTATTACTGAAAAATGAAAAAGTTATTTTTTTGATATGTTTGTTATGTTTTGGGGGAGATATTTTTTATTATAGCAGTCAAATCAATATTTTTTTATTAGATTTTTGGAGTGAAAATGAAATTGAGTTATTTTTTTTAATGTTAGAATAATAATAAAATATAATATATATATATATAATATGTATGTATATATGGAGAATGCATGTTTTGGAGAGAAAATAAAGATATATTTGATTATATTTTCCCAAAACAATGTTATTTCGAAAAAATATAACCAAACAAAACCGAAGTTAAAAAAGTTTGGTCCCATGTTCATGTCACATAAAACATGTTGCATGATTTTTATTTAGTAAAATTTTACGATAGTAGAGAGTTGAAAAAAACTATGTATCATCATCATCAAAGTAAGAAAAATGATAACTAGATGCCATTCACCCAAAAAATTACACGTGTAAGCTCTCACCCACTTTTACATATAGAAATTAAAGCTATTGTTTTCATTTAACTAATCGTCATAATAAATTATTTTTGTATTTATAAATTTAGATTATTATAATATAAATATTAATTATAGTTATAAATAATAAAATACTCAAAATAAATTTATTACCTATAAAACTACGATTAAGATTAAAAAAAATAACATCACCTGATAATACCCATTGGTTTCCATATATTTTTAGAATGTTTTGAGGTTTTTTTTTTCCTCCTTTTATTCCACTCATGTCAATTAACTTCGAGGCGAATAACAATTAAAAAGAATTGATGAGATAATTTTATCTAACTAATTTAAAATATATATATATATATATGTATGTATATGATTGATTTTATTGATTATGGTAGGTGAAGAGAAGAAAATAAAGCTTGTGAGATAAATAATTTTACTAAAAAATAAAATTTCATCTGTAAATTTATAATTTTGTGAAGGGAGGGTGTATTATTTTCCCGGCAAATAATAATGAAATATCATTATATAACAAAAGATTGGATTAGTATTTTTCACATATGGTTGACTGGAAAAGAGGTTAATAACATAAGTTTTTTATGTGATTTAACAGTTGAGCAGAAACACTATTTTTTCTTTTTTCTTTTTTTTTTTTCCCTTTAAATAATCTTCCAAAGGTTGGTATCTTGTCATTTTTCAATGCATAATCATAGTAGGCTCAAAAGTGTGAGTGATTCAAAACTAAAGTTCACATAAAACGCCTATGGGCTACATATGTCAACTAACCCTTCACGTCAAATTTCTCATTCCTTCAAGAAAATAATAGTATAGGTATCTTATAATTTCGCTGACACGAATAATAATAATTTTGTAATTAATATGATCAAAATTATAGGAGCTCGTCAAAATCTTAAAAACAAATTAGAAATTTCTTATGTTTTAAAGAGCTTGTCGGATTCCAACATCTTATTTTGGGAGTTTATAAGTTCTTTTCCTGAAAAATTACCAAATCTTATAAAATATTTTGAGAAATTTATAAGCACAACCAATCATCGGCTAAGTGCATTATGTAAAATAATAGAGAAATTCTCCATATTTTGGCCATATAGTGGGAGACAAACACATAGGATTGAAATCTGCAAACAAGGGATAGAGACTAGAGTGCAATCTTATGATGCTCTTTTGTGCTGTTTTAGAACAATATGCCTTCCACTTGTGGGCTGCTTTCACTTTTTCAACACTTTATGAAGGCAAAAGGTGAGGCTCTCCATCAAAATTCATCCAAAAAATCAATGGTCCCACTAATTATTATTCAATTTTCTACTCCATCAAACAATGGGAAAAAAAAAAAAATAGAATAGCCCACTAACTGAGAAAGACTTCAAGTGCATGGAGTTTGTGGTTTGTGACAGGGAAAAGGACATTGTGGTGAATTATTGCCAATAAAGAAGAACAATTATCTCCTCTCAATGCTTGAGTATTTCAATTTCTGGTTTCAATTGTCTTTCTCACATGATGAAGAATCTTGAATTTAGGCCCCAAATTTGCAAGGTTTTTCTTTTTTTTTCTATCTTCTGGATGAGACAAGTTGAGTCAAGTAAGATTTGTAGTTAGGCTTTTCTTCCTTGGTTGGTAATTGAAAAGGAAGTGTTTCTAAGGTTTGTCTAACATACAATGTGTTGCCCCATCTATCTATGATTGGTTACTATAAATAGTGAAATTCACTTCCGTACTTAGTATGGTACTATTGATTCTCTATTCCAAGACCGTTTCCTATTTTATACCGAATACTTAGCATGAGATTATTGATTCTCTATTTCAGGATCGCCTTTTATTTCATGTTATATTCACGCAATATATACAAATATTGAGAGATGTATAGTCATAATGAAAGCAATGAGGTATCAAATGAAATACAATATTGAAACAAATGGTTTGAAATTTGCAATACACAATGGAAACATTTTGAATCTTCTATTTGAAATAATATTTCATCAGACATATCACTATACTAATACAATTCAAGTGTGTTTAATCTAGATTCATATGTTTTTCAGTAAAATATTCAATAGACTTAACATTTATTTAGACGAAACACCTATTGAAATAAAAATTTTGAACTATTGCAAGAGACTATCACCATTGCGATACTCGAAAAACCAATCATGTGATACGGAATCAGCATGAGAGGCCATATCTCACCAGTTGCAACTTGGAGGAGGCCTTTTTTCACCACCAAAAGCCAATTGTTATTTGTCATTCTTGCCAAAAAGTGACTATGCCCATATGTGTGTCTGCGCCCAATTCATAGAATGCTACCACCACCAATATACAAAAGCCTAATTTATTGACATTGTGAAAAGCATTTGATGTCACCTTTTCTGGTTACCAAGTGTGAGCAGTTTTAGATATAGAGAATACCTAACAGAAGCCATGTTGGTCCAGTAACTTCAATAGAAATGAACCACTTTTTTCTTCTCTTTTTGGACCAATCAATTTGCATGTCACATCATGTAATCTTAGTAACCTTTACAAATGTATTCTTTCTTAGTTCTTTTGGGTGTACGGATGATGGTTTCGGAATTCCATCTCTACTACAAAACCGGACGTGAGATTTTCTTCTCATCCGGTCGGCTAATAAATCCAATACGATTCATATGAAAAGCAAGAGAAAAGCTGCTGGTGAAAAACTGATGAATAGCTATAAACTACAAGTTACTATTCCTTGTGAAACAAACTTATTGGTAAATGGATTTATTCAATGTAAATGGATGACCTAAGCGCAGATGCAGCAGATATTTTGGACCTTAACATCATAGTCCAGTAGGACAATGTGGAAAAGTTTAACAACTTGAACATAGAAAATTGCCAAGAATCAGACAAAAGCTGGTAAAGTGCTAGCAGATCTGATATAGTTGATGATTTCTTTTCATGTAATGGAAGATCTATCTGCCTATAATCAAAGTTTATTTAGGTACTAGTGGGTTTTAAATAACTGTGTTATTCATGACAGAAACTTCCAATTGTGACACTTCTAATGCTTTTGAATTACTCGATTTTGTTCCAATACAACAAGTTCATAATCTGCTCCTTGCTCTTTTTGCATCACACAATATCAAGAATTCAAGGTGGTAGACTGAAATTATAAAGCCGATACCAGCCAGCCAACAATTGCTGTATTTTTACCTTACAAGAGGAACGAGCAGGTACTCGGCATAAAAGAGCTGCACAAATAGAGCAGCAGATGTTACAGATTTTGCGATAAGTCAGATGAATCGCTCGACTGAAAGCAAGCATGAGTAATACTATATTTACTATGTCAGACCTGACCATCACTATGCTTTCGTCGTAACAAAGATTAGGCCACTTCACGCAGATCAAAGAAATGAATAGCCTAATTTTTTTAGGCTCCCTTCTCACATTTCGGATCCTCTATTCTAATTGGTATTTCATCTTCTATTCCGTTTCAAAATACATTTCAAGTGCATGCAATCCATAATCAAATGTTGTTTCAAGAAAATATTTAATGCACTTAGTATGTACTCATGAAATAGAATAGAAGATGAAACACTAATTGGAATAAAGGACCTAAACTAGCCTTCCCCAGTAGAGGTGGAGAAGTATGCATGAAAAGTGACTAGTTAATGACCAATATTCATTTGCAAGTACTTTGAAAAATATTTAACAAAATAGAGAACCAATATTGGGAAGATGAAGCCTGCATCCATGCCGGAAAATGAGACAATAGAAATAAAAGTAACAGTCGACAAAATCTCATGCAGTCATCCTGGATTAATACCTTACCACATAGAAGCATGAGATTGACCGTTAATTACAGACAAAAGTCAAAGTCTTCCAATTCACATTTGCATTATAAAAGCGTATTACCTTCCATATGAACATGTAGAAGGATGTTATTGCGGCCTTGCTCTTCAAGTCGACAGATTTTGCTCGACTCCATAGCAACAAACCCAAGAGGGCATGACCAATAACCTAAAACATGCAGAGAGCGAAGTAAAGTAATGAATAGCTAGCCATCTGACTTCGATATTTTTGCAAACTTAACGAGTTCTGATTATCAATTTCCACAATCAGAGATTTTAAATCTCACCCTCAATTTGTTTTGGACATTTACAAAACAAGATGCATGTAAAGTTGCTCATACATTTATCCGAGCACATTACCAACACCTAACATACTACTATTGAGTTATAACTGTCCAGCCACACACATTTACTCCTGTGGCTGGTACTGTTGCTAGAACATGTACTATTGTTATCAATTCTCTAGCTCTCTTATAAGAATGGAAAACTTAGATCTCCATAGTAGAGAGTAGTCTTAGCCATTGATTTTCGCAAAATATTTTTCTAGTTTTCAGACTGACCAACACTCATGGATTTCCTCACACACAGTTCCAAGGGGTCACTGTTACATATACGAAACTTTGCTTGCTTGCTTGTGGCACCAGCAATATCGAATTTTTCTCCCTCGTTAAATTTATGGCTACTTTTATTTTAATATTAGTCCCACTTCATATATCACAAACAGCTTGCATAGTCTTTCATAGTTTCATTTATGCATGGCGTATATCAGCCCCTCGTCATGAATAAGTGCAATGATAACAGAGGAATATACCGTGGCCCATTTGCTCCAAATGAAAGAAGATGTTGCTCCCACTAATACAGCAACACCGTATGCCATTTCAAGTAGAGAAATGCAAATCCAAAAGACCTGCCACAATGTTTTAAGCAAAATCAACCCAGAAAATGTAATAACAAATAAAAAGATTGTACACAATGCTTGTGGTAGAGTTGATTCCAATAGCAGCTCATAACTAACCCTCTCTTGGCCCAACCGAACAGTAAAAGATTGGATGCCATAAATCTTGTCCCCAACAATATCAGGTATGTCCTACAAATATGAAGTTCAAAGTCAAAAGCAACATTTTTCCCCAGCTGCAAAATACTTCATGCAAGAATAATCAAGCAAAGGAAGACATTTACTCCACATACATACCAATAGAAGTAGAGTTTGACAGTTTACAGTTTCTTAAATTAGTTTCAAATATTTTTTGATTTTGGATAGAAGATAATTTTGAGAGTGCAATTGCCAATTTGTGAGGGATGTCTACACTATTAATTTAAGATATACTTTCATTCTGATAATTATAATTACCAGCAATAACAGATCATGCTCCTGAAGATTTTCCACAATTTGCATTTCTTGCCATTAACAAGTTTTTTGTTCGTTTTACTGAGGTCTAAAGTGAGTTCTTATAGCCCCAAACCCATGGCCATAGGAAATGAGAACAGTTTACCTTAAATAGTGCAATGACAACTGAGAAGAAGCTCATGAATGCAGTTGCAAAAATCACAGGCTTTGTAAGGACAGCCGTTCGTCCATAAACATACATCTGAAAATGGCAAAGCACATTAATACTTGATAAAATACCATATGGCACACCACCAAACATTTACATGGAAATAAATACACGAGAAAGAAAAACCTCACAGACCCTTCTAGAAGTTCCGTTGAGTTAACTTTCGTGAAGTCTGTAGAGCTCAACTTTGTTTTTTTTTTTTTTTTTTTTTTTTTTTTCCTCCCCTCCTAATCCATACTCCTTCCATATCTTAAATTGCACAGAGGTGGAAATTTGACAGAGAAACTTAGGTGAAAGTTTAAGAGGTATAAATATTTCAGGAAATTTTCATGTTGGCCCTCAAAACAAAGGGTAGAACTTTTAAACTAATCTTACCAAAAAAGTCTGGAGGAGATGTCTGACAATATTCTCCACCAAAGTCCAAAAACAGAACTTTCACACTGGGGATGGAGTATGATATTTATAAGGCGAGAATATTGGCAAGGAAAAACTAAATTGTAAGTCATGATATTTTGCAGATGAAATTGGCCATACTTTTTAACTTCGTTATTATTGTAAAGTAGAAATTCCTTCAAGTAATAGAAACAATCTAATGCATCGCCAAGAGTAACTCAAATTATTACTTTTACCATGGAAAGAACCCTTAAACTAACTAGTGAATAACTCAACTATGTGAAAGTTATTTGACGAAAAAACATTGTGCCAATAAAATTCTGATTGATCTTAAAAAGGGGCATTTAAATAGTCAAAGATAGGAATCTTTCCAGAAAGAAATGTATCCCATGATTCTGATTGGAAAGTTTATTTAATTGCAACACTTAAAACAGTTGATTGCATAATACAAACATAAACATAGTATGTTGAAATAGAAACAACATTTGGGATGATTCTTTCATTAAATTCCACAGCAAGTAGTTCTAAAGATCCAAATTTCGCACATTAAAAACCACATTGTGAAAAGAAAAAGAATACTTAGAAAATTAAAAAGAAAGCAACACCTGGATGTGCAAATAAAATGCTATTTGAACAATAACTGCTCGCACGGCCAAGATGCACATTGCTGCAACAACAGCAAATCTCTTCCATCTCAAAAGTGGTAACTGAGAAGGCACAAACATTTTTAGGATCACTATGATGGATCACCATCCATCTGATATCAAATAAAAACTGAACATCACTAGCACAAGCAAGGTATCATAATCCAAACTGGTGATTAAGGCGAGTTGCTACTTCAATTAACAAGCATTCTAATTGATATATAGCTTTCACTAATGACATGATGAAGTTTGACATTATCTTCTAATTGGAAATAACAGGAGACCCAGTAAAGGATTTCAACCTTTATCGGAGCATAAAATGACTCAATTCCCCAATCACACATAAACTAGCAGCACAGGGTTCAAAAATTTTGGAGATATGTAATCCAGGTTAACATCCAAGCCAGAAATTCATTTCAGCAATATAACTAAGGCAAAGGACCAAAATCAAGAGATATCCCTCGTATAAGGTCTCAATATGTGGGGGGGAATAATGAGCTCTGATTTGCCATAAAGAAACTGCACAATTATCAGGTAAATCTTGTCCAATTATACAGTTAAACAAGAATTCTATAGCCAATAGTTTTTATTTCTTCCTTGATGTGTCTTTGGAAATTACTTCCAGAGATAATAAGATCCAATACCATGAAACACAAGCCGATCCGATACCAAGAAACACAAGCCAAGCTTGCCAGACAAGATAAAAGTTTACAGTATGGACAAAACATATATCATATCCTTGAAGAATGAACATATTTTACAGATACTATGTTTAAGCATCACCTTAAAGTTCCTTTTTGTTAAAACATGCAACAATCATTAATTGTTCACTGTCCAACATGTGAAACAATATGCATCAAAGAATCAACTCACATTGATGGAATATGCAGTTCCAAGTACAAAGCTGACAGAAAGAGCCCAAAATAATGGCCACGAACCAATGGCGCCTCCAAGCCAAAAACTCTGAAAATAGTCAAAACCAGTTCTTCATCCAGGAATAATTGCACATATGTTTAAAGCAAGGATTACCCAAGTATTCTAAATTGCTCAAAACTCACCCAAACTAGAAAAAGAAAACCAATGACAACAAGACCTTGAGTTCTGCAACTGGATGCAAAATGACCAGAGATAGATAAACACGTAGTGCAAAATACAACTATATGGGTTAAAGGACACCATTAAACTAAAACATTTAGATGACTCCTGCAAAAGCCAGCAAATATTTGCACCAGATAAATTTTAGACAATTATGGGTTAAGTGTCTGTTGAGTTGATTTGCATTGAGATGCACTAATATGGCATCATACAAGGCAATCCAAGATTATAGGGGATAATGATACATTAAGTAGACTACTAGAGTTGCATAAGCAGTACCTTTTTTCGCCATAAAACTCATCGACTACCAAAATATATCGAGTTACATAACTTTTTGTATTATTTTATTCGTAGAACTTTCGAAAATGCAATCAAATACCAGAACATCATATCAATGCTTAAGGACCTATTAGTAAGATCAAAATTGTAATGTCACATTTTCCCACCCTGAAGGAATAACATCTCTTAGGCAATGTTTGGTTACACTTTCCTAGAATGTTTTTCAATTCCCAGAAATAAAACCAAACATTGCAAAAGATATTTGAAAATTTTCTCCCTAGAAGGTATTTCCTGTTCTCCTAAAACATTTTGAGAAAAGCTGGTACACACATGCACATATATAGTTCCAATTATACATATTTTTATATATATCTTTATAAATGTTCCAATCATAACATCATTAATAAATATATATTCACATCTACCATCATTACCTTAATATAAAAATATATTTCCCAATCATTAAATTAATATAATAACAGTAGGTAATGATATAAAACCTTAATGTGACGGTTAGTATTGAAAAAATGGAACAAAATACGACTTTCTTCAGTAACATATTACATCAATCATTGCCAGAACAAATCAAACAATTCTCTTTCTCCACATATTCTCTGGTACAACTCCACGAAATACATTTCTATAAGAGAATTTCCCCATGACTTTCTAAAGTGATAACAAACATAGCATTTTGGGGGAAATAAAACTCCCCCAAAAGGTATTCCCTCGTCTCCTAATATATTTATATTGATTAACATATAATAATATAAAACCCGATATGATTCCGCTAACCTGAAAACAATTCACATATATGACATCTTCAATAGAAAATTTACCCCAAAAAAGACTTTCTCTAGAAATACATCACATCAACCATCTTTTATTTTCATCATCACACATTCCCGGTACAATTTCCAAATATTCATTTCCTCAAAACATTCCAAAGTGATGCTAATCATATCCCAGAGAAGATGAAAAAATCCTTGAAAACTGCTATCATGTTCAGAAAATAAGCTATCATACTTTAGATATTGATTGTCACTATAAGACACAAAATTAAAAAACTTACAACATAAATGAAATAACTTTTCACCCACCAAGATGGCAAAGGATGAGACAATCATCACACCAGTTCTAACTGAATATTCTCCAGACGCCAACGGAAGATATGGTTTATTTACCTGATCAGAAATGTTGTCAGATATTTCGT
Source organism: Jacaranda mimosifolia (assembly GCA_018894105.1). Taxonomy (NCBI): domain Eukaryota; kingdom Viridiplantae; phylum Streptophyta; class Magnoliopsida; order Lamiales; family Bignoniaceae; genus Jacaranda; species Jacaranda mimosifolia. The sequence goes on from CM032117.1 coordinate 55,587,963, forward strand.
CTATTAGGGAGAAAATTATTTCCGAACAGATACTTTAACTAAAGAATAAAGCGTGGGCCCAAATAAAGTGGAATGAATTTCACTAGTAGCAAAGAGGTACTATAATGCATATGGTTAACCATTCATGATAACTAAACTACATCTCTTGAGGAAACTTTTAAAACTGATACAGCCTGAAAGCTGTGACTGCCAAATTTTAAGTGATCTCACAAATTCAACCATATAAAATCAGGGGAATCGTGAATATTAAAGGAAAAAATGACGTTCTTTAGACATAAGCATTGAAAAAGAAATCTGAAATGAAATTGTAATAGGATGACAGAATGAAAGAACACAAAAAGAACCTTCAGTCATAGATTTTGGTAAAGACTTCTGACCAAGGATGTGGCATGGACATTAAAAACAGAGCTCTCCAGAACCTTGTCACATACATTTTTATGCCCACCCCTCTTCTCAATCTAAAGAAAATTCCTACTTGTGTTCCTAAAGAAGTTTTATCTGATAGGAATCATGTTGTTTATGCTGCTGGTTTCCCATTAAATTTGCACAGGTTTAGATGTTCCAAATAATCATACAAATAGCAAGAAAGTATGTAACGTTATAAGAAAGATATTATCATTTCTTCCTACAAACAGATATCCGGTGTCAGACATTAGACACTCGAAAACCAGTTGTATAACCATAGTTCAAGAATCATGGTATTTGATTCATGCATCTTAATGATCTGTCATATGTTTTTAACAGGAAGAATAGAAACAGATTAGTGAAATATGTTCTTCATGTAATTAGAAACAAACTAAGGTCCACAATGGAAGTTTTCCCTTTATACAAGAGATGCTAAAATAATATTTTTAATCCCTTCTATCTATCCAAAAAGATATTTTAATCCCTTCTATATATCCATACTTTCCAAAGAAGTAAACATGCCCAAGTCACAATCTTGGATTAGACCTTTGTCAAAACATTTTTTTTTTGGATGCATAACATGCTGCATGGGAATATATTTGTAAGCTAACCTTGTCTATTTCTATGTCAAACAGTTGATTTAGACCAACAATGTATATATTCATGAACAGGGCAGCAACAATGGCCTGCAATAAAATAGTTAACAACATAAGTGGAGCATCAATCAAATTCACAAAGATTCTAACAAATGAAACTTTCTCGCACCTCTAGCAACCCAATAAAAAATAATGGAGAAAAATCTGAGAGCTTTTCAACTGCAAGTAGAGAAACTGAGATTATGCTCAATGCCTGCTCATGGAAACAAATTGTAAGCTTTCCATCTTTTCAACAAAACTAAGGGTGTACATCTATAGATGCACACCATGAAGGCATACATTATGCAGAAACAATTAACTAGATTCAGATTCTGAACCTAACTGTTCCTATAACCGTGTGAGGCCGTGAAAACCTGTAGAAAGCATCAGAAACTTGTTGCACTGATCTCCAAGGGCTCTTAGAAGGTTCAGATTCTAGAGAATGTCCAGAGGCTGAATTCACTATATGCCTCGAACCATGTTTTGGATTTAATTTAACAATTCTTTCATCAATTCTTGTGGCATGCAGCTGCAGAAAGTTTTGCCTTCCAAACTGTAATCTCATGGGGATGGCACAGAGTTTCTCTGTATTGCGGAAAGCTTTGCATTTTAAGACACGCCCAGCTATGTGTGAACCTATATCAACAAATGCTTAACGTTACAAATAATGATGTTGAAAAAGATCCATTTCCAAAAATAGCAGCACACCCCTCACACACACACATACGTATGTGTGTGCATATATATATGTATGCATCTGTCTGTATCACAAACATAATGTGTTATCAAAAGATGCTAAACATTACAAAGAATACATATTGAAAAAGACCCATTTCCGAAAATAACAGCACTCCCCTCTCTCACACACACATATGTATGTGTGTGCATATATATGTATGCATCTGTCTGTATCACAAACATAATGCGCAAATCATGATACACACATCAATCATTATAAAATTCATGCATGGGTAGACAAATTGAACCAAAGAAACGAAATTAAACAAATATGTCTGAAAGAACTGATAATACTATTGAACCAACTTGAAATTCAATGCTGCAAGCATAGAATTATTAATTCTTTGCGAAAAACAAAAGGGTGCCCATTTTTTATTAGCATGAAAATAATGAAATTAACCTGAAATTTGAAAAGAAGTACATAAGGCGCAATCTTGGAAAGAATTACAAAGAACAAAAGGTAAAAACTTTTAATCCCTCCAAAAGAATTATATAAAAGCTAGAAAAATCAAAATGAAAATTGCAAGATAGTAAAATATACTAGAAAGTACAAATACAAATACCATTCCGGTTTGAACAGAACTCAGCAGTGATTGGAAATGAAAATGGCGATGCAGATTTATGAAAGGACCCAATTAGCAGAGACTCCATTTTTCCTTCTTTTTTTTTTTTTTTCTCGAATTTATGGCAGCCAAAAATGGCTACACTCTCTCTGTCTGTACAACTAATCTCTCTCTAGAAGAGGAGGAGGGAGGACTGAGAAGGATTCTGCATGTATAGATTCCTGGGTCTGAACCGAAAATCTATACTACATATAGAGCCTTATGTCTGTTCTATTTTATTAAAATAATCATTCTTTTTCTTAGGCTTTGTTTGGTTACATATTTTGGAATTTTTTTTTATGTATTATAATAATATCAGATATGGCGGCACATTCTCTAATTTTACCTTGACAAATGGGAGTGCAAACGAGTCAAGTCGGCTTGCGAGCCTTACAAGTCAAGCTCGAAATATATCATCTCGAACTCGAGTTGAGCTGAATTTATATCTAGACTCGAGACTCACGAGCTGGATATAATTTAATAGTATTTTTTATATTATCAATAAATATATATTATATTATTATATTTTTATTTTGAACTCACAGTTTTTTACAACTCATTCACAATTCGAGCATTATCGAATCGAGCTGAGTTTTTATCGAATCAAACTCAAGTTAAAATTTTTAAACTCGTTGAACTCGAGCCTATTATATATATTTCGAGTTTGAGGTCGAGTGGTCGACCTTGAAAATTTTTCCCAAGCTCCGCTTGGCTTGGATCAATTGCACCCCTATTTGAAAACATAAAAATTTCTATCCAAAATATCCCTAATAAATCACTCAAAGCATCCCTAAACTTGAAATAATACAAATATATATATATATATATATGCACACACACATACACTAATCACCCAAATGTAAAAATACAATAATAAATTATTTAAAAAATAATTTTATCCCACAAATCCCACAAAAAGGTGACTGACTTGACATTTACAGTGGAATTTATTCCCCCGCACAATACTTCCAAACCAGCAATTCCATCACCCAAAAGACAAAAATCAATTGGCATATATCTCAATTTCACCTTCCAAAACACTTCTCTCAAAATATTTTTCCTAAGTGATCCAAAATGGAAACAAACAAGGTCTTAATTTTCTTTAATATTTTTTCCTCTTCATTTAATTTTTTATTATTTTATGATTTATTTATTTATTATTATTGTTTTAATTATAGAAACGTATAAGTAAGTAATTGAATTTTTTCAAGAGAAAAAAAAAATAATTGAATATTTTACCTTTTCTATACCATAAAAAATTGAGGACAGTATGCCAAAATCTCACATGAATCTCCTGGAGGTTCTCTGCACTGCTCTGCAGTCGCATTGAATGTGCTTGTTTTATGGCAGAATGTACAGACCTTATAAAACATTGGCATAGAAACATGAAACTAATGGAAATTTTGTTTATTTATTAATAATAATTATTCTAACCAAAAATATTATTTCTTTTCTGAATCATTTCTCCATAACAATATTAATTCTCAACCAAAATAATAATATAAACATACATAAACTTTTTCAGCTGTATCTAAAATAATGTAAGTAATTGTTACATTAAAATGAGAAAAATTAAGAATACGTTTTTCATTTTTAAATTTAAACGATAATACTACTAATCAAGTGGCCGAATGGAGTTGGATTCAAACAAACTCTCTCTACATATATGTGTGTAATTTTTTATTTTCTTGTATCGGACTTTTATGATATATTGAGTGCTTAAATTTTAATGAGAAACATACTAAAAACAATAATTTTCATTGTTTTAAATAATAAAGTTTCTGCTTTATTATATAGATATTCATAATTTTTTTTTTCATAAAAATTAAAATTCAAACATAGTATCAAGATAGAAATATTGTTCTAAAAGGATGGGCACATAGAAAATACCGAAAATGTAACCAAACAAGCCCTTGAGCCTGTGACATCTACCGAAGGAAAAAGAACTTGAAAAAAAAAAAATCAAATCAAAAGCCTGTTTGATTTTATTTTCATTTTCATTATTTCTAAAATTTAAAAATTAGTTAGTAAAATGAGTTTGTATTTGGATAGATTGTTGAAAAAGTAATAATTATGTTGGTTTTGATATGTGTAGGTGGAGAGAGATAGAAATAATGAAATAAAGAATATATATATTTTTGGGAGAAGATATATATATTATTGAAAAATGTGTTTTGAAAATAAAAATAAAAATAAAAATAATTTTGGGTGAAAATGTATAAAAAGGAGCCCATTTGGTTTCATTTCCAATCCTCATTTTCACATTTTCTACTATTTTAGAAATAAAATATTTAACTTTTTACACATTTTCACCCAACATCATTTTTATTTTCAAAACACATTTTCCAATAACCAATATATTTTCTCTCAATAACCTATATATCTTATCTCTCTATTCCATTATTTTTATCTCTCTCTACCTACGACTTATTAAAACTAACATAACTATTACATTTCCAACATTTCATCCAAATATAAATTCATTTTCAACTCATTTTCACTAACTAATTTTCATCAATTTGAAAATGCTGGAAATTGAAAATGAAACCAAACAGGGGGAGTGTTTCATGTTTAAAATAATAGAAGACGTGAAAATGGACTTTGAAAATGAAACCAAACGGGCCTTTATGTACTGATAACAACAGGCAACGGTGGAGTAGTACCTTACGCTTCAACTTGGAAAAATTTCCAAATTTATGGTCTGTTTGGTACAGTGACAAAATGTTTTCCACGTGTTGGATCAGCTTTGGATCTGCCCGGCGCGAAGACTCATTAGTACAACCAATCTCTTAAGTCTTATCAGCCATAAAACTGCAAAATCTTTTGGCCCTCAATGGCTCAATTGCATAAGAGAGTGACAGAAGATAAAATATAACATTAACCTTTGAAAAATAAAATTATTATATATGCAATTTACCTATTTTAATTTTTTTAATTAATTTTCTTCTAATTTATTTTGTATAAAATTGTATTTTTTTTTAAAAATATTTTTTTATATACAAACAAATATCATTATTTTTCTCATGTTGCAATTAATAAACTATTATTATTTATGTTTATAATCACAATTATCATAAAAGTTCAAAATATCGAAACTATCACCCTCAACAACTATCACTAAATTTTACAACATAATCGATAATATTTTTTAGAATATGTGCAAAATAATTAAAGACCAATTTTAGAACAAAATTAGCCCAACACTCAAAAGTTGTTGTAATATTGAAGATCAAATTAAATTATTAAATTTATCAATATTTATATTTATTATTTATTAAATTACTTTATCATTAGTCAAATAAATAATAAGTTGATTATGCATGGACGATACATTTTGTTATTAGTTCATCACAAATAAATTTAGTATTAAACACTAAATTTTAAAATAATGGTTAATTTTCTCATCATGATATGCTATAAGAAAAACATAATTGTGCATTTTATTCTTTTCAATTATTCTTTTTGAAATTATAAGTATAAAACTATGAGAACTTTTACAACTATAAAACTATGAGAAGTATAAGTACAAAGAGTGCATGTAATTAACAACTTTCTAAATTTTTTCCTTTTTATAAATTATAAAATTAAAAATTAAAATACTATATTATAATATTATATAAACTCTTATATGGATGCAATTTAGTTATTTGACTAACTACAGACCACTGAAACAAATAAATTATTTTTATTGATTGCTGTGATCTGATAAGTACGACCTTACTAGACATAGACAACCCCATAAAACCATATTCATCGTTGTACATGCATAATTTAAGATTTTTTAATAACATTTTTTAAAATATTTTATAAAATAATAAAAAATACAATATATCAATGTTATTAAATATATTTTTTTAAGACAAAGGTACATATATTAGGATTCTTAGGATTTAAGCTCCAAATTTTATATATATATATATATATATGGATAGTGTCACTTTAGTAATTAATTATTAATTCAAAACATCATTAAATATGCTTATAAGATAATTTACCGACTTTGTCCTTGCCTACACTTCCTAATGCTTTAATTTCAAAGAATCTCCACATGTATGTCAAGGACAAAGTTGGAATCCTATAATACAGGGGGCAACAAATTTAGAATGATTTTGCCTTAAGCATTTTGATTCCCAAGCCCATAGCAAGCCTAATAGGTCAGCATATATCCCTTAAGTATCTGTGTATTTGGGTTAGTAAGTTGGAAGTATTATTTTATTCAATCTAAAAATATTATATATTTTACTACATGAAAGTTCATGATTATAATTTTAGCCTAATATGATTTTTTTGTTAATCTTAAGATGTTTAGATGTAATATTTTTATTCAATCCCAACCATCCGTTATGACTAAAATTAAATATCCAAATTATTTGTATAACCCTAATATATTTTCAATAGATTTTTCTAAAAGCACCTCAAATAGTAAGAACTTATCTTGTCAATATAATATTATTTGATTTTTTTTAAGGTTTAAGTATGAAAATAAACAATATCTAATCCTAGTATTTAAATAAGAACTAAATGATGGGCAATTATCAATAGAAAAAGCTACATATATATGAAAATTTTAGTTTATTTAAATATAACAAATATAAAGTTAACTATTATCACGGGATAGGGGCAAAGAAATAGAATTCAATTAAACTATTGAAGTGCGTCCATAAATGACATTATTTTAATAGATTCAATTTCTTGTCCTTTTCACACCATTAATTTGGTTGGCAAATTTTTAAAATTTGTTCAATTATGAAAAACTTAAATTTATTAATGTCTCCTATTAAAATAACAATACACTCACCATATTATATTTTTGAAATTTTGAAATAGATATTATACTAGTGAAATGTATTTAATCGATATAATTATATAAAATACACATAATATTTATTTAATTATTTAATCTCATCACTCGTTTTATTTTATTTTTCATCAATCATTTCTCATTCTATCCAGCAAAACAAATGGAGCCTAAGTTTTGTGGTTACCATTGTTCACATTATCACATATTTACCAATTTTGTACTCATGGACTCAATAGGATTTCTATAAATAAGATTATGATTCTTGAGGAGCTTTTCGGGATTTTGTAATTGAATACTAGAAGTAATGGATCTTTAATTTTATAACACACTTATTTCAAGAAGATTTTTTGTATGTATGAAGAATATCCTCTTTAAGCCACTTATGACTCTATTTATAAAGGAGGGTCTTGAGCCCATTAGGATTTTTAAACTATTGGTATTGTGTATGATGGTCCATGATTTTTAGGATGTGCTGTATATATATTGTAATTTTATCAAACTATCCTAAAGATTTATGTACGGAGTTAGATCGATTGAGTTATTTTTCTAGCTTCGAGAACTATCAACGTGTTAGCCATTTTTCTCCTATTAGAATTGTAAATTCTTTGCTCTTTTTCCTTTTTTCTTCTAGTTTTCTTTCTATACTTTATTTGATAAGGACGGAGCATTCTATCAATAATAAGAAAACAATAACAATTCAGTTTCAAATGATTTTTGGAAGCAAAATTAATTAGGGTTGTCAATGGAATAGATTTTAATTCAATTCGATTATTTATAATATTTAATCGATAAAAGATTTGACATGTATGATTGGATTAAAAAAGTTCGTAATCCAAAATAAATAGAGTGAATATGGATATGGCTTGATCCGATCAATTAATAATTTGATTCCGAATATATATAGTATTATACATGTAGTATTATGCATGTGTATACACATGGTCCCATAGCAATGTCAAAGTGGATATTTAAATGAAGGAAGTAATGAACTCCTATGCAATATATTAAATTAGGTATTTTTCATATAAATTGATAGATTTCGACCTTATTCACGTCATAATTACATAACTTGTTTCCTATTTTTATAGCAAAAAAATTATGCAAGAAGAATAATGAGTAAGAACTGAATGTCATGATTTGTCAAGAATGCAAAGCAAAACTTGATTTGATCAAAATAAGTTTTTTTTTTTTATAAAACTTTAAGTTTATAATTAGTTGATTGAAGAATCAAGCATAACTATATATTTATAAGGCCAAATAAGTACTATTATCAACAACAAAACCTAAAATGCAATGATCTAGTCAATAAACGTGATTAAATTAAATTCTATTATTGCTTTTAAGTAATCAATAGACTTGAAAATTTATTCATTAATCTATTGTGTATTATTTTTAAAATAATAATAAATATATGATGATTTCGAGAGTATTCGAATTTGGATTTTTGAATATCTGATGGATATCCGACTTCTATATAAATTTGAATATGATTATACCAACTACAGATCTTATAAGATCTTGGATCGAATTTAGATATAGCATATTACTTTCAAATTCGAATTTGGATCCAGCATGATCCGATTCAAATCTGACCTATTGACAACACTAAAATTAATCATCTATCACTAGGGCCAATGAGCCTGCTAAGGCTCAATTAAATAAATAGGTCAAGGCATGTTGCACAAGGTGAACTATGTAGGTCTTTCCAATCAACCTAGGAAAAACTTGTACCTATATGTGAAAACAGTGTCAAATGGTAGAATAAATCGTTAAAGCAATTTCATGATTTTCTAACAAATCCCTCATGTGAAGTCTCTCTTCTAGGAGTTTTGGTCTCTCTTATGGGAGTATTAATCTTTTCCACTTGTAATTTTGTGTTCATGGTTGTATATACCTTGTCATGACTTTACCTTTGTTTAATTATTCTATGTTGTAAATGTTTGCTTCTGTGCTTTAGTTTGCATGTTTTAGGTTTTGCTTCTTTGTGTAATCTTCCTTTTCCGACCAGTTTAATTGTATTTTCTTTTTTGTACTTCCTAGATGATTCCACACTGGTTGCTTCCTTGTTTCCTTCTCATCAGTCAATCTATATCTTTCTCTTTAGTATTTTTTTTAGCGGTTACATTTTCCTTTGGCTATTCCTTCCTTGAGTAACTTCCCTTGTGCTCTTTAGGTTTTTCTTGTGTTCCTTTTCTATAGTTGTTGTTTTACGATTCCAGTTAGTACAGTCCGCTATTTTGTTCAATGCTTTGATCTGGTTTGGTTCAATGGAATTAGTTGATGAATTTTTCCATACTTCTTTTAACCTTACTGAAGCCGAGCAGGAAAGTTTGATAATCCCTGATGAAACTTGGATGCCTAATACCTTGGACTTTGATGTTAGTTTGGTCAACTGAATCTTCACAACAAAGTTGTTTAATTTTGTAGCATTCTGTCATACAATTACAAGAGTTTTCAACCCGGGTAAAGGATTGGATGTGAAATCACTTGGCAATGGGAGGTTTTGATTTATGTTTCATCATTCCAGAGATTGGGAACGAGTTCTTAACGGATGTCCATGGTCTTTTGATAAACACTTATTGATTCTCTCTAGTCTTTTTCCTGGGACGACCCTTTATCAATTCCATTAAATTGGTGTGATTTGTTTGTACACGTTCATGGGTTACCTATTTATAAACGTTCAGCCAACATTGCATTGTATATTGGTAATAAAATATGGCAGTTTCTTGAGGTGGATATGGATTCTTCAAGTCCTTCTACAGCAGAATATTTAAGGATACGTATCATCTTGAACGTTTGTAAACCATTACCTCGACTCACTAAGATTGTGACTCCCCTTAGTGCTCAAATGGTGGCAACCTTTCAATATGAACGATTACCAAATTTTTGCTACTTATGTGGGATTCTTGGACATATTATGATTGAATGTTCATCTCAGTATTCAACAGATTTTGATTCTACCAAGGAACTTGAGTTTGGACCATGGCTTCGAGCTTCCATGGTACGCCTTTCATATAGATATAACTTTAGATCCAGGCCATTTGTTCAACCTTCTTCTTCTTTGAATTTGGTTATTTTGGTAGGTCTAATTTTTTTCGCCCAGTCTCTCAACAAGCACTTGTCCGTGGTCCAGCAATATTTGGCACTTTTGGGAATTCATCCAGCGTTTCCCTCTCACCGTTGATGCACACAACAATTCACCCCCCATGCTCTTATACCCCAGCACAAATCAAACTCATCGTCTCATTCTTCGTCCAATTTTCCAGACTTGAATCCTATTCCTCACAACTAATGATCTCTGGTAGAAAATTTTGACTTACCCAATACACAACCAGTTACTACTGAAGTCCCACAAACAAATGCCGAGAATTCTCCTATTTCGGGCATTCCAGTTAAATCACAGACTATTGGCATAGAAGTCAATCAAACTGGTTCTCTTTTTTGAGGTTCCATTAGCACTTAATGAAGGTGCATCTCATCCTACTTTGGGGTCTCAGCGACCATATAGAGCAACTATTTCTATTGGTCATCAAGTCTCGGTGTGGTAAAAAAAATTTCATAGATGCAGAGAAAGTAATTGGGACGAGTCTGAGAAACCTACTGCTAAAAGGCTAAATTTTGGACGACAGATTGTGATTAATCCTACTGATTATTTATCAACGGAGGTTGTGTTGCAACCCCACCGTGAACCATGATTTTCTTGTCATGGAATTACCAAGGTTTGGGACATCCTTGGGAGTTTGTGATCTTAGAGATCTGATTCGACATCATAAACCCCAGTTAATATTTTTGATGGAAACAAAATCTTCTGTTTCAAGAATGGAACGTATACTTGATTTTCTTGGTTCGTTTGGAGTTTTTGTTGAATTTGTTAGACGTTCAAGAGATTTGGGATTGATGTGAGATAAAAGTATTAATGTATTGTTAAAAATGATCTCTCGTTACCACATCGATGTCACGGCCTATGATGATACATGAAATTCTCAATTTTGATTTACTAGTTTCTATGGTAACCCATCGGTAAGTCACCGGAAAGAGTCCTGAAAATTATTACATCGCTTAAGTACCCAATCACAACTTCCATGGTTATGCGCTGGTGATTTCAATGAGATACTGCATCAATTGGAGAAACAAGGAGAAGTCGTGGTACCGAATTGGAGACTACAAGCATTTCATCACGCACTGCTTAATGTTGGGCTTTTTGATCTTGAGCTCACTGGTTACCCTTTTACGTGGTGTGGTAAATGAGCGTTCCTTATACTATCAGAGAACACCTGGACAGATTTTATGCAACTCCTGCCTGGTTTAATATTTTTGCTCACAACAGGGTTCAACATATTCATGCAAGGGCATCAGATCACTATGCTATATTGTCGAATTTTGCTGTCACATATTTTGATTCTTCTCAGTTGAAGCATCGTCCATTCAGATTTGAAGCCATGTGGCTTAAATCTGCTGAATGTGCTAAGGTTATTGAGAATTGCAGGAAACCGAGCCATGAGAAACCACCTTTTACTACCGTGTGGGATAACATAAGGAATTGCCGTGTGGGTCTTCTTAAATGGAACCATACTTCATTTGGTAATGTTAACAGACATATTACGGAATTAAAGGTTGAAATTGATCATATACAGTCGGTATACTTACTGATTCCGCTCGGCAGCAAGCAGCTTAATTGAGGAATAAATTGGAGGATATTCTTGACCGTGAAGAGATCTTATAGAGACAGAGGTACAAATCACAATGGCTAAGAGAGGGTGATCGGGATACCGGATTTTTCCATGCAAAGGCAACCTTTCAAACATCAATTTAATAGGATTAACAATTTAAAGGATTCTACTGGTCAATGGTGTAATTCTAATTAGTAGATGGAGGCCGTGGTTCTTGATTACTTTAAGTCACTTTTTCAAACCTCCCAACCATTTTCTGATGCCTTGGATGTCATTCTTGCTTGCATTGAACAAAAAGTTGAAAATACAATGAATGAGGAACTGATGAGACAATACACTGCTGAGGAGGCGACATAAGCTATGAAACAAATGTCTCCTCTCAAATATCCTGGTCCTGATGGTATGCCGGTTCCTTTCTATCAACAATTTTAGCATATTGTAGGGCCTGATGTTACTAATTATGTGCTTGATTTCTTAAATTTTGGTATTGATTATCCAAAATTTAATTATACTCATATTGTCTTAATTCTGAAATGTGCTCAACCTGAATACATCAGTCAATTTCGTCCTATAAGTCTTTGAAATATTGTGTATAAATTTGTTTCAAAGACCATTGGTAATCGCCTTTGTCCTTTTCTTGAATAGATTATCTCTATTCAAGAAATCTACCATTATTTTTGGCCAGAATGCATCATCAGAGTTGAAATCTTGCATTTAGAATATTTTGGGCATACATGTGGAGGATAAACCTAATAAATATTTAGGTCTTTGAGGACTGATAAGAAAATCTAAGAAAGAGGTCTTTGCCTATTTGAGGGTATGAATATGGAACAAAATATAGGGATGGAGTGAAAAATTCCTATCATGATAAGGTAAGGAGGTCTTGCTTAAAGCTGTAGTCCAGAGTATACCGACATATGAAATGAGTTGTTTTAAATTGCCAGTTACTTTACTACAAGAAATTGAATCCATGATGGCCAATTTTTGGTGGGGCAACATGGGACATAACAAGATTCACTGGGTTCTTTGGGATTTACTAATAGATAGGAAGAAGGATGACGGACTTGGATTTAGAGAATTACAGAGTTTCAATATTGCTATGCTAGACAAACAAGGATGGCAACTTCTTCATCATCCTCATCTCCTTCTTTGCAAGCTTCTTAAAGCAAGGTATTACCCTCACTCTACGTTTCTTGATGCAGCTAGAGGCTCCAACTCTTTTTTAACTTGGAAAAGTATTTGAGACTCTAAATTCTTACTTTTAGAGGGGTTACGTTTCAAAGTTGGTAATGGTCAAAATATTCGGGTTTTTCATGATCCTTGGATTCCTCAATCTTCCTCCTTTCGGATTTATTCATTGTGTCCTTCCTTATCTTTGGATTGCAAAGTTTCTGAGCTTATCAATATTGAACATGCAACTTGGAATGAGAATTTGATTTGTGCAAATTTTGACGATGATGATGTCAAATTTATTCTTTCCATTCCACTGGATGCTATAATAGTGGGGATACACTAGTTTGGCATTATGGTAAGTCTGGCAATTTTTCAGTGAGGAGTGCATATCATTTGGCACATGATGTTACAAAACAACGATTGCTTGGATTGATGGGATCCTCTAGTGTCATACATAGATGAAATTATTTGTTCATATGGTCTTGTAAATTGCCTCCCAAGATCAAACTTTTTGTTTGGCGAATGTGTTTAAATGTTCTACCAACTTATGATAATCTTGAGAAGCGAGGTAGCGTTACTAATGGAGATTGTTTCTTATGTAGAGGTGACAATGAATCCTCTTTCCACCTTTTCTTCACTTGTGATTTTTCTAGGCAGATATAGGCATTTTCTAATATTCCGCATAGAGTTTTTTGCCAATTGGATGTTAATGTGGAGAGTTGCATCCGTTCTATGTTTCATGCTCTTAGGACTCATCTGTTTGATCTTTTCCTTGTCTATTGTTGGTTTATTTGGTATTAGCAGAATCATATTTTTTATGGCAAGAGAATATAGTCCACCTTGGAAACGATGCATTTTGCCTCTCAATTTCTAGTTGAATGTTCAAATGCTTGTTCAAATTTATTTTAGGCCAGGTTTATTATGATGATTTCCTTTTGATGTACTTCAGAACATTGTACCTTCATGTTTTTATGTTATAAAATTTCATCGCTTTCATAAAAAAAAATAATAATAAATGAATAAATAAATAAATAAATAACTAGGAATTAGGTCATCCAACTTATGCCCAAGACCCCAAGATAACAAACTGTAGAAGCCTATAATTTTAAAACATAGAAAAAAAAAGACTAAAAAATGAAAAAACAAAAACAAAAACAATTTGGGGCCCAACTAAAGTCAGTTGGCCCAAAGGAATGACCCAGCTCAACTGGGCTTAAATATGAGTTGAGTTGTATTATCATTCTTGCAAATAATTTTTAATATCTTTTAGGAATTAAAATTTTGATTTGAGCATTAAATTATTTTCATTAAAAAAAATTCAACACTCTGTTGTTAGTCTGTAAATGGATATTCAAAAATTCATTTACCATTCGCACTTGTACCCATTTATACAAAATTTATCCGCATCCATTTAAAACGGATACTATCCGTATTCAATTAATAGATATCCGATTATAAATGGATACGGGTATAATAAATGCGTATCCAATATGTTTAATATTCGATTTGAATATATATTTATTAAATAATATATTATTTATATTTTTCAATAAAAATCTCATAATCCATATGTGTGTGTGTGTGTGTGTGTGTAAATTATAATTGAAGAATTAGAAAGAAAAAAGAACAAATTTAAAAAATTATTGTAATATAGAGAAAAACTTGAAGAATAAAGTTAATCAACATAATTATTGTTGGTTGACTTTATAATTAATATACTTCAATGTCATTATTATTATTATTATTATTATTATTATTATTATTATTATTATTATTATTATTATTATTATTATTATTAAGTACTAATAATCAATTATAAAATCAATTATTAATTAGAAATTATGCTATTTGATTGATTGTTTTCGTTTTAATTATATTATATAGTTCCTTCTATTAATTAAAATATGTATTTGTTATAGGTTTATAGATTCATGTATTTAGATATTCGTAAATAGATATCTAAATAATTATCATTGAATATTAATATAAAATAATAATTCGAATATAGATAAGTTTAATAAAATATGAATGCATACGAATAATTATAATCAAATATGGATATATCCAAATCCAACCGATACCCGATGGATGTGAATTTGGATATCATTTTTAAATATCCGTCAAATTCGTATCCGTATTCTAATATTTGAAAAGTTAAATGAATACGAATATGAAAATAATGTATTTGATCTATTTATCCGTTTGCACCCCTATCTTTTGTGTCTTTTTTGCAAATTTCAGAGCAAGCTAGAAGATTTTGCACACATTTTATTGGCAATAAAATTTAGGTAAGCATCACTTCCCGAAATTTTCATGGACCTTATTGCTAAATAAGTAGATGGACAAATTAAATTGGTTGGTGGGGATCTTTTTTTTGAAACTAAACCAGAAAATTTTTTATTCAACAGAAGCAATTACATCATATAAGTACGTGGGAATTATATTTTTCGCATAGCCAATTCAAACATAGAAATAAAGGCCTTAGTTAGGCAATGAACTACCTAATTCGTTGAACGAAAAATAAATATTATAATTGGTTAATTCACCGAAAGAACTTTAAAATATGAAATCACAATTCTAAAATAAGAGATGTCCATCGAGTCATTCAAAACCACATCCACAACTACCAAAACAGCAAGTTCAAAGATAACATTTCATATATTTTTATTTTTGATCCGATTGAGATTTTTATAAGGTCCTTTGATGGTAGGCAATTACTGCAGGCTCACCATAACAATTTTTAAACCCTTAAAGGCACTTTTAGTCCCCAAATCTTCATATTTTAGATTTTGATTTTACTGATCTTCCATAAAGGAATAATAAAATATGAAATTTCATGTTCGATTCTAAACTAGAGAAGTCTAACGCGTAAATGAGTATAAGTATATAACCCTAAGTAATGTTTGGATATGAATTATGTATTTTGGGAGAATGAGTTTTGGGACTGGAATTGGAAAATATGATGTATGTTTGTTTATGTTTTAGGAATAGTAAAAAAATTATTTTGGAAAATTTTGGTATGTTTGTTTATATTTTGGGAAGAGACAAATTCTACTGTAGCAGTCAAATCAATGCCTTTTTGTTGAATTTTTAGGAGTGAAAATGAGATTGAATGATTTTTTTTTATTGTTAAAATAATAATAAAATATGCATGATGTATATATATAATATATGTATATATTGAAAAATATAGAAGTTTTGGGGATAACGAAAGATAAAAGAGGGTATATTGAAAATTTTAATTTGGCATTTTAGAAGGAAAATTTTTGTATGTTTGGTTACATTTTGGAGAAACAACATAGCCCTAGTTTTTCAAACGGTTGATATGGGTTCAATTCTTATTACCCACTTATTTTTTCTATATGAATATCCTGTTAGAGACAATATAATATAATATATGATTACATTAATGAATTAGTATCAAAATAAATTTCAGGGCTTATTTGCTTCACATGATAAGACATGATAGATACATTTTCAAGTCTTATCTGTTGTTTGCTTCATATTTTTATGGCCTCATGATATATTTATGACCTATATATGAAAATGGGTAATTTTCATAACTCCATCTGACCATTTGAGCCAAAACTTATGGCCCATATATGAAAATTACCCATTGATTGGTACAGAAGGACCTCTATATCCCTTCACACACACAGAGAGATAGGATGGGGTGTATAAACCATCCAGTGGACCTTGTAATAACAATCCTAAGTAACACCATAGAATCCATTTGTGTAAACCTCTTTCTTTATCTCTATCAATTGAAAATTAATGAAATAGGAAACACCCTCAAAACCATTCATCTCATGTAAACCCCAAGTTTCAATCTTTTTGCAGTTAGTTATCCAAAATTCTTGATACACACAGTGTTTCAGCCATGGAAGGAACCCTTTTCCCCAATAGACCAGCATTTCCAGTTCAACCAGCAAAACCAGCCTCACACCCAAACCACCAGCACCTGAAATTCAATACTTCCACTCTCCCTCTCCCTCCTCTGCTGCCCCAACCAAAACAACAATCTTCAACATCCTCACACTCTTTTCCCCTTGATTCTCTCCTCCAGCATCTCCTCCACATCTCCTCTCCTGTTAAGTCATCCTTAGCTTCTTCCCACATAGTACCTTCCCATAATCAAGATTCTTTGTCGGCCCATTTCAGGAAAGATCATGGAGGTTCAATTGCAATCCCAAGAATTGATGACAACTGTGTGGGAGATAAAGGATCTCTTGATTTTCTTCCTTCGAAGTGTAAGTACATGCTTAACTTAATTTTGAAACAGCCCATTTCTAGTTTGCGTTCGTTTTTTAACTCTGCGAAGTTTGAGCTGCTTCAAGAAGTTGATTTGATGAGTCTGTTGAAAGGTTTGGATCTTTCTGGAAATAGTGAGAAGGCCATTTTGTTGTTTGAATGGGTTGTTCTAAATTTGGATGTGTCTAATAGTGATAAATTAGATAATCAGATGATTGAATTGATGGTCAAGATTCTTGGTAGGGAGTCTCAGCATTCGGTTGCTTCAAAATTGTTTGATGTGATTCCTTTTGAGGATTTTACGCTAGATATTCGAGCATGGACTACTATATTACATTCATATTCACGCTGTGGGAAGTATGAAAAGGCAATAGCATTGTTTGATTTCATGAAGGGCAGAGGGTTGTGTCCAACTTTAGTTACTTACAATGTGATGTTGGATGTTTATGGAAAAAAGGGCCGGTCTTGGGATAGAATTTTAGACCTGTTAGATGAGATGAGGAATATGGGGCTTGAATTTGATGAGTTCACTTGTAGCACTGTAATATCTGCATGTGGGAGAGAAGGATTGTTGGAGGAAGCAAAGAGTTTCTTCGATGGACTTAAGTTGAATGGTTATGTGCCAGGAACAGTGACTTATAATTCTCTACTTCAAGTTTATGGGAAGGCGGGGATTTACAATGAAGCTTTGAGTGTTTTGAAAGAAATGGAGGAAAAGAACTGCCCTCCTGACTCGGTAACTTATAATGAACTTGTGGCTGCATATGTTAGGGCAGGCTTTCATGAGGAAGGAGCAGCACTGATTGGCACTGTGACAGAAAAGGGTATAATGCCGAATGCTGTCACTTATACAACTGTGATTGATGCCTATGGCAAAGCTGGGAAGGAGGACAAAGCTTTGAGATTATTTGGACAGATGAAGGAATCAGGTTGTGTTCCTAATATATGTACATATAATTCTATTCTTGGGATGCTGGGGAAGAAGTCGCGGATGGAAGAGATGATGGAAATCATCTGCGATATGAAATCCAATGGGTGTACACCAAACCGTGTGACTTGGAACACCATGCTTGCCATGTGTGGTAACAAAGGGATGCACAAGTATGTGAACCATGTTTTCCATGAGATGAAGAATTGTGGGTTTGAGCCTGATCGAGACACTTTTAATACTTTGATAAGTGCATATGGTAGATGCGGGTCAGAAATAGATGCCGGAAAGATGCACAATGAGATGATTAAATCGGGATTTTCACCATGCATCACAACATATAATGCACTTCTTAATGCCTTGGCTCGCAGAGGAGATTGGAGAGCAGCAGAATCTGTTATTCTAGACATGAGAAGTAAGGGTTTCAAGCCCAACGAGACCACATACTCATTGATGCTTCATAGCTACTCAAAAGGAGGCAATATCAGAGGCATCGAAAGAATTGCTAAAGAAATATATGATGGCCATATATTTCCGAGCTGGATGCTTTTGAGAACTCTCATCCTAGCAAATTTCAAGTGCAGATCACTCACGGGCATGGAGAGAGCATTTGAAGAGTTCATGAAGAATGGCTACAAATCCGACTTAGTGTTATTCAACTCCATGCTTTCCATATTCGCTAGGAACAGGATGTATGAGCGTGCTCACGAGATGCTGCATTTTATTCATGAGAGTGGGCTGCAGCCAGATCTCGTCACCTATAACAGCTTGATGGATATGTACGCCAGGGCTGGTGAATGTTGGAAAGCACAAGAAGTGCTCAATGGATTGCTAGAAGGCGGTGGGAAGCCAGATCTTGTGTCGTATAACACAGTCATCAAGGGGTTCTGCCGGCAAGGCCTAATGCAAGAGGCCATGAGGACTTTCTCAGAGATGACAAATAGAGGAATAAGACCTTGCATAGTTACCTATAATACATTCATTGCTGGCTTCTCAGCACGCGGATTTTTCCAAGAAGTAAATGAAGTGATTAGTTATATGATTCAGCATAACTGCAGACCGAATGAGCTGACGTATAATACTGTTGTAGATGGCTATTGTAAGGCCAAAAAGTACAGAGATGCTGTGGATTTTGTGACCAGAATCAGGGAAAAGGACGCCTCGTACAGTGACCAAGCATTGCATAGGCTTTTGTCTCGAATCAGGGAGAATACAGAATCATGACTTCGCCGAATTCTTCCTTAGAAACATGAGAGTTGCTCAGTCGTGTTGATTATCATATATTTTTCGTCCGACAGATTTTTGAGAACTGAATATTGTTGTATAATAGTGGAGAGTCGTGGGAATGTCTTGCTGGCGGCATCTTACTATCTTTTGAAGCTTCTCATACAGCAGAGATGAATACAATTTGTTCACTTCCTTTCTTACATCTTTGGATGCTTTTGTGACTTCCAGAGCTGTATGTAGTGAAAATCATCATTATCTTATGTCAAATGTATTCTTTTGTTGTCTCATGTCTTCCTTTCTTAGGTGTCTGGACACTTTGACTTTCTCAGCTTATATGTATATATATAGTGTATATGATATTTGTCATCATATGTAAAATGTATTTATTTATTTATTATTATTATTATTTGTTTCACGAGTGCCACATGAATTTCTTTATGTACAAGTAGGATTGCAATCGAGCCAAGCAAAATTGAATTTTTGAAAAAAAAATTCTCAAATTTAAACTTGACAAATATGATTTTTTTAAAATCAACTTAACTGAATTTTCAAATGAGTTTTGTATCACTGTCAACTCAAATCGAATTTACAATTTTAATTGATAAAATAAATAATAAAAAATTCAATTACCCAAATTTGTAGATTGTAACTTCCATTAATACATCACAAATATTATAAGCTGGCAAAAACAAATTTATCAAAACTACAAACCATCGTCAATTTATATATATAATATACCAATAATAACTACAATATAATGTGTGGACACATATACTATTAAATATAAAACAATTATAGTTATATGCCTACTAGTAAATCTCAAATTTAGATAAAAATCTCTCTAAATCAACTCAAAATATAAATCAAGCTCAACGCATATTTGAAACAATTTGAGGTCAAATCAAATCATCTAATGAACCGGTTCAACTCATTTATACTCCTACTCCTAATAAGTTCGTTCTGTGCTTGCACGTAATATCTATCTATCCTATGTTTCATTTCCTAAAACCACCCATGAATGGCTCTTAGGTCAGACAGAAAAACTGCAACCAGAAGTGAAAACTATTAACTGCCAATATTCACACTGCCAGCACCTGCATATATGAGCCATTTGAAGACCATCCGCAAGCAATAAAGAACAGACTCTACTTACTGGTGCCAGAATTAAAACAATGAATAGAACAAGAAATATGTCCAACTGATACCATCTAGCAAGGCTCAAACTGTAGATGGGGAAAACAAACAACATCCCAACAAGCTCCAGCATGAATTATCGACATATGAAGGAAAAAACCATGAAAATTTATCATACACGCATCTCAATATATTTTCCCCTCTTTTTATCTTTTCTGTTGTGTTTCTTCCATGATTCGAACTTACAGAACCTGAAGCACAAGACATACAACATGTAAACTAAAAAACTATATATATTAATCCCTATCATTCTACCGAGTACTAGCAACCTAGAGAGACTAACAACGCATAAGAGTATGCTTTGAAATCTCATACAAAACTCACAAAATTAAACTGAGATCAGACCATTAGCTCAAATGCTCCAAGAAGCATTACAAGAAAAACAAATTCAAGTACAGCCGCTGGTTGGGCGTACTGGCTGTGACAGCATCGCAGGTCAAGCATTTCCAGAATGCAGAAATGGTCTCCAGTAAATGATTTGCTTAGAACAGGTGTCAAGTACTCAAACTAAAAGAATGCTTTGCTGTGCAGAAGCTTCACAATTTTTCTCACTCTTGATTATATCACAGAGCTCGCCAATGATAGCTCATGAAGCTCACTTAACATCCATTCTTCCCCCGTTTGACCTCCAAGAACTATAGCTCTAGTCCCTCCAACGACACAAGTACTATGACCCCATGCAAATCTAGGCGGCCGGCCAGGTACGTTTAGAATCCTCCATGTTGGCTTTTCTTCAGTTGGATCAAGTATGTAGAGCTGGGAGGCAGAGTGAAGACCAGCTACAGAGCCACCAAAAACAAGGATTCTACCACCAGGAAGACTTACTGCCACATGATCCAGTCGAGGGGGAGGAGCTATGCCTCCAGGATTTCCAGCACCAGGCATCCCACTCCCCGTAACACATCTCCAACATGGTTCGTCTTCGCTCAGATCCATAGTGAATACATCACTTGATCGAAACCGCAGAGGACCACTCTTGGCAAGACCTCCAAACATCAAAATTTTCCTTCCACCGTAAACAGACAATGTGTGGCCCAAACGTGAAGGTGGAGTCCATGCTACTGGTATCTCTCGCCACACAGGTTTCTCCATAGACAGATCAAGCAAGAAGGTATCACTCAAAAGAACTCCAGAATCAGCACAACCACCAGAGACTATCAGCTTAGTCCCATCAAGGGTGCAAGAGCTATGCCAGGATCTAGGAAGCGGCGGAGCCAAGCTGGAGATTTCGCGCCAGGTACGATGCTTGGCATCCAAATCCAACACAAAGACATCATTAAGCAAGCCTTGCCTCCCACAGCCCCCAAACAGGACGAGATGAGAACCATTCACACAAGAAAGTGTGTGACCCCAGCGGCCAGGAGGCGGAGAGCTCACTTTGACATGTTGCCACTCAGGATTTGTGGAGTTCAGATCCAACACAAATGTATCGTTCATGGGTTGCATATTAACACCTTCTCCACCAAAAAGAAACACACGATTTCCAACGGCACATGCACTGAAGTTGCAACGAGAGGGTTCAACTGCACCTCCAACTGTTAGTTTTCTCCATGCTGCTGCTTCAAGAGTGGTTAATTCCCTTGCCAATCTGCCCCACCCCAATCTTTTAGCACCAGGCACAGTCTCTAATACTCGAGTTGTTTCACTGCCCCATGCATTTTGACAGACCATTCGCCACAGATCTTCATTGTTGGTTAGCTCATAAAGCCGCAGACAAACAGAGCCAACAGAAGCAATATCCCTTGGAGTCAGTCGTGACAGGATCTTCATAGCAATTACTTCATCATTTAACTGCAGGAGTCCACAAAGCCCACGGCTGATATTCCGGAACCCATCTGACACTACTCCAGAAGGAGAAATATTGAATCTAAACCTATCAGATGCTCTTGCAGTTTCCTTGGTCAAGGATCCTGGAAGTGGACCCAGATCTAGAGTTACTTCTGTGAAAACCTGTATGCCAATGATATGTGTTATAGTTTCATCATCACCGTATATTGGGGTCATTCGCAACCTATTCATCAAAGGAGATCCATCTTTTCTGAAATTTAACAACTCCCCTTGAAACTCAATCCCTTCCTCAAGACATCTTCTCATTTCAGCAACTACTGTGGGGTTCACAAGAGGATGTCTTCTCTTGGCAAATGGGCCACGGCATTGCAAGAAGCGGCTGCAGCAAATTCAAAATAACAAAGATATGAGTTGGATAGCATACAAAGCACTGACTAAAACACAACCAAATCTTCTATGCAGCTTCAAATATAATTCCAAAGAAGAATAAGTTAATAGCATTGGTAATACCTCACAAAAGAGCAAAAGGAAAAGTTCATGTGCTTACAAAAAGTAAAACCCGATAATTCAAAAATAAAATCAGTCATAACAAGCACATAGTAGCCACCAACCTAAAGTTGATATTGTAGCACTGTCAAATACATCAAATCTCAACTTATCAGTAAACAAATCCAAAACTTATACCACAAGAAAAATTCACCACGCATAGATTTACAAGTTATTGGTAACTAATTTACCCCAAAAAAATATTAGCTTCTAATTTACTATTCAAGGTCCCTATAAGCGTCCAAAAAATTACCCTCTTCTCATAAAATTATTTTCAGTCTTTACCTTTTAGTCTCTCCTATTACTTATTATTGTTGTTTACTTTTTAGTGGCGGTTGAGGGGAGTAATATCACATAAAATGATTGTGTCATAACACCAAAATAAATGAGCAAAGGTCATATTTACTTGTTGATAATGTAACATTCTTGAGACAGCCGTGGGTTTCTATTTAGATGCAACAAGAGAAACTTAATCTTAATTGAAAAAGGACTTGAGGATGGACCATCTTATTGCAGAGAAAGAAATCTCAAGTCAGTTGTTATTGGTCTAAGTGCAGCATCATTTCTGCCAATCACTGCCATATCAGTTAAAAAAGAGCGTGGCAACTTTTAAAGCAAACAAGAACCTTTTTATTTGATATTTTCCAAGTTTATGTAGAAGAATTTCATTGATTCCACTTAATTAAAATTAAGCATTAGACCATCCAAACAAAATGATTGATACAGGAATTACCAACAGGAATAAGGAAACAAACACCAAAAAGCAAAACCAACACAGCAAATTTTGACCAAAAAGTTGCTGGGAAATAAAGGGAACACTCTGTTTTTTTAGTCAAAACCAAATCTTCATCCAAAACTAATCTAAGTCAAAATCTATATCATCCCCAATGGCACAACTAAACCGACAAGGTAAGCTATAGTTTGCAGATCGTACAGAAAGCAATACTAATGCATGAGCATTAACCAATTCTCTTCCAATAACACACTGGATGCAGCATCCAATGAAGCTTATAGGCCCCAAAAGTGTACTTAAGGAAAATCACAGGAACAAAGCACCAGAAATATTAATTTAACCTACTTCAATTTATTGTGCTTCTCTTCAAGAATGCATCTCTATGTTAAATCTACAATGCCAATAGGAGTTGAAATTAACATTGATATTGTCCAGTAAACAATTGCTAGCACTACTCCTCATTAGCCACCAACTTAGCATCTACAAGTCCGCTGTACAAATTATTATGGTGCAACATCACCCTGATCTTGAACATTACTCGGGCATAGCCTTTCCAAAAGAAAGTTGCTAATAAGTTCTGAAATAAAATATAGCTTCACTACAGCAGGAAAAAAAATGCATTTGACCGCAACAAAACCATCAACTCAATCTGGTTTTTACTTTATTTGGAAATTAAGCAACAGACTGTGCAACTACTCCTCCTATCCACTTCACACTTCTGGACAACTATTTCTGGATGTCCCAGAATTTCTAGTCTTGTAAAATTATGACTGACGTTTCTGCATGCGTATTATCTCCTTCTAGCAGGAAGTCTACATATGGGCTTCTAAATATCGATATAAATGATGTAAGATGTAATGTACGATGTAACAAAGACGAGGCATTTACTATGTTTTTCTTACTTCTTTGTCAAACAAGGTGGTCCACTATTTTATATACATATTCGTGGAAAAACAATCTTGAGAGAGAAATCAATATATCACTTTTACTCAACTAACTGTGAAGAAAGGACTAACACCGCCAATTTGAACCCAAGGACCAGAAACAGCATTTGATGCATCAGTTGAGAAGCTTCTACAAAATTTCAGAGGTTAATCTTAGGTATGAGAAAACCAATCAACCTTTTAAATAATGAGCTAGCATAACAGAAAATAAAAAAATTATAGTGCCACCAAAAATTAACATCTAGAAGAGTTCATAATAAAGCTAATAATCAGAAGGTTCAGCAGAAGAAGAAATGCACCCCGTCCCCCAACAAATCTGTTAACAATTTCATGTAAAATCCAAAACAGATATGCATATCTGCTGATTAACTAAATAAACACAGAGCACCTTATTAAAACAGTATCACAACGAGGATATCACACCAGTTCCTCTCACAAAAACATTGTTATTGCCCAGCATATAGTGAATTTGATTTTTTATTCTCAAGTAACCAATAGGATATCTGTTCCCTGTAAACATGTTAGCATTGGGAAATGATCCAGTTCCGTTTTTCTTGTCATGCTTGAAAAGTTAATTGATGCTCTTTGCTACCAAATGGCACCATTGACACCAAAAAAACCCAGAAACCAGCCTATAGGTTTCAGGTTCTCCTGCTCTGGTTTTCAATTATTGATCCAGATTGAAAGTTATAACCCTCAAGGAGAGATATATTCAGTAAAATACTAGTAATGAACTCATTTTATGCATACCACGAAGGCAACATATGGATTCCATATGGGACACTTTGTAACCCCACCCACCCGAAAAAAGAGAGAAAAACTCAATTGCTTTATTAATTCCAGTGTTATAAACAAATGACTCTGAGAAAACTGTGTGCAAAGTCACAAGGAAGGGTACAGAAGCAGAGGGTGTGATAAAAGCAGCAACTTGTAAGTGAGCAGCAGCCAAAGGTGGAGCGGCGGACAACGGCACTTGAGGCAGTAAAGAGAAAAGAGTCCAAGTTTCAGTCTCAGAGGTAACTCACTTGAGATGAGAAAGATAATTCTTCAAAGCAGAAATGGTACAGTGAGAACCTCAGCTGAGACAGAAAATGTGAGAAAGGAATCAGTGTTTTGAATATTATCTAAACCTCCCTCAAGTTTTGCCCCTCTTTTTTTAATTTAATTGGAATGCAATGATGTTTCAAGTGAAGACTCACAGCCAACCATAGGTTCATTGTCAATTTCTGGCCAACCCAAAGCCCGTCATAAACCAGTTCATACATAATCCGCTTTATCTGAATCAGTATATTTCAGTTTGAACTCCAAATTTGTTTGCATTGATGCCTACGACTTATTGCAGTCATTTACTTTCTTGACTATAGATAAATATTGGCCTTCTCCTACAATTTAATGGAAAAAAAAACTAATTGTATAACAACCTACGACTTCAAAAGCCTGCAATCATTTCCAACGATAATCCAGAACATGCAATGCCTCCTTGGCATCACATTTAGTTCAAAAACATTTTCAAGCAGACCTGACCATTTTTCGGCCATAAGCCCCTCCTCCCCCCAACCCCAACCCCCACCCCAAAAAACAAAAAAGAAAAAAAAAAGAGAACACCACAAAACCAAGCCACCAAGAACCAAAACAGACAATATAATATTAAAAAATTTTAGATGATGTTCACTACAGAAGGCCACAGGCAAGTATGCATGATAATCGACTAATCACCGAGATATACAGAGAAAGGGGTTCATGTCTCTTTCCTCTGGTCAAAGTGGTTGTCAAGTTTGTTGGCAGATGCCGCATCACGCAGCTCAATCAGACAACCCTCCCGAAAGTTAAAAGAGGTTAAAGCTCAAAAGATACTCTAGTTTTCACTCTCACTGTTATCTTTGACACCAGCAATGATGCATCTTATGTCTTATAACTTAAGTTTGGTGCATCACCAAGAATATATTGACTAGAAATCCACATGCGTACAGCACTTTTTTAATTGTCAAATTGCCATCAAATTCCACCCAATATTATGATGTTTAACTCAGCTTGATATCTCAAGTAAGGTGTACTAACTGGGAAAAATATACTGGATCAGTACGAAGACCAAACATGAAACATACTACTTAAGAATATATGATCTGTATAATATAAGTAAAATTACAGCAAGTAGGTCTACAGCTTCTGTGCCAGATAGGGTAATAATTTCTCGGTAAATTAAGAAATAAACATATACCTATTAAAGACAAAAGAAGATTAATAATAAACTTTTCATATTGATAGTTCAACTTTTTACAGCAAGATTCAAAGTGTTGTGTCAAAACCCTCTTTAAGTGAGATCTGACATCCACAATAAATCATGCCAACCTCAAATTCACTGTTACACACTTAATAAGTCACACACAGTCTCAGTGAACAGACAATGAAGCCCGTACCAAGTTTTAGAGCACTGATCTATCCTACTTCTTAGTTCGATAACCAACACATGAAAATCCAAAGTTCAATACCTTCCTCCCAAAAAAATCAATATTTATCACCCCTTTTTCATGGAACGTCAAAGACTGATGCCCCTCAAAAGTTTCCATACCATATTCCAAGATAGTTGAGGGTAACAAAAGTCATGCATCATCAGTACATATACCCTGACAGCTCCTGCTTTATAGCCAACAAAACTTATTCAATCCAACAAAGAAGTCATCAAACTCCATAAAAAAAACTTGCACAAAAAGACATGTTATGGCAGATGTTCTTTTTAACACCATAGAAGGAAGGAGAAAAAGAAAGGAGAGGTGATTCAATATCACCTAATTTTTTTCTCCACTTATCATGTTTGACCTTTGACACAATTGTTTACCATGCCACCAAATCTTCAGCAACAAGAGAATATTAAGGGTTGCCTTAAAGTGAGAGGCAACAAACATTTCCTACCCACTATTGCCTCCAAGAACAAAAGAACGAGGAAAACACAATACTGAAAGATCACCAAATACAATGCATGAACTATACAAAGATAATTCTTGTTCTTAAACTACCAACGAGAAGACAAAAACACCCGCATCAATTACCTCACGTTCTATCCTAGATCACTCAATTTCTATCTCAGCTCCCCTAGTCATCACAATTCATGTTAAAGGTCCCAAGGTCTTCCTCCCATCCTCATTATTTTTCAAAGCTCAAAAATTGACTTTCGTCTTTCCACATCGCAGAACACATGAAAATTTGAACACCTAAAGAAATCACAGTCGTTCACATCCAAAAGAAACAAGCAACCTTTGCAATTTTGCATGAACCCCCGGTTTAAGAAAACGCAAAGAAACACAGCAATTGAAAAACACTAACCAGTTACGACCTAGAACTTCCTCAGCGCGGTACCCAGTAACCATCTCAAACACTGAATTAACGTAGATAATGGGATGGTCCGGCTCCAAAGCATCCGTAACAGCAAACCCACAAGGCGCGGGTTGCAGAAGCGTATCCACAGGGAACGGCAGTCCGTCTCCGCCCCTCTTCCTCAACATAAACCCTAAACCTTCTCCAATCCCGTCTTCCTCTTCCTCTTCCTCTTCCTCTTCTTCTTCTTCCTCCTCCTCCTCCTCCTCCTCCTCCTCGCCGCCACCGCTGAGATCAGACTCCGAGTTACTGTCCCACTCCATCATAGCTCACCAATGACACGACACTGTTCTCTACTCACCCCATACTAATGGTGATTAAACTAATACCAATCAGACAAAGCAAAATACAAGCAAATAGTTACTGCGATTTGAATGGGTTTTAGGGTTTGGGAATCCGGGAGTTATTGGGTTGATGGAAAACGTGGAAACGAGTGGACGAGAGATTGCGTTTTAGCAAGAAACAGAGAGACTAATCTAGAGCGAGAGATTGTGCTGAGCACCGCCTTGAGGGACAAAAAGGGCAAAACTTTGGGCTAGGAAAAAAAATCTGGGTGAGCGTGTGCGTTAATGTAACTATCAGTTTTGGCTATGGGTTAGGCAAAATGAAGATGCGAGGGAGATAATGCTACAGCTGGATATTGTTTTTGACTTTGGAGAATATATTTACATAGCATGTTCACGTTTTTAGACAATCTTCTTCTTCTTTTTAAAAAGCATAAAACTAAAAACGTATTATTACTGATTATAGTATGAACTATTTGATAGTATTCTGGACTTTAGCTCAATGTGATCAACCAATAGGAGGTCGAGAAGGAGTATGAGGATATAGTCAGGTCGACACGTCAAATTAGTCGAGGTGCCCTAGACTATGATACTCTAACGCTCAAATCAGTACTTAATCGACTAAATAGTAGAGCAGCAGAATGAGAACTTTAAGTGATAATGAGCATACCTTGCTGAAGGATGACAATGGGATATTTATAGCCTTTGTGAATATATTGATATGTCAATGATACCCTTTCTTATATAGAGTGGGCCTTTGTCTTCACCTGAAGACCCTTAGGTCTTCTCCCTTTTGTATACTTTGCTAGGTAGCGCCTCCTCCAGCTCCATAGGGCACGGCGGTATGATGGAGATTAGAGGTGCGCACTACTCTGGTTCAGCAACAGGGAGGTACAAGAAGTGGTACGGACCACTAATGCGAAGGTGTGCCACCTATTAGAGCATTTAACGCGGTAAAGAGGTGGTCGTGAAGCTATTCTAAACTGCTCTGATCGACCTCTTGAGGTCAAGATGCATATTCGTCTTAAGTCGTCTGCGCACACTTTGGTAGAGACGATGGAACTCTGTTGGATTCAAATGTCCCCCTGGTTGAGGGTTGAATAATCATTCTCGATCTGATCGACCACACTCTGGTCGATCGGGTAAGGTATCGATACTTGTACTAGCTGAGTGGCCAGAGAGAGCTTGGGCCTGGTCGATTACCTAGTCGATTACTAATGGGCTGGGCTGATAGTCAACTGGGTTGTCACATGTCATATCTCTTACCCAGTATAGTGTTTTTGGATTGGACCTATTGTGTTATCACATATCAATTACTATTACTTCTTTTTTTTTCACACTAAAGAATAATTTTATTCCAAATCAGCAACAATTACATTGGCAATAAAACTAGGGGTATGATCTTCCCACAGTGTACATTTAGTCATAGAAACAGCAGCTTTAGCACCACAATAAGCCACCTGATTCGCTGAACGGTGCACAAAACACAAAACTATTGCTATAATTTGTTAGCTCTGCAAGAAGAATCTTACAGTCTAAAATAATTGAACCAAAGTAAGAATTATCAACTAAGTTATTAGATATTACATTAACAACAACTGAAGCATCTAAGTTAAATGCAACCTGTGATAAATTTTGATTCTTGATCTGAGTGCTTCTCTAAAAGAGATAGCTTCCGCCAAAGCCGCATGAACTCTTCCTCTGTGTGGCACAACAATAGCACCAGAAAATAGTCCTCGATCATTTCTCAAAATAGCTCTAGAACTAAAAGTTTGCCCATTCTGATTAATAGCTGCATGTATTACATTTCATCCATCTTTGCTGTGGAACTTCCCATGTTGTTGCCCCCAGTTGTTAGTGTTATTGAACAACTATTCCTTTATCCCGCTGTGTTGTTTGCCATTCATGATGCAAAGAGAGAGCACTAAACAAAATCTCATTCACTAAAGTCAATTTCTCTTTCCAAACCTTTTGGTTTCTATTGTACCAAAGACTCCAAATAATCATAAGACTTTTACAACCATCTTCTGTATTTAAATCAGTCAAAAGCTTTTCCAACTAAATTGCAAAAGTTTCAACTTTAGAGGTATTAGCCTGAGATGTCAGATTAGCAAGCCTCCAACAATTAACGGCAGCAGCGCATTTAACCATACAATGTAAAACTGATTCACTACAATTTCCACAAGCTTGGCAGGTAGGATCAAAATCAATCTTCTTGGCTCTTATTGTTTAGTAGGTAGACAGTTGTTACAAGCTCGCCATGCTAAATTGTGCACTTTGGGATGGACATTAAGTTTCCAAATCTTCAGCCAAAGACCCATATCTGTTGCAGTATGACTATTAGTAAAATTTTCACAAATCAATCTATAGTAGCTCTTCACATAATAAAATCCTTTAACATCCTCATTCCAAAACTAGACATCAGTATATCTCCTAAAGCTCCATGGAATACTTATGATAAGTCCAGCATCTCTGGCATTAAAAAGTGAAAAAAAATCAGATCCTCATTCCAAGCATTCTAATCTTGATGAATAAGGGAAGAAATATTATTGTTTGCAACATCTTGCGAGAGGTTTGTAGTAATTCTAGGATTATCAGGATCTGGCAGCTATGGATCCCTACCAATGATAATATTTTGGCATGTCCCTACCTTCATCTAACATCCTTTTCACATAATTCTTGTGAAGCTAATACACTTCTCCATACATAGCTTAGATTATTACCAAGTTTTGCTTCAAAGAAATTCTTTCCTAGATAGTATCAAGCTTGAATAATTTAAGCAACAAGTGAATTCGGATAAACTAATAGACGCCAACATTGTTTTCCCAAAATAGCTAGATTGAATTCATGAAATCTTCTAAAACCAAGTCCGCCTTTGCTATTGGGCTTACATAAGCAGTCCCAACTCATCCAATTGATGCCAGTCGAATTATTATCATTTGAGCTCTTGTTCTTCCACCAGAAATTATTGGGAAAAATGCAAAATTAGTCCACTAACTCTTGTATGCCGCGAAAAAAGGACATTAAAGATTTGCAATTTTAAAATACGTCCATTATATTGTGCAATTCAGCACATTGAGTCCTTTTCTCCGTAATTTAGGTCCTTTTCGTCAGAAAATTAGGTCAATTTCTCCGGATTGTCGCACGCGTCCTCCACGTGACCCTAAATTTGGGGGAATATCGCCACGTGTCACCGGAAAGACATGTAGCCATGCCGAATTGGGCGACCACACCACGTCATCTTGCCACTTGCACACACATGCCACGGGAATGCCACATCAATTAAAAAATCTCGCTATCTCAGCACCACCCATCTGAGGACTAAAAAAGCGAGATAAAATGGAAGGAAAATCCAAAGAAAAAAAAATGAAGTGTTGCCTACCCTAAATTAAAAAAACGAAGTGTTGAGAAATGCAAATCAAACCCCAAAAAAAACCCAAGTCCAAAAACCCTCATTTCCAGAAACCCTTTTCTTTGAAATCTCAAATCAAACAAAAAAATCCTAAAGATTCAGTCTTTCTGTGAACACGTACCTGATCGAACTGATTTCGAGCAAGGATTGTTGAAGGAAACAGCAGATAAGCAGTAGAGATGGTCTTTCAGCAGTCACAACGGCATATTGGTTTGCCCCCTCCTCCGTATAGTGAGTTTGTGTGTTTATGGGTTTGTTAACGTTATTGGTTTGATTGTTTATCTAGTTTTAAGCATAGTTGTAGTCAATGTGGTCCATTGGATTTTTGCTCCGTACTATTAGGGTATTTTTTTATTGTTAATACATTCTTTATTTGTCTCCGCAATTTGTTTACTTTTAACCAGAATATTAGTCAACATGGTCCCTCATTTGTCTCTTTCGTATGCTGAGTTAGGGTTTATTTACTGTTCATGAAATATTCTCTCAATGTTGGTTCTGTCAGCGAATTGGATCTTCAATTTTGTTGTTGGTATGACAATGTGGACCCTCAAAGGTAAAAAAAAAGGCAGATTCCCCTTTTTTTTGTTGCTCTTTTTGTCTGTGTTTGCTGTGATTGGGATGTATAAGTGGTCCCATGTGCATTTATTTTATTTTATAGTTTTTTCTTTCACTTGAATGTGGTCCCAAACTTTATTTTTTATTTTTTTACATGTGCTATTGAGGATTATGAAACAAGTACAGTGACTGTTGCTATGTATTATGGGGGTAAATTTTTGCTTGTTCCAGTGGCTAAATATATTGGGGGAAGTCTTGCTAAATTTGATTACGTGTCTACTGAAGATATGACTATAAGTCAATTAGATAAGTGTTCTGATATATTGAAGGTAGACAAAAGTAGGAGATATTACATCAAGATGAATAATGGTTTCAAGCTGGTAAGGGATAGTAAAGAATTCGAAACAATTTGCATGGATCATGTGAGGAAGGTTGGCAAGCAGGTTGATGTCTATGTTGATGCTATAGTTTTAGATACTTCAAATGTGATAAACCCTTAAAATGTGACAAATCTTGAACCTGAGATAGATGATCCTTTGAATGCTTCTACACCTATTAAACCTGAGGAAGAAACACAGCAAACTGAAGTGGACTTAGGGTTGGACTTTGAGGACTTAGGCCATGAAATAGATACACAACAACCTGAATTAGCTGAGAATAACTTAGCTTCTGTAGGTTCTGACATCCAACTGAAGGAAGCTGATTTGAGATTAGGAGTTGAACATGATGAAATTTTGGGGAGTTACTACCATTCTGGTCCAATTCATGTAGACAATGACGATACTATACCTGATGACAATAATGATGGCAGTGAGGACAGTGATGATAATGATTTTGATAGTAGAAAGGCTAGTGAGAGTGAGGATCTAGATGATACGTTATTTGAAGAAAATGTTGATCATGAGGAAGAATGGGTAGGAAATGATGAAGGTAGAGGTGTCAGTAGAGCTGAGGAAGACAGTGACTGTGCTGGGGGAGTGATAAAGCTGGTGAGAGAAAGGGTGAAGAGAGTGAAGATAATATTGTTTGGGGTAGTGGAGATGAAGTGGATGACATAGCCTGCTGCCTCTACCTTCAATTCCAAGAAGACCTTTGCCCCTAAATTTGAACTAGAGATGAAATTCAAGGATAAGAATGAGTTTAGAAAAGCCATCCATGTAGAAGCTATTCAGACAATGAGAAATATTAAGATAACCAAAAATGATAAGAGCAGAATGTATGCCAAATGTGAGGAGGAAGGGTGTCAGTGGAAGATTCATGCTTACAAAGTGAAAGATGAAGCTATTTTCCAGGTCTTAACATATAATCCAATTCATAAATGTAAGCCAACATTTGAAGTCTTTAATATGAAATCCACGTATTTAGCTAAAAGGTTTAAGAACAAGTTTGAAACTGACCCAAAAAGATCAACTGAGGGCTTTAGGCTAGAAATAATAGAGGAGGTGAGGGTTGGGGTATTAAGGGACCAAGCATATAGAGCTAAGAGGAAAGCTCTAGAGATGATTGAGGGAGACCCTGCTCTACAGTATTCTAAGCTGTGGGACTATGCAGCTGAGTTGAGGAGATCTAATCCAAGCTCTTCAATTATTCCAAGGATGGATGATACCTCTGGGTCTAACACATTAAGTCACTTTTACTGCTTGGTGCAATGAAAATGGGGTTTAAAGTTGGCTGTAGACAAATCATAGGTGTAGATGGGTGCCATCTTTCTGGACCTCATAAAGTTGTCATCTTAACTGCTGTTGGGATTGACCCCAACAACAAGCCATACCCTATAGCATATGCAGTTGTTTCAAAGGAGGCAGGAGACACTTGGATATGGTTCCTGGCCCTATTGAAGCAAGACTTGAATATTGAGAGGCCACATGAGCTCACATTCATGTCTGACAAGCATAAAGGCCTTATTCAAGCCTTTGAAGATGTGTTTCCAACTTTAAAGCACATGTTTTGTGTTAGACATTTAATAAAGAACTTTAGTAATGCTGGATTCAAGGGATTGGAGTTCAAAGACCTTCTTTGGAAAGCTGCCAACAGCACAACAGTTGGCCAATTCAAACAAGCAATGAAAGATATGGCAAACTTGGACCCTTCTGCAGCTAAATGGTTCAGTGACAAGCCTCCAACACAGTGGAGCAAGTCACATTTCACCCCATTGTCAAAGTGTGACATGGCGTTGAATAACTTCTGTGAATCCTTTAACTCTGCTATACTTTATGCTAGAGAGAAGCCTATACTTACCATGCTTGAGTGGCTAAGAGAATATCTTATGACAAGGCTTCAAAAAAAATAGAGACAAAGATGCCAAGTCTTGGAGGGGTGACATTTGCCCTTCAATTAGTGAGATACTTGATGATCATGTGAAAAATCTAGCCAACTATATACCTAGGAAGGCTAATGACACGCACTACCAGATCACACACATATATGGAGGCCAATATTATGTGGATTTGGAGATATGCACATGCAGTTGTAGGAGGTGGGAACTCACAGGTATCCCATGCCTACATGCATGCAGTGCTATTTGTAGTAGAAGGAAGGATCCTCTGCAGTATGTGGATAGATGTTACAGTGTGGAGTGCTACAAAAAAGTCTATGAGCCTGCCATCATGGGAATCAATGATCAAGAGCTATGGGGTGAGACTTTGTACATACCCCCTTTGCCACCAGATTTTGGAAAACAGAAAGGAAGACCAAGTAGGGCAAGAAGAAGAGATGTGGATGAACCAGCAATAAAAGATAAGAAAAGAGGCAGAGGTAGGGCCAAAGCAGAGCAGCCAACCAAGGTGAAAAGAAGGCAAACAATAGTTAGATGTGGCCACTATAAGATTGAAGAGCATAACTCACAGACTTGTGCTCTTAAGGTAGGTACATATGCAGCAAGACCTAGGAGGAAAAAACAGGTGAAAAATAACTTGTTTAACTTATCTTAATAATTGAGTTTGCCAATAACAACTCATGTATTGTTTCTGTTTTTCTATAAAGGCTAAGGGAAACAATGACACAATTGAGGAGAATGAATCTCAAATACATCCACCACCACCAGCTAATGAGGTTTAATTGGAAATTTAAGTTTAAGCTTATTCTTAAAAATTAAGTTACATTCACCTTTCTTTTTATTAGAACTTGCATTTCTGATTTTTATAGGTTAGGGGTGACAGTGACATATTTAACATGCATGAGTCTGACACAGTTGTAGAAACAACTAGAGATGAGGCACAATATAACAAGTATTGAGACATTTCATATGCATTTAAGTTGCAGTTTTTGTTTTAGTTTTAGATTCATTTTCTTAAGTTGCATTTGTTTATGTATCTTACATAACTTAGGGCCAGTAATGAGTTAGAAGATGGATTTGAGTTGGGAGAACTTTTTGTTGCAGCTAAAAAGAAATTGGAGGTGATGAATGTGTCAATTTTATGTTTAAGTTACAGATGTAGTGGTTTAAGTCTCTAATATTTTGTGCTACTTTGCCCAGGTGAGGATAAGTGTTGCTCATCATTAAGAAGGCAATTCCAGCTACATAGCAAGCAATATACAGAAGAGAAACAGGGTACATAATTTCTTAATCAATATGTATAGTTTGTGTATATAATTTCTTAACAATTTTGGTAAAAATCTTTTCTCAGAAGACAATAGAGGGATCCTCACATCAAGCCCCATCCAAGGTTCCAGGGCCAAGTATGTACCAACAGCTACAACTTTCACAAAATGATGGCCCTCAAGCCCCTCAAACTATACCAACTCAAGCATTTAGCTCTGGGATAAAGAAATATGTCACCCTAAGTGACTTAAATACTGTCATGGACAACATAAATGGAAGGAAGACTAGAGCTGGAAGGAAGAAGAAAAACTGAATATTTTAAATATACAAAGGTCCAATTTTTTGTCTATTGAACTTGGAATTGTCTGTGACAATGTTATTTAGGCTTAGATGAACATAGGGTTGAGCAAAATTCATACAAAATTTTTCAAGCTCATTAGTTTATGCAAGTGAAAGGAACATTTTATAAAAATCTACTATGATATTTTGCTATATGATGTGGTTCAATGAAATTAAATTGTTCAAGTTCCCACTTTGTGTTGGTAAATTGAATCTCTTTTATTGATTGAAGTGAATGGGACTTCTATTTCTTAGGTTTGCTTCCAGTTTAGAAAGGGCTGTTTTGCTAGTTTGTCAGCTTTGTTCCGACTTGTGATAACTTACATTTGGAGATTTGGAGTCACATTTCTTATATTGACCATAGTCCAGAATTTTTGTGCAGCCGCTTGGAGTTGTTTTAGGCATGTTTTCAATCAATATGGCAAACTTGGTTCCATCAAGCCAATAAACAAACAACTTGCTCAACAAATGATAATATGACTTGAAATTACACCAACTTAGAACATACAAAAAACTAAAATCTGCTCCTCTAAACTAACCCCATCAACCACCTAGAAATAAACAGACTTCAACACTACACATCTTATGAAAAAAACACCTATAATACATTCAATTTGCAACCAAGCCAAACAAGTGCACAACAAAGCCAAGATGCCACTGCAACTGCTACCAAAATCTGGCCCCTCTTCCTCATTCTTGCCATTTCAACCTCCATCGAGTTTATTCTACGAAGAAGACCTGGAATTATATTTTTTTCTCTTGGACACATAGGTGGGTCTGCCCATTGAAAAAAACCACACCTATTTCTCTAGACAAAAAAAGGGTAGAAAATAGTTAACCAAACATTAAACCCCTATTCCAATCTGGATGTTTTACAACATCCAGATTCAAGGCCAGAATCTTACCTGATGTTACCTGGCCGACATACTATTTTCTTGCAATATGTTTGGAATAATAGAATTTAATGAGAAAAACAAGAATAAAAAATAGGCAAAGATATAAAAATTAAAACACTGAAATACATCATTTAATATTTGAAAAATAAATAAATATCTTTTCTCTAAAATTCAAGATCCAAACACAGAATTAATGTATGGAAACAAAATAAAATTTTCTAATGATCTATCTTTCTTTCTTTTTTTTTCTTTTTTTTTTTTAAATTTTGGCTCAACCAAATTTCATTTGACAAATAGTTGTGCTTAAGTTATATAATTTTTATTAGTTAAGATAAAATGTAAAAAACCGACTAACTAAATTCCTAATTTATGTATATAAAGTCCAAATAAAATGCTGCAATCACCAATTTACGCATT
This sequence comes from Jacaranda mimosifolia, assembly GCA_018894105.1. Lineage (NCBI taxonomy): Eukaryota > Viridiplantae > Streptophyta > Magnoliopsida > Lamiales > Bignoniaceae > Jacaranda > Jacaranda mimosifolia. Next base: position 55,625,414 of record CM032117.1, read on the forward strand.
ACGACAATGGAAAAATATGACTTTAATAACTTTAAAAATGTCTTACTATATTAATGCTAATCGCCTGAGTTGGCAAACTTTCTAAAAGAAATGCTTTTGGTGTCTTTAGATGCCATCCCTAAGTTGAGACCATAATTAAATTTTAGAATTCTCCACGTGTCAGTGGTTGGAACATATAACATCCAATTTGATTTGATTCTTAAATTCATTTTCACTATTTGAAAATAAATTATCAATAATTTTTTATTATTTTTAACTCAAATTATATTTCCAAATAATTTATATATCTTTTCAATAATTTTACTTGCATTAAATAAATTATCTTAAATTTTGACAACTTTCTATAATTTTAAATAATTGTATAATTTTCTTAAATTCATTTCACTATTTGAAAATAAATTATCAATAGTTTCTTATTATTTTTACTAAAATTCTGATTTATTTTTAACTCGAATTATATTTCCAAATAATTTATATATTTTCTCCCTCAATTTTCGTTATTACTTTCTTTCTCTATTTACAACATACTAAACTTTATACAATCATTACTTTTTGTACAATTTATCCAAATACAAATTCATTTTCAATTCACTTTTTTGACTACTTTTTTAAATTTCAAAAATAAAAATTAAAAATAAACATAAAAACATAACCAAACGACCTAAAAGGAGTGCACTTTTAAATCAAGAGTATAGCTTCAAATGAGTCACTCTCGTAGAGGATTTTAGTTGGTTCCAAGGTTTCCATAACAATCTTCTTTATATAGTTGGCCTTGGATTAAGATTCAAACTTAATTCAAGTGACTTAGCTATTAACTTTTTGATTAAGTTGTCCAAGCAAAAATTAGCTAGATGGTTGACTTAGTAGTCCAAACTAGAATTAATGAGTCCCCCTCAATTAATTAACTCTTCAAGGTGCAATTAAATAAATTATTTATTTAATAATATTGAAAATTAACTTCTTAAATTAATTAAATCATAAATTAATTATTTTGATTAATTAATTCCTCTCATCTAACTCTTTAAATGATATTATCAAACACTTAGAGAATACAAAAAATGGGAAGTTATACTACAAGAAAAAGATAAATTACTAACAAAATAGTAAATGACAATGCAAAAGTTGCCACTGATTATGTATATTCAGTGACCAAAAAAATTTAATTTTATTACCTTAATGATTTTTACAGGGTTAATAGTGACAAGAATAGTGTTAAAGTTGTCGTCATAAATAATTAGTGACACACCTATAGTGACAATAAAAATCTTGTCACAAATTATAGTGACAATTTTTATTGTCACTAAATTTTCGCTATAAGGGTATCACTAATTGTTAATGGTGACAACTTAAAACATTAATTTTTGTCACTATTGAGCCATGTTGTGACAAGATAAAAATTCTTGTCATTTAAAAATTGGTCATTAGCGAGAAAATAAAATTTATTGTCACTCAATACATGTTATTAGTGATAACTTACATTTTGTCACTTATTATTTTGTCACTAATATTATTTTTTTTTGTAGTGTTAGACAAAAAAACTAACAATTTAGATCAAAAAAGAAATGATTTGTTAAAGGCTCCTTCCTCCGCACCATCTTCAAACTGCGAATTTTGTATTTTCATAAAGAAATCTCTGATCAAAAATAGAACATATTCATTTTGGAGCACCATAGGGATTGAGTGAAACTTTTCAAAAGATAACTAGTTTCTATCCTAATGGGCTATTGATGCACTTCTATTATAATTCATTCTAGGTGGAAAATTGTCTGCTTTATAAATAAGGCGAAGGCTTTCCTCTTTGTGAGGAATTCCTTTCAAATTGTCAGCTTTTCCAGGACCACTCTCACTTTAAGTTTAACTTCAGGATATCTTATTTAAGAAAATTGACGCTTTTTCTTGTTGCACGAGTTGTCACAATAGGAGGAAAGGTAGCAACATGTATGATCACTATAGTTCAATAAGATCTAGCTCAAATAGAGGATCAATATCTAAAATCAAAATCTTAAGCTCTTTGGTTTGATCAAAAAGCATGTTGTATTTATTAAGATAAATTTGTAATTGATACTTAAAATTCGTAATTTTAATTATAAAATTGACTTAGTCAAATTCAAAATAGATGCCCTCGTAACTAATCTTCGCGACGATTAATCTGTAATTAATGAATTTTTTTTATATATATTAATTTTTCTATATATAATGTTGTGTTTTAATTTACAAAGATACAGATCAATATCTAATAATTTTTGTTGTTTAAAATTTTAAAAAAATTACACATACTATAAATTTTTTAGTTAATTTCTTAGTATATACCTAACTTTTTGATAGTATTCTTTTAAAAATTTAATATTTATTTATCCAATTTCACATTAACTTTTGAAATTGCTGAAAATCACAAAACGCGAGGAATCATGAAAACTATTAATAATACTTATGTCCCATATCATTATTAGAGAAACATGGAGGTTAGTCCCTAAAATAGAAGAAACATGGGAGCTGGAAAGCATGTGGGGTTTGTTCCAAATTTCCAAAACTATTATCTGCAGCATGAAAGTGGGCTACAGTTTTGTGAGATCTTTTCTCATTTGAGGTTAGTCGGCTTGTTAATAGATATGGTATGGGTGCTTACTTTATTGCACATGCTCCATGTTTTAGCTTAAAAAATAGTATAACATTATGCCCTAATGACAATGACATATAACTAAAAAAAATATCCTAAGACTAAGGGCCCGTTTGGTTTTATTTTCATTTCTAATTTTCGTTTCCATCATTTTCAAAATGTTGGAAAGTAGTTAGTGGAAATGGGTTTGTATTTGGATAAATTGTTGGAAAAGTAATAATTATGTTGGTTTTAAAAGGTTGTAGGTGGAGAGAGATAGAAATAATGGAACATAGAGATAAGGGGCTTGTTTGTTTATGAAAGAACATTTTGGTAAAATGTTTTTTGGAAAGTATGGTTGTGGAATGTGATATTTGTTTATTTGTGTTTTGGACGGTAGATGATAAATAAATTGGGAGAAAATTATTTGTTTGTTTATATTTTGGGATAAGACAATATATCATATCAATAACCTTTTTGTTGGGTTGGTAGGGTGAAATTGATATTTTAAAATTATTTATGCATCTATATATATAGATTGGGTAGCGGGAACAAAAAATGAAAGGGTTAGATATTGGGGAATGGATAGAAAATAAATTGAGAGGGTATTTTGGATAGTGACATTGGAGAATGTGATGAGTTGTTATTTGTATTTTGGAAGTTGGGAAATATTTTAGCAATTTACAAACAAACAAATTCAAGATATCTAGATTATTGAAAAATATATTTTGAAAATGAAAATAAAAATGATGTTGGGTAAAAAGATGTAAAAATGATATATTTTATTTTTGAAATGATAAAAAATATGAAAATGAGTTTTGAAAATGAAACCAAACGGATCCTAAGACACTTTTGATGGTGGGACTAACTCCTGTAAGCTACTTCTTAATGCAGGTGTATAATAATTGTCAAACATATATGGAAGTTGTAGCTAATAATTATAAGGGTTTGTTTGTTTCAAAGAAAAATGAGCCAAGGAAAGAAAAGAGATTGTTAGAGCCAATTTTGTTGGACCATTGATATTTATAGAGGTTAAATTAAGGATGTTAATAGAAATAATGAAAGTAATTTTTGCTCCCCATCGACCCATATTATTTTTTTACAACATAAGTTGATGCGACCTTTCAGATATCTTATTAGAAATTTGAGGATCGTTGAAAAATTGTTAAAGTCAATTTTCTCCAATACTCTACTTATGGAGGTGAAAAGAGTGCCAAAAAATAATGATCGTAATTTTTTGCTTGGTCACATTATTCTTTTTTTGGCTTTTAAGAGTCTTATTGACTGAAGTTATCACATATCCTGATAAAAATTTGAGAATACGAAAATTATTTGGAGTTAGGATAATTTTTTCGAGTAGTTTATAGCTTGGTAAAAATGGTGCTGAGTTACTTTTAGGTTTATCAAAAAATTTACTCGTGGGAACTTTCACATATTTTGATAGAAATTTGGTAGTCATAAAGAAATTGTCCGAGCCTTTGTCCACTAATCTACTTTATAAAGGTGAAAAGGGTGTCCAAAATAATGAGAGTAATCTTTGCCCAACCCTCGGCAAAAGGGTCTCTATTATTTTGTAGGTTTATAAGAATTCTTATTGGTTGAAATTTTTTATACTTTAATTAGTAGAAATTTGAGAACCACAATAAAATTGGTAAAGTCTTGCCCAACTCTCTCTCTACTTTATAAAAGGTGAAAAGGGTGCTATCAAAATGAGAATACTTTTTACTCTACACTCGATTTTTACTGGTTTTCAGTTTACCAGCTGATAGGATCTTTTATTAATTAGAATTTTTTGATATCTTTATAGAAATTCGGAAATCATATAGAAATTATTAACATCAATCTTATCCATTTCTCTATTTTATAGAAGTAAAAGCTTATGTACAAAAAATAATGAGAATACACTTTATGATTTTTTAAATTTATGAAGATTTTTACCGACTAAAACTTGTTACCATTTGCCCTCAATTTATCTAATTCCACCCCCCCGCCCCACCCCCACACTACAAATCTTGAAGCCTTTCTATTAAAAAAATAGAGCAATGATTGCTATTAAAAAATTACACCTATAACGTTGTACTTAGTGGTACATAAACTTTTTTAATTAAAAACGAGTAAACACATGGTGTAGTATTATAATACACAATTCTAGGAGCTACTTATCCATAAGCTCTAGCCAAACCTACATTAAGAGCCTGTTTGGTTGCATTTTCAAAGCTCATTTTCACATTTTTATTTTCATTTTCAAAACGCATTTCCCAATAACCTATATATTTTCTCTCTCTATTCTATTATTTATATCTCCATCCACTTATAATCTACTAAAAGCAACATAATCATTACTTTTCTAACAATCTATTCAAATATTAACTCATTTTTACTGACTATTCTCTAATATTTTGAAAATAATGGAAATAAAATTTGGAAATGAAAATAAAACCAAATGGTAAGGTTTTTGGAAAATGCCTGGTTTTGTGTACCTAAATATGTGCAAGATGTATCTATAAGTTTTTTTTTCAAGTACGTGATATGAGATGTATGCTTGTACTTCTCCCAATTCGGGCAATGCCAACCATATATAATTCTCAATAAAGAAATGTGCCTAACTGATTAAAGCAATGATAGTGTGACTATCCCAAATTAGCAAAACACAAAGTAATGGTGGGTTGGCCAAGTTTTTATTTAAAAAAAAAAAAGTGAAAATTAATTTTATAAGATTGGAGACTGTATTTTGCTTAGAGGTTTAATAGTGCCACCACTGTGGTGGTGAATATTTTTTTTAAAACCTTTTTTTTATATAGAAAAAATGATTCACAGTAAATATAATTGATGTGTGTTATAGCAGGTTCATAAAATTATTTATATCAGCAGCGAGTTCTCGGAGCCCATGAAGAAATATCTTATCCTATAATAGTCTGCCATTTATTTATTTAACTCAATTTAAAGTAGAATAATAAAAATATCTTTATTTTCTCTTTAAATTTGATCTGTTAGGTCAAAGGCATGAATTTCTCGAGTTCACTGCATCACTTGAGGATTCTCATCAACACTAAAATTATGAGTGCTCTCGCATTTCACTACCTCACTTGAAAATTTGCATTAACAAAAGAATTACAAGCACATAAATTTTGAGGAGCAATATTCGAATTCAATGAGAACAATATTTTAGAGATATTATCCAATCAAAAGTTAATAAGAGCTTGTTTACTTTGTTGGATGAGGTAGGATGAAAGTCCACATTCTGAAAGTTCATATTCTGCCTTATCTCATATTTACTTTTTATGATTTGGGCCCTGTAAAAAATACCAACCCGCAATTGTGTGGACAATTTGTTGGATGAGGCATCCCATCCTTGAGGTGTGATAGTTTTATCACACTTTTGGCGCCGCAACTTTGAATAATTTTTGGTTGCGGCGCCAATCAAATAATTTAAAAATAATTAACAATATTAAATATTAAAAATATATTTATATTAAAATAATTAAAAGAAAAACGGATATATATATATAATTTGTGTAAAGATGTTGTATTAGAATGGAGAAAAATTAATTTCTTTATGCTAAATAGAAAAATATTTTAACTAGGAATACTTTAGTCCTTTATAATTTATTCAAATATTATAATTCATATTTATGTAAATATTTTCAATACAATAATCTAATTTTATCATTCATATTATCTCACAAAATAAGTAGAATATAAAAAATATAAATTATCTTAATTCTATTCTTCATCCCTCATTTTATCACATCACATCACATCACATCACATCACATATCTAAAAGTAAACGGGGCCTAACAATCCACCCAAAAATTCACGTTAAGTAATAATATAATTACAAATTTTCAAGAGCACTGTTTGGATGCAATATAAAAAGCAACTCTATAGATATCATCCACTTGGAAGATAATCAAAGCTATACTACCTACCTAGTGTGCTGCTCAACTAGTAGTATTTTGCTACAATTAAAATATGGTACTCCATGTTCAGAAAATAACAAAAAAAAAAGAAAAAGAAAAAGAAAACAATAGTAATGCACAAAAAAATGGAGAAGAGAGAATGCAGATATGGGCCCAAGTTACATGAAATCATTTGAGGTAAGTTCAACTGGCCCATTTGAAAAATCTAAAAGTAGAGCCCAAGCCCAAAAGTTACTTTGATTCTTTTTTGCGCAGAAAGGTGAGAAAATGTAATGGAAAAATTCGAGGTCCCTCCTTTTCTCAAAAGCAAATCAAAACGTTGACTTTCCTTTTCTCCTAAGGCTCTCTCTCTCTCTCTCTCTCTCTCTCTCTCTCTCTCTCTAGGGTTTGGGCCAACCACAATTCTACCTCCATGGATGATGGGCTAACACCACCCCATCCAAGACTCCATTTTTCTCCTTCTTATTTGTCATAAATTTTGGGTGTAACTCATTTATAAAAAAAAAATTATACACCCACAATGTTAAAAAATTCACAGATTTTAACCACCAATCTTACACTTTATCTGTGAGATTTATATTATCAAACTAAATAACCACTCAACAAATTTGAGAGCAAACTTAAGAAAGTACAACTTAAAATCTTCAATTTTTTTAACAACAATACTTATGTTTTTAAGGTGATAATAGTTAAGATAAAATCTATTAACAAAATAAGTGATGTAGCAACGACATACTCATTTAATGTCAACAATCAAAAGATACAAACTTGAAAAAGTTAGATACTTACTACCCGGCACGTTAGGTTTTATTTTCTTTTTAAATTTTTATTTTCATTATTTTTAAAATTTAAAAGGTTAGTTAGTATAAATAAGTTGAAAATGAGTTTGTATTTATATAGATTGTTAGAAAAGTAATGATTATGTTGGTTTTAATAGGTTGTAGGTGAAGAGAGATAGAAATAATGGAATAGATAGAGAATATATATATATATATATTAATGGATAATATATTTTGAAAATAAAATAAAAATAAAAATACTGTTTGGTGAATATGTGTAAAAAGTGACATGTTTCATTTTTGAAATAGTATAAAATGTGAAAATGAGCTTTGAAAGTGAAACCAAACGGGCCCAAAATTACCAACATTGCAACTTCTATTCAAAGAATTTATTTTCTTTTAAATAGTGATTGGATATTCAACCAGATAGTTTGCATAGTGTTTTCTAACTAGTACCCAATCTGAATTTATTTAGATAGATAATAAACATTCTGTTGGAAGATGAGCTCATTAACTAACACAGAGTTAACTTAGATAGGTCAAAACATACTTGTTTATACAGTAGTGGAATAAAGGACGGCCTTCGTTGGATTCAACTCAGATACTAGCCTTTTAGTTCTTTTCACCACGTGTTAATCTTCTTTTCTTGTACCTAAACAGAGTTTTCTCGCTTTTATATATTATTACTAGAGCAATCTATTATTTTCACACTTAAGGAACTTGGGTCTCTAGGTAATTATCTAAAAAAGTATATAAAGATTTGCAAAGGATATCGGGAGTTCTGAACTTCACAAGGAAGCTACTTTCCTTTCTTAATGAGGAAGAAACCTTTGGTCTATCTATAAGGCAGTTGATGATACTTATCCAAGGTCAGCTACTAAAGTTTATTCAATGGTTAGCCGATTATATTTATCCATAGTGGATGCTTATCCTTATTTATAGTAGATGCTTATCCAATGGTCCACAACTAATGTTTATCCAAAAGTCAGCTGATGATATTTATTCACAACGGATGTCTATCCAAAGATCTTATCAAATATGGATATTTATTTGGACAACGTGCCAAAACCCCAATCTTATAAATTTGGGTCATGAGCCAATACCAATTTGAGCTATGAGCTAATGCTCAATCGGAATTTCAACACATTCAATCTAGTTATTATTTTCAAATTATCCGATCTGATTGAGTTGTGATTTGACATGTTTAATCCCAATATTTATCACTAATTTAAACTCAAAAGTTGATATGTGCAAGTGTTTAGTATTTATTGTTACTTTATATGTATTTTTTTTAATTATTTACACATACATACACGCACATAAATGAATCGTTAGGAATTCCAATATCACTAAATAAATTAGCCACTCGACACTTTAAAGTTCACATGACTGAATTAAGAAATTATTTTTCACAAAATTTCACAAATTAATCTATAAAATTATTTACACCATATACTTATGACATTCTGAATAACATACAAAAATAAGAAAGAATAATAGGAAAATGGAAATAGCAACGAGACTGATTGGCGCGACAGAGATCTACGCGAACATCGGGTGCCGTGCCTTTCCACCTAAATTACCGAAAGACCCCGCCATTCTCTGACAATTACTTATAAGTACAGACCCCACTCTTACAGCTCCGAAACGCTTTCTTCTCTCCCATCTGCACTTTTCACTCCACTTACACACACTTCACTTCCAAAACACACACACAAAATCTTCTTCCAATCTACGCAAAGTACTCTCGTTTCAATTCTGGGTTTGTCCGAAAAGCAGAAGAAAAAGGAGGGGAGAAAGAATTTTGCTCAATTTTATTTTTTTTTAGTTTTATTGTTTATTTATTTTAATTGAATAAAAATGCCAATCAAGAGTGAATCAGCTACGCCGCCGCCAAGGATCGGGAAGATCGGTCCGTACACTGTGTTTGTGACGCCTCCCGCCACACCAAGTCCAAGCCCCAAACAGGAATCTCAGAGTAAAACCGCCCCGGTTCAGTTTCAGGCCCAGACGCCGGTGCAGCTTCCTTCCCCTCCCCCGGTAATGGCCCCGCCTGCGCAGGTCTATAAAGAAAAGCCTTCTTTTTCCTTCTTCTGGGACGCGGTTGCGAAGGTTCAAAATGGTATCTTTTATTAACTCCCTCCCTTTTGTTTATATATATATATATGTATTTTTTTTCTGTTAAATGTTGAAATTGTTAAAATTTAGCAGGATGCTTTTTTTGTATTTGTATTTTTGTGTAAAATGTGGTTTTTTGAGAGGGAAGAATTTGGTTTTTTTAATCTATTTTTTTTATTTCTTTTTTCTTTTTTTGGTTAACCAGCGCATGCGAGTTTGGACGAGCATGTGGCTCATTGGTTTGGCTTGAATCAGTCAAAATATCAGTGGGCACTGGATGATTATTACGAAAGCAATGGAAAGGTGAGATTCCCTTCTTCACCCCCCTCCCCCATTGCAATTATATTGAGGATTTTTATCGGCTAGTACTACATTTTTTCCATTTATATTTACCCAAAAAATGATTTGCCCTTTTCTTATTTTTAACTTTTTCTTTCTTTTTTTCTTTTCTAGTTTCCATTGCATATTTACGCTTTGTTTGATCTAAGGATTTTGTTGTAGAGAAAGAAAAATTCCTAGGGAAGAGGAAAATAAAATTAGAGAAATATGAAATCTCAAACAAGATTGTTTAAGAAAAACAAGAGGAAAGAAATGAAGGTGTTGAAGAAGAAGAGAAAGTCATATAAGGTTTTCTCTCATTTTTCTCACCATTTTGAGGTGAAAATGAGTTTTCTTCAATTCTATTATGTTTTCGTTCAAGTTTGCTTTCCCTTATCAACCAAACATTCAAAATTATTTTCCTTGACATTTTCTTTTCTTTTCCTCACCAAAATCCTAACACCAGACATAATGTTAGGGTATTTCCTTTTACCATTCTTTCTTGCTTCTTTTTGTGGGTATGTTTTACTTGTGAATGAGCAAGTGTTTAAACATAGAGACAAGTTATGAGGCTTTGTGTTTGTATGAAAGTCATTAGATGTAAAAAATTTAGATTGCAATTCCTCTTTGTTCCGAAGGATGAAGCCAGGCAGAGATGTAGGTAGATAAGGGGTTTTGCCATTTTGATGAGGGGCAGCTTAGCTGAGAAAAAGGAGTGAAATTTGATCACTACTCCAATTCATGTTCATTTCGTAGAAAATCAGAAACCAAGAAACAAGAAGTTGTCTACCAGAGAATTAGCATTGGAGATGGCAATAGCCTATCGTTATATGATGTAAGCAATGCCCTTGTAGAAGCTAATTGCGTTGAAGTTGACAAGAGCCTGTGTATAGGATGTAAGAGATGCCCTTATGGATGCATAAGTCTTATTCACATGTATGTACCTAATAATACTCTCAATTGTGGGGAGATAAATGGTTCCCCGATGCAGCATACAGTAGACAGCACATTGTGAGCAGATTTTGTCGTGTGTCTACCAGAGAATTAGCATTGGAGATGGCAATAGCCTATCGTTATATGATGTAAGCAATGCCCTTGTAGAAGCTAATTGCGTTGAAGTTGACAAGAGCCTGTGTATAGGATGTAAGAGATGCCCTTATGGATGCATAAGTCTTATTCGCATGTATGTACCTAATAATACTCTCAATTGTGGGGAGATAAATGGTTCCCCAATGCAGCATACAGTAGACAGCACCTTGTGAGCAGATTTTGTCGTGTGTCTACCAGAGTTTGTGCAGGCTTGTGCTGATGTTTTGACAAGTGTTGCATCTTTTTGAAATTTTTAAGTTTATTACACATTTTCTTTTCTTTTTAGTCAGATTTCATATTTTCAGACTTCATTTTCTTAATCTTGGCTGGAGCTCTACATATTGCTGTAGTCATAGCCCTGGCAGCGGGATAGATGGGTGTGGGATCTAGTTGCGTAAAAGTATGACGCATTAGTGTCGAACGTGAAAAGAAAAACAAAAGGAGAAAGAGGGTAAAAAAAAAAAAAGAACACATAGGATTTTCTTTTAATTTTTTATTATTTTTTTTGGTTTTTCCTTTTTGGGGTGGGAGGTGGGGCAATGGTTTCCTAAATTCGCTTGTGACAGTTGTTTTCTTGGAAAGGTCGCATAGGGATAGTGATGAGAATAAAAGGTAGGGTGTGGAAAATAGATGCCCAACATGAGGCACTGGATGGAAGGAATTGAAATTTTAGCAGGTTATAGGTATTGATGGCCTAAAATTATCCTGTTATGTTTAAGTTAGTATGCAATAATATTGGATAAGCTAATAAATGGAATTAACTTAAGTGTAAGAAGGTTAATGTTTAAAGATCCCAGTGCCATAATTCCTTGAAGTTGCTCATGATGTACAAAAGGGACACGTGAAATGGGCTTGAACGGCAAGATTGATGTGCGTTTCATTAGGAGGAACTCCAATTCAAATTCTCTCTTTTCTTTCTTTTATTTTGATTGCCCTTTAAAATTCTGAGTGCTCTACAAATAAATTGGTCATTTTCTTTTTTCTTGATGTGTTGACTACAGAATCAGACAGAGGCAAAACCACAGGTTAAACCCAGCAAAATACAGAATGTGTAGCATGCTTATGAGCAGGTATGAGATTTTTATCAAAATTTCTTCTTCTTTCTTGCCTTTTGTTTCTTGTAACTTTTAGTAAGCTTGGATGCCTCCAGTTTTCAGATTTTTCTTTCAAGGGGGAACAACTGCAGAAGCCCTTCATCGGTATTTCACTTCTAAATTTGGAAATACCAAATCACAGAGTGTCTACAGTTTCGTCAGAAATTTCTTCTCATGTTACCAGTCTACATTTTTTTAGCTGATCTTGTAGCTAACCTGTTTATCCTGTTACCCCTGTAACCTCTTGTCATTCCACCTGCCAAGCTTTTTGTTAATATCTGCGGCTGAGCAAACTATATCGAGTTGCAAACTTACATATTAGTTGTGTCGAATGTTGTTTTCATGTTTGTACTAATATTTGATGCAAATTTTAACAATATTTTGCAATATGTAAGTTGTAACTCCAGATGTGGAATCAAGAGCCTATCTTTGTTCAGTCATGAATTGCATGGTTGACATTCTCTTGTTGAAGAAAATATATTTCTTCTTTGAACTTTGTAAGGATCTTGTTCTGAATTTTTTAACGTTGCCTTAATCCCATGCAACATGTGAGTTCTGTTTCTCTGTCTGTTTCCTTTGGACAAACCTTTGATGGATCCACTTTCGGTTGGATTCATGCTGTACGGAATATAGATACAAAGATCTGTTGGATCCAATATTGCACAGAACAGAATTGATGTCTCTTAGCAGCAGATTTGAGATTTTGATGTACTTGGTGATGGTGGTACACCCGGTTTGGGGGTATTGTTCATTTGAGCTGGCTAATGAATTGTTGCAATTGATGCTTGATGTTTGATCTTGTAGAGAAGGAAAAGATTTTAGAATGTGGGCTTTTATGATTCAATAAAAAATCAGACTTATTTAAATATCCCCTTTAAGCTATATTTTCTTGAAAAAGGTGCTTAATTTAAAGGACTTGTGTAAATTTTTATGTATAAAATTAAGATTATTTACAAATTCTCTTAATATAGCATATCTTTTTAATTATTTCACTTATTCTATAAATTTTTTTATGTAAAATAGAGGTAAAATAATATGGTTTGAAAAAGAAGAAAAAGTAGAACTAATTTTCTCCATTGTTTTTCTGGTTGTGTTTGGATTTGTTTTGCCAAGACATTTTTCACCTGGGCAAAATAAATCCAAACATGTTTTGGTATTTAGGGTTTTAAACCAAAGTCTCCCTCAAAATGAAATTCAAAACCTCATGATGCTTTCTCCCACTCATTATTACTTATCTCATAATCATTATCTAATTATTACACAAATATAATATATATACATATGTATATATATATATATCTTCCACTTATCCTATCTATATATAAAAAATTAATTTTTAAATCTCATCATCTCCCTCATTAGCTTCACATAAACTAATTGATTTGACAATTACAATAAAAATATTCTTCAAAATAAAAACAAACATAAAATCGATACCAAAATAAATAATTTTCAGAATATAAATGAATATATGTAATGCTTTTCGCATCCATTTTTCAACACATTTCTCTAAAACATTCTCCAAAAAGCGTATAAAACAAATCCAATATAGTTATCTTCACCGTTAATAGAAAATCAATTTTTTCCATATATATTTCTCCTAATCTTTCTTTCTCACAACTTTTCCACATTAAGAAAAGAGCAAAAGAGGGTATAGTATCCCTCTAAAAAGGGCAAAAGAATTCCATCTATACATAGATCAAGAATGGCTCATTAGTAAGGTACTAGAATAATACAAGATCATATAATTAACAAAAGAACAATTTAGAATAAGAGCCTTGGCTGAACTGACCCACTAAATTTGACTTGGTCGAAAAGTTTGAAACCTTAAACGCTTGGACCAAACAAAAAGTGAACGTTGTCAGATTGATTAGCTTGCAAGAGCACGTTCCTTGACATAATTACAGTTTACTTTGAAGTTTAAACATGATTAGTGATCATGACGGTGACAGGAAAATTGTCATGAATGGAAAGATTTACGTATACTAGAAAACAAGCATGAGATGATAGCACTTCCCTTTCCCAACAGAAATAGAGAATCCCTAATTTAATTTGTTAATGAAAAAGGTAAGTATTAATCGAAGTCCCTACGATAATTTTCAAGTTTGACCTTTTTGATAACTTTGGTTGTGATGTTTGTTTCGAGTAGAATCTAGAACAACCTAGAAGTAGCCTATAAATTAAGTTTATACAATTCTTGGAAAAAATAATGGCATGGATACAAAAGGAATTTATAAGGCTGTGATTGTTTGTGAGATTATGTCTCATTTTTCATGTTCATGAGATTTTAATGTTGTTTTGTGTTCTAGAGATATTAGAAAGGAAAATGAGGTTGTGATTGATTGTGAGATAAAGTGTACTAATTATAATGAATTGATTGGTTGATGTGATGTGAGGTTGTGAAATATGTTTGTGAGATTTGTTGGAAATAATGAGATTGTTCTATGAATTTTGATATTAGAATTTGTTTGGGATTTAGAATATTTAAAAAAATAAAAATAATTTATTATAAATTTAATAAATTGAATATTTTTTGTTATTATTTGACAATAGACCGTTCAATTAATTTGCCATGTTAGAAAAATATATTTTCAAGTAGCCAGTAGGTAAAGAACACGTTTATAGATATTTTTGAATTAATTTCTACATATTTTTAATTAGTCGGATAATTTGAAATTTTGTTTCTATTATTTAAATTAATTCAAAAAAAATCAAAAAATTGTGCATCATTCGAAATTAATTTGTAAATTTTGTTAGTTTTGTATATTCTAATTTATTATTGTATAAAAATGTATTTTAATATTTAAAATTCATTTTGGCAAATAAATTCTACAAAATTTAATATTTTTATATTTCAATTAAATTGAGACTAAAATTTTTATTTCTGTAAAGCACCCATCACCTCATCACTCAAACCCAACTCCCCAAAGGTTGTGCTTTCTTGGGTTGGGAGAGAGAGATAGAGAGAAGTGGGACTCAAAGGTTAGTAGAAGATAGAAGAGAGAGAAAGTTATCGTGCATGCCAGAACTTGCCTATGAGGCATCTAACCTCGGGATTCTTGAGACCCACCCCATAGTCTCACATCCAATCAAAGTTTTGCCCAAATCTCATGTTTATGAGGAGGAAAAACAAAGCCTTAACCCCACTAGGGGGTGTTTGGTTTTATTTCCATTTTTAATTTTCATTTCTATTATTTCTAAAATTTCAAAAGTTAATTAGTGGAAATAAATTGAAAATGAGTTTGTATTTATATAAAATATTAGAAATATAATGATTATGTTAGTTTTAATAAGTTATAAGTGGAGATAGATAGAAATAATGGAATAGAGAGAGAAGATATATAGGTTAGAAAATGTGATTTGAAAATGAAAATGAACATGATGTTAAGTGACAATTTCTAAAATGTGATGTGTTTTATTTCTGAAATAATAAAAAATGTGAAAATGAAACCAAACAACCTCTGTGAGATTAGGAACAAGAGAAAAGGAAAACTTGTAATTCTAGCCGAAAAACTTGATCTACGCCTTGACAAATATTGAAAGGAAAGAGGAAAAAACTAAATATCAAAGTCTGAATTTTGAAAATTTTAAACTTAAAAATGCTACCAGAGTTCCAAAAACTAGTTAAATAAAAAAGATATATCGAATTTTGAAACTCCTTCCGTGGAATAGCAAGTTGTCAATATAAAAAGTAAACATAAATAACCCGAGTTTCTTAATCTGCGTTGGAAGCCGTCTACTGATTCCACTCGATGGCAGGTGTTAAAGCGATAAAATTATTAACTTTTGCAAAAAATTCCATCAAAACCAGACGAATCAATACTTCATTTTGCATTGCCGCAGCCTCTTTAAATCACAGCTGAAGGCCAATGCAGCCTCTTGAAAACACACTAAAGGCGAATGGAAATAGGAAGGAGTTCTAGTAGCTGAATGTGTCCTGTGACATTGCTAGCCGTTGTTATACTGTTTCATAGAAAGTGCATCTCTCTAGTGCTCAACAGGCAAAACATGGCAGGGTGATATATAAACAAACACACACAACTTTACCACAAATCTGATACTTCATCATCAACACTGGTCATTTACCAATTTAAACACCGATATCTTGAAAAGAAACCACATAAACCACAATCTTTGATGGTGCTGAAATCTAGCTAAATGACTTTCACATACAAGTGAAAGCTTCCTCTCAAGTCCTTATGCCTCTATTTGGAATCTCTACTGCAGAGATAACATTGCTTTGGCCTTAAAAGTATCAGCTATCATTAATGCTTTTTTACAAGTTTCCATCATTGTCCCTCCAGAAGTCAGTTCACATTGTCTGCACCCAAGAAAAACCAATCCAAAAAAAATTCTTAATCCGAGGTAGAACTCAGCCTATTTAAGGTTCAAAAGAGGACATAGTATAGAAACTCCTCACTCTGTGTCAACAACTCAGTCTCATTAATGCAAACTAGAACAAGTGTTCCACTCATTGGAAGAACATTCTACATGAAGCAGTCTTATTATTACCAACAAATTTCCAACTCCGACATCTGGTACATACTCATAGACAACACAAGGTCAAGGAGATTCACTTTAATGCGTCTGTCTATAGAGAAACACAATCAACTCATGCGTGTTAATTGTTTTCTGATTTACAGACATATTGCTCCCAGAGAGACAGAGAAAAAGAAAACAAAGAAAAAAGAGGAGAGTGAATTAACAGCCAAGAGCAGTGAGATATCTGTACATTGCTTGGAGTCACCAAACATCTCTAGACAGGAGGTATGTTGGCAAAGGAGAAACCTTTGTAACCTTTGTACGCATAGTAGGCGATCCTTGTATAATAGAATCCAGGAAGGAAGAGAATTCCACCCAATATAGCAAAAAACGTCCCTGCAATACAGCATTGAATCAAAACAAATTAATAATGAGGGGAGTGGCATGGTCGGTACAAAGAAAATAATGGAGGAAATTTTGCTGTAAAGGTGCCTCTTCGCTTGTTATCAGCCAGAAATTCTCAATTCCAATGACAGATTAGAAAATGCCAGATGAAAGGCTCAGCAATATATGGAATAAATTAAACTGTGATTTTCTCTCATCAAAAGAACTATACAATACAATGATATATGCTGCTGCGCCACATCTATTCTGTAACTTTCAGATTTAACATGCTACAGACTTTGTCTGGAACTCCCTCCCTCAGGCCTCAACCAGCAATAGAATAGGGTGACAAATAGAATACTTGCAAGGCTAATTTATATAGATATAGCAAAAAATAAATAAATAAATAAATTACAAAAATACCGTGGCCAGGAAAGTTTTAGAACAGTATGGTAAAGTGTGACTTGTAACCACGCCTTTGATTTATCTTTTCTTCTTTTTTTTTTTTTTTCAAGTCCAAATTATGAGACGTGGTTTCTTTTAATTTTCCGCTTCTTTTTTCTTTTTTAAAATACCACAAGAGGCGTGGCTACAACCTACGCCTCTTGTTGGTTTATTATTATTTTTAAATAAAGCTGAAAATTTTAAACATCAAATATAAAACCGAAACTGGCATGTAGACACACCTAAAAATAGAAATGAGGGAAAAAAAAAAGATTAGTCATTTTAGAAGGTTAGTCATTCTGAAATGAATGACTACTCTTCTGAAATGACAAAAAACTGACTCATTAGGATGGAAAGTTTTTCTTCCCAATGAGTAAGAATTATATGCATGACTACTCTTACTCATTTCCTTCCCAATGAGTTAGTTTTTTGTCATTTCAAAAAAATAGTCATTCATTTCAAAATGATTAGTATTCTGAAATGACTAATATTTTTTTTTTTGTGCCTCATTTTATATTTTCAGGGGTCTGCTTACATGCTAGTTTCGGTTTTATATTTGATATTTAAATTTTTAATTTTTTATTAAAAATAATAAACCAACAAGAGGCGTGGATTGTAGCTACGCCTCTTGTGTTTTCAGTTGTTACAATATAGAAAGATAAATGCCAACAAGAGACGTGGCTTATAGCCATGCCTCTTATGTATTTTAAGAGAAGCGGAAAATTAAGAGGCGTGGCTTCTTAATTTGGAGTAAAGGGGGAAAAAAAAGATAAAACCAAAGGCGTGACTACAAGCCATGCTTTACCATACTCTTCTAAAACTTTCTCAGCGACAGTATTTTTATAATTTTCTTTTTACTATATTTATATAATTAGCCTACTTGCAACATCATAGCAAAAGAAAGAAAGCAGACAAGTAGCTTCAGCACTGAAGACTATCAGTTGATTGATAATGGTAGTAAATACAATTTCTTTTTCAATAATTACATAAAAGCACGGTATCCAAATGCAGTGTATTTGACGTAAAACCATTCTAGTGTCATAGTTAGATGTCAGTCCAAGGAATAATGTGTGGAGTTCTTAACTTTCGTCATATCTCTATTTCTGAAAATACATAATCAACTGAATATCTAGATTCTACAATTGACATATCCATATAAGCTATCAGAAAATTCTTCAAGTTCATTTGAACTTATAGGCCCAGGCCTCCCTTATTTATTTCCCTCTTAACCCCTTCCAAATCTCTAATGATATGTTTGGATCAAGGAATTCAGTGAGGAAAAAGAGAAGGAAATTTTTTTTCCATACTTCAAACGATGTAACTTTGTGCTCTAACTTTATACATTCGCATTTTCCTTCATGTTTTCCTCACTAAAATCCAAGATCCAAACATGGCGTAAATTTAGTGATCACCTACTCTCGACATACTTCTTTCTAAATCGAGTGAGGTGTCCAATAAACGAGCTAAACAATATGATATGTCCAATTTTTATGGTATAAGACAATGGGAAAATTAATAATGACAGATGTTTTTCATATTATATTGCATTAAACTCAGATTAAGCAATGAAAAAACTTACTTTCTCCTAATTTCTCACCTTACTTTAAATAATTTTTACAAGTATACATTATGATCACTGAACTTTGACATTAAGAACAACATAAATGATTCAAATAAATAAAGCTCAGAAATTAAGAATGTCAAAGTACACAAAATTTAATTCATCTAGTTCTTTATTTCCACTTGTGATTTTTTCCTCCAGAACAATCTGCTAGTATAATTTATTCACAGTGAATTTTTTTGAAATAACATAAATAATTTAAGCTTATTATTAACTGATTAAAGGCCCAAAAAATCCCAATTAATAACTAATAATACCAACAAACCAACCTTGCCCTCTCACCACCACCATAAACCCCCAAATGCCACAAAATAGATCTTCAAGAAACCCAGAACAGCTCAAAATTGCCCAAAAAAGTAAAACTGAGCTAAGGGGAAACAAAAGACAACAGCGGAGGGCAAAACGGTAAATTTTGAGAAGAAGAAATACCGTGAGCGCGGTCGCCGCCGACTTTATTGACGGCCATGATAATGCCGAGGACGATTCCGAGGGCGCCGAAAACGAGAAGCGCAACCGCGAGGGCTATCTCCTTGATGGGGGGCTTGTTGTTGACGGTGTACGAGGTTTCCATCATTATATCCTCGTCCGATATCGAGAAGGCATGATCTACATACGCCATTATTTCTTTCCACAGATTCTTTTGATGGGTTTTTCTTTCTTTTCCTTTAATCTTTTCTTCTGGGTTCCAAGATAGTCTTAGATCTGGAGGAGAAAAACAGATTGGGGGAAATGGAGAAAAAGATTTATGCTATGCTTGAGGAAATGGAAAACTGAGTGATGCTATGCTTGACGAAATAAACACTGACAAAACCGTGGACGATACGGTGCGCAAGGAGAACGGGTCGAATTTTGTAGTAGGAATTTTTAATGAATTTGTTGGACTTCTCCAAATTTTTATTTATTTTTTCTCTTTTTGTAGAAAAATCAAAACTCAAAAGTTTATGTTGGGAAAATATTTAGGAACATATGGAAAGGAGAATTTTCAAAAGGATGGTGCCGTCAATACATGGATATAAATAAAAAATAATATAAATTATAAACATGGAATATTATATATATTTTAAAATATTTAAAACACGATAAGGATCAATAGAGGATCGCAATATGATTTATTTATATAAATAAATAAAAAGAGGCAATATTTCTTAAAAAAATTAGTTCACGGCATGGAAATGTATAAATTATAGACATGAGATGTAATGGCTTTGTTTGGTTGTGAATTGGGGCATTTTGTCAAAAAATTTGGGAAATAGGGTTGGGGAATGTGATAATTATTTTTTTGTATTTTGGGTGGTAAATAGAGAATGAATTGAAAGAAAATTATTTGTTTGTTTGTGTTTTGGATAAAGATAAGATGTCACATCAGTAATTTTTTTGTCGGGTTGGTGGAGTGAAACGAATATTTTAAAATTATTTATATATGTGTATATATAAATTGAATGAGTGGTAGTATGTGTATATATTTGTAATGATGTGACAATGATTGAAACTTTGGGGAATGATATGAGAGTGTGAATAGTAATGATATTCTGGGGAATAAATTTTATATTTTGAGAATGGAATTGTAAAATATTTTAGTATTTGTTTGTTTAAATTTTGGGAGTTGAAAAATAAATTGGGAGTTGACAACCAAAAAAGCAAATATGTTTTAGAAAACTTTAAGACACAATATGATTTTAAAATGATCATTAAATATACATAAATATTTATGTATTATGTAATTAATTTGGCAGGATTACAATTTTATTTTATTTTTTGCTTAGGCGTAATTACAATTCATTTATTAAAATTAATTATTACCAAACTTTTTTGAAAGTGGGAGGATTGTTAAAAGTAGGCTTTATGATATGTACCAATATTCGATGAAGTAAGCCACCTTATCCATTAGTAGGGACGGCTAGTAATTAATATTTTCTAATAATGCCACATAAAACTAATTTGTATAACCTCAATTCGAATAATTTTTTCAAAAGTTTATGTTTGCCTTTTATCTTATTCATTTTTTGTCAATTAAATGTTTTTCAAGCATGTAAAGTTACTTTCATCTATATAACTAATTTTACATTAGAATTGATTTTGATTCCCAAATAAAATAATACATTCGATCGTAAAAAAGGATTCCATGTTTTACACAAATAGAACAACTTGCTTAAACTCAATAGAAAATGCTTAAGTACTTTTGTTATTGAGTTTGTCAATTTGTCTCGAATGATTATAAATGAAGGTTTATAATCACCGTCATCTAAGTCCTATGGATTTGCACTCTAACTACGATCTTTTCTCTTATTTTTGCTATCAAGATGAGATTCACCTTTAACTAAATTGAGATATTATCCTACTAGCATGTATTAATCAAGAGTTTTATCCTAATAAGACGCTTTGAAGGATGAGAGATATGAAACAACTGATAAACTGTCTTACGATCATCGACTTTTTTGATGTGGGATAAGATTTGGTATAGTAATATCCTCTATCAAGTGACTTGTGAAAAGTTACATGGTTGCTGTTTTCATAGATGACTCCAAAATGATGCGAGTCCTCAAATAAGGTTATAAATGCGTGTGAAAAAAGAAATTCTCCCTTACAGCATGAACATAACAACATTCAAAACATGAGAGAAAATGCTTATTGTAGCCACCTTTCGCTCGCAGATCATGAAATGAAGATTTGATGGTTACGACTCCTTGAATGAAAGGAGGTTTATTTTGTCACTCATTTTGTTCAGTGTTTATTGTAGTCGGCACTCTGCAAGACCTCCCCTTCTTTTACTTCTTCTTTTTGCTCATCTAGTCCCTTGCTAATTAATTTGTCGGGATGGCAAGGAGCGGGTCTAGCAAAATTCAAGATCCGCCCCATCAAGATTTTTATGGATCCGAGACTTGCCCCATCCCGAACCCTTATTTAGCGAATTGGACCCGTTAGACCAATTAGACACATTTAAAATATTTTAAATAATTAAAAATATTTCTTTTAAAAAAAATAACATCACTATAACTTCATAATATGATAAAATAATATTATTAACAAAAAAATTATTATTTAAATATTTATATATGCATATTTTGGCCTTCGAAAACTGATAAATTGCAAACATTATTATTACTTATATATACGTATTGAATGTATATGTTATTTATTATGATAATATTATATTTTTTTATATAAAACATATAAATATTCATATTTTTTCATATATATATATATGAATACACAACACATAAAATATACATATAATAAATAAAATTAGTATATATATAATATCTAGTGAGACGGATTTGGGGGATCCGAGTTTAAAAATTAAAACTCAAGACCCACCCCAAGACCCGTTTATGCTTTCAAAATCTGTCTCAAGCGGGGTGGGTTCGGGCCGGGTCCGGCCATTGCCATCCCTATTAATTTGCTAATGTGTCTAAATTGGATACAAATGTAGTATTTATAGAAAATTAGGAAAAATAATACAATGCTAAAGTTGATGCTCTAAAATGATTCTTAGTGGATTTCAGGTTTTGGTTGTTAATTATATTCAACGATCGTTTATTTGGCCTTTACAACGTAACAAGGTTTCATGGTGCTACTCCAAAGAATATCAAGAATAATGATTTATTCTCCACTTATATAATGTTAGGTTAATCTGAACCTTTTTAAATTTAATATTTCTTTTTATTTTTTTGGACAATAAAATGTAAATTGTTGAAATTTGCCACTAGACACACACTTGATGCAACGGTTTGTGACAATAATTCAAGACTTTGAAATTCTTTTCATTCATGATTTTCAATTCAATTACATGTTAATGGGACTATGATGCCTTACTCTTATATTCTTCTATGATTACATCACGATTCACGAATTTGAAATTTCAAGTGCATTCTTAGGTCATATCCAGTCCAATACTAAATGAGACGCTATTTCTAAAATTTGAACTCCAAATAGCATTTGGGATGCTCCAATTCAAGTGTTATTTTGGGCCTAAATTTGAAACTTTTGGTCAAAGTTCTAAATATGGATCTTTAACCAAATGGTCCATATTACTATTATATTATTTTTTTCCTTTTATTTAATTTAGTTTAATTAGTATAACAAATTCAAAAATCATGTTAATTTATGCATTAATTTTAATTTTTTTATATATTTATACATAAAATTATATATTTGCTATATTTTTATTTCATATATTTCAAAAATTTTAAGTGTAAAATTATATTTTTTTGACTTATTGGTTATTGTAAGAAAAATTTGTAAGGAAGATTTAAAAAACTAGCCTTTAATTTTTATTTTTTTTGGATATGTGATAAGATAATCATCATAAATTGGAAGCCGACTAAATAGAGCATATGTGGCGACTCAAGAAATCATCATCAAGCCATGATAACTAAATTGAATCAATTTATAAATTTATTTGTACTGTTCTTTTTCCTTGAGGCTTCAGGTATATACCTTTTAATAAGTTGTTTAAAAAAATAATTTTTTTCAATTTTTTTTGGTCATGGTTTAAATATTATTTTAGAAATTGAAATTAATTAATAATTAATAAAAATATAATTATAAAAAATAGAATTTTGGGTTGGAAAAGGAAAATGCTATTTGAGATGTTTTTTTTGGGATGTTATTTTTGCTGATGTCAAAAAAAGGGATTTTAAAATAAATTTTGGGTTGGAGATGCCTTTTTGGATCGTACCTCAATAAGATAACAAAAAAAGGAAAGAAAGAAAGCAGCATGAATCCGAAAATGATTTACATGTCCGAAATTTATCAATATGGTCCTAATCAAAATAAAGATATTATGGGTGATCAATTAATTCAATAACATCATTATCATGTATAGAAATTTGGGATTTGCAATTCAAAGCTGACGAATTCTCAATACGTATATAAATAAAAAAATAAAAATATTATACTACTAAGGTTAGACATACAAAAATCATAAATTGCAGTAGCACACAAAATTTTTTTGCTCACAGTTGCATGAGCATTGGCAGCTCAGCTGAGGTTTGAATACTTCATTCCAAATTCTCCATCTTCTGTTTATATTATATATTTATGAATTGTAGCCGTCCCAGTAGAAGACATGTGGAGGGCTGTCCTACCCCATGTCCGTTTTTAACTACACACTATCTCACTCGAACAACTAGCAACACTTTGAATTGTTCGATGATCCCACATTTTCCAGTTTCGATCATATCAATGTTGCAGTAATCCCAGTGGAACAAGAAAGAAAGATTGCGAAAACAACAAAAGGAAAAGAAAACTGCATCTGCAGAATAGCTTCGGCTGCATGCAGTGCAAGAAAGACAAAGGCTTTTGCTTGTTGTTGTGGGATTTTTGATGAGCAATATGCCCCGTTTAGCACTTGAAGGTATCTATTCTAACTGGGTTTTTTTCTTTTTTTCCCCTGTTTTTACATAGCCATTTCCATTCTAACTCGTTTCTCTGTTTGTATCTTGGTGGCTATGGTCTTGTTTGGAGAAGTTATTTACAAAGTCATACTAAGTGATCTGCATTCTGGGAATTGTTCTCATACTGTTTGATAAATTGAGGCTTAGAAATGTTGAATTATGATGATGATTTATATATGTCGATGCTAGTTTGAAGAACCAAATTTCGAGTGTTAAAATCTGATATTCATAGGAAGTGGATTTTTCAACACTATGGTTTCTTTTAGTGGTTGTATCTCCAAAATTGTCCTGTTGTATTGAAGAGAACAACTTTTTGTTCTTAGATCATTGAGAATGGATCTTAAAAAGAATAATTGTCCAGACAAGAATTTTCCTATAACTATGGATTTCAATTCATCAGGACACTTTGGACAATGGTAGAAACCAATGGCTTGCAATCTTTTAATTTGTGCTGTTGCATCACCTAGTCGTCACAGTAGGTGGCTTCTCGACTCAAATCTTTTTTGTCTCTTCTGAGCAAAGTGGTGTATTCGTAAAGATGTTCATATGCATATAGCTCTCATTTTGCTCATTATTGACATTCTAAGTTGATGCAGTGAACCCTCCATCGGCTTCACTTGATATGCAGAGTTCCATATCTAAGCAGGCTTCACCAGCTCTGCTGTTTTTACTTGGGGGAATAATACTAATCCTCATTCTGCTGATCCTGATATTTGTCTTTCGGAAAGTTATCAAACCAACAAAATTGAAAATGTTTATTGCTCGGACAACGAAGCAACCAGGTTGTGGATTTGAAAATTTTATGAGAGCTGAGAGTGATTAATTGAAGCATTGTCATATCATGGTCTAATTTTAATCTATTGCAGTATCAAAAGATTTCCTAAGTGGCCATCTTTGGACAATAAGCTATTTTGATTTCCAGACATTGAAGAAGGCAACCAAGAATTTCCACCAGAATAATCTGCTCGGCAGAGGTGGATTTGGCCCAGTCTACTTGGTAAAATATAAGAATATAATAGAATGTTATCCATTTAGGATGCAGAAGTATTAGAATATCCATCTTTTTCTGTTTTTAATAGGGAAAGTTAGGCGATGGAAGGTTGGTTGCGGTAAAGAAGCTTTCACTTGATAAATCACAACAAGGTGAATCAGAATTTCTTGCTGAGGTCAGGATGATCACAAGCATACAGCACAAGAATCTGGTCCGCCTTCTTGGGTGTTGCTCGGATGGAGCTCAACGGCTGCTTGTGTATGAGTATATGAAGAATAGGAGTTTAGACCATATCATTTACGGTATTACTTATTTTTCTCATTATACATTTCGGTTTGTGCTTAATGGTGAGGTTCTTTTAGCTTCATTCTACCATATCACCTAATGGATGAAAAAATCCACCTGGCAAGAATTCAATCAAATTGCATGAAATGAAAAAAGAATCCTAAATGACTTTAGCTGACTAGGATCCTTGCTTGTATACTGTGTGATGCAGGGAAAAGTGATACATTTTTAAACTGGGGAACTAGATTCCAAATAATACTTGGGATTGCTCGAGGATTGCAATATCTGCATGAAGATTCGTACGTCAGAATTGTACACAGGGATATTAAAGCGAGTAACATTCTCCTGGATGACAAATTTCAACCTAGGATTGGAGACTTTGGCCTGGCCAGGTTTTTCCCTGAAGATCAAGCTTATCTCAGCACCAAATTTGCCGGAACCTTGTAAGTTCACTCTATATAAGTAAAATATAGTACACAATCTTCACAGAACCGACCACTGTTTTGGCGCTTCAACTCAAATAAGAATTACTAAAAAATTGGCAGAAAATAAGTTGGTTACTATGAAGCCAAACTGTTGTGACTGTGTCAACCAAAGATTTATCTTCATATTTTTCATTACCATCCAGAAAACTAGGAATTTAGGACACATTCATAATTATAAATCTTTGCAATTCCTTTTTTGCAGAGGTTATACTGCACCAGAATATGCCATTCGAGGGGAACTGTCTGAAAAGGCCGACACATACAGTTTTGGAGTTCTGGTGCTTGAAATTATTAGCTGCAGGAAAAATACAGATCTCACGTTGCCATCAGAAATGCAATACCTTCCTGAATATGTAGGCCTCTCATCCTTTCCTCAACTTCTTGATTTTATTTCAAATCAACCAGTGAATTTCACCAATCTACTTTCTATGATGCATTTTCCAAAAGGCCTGGAAGCTATATGAGAGGTCTATGTTGATTGATCTCATTGATCCAAGAATGCGAGAAGATGGGTTTGTTGAGGAAGATGTCTTGCAGGCAGCACATGTAGCTTTCTTCTGCCTTCAGCCTCATGCCCATCAACGGCCGCCGATGTCTGAGATTGTAGCAATGCTAACATGCAAGGTTGAACTGGACGGAATGCTGACTAGACCAGCATTCTTGGATCGAAAGAAAAGGAATGATAACAAAATTTCATGGGATTCTATATCAGAGCCTTACCCTTCTCCACTAAAGAGTGATTCTCCTTCCTTCCCTCAGCATCAAAAGTAAGAATTTCCAGTTAGATCTTGCTATTTAAACACATGATAGTTAAGATCATTCTTGCAGCCTCAAGCATTTGCTAGCAATATGCTCAAACCAGTTCTTTACATTCATGCCTTCGTTCCAATGAGATGAAAGTTTTGATTCTTTATATGTTCATTTGACAATTTAGTACATTCAGAAGATCCTGCATGTGTTATGTAGATGAATAAACTCACATGCTGATAATTATCCTTTTTTGCAGTTCCACCATATTCATCTTTAAGATTATTTAACTGTACATATATTGGGATGTAGTGAAATAAAACTCTGGCATTGATAAATTTACGTGTTGGTTGTTGCTACTACTATACTACTGTTTCTATATATACTTGCTCTGCTTTGTTGCTCTATTTGGTGAAAACATAATTGATAAACCGACAAACTTCAGGATATAATATGTTTGAGTGAAATGCTGGTAATTCTTGGTTGTCAAAGCAGCAGACTAGTAAATTCTCCGCTCTTGAGTTTCATTGATTATGTTACTCAAGGATGTGCCTCATATGTTGCACGAGAGGTTTTTGTAGTATGAATTGAGTTTAGTTCACTGATGACCATTAGATTACAGCAGTAATGATGATCAGATTTCAGACATTGAGGTTTAGCCATATGAGGTATTATCTTGTCGGCACGAACTGGTGAATGATTTTGTCCTAAGAAAAAGGCATCTCAAAGGGAGATTGAAAGAGCATCATATATTCAAGCCTCATTTCCTTGATTTTTCGAAATGGGACAAAGACCAGTATTATTATAGCCCCCATTCGAAGGATTCTCTTCCTCACGCTTCCTTCAACACGCCTACTTTTAAAGAGAAAAATTCCTATAACAATGCATGTTGATGGAACAATACTTTGAAATAGTTGGGTTTTTATATCTAATAATGAATTTCCTAATCAGGTTTATTTAGGATCAGTTCACTTATGATCATTGGATTAGCTTATCCAACAATCATGGACGAACCATAAGCTTATCCAACAATCATCATCGATAAACTAGCACAAACATGAATTTCACAACTCATAAGCTAGAACTTGTGTACTGTCTCAATTATGCTTTGTCCTTCATAAGAGTAAGTTCACACACACACACACACACACACACACACACACACACATACACATATACATACATCATAAAATCATCTAGTCTCACGAAAGTGAGAGCCAAGAATTACTCGAGAATATCTGATAGACTGTTGTGCAAACAAGAATTATCCCTCGAGTCTAGGAGTTGCAGGCATTCATTGATTAAATCGAGCTTAACTAGTAGCCATGATGTCGTGGGCATGGACGGATACACATGGGGGCAAGCAAGCGCGCCCCCCCCCCCCCCCCCCCCCAACTTATTGTGTATGCGTGTGTGTGTGTGTGTATAGATATAAATTAGTAATAATAGTATATTGGAATTTAAATTTTGGATAGATTATTTAATATAAATTAAAATAATTAATTTTTAATTAACTAATATTCATTCATTTAAAAAAAAAAAACTTTTCTTGTTGGCCTTAAATAAATAATAGATTGTTTAGATTTACTAAATTAAGTTAAGTGATTTTTAATTAATAATAAAATTAAATTAATTTAATTATTATCTATTTTTAATTTTGTAAAAGTCAAAACAAATTTTTAAGTCCATATTGACAATCAATTATTCAAATGAGGACAATTAGATTATGCTTGTTAACATATGTCCTTAGAATAACCAAAATTCATTTTTTGAAATTAAATGATTTTGGGAGAAAGAAACAAAAGTAAGTGAATATTTTTTTAAAAAAAAAATTAGAAAGTGAATATTTTTTTTAAAAAAAATATTTTTTTTTTTGTTTTTCAACACCTACAAGTAAAAAAAAAATCCGCTAAAAGATGACTTTTTAATCAATTGCTTAGTTACTTAATTATATCGAGAATAATATTACTAAAAGTTTTGATATTGATTCGATCATTGATAAAAATTTATATCATAAACAATCGTTATACCTAATTTTAATGAAGATCATATATTTCGAATTTATAAATTATAAAGTATATATTAATTTAAATTTTTATACTTTTATAATTTTTTGCTTCCCATACCCTTATTTCTGAATCCGTGCCTGGTCGTGGGTAGCAGTAACATTGAAAACAATCATTCCCTAGTTATGCATTTGGCCTACCCATTGCACGTGGGGATGGGCCACAAACTTCTGCAGGAGAAACTCATTATCCCAGCAGAAGAAGACGGTCAAAGTAGACTCATGAAAATCATTACCCCATCTCTTCTGCCAAGGTTCTCCATGCGTAGTGTTCAATTTACTGCGTCAGCAGGTAGTTCACTTACTGTAATACCTTGTGAATTAGTCATCTCTTTATTTACTTCTTTGGTTGAGGGCTTTTAAATGTATCGTAAAATACACTGATAGTAACGCGTAACCAATCCGCTATGAATTGGGAAAGTTTAGTTCTGTTATGAATGAGCTGATATTGAATATTGATAATAATATTAATATCAGGAAAAGAGCGTTTTCTTGTGCTTCTAAATATGATCAGTTCCATATATTCTTATACAACCAAGGAGGGTCCATCTTCTATATGTTAGTGTCCCACATCGATAAAATAAATAAGTTGTGGTCTCTATATATGGTTTTGGGTAATTCTCACATCTTGAGGTAGTTTTTGGGATTGAGTTAGGCTCAAGGTCCATTCTTTAACATGATATCGGAGTCACCCATTCCCGATGTTGGGTTAACCAATGTTGTTGGGCCACCAATTTCATGTTATTTTACGTTCTAAGTGTTCATTCCTGAGCATGCGCGGGGTGTATTAATGTCCCACATCGATAAAATAAATAAGTTATGATCTCTATATATAGTTTTGGGTAATCCTCATCACTTGAGCTAGCTTTTGGGGTTAAGTTAGGCCTAAGGTCCATTTTTTAACATTATAAAATGAGATCAGTAAAAGATAATCGCGGAAATAGTTTAATTGAAATTTTGATGTGTAGGGTTGTGGTAACCAAGCTTGATATTTGGATAGTAATTATGAATCAAATTGAATATTTCACAATAGTGTCTTATATTTTGGACAATAATTGTAATTCAAATGGTATGGACTATGGCTGTCAATGGAGCAAATTTTTAATCCGAATTCAATCCAATTATTTAGGATCTTTAACTGATAAAAATTCACGAATATGATCCGACTAAAAAATTCGTGATCCAAAATAAATAGAACAAATATGGATATAGCTTGATCTGGTCCATTAATAATCTAAATCCGAATATATATAGTATTATACATATGTATACACAGGCTTTCAAATATTTTCACTAAAAATTAATTCTTTCAATTGCTACTAGAACCTAAATATTGTTACATTATTTATTTATTTTTAATTGGATGTTATGGAATGAAAACATATATAGTTATGTCAATATTGTGTCATTAATCATAAAATTATAATGAATCATTATATATAGAGAAATTTCATAATATATAATTTGATAACTATGCCAAATAGAAATGAAAGAAAAATCTTATGGACTTATTCCAATAAGCTTGAAATGGCAATTGAAAATGACTTTTGTGAGAAAAAGTGGGGCAAACAAGTGTTGCATGCATGGAATGGGTGATTGCTGCAACCCACAGTCTTAAAAAGTTTTGCCTTTCACTTTTGGTTGGGAAAAAAAGACAGCATTCAATTTTCCCGTACAGCTGCAGATGCATCTCAATTCAATGCCATTGCCTATGTATGGGAAATTGTCCCATCAACCCATAATTAATAACGAATCAAAACACAATATTCTAGCAACATCGGATTTGACTGAACTAAAATCAATCATATGATAATTGAAATAATAAATTTACAGTCTAACTATACTTATCATGTAATTAGTGCACACTTTAAATACAAACACAATAACAACTGCCACATGATGTAACAACACTTGTTATTTTGTTACATAATTAGTTGAGTTTAGTTAAAATCTGGTCTAAAAGTTAATTTTATTACAATCTTTCATTGATTATGAAGATTGGATAGGACAATTTCATAGAGAGAAAATACTTTCTCATACGTATAGACATAAGTATGGTTATATTTATCCTGCAGTTGATTAGTCTTTCTTAAAAGTCAAATAATCATGAAGAATCCTACTGTTTTGTGCTGCGCTTGCTTTAGATTATGATAAAAGTGTTATGTGGCGCAAATAACAAGACGAAGAATGTAAGTAACTGAAAAAAGCAATGATTAATTAGAACATTATGTGAGATATATTTGCAAATAATTTGGGTGAGCTTATAAGCTTTTCAAAACATCTTATAAGATGTTTGAAAACTTATAAGTTATTAAAAAGTATTTGATAAATTTAAAAAAAAAAAGAGCTTATACGCTCTTTTAAAAAAAGTAAGGAGACCCTAACTTATTTTAAGATTTTAACAAGCTCTTTCACTTTTAACCATTTTAATTACAAAATTATCATTATTAACATCTTATAAGCTTTAACATCTTATTTTATCCAAATACTTTGACAACTTATTTTAAAAATAAGATCTAACATCTTATAAGCTCTAAAAACATCTTATAAAATGTAGAAACTTATAAGATGTTTTGAATAAGTTTAGTCAAACACCCTCTTAGTTGATGAAGGATAAATAGCTTCTCTTGCCTCCAAATTGTAATGTTCAAGGCATATATTATTATAAACATTAACAAATGTAAAAACATGAAGAATCAAATTAAAGATAAGGATGCTGAGTGAATCAAGATTGAGGGGCCTTTTCCACACACCAAATGTGACTCTTTAACAAATTTTATGCAGCTACAAAATGCATAATATTATTATAGGGCAAATGCTCAAGTCCCTTTCTTGATAGATAAAAATAAACAAAACTTTGGCACTTTCTTGATTAATACATACACAAACACAAATATATAATCTCTCCTTCTCTATTATAGGATGATCTAAGGATTTCAAGCTAAGTAAAAAGATCCCAACAGCAGATAGAACATAAGAAACTTGTTGAATTCTGTATATATATGATCTCTTCTACCTGTTGTGCAAGGGGTTTGATCCGGTGGGAACGAGACGCTTGTTTTCGTATGCAATCTTGCTGGATGAATATCTGGCAAAATGCAGCCTAACTGAGGGCATGTTTGGTTGTTCATTCTTGATATCAGAAGTGAGGAAAAGCTCTCTTGCCACAGCTTTTGAGCTCATCAGAAGCTGATGGTGGACAAGAACCAGTAGAAAGATAGAAAGTAGTAGTCTCATTGTGAAAAGATGTTGATACAAAAGAATATGTCTTGATTATGAATTATACTACTATAATATATACTTGAAAATGACCACCTTTGGGGGGGTGGGGGTGGGGTGGGGTGGGGTGTTTGGGGGAGCAAAAGGAAACAAGTATTTGCAGGTTTGAAGGCATTTACTATAAACAGTGGACTTTTCTGATGCATCAACATCTAACATATCAGAAAGCCTCACCAAACTGCATTAATGGCTTTTGAAATATGAAAAGGAAAGGAGGAAACAGAATGCCAACCTGGGATTGTAGTTACATAAAAGATAAATGGGAAAAATGCTTCATTCCTCCATCTGCTGCATTTGCCATTCCACCTATCCCCCCTCTGTATATGTGTGTCTGTGGCAGGGTCCTAATTCAGGCACCTGACAGTGCAGGAATTTAATAACAAAGAAAAGTTCTCCTACTAAGCAAAGGGCAAAAATTAAATATGATGTTGGTTGGTTAACATCTCCTATCCAAATACAATCTATATGTTGTCCAGCTGATTGAGTTGATGGTTTTTTATTTTTTGGATCAGGTTCAATTTGAACTAGCTCTCAAAAGATACAGGGCTAGAATCATTAGGGGGATTTCAACGAAAACCCTCTAAAATATAAATCTATAAGATTGTGACCAGACAAAGATGTAGAATAATAAATTCTTTTTTTCATTTATACACATATGCATGCTTCAACAGTTCATTGGGTTCAAACATCTAACCTCACACTTTATGTTTGAGAATAATATCAACAAGTCAAATGATCATTTGACTTTTTTCTTTTAATTCATAGGTGTAACTTTTGTCATTCACCCTATGTTTGGACTTAGGGTTTTAATGAGGAAAATGTTAAAGAAAATATTTTTTACGCTTCAAATGATTTATCTTTATATTTTAATATTTGCACATTTACATTTTCCTTCTCTTTTCCCCCACTAATTTCCTAAATCCAAACACAGCATTAGTGATTGGGATACTCAGGTAGGTAGTGACATGAATCTGTTGCTTCAAGCTACAATGGTCTGTTAAGATGATATTATGTGCAGCTTATGAGCTACTCAACTCATAGGTCGCGGTCCAATTCCAAAGCGAGTTGGGCTCGACCCACAAAAAAGATGAGGATTTAGAGTACATTTTTTTAACTTAAAGACGCGTTAAAATAAAAGAAGAAACTAAGATATAATACATTTGACATAGAAAAAGATCTTTTAAAAGTAAAATTTGCACTTTATTGCTTTCTGGCAAAAGTACATGGATGCTCAGCTACCCTTATTTATGTGAAGAACCATGATTTGCCATTGATTATATACAGCTAACCAAAATGTCTAAACCCCCTAGTAGAGGGGGATATATTATTTTGAGGAAGAATCTTCAGAAGAATTAGACAATATCAGAAAAAAGAATTTAAGTGAGAAGATCATGTCTTAAAGATTGAGATTGCATTCAACAACTAACCATTTATTGCATGTCGGATGAGCTTGTCCCACGCGTTTAATTAATTTATTTTTGGACTATAAAATATAATTGGATAAATTATTTAAAAATAAAATTTATAAGTGTTGAAAAATTGATATAGAATTTTGAGTAGACCAAAGGTTGATCAATTTAATAAAGTGGATTCTTCCATTTATTATTAATAAAAGTACTTTGAATTACTTTGATATACAAATTTAATTACTCAAAATAAGTTTTAGTGAATAAGAAATTATTGCCACTAGCGAGTTGTTAACAAGGAGGCGTGGGAACGTGAAAATCCAACAATCCTAATTGAAAAAGGAGAAATATGACTATACGAAAAATGGTAAAAATGCATAAGGCAAGTAGTTGTAATTGATTATACACTAAGTGTTAAGAAATATGTCTATTACATATGCCATTTTTCAAAAATATGTTTGTTCAAAGAGGCAAGTGAGACACTTCTAACAGTGATGTCTGCCACTATTTGTACAATCAGTGTTAATTTATTCATAATTCTAATTAAAAAAAGAGTTCGACATGCTTTTTATTGTTGGTTCGAGGGATCTGTTGAACAACATCATTGAATTTGGTCATTATATTTTGAAAAATGAGCTGACTAACCATAAATATAAGATAAAGTCATCTTAAAGACAAAGTGAAATAGGGATAATAATGGGTCCGGGCAAATCAGGGACCCGCCCTAGATGGAGTGGGTTCGGGGTGAAAAAAATGGGGTTTGGGGCGGGTAACGGGTCTTGATTAGTAAGACCTGTCTGGGTTCGGGGCGGGTTACAGGTTTAGGTGGACCCGCCCCGTATAGTAATTTATTATATATATTATATATAACACATTTATATTTATATTATATATTCTATTATATATAACATACATATTATATATATATAAGTATAAGTATTTAGTAGACTATAATACTATATTAGAAAATTAGGGCTTCTCTTTTTTTTTTAATTTGTTTCAGTTTTATTCTCTCAAACCCGCTACTCATCACAACAAAATCTTTACATTCAAGTGACGATGAAGAAAAGAGGGTAAAATATATATATTTACAAAATTACAAAAAAAAAAACAAACAAACCGTGTTTGGCAAGTCCAATCCGCCAGGTTCAGGGCCAAAGGGAAGGCGGGGCGGGGCGGGGTGAGTTTTGGATCTCTCAATTTTCAAGCGGGACGGGTCCTGAGTCCCGCCCCGTTGCCATCCCTAAAGTCAAGCTCTTATTTTAAACAAAGAAGAGGAACACTAGGTTCAATCATCCCAACAAGAAATTTCCAGAATACTACATTAGAATTTTATTATTTTTTTTAAAAAAAGTGAAGAATTTTCTAAGTTATTTTAAGATCATAAATTTTTTATCTAATTTAACCACATCAATTACACAATTAATAAAATTAACATCTTATAAACTTTAAAATCTTAACTTACCCAATTACCCTTTAAACAAAAAAATATATCCAAAATCTATATCTATGAATTGAAAAGTTCGGATTATGAATCCCGAATTGCTTTCTAGAATGAATATATCTTCAAATTATTCATTTGAAAAAATGAAAACTTTTCCATTCAACGATCACGATACATTTTAAAAATCAAAATCATACAAATTTTGGTGGCTACGCATAATCACATAGTCTAGCCTAACAAAAAGTGACAAATACAATTAATTTTTGTCTAAAGTTTATTTGAGTTTTAATTGATTTCAGTTCATAATTTATTGGGAACATTCAATCTATCTAGTGAAAGAATTATATAAAATGGATCCCAATAAACATGAATCCCACAAATATTTTCCTCTATTTTGGCGGCAATAACTTAGAATATTATAAAGGGGTTCACAGTTTGACAAATTTCGTACTTTTTTAATTGCATAATTATTTATATCTAAGCATGAATTAGACAAGCTTAGAGTCGTGTTGAATTGACAATTAATTTATGATAATTGGCCACACTCTAACTTTGAAAATGCTGCCGACGAGACTATTGTCCAAACAATAAGGTTAGAAAGTCGTAAAATTTTACAAGTATAAATTTTGAATTTTAAAATTTTCAATCCATTCGTATTATAATTAATTGATTATTGAAAACTGAATAAATTTAGTTAATGTAAATATGGTCCACTAAAAAAATCTTGCAAATGCCAATAATTTCTTACTCATTTAGTCTCCTCATCATGTGGGAGGTCTCATATTCGAACCCGAATAGGTTCTTTCATGCACTTTATATGTGTATTTGGTTGTGGAATTTGTACTTTCATTTAATTGATTTGATAATTAGATTCTATTGACTTATTGTATAGATAATTTTTTTGATTTGATAATTAAATTCTATTAACTAGTTGTAATATTCTCTAAAAAAAAAGTTGAGCTGTTAAGAGTTGTTTGGTTGACTTTTTAAAACATAAATTTTCAATTTTTACTATTTAAAAATTATATTATAATATGTTTTAGCTAAAAGTACTATTTATTTTTACTTTCAATTCTATCAATATTTATCTTATCTCCTCTTACCAAATTACCAAAATCAAATTAATTTTGAAATAAAGTATCCACTTATCATTCTAAAATAATTAATATATATATATATACACACACACACACTCTGGAAAATATGCTTCTTTATGCATCATTAATAAATTTTCGTTCATACACCTATCCATACTCAATATCTTCAATCAAATTATCTAAATATATTTTATATCTAAACAAAAATTGATAATTATTTTCATGCATTTTAGAAATGCTAGAAATTGGAAATGATAATAGAAACATAATCAAACACTCCTTCATTTTCTATTTTATATTATAGATATACGCTAATTGTATAAACTAATTTTGAAAATGAGTACATAGATTTGAATTATATAAATTTGAGGTGTATTTGTAAAGTGAAACGGGACATGAAATATAAATTACAATAAAGAGTTTAAAATTTAGGTTGAGGTCTTTCAACAAAAGTAATATGAGGTGCAAATTTTAGATCTCGCTAATATTTTTAAGTATTACATTCACAATAATTATTTAATTAATAGTTAATTGTTAACTATTGATAATTTTTAATAATTAATAATTAACTATCAAATTCATTATTAATGATTGATCTTTATGATGTACTGATGCATGTATTAATTTGTTAGATATAATTGCTAATATTACTTTACTAAAATTTAATATATAGATGTATTTAAAGATTTTTTTGTGGGGAAGAAAAGTCTGTAATAACAAAAGAAACCTAAGAAACTGAAATAGCAAGACAGAAATCAGAAGAACATGCCTTTCTTCCCAGAATGGCAACTTCCTCCACATCTGCCTTTACAAAAAAGAGAAACCGCTGCACACTCCCCATACTATCTCTGCTACTTCTTCTTCTCTTCTGCTTATTCCTCTTCGCCAGAAGGGCTCTGGAGCCGAATCTCTTTATTTACAGAGATCTTGTCTCTCAAACCCCTGTCCCCCTCCTCCTATCTACTCCAATATCCACGAAAGTTAATGATTTAAGACAACCTGTTTTATCAGTGTCTAATCCTGAGGAGAATGTTGATGGAAACGCAACAGTGTCTTCTCGATTGTCGGAGCCTGAATTTCAAGAAGAAAGTAATGAAGAAACAGAAGTTCCCATTTCATCAAAGTCTGATCTTGATGATAAAAATACACGGGAAACCACAGCGCCGGTCGTTTCATCGGAGCCTGAATCTCAGGAGAATTTCGATGGAATAACCGGTGAGCCCATGTCGGGAGATGAGGAAAAAACAGGTCCCATTTCATCAGAATCTCATCTTGATGACGAAACCAGGGTAAAAACGGAATTTGTTGGCATCAAGGGGAAGTCCTCTGAGGAGACAGTTTCATCAGATACTGAAATTGGAGATGTTATTGATAATGCTATAGCAAAGAAGTTGCGGAATTGTGATATTTACAAGGGAATATGGGTGAAAGATGAGGCCTATCCACTTTACAGACCAGGGTCTTGCCCATATGTAGATGACGCTTTTGATTGTCAGAACAATGGAAGGCCTGATTCTGGGTATCTGAAATGGAGATGGAAACCAGATGAGTGTGATCTTCCCAGGTTTGGTACCACACATTTTTGGTTTTCTAAATCTGCTATTCTTCTTTTTATGAGGATTAAGAACTAATTAGTTGTACCTGAGCACTGGTATCTTTGACTCTTCTTTGCTCATTAAGGTTTATAATATATAGTAGTTGCTTGTGCTGCATATCTTTGTTTATATACATTTTGTTGATTAGCTTAAATAAGTAGCGTTAGAAATTTAGGAAGTCAAACAAGTAGTCTTAGGTATTGTTTAATTGGAAGCCCATGTTGACAATTGACATTGTTATTTACTGTACTGAATAATGAAGCTGCACACTAGGCATTTTAGCCAAATGCTGCTTTCCCAGGTATACCCTGATAGAGTAAATCTGACTGAAAGATAAAGGCAGTGGATATCTTTCAGCTTGCAGTTTTAGTTTTAAACTGTGGAGGAAGGGAAAATATGCAAAAAGGGCTGGTGAATTACTTAAAATCAACTAGGTACTTGTATGGAGGGAAAACATCTAAGATGTATCAAGTTAGAGTGAATACAATATCAGAACTTGTGATGATCTGTTTGATGTATAAATAGATTGATGCACAAAAAGCCAACATTTTTATTTTTTGTTATAAGGGACATGATCTTTTACTGGCTCCTTATTAGAGGCCATTTGCACCAACCAGGCCAATTATCTCATTGGCAGGAGGTTCTCTAAGTCTATAGCAATGGGCATGGGAAACTGATGGGCTGTAGTTTCCCAGTGAAGGAATAGTCTGAATTGAAACTGTTATCATTAGGAGAATAAATGCAGCCTTTGGTACATTTGCTAGTTAAAAGTTTCCACATTAGCTAAAATAACATTTTTGAGCTTCTGATTTGGTGAATATATTTAGCAATATGGTAGGCTTATTGCTCAATCATTCTCAAAATTCCAACAACTATCTGGAGTACCATGTATTGGTGTCATTCTACATTGCACTAGATGCAACAAACTTGGTCCACTTGTAGCTATTGGATTGTAAGGGGAGGGTTGTTTTCTACACCCGTTCCATCCGAGAATTTCACCCACATGTGTTAGCAAAGCTTATGTGCTTGCAGAGGAGAGTCTTAGGATTGCACTAATTCCAGTTCTGCACAAACCAATATGGCTGTAAGGCCTCCATTAGAGGTTGACATGTCACAGCTTTCCTTGATAAACTTAATCTGAGTGAGATAGTTGCTGATGTCAGCACCTGGATGTTAAAATGTTCAAAAACTTGCCAATGCCTAATTTCTCCAAAGCATTGTTCCCATCTTGTATATAACACCAAAGGGAGTCAAATCTATCCCCTACCTGTTGCCATTTTGTGGTCATCTGTTTGTCCAGAGAATGAGAGTCTGTTTTCTTAAGTTTCTTGCAAGAAGCAGTTAGAAATTCATTGATAACCTGCTGATTTAAGGGTCTTCCTTGTGTCCTTGAATTTCCTAGCATGGATTTTCAACTCTTAATTTAGATATTGGTCTAGATTTGTCTGTCAAATGGTTTCTTGATTAGATCAATGCTGTCATCTTATAATGGTTCCTGAAATCATAATCCAGGTCTTACAACTTATATGGCTACACAGACCTCATACTAATCCAGGTCTTTAAATTACGTAACCTAGTCTTTATATTCTTTTTGTCCTTAAAATACTTGTACGCTTCTTTTGCAGGATTTATTATGTAGCCTTTTTCTCAACTGTGCTACCATATGTAGGCTAATTATCTGATCGTGTGACTTGTCGGAAAATTAAGAACCAAGCTGTGAAGTACTAAGTCAAAGAAATCAATAAATATACAATTTCAGATGCACTAGTGAGTATGAAATTCAGACGAAAGATAGAATCTCAATTTGTTTTGTACGTGGTTGAAGTCTCTCTAAACTCTAGAATCACAGTGATAACATGCTTAATCATTAGCCTTGCTGGGTTCGGTTTTGGAGCTTGATCATCAGTATAAAATGAAAGCCAGTTTTTACTTCTTTTTGCCATGCCTATTGAATCTATTGCCACTGTGCATGCTTGTGTAGGTTTGATGCAAGAGACTTTTTGGTGAGACTGAGAGGAAAGAGGCTTATGCTGGTGGGAGACTCTATGAACCGGAACCAGTTTGAATCTCTCCTCTGTCTTCTGCGTGAAGCTCTGCCTGAT
Source organism: Jacaranda mimosifolia (assembly GCA_018894105.1). Lineage (NCBI taxonomy): Eukaryota > Viridiplantae > Streptophyta > Magnoliopsida > Lamiales > Bignoniaceae > Jacaranda > Jacaranda mimosifolia. The sequence continues at coordinate 55,665,152 of CM032117.1, forward strand.
AAGAGCAAAATGTATGAAGTCCATGGTTATAGAATAACAAAAGGAAGAGGCTATTACATTTTCAAATTTGAGGTAACTCCCAACTGAGGGCTTTATTCGCTTAGTTTGTTTTCAAAATGCTCCAATTGTACTAACACTGGCTGTTGAACTGCTCCTGCAGGACTACAACTGTACAGTGGAATTTGTCCGATCACACTTCCTCGTTAGGGAAGGGATTCGTATCAATGCACAAGGAAATTCCAATCCAACTTTATCAATAGACCGTATTGACAAGACAGCTGCTCGTTGGCGGAGGGCTGATATTCTTGTTTTCAATACAGGGCACTGGTGGACACATGGGAAGACTTCTAGGGGGTATGTGAGACAACTTTATGTTCTTTTTCTTGTATGTAATTCCTAATGATGTATCAATCTGAATTGATGGACTTTCCAGCAAAACTGATGTAAAGTGTTCATGCAGTAAAAACTACTATAAAGAAGGGGACTACATCTATCCTCGCTTTGATGCTGTGGAAGCATATAGGAGGGCCATCAGGACCTGGGCTAAGTGGATCAAGGAAAACATAAAGCCACAAAAGTTGGTGTTTTATCGTGGATACTCATCTGCTCATTTTAGGTATCATTTTTCCCAACTCACCTTTGGTTTGCTCATTACCATGATCTTCAGAGAATAGAGATCAACCACTTGTCTTCCTCCATTACCTGAATTCTCAGGAAAAATTATCTACACAGTTAGATACAAAATTATTTTATTTGTGAAACAGGAATGAAACCAGTAAGACTTTTAGCCCCCTATCACTGTGGGGGCAAAGTTGGACTATTTGGGGGATTAACAATATTACCAAAGTTCATTGGCATCTCGGTATTTGGTATATAGTGTGTGAATATACTCGTGAGTGATTAATAATGAAAATATTTTAGAATCAAAATGACTCTAGTTTACAGCCCAATGAATGAACCTTCAGGAGCTCTTACGAGTTTTGCTTAGACTATTGTAATGACAACGAAATATTGTCGAGATATCAATGAACAAGACATAGTTCGGTAGTGGTTGTAATTACTCTTATTGTCCCATTACCATCTTGTTCAAATACTCGCAATCATGAAGCACATGAAATTATTAATTTTCCAACCACTACTCATGTTTACCGCATCAAACTGTTGCAAAAGTCTGACACTGCATTAGTATCTCAACAGAGGTGGAGATTGGGATTCTGGCGGAACATGCAATGGAGAGACTGAGCCAGTCGTCCGTGGGGCTATTCTTGATAGCTATCCTGAAAAAATGACGATTCTTGAGGACGTCATCAAAGAAACACAGGTGCCCGTTGTGCTGTTGAATGTCACACGTTTAACCAATTACAGAAAAGATGGACACCCATCAGTTTACGGAAAGAATGTGACTGGTTTGAAGAAGGTGTCTACGAGAAGGCAAGATTGCAGCCATTGGTGTCTTCCTGGGGTACCTGATGCCTGGAATGAGCTAATATACACTACATTGGTTGCTAGACAGATTACTAAGTCATAGAATACTCTACATTTTTGTATTCACATTGGTTGGAGAACTGTAGGTTTGAGTCCTCCTGAATGCATAGATACATTTTCGACGAACTGATATTCAAATATCCTAGATGCCCTAAACAAATTAAGGCAATATTTAAATACTTTGGGTTAATTTGGTTTGAATGATAAAATGGGATAATCATCTGGTTGGAGTAAAAACACTAAATACCAAAAGCACGTATTTATATATACAATTTATATGATAAATTAACCAATCACCCTTATGGGTTTATTTATCATGTCAGATAAATTATACCATAATAATAAAAAATTACACAAATTATCACATGATAAATAATCATGAGATAACTTAAAAATCCAAGCAAACTAACCCTTTCATGTTAGTGATGACAGTGGCGCGGGTGTAGGATGGGTTCGCCCAAATTTGAGACTTGCCCCATTAAGATTTTTAAAGACTTAGGACCCATCTTGCCCTGAATCAAAATCTTAATGGGTTGGACTTGTTAGATCTGTTAAATTCGTTTTGTATGTTTAAAAAATTAAATAATATTTTTTAAAAAAATAATATCACCATGATTTTTTAAATTAGAGAAGTAATATTATTAATAAATAATTAATTATTTAAATATTTATATATGCATGTTTCTGTTAAAAAAATTATAAATTATAAAATTATTGCTACTTAGATATGTATATTCGACACATGCAATATTTGTGATGACAATTTATTACTTTCATATAAAATATGTATGTAGACGCACATTTCCCAAATATATATGAATAAAATTAATATATATATATATATATATAATATTATAACGAGGCGGATTTGAGATTAACACTAAAGACCCTCCCCAATCCATTTATATTTTTAATACATGTGGGTGCGGATTTTGCCCGAACCCATTACCATCCCTATAATCATGGTTGGTGTTTTTTGCTTGAGTCCAATTGACCCAAACCGATCGTACTCTAGGATCTAACTAGATCTAAGCCATTTTAATTTTATTAATGAGGGTTACGTTGGATACTGCCGACATCCTAATTTTTGTTCTTGTTTCTCGCTTTTTAACTAATTCATTTGAATAACAAAAAAAAAAAAATTATTGGAGAGTTTTGTTGGTCAGTACAATAATTTTAAATTTTGCTTGAGCTTTTAGTACGTACAATGAATTAACTTAGTAAAAAAAATTTCAAAATTGAATTATTTTTATCATACATAATCAACAACAAAAATTTTATTCATTTTATTAACATGATGTTGATAGATCCTAGGGTTTGTAAACTCATTTTCACCAGCTCAGTTTCTTGAGTTGTACTACTTTTTTAAGAGCAAAAAAGTTTGTGTTGAAATATCATATATGAAGGAAAAAAAATAATAGACCTCGTGAAGAAGAACAAAATACCTTAGATACTAGGAATCTTAAATTACAATTTTTGCATCTCCATACTCAAATTCAATCTAATTAAAATTATTTATCAAGTTTGATGAATTTACACTCCCTCTGAATAAGAAGCTGGATTTAATTTGTAATTTTTAAAAAAATGCTTTCAAATTTTAAATCAGAAGCCACTCAAATTTAATTTTACACTTTTTTTTATACATTTATACACATCAAAGATTCGTCACAATTTTTTAAATTAAAATTTAACTGACTTCCAAAGTATGTATATAAATAAAAAAATAATTTATTAAAAGTTGAATTCTGGATTCTAAATATAAAATTATGTTATTAAATTAATTAACCACCGGACGGGCTAAATTTTGAATTTCTACATTGTCTTGAAACCTTGGGAAACGATTCGATTTGTATGCAACCAATTCAGGTTTAATTAAGTAATATTTCTAATAACAATACAAGTCTTGTGTTAAAAGATGCCGGGTCTAAGGAAAATTAAATTGGTAAAAAATGAAAGAAGACCAAAAGTGAAAAAGAGAGGCTAAAATTGACCGTTAACGGTGAGGCCCATCTTCTGTTACAGTGTCGGCGTACCATAAAACAGAGCGTGACTTATGTCCTCCTCGGTCCCCTCCCTCGTACTTTATTACTCATTTCGGACCGTCTGTCGGTAAACACGTGTCCATTTCCCATTGGACAACTTGTCAATATTCTGTATTTTGTTTTCATGTGATTGAGACAAAATGTATAAAACTACAAAAAATAATAAATTTTGTTTTGTCGACATGAACTTCGTCCAACGAATAATTACAAAAAATATATATTTATATTAATGATGAGTGATTGAGACATATAAATATATAGTTTTTTGTAAATATAGTAATTAAAATATATGAGTATATATACACACATATATATGGTCATCATTAGAGTTTCCTTTCTTTAAAATATATTGGAGAATGAAAACGTTATTTTTGAATTTACAAGATTCGATTTACTTTAGTTTTACTTAATTCCATCTTCCTCAATTAAATACGTATTTCTATCAAAACAAATATAATCAAAATTATTATTTTTTTGAAGTCTATCATTCCTATTTCTTAAAAGGGAATTACAATAGTTTAGTGAGTCTAGTGACATTAATCTCTTTATTATATGAGAGATTTTGAGTTCGAACCCAAAGGGATTCATTTGTACACTTTATGTGCGTTTAATTGTGCAGTTTGTACTTTCATTTACTTAATTTGATAATTAGATACTATTGACTTATTGTAAGAATAATTTTCATCATTTATAATATTATCTCAAAAAAAAAAAAATTTACAATGAGATTCTATTTTTTAAAATAAAAATAAATAAATTATCCTCTTACTTTAAGAAATGAAATGACTCTTGATTGCTAACTTTAAAAATGATATAAATATGCACAATTATTTTTAATATTAAATAATTCCTATGATCTTATATATGGTTGTCGTGGTCGTTGTTGATCCCCTCCCTGTAAATGTAATTCCTTTCATATGAATGGTAGCGGTGACAAGCCAAACATGCCTTTCAAATAACTTGTACATCACCTTTGTCTATTTGTACACTCTACTTGGAATTTTTTATATACTATACCTATCTTCAGGGTGTTCGTAGTTAAGTTTGGATCGATTTTAGGACAAAAAGTCAATCGGTTCAAATTATATAATTTAGATTGGATCAATTGGATTTTTGTCATAAATTCGATCCAATTCAATCTATTTTGATTCGATTTGAATTGGATCGGTTAATTCAGTTTTTTAATTTGAAATTCTAATTGAAATATTTGATAAATCATTATTGATAATTAACTACTTTAATCAATCATTTTATAAATTTTATTTTACAATAATATCATTAATTTTATGGAATTGAGTCAAATTATGTAAGAACACATAACTATAAATTATAAATTCACAATAATTATTCCTATGTATTGAAATTTTGAAAGTGGAAAAACCCTTGATTTAGTTTTTGTTAATTTATTTATGTATTTTACAATGAAGATATATATTTTTTATATTTTTAGTATGGAAGATTAAGTTTTGAAAAAACAAATTTAATTAAAAAAAATCAGTTTTAATCGATTTTCAAATTTTTGAATCAATTTATCCATTTTTGTGGATTGAATTCGATTTCAACACTCCTACCTATCTTTCATTATTGTCTTTTGGCTTTTATCATATAATCTGCGTAGATTATGTAATATAATGCAATAATGATAACTAATCTCCTCTAAAGACCAATAGAAATTCTTTTCTAGTCCTGCCATTTATTTATTTTGACTTAGTGGGAATACGAATTCCACACTTTCACAATCTATGCGATTTATAAATTATTGCATATTCTATTCGTCATAAATTATGAGTTTATTAACGTTGTTCATCAGTCAATCTTTAATTATTTATTAAGTACAATTATAAATATTTAATTACTTTTTATAGTTTAACTAATTAATAGATAACATAAAAAGTATCTAGATTTAAGAATTTAGCAACGTGAAATTCTATACAATAATTTTGCTCAAAATTAAGGCATGTTTGGTTTTGTTACTAGGTTTTTGAGAAAATATATTTATCAAAAAAATCACTTAGTAACAATCAAATGAGTAGAGAACGTTGAGGTGAATCAAATTTTTTTTGGATAGGGTCAAATTCAAGTATTGGCTAAGGAAGTGTCCTCTAATAAGAGGAGTAGTTATAAATTCTATAAACCATTTTAATGGGTATAATAAAAGGGAGAATCCCAATTAGTACGAAAGAACCCACAACTCTCTGGGGTTATCCTGTATTTAGAAGAAGAAATGGAAAAAAGAATAAATATAGTGATAATTGGATTATTCATTGTCCTAATAAATAAATGAGAAACTCGATTTTTTTTGGAGGGATTGATATGGCAAGCACCACTCAATGGTGATAATGAGATCAAGAAGAAAGTATATTTCGCACTTAAGTAGAGAATAAGCAGCACTAGTTCTCTTCTTCCAATTTGAGGATCGCTATGTAAGATTGAAAAATATATCAAGTTATAATGTTTTTACTTCCAAAAACATAAATTTTATAATAAATATATAAGTTCTAATAAACATAAAAGTTTTATAGTCATATAATAATAAAAATTACGTACTTATATTAAAATAAAAATTAAAACTAAAAATATATATGATTTGATTGGTTTAATAATCTAAAATAATTAAAATTTTTAATAATACTTTTAAAAATAAAAATTAGGAGAGTGAAAATTATTCTTCGAAAACAATACAAACATGGCCTAATAATTGCACTCTTTTTTATGTAATTATTTTGGATAGTCTTCCGCGCCCCCTACCTACCGTTGAAGTATAAGACCTATACCATGTTCACCAAGAATATCAAAAGCACCTCCCAAACGGGCCCTATATTTCCTCAATCTCGCCGCAAAACTCTCTCTCTCTCTATCAGCAGATTACATAGATTTTTTTGTCTTATATTTTTCTGGGATGGCAGATATATATCCCATAAATGTAATATTTTGCTTCTTTCTCAGAGACTGAGAGTGTAACCCATACTGCACTTGTGCACACTCTTAGGCGCACTCCCTTTTGAGGGAATGCTGAGATTCTGCAACTAAGTAGTGGCAGCATCAGCATAAAAGAGATGTTGAGTTTTTTGATCAGAAAAGATGTCAGGAAAATTCTCAAGCGCAAGGACAGTGATGCTGGTGAAAGAGGTTCATTTTCTTTCACTTTTTCTCTCTTTTTTCTTTATTTTTCCTTTCTTTAATTGTTGCTCTGAATTTACTCTTCTTTTGTGGAGTATTATTTGTGGGTAACTGTTCTTGAAGTTCTTTTCTTAGTTAAAAGTCTACTTAAAGAATTGCAGTAAAAGAAACCTAAATTGAAGTAAAAGAAATGGGGCTTGTGAATTTTGATTGATCTTGTCCAGTGAAGAAGCTTTGATTCTTTTCTTCTGTTCAGGTCATGAGTTACTTTTTAAAGAATTTAAATGGAGTTTGATTTCTTGAAAAGTCTGATTTTTGGTACTACATAGGATGATTACAAGCATATGGTTGTTCTGCTATCTGTTCCTCAAGTGTTTATAATCAGAGGCCTGAATTTTTAGCAAGATTGGATTTTTAATTGCTTAAGAGATGGGATGTGTCGGATGTACCTTCCTAATTAGTAAAACAAAGGAATATGTGAAACTCAATACACGTATATGTACCACCTGCTAGTGCATATATAATGATGTGAACAGTAAAAGCTACCGTTGTTAAAGCAGTTGTTAAAGCAATTATTGTTGAAGTGATAGAATTTGGTGGGAAAGGTCAGCTTCAGCTAATGAGGTTAGTAGATTTTTATGAAAATGATACCTGTGCGATGTTTCCGCACTATGTTTTGGAGAGAATACCGCGAGTAGATTTAATTTTGCTCCTTTCTAAAAGAAGAACAAATCTCAATATATCTAGTTGTCTGACCGAGAGAATAATTATCTTATCAAGGGATTTTTAAGATTTAGTATGTTAACTCCATTAGTGCTATTAATCCAGCATTCTTTAATTTGATAAATCTAACCAAAAAGAAGTTGTTTTTCCCTACTTGAGAATTGTGACACACAAAAACTACATGGCAGGAAAATATTTTCACAGATGCTAAAATAACTTTATATGATGACGAATCTTGATCAAGAAAATCTGCTGCAAACTTGGTTGGGAATATAGGATATATTACAAGTGGGAAAAGAGAGGCAGGGTCTGGAGAAAGTGGGCTTAAACCAAATTGATGCTCAAAATATCCTTTTTGACAATTAGATAGTATTTTGTTGCCAGTGTTCATAGAGAACTGTTATCTCTAGTTTTTGGAGTACTGTTCTGTTAATTCATAATTTTACACAATTTGGTGAAAAAGTTGGTGTTTTTTAGGCAGTCAATGAATCTAAGATCTTGAATTCTCATATGTCCTTTAAAAATGGAGTTAACCATAAAATAATCTCTAGTAAATAGGATGGCTGTACCTTTTCTCCGCAACTCCTCCAATTTTGCATTAGGCATCTTATATGCAGACTGCACACATCAGCCGAAAACATTTACTTGGTTGAAAGATGACACCAACACTGAGCAGGATATTACTTAGGAATCGCCACTGAGCAATATGAAGACAACCAAAATGAAAAAGTTTTCTAACCACCATGTGTTGTCCTTATGACTTTTTACAGGTTTTCTTTAGTGTGTTGTATATTGGAGCTGATTTATCTCCTATCTTCATGTAGGTAGAGCCTTGGAGGAATTTCGCGCTTCTATGTTTAACAAATTGCAGTCGATCAGTGGGGCCAAGCGTCAACAGCAATCTCTATGGGGGCCTACTGTTGCTCTTACGTTTAATTTTTTGGTTTCTGTTAGTATTATCTTGATGAACAAATTGGTAAACCACACACTTCTTCTTCTATCCCATGCTATTCAGATCATTTAATATTTTAGGCTGTGACATTTTCTTTCTGTTTTGTTCAGGTACTTGTCAACGTGGGATTTAATTATCCAATTTTCTTGACTTTTATTCACTATATATGTAGTTGGTTAATTATGGCACTGTTAAAAACTCTGTCAATTCTCTCTCTATCTGCTCCATCAAAGTCAATAAAGTATTCATCTTTGCTATCTCTGGGTATGGTCATGTCTGTCTCCACTGGTTTTGCAAATGTTAGCTTGAAATATAACAGGTGAGGCATTGTTCTCCCTTTCACTTTTGCTTGTCTATGTCTTAGTTATATTTAGTTCTCAAGTAATAGTACAGACATATTTTTTCAGTGTGGGATTTTATCAGATGGCAAAGATTGCTGTGACCCCCGCTATTGTTTTAGCTGAATTCATTCTCTTCAGGAAGAGAATTTCAAAGCAAAAGGTAACCATCTGTTGTCCAATTCTATAGGTTCGTTACGAAACTAGAAACTATGTCATAAAATTGGTTGATTTTACCTTTTAACTTTGTATAACCTTCGAGCACTACTTTTAGCATCAGGATGTCTACTTGCACATTTTCTTACTGATTTTCATCTGAGCCATTTACTGAATTGCGTTGGTGGCAGCATCAATCATCAATTCTATCAATTTTTTCTTACTATCTTCCACTTGTTTAGCTTGTCAAATCACTAAATCTGGGCAAACAAATATTAGCCTTGGTGTGTCTTTGATACTTTGCTTTTGGAACTGGAGCTTATTGCTGTTTGTATCATATCTGTTAGTGCAAAATTGGTATGTTTAGTGCAAAGCATAGGTTTGGGAAACAAGAAAATTCAAGAATGTATACCCTAAATCTGTTTCTGGTTGTAGTGTGCTTGTAAACTTTTCCAATCTACATAAAGGAAATGTTAAAACTAATTAAAAAAAAAAAAAAAAAAAAAGGAAAGAAATTCATTGTCATACCTTAATATATTCAAATCATCGTAAATTGTGAACTATCACATGAGGTTAGATGCCATATTTGTAACATTAGTCTCCTTATTTCCAGGTGCTTGCACTTACTATAGTATCAGTTGGTGTTGCTGTTGCGACGGTGACCGATCTTGAGTTTCATTTTTTTGGTGCTTGCATAGCAGTAGCATGGATTATACCAAGTGCAGTTAATAAAATATTGTGGTCTAATCTTCAACAGCAAGATAACTGGAGTGCCCTGGCGTAAGTCATGTGTTTCTCTATGTTTTTCATCTCGAATATTTTGGAGCATTCTATTATTTGTTAAGACAAACATTAAAAATTGGAATTTCTTTAACGCATGTCCTTCTGACAGGTTAATGTGGAAGACCACACCTATTACTTTGTTCTTTCTGGTGATGTTAATGCCGTCACTGGACCCTCCTGGGGTCCTGTCTTTTGATTGGAGCCTCTATAACTCTGTAATAATTGGTGGTTCAGCAGTTCTCGGCTTTTTGCTTCAGTGGTCCGGTGCTCTAGCTCTTGGGTAGGTGTCTTCTGCTCTTGTCTTCACTCTTGCTTCTCTCTCTTAAGTAATTTTGATGCAAATTCATACCATCTAGTGATGGACAAAAAAGTTTGCGGATTCAAAGTATTAATAACTTCAAAATTTCTTACTTTTTCTAGAAGTGCTTATAAGATGTTATTATGTTATTTTTGGGAGTTTGTAAACTATTTTCTTACAAATTTTACTATAACACTTTATGACATTTTACAATATTTTATAAGCTTTCAAGCATATTATAGAGCTTATAAGTTCGCCCCAACACCCTTTTATTTTTGAGATTTTTAACAAACTTCTTTAATTTTAACCATATTACTTACAGAATTGTCATTACTAATATTTTATAAGTTTTAAAATCTTATTTTATCTGCAAAACTGAAGAGCTTATTTTTAATATAAGATTTAAGTCTTGTAAACTCCAAAAACATTTATAAAATATAGGTGCTTATAATTTTTTTTAAATAAGCTTAGTTGAACATCCTCTGTCTTGGTAAAACATGTCGTTGACTTTGTGATCTCTTCTTGACATAGGGCAACCTCTGCAACGACCCATGTTGTTCTCGGACAGTTCAAAACTTGTGTCATTCTTCTCGGAGGCTTTCTTCTCTTCGGTTCTAATCCTGGAACAACAAGCATTCTTGGAGCAGCCACGGCTCTTGTTGGTATGTCTTTTTACACGTACCTCAACTTGCAGTCACGGCAGCAATCAACCAAAATATTATCAAGGCAATCTACATTGCCTCTGTCGAAATCTAAGCTCAGCAAAGAAAATGGTGACATCCATGATGGAGGTAGTGGAGACGAGCATGTCTAATATGCCGGCAGGACAGAGACCATAATCGACTGGTGAAAGCTTTACTAACCTTGGTGTTCCATGAACTCCAATTTTGAGTCGGATTCTAAGTTCTTGAAATGATTAACATCTATAGGTAACCTTTCAAAAATCTGATAATCGCCTTGAGTATTGCATTGGTTTTAATTTGGTTAAACGTGCTAAGAAGGGCTTGTAAATTTCGAGTTATAAATGTTTTATTAGTTCGACTCATCGGTATATATTGCTTGCATATTTTTAGTCCTTCTTGAAGGAGCCCAAAGATTATTTATTTTTAATACAAGTGATGTACTTTGGGAAGCTCCTTACACTTCTTTCTCATGCATTTGTATCTCTTATGGTAGGCAGAATTGCATTTTTAGTCCCATACGTTAGGGGGGGTTGCAATTTTGGTCCCGCGCTTTTGCCAAATTTAAAAAACGTCCCAAAATCTCAAAAAAGTTACAAAGTTTGTACCAAAGTCAATTTCCGTACAAAATTTAATGGAGAAAGCGTGTGTGACGCGCATGGTAATAGGATTTGGTGGCAATTTTAGTCCCATACGTTAGGGGAGGGTGCAACTTTAGTTTCACTGTAGATAAATTAATTTTAAGCCAATTGAGAAGTGATATGTGCAAAATAATATGTTAATTATCAATTGAAAATTTTTTATTTATATTTTGGGATTTATTAAATTTAATTTCAAAAGATAAATCGTCAATTTTAATTATTAATTTAGTATTTATTTTATATTCAAATTAACTATTAAAAAGTGTCAAAGATAAAATGTCTATATCTTTTGACCAATTAAATTAAAGATATTTGATATTATCTTTTGATATTTGATATTGTCAAATCAAAGATATCCGATATTATTCCTTGATATTTAATATTATCTCATCGAGAAGATAACTATCAAATATATTCAAGATTATCTGGGATCTCCCACCAATAGGGGTGTTCACGGGTCGGATTTGTAGAAAAAATTGATCCAAACCAATTAAATTTAATTAGGTTGGGTTGGATTGGTTTTCATGGAATTAGATCTCTAGACTCGAACCAAACCAATCCAATTTGGATCGGGTTGGGTAGTCAGGTATACCTATTCAATTTTATTTTTTTATATTTTATTTTTAATTTTAATTTTTTAAAAATTAGATATTATTTTGATTATATATTACATTTCAATTGATGAAATAATTAAAAATTCAATTTTAAGTAGGTAAAATATTGAAATTAATATATATACTATATGACCAAAATATTGAAACAAGTGTACTATATGACCATTTAAATATATATATATATATATATATATATTATATTTTAATTTTTAATTGGGTAGCCGGGTTGGGTATGCAAAAGTTGAACCCGAGTCCAAACCAATTGTTAAATTGATTTTGATCGAGTTTTACTCTATTACCCGATCCAATCCGAACCAATTAAGTTGGTTTGGTTTGGGTAATCGTGTTCATCGGGTAAATTGGATCTAAAAAACACCTTTACCCACCAAGCACCTATATAAAGAGTCGATTCCAACTCATTTGACACAACACAAATTTCAGCAAATGAGAGGAACTTTGAAGGAATCCAGCAATTCTCTCAAGCAAATTTAAGGAGATCCACAAAGTTGAAGGTGTTCTTTGCGGAGTTCATTTATTTTTGGCATGTTATTCGAAATTAAGGTGCGAAGCCTTAGAATTGACGTTATTTTAAGCTCATATATTCTTTTGTATTTGTTGATATTTTAATATATTTATATAATATTAAATATAATTATAATATCACACTAATTGAACCGATGGTTAAACTGATCAAACCAATTGAACCAGTAACCAATAAGATTACCGATTCGATTTCTCAAACATTGATAGCAGCTAGTTGAGCAGTAGCATCCACACCAACTTGAGCCTCCACAACTCTTGGATTTAAAGTCGAACTTTTCTTTTTCTACTATTAAAGTCGAAATTACTACTACTACTACTACTACTACTACTACTACTACTACTACTACTACTACTATATAATATATATAATAAAAAGCTTGTTTAGGCTCGCAAGCTCGGCTCGGCTCATCTCGTTTAACTTCGAGCTGAATTTGAGTTTTCATCGAGTCGAGTCTGAACCATTCGCAAATAGTCTCATCTCATTTACACCCCTAGATAATATCAGATATCATTGATTTGACAATATCAAATATCAAAAGATAATATCAATATCAAGAGATAATATCAAATATCTTTGATTTAATTTGTCCGTAGATATAGACACTCCATCTTTGACACTTGTCAATATTTGATTTGAATATAAAATAAATACTAAATTATTAATCAAAATTAACCATTTATCTTTTGAAATTAAATTTAATAAATCCCAAAATATAAATAGAGAATTTTAAATTAATAATTAGCATATCATTTTATATATATCACTTCTCAATTGGCTTCAAATTAATTTATCTACAGTTGGACTAAAGTTGCACCCTCTCCCTAACGTATGAGACTAAATGTGCAATTTTGCCCATGTGGCCACGCGCGTCACACGCGCTTTCTCCATTAAATTTTGGACGGAAATTGATTTTTGGGATGAGCTTTGCAACTTTTTTGAGATTTTGGGATGTTTTTTAAATTTGGCAAAAGTATAAGGCCAAAATTGCACACTCCCTAACGTATGGGACTAAAAATGAATTTTGCCCTTATGGCAGGAGACATTTTTATGGAGGAACAATGTTTATAGACTCCATGTTGGGGGAGATTTGGAAATTGAAGATTATTTTAGGAGTTCATGTAGGCTGGTTTTGAAATGATGAAAAGGAATTGCTTTAAGATTTATGTACTGTACTTGGTGTAAGTTTGTGTATATGTTTGCTGAGTTTTTGATTTATCAATCTAGTAGAAGCCCTATAAATATGTCCTTTTTGTGTGTTTATTTCTACTCTTGTGTCCATATTAGTCCCATTGGTCGGGAGGTTGACTAGTGATTGGGTTCTGGTCAAGGTTCGACCCATTTAAAAGGGCAACGACCCGAACGATTACTTAGTGAATTTGGACATTATTGATTGTATTTTAGTCTTTTAAAAAATTCTACCCTTATCATACAGCACATTATATTTTCCTTTGCTTGGTAAACAAATCCTGTATAGCGCAGCTCATCATCTGATAAAGATTTGCCTCACACTTCAAGCAAGTGCACTTGTTTAATTTGATTTTTGTGGAGCAAAAGTGAGATTAAATTTTAGATATATACGACCTTCAAATAATATCTATAAGTGAATTATTTTTCATAATTGATTGCAGTATGTAAATTTGAGTGATTGATATGTATTGATAATTCAATACATTTCTATGTCTAATTCAAAATATCACGGAGTTGATAAGCATAGCCTGATCACCCACTTATAAAAAGACAAGAATGTTCTCGACGAGCCTAACTTGAATTCAATCTAGCTTGCAATGAATTTTATACTAGAGAGCATGTATGAGTGTTGCAAGTATAAATATTTTAGACACTTGATGCATAGATAGATACATGCTATGTTTGTAACCAATTTCGACAACCTATAAATGCTAATATCCTCCAATTTAGTCCAAATTAATACGGAATCAAATGTTGTCAATTTTTTAGACCTCTCACATCGTTCATTCATTGGATTTTAAGTCAATTTCTACTTAGAATTAACTCTGTCACATCAGTGAATTTATTTAACCTCAATATTTATTGAAGTTGAACATAGAATAACGAGTTTACTCGTCTCTTCAAGTTGGATATTTTATCTAATTTCCTTTCTTATTACATATAGATAAATACCAAAGATAAACTTTGACATAAAATGAGAGTGGAAAACCCAGAAGAAAATTGTCCTTTAGATATACATCGCATTTTCAATCACTAATATTTGATTTAGAGACAAAATCAAACACATTATTCTCTCTTAAAATAACTTATAACCACTCCCCACAATAAGATCAAACATACATCACATTCAATTTCATTATCCAGAATTCATTCTTTTAAAATATTTTCTTGAAACCCCTAAAATAAAAACAATAGGCCGTTGCTGATGAGATGATCAAATACTTAAAACAGTTGATGTTGTAAAATGTATAACTCGCATCTAAATAAAATATATAATATTCTCCTTTTCTTTTCTTTAAAGAAACGCGTTATTCTTACTAAGCACATTATTATAATTAAAACGAGAAAAGATTTTCCTTAGTTGGAGAATCAAATAAGTACATTTCGTGCACATATTTAAAACATACTTGCAACATGCTTGATCGGGAAAAACTCTGAATATCGACTGGCAAAATGTTGCTTTGCCCCCTTACTAGACATTGTCCCACATGCTAAATACTATAATTAACCAATCTAATATTAATTAATTATAAGATGCTAAAATTTGCAGCAAGGCCAATTAATTAAAAAATCGACTGTTGGAAGAATGCCTTGGAGTTAGGCTTATCTTTTCCCAAAGCACAATTAATTCAACTTTAATTTAATTAAATTTCAAGCATCCACATGCATGAAAATTTATTTCGACGTACGTCACCGATGATTAAATTTGTCAGATATAAAAAAAAAATTGCAATAATAAAACCCAAAAACTATATGAAAAATTAAAATTAAATCAATTCAAATCAAATTCAACGCATCCTTTTTCTTGTTTGACTTCCGTGTAATAAGATCTTGTCATTTACAAAAAATTAAATAAAATAAGAGATAGGAACAATTCGACCGAGTACGTATCTTTTGCATCTGGTCAGAAATTTAATTTTGGATTTCTTGTCTATCTAAATTTATGTAATTAGATTCTTTATCCACTAGGCAGGAGAGTAAATTGTTGAGTAATAATAAATCAAATTATTAAATTAAATAACAATCGAGTAATAATATCGTATAAGTATGGAAAAGTTTGCATATATGGGCTTGTATGCATTTTAAAAATAATTAATTTTAAAGATTATGAAAAAGCGGTTAATTAGTATTAGAAGTTTAAAAATATTTAAAAATTAATTAGAAAAGTAGTTAAAAAGTGAAATGAAAATATGCTTGATAAATAATAATTTGTGCTTGAGCAGTTTATGTAAGGAAATACTATTCATCTTTTAATTTGGATTTAAAAAAATTAATAAGAATGAAATTGTTAAGTATAATTCATTAATATTTATGAGAAAAATAAAAAATTAGAAAAACATATCTCCAAGAATGCTTCGATCTTCTATTCTATATCATAAATATTTTAAGCAGAAGCTTAAACCGATGGAGAAAATACCCTCCAATTGTTTTTATTAAGAAAAAAAATGCAAATATTGCATTAGAAAATATTTAAAAATAATCCCTTAATTCAATTGACTGAACGATAACTTGTCGAATAATAACAATAAATCAAATAATACCCAATTAACTTTGTATCACTAAGTTGCTAGTTTAATTAGTGAAATAAATGAATGGAAAAAACACTACAATTTGCATTGAAAGTTCCTCTAGAAATTGTCTAATTTCTATCTAGAGAGAAAAAAAAATAGAAAAAAAGAAAAAGAAAAAGAAAAATTAAACCACCAAGAAAGACAAGGGATACTGAAATAAAAATAAGTTGTATGGTAAGCTCAAGAAGAGGAGCCACATGCAGGTGGCATATGAGTTCCAAGTTGTACACTGACTCCAATGGAAAATAATATCAATTAATTTCCTGCATGCATGCATCCATCTTCAGTTTACTCCATCATCTTCATTAATAATTGATCCCTTTCTTGGGTTCATCAAGCCAGCTATATTTTTCTATTCTCTGCCAAGCCAAACATGACTTACACCCCAAGAAGCACATAGTATAGAATTGTTATTGGCAAAGCAATCAACATTCCAAAAATAACCCTGCATAAAGGGAAAAAAAAAAGAAGAAGAAGAAGAGGAAATAAGTTCAAGTTAAAATTCATTTAATTGCATATTCATCATGAAATATAAATTTTGTAAGCATGTATTAGTAGCAAGACGGATCAAAGAGAAGGTTGGTAGAAACAGTCACTCATAGGAACAGAGCTCAGCCGCCCCCTCAAATTTTTGAAAATTTAGCTATGATATATAATTTTTTTTTAAATTTACAAATTGAATATACTTTCATTTGACTTAAAATGTATATTTTGCTCCAGAAAGTAAATAGAAAATATTTATATTTATGACAATTCAATATTGTCCATCAAGACAAAATTTCTTGGCTTCATCCCTGGCGCCCCCATTCTACGTGTCAACATATTATTCATTATCTTAACTAAAGTTTAAAATTTTGTCATTTTAAAAATAATAAAATTATTTCTAATATTTTATTAAAATTCAATCCCATCTCCTAAAATTGAAATTTCTGGCTCCGTTCCATATCAGGAGGTGTAAAAGTGTATTTGTGTATGAAAACTTACGCGGTGCTTAGGATGTCTGCATGGACATTGTATTCTTTTGCAAACACAAAGGGGACAATTCCCTGTGGGAGAGCCGCCTGTAGCCAAAGAAAATATTGGTTCAGTTTTCACATTCAGATAAATAAAGGGCATCTCCAGATTTTCATACTTATACCTTAAAACATAATAACATGATGAAATTAATAATAACTTGTAATAATATTAAAAAAAAAATATATGGGCATTTGAAATTTTTAAGAATGTTCAAGATTTTATTGACCTGAACAATTGCCACATGCAAAAGAACTCCTCGGACGCCGATGGCAATGGAAGTTGCAGCAATGACTGCAGGCCCTGTTAAGAACCTTACAGCCATTGAAAATGTGGCTACTGACTTCCCACAAGCTATGATCTTTGGTTGCAAAGCCATGAATAAACCTGAAGAAATAAATCAAATTATGTCTATTTTTTTTTCTTTATATATATATATTATGTACTATTTTTTATAATTTTTAAAGAATATTTACCTAGACTGAACATGGCCATGCCAAGACCTGCATCTGATAAAATTGATATTGACCCTTTTACAATTGAAGGCATTTCAATGTTCCATCTGAATAGACAGACTGTTAGTAATATTATTTGGTTGGAAAATAATGTCAGAAATCCATAGGAAAAGTTTATCTTAGGAGACCTGAATGATATGAGGGACCATATAAGGCCTAAAAGACTTGAATAAGTGTTGGGATTTCTAATGAGTTTCCTCCAGACCATAATGAGTATAAGCCTAGTCATAACACTTGCAGGGGGCATCTGTGTTTTCTTCTCCATTATTCCTCCTTCCTGTGGATCCATTTTCTTCTGGCATGAATATGGAGAAGCATTTGGTGGAAACTTTGCAGCATCCTCAATTTCAATCTCCTTGTCTCCATTCATTTTCCCAGCTGGGCTTCCATTTTCTATCCAAATGAAAAAGAAAATTAGAAAACCAAATTCGTCGCCAAATATGAAAGTCCACATCTCCTTTGAGATATTCAACTATGATTGGGCATATGATGAGGGATTTTATCCTTAAAAATGCCTCAAACAATGACACTCTCGAGTTCTTTAATATGGGCCAACTCATGTATGCTATCACTGAAGAAAATAAATAAGAAAATCAAGAAACACTCATGTATTAATGATGAACAAATCCATTGCAGAATATGAAGGTCTAGCTGGCTTGAGGTATTGTCTTGTCGCCATGCATTTGATGGGGACTTTATCCTTAAAAGGTGTCTTAAATGGTGAGATCTTTGATTTCTTCAATATGGGACAAACTAGGTATCATCGTATACTAAGGATAGACGAAAAAAGATGTATTTGAAGAACTAATGAAATGAACACATATACCTCTTGATGGGGCAAGATCTTGTTGGAAAACAGCTTTAGCAGCATCAATGTTTGCAAAATCAGTTGATGCAGCTTTGTGAACAGCATTTCTCATATTAGCCTCAGACACAGGAGAAGCACTTGAACTCCAAACAAACATGTGGAGCTCCTTATTCGGATTAGTACTATTGTTGTTGTTATTGCCACTTTCCTTTCTCTTAGGACCAGAAAACATCGGATTTGGAGGTGGATAAGAAGGCAACCCCCCATTGAACAGCTCACCGCTCATACTCCTCCCAGTAGCTGTTCTTTTCTTTGCCATCTTCATCATCTCCTCATCGAAATTCGATGTTCTTGGAGTAGCCCCTTTTGATGATTGCAAAGAAAAAATATCTCCTCCAAAGCTATTTGTGTAGCCATGTTTAGGACTAGCAGCCTTACTGTTAAACATGGCATAGAAATCTGTCTGATTGAAGCTAGAAGCACGAGGCGTCGGCTCCCTTGAGGACTGAACAGAGTAAATCTCCACACCAGTTAGATTGGATGCCCTTGGTGTCATTGCACTAGAATGCAGCCCTTTGTTGTAAGAAGAAACCATAGAAGCTGACGTGGACCGTTTCACGACGACGTGCAGCTTGCCGTCGTCCCCAATCTCTGCATCAGCCTGCAGAGGCTCTCTTCCATTGAGAGAAATCACATCAGACTCCACTTTGAATGAAGTTATGGAGCCAGCAGTCTCAGGGAACTGATCAGTTATAAGTAGTTTTGCTCCTCTGTACTCAAACATGAAGAGCATCAGTGTGTACCAAATGACACTCTGCATAACCACAATTTGGATCATTAGATTGGCTGAGAAGTCCCCATACATGGCCCTGAGTAGTGGGATTCCCATGACAAGAGTATTGGGCAGAGTTGAGAGGGAAAATAGAGTTATCATCCATTCCAAGCTGCCATTTTTGCTGAAGAGTTGCCAGAGGAAAAGGGCTGCAAGAATGACAACTTTTTGGAGAGAATCTGCGGCTAAGAAGTGGTAGTTCATTTCATAGATGTTGTTGGAGGAAATGAAGTGGAACCCCAGCAATGGGACGGCGAAAACAGCGACGAAACGGTTGATGCCGGAGCATTGATCAGGGGTGAAAATCTTCCACCATTTGACTGAGCCATAAGCAAGAATCATGGCAACATATAGTGGGATGATTGCAGCAAGAACATCATAGATATCCTTTCCAGTGATCATAGTTTCTTTTTGGAAAGAAGTTGGAGATGGAAGGGGTAGTGGGATTGGAGTTTCTTGGTAGTAGAGTTTGTGGGGGGATTAGAAGGGAAGTTGGGAGGAAAAGGAGAGTAAAATAGAAAGGGGGAAGTAAAATAGTGTGAAGAGGGAAAAGAGGTTGAGGAAACTGGAGGACAAGTGACTTCCCGATCACATGGAAGTGAGAAGAAAAAAAAGGTAAAATATGGCCTGTGTGCTGGTACTTGTGTTGTGTGCATATATATATATATATATATAGAATCAAACTTTGCAGCCACCAAATGGGAATGGCATTTTCTTTCACACTTGTTTATGAGACTATGAAGAAAGAAAGAGAAATTGTTTTATGTATTAGGAGTTTGGCTTTGGGCATTAGTTGGGACAGGTAGGCCATTTGGTTCTTTTTTCTTCCATTTTTTAGTTACTATCATTTTGAAAAAAAGAGTAAGTATAGGTTGAAATTATTTTGAGAATTAAAGTGTATTTGGATGTATTGTTTGAAAGAATGATTAAAATATGTATATGAATGAAAATTTAGTTGATTTATATGTTCTTAAGGCTAAGAAGACCTATTTTTTTGAAAATATATGTATATTTTAGTTACTTTAAAATAATAGTTGATAGTTGATGTCAAATCGAATTTGAAAATTGATTGAAGTACTGGTAGAAAGATAAGGTATATT
This sequence comes from Jacaranda mimosifolia, assembly GCA_018894105.1. Taxonomy (NCBI): domain Eukaryota; kingdom Viridiplantae; phylum Streptophyta; class Magnoliopsida; order Lamiales; family Bignoniaceae; genus Jacaranda; species Jacaranda mimosifolia. The sequence goes on from CM032117.1 coordinate 55,685,555, forward strand.
TAAAAAAAAATTGAAAAAAAATAGAGAGTGTTTTCAATTAAAATGTGTAAAAGCTGCTAACTTCGAATTTTCAAACAACGAGGAAACTAAAAAGGGTTCATGAAAATGGAACAAATGGAGTTATGGACATCTAAACGGTGATTGGTTGTGCTTTGAGTAATCATTTTCTATTTTTTACTATTCTAAGAATAGAAAATGTGATTTTTTATCTTATTTTCAATAAAAGTACAAATGCTATGTTCGAACATATTCTGCTAGAACATTTTTTAGTTGAGAAAACATGTCCAGATGAGTGTTTAATTATAAAAACACATTATGGAATGTGAAAATGTTTACCCAAAATACCTTCCCCAAATCGGCCCATTTCCTATTCTCTAGGGGTAGCAATTGTGTCATGATAGGTTGTTTTGTATGGGGTTGATGTAGGAATTTTATAAAATATTGCTCAATCCAAACCCAATTTGAGAAGAACTGGACCCTATAAATCTCAACTTGAACCTGAAAATTTTCGTGTTAACATGAAAAGAAAACAGGTTATCCCATTAGCCCATCAACAGCCCATATACGAAAACAAAATAGATAAACCCAATCCACTAACCCATCAAAAATCCATAGCACAACTTATTTCAATTTGTGATTATTGTTTATTAATAATTTATCTAAGAATCTACAATATTTTATATTCAACTAAAAATATAATAAAAGAATCAACATATATAAAGATCTCTGAGAAAAGTCAACTTATATCAAAATTTAAGATAAAGTCAATCTTATACTCTTGTAATCCAAATTTTGTATTATGAAACAATTTGATAATTAGACTCTTTGTAATTTCCTATATACATCAACTATAACTAAAAGTACATGCATAGCTCAATTTTAACAATAAGGAAATTGAATGGACACTTTGACTTGGAAGTTGGAATTTTTCTTTCTTTCTTTCTTTTTTTTTTTTTTTTTTTTAAAGTAGGTTTTGGGTTAGGTTGAATTGGGTTGGCAAGTTACTCAATAAAGTTATCAAATTTATTGGGTCCAACCCAAACCAATCCATATCAGGTCGATCCGATATCAACCCAACTTCTTAAATCCCAACCAATAATATTATGTCGATTCGTATCTTATTATCATGTCATGTCAAAACTTGCCATATCTACTATTCTCCAAAGGCATAGTAACCCATTTATTAATCATATTAACACACACACACACACACATATACACACACCAATTATTACAACTATACACATACATAAATAATTACCATAAAAAAATTGATTTCGTTCCAATGACCCAATAAAAACTTGATTGATGTGATATTTGTAGTGAAAAATATTTCTTCCCAAAACGCTTTCAAATGAATCAATTATTTCCAATATTTTTTTCATAAAACACGCGAAGCATCGTCAGACAAATCCTACGATTTTTTTTTTCATTTTAATACTTATAAGAATTATTTTAAAATAAAAAATACCTACTACTTAAAACTAATTAAACATTCACCAACTAATTAAGTAATATTTTTTTTTATGCTCCCAGGATAATGGGCCTGCATTAAATTTAATAACAACTTTATATTCGGTTACATATTCAAATGTAACCCATCTTCTCCACCCTCTCAAGCTATAAGATTTAGGGCTATCACTAGGTTGTGTTTGGAGCAAATTATTTTGGATCCAAGTTCAAATCCTAAAGTAATATGTCATATCCAAATTCAATCCAAGATTCATCAAATTTGTAGTTGATATAACCATATTTGGATCCAAATAAAAGTCGGATATCCAAAAAGATCCAAATTTGAATATTTCAAAAAATTATTATATATTTATTATTTTTTTAAAAATTTAGTAGAATTCAAATTCAAAACAATTATCTTTAAAAAAAAAATACAACAGATTAATGAATAAATTTTCAAGTCCATTGATCACTTAAAAGTAACAATAGAATTTAACTTAATTACATTCATTCACCAAATCAATATTACATTTTAGGTTCTGTTGCTAATAATAGTACTTATTTGGCATTATAAATACATAGTTATACTTGATTATCCAATTAACTAACTATAAACTCAAAGTTTTATAAAAAAGAAACTCATTTTGATTAAATTGAGATTTGCATTCCATTCTTGTCATATTATTGCATTCGGCTCCTACTCATTATTCTTCTCGTATCATTTTTTGTTATAAAAATAGAGAAACAAGTGATGTAATTATGGTATAAATAAGCTCAAAATCTAACAATTTATACGAAAAACACCAAATTTGATATATTACATATGAGTTCATTACTTCATTCATCCAAATATTCATTTTGGCATTATTATATGACACTGTATATATATATATATATAATGATGTATATGTATAATACTAAATAAATTCGAATTTGAATCATTAATAGATTGGATCTAGCCATATCCATATTTGCTCCATTTATTCGGATTATGAATTTTTTTAATCGGATTATATCCATCGAATCTTTTATCGGTTAAATATTCTAAATAATCAGATCGAATTTGAATCGAATTCGAATTAAAATTTGCTCCATTAGCAGCCCTAATAAGATTCATATTAAATTTGATAATATTTTTTTTATTTCAACACAATTTAGTTGATAAAACACAAAGAAAGCCAATGAGATCCACATTGTATTAAATGTTAATACTTATTAGTATTATTACATTGAAATATTATTTTTAATTTTTAATACATTTTCGATCATCATTACATGAAATAAACATTCAAAAGGAAAATAAATTGAAAATATTGAAAACGATAAAAATAAAAATACCACCAATGAGACCCTTAGGCTCTTAGCTAGCACTCGATTTATGAAAGACAAATTGAGGCAGTAAATAGTGACTCAAAGCCCAGTTCTGGTTGCTACCTAAAGGGCCCAAAATTCACTTTGCTCCAGCTCTCTAATTTTGATTTTTAGCGATAAAAAAAATTAGTTTACTCATTTAAATGGAATAAGCACTAAAATCATTAATTTGTTAGCACAATAAGCTAATGGGAGTACTTGGATATATCATTTCCAAACATTAGAGGATAAGAACCCAAATTCTGTTTTTCGGGTGGCCATTTTCCTTTGAATAATGTAACTTTATACTATATGGAAACAAGTTAAATTTGGTTAAATACAAGTCAATTACAAATAAATGCATTTATAACTATCATATAATTAATTAAGTTTTAACAAATCGAATTTCAAACAAACATTTTCCCCATTCTTTAACAACCTCAAAATTCACATTTTGTAGTATAGAACAAACGGGTTATGGGTGGGTTTTTTTTTTAAAAGATAATATTACAAATAGTCAACATAATTCAATTATCAAATTAAAAAATTATCTGTACAACAAATCAAGAGAATATAATTATCAAAGTAATTAAATTTAAATACAAACTCCACAATCAGATGCATACATAGGGTGCACAAAGGAACCCATTCGGGTTCGAACATGAAACCTCCCACATGATAGGAAAAACTGATGCCGTGGGGCTACAAACCACTGGACATGGGTGGATCTTAGATTTTCATATTTTTGGGTTTGAGCGATTTCATATCTAAAACTACTTGCATAATTATTTATGATTACTAGTAATTTTAGTAAATTCAATTCATGTTCTACAATTTTTATGATTAAAAATTATTTCTTATGTAATATGCATGAATTTTTTAACAATTTTAATATATTTATTTAAATTTTTACATAGATTAACAACAATTTAATATATGTAATGATAATAATAATAAGTATAGAGCGGGTGAATTGTAAATGATGGTGATTGCATATGTTGTACTTACGAGATTAAAAAATTGAAACGTTCTAAAATGAGGACATTTCAAATTATATTACTTGAAAATATATGAAAGTGGGTCGGTGTTTTATTAATAGAATTAATACACATAATAAATAAAAACTACTAATTTCTAATAACACTATCACTGTTGCAATAAATTCAATATGTTTATTTGAATACTTAGGAGAAATAAAAGGAAAAGCTTATTGTAAAGTAAAATAATGAAGGAAAAAGGTAATAATTAGAGATAGAAAAAAAAAATGTAGGAGTGAAGAGAAAATAAAACTACACATCTTGTCATTACCTTTTAAAATGGGAATAATTTTGTTAATTTATTAAAAAAATATGTCAAATTAATTATTAAGGTATTGAAGCTTTATATATAGTATAAATACACACATACAAAGAGTGCACATAATTATTATGTGCTAAAACATATTCTACTTTTAGTATGAAGCAAATTATTTAATTAATTTTTAACTATAACATATATAATGAGTTTTTCATATATATTTTAATATTTAATGTAGAGATATTGTGTTGATTAATAATGCTCGTACAGTTTTTTTAAGATATATTAACAATATTACACTAGCATCCATTTTGTTGATGGATGTGGTATTTGATAATTTTCAGTTTTTAAAATTGTAATGCAATATGGCTCTAAAGTAAAAAGAAATAATATCAATGACAAAAGAATAGGCGACACAGTAAAATATATCACTAATAATATATATTAAGAGACAATAACTTTTATTATATTATTAATGATATATTTAAGTAAATAATTTTTATTTTATTTAATAATTATAAAAATTAGTATTTCAAATTGTCACTATCCACATTAGTGATACACTACAGTTACAATTTAATTATAATAAAAACTATCATTATAATTTGTGAAAGAATTTTCATTGCAATTAGATTGTCACTAAAAAAGTATCACTAATTCTCAATAATAATAATTCAAAAACAATTATTGTCACTATTAAACTCGTAAAAATCATTGATGTTGTACAAATATTTTGTCATTTAATATATCTATTTATATATATATATATATAATTAGTAATAATTTTTACATCTTGTTACTTGTTATTCAGCACTAATCTTTTTCTTGTTGAGTATGGACTTCAAATAAATAAAAATAAAAACTATTTAATCTTGATTTGAAATTTTTGATAATCTTTTAAAAGATTTTAAATTTTAACTTGAAGGAGTTGACTGTTTTACAAATAAATTGTTATTTCGATTACTTTCGTCCAAAAAACGACTCGTGGACTCAAATCTTTTTGGCTTTTGCCCCAAAAAAAGGGGTGGGGGGGGGGGGGGGGGAAACGGAAAAGAAAAAAGCAGTTAAATGTATTAATCTTACTATACATATTATTAACAACATAAGCACCCTTTTTTAACTTCCGCTAATTATTTCCCAATCCATTTTTTCTTTGTGGCTTTTTTTTTTTGGAGAGAGAATTACAAATAATGATTTTTTATTTTTTTATCATTTCAATAAATCAATATTTTTCTATTCACAAATCAAATAAATCAAAGTATAAACTAAACACAATGCATATAGGGGAGACAATGCACATAAGGTGCACAAAGGAATCCACTTTAAGCTTAAACGCGAGAGCTCCCATATAGTAGGGGAGGCTGATGCCACTGGACTCCATGTGGCTATTTGGGTTGAAGGAGAATAAGAACTGCTATCATTAAGCTTAATTATATTGCAATTGCATGCTTATAATTACTTATAAACTAATATAAAATGTTCACACTATAGTACTAAGTTCTGGAATAAAATATAAAAGATCATGAAATTCTTTAAATAAAATGGCGTTTTAGTGAGCTAATAAATTTCTCTAAGACTTTGGAAGCTAATTATAAGGGTTTATAAGTTGTCTAGTAAATTTTTCCGAAAAAAATTTAATGAGCTCCTGAACTTATAAAACGTTGGGGTCTTATAATTTTTTTTTTAAAAAAAGAAGAAATTTCTAACATATAATTTTTAAAATCTAACAAATTCTCGTAATTTGAACTGTATAATTACAAACTTGGTATAAATAATATAGAGTGTGACTAATAAGTGGAGTGCCATATCAATTTCCTAGGGCCAGTTCTTTACCATTTTCCCAGAATGTTTTTCAACTCCCAAAATAATCCCAAAATGTATATACATTCTCCAATCATTCTCCTAAAATACAAAATTTTATACCCAAAAGATTGATCCCTCGCAAAACAATCTCAAAATACCCTACATCCTAAAGCCACACCTACCATCTCATTTTCTGACTCTACCTTTCACATTACTCATTCATTTATTATTTTCTTGGTTCGCTCATCCATATATATATATATATATGAAAATATTAAAATTTTACTAGTTATAAAATTCTAAAACTTATGTTTACACATTTAATTGAAGTAATTGTTGATAAAATTAATTAAATATTATTTGTATTATTACTAAATTATTTATTTACTAGATAATGTATTAAATTAATTAATTAAATTACTTATTAATTAAATATTATATTTATTCATTTAATAAATAATTTAAGATGTTTTAATTTTATATAATAAGTAAACCAATCTTCTTCTTCTTCTTCTTCTTCAAAAAAAAATCTTCGTTAAACATTAATCTTCACATTTATTCAAAATTATAATAAAAGATTTAATTATAGTGTGATATTTATTTAATAATCTATTAAGTTTAATAAATTAATATTAATATAATTAAAGTAATTATCGAGAAAATTAATTAAATTAAGTAAAAAATATTTGATTATTTACTAAATAATTTGTTTACTAAATAATTTATTACTTAACTAATGATTTAAAGTAATTAAGTAGCGTATTAAATTAATTAAATTAGTTTATTTAATTATTTAAATAACTTGTTATTTATATATTAATTATGTTTCATAATTCATGTATAATTAAATATTATATTTATTTATTTAATAAATAATTTAAGAAGATTTAATTTCATATAATATAAAATTATTTATTTTTTGATTTGATGAATTGTTATGAGTATTATATATATAAATTATTAAATAAATTATTTTATTTAAATTAATAACTAAGTTTTATTTGCACATAAATTATAAATCATAAATAGTTAACTAATTATATTTTAATTAATAAATAATAATTAGTTTATAAATAATGTAAAATAATTAATTTTTTTTATATAAGCCAATATTAACAATTATGATATAATTATGACATAAGTCGATTTTTTATAACTAAGATATAATTATGAGTTCATAAATAATTAATATTTATTAATAAATATTTTCTTGCAAATAATACATCACTTGCTAACATTAAATTTATAAAAATATAAATTTTAAAATAAATCACCAATTAAATTAATTACACATGTCATTTTATTACAATCATGTATCAATCATTACACACACACACATCATTAAATTATAAATATATATATACATACATTAAATAAAAAAAATTACTTTTACTTTACAAGCCTAACAAAAAAACAACTGATTTGACATCTACAATATGGTTTGCTCCTCCAAAAATATAAAAAAACAAACAACTCATTCTCAAATTATTTTTCCTGTTTTCCCAAAATAAAAAAAAACACTCGACACTTTTTCTAATTTTTCTTCCAAAAATCTATTCTCTCAAAATATTTTTTAAAAAACATCCAAAATATAAGAAAACAGAGCCTATTTTATGGGATATGACCTATAAGCTACATTATTTACACATGGCACTCTGCACCTAAGAAAACATTTGGTTTTAGGTAATTTTTTTTTTTATTTATAGTCAACTCACCCACGGTTTAATTAAATTCTTTTACGATTCCATAAGTACAGAATATGCATATCAGATTAGGAGATTCGCAATAAAGTTATTTACTATTAGGGCCCAAATATAGGTCTCAACTCTCAAGGAAGAAAAAGTAGAGTGTATATCACAAACTTGTGGATCTATTTCTAATTAATTTATTAATATATTAGTTTTAATTAATTTAAATTTTTTATTTTAATTGATATTATATTCTTTTATTTAATATTATCAATAAATATAAAATATACGAAATTGTTTCTTTAACTAAATATTTGAATATGAATCACATATGCTTGACATGTATTTGCAAAGTTGAATGAAAAATAAAATACGTAATTATATGATCTCAGTTATATTAATCCGACCTAAGAACTAGAAACCTTATAATATCTTTATGTTTTTATTTTTTTTAGGAAACCTAACAACCAATCAACTCTAAAAGTCGAGTGGTCTGTGACCCAATGGCATAAGTCTCCTACATAATGTGGGAGGTCAGAAGTTCGATCAAACTTCTGATATGCATGTGTATAAAAAAAAAAAATTAGCTTTATAAATATATCTTTCCATCAAATTCACAAAGTACCTTCCTTTATTAATTTGTCACAGTAAAATTAGATACATAATATTGTTTATGCCCTTCTGCTCACGATTGTCAATGAGTATTGCCACAGCCTATTTGTTCCGTACGTACTCTACCAATTTAATTTGAGTATATATGATCAAGTAGCCATTCAATTAGCTAGGTTTGATCAATTTATGAGGTGAGTTTGAATGTAATAATGGCTAGGCCTAAAATTAGCTTTGTCATCTCATCTAAATACTATATATATATATTTATTAAAGTTAGTTTAGGAAATTATATATTTTCTTTAATTTAGTTATTAATTGATCAATACTTGAACTCTTCTAAATCGACAAATTTTAATTTAAAAGTTTTTCAGTTGAAATTTTTTTATTAAATGTATTTTTGGTGAGGTCAATTTAATTTATAACTATTGTTTATTTTGTATTTTTAAATGATGCAAAAAAAAAAAAAAATTACCATATTAAGAAGGTGGTTTGTTGAGCTTATAATTAAGCTTCTCCAAAATATCCTATAAGGTATTGGCAAAGTTTATAAGATGTTGCGTAGTAGTGTTAATTAGGTTTTTCTTTTTCCTTTTTGTTTTTATTTTTTGAAAAAGATGCTCATAACATTTAGTGCTGTAAATGGATATTCGAAAATTCATTTACTATTCACATTCGTATCCATTTATACAAAATTTATCCGCATCCGTTTAAAGCGATTATTATCCATATTCGATTAGTAGATATCCGATTATAAATGGATATGGATATGGTAAATGCGTATCTAATCCGTTTAATATTCGATCCGAATATATATTTGTTAAATAATATATTATTTATATTTTTTAATAAAAATCTCATAATCCATATACGTATATATATATATTATAATTGAAGAATTGAGAAGAAAAAAGAATAAATTTAAAAAATTATTATAATATAGAGAAAAAAATGAAGAATAAAGTTAATCAACATAATTATTATTGGTTGAATTTATGATTAATATACTTAAATGCCATTATTATTATTAATAAGTACTAATAATCAATTATAAAGTCAATTATTAATTAGAAATTATACTATTTGTTTGATTGCTTTCGTTTTAATGAAATTATATAGTTCCTTCTACTAATAAAAATACGTATTTGTTATAGGTTCATATATTCACGTATTTGGATATTCCTAAATAGATATCTAAATAATTATCATCGAATATGAATATAAAATAATAATTCAAATATAGATAAGTTTAATAAAATATGAATGCATCTGAATAATTATAATCGAATATAGATATATCCGAATTTGACCGATATCCGATGGATACGAATTTGGATATCATTTTTAAATATCCATCAAATCCGTATCCGTATCTGAATATTCGAAAAGTTAAATGGATACGAATATGAAAATAATGTATCCGATCTATTTAATATCCGTTTACACCCCTAATAACATCCGAAGAGAAGATTATATATAATCTCTTGCAGAAAAAAAATGAAGAGTTTCTAAATTTATTTTTAAAATTTTAATAAACACTTTTTGTTTGAATCATATATATTAGTTTTGAAATTATTGTTATTAACATTTTATAAGTTTATCCAAATGGTTTTCGAAGTTCTTTTAAAAGTAAAGAAGACAAATAAAATCTAATTCAATGTTAAGACGACTTCTTCTTTAAATTAAAAGCAAATCAAATACATAATAAATTTTGAAATATATATTAGGTATACTTATGGACAAGATCGATGGAGAAGAAGGAAGAGAATACCTTGGTGCCTTGGGGTAGAAGGCTTATTTTCAACATAAAATTTAATATCTTAAAAATTCTAAAAATATCTAAGAAAATACAAATTAAAATTCATAAAATCTTTTAAATAAATTTAACCAAACACCAAACTATAAGTTCCGAAGATGGGAGCCCTCAGAAATTCCTCATTGAATTTTATTTGACTTCAAGGTAATAATAGACAATATAAATAAAAATTTAATTTATGTAACAATATGTCTAATTTCCTGTCCTTTTCTGTAACGCTTGAAGTAAATATTTGATCGCAATTAATACCACAATTTTTATGCATCCATAGCCATTAATTAATAGGAACATTTTTTTTTTTTTTTAAAAAAACTTCTTATATTCCAGCAAATTTGCTTCAAGAAAACATCCAGCAAAGAGATGAATGGTTGAGGGGTTACAAGTTAAAATTACAATAATTAATTAACCATTTTGACTAACATTTTTACCCTAACCCCTCATATTAATTACTTTTAAACCAATTTTAGTACATAAATAAAGTGCAAATATAAACCCATATCTAAATGCAGGCAAAGACTACTATTAATTGTACCAATTTTTTTTTTTTTTTTTTGTGAAATTAAACAGTAAAGTCAAAAACATGAGGTGACAGTGTAACATTGGGCAGGGTGAGTTTATTTGGTTTCCTCCTGGGAGTCATAACCCTAACGCATATGCCATTATTATTGCCCTCTTTTTGACATTGATAATTAATTAATCACTCCATATAATAAATACATAATTAAAAATATGAGTAAATATTTCGCTTTGTGCCCAAATATAGTCTTTGTTATTGTTATCATTTTAACAATATAAATCTTCCTAACTCATTGACAAAAATTCCCATCGCTCCTCCATGGATCAAAATGATCAAGTCTGTCTCGAGCTCGGCCTCGGCCTTGGCTTAACTCATTACTCGTCCAAAAGAGATAATCCGCGGAAGAATAAACGATTATTCTTTTTCGATCTCTCAATCCCACTTCATGAAATTGGTGGTGGCTCGAGCTCGAGCCTGAAAGTTGTCGACGGAGAAGATTATGAGGTACAAGGAAGCAAGAATAGCTTTTCCAACTGTAGCAAAGAGGATGATGATAGCAATTGTTCCAAGGATTTTAGCAGAAAAAAATTGAGGCTCACCAGAGATCAAACAATCTTGCTTGAAGACAGTTTCAAACAGCATACTACCCTTAATATGGTATTTATATACATCCATCTTCTCTTTGTCTTTATGTTTTTGCATGTATAATATATATATGTTTATATATACATATATTTGTAGCTGATATATATTGGGGTAAAAAAAAAAAAAGGCTCAAAAACAGGTACTTGCAGAAAAGTTGAATCTCAAACCTAGACAAGTAGAAGTTTGGTTTCAAAACAGAAGAGCAAGGTACCCTTTTTTTTTTATTTTATATATATATATATATATATTTTTTTTTGGCCCTTTTCTCTGTGTGTGTGTGTGTAAATTTTGTGATTTAATGCAGGACTAAATTGAAGCAAACTGAGGTAGACTGCGAGTTCCTGAAGAAAAACTGCGAAAGATTAAGCGAAGAGAATCGGAGATTGAAGAAAGAGTTGTTAGAACTACGATCATCGTTGAAGATAGAAAAACCACAACCGCCGGCGGCGAGGCCGCTGTTTTTCCTTCATAATACCCATTCGGCGACGTCACGGGAGAAGAATGGGAAAGGTAGGGGCGGCGGTGAAAAGCAGGAAGCGGGGACGGCAGCCGTTATGGAGGTGGTCCATGAGCCGTAAACCTAATGATCAGCGAATACGGCTTGAATAGCTAGGGTTTATAGGAGGAGGAAAAGAAAAGGAAGATCAAGGTGAATGGAAATTTGATGTCTTACTGTATATTTAGTAATGATTATAACAAGATCTAATAAAATCAAGAATAAGTTTAATTTGATATGGTGGCCTAGTCTCCTATCTCTTGATATCAATAATTTTTGAAGGACTTTGATTGATATTATTATTAGTATTGGGACCAAAAATGATGTCATAGACTTGGGATGTGATGACTATTAGATGTTATTTGCAATATATGCAATTTACATGTGTTTTTGTTATAAATTTTCACGTCTGCGTATTTGGATCCTACATATTCTATTTTCATAGAGTAGTTGAAAATCTAAATAAATTTCAGCCTTTAAAAGAAGATGTAAAAATATATTGTCAATTGTCATAAGCTTCCTGTCTTCAAATAGATTCCTATATGTTTAATGATATCCACGTCTGTTAATAAATTGATGATACGTTAAAGTCCACTGAATATTAAAATAATGATCAGTAAACTTCTTTAAAAAGGTATATATGTATCTTACTATAAGTTTCGTGCTTGCAAATTGATTAATAATACATTGGAGTTCGGTTTAAATCTTCTACTCCATTCCCTATTCCATCTTCTATTTTATTGCATAAATATATGATACGTGATTAAATATTTTCTTATAAAAATAATTGATTGAGAATCATATATGCTTGGCATAAATACAACAAGTTGGAATAGGAGATGAAATAGAGAATGGAATAGAAGATTCAAAGTGATTGGAGTTCCAAAACATAGTTGAAAAACCAGCAACCATCCACATCTAAAATAATTCAAGACAATTATTAAAACAAATTTGTTAGAAAATTACTAAAACAGATTAGTTATTTATTCGAATTCTATAACATAATTGAAGAATTGACAACTATCCACTTCAAATCTAGCTCAAAATAATTTAATACACGTTCATACTTTTCTGTAATTTTGTGAATATTAGTGATTATAGCGCTCACCAATCATCTACAATATACCATCCTCACTTATGCAAATAAATTAAATTAAAAATAATTTTGTAGATCATAACTAGGAGAAGGTTATATATTTTACCTACAATATACGAAAGACTTCATTTGACCAATCTCCAAAATTTAAATCAAAAAATTATTTCCCAATTAAGCATCGCACCTAAAAGTTGGCCAAGAATGTCCTTTCAATTATTTATTTTATTAAGAAAAAGAAAAACTAAAAGATCTTGTGACTTAGAAGAAGTTTAATTTACAGCATGTGCAATGCCTCATTAGCAGGTAGGTAGCCTTTAATTGAGAATGTAGCCTCAAAAACCATAACTCCCTAAGTTAAATAATTAACATTTTTGAGATATCCGAATTCCAAGCAACATAATATGTGAAGATCCAAATTGTCTTCATACATCAACTATCCTTAATAGAATTTACCAATATATATATACACACCCTATTAATAAAGCACCTACCCCATTTTTGATGATTTATCTAAAATGCCCCTATTTTTTTTTTAACAATTAGAAATTATTTAATAATTGTCATTTATAACTCACCTATTTTGTGCCTAAAATTACCATCTTACCATAATTTTTAATTTTTATTTATAATAAATAATTAAATATATTAAAATTATCAAAATAGTATTATGTTATATAAAAAATACTATAGAAATTTTAGCACATGTACTGAATGTGCCAAATTATTAGTATGCAAAGACACTGCATTTGGGTCGTGTGATATCCAAGTGATGTTGAAAATTGGTTTGTGGAAATTTTAATTTTGGTCAATTATTTAAGTAGCTAGGAAAGTTAGTTACACTTAATTTTGAGTGATTAGAAATTGAAGTCAAGAATAAATTACTTCAAAATAAAAAGATGGAAAGGTGAAAAGTTATCAATATTAATTAAGAATTAGAAAATGAAAGAGGTAAATTAATCGTACGACAGGACGTACATGGAAAACTTAAAATAGTTGAAAAAGAAAAAATAAAAAGTGTTTGTGAGAAGTATCGAGAAAAAAATATATTGAAATTGGGGACAGACAAATTTTAATATTTTCCAACTTTTAAATAAATAGAATACAAATTATTGTCACAAAAAGGTTTATTTAACTAAACACTTTCACTCAAATACAAAAATTAGGAACTATTTTAATTCAAATTTATTCAATCATGAATGTCTGCTAATTATATATATACATTCAAATATAATCTTTCAATAATTATAAATAAATTCTTCATATTTACAAATTTATTAATCCAATATTTCATTTAACAATTTACAGTTGTTCATTCAGAGAGTTTATATTATGCACTTATGTTCTAAAAAGTTCAATTCTTCCTATAACAGCTGAATAACACTTGCCCAAACCAAGGTTTTTCCAATAAATAGAACACAATTATTCGTTGACTATCCTTGGAAACAAAATAAGAATTTTCTAGGTATGAGACAAACAAATAATATATATATATATATATATATATATAAATCAATTCTTTAAGCTTATTTTGGAAAAAAGAAAAAGGAAAACTTCATTTGCAAAAATGAATGATGGTGCAGGATCCTAATAACGACACTGAAAAATCAATTAATTTATAGTATTCAGTACAAGAACAAATATGAGCTTAGAAAGAAAATATTAGGACACCTAATTCTAGGTCACCCATCAGGACATGCACTTCCTAAATCGCTCTATTCTAACTAAAATTTATGTGGGTGTCGATGTGTTCTCCCTGCTGTTTGAATAAATTTCTTCTACTATTTATAAGATGTTATGATATTGTACTATCTTGCCACATCTTGTCCTTCATCTAAACGGAGATGATGTCACATATACTTAATCTACGATAATACGATTAGGAAGAGATCATAATCGGATATGACCCGTTGCGAGGGGCACGAATCTTTTGGCCATTTTTGTCATAACCTCATTTTTGGAGGGCAGATAGGTCATTAGACCTTTCCCACATCTTAAACAATTTTTAACACTATCCAAGATTTACTTTTTACAGCCTATCCATTTGCAACCCAAAGAATGCAAGTGTATACTGAGACTAAGTACAATGCAAGTGTATGAGACTAAGTACCCTATGAAAATTAATGGTTTATGCATATAGTACCATCTAGATTATTCTCAACTATTGGCAAAATTAATGCATTGGCTTAATTCCCGGCCATCAACATAAATAGCAACTTTACAATTAGAAGACTTTGAAATTAATTAATTTTTGCAATAAATTTTTCTATCTTAATTAAGTTAAGCTCCGTAGTTGATTGCTTATTTTTTAGGCAAAATCCGGATGGAAGGGTCTGCAGCACTATAGGTAGTATCATTAGAAGTATATCACACGGCACTTCATCTCTTTAATTAACAAGTTAATTAATTAATCACATGCACGACAATATTTCAAACTTTACCTAGCTCTAATCTTCAGCTTTAATTTTTTGTCATAATTATTAATCATTTTCTCCAATCACAATTAGACCAAATTTAATTTCTTTTAATAGTTATTCAAGAATATCTAAAAATAGAAATGAAACCATGCAAATTAATAAAAAGGGGGTTGCTTATTGAAGTTGTCAAGAAAAAAATATTATTAGTAACAAAGTAGTAAGTAGTAATTATAATGTTTTTTTAATAATAATAATGTTTTTAATTTATTAATGGTGATTCTTTTATAAATTTAATAGTAACACATATCATAGTTGTAAAATTAGTGATAAAAGATTAAGTGATAATGTAGAAATTATCACTAATGAATGGCTTTTGTTTTTCACTAATGGAGGTTTTCAAGTGATAATAATTTTTTTATCACTGATTTAGTGGTGACAAGAACTAGCATTTTATTTAAATTAAATTATCACTATTGAGTGCTACTTGTATATATATATATATATATATGTATATTGACAATCTAGTAAATATAATAATTCTTTTTATTATCACTATGTGTTACTGATTGTAAATAAGTGGCAACTTAAATAAATATTTTGTCATTGTTAATTTTTAATAAATACTACTATGACAAAACAAGTTATTTGCCAGCACCACAACAAAATTAGTATTTAGTGACACAAATTTACTAATATTTTATAGTGTAATGAAATTAAAAAATAATATGGTCATAATTGTAAAAAATTGCTACTATAATTTTGTATTTAGTGACACCTGGTTATTAAATGAAATATAATAGTAACATTTGATTAAAAATACTAACTTAAATGTATTTCAAAAATATTTAACTAGTGTTGCTATTCCTTTTCTAAAAAATGACATTCATAATTTAATTATAATATCATTTGAAAAGAATGCCATAAAATATTTAATTGAACTAATTTAGTGACATTTTATAGTGTGCTTGCAAATAAAAATAATATTGTTATAGTTCTTAAAAAGTGCAACTATAAACTTTGATTAATAAATAACAAATAAAATCGTGGCATTATAAATGTAATTCAAATGCATTTAACTAATTAGTACTACTAATTTTTCTTAAAAAAGACACTCATATTTATTTATGACGTTATTTAAGAAAATGCCACAATGTATTTAATGACACCAACTTAATGGGATTCTATGGTGTAGTCTCATTAAAATAATATAGTACTTATAGAAATGTTATTATAAAATCATATTTAGTGACATTCGATTAATTTATAATTAAAAAATAATGTCATTATATTAAGAATATCAACATGTATAACTATATATAGCAAATGAAATTAACCTGCGTCTCTCTTTATTTTTTGGATATTTTTTCCAACTCCAAATTTGTTTTCTCCTTTTCTTTTAAATGTATTATTTCATATAATATTTTCAAGGAAATACACTCAAATAATTGAAAAAGTATATGTTTATATAAATATAAATAAACATTTATAATTCTATCTATTGAAAATTAGATAGGCAGTTTAGTGGTAAACTCCTATTCGTACCAATTAATTAGGGATGGAAATAGGTCATGCTATTCGTTAGGGGCCTCTGACCTAGCTTAGCCTATTTATGGCCTAGCCTATTTAATAAAAATGCCAGATCAAGGCTTAATATGTAGCCTTTTTTTAACTAAATAGGCTAGACTTATGCTCTTTCAAAAGATTGCGAAGCCTAACAAGCCGGCTCGTTTATCAGTCTTCACATAAAAAATACAATAATATTCATATAATATTAAATGGATAATTGTATTTAATTTCTTTAATTAGTCATTTATGAAATTTGTTATATTGTTTAGTATTGCTTTTTGTTAAAATGAGACTATTTTATAATTAGATTTGAACTTTCATAATTATGCATTGGTTATTTATCATTTTGATTGTTTCTTATCAAGTCTATTATAAGTTTGAGCATATTAAAGATTTAGATTTATGTGATATTTAAACTTAATTGAAGCATTAGTAGAAAATAAACTTTTAGGCAAGCTTTTAGGCCAGACTAAGGCTTTAGAATTTATTGAAAAGGTTAAGCCTAACTTTAAAATAAGCCTGTCATAGATAATAGGTTAGGCGGCTCGTCATTTGCATAAGAGGCCTGCTTATTTAAGCCAAAGCCTAGCCTATTTCCATGCCTACTACCAATAGACTAATAATGGATTTCAGTCTCATAAGTGATAATAGGAGCATCATGATAGTATGCCATGCAAAGAAACTTTTGGGACATTTTAGCATGTTATTAAAAGATATCTTTTATAACATTTTAAAATAGTTTGTAGTACATTGTGGCATGTTATCATATCATTTAAAGGAACTTTTATGACATAATAATATGTCACTGAATTCATTTTTTGTGGCATGTTATTATGTCATTTAAAAATATTTTTATAGTATTTTAATATGTCATGTAATTATCCCATTTTTTATGGGATCTTATCTTATCATTTAAAGATTTTTTATGCATTTTACCATATCATGCATGCAATTTTAGTAGCATGTTACCATGTCAAATATAATTTTTTTTATGGCATTTTGACATACCATTAAATTAAGGCCACATTTCTATTGCATTTTGTTAACACCACAATAAAAATAAATTAGTTGAGATCTATATTTTTAGCTACGCTACAGCATGTGATGCTTTTGAGAAATATTATTAAATATAAATTTATCATTATAAAATATTTAAGTGGTATTTTTTCAGTGTCTTTGATGGCTAATTTTATTACAATACATGATCAATATAGAATTAGTGATAGCTTTCATATTTTGCACTTAAATATTGTTATAAATTTTATTCGTGGCTGTGACAACTTAATGGTAACATATCATAAATTATTGCAACAATTTATTATTATTATTATTATTATTATCATTATTATTATTATTATTAGAACTAACTTATATTAAGCAACAATAAATTTTAATAGGGCAAATTAGGTTTTACCCCCGTGAAAGTAAACAAGGGCAAAATATCCCCTTATGAAAAAAAAAGGCAGTGCCCTTCCTTACGCATTTCAAAAAGTAGCAAATTACCCCCTTCATCCCGCGGTATAATTCACGTGCTGTAAATGTAGTTGGTTCTAGGGTTCTATTGTTAAAATGCCAATTTTGCCATTGAACATCAACCGTTAGATGTATTAAAAAAAATTAACAATTGAAATTACTTCTACCTATAAAAAAATATAAAATATATAAATATATTTACATACATACATACATGTATGCATATATTTATTAAATATATAGTTAATATAGACATATTTATATATAACTATATTTATACTTGGTCAAACATATGTATGTATGTATATATATATATAACTCACCCAACTCTCCCCCACCCCTCGAGCGGCGGCCATGGCCGCCCTTGCGAGTGATAGCCATGGCCACGACGAACGTGGCTATGGCAACCACTCGCAGGTGTGAAATGACTAGCCATCACAGCCATGGGCCAGCCATGAAAATTGGCGACCATGGCCACCGTAAAATAACGGCTCGCCATGGCTACCGGCACAAAAAAGACAATCATGTGGCCACTGATAAATATATATGATATATAAATGTATATAATTTTTTCAAAAAGAAAAAAAAAATGAAAGGCCGCTGGTCGTCATGACCAAATGCGGTTGGCCATGGCGGCCTGTGGTCGGACCTATCCAAATCTATCCAGATTTGGCCAGGTCTGGTAGTTTTGTGGCTACCATGGCGGCTATAGCCATGGATGGCACGACAGCCATTAAAGGTATGGGGCGAGGGGTTGGGTGAGGCGTGGATGGTGGGGGTAGGTAAATATAATATATTTATGTTTATTTATTAATATATCTTATATAGAAATATATACATAAATATATTATGTAGTTATAATGTATTATATTATATTTTTATATTTATATTTATAGTATATTAAATATATACATAAATATATTATGTAGTTAAAGTATTGTGTTATATACTTTATATTTATATTTGATGATGGTAAGATTTGTTTGATGGTGTACTGGGCTCTGGCCTAATGTGATCACAGAAGGGAGGTCTAAATGGAGTGTTTAGGTGGAGTCAGGTCGAGTTCTACAATCAATAACAAACATTAGGCTTGCCAAAGAGCTCTCAGCTAAGGCACTCTGACGATTCAGTTGGTACTTAATCGACCAAAAATGAGAGCGGCAGAGTGAGGACTTGAGTGATAATGTACATACCTTGCTGAAGGGTGGCAATGGAGTATTTATAGTCTCTCTTGAGAAGTTGATATGTGAATGATGCCCTTGTTTATACAGAGAGGACCTTTGTCCTTAGTTGAGGACCTTTAGGTCTTCTTCTTTCTATGTACTTTTTCAGGTGGCACCTCCTCCTACTTTTTAGGACATGGTGGTACAGTGAAGGTGTGCACTACTTTGGTTCTGCAACATGGTGGTATAGGAGGTGGCACACACCATTAATATGGAGGCACGACACTTGTCAAAGTATTAAATGCGGTAGAGAGGTGGTTGTGGCGCATTCAATGCGACTGTGACTGGTGGTGTGGAACTGCCCTAAGCTGCTCCGATCGACCTCTTATGGTCGAGATGTTTCATCGTCTGCCAGTCATCCATGCACAATTTGGTAGAGGTGATAGAACTATGTTGAATTCAAATATCTTTCTAGTTGAGGGTTGAATGATCATTTTTTGAGCTAATCGACCACACTCTAGTCGATCGAACAAGGTGTCGATACTCATATTGGCGAAATGGCCCTATGAGGACTTAGGCCGATCAATTGTTAATGGGTTGGGCTTAATAGCCAAATAGGTTGTCACACATCATATCGTTTACCTAGTCGACTGTAAATGGGTTGGGCCAGTTGGGTTATCCTATATCATGAGTCCCCCCATTCCCGAGTTTTGATAGAGTTGTACGATGAGAAAGAATGGGGAGTAGTTGACTTGAAAAACTGGAATACATTCGACCAGGTATTAACATGTTGATGATCTTTAAATTTCAAAATTCGACTAGGATTTTAGTGCATTTAATGCATCAGCTACATTAGGTAGAATAATTTTTGAATTGGTGGATGCGTAATAATTGCTTGATAGCCGATCATTTTAGCTGGTTAAGTTACCCACTGGTTGGTGCCTATAAATAGCGTGATAAAAAAATTTCATTCTATACTTTTACAATAATTTGAGAGGTTGAGCTCTGCGATGTACTATGCCTTTCGCTAGTCGAATTTCCTATATTCTTAATATCTGTGCAAGTTTCCTTCGATCTTGAGCAAATTTTCTCTTTTTTATTTCGCCTAAATATCATGTAGTGGTATCAATTCTGATGAGACCTGATCGGATGTAGATTCAACCAGAAGGGTAGGCGACTCGACTAGTGTGAGGAACAAGTCTTCCAATGATAGCTCTAGCTCTTTTAGTAGGTCGAGTGACACAAGGGTTGATGTCGGGGGTGGGTTTGGGCCATCTAGGCAGAGGAGTCGACCTCGGTGTCTCAGGTTAGACTATTTACCGCCGATCATTATTCTAAAATTATGTCTAAGATCAAATATAGGGATTTCGAGTTGATCAGATAGTTATACCATATTCCCTCAGGGTTCGAGTTGATCGACCCCGGACCTAATGATAGTATGTATCGACCTCTGGTTGGTTGCACAATAGCTTATGAGGATGCCCTGAAGTATGGGCTTAGATTTCCTATTGCGCAACATATAGTCGACCTCCTATCTTGCCTCTAGGACTGCATCACCTATCTACTTCCAAATTATTTTTTGTCCTTGTACACTTTTGTTATTTTAATGTTGATACATAACCAATCTTTATCTTTCACAAACTTTAGCAATCTCTTCTACCTCCTGATGTCCTGGAAGTTGGATAGCACCGAGGAGTCTGGCTTTTATTATCTCACAGCCTGCCTTTGTTGAAAGTTCTTGGTGACTCCCTTCTCTTCACATGGCCAAGCGTGGAAAAAATGTTATTTTTTTGTTTAAACTTCGAGTGGGGTCGGGTTTAATATACCCAGGGAGTGGTTAGTGGGTACGTCGAGATGCCTGGGAATGAGAATTCTACCTGGCCTAATACTTTTATTTTGAGACTTAGTCAAGTTTGGACAAATGGAGGCATCAGGTTACATCGAGGAAAGGAATCTGGTGCTAGCAGACTTTTCGCTTACTTGGTTGGATTTGCAAGCTGATGCTTGACTAGGTAGATACTATTGATTTATGTCGTTTTTGATTTTTATACTTTACGATCGACAATGATATATTTATTTTTGTGTTGTTTCAGATCGAGAAGAAATCATGATATATTCGTCAACAAGCTATGGCACGTCAACAAAAGGCACAAGAGTGCTGACAAGCAGCTGCTTGTCGGAAGGCTGCTTCCTAGAGTGGTCCTCAACAACAGGTGCAATTGGGAGCACCTTCTACTGCTCGACCAGCTCCAATTGAGGCTAGCAGCCCTGCCCTTCTATAGAAAAGACCGGTGGTCAAAGTGGGAGCTCTTCCATCGAAGATGACAGCTACGAAGAAAGGAAAAGGAAAGGTTGGCGAGGCTTCTCTTTTTTATCTTGAAATAGATGATGAATTATTCCTCACGCCCATCTTTCATAGTCCAAGATTTAGGACTGGCATCGGGGTCTAGAACTCGACGTCGATGATGGGACTGGGTCCCCTAAAAGTGATAATAGTTGGTCTATTTATATTTGACCAGAGAAAATTACTTGAAATGGGGTAATTGGAAGCCCTGAAGTCGTTCGCATATCATGTGAACATTGTAAGTTTCCAGTCAAGTCTTATTAGCTTTAAAAACTAATTGTTTGCGCTTAATTTTTTAACCAAACTTGCCTTTGTTGCAAGTTGGCCAATTGGGCTACCATTTTTATTGAAGAGTCGAGTTGGCCCTAGGGGATTGTAAGGAGCTCTAAAATGAGCAAGAAAATGTTGAAGTGGTGAAGACTCACCTTAATTCAATGCAGTCAAGGATCGACCAGTTGACCTAACAGGTCGAAGAGAAGGATTTGTAGCTGTTGGCTGCTGTGGCTGAGAAGTGTTATATGAAGGAGTCGTTGCGAAAAGCCATATTGGAGGCTGAAGCGGCCTACACTGCTGGTCAAGCTCATGGGTATAACAGTGCGACCCAGTATGCACGAGATGAGTTTTTCGAAACATTACCGAGTATACAAAAAAAGCGGTTCAACAATTCATGCTGTGTTTAATGTTTCAAGATGCTAGCCTTATCTTTGTGGTCAACAATGTGAAAGAAGCCTTTGAGAAAGCTATGAGGTAGCTCGAGTTCCTAGACTATCAATTCTAATATGAGGACAAAGAATGCCTCAATGCTCTACAAACTGAGCAACTCGAGGATTATCACGATCTTTTGGCTATCGATGAGAGCGCTCATGCAGAAAGAGCTGGTGTTGATGCCCACCCAAGGGTGATCAAGGTGGCGAAGGAGTTCATTTTTGTGATCGATTTTGCCAATAACATTAAGGATGACAAGGTCAACACTGCTGCTTATTTTCCTTTTGTTGAACGCACATTTCTAACAGATGAGGCATGTGCTTCTCGACTTGTCGGTGCCACTCAGTTAGCGCCTGAGCAGGAGGTCGCAGGTCCCTCAACCGTCGTGCATGTGAACTCTAGGGATGAGGTTGACCGTACTATTGATGAAGATGCAGCTGCATGAGGAAGTGCAGTGGAGGGAGCTGGGTCGAGTTGAAGTTGCTCTTTTTTGTTGTTTTATTCTATTTAAATGCACCTTGTGAGGCGCTTTGAATGGTTTGATGGATTTTTTCCATGTAATCATGTAATTTGACATTTTATATTATAAGATATACTCTTTCGATCACCCTTGTCGACTTGATTCCTTTTGTCGTTTTTGTTCAATTTTTCAATTTGATCATATAAATAAGTGAAGACAAACTTTTCATCTATCTAACTCGTTGAAGAATACAATCTTTAGATTAATGTTGAATTGTTTCAAGTTAATGGCCGACTATAAGATTGGTTTAAAAGAAGTAATTGAATAGGTCTTTAGAATTTTCAACTTAAAATATTTGTAGTCGACTACTAGGTTGACTAAAAACATTTCCTTTGTAGTCAAATGATTAGGCTTGGAGCCATGGTCGATCATGGGTCGACTTTATTAAATTGAATTCAAGTTGCTATTTTTATGTTGTAATACGTATGCCCACTGTACGACTTGGATATGGTGATCGACTACGTGGTCAATTTTACGTTGTGGTCAACTACTGGATCGACATTAAATGATTTTCTTGATTGAATAGGCTATACACCATAATCATAGTTTGAAACCAAATTATGGTCGACTTGAAATGATTTTCTCATTTTTAAGATTGACTTGGCTAGAAGCGGTGGTTGCGGTTTGAAATCGAAATTTTGGTCGGCTATAATGATTTTCTCATTTATTATATGTTTGGGCTAGAACCCGCGGTTGCAATTGAGAGTAAGTAGTTGACCGAATTTAAATTGTCTTTATTAATTTGGAACCAAATTACAAAACAATTGAATGGAGATCTTCGTCTCTTTATACATAGAATTTTTTCAAGTTTACTAGGCCATCTTCGACCTGTATCTCTGCATTGTTATATATGCATGCTGGCGTAACTCGTTAATTATCTCGAGGTCAAATTCTCTTTTAGACTCATTCCTGATCGCGTTGTAATGAATTACCAAGTTGTTTGTTGTATGAACTCTATTGGGGCCACTGCTTCTGATCTGTTGACCAGGCTATGGGGACTGTGGCCTATGGCAGTTCTAGGAGTGGTTCTATATGCCTAAAGGAAACCCAAAAGATTGTCTGCCCAACTTGCTTTGGATTCTTCAAGTCGAGTCTTGATGTGGTCAAGAATAGTCCTGTTTTTTACTTCAATTTGTCTATTAGCTTGGGAGTTCCCAACCGAGGTGAAATATTGTCGAATTCTCAAACTCTTACACTAGTTCCTCGTGCTTTTGCTTTGGCATTGCATTTCATTATTTGATATCAACACTTTAGGTAAACTGAAATGAAAAATGATATTTTTCCACAAGAAACTTATAATGGCCACATCAGTTATTTTCAGGACCGTCTCTGTTTTTAATTAGGAGAATTTAGGTTTCCCTATTTTGGTAGGACTCTTAATTAGTTTTTCAATTGCATTAGGAGTAGTAGGCTATATATATGGAACCAAGGATCTTTTAACCTGAATTCTAATCCAAGGGATTATTGAAGTTTAGGTTCTTTAAAATTTGTGAGATCTATTTAATTTGATTTGTGTTTCTTATTTTTTGAGTATTTATCTATCTTCTATTTTTATTACGAATATTTAGATTTATTGAATTTAGGGCCCAAATTTGACAGCTTAGAATATTTGTTTTGTCAATTAGAACATTAAATTAATAATTATTTAATTGTTCTAATGCATGTGGCGAATAACATAGTTATGTATAGGAAGATGCATACTTTATGTTATGGAGATAAGTAATCTAGTCTAAATAAACCTTGCTTGTGTGTGTTTGTTGGCTAGGGCTGGGTCTCTCTAGTTTATAATGCTGTTGATAAATTAAATCCTATGAGCGTTTCTTCAGGGTTGTTTATTGGCAAGGAAAATAACTAATGAGCTTCTCTTAGTTACTGAGATAGTAAGGAGAAATTGATTATTAGGGCGTTCCGAGTAACTATAATCGATCAGTCTATTCAAGAATGAGGAGCTTATCTTTGCATCAATGATCAAATTTGTGAACCAAACTAAGATTTTACCTTAAATTAGATTTCATTCTCATTGATTTCTTATTTGATTTATTTTACTTTTAAAATTTTAAGTTTTTCATTTCATAAAAATCCCCCTTCTTTTCTATTTTAGCAATAAATTTGAAGAAATAAAATTTACTAGTTCCTTCTGAAGATCAGATATGGCTTGAGCCATATGAGCAAGTTGTTTGTCTACTGTAGTTGTTTTAGTTACCATCGCAGGCAACACAACAAAAATAGATGATTTGCACTTGATCTTTGTAGGACTTGTTGAGTTCGAGCCGTCTGATGGAGTAGTACCAATGATCTTGCCCCCAGTTGAGGATTGAAAAGTTGCAATAATAACATCCATAACGTCTATCTGATTCATAATAGTGACTTGATTCTTCTTGGATGCCGTGGAGAGTTTGGAAATGGCAATTGGAACTTTGATGTAGGAGAAAGAGATGAGAGGGAAATATTGTCCCATTGGATGTGTTAGAAATTTGTTCACACAAATATTAAGTCTACAAAAAATAATTACAAGACAAAAAAATGTGGGCAAATTGAATGTTTAATGAAAATAAAAGTGGTTACAATATCTGAGAAATATCTCCGCAATCGAAGATAAATCCTCTAATTCTTCTCCTTGGAATGCGATATTTCAAGGGCTTCATGCTTCTTCTTGAATCGAATGCGTAATTCCATCCTAAACTTGTAGATGAAATCACAAACTGCCTTGAAATCAAGTGTTTGTTTTGATATCAAGGTCTTCAAAAATTTAATGCTTTTGAAGAAGACATAGAACCCTTGTGGTTGCAGCATTTCTTTGATGTGTGATATGTCTCCCAACAGCTTTTTTTATAGGCACATATTAGGGTTTGATGGATTGAAGCTTGAGTCTACTCCTTTGGGCTTGAATATCACTTAAGATGGACTTAATTTACTAATGAGCCACATCTAGATATATATATATATATATATATATTGACCCAATTAGCTAATCCCAAAATAAATAAGAATTTTATAATTCATTTTGAATTGGTCCATTCTATAAAGTCCAAATTTATAATGGACTTTAATTTGGAACCCAAATTAATAATTAATTTATTTAGATTGTCAAATAGTAATTTCTCCTAATAAAATTTTGATGTCAACAAACAATATTCAAAGAAAAGGTATGAGTGAAAGCATTGCAAGAAGTACGTGTTGTGCCTTGAGTTATAGCATTTGGCGAGTGTAATGTCAGTGCAAATATATCTCTATCATTTGAAAAATGTTCACTTTTAATTTTTATTGAGCTGAAAGTTTCTATCATCATCATTATTTAGAAAAATAAATTAGAAACAATACTGTTTAAAAAGGTATAAATTTACTTTTCTTAAAAGAGGAATAAAGATTAAAATAACTAATTGCGCGAATTTGGCATGCTAATAAAAATTAAAACTATTGAATTATTTAGTTAATGAATCATGATAGGCAAAATTACAAAATTCGTCCTGTAACTTTACATCATTTAGTTTTTCATCCTATAAATTGTATAATATCAATTTTAGTCCTATAAGTATGAAACAATTATCATTTTTTGTCTTTTTTTCGCTGGAACCGGCGAAACTCGCCGAAAAATGTGATGTGGTACACCGGACATGTGGACATTACTTGTTTCTGCCTCATTGGCAGCTGACATGGCAGGCAAAATTACAAAATTCATCCTGTAACTTTAACCCATTTGATTTTTCATCCTATAAATTGTATAATATCAATTCTAGTCCTATAAGTATTAAAAAATTATCATTTTTCATCCTTTTTTCTCCGGAGCCGGCGAAACTCGCTGGAAAATGTGACTTGGCACATCGGGCGTGTGGACATTTCTTGTTTCTGCCTTGTTGGACTGCTTAGTAGGCATTTTTTGTCTTTTTCTTGCTTAGTTGGCAACATACATGTCTTTTCTTTTTTTAAATTTCAAATACATTATATAATTTATATATACACACACATATATACACACTTCTATTATATATATATATTTATATATTACATATCATTATTTTCCCTCCAAACACAATTTTATTTTTCCTTGAATATCCTTCATTATCACCAAAATTTTCCCATTTTTTAATATATACATACATACATATATTATGTGTACATCATATATATATATATATATTTTATTATTATTATTATAACAATAAAAAAATAACTCAATTTCATTTTCACCCCAAAAATCTAACAAAAAAGCATTGATTTGACTGCTACAGTAAAAATATTTTCTCCCCCGAAACATAAATAACATACAAAAATTCTCTAGAATCAAATTTTAACTATTTTCCAAAACATAACCAAATTTAATGGCAAATTAGGTGAATGTTTGGTTATATTTTTTGTGTGATTTTATTATATGTTTTGGGAGAATAAATTATTGGAGAATATGAAAATCATGTTGGGGAATGTGATTAATTTTTGGTTATGTTTTGGAAAATAGTTAAAAATTGATTTTGGAGAATTTTGTTATGTTTGTTTATGTGTCGGGGGAGAAATATTTTTTACTGTAGCAGTTAAATCAATACTTTTTTTGTTAGATTTTTGGGGTGAAAATGAAATTGAGTGATTTTTTATTGTTAATATATATATGATGTATATATAATATATGCATGTATATATTAAAAAATGGGAAAGTTTTGGGGATAATGGAGGATATTCAAGGAAAAAAAATTGTGTTTTGGAGGAAAAATGATGATATGTAATATATAAATATATATATAAATAGATGTGTATATACATGTGTGTGTGTATATAAATTATCTAATATATTTGAAATTTAAAAAAGAAAAGAAAAGAAAAGAAAAGACATGTATGCTGCCAACTAAACAAGAAAAAGACAAAAAATGCCTACTAGGTAGTCCAACGAGGCAGAAACAAGAAATGTCCACACGCTCGGTGTGCAACGTCACATTTTCCGGCGAGTTTCGCCGGCTCCTGCGAAAAAAAGACAAAAAATGACAATTTTTTAATACTTATAGGACTAGAATTGATATTATGTAATTTATAGGATGGAAAACCAAATAAAGTAAAGTTACAGGACGAATTTTGTAATTTTGCCAATCATGATAAAAAAAAAAAAAAGTTTACCATCTGATACTATGTTGAGAGTAGCAACCTGCATGGCGTAAACTTGATAGGGTCAAAGTGTACATATTTATTAGATGAACTTAATCACTATATTGATAAATAGAATTGCTGGTTGTTAACACTGTGCTTGGTGCAAGGATTTTGGTGAAGAAAAGAAAATAAAATCTTAAGGAAAATAATTTTGAATGTTTGGTTGACAAGGAAAACATTAAGGAAAAGAAAACTTGAAAGACAATTGATGAGGGTTCGATCCGTTGGATAGGAATTCAGGTTTGAATGTAGGTAGAACTCGACTTGAGAAGTTCGGGTTCTTGCTTAGTTAGGAGAGAATCCTGCAATCACAGTAAACGTTAGGCTAGCCAAGAGGCCCTCTGCTTAGGCCCTCCGACGCTCAAGTCAGTAGAAATCGACCTCAAAAATCGAGCAGCGGAGTAAGGGCTTTTGAGTGTAGATGAGTGCGTACCTCTAGAAGGTTAGGTTGAGGGTATTTATATCCTTCTTCCCTCGAGGAAATGTTTTGGATGCCCCCCGGCACCTCCAGGGGCCCTTAGCATTGTGCCAGGGGTAATTAGTCATTTCTCCCATTTGAATATTTCCAGCTAACTGCCCTTCCAGGTTTCAAGGACAAGATAGTACACTGTAGCGGCGTCTGCTGTGTCAGGCAGTGAGGGGGATGGCATGCGCCATTAATGCGGAGGCGTGATGCCCGTTAGTGCATTTAATGCGGTGGTAGAGTACTGTACTATCCTCGACCTTAGATTCGACCTCAACGTGGTCGACTAAGGTCGAGGGATCTTATGGGCCTGGCGGTGCACCTCTGGGCAGATTTGGTCGAGTGAAGTCGATGAGGCATATGGGCCCTGGGGCCCTGACTGGGCCAAGCACTTGGGCCATCTCATATCATGAGTCCCCCCACTTCGCAATGCTGAATGAGGAATCAACGAGAAGCATTGGGAAGTAGCAAAATCAGTATTAGTGATAATCAACCAGGGTTTTTGAAAATCGACCAGGGTTTGGCGATTTATTGAGCAGTTACATTGTGGCGCGAGTGGGCGGCCTGGTGGTTACAGTCATTATTGCAGACGCTTGGTTTGCTGCGCCTCTTCTCCTATAAATACCCACTGTAAAACTGACCATTTTTACTTTTACCGTATTAGCATATGGTCGAGCGCTTATCCCAATATCTATGCTTCCAAGACTTTCTAGGCTTAGCCTTTGTATTCAGTAAGTGTTTCTCTGCTTTTACTCCCTGTCCTTTAATTTTCTTTGAGAATCATGTTGGGATTGGATAGCTCTGAGAGTAGTCAGGGGGGAAACAGTGAGGCCTCCCAGTTCGATAGGCGTAGGTCTGTTTCTGGGTCGTCGAGCGAATCGTCAAGCAACGATTCCA
This sequence comes from Jacaranda mimosifolia, assembly GCA_018894105.1. Lineage (NCBI taxonomy): Eukaryota > Viridiplantae > Streptophyta > Magnoliopsida > Lamiales > Bignoniaceae > Jacaranda > Jacaranda mimosifolia. The sequence continues at coordinate 55,714,998 of CM032117.1, forward strand.
GTTCTAACAGCTCGAGCAGCAGCCGCGGGAGGGGGGGGAAGAAGCTGGGCCAAGCTGAGCTCCCCCATCCCGTGGTCGACTGTTTACCCCAGGCCATTATAGTGAAATCATATCTACCGTCAACCCTGGTGACTTGAGGCGTCTGGGAGAACTGTACCATATCCCTCATGAATACCAATTTTTGACTCCAAGTCGAATGCATCGTGCTCCTGCGGGCTGTATAACTGTCTTCGAGGACGCGTTCAGATGTGGGCTTAGGTACCCTCTAAGTGATAGTATGGTTGATCTGCTTAGGGGTCTTCAAGTATGTATAACACAGCTTCTGCCCAACTATTTTTCTACTCTTTGTAGTTTTGTAGTCTTGATGCATTTGTTTAACCAGCCCGCTAGTTTTGAAAATTTTTCCAACCTATTTCATCTTCCCATGTCCTGCAAGTCGGGTAGCGCCGACGAGTCGGGATTCTACTACCTCACTGCTCGACCCTGTCATAGATTTCTAGTGGCCCCCGCTTCTTCATATGGGTAGGGGTGGAAAAAATACTACCTTTTTGTTCGAGTGGCGGGGGGTTTCAATATTCCCCGGGGCTGGTTGAGGGGGCATGTCTATGTGCCGGGGAATCTTACTCCAACCTGGCGGAACACGTTTATGCGGGACCTAGTGGAGTTCGGACCTGTGGAAGCCTCTGTCTTCATCGAGGAGAGGCATTTAGTATTTGCTGGGCTGTCACCGGCCCCGATAGATTTTCCTGCGGATTATCAAATTGGTAGATGGAGTTTGTCTTGTTATTTGTTTATCTTTGATGGCGTGCGTGATTCTTTGTTTTTGATCTCTGTTAATTTTGATGCTTGGTAGATCACGCAGCCATTATGAACAGGTTGAGAGCTGAAGCGTTGGCCCAAACAGAAAAAAACAAGCAGCGCCGACAAGGCGCCACTACTTGTCGAGCGCCTGCTGCCATCGACGAGCCACATCGAATGGCCATAGCCCTCACACTGTCGCTGACTCCTTCACTCGGTTGAGCTATAGCGGCTGCGAGCGAAAGCCCCACAGATCGGGGTAATAGAGCAATGATCGAGCAGGGTGGTCCTACACCCAAGAGAGCTGCTGCTGGAAAGGGCAAAGGGAAGACAATAGGGTCGGGGCTGCTGATTGGGAATGATCTCTTCGGAGATCGAGGGGACAATGTGTTGTTCACTTTGCCAAAGTTCCCCTCTCCACGATTTAGGTCCGATCCAAGCCTTGTCGTACATAATTCTTCGTGCATGCATACGACGGGGCCCACCGGGATGGATCCTTTGAAGGTGTTGATGGCGAGTCAGTTTCTAGCTGACCAGAAGAGAATTATGGGGATGAGTCAGGCCGTGGTCCTTTGTGAGTTTGCCTACCACGCCAACATAGTAAGGTTTCATATTTTTTATTCCTGCGTGTTTGCACTCTTCTCGATCAGGTAGTGATGACCTTTATGTCTCAGGTTGGGTAATTGGGCTACAATTTCTACCGCTGAGCAGAGCTAGCCCTAGCTGAACGAGAGTAGTTCGAGGGTGGCGGGGATGTCCAGACTTTGAAGGCTCAACTAGAGTCTTCTCAGATACGGGTCGATGAGCTGGAGAAGCAAGTCAACCAGCGCGCCAAGGAGCTCGAAGAGAAAGATGAGCAGGTCCTCCTCGCTGTTAAAGAGAGGACCAAAATGGACGAAAAGGTGAAGAAACTACAGCTGGACGTGCAAGTTGCTTATGAATCTAGTTGAGCCGCTGATCGGAGTGAACGTCTGGCTGAGGCTAGGGCTGAGTTCGACCGAATATTGCCACAGGCGCGTCGGGAGGCCGTGTAGCAGTTTATGCTGAGTTCTACCTTCTAGGATGTAAGCGTTGTATTCTCCCTAGAGGATGCTCGTAACGCTTTTGAGAAGGCCCTCAAGCAATTGCAGTTTCTGGGCTACAACTTTCGACTTAAGGACGGTCGCGCCTGAACCACACGTTTGACAAGCAGCTTCGGCCTTACCCTAAAGAGTAGGACCGTGCTGAGGAGCTGGTCGTTGATGCTGGTGGGTTGGAGAGCTCGGCGGTGGTTGAACTTACTGTAGAGCAAAGGAGGCTGGCTGAGGTCCAAAGGAAGCTGAAGGCGGTTGCCAAGGAGTTCGAGTTTGCTAGCGACCTCGCCTTCAACATGTCAGAGGGGACTGCTGATGCCGCTGCCTACTTCCCGACCCCCGAGCGGCAGTTTTTACAAGATGCAGCTGGCCCTTCTCGACCAGTGACTGTTGCAGTCCCTGTTTCGATGGCCCTACCTGAGCCCCAACCATCTGCTACTCTGGCTCCTGCTTCTGCCCCCGCCGCCGATGTCGAAGTGGCTGGTAACTCCAGCTAGATCTAGTGCTATCTTTTGTTTTTGTTTAATGTATATGTATATGTCTCGGTGAGGTTTTTGACAATGATTGTTGAATTGTTGCCTCGATGAGGCTTTTTCTTTGGAATGATTAGACGATTACTCTACTTTTCCTTAACTGCAATTTCGATCATAACTTTTGTTGTTTTTTGTAATGAATTGATTTGATTAAGGTGTACTTGTTTTGCAAATCATTAACTTATTGTTCTGCTTGTCGGAATTTTCTGATGGATGCCTACGAATGTGGCAAGTAATTCATGTCTTTCATTAAATAAAGGTTGTGCTTCTCCGAATTGATTCTTAACTCTTGTCGAGCAAGCTGTAGTTAATCCGCTAGCATAGTAGCTAATGTTCAAGTTTGGAATGACCTTGACAATTGTAGGATAGGTTTATCATCATTTCTATTGTAATTAACAATTTTAACTAAGTCGGCCTATAGGGTTTGGCGCAAATCCTTGGCGGCGTAGAGCCTTTTGTCGACTGCGGGGTTGATTATGTGGGCTCGACGCAAGGGCCTCGACTTGGCGGCGTAGAGCCCTTTGTCGACTATGGGGTTGACTGTTTGGTCTCGGCACGTAGGCCTCAACTTGGCGGCGTGAGCCTGCTTTGTCGACTACGGGGTCGACCGTTTAGTCTCGGCACGTAGGCCTCGACTTGGCGGCGTGGAGTCCTTTGTCGACTACGGGGTTGACTGTTTGAGACAGATTCATCCTGTTTCGTGTGGTTTTAACATGTCATAATTTCATTTCATTGGGTGATACAAAGGTCGTGGATGACCATTTACACAAATTTTTTTTGTCAAGTTTACTGCATTCCATGGTCGAGGTAGCTCACTGCCTGATGCATTGGCTAGTCAGTAGGCATTATTTTTTGACACCTTAATCACCGAGTATGGTCCCTCCCACTTTGGGTCGAGTTTCCCTACAGGTTTGGGCACTTCCACCTTCTTGAGAATGAGGTCGCCTACCTTGAAGCTCCGGGGATGCACTGTCTTGTTATAGCGGTCTATCATCTTTGAGCGATATCGCTGCATTGTGTTACAAGCTGCATGGTGCCTCTCGTCGACAGTGATTAGATCTAGCGTCATCTCTGATGTATTTGTTATCAGGTTATAGTGGATCACCCTCATAGTGTGTTGAATCAGCTCTGACGAGATTATCGCCTTGGATCCGTAGACTAGGCTTTATGGGCTGTAGCTCGTGGCTCTTCGAGGCGTCGTTCTATAAGCCCAAAGCACACCAGGGAGGTCATCTGCCCAACTGGCCCCAGTCCCCGCTATTCTACTCTTGATGTGGTCGAGGACAGTTTTGTTGGTGACCTCGATCTGGCCATTGGCCTGTGGATTTCCCACCGAAATGAAGTGTTGAGCAATTCCTAAGGTCTCGCACCATTTCCTCATGTTTTTGCTTTGAAATTAGGTGCCGTTGTCTGAGATTAAGACCTTAGGCAATCCAAATCGGCATACTATATTCTTCCAGATGAAACTTTTGATGGCCGCATCGGTGATCTTTGGGACTGCCTCAGCTTCCACCCATTTTGTAAAGTACTCGACGGCCACTATGATGAATTTGCGCTGGCCGAAAGTCATTGGGAGCGACCCGACTATATCGATCCCCCACTAGTCAAATGGCCAAGTGATGTTAACGTTAATCATTGGTGCGGCTGGCCGGTGCAGAATGTTTGAATGGATTTGGCATGATGAGCACTTTTTAGCAAAGTCGACGGAATCTCTCAGCAGCGTTGGCTAGAAATATCCATAATGAATGACCTTGTGTGCTAAGGATTGACCGCCCGAGTGGTTGCTGCAGATGCCGGCATGTATCTCTTGTAACACCTCGTTCGCTTGGTCGGGTTCTAGACATCTGAGTGGAGGTCCTGCTACCGACCTCTGATACAGCTGGCCGTGCACGTCTAGCACATACTTGGCTGCTAACCCCTTGAGTTTGTGGGTCTCCTTGTCATCATCGGGTAAGGTACCCCAACTTAGATAAAGTTTGATTGGATCCTGCCTAGAGAGGGCTGCTTCCTCGAGGCACCCGACAAGGCCCTGATCGGTAGCCTTGACACAAGGTTTTTTAGCTACCAAAAATGTTATTGTTCTTTCTCTGGTACCCTTCATCGAGCTAGCGAGCTTCAAGAGCACGTCTGCTCGTTCGTTTTCTGATCGGGGGACTTGGCTCAGCGAAAAGTTTCTGAACATTTGTCTCAATTGGTGCACTTTTGCCAGATATTGCGCCATTTTATGTTCTTTCTCCTCAAAGTTGCATTTGACTTGTTCTGCAACCAGCTGAGAGTCGGTGAATACAACAAGCTGCTCGACGCCGCGGGTTGTGGCCATGCGTATTCCTGCGATGAGAGCCTCATATTCCGCTTCATTATTGGTGACCGGGAAGTCGAGTTTCACTACGAAGTCATACTCCTCGGCAAGTGGGGACCGGAGGGATACCCCTATCCCACCTCCGGACGAGGTTGCGGACCTGTTGACATGCAGGGTCCACATGGAGGTGTGTTCAACATCCTGCATTGGCAGGTCGAGCCGCTCGACGATGAAGTCAGCCAGTACCCAGTCCGTGGTTGGAATGTGATGTCGAATTTCCCAAGCTCAGTGGCCCATTTGGTGAGCCGACCCGAAGTGTTTGGCTTCGACAACACCTGCCTTAGTGGCTGATTCATCAACACCGAGATTGTGTGGGATTGAAAGTAAGGCTGTAGTTTCCTGGCCGACGTCACAAGGGCTAGGGCAAACTTCTCGATCTCCAAATAATTGTGCTCGGGCCCCTGGAAAGCTTTGCTGTAGTAATATACAGGATTTGGGGTTCCTCCCCTTGTTGTCATCAACACCGAGCTGATGGAGGCTGACGATACTGCCAAGTGTAGCTGTAGCACTTCTCCCAGCTCGGGTTTTGTGAGCATAGGTGGCGAAGTGAGGTATTGCTTGAGCTCTAGCAAGGCCTAATCGTACTGCCAATCCCATTTGAATCCGGACTTTTTTGCATTTCTAAGGATTTTGAAGAAAGGTAGGCTCTTGTCCACTAGTCAGGCTATGAATATGCCTAAGGCTATAACTCTGCCGATCAGATGCTGGACTTCACGAACTGTGTGAGGTGGGGTGACGTCCAGAATTGCTTGGATCTTCTGCGGATTGCTTTCGATCCCTCTCTGACTGACCATATAGCTAAGGAATTTTTCACCTCGAACCTCGAAGGTGCATTTGCTAGGATTGAGCTTCATACCGAAAGCCCTCATTATGGAAAAGGTGTGGCTGAGGTCGACTAGATTGTCTTCGGCCTTTTCAATTTTTACGATCACATCATCCACATAGACTTCCATCGATTTCCCAATCTCATTTTTGAATATGAAATTGACTGATCTCTGGTATGTTACCCCTGCATTTTTAAGTCCGAATGGCATAACTAGAAAGCAATATACTCCATTGGGGACGACAAAAGCTGTTTTGTCCTTGTCCTCGGGTGCCATAAATATTTGGTAATACCCTTGGAATGCATCCATCATGCTAAGCAACTCACAACCAGCAGTAGAATCAACTAGTAAATCTATACGAGGCAAGGGGTAAGGATCCTTAGGGCAAGCATGATTCAAATTAGTAAAGTCATTACACATCCTCCATTTTCTCTCGTTCTTGGGAACAAGTACAACGTTACAAATCCAAGAGGGGTACTGGATTTCTACAATATATCCTACTTCCAAAAGCTTGCCAACCTCCTCTTCGATGATCTGGGTCCTCTCAGCATTGAAAGTTCTTTTCTTCTACTGCACAGGCTTGTGGGCTGGGTCTACATTGAGTCAGTGGACAATGATATTGGGGTCGATGCCTTGAAGATCTGCAGCTTTCCATGCAAAAACATCAATGTTGCATCGGAGGAAATCGACCATGAGGCATTCTAATCGATCCCCCAGTTCACTCCCAATCCTGGTGGTTTTGTCAGGGTTCCCAAGCTCGAGCTTGATTGTCTTGAATTTGCCAACGGATTCAACCTTGGTGTCCTCCAGCTTCTGCTTCTTCGACGAAGATCCCTCCTCGGGTTTCGCTACTGAGGCGTCCCCCGAGGGCTTCAATTCAGGCTGTTTCTTCTAGTCGCTTGAATCGACAGAAATGGTGTAACAGTGCCAAGCGTCCTTGAGGTTACATAAAAGCTCACCCACTCCTGCTGGGGTCGGGAACTTTATCTTCACATGATAGGTGGACACAATAGCTCTGAAATCATTGAGGGCTGGTCGACCTATGATAACATTCTATGCGAAGTGGGCGTCGACCACTAGGTAATTGATCATTAGTGTTCGGCTACACTGACCTTGCTCGAATGTGGTGGAAAGATTGATGGATCCTACTGGGATGATCTCATACCTTCAAAATCCGACCAACGGTGTTCTGACCGGATCAAACTTCAACTTTCCCAATTTTATTCTGTTTAGGTTCAATAGGAATATGATGTTCACGAAACTTCCGTTATCGACCAGCACCTTCCTGACCTCGAAATTGGCTATTACCAGGGCGATCACCATCGGGCAATCTATCTTACGGTCGAATCCTTTGTTTTCCATGTGGTCCAGGTCTTCGTCAGTGAAAGAGATTGGCTCTGTATTGGTTGACAATTGGAAAATGGTCTCGACCTTGGATGGTTTGGTCAAGTCAAGTTGCCTCTGCATTTGTTTTCTCGCATTTCGGGAATCTCCTCCTGTGGGTCCCCCTGCGATCATGTCAATGATTCCCCTGATGGGCGGGTTGGGTTCTTGGGCGGGTCACTTTCCTTTGTCTTCTCTCCTCGGGCTGACCGATCTTTCTCTTCGGGTTGTCCGATCGGCCATGCCCTCCTCTCTTCAGGCTTGCTCTACGATGAGATTTTTCAAGTGGCCTTGCCTGATCAGCCTCTCGATTTTGTCTTTCAGGTTAAAGCACTCCTCGGTGTCATGCCCTTTTTGCTTATGGAAATGGCAGTACTTCTTTGACTTCTTCATGGCCTCAGTTTTTGTGATTTTTCGGGGCTTCTTGAGCTGGTTGTCATGTTGAATGGCAAACAACACTTCTCTCCTCGGCATGTTTAGTGTAGTGTATTCATGGAAGCACTTAATCGGGGAATGTCGTCCCTCATTCATTTGTCTATCATCTTTCTCCTTGCCTTTCTTCTTGTCGCCTTCCATGCTGCCGTATTTCATCCTATTCATCTCCTCCTGGGTCATGTACCTCTCTGCGAGGTCAAGGAGCTTTTCCATTGTTCTGGACTGTGCGCGCACCAAAGCATTGGCGTACTCTTTGTGTCTCAAGCTCAAGAAAAGTACATCAATCAAGAACTCAATCCTTGGGGTGTCGATTTTCAGCACTTCTATGTTGAATCTGGTGAAAAAATCCCGAAGGGATTCTCCTTTTGCTTGTTTCACTGTATGCAGGTGTGTGTAGGGGAGTTTTGCTTTCCTCCTGCTCGCAAACTGGTGCAGAAACTTATCGCACAATTGGTCGTAGGAGAAGATGGACGTTGGTTCCAGCTTCACAAACCAATCCAGAGCCACTCCTTGAAACGTGGTCACCAGCATCTTTTCATGGATATATTCGTTGTGCCCATGCAACTGCATCATGTGTTCAAACTGCAACAGGTGCTCGTTCAAGTCTGTGGAGCCATCGTACCTCGGGAATTATGTTGGGATCTTTGCATCGACGGCAATGTGCTCGTCAATGATCTCCTGGATGAACGACGAATCTCGCTCCCTCCTGAACCTCTGTGGCCCATTTGGCTGAACAACCCTGTCCGCATTCCTTTTTGAGATCTCCTCGAGGCGCTTGTTCAGCTGTTGCACCTGGTGGGATACCTCATCCCATTCTTTCTGATCTGCCTGGGATGCATTTTTGTCTGGCCTGAATTTGGAACGTTTGACCTTATCGCACTGCGGGGCTTGAAGGGGCCGAACGTCATGGTCGATGGAGTCTGCTACCTCTTCTCTAGGCGGGGGACGTGCTGCTTCCCTAGGAAAACAACCCGGGCTCAGTTCTCTCCTGGACTGGTGCCTTAGCGACTCTGGTCACTGGGAGTGCTCTTCTAGCCGGGCCCTTTATGGGGCCGCAGGTTGGGGTGTGGCACTAACAGCCGGCTTCGGCTGCACGGCATATCTGTTTAACGCGGCTAAGAGTTGGGCCGAAATCTGCTCACTGATGAGCTTTATTAACTGGGGCATCGTGGGTGTGACCATGGGCTCAGGCTGAGCGTTGGATTCTTGGGCATTCGGCTCTGGGTTCTGTCGAAGGGGAGGAGAGTTGGACCTCCTATTTTCTTCTCTCCCAGATGGAGCTTGCCTAGTGTTTACCATTTTCGATAGAGGATTCGAGAGTTTCCCACAGACGGCGCCAAATGATGAGGGTTCGATTCGTTGGAAAGGAATCTGGGTTTGAATGTAGATAGAACTCGACCTGAGAAGTTCGGGTTCTTGCTTAGTTAGAAGAGAATCCTGCAATCACAGTAAACGTTAGGCTAGCCGAAAGGCCCTCAGCTTAGGCCATCCGACGCTCAAGTTAGTAGAGATCGACCTCAAAAATCGAGCAGCGGAGTAAGGGCTTTTGAGTGTATATGAGTGTGTACCTCTAGAAGGTTGGGTTGAGGGTATTTATATCCTTCTTCCCTCGAGAAAATGTCTAGGAAGCCCCCCGACACCCCTAGGGGCCCTTAGCCTTGTGCCAGGGGTAATTAGTCATTTCCCCCCACTTGAATATTTCCAGCTAATTGCCCTTCCAGGTTTCAAGGACAAGATAATACACTATAGCGGCGACTGTCGTGTTAGGCGGTGAGAGGGATGGCATGCGCCATTAATGCGGAGGCGTGATGCCCATCAGTGCATTTAATGCGGTGGCAGAGTACTGTACTGTCCTCGACTTTAGACTTGACCTCAACATGGTCGACTGAGGTCGAGGGATCTTATGGGCCTGGCGGTGCACCTCTGGGCAGATCTGGTCGAGTGAAGTCGATGAGGCATATGGGCCCTGGGCCCCTGACTGGGCCTAGTTGGTTTGGGCCTAAGCACTTGGGCCATCCCATATCAAAAATATAATAGAATTGAAGAAAATTCATTTTTCTTCCAAAATGGTGAGAAAAATTTTGGGAAGAAAATGAGAGAAAAGTTTATATGGATCTCTCTTCTCCTTCAACACTTTCATCATCTTCATTTCTTTCCTCTTGCAGTTCTTAAACAACCAAACAAATTTGAGATTTCATATTTCTCTTATTTTATTTTCCTTTTCCTTAGGATTTTTCTTTCTCTAACAAAATCCTTAAACCAAACAAAGTGTAATGAATTTGATAAGGAAAGAAAAATATTAGGGAAAAGGAAAGCAAAAGTAAAGAAATATAAAATCTCAAACTTGTTTGGTTGTAGAAGAAAGTAATGAAGAAAATAATGGAAGATGAACATGTTGGAAAGGGAGAAGGTGTACAAATGGACATTTTCCTCATTTTCCTCAAATTCATTATATTTTTCCCTAAGTTTTTCTTTCTTAAGCATTTTCCTTCTAACCAAACAATCAAAAATATTTTCTTTAACATTTTCTTTTCTTTTCCCCATCAAAATTCTTGAACCAAACATGGCGTAAATGATTTGAATTCCTCGTAACTCAAAATTGGCCAAAAGCGCCCAATAATTTTCTTATTGTGAAATTGAAATTCTTAACTGTTAATCTTTAATTTAGACATAAGTAGTCTTTAATAAATCAAGTTGTTAATTATCAACAAAAAATTAAGTTGTTTTTTATTTTAAAAAATTTAACTAATTATCAGACCAAAACGGTTTAATAAGACCGTGGCATACGAGAGAGGAGACTTTTTATTGATTGTGCAGAAAAATGGCTGCTTTATATATAGAGAGTCTTACATGAAGAGGACCGGTTTACTTGGAGAAAACTGTTGTATGGCGAACTCAACTATCATAAACATGACATGTGTATTAAATATTTTCTTATAAAAATAATTGATTAAAAATCAGATACACTTGACATATATACATTACATTGAAATAGAAAATAAAACACGGAATGGAATAGAAGATCCAAAGTCCACAAGCTAGAGAGTGGATATCAAACAGTCCTAAATTGAGATAAGTGTCTGAAATGGTTTGATCATATGAAGAGGTTTTGTGTAAATGTTAGCTAGTTGATCACTAGTTTAATTGAAAGAAGATGGATTAACTTCAAACGAATGTTTTCATGAACTATATGACAATCAAGTTCGCTATGCTTTATACATTCATGTAATGTGCAATTTGCAGCAGCACGGAGAGCAGATTGACATGATAGCTGGTTTTTGTTGAGGTTTTTGCGAGTCTTGATCGAAGGAGGAAAAAAAAAAGGCATTGCTTTCATAAGTGATGGCTGCTGAGGCATGATGATATTCAGCTTCGGATGAAGATTTAGAGACAGTGCTTTCATTAATTTTTTTGATCTCCAGCTATTTAGGGAGTTGCCAAGGAATATATATGCATAAACTAGTAACTGATCTTCGAGAGTTTGGACAGCCTTAATTTGCAATCTGATTCACCGAATGCCTTTAACTGATTACAAGAATTAGTTGAAAGAAAATCCAAGAACTGCTTTAATATATCTTAGAACACAATGTTTTGCACTAAGGTGAATCGAAGTAGGAGCAGAGAGGAATTGATTAAGAGGGTGTTTTGGCTAAACTTATTTAAAAGGTCTTATAAGTTCCTACATCTTATAATATATATTTTTGGAGCTTATAAGATACTAGATCTTTTTTTTAAAAAACAAGTTTTTAAAGTGTTTGGATAAAATAAGATTTTGAAGTTTATAAGATGTTAGTAGGGACAATTTCATAATTAGTAAGTTAAAATTAAATGAGCTTGTTAAAATTTTAAAAATAAGTTAGGAGTCTTGCTTTTTTAAAAAGATATTATAAGCTCCATATATTTTATTTTAGAAGCTTATAAGTTCTTTTTTAAAAAAATTTACTAAACACTTTTTAACATCTTATAAGCTCTCAAACATCTTATAAGATGTTTTAATGAGCTTATAAGCTCACCCAATGTTAAGTTGCATATTTGTCATTTAATTCATATAGTTTCCCTTTAAGATTAATAGTAAAAATGCTTAATTGTTGGGTTTTAACTTTCATTTTATATTTTGTGAAGCAAATTGAAGATTCGAGCTAAATGTAGTTGAAAATCGAGTATTTGACATGCTTGGAGCAAAATCACATTCTAGAGGAAATGAGGAATAGAAGAAGGAAATAATTTGAGTGCAGACGTGTCTTGCTTCCTAACTCTATGCAAATTTGATTAGGAAGCATTCAAACTCTTTTGGCAATTGTATATTTTTGGAATATTTTAATTTATGTTTCTTTAATTAGGAGAATTTAGGTTTCCCTACTTTGGTAGGACACTTAATTTCTTTCTCAATTGCATTAGGAGTAGCAGACTATTTATATAGAATTAGGAATATTTCATAGGAAGCTTTTCATATTTTTTTCATTCAACATATTTTTATTTTCCTATGTTTTTCTCTCAAACATGAGTTGCTAAACTCTTGTTCTAGCCTAAGGGATTATCGAAGTTTGGATTCTTCAGTATTTGTGAGATCTAAATAATTGATTCGTATTTCTTATTTCTTGAATATTTATTTTCATTACGAATATTCAGGTTTATTGAATTTAGGACCCAAATTTGATGGCTTAGAATATTTGTTCTATCCATTAGAACATTAAATCTATAATTGTTTAATTGTTCTAATGCTTGTGGCAAATAACATAGTTATGTGTGGGGATTTGCATGATTTATGTTATGTGGATAAATAATCTAGTCTAAATGAACTTCGCTTGCATGTGTTTATTGGCTAGGGTTGGGTCTATCTAGTTTTTAATGCTGTTGATAAATCAGATCCTATGAGTGTTTCTTTAGGGTTGTTTATTGGCAAGGGAAGTGACTAATGAACTTCTCATAGTTATCGAGATAGTAAGGAGAGATTGGTCACTAGGGCGTCCCGAGTAACTACAACCAGTTTATTCAAGAAGAGAAATTTATCTTTGTATTGATGGTTAAATCTGTGAACCAAACTAAGATTTTACTTTAGGTTAGATTTCACTCTCATTGATTTCTTATTTGATTTATTTTACTTTCTAAATTCTAGGTTTTTTTTTTTTCGTTTTACAAAAATTCCCCATCTTTTCTATTTTATTAATAAGTTTGAAAGAAATAAAATTTATCAGTCCCTGTGGAATATGACTCTACTTACCACTGATTACAAATAATATCTTTAGAGTATGAATTTATTTTTATTGGATTCGACACCCACCAAATTTTGGCGCTGTTGATTGGGATTGGTGTGAAATAATTTTATTTCTTTTAATGCCTCGATCTTCTCGTACAAGTAAACTTTAATATGATCCTGAGGTTGGGAAAACTGCTCGTAGATTGTGGAAGGAAACTAGAGTGCAAAAAGAAGACAGATCGTTGCCTCTGGAACTCAATGTAGATACATCCAGTTTAATCAGTTTTAGCGATTCAAAACCAGAGGAAACAATTGCTTGTGAAAGAACTTTCAGGGAGTTAGCTGAATTAGATTTGACTTGACAATTGCTTTGTATTGAATATCCAAAATTGGAAGCACCTTTTCAGTTAAAATCTGGGTTAATCCATCTAGTATCCATTTTCCACGATTTGGAGAATGAAGATTCCCATAAGCATCTCAAGGCACGTCATGTTGTGTGCTCTACTATGAAACCCCAAGGAGTATCTGAAGAGTAAGTTAAGTTGCGAGCTTTTCCATTTTCCTTAGTAGATGAAGCTAAGGATGGGTTGTTTTAACTACCTTTAGCTCTGTCACTACATGGATGGATATGGCAAAAGTATTTCTTGAGTAGTTTTTTCTTGCGCCACGTGCTACTAGTATTAGAAAAGAGATAAGTGGGATAAGATAGAGAGATACAAAGAATCTTCATGAATATTGGGAAATGTTTAAACAACTTTGCACAAGCTGCCCATAACATGGTATTACTAAGCGACTTTTCATTTAGTACTTTTATGAAGGGCTTTTACCGATGGAAATGAGGATGATGGATACAGCAAGTCGAGGAGCCATAGTGAACAAAACTCCAAGTGAAGCTAGAGAATTAATCTCTATAATGCCTGCCAACTCCCAACAATTCGGATACTCTTGGGACCCTCTCAGAAGGGTCAATCAGGTAAGTAATTCATCTCTTGAGCATAAGATTTCCATTTTAATTTCTCTTGATCAACAACTAGTTATAGGAAATATGCAACAAATAAAGGCTTGTGGGATTTGTACTAACGTTGGTCATCCTACGGATATGTGTCCTACACTCCAAGAGAATTCCTGCGAACAAACCAATGCAGTAGGAGGATTCCCTAGACCATCGCAAAGAAAGTATGATCCCTATTCAAACACCTACAACCTAGGATGGAGGGATCATTTGAATTTTAGTTACGGATGGAGATCATAAAACTATCAACACTTCCAACAAAAATCGCCCCCTTCACAGCAACCTCATCTTCAAATACAGGTATATCTCTTACGACTAACACTCAGTAATTTCAACAGAAAATGCGAGCAAGCATTCAAAACCTGGAGAACCAAATAAGTCAGCTAGCTACCTCAGTAAGTACGATATAATCCAAAGGAAAGCTGTCCTCTCAGATAGTTGTCAATCCTATAAACGTTAGCGCGATTACTTTGAGGAATGGTAAAGAGCTGAAGGAACCCAGCAAGAAGACAAGAGAAAACACCATTGTACAAGAAGTGGAGAGAGAGATTGTCACACCGCAGGATTCGGTTGAACATTAGCATAAACCCAACAATAAGGTGACAAGTTCATTGGTTGTACACCCTCTCTTTCCTAAAAGGTTTGCTAAATCCAAAACGTATAAAGAGGAAAATGCGATTCTTGAAACTTTTCGCAAGGTCAAGGTAAATATCCCATTACTTTTTCAAGGAATTGTGCACAAACAAAAGAAAATTAAAGAGTAATGAAAGAATAAGTGTGGGGGGAAATGTCTCCGCAGTGATACAAAGGAAATTGCTCCCCCAAATTCAAGGAGCTAGGTATGTCTATTATCCCATGTAAAATTAGCAATATTGGAATTGAAAAGGCTATGTGCGATCTTGATGCTTCAATTAATATCATGCCTCTTCCGTCTACTCTTCCTTGAATGTTGGTCCTTTGAAAGAAACAGGAGTTGTTATTCAACTTGCTGATAAGTCTATTGTATATCCCGAGGGAATCCTAGAGGATGTGTTAGTACAAGTTAACGAATTAATTTTTCCTGCTAATTTTTATTTACTTAACATATATAAAGATAACTCTTCTAATTCGTCACAAATACTGTTGGGAAGACCTTTCATTAGAACCTCTAAGACGAAAATTGATGTGCATGATGGTACACTTACTATGGAGTTTGATGGTGATATGATTCAATTCAATATCTATGATGCCATGAAATATGCTAATGATGTATCTTGTGTTTTTGTTGTGGATATTATTGACACTTTGCTCACGAAGCCTTTGATTTGAATAATGATGATAATTTTGTGATGTGAGGAATAGATGCGTCTAGCCAAAGACATTAAATAGAGGCACTTTTTGGGAGGCAACCTAAACTTTTAATTTGTTGTTCATATTTGTTAAAAAAAAAATCTATTTTTTAGCATCTGTAATTAACTTTATTTATTTATTTTTTTATGCAGGAGATGTCTTAAATTAGCCTGTGGGGACAGTTATTTTAGATAGAA
This sequence comes from Jacaranda mimosifolia, assembly GCA_018894105.1. Taxonomy (NCBI): domain Eukaryota; kingdom Viridiplantae; phylum Streptophyta; class Magnoliopsida; order Lamiales; family Bignoniaceae; genus Jacaranda; species Jacaranda mimosifolia. Next base: position 55,730,138 of record CM032117.1, read on the forward strand.
AAGCTCTTCAATCTACCCGTGTCCGCGCTTTGTTCAAGGAACTCTTCTAGCATGTTTGAATTAGTAGACAAAGAAGCTCTTCAGTTTACATGTGCCTATGCCTTGCTCAGAGGCCTCTTCTGACACTATTAGAATTATTTGATAGAAGTACTCTCATATCAACCAGTGCCCATGCCTTGTTCCGCCATCTCTTCCACCACCACTAGCTACATCCAAACATCACCACCATTAACACCACTCAACACCACCTGCTACCATCTCCAATACCATCTTTTCGTCATCATCGTCAACTACCGCTGTGAATTAAATCCAATACACACACCTCCAGTTCCACCTAGTCCTTGAAGCCATGTAGGCCTTGTCTTCTCAGAGGAGTCCCATTTCCAATTTTCTTAAGCTTTTTCATTCTTATTTTGAAACATTGAGGCCAATGTTTGGCTTAAGTGTAGGGGAGGAAAATTTGGATTCATGATTTAATTTTGCTTCAAAAATGCATGAAATGACTTTTTATTCTTCTTATTTGCTTCCAAAGTGTGCTTTAATTCTTGATTTGTTAACTTTTCTCATAGACCTTTTGCTTCTTTTTGGTGCCTGTCCATGAGATAACACATAAGTAAAGGGGTTAAATTAGGACACATTGTAAGAATGACATGAATAGTTGAATCTTGGTTTATTGCACTTTGACTTGTTGCATATCCTTGCATGTTTTTGATAGTTGATCTTTTATGTCTTGACTTAAAATGAACTTAATAAAAAAGTGTAAGTCCTTTTTACATTTCGAGTTTGAAGAGATTGACAGGGTGACAGGTTATTTGTGTGATTTATAAGGGTTTTTTCTATGACGTACATGTTCCTACTTGTGCCTTGATTCAGCCATTCAAAATCTAATAATTTGAACTATATTGGGGACAAACTGAGAAATAGGTAGAAGGGATTGTGAGAAAGGTTGATAAATTGGGGCTATTGTATGCTTGAGGACAAACATTGTCTAAGTGTGGGGGAATTTGTTAAGTTGCATTTTTTTTATTTAATTTGTATAATTTCTCCTTATGATTAATAGTAAAAATGCTTAATTATTGAAATTTAACTCTCATTATATATTTTATGAAGCAAATTGAAGATTTGAGCTAAATGTAGTTGAAAATCGAGTATTTGACATGCTTGGAGCAGAAATCATATTCTCGAGGAGATGAGGAATAGAAGAAGAAAATAATTTGAGTGCGAATGTGTCTTGCTTCGCAAGACTCTATGCAAATTTGATTAGGAAGCTTTCAAACACTTTTGGCAATCGTATATTTTTGGAATATTTCAATTTATATTTCTTTAATTAGGAGAATTTAGATTTCCCTACTCTGGTAGGACTCTGAATTAGTTTTCCAGTTGCATCAGGGGCAGTACACTATTTATATGGAACTATGAATCTTTCGTAGGAAGTTTTTCATATTTTTTTCATTCAGCATATTTTATTTTCCTGCATTTTTCTCTCAAACATGAGTTGCTAAACTGTTGTTCTAGCCTAAGGGATTATCGAAGTTTGAGTTCTTCAGTATTTGTAAGATCTAAATAATTGATTCATATTTCGTACTTCTTGAATATTTATTTATCTTCTTTTTTTGTTACGAATATTCAGGTTTATTGAATTTAGGGCCCAAATTTAATAGTTTAGAATATTTGTTCTGTCCAATGGAACATTAAATCCGTAAGTGTTTAGTTGTTCTAATGCTTGTGGCAAATAACATAATTATATGTGGGGATTTGCATGATTTATATTATGTGGATAAATAATTTAGTTTAAATAAACCCCTCTTGTTTTCATTGTTGTTGATAAATTATATCTTAGGAGCTTTTCTTTAGGGTTGTTTATTGGCAAGGGGAAATAACTAACGAGCTTCTCTTAGTTACCGAGATAGTAAGGAGATATTAGTTATTATGGCGTCCCCAGTAACTAAAACTAGTCTTTTCAAGAAAAGAGAAATTTATCTTTGCATTGATGATCAAATCTATGAACCAAACTGAGATTTTACCTTAGGCTAGATTTCATTCTCATTGATTTCTTATTTGATTTATTTACTTTCTAAATTCTAGGTTTGTTTTGTTTTACAAAAATTCCCCTTCTTTTCAATTTTATTAATAAGTTTGAAAGAAATAAAATTTACTAGTTCCTATGGAATACAACCCTACTCATCACTGATTACAAATCATACATTTAGAGTAAGAATTTATTTTTTTTAGATTTGACACTCATCACCCAAACACCTTCTAAGTTGATGAACTGCAAAACAGATGTAGATGTAAGATCTGGTTGTGCATAGGTACAGAAGCCTGCCCTTCAATTCTATGTACAGCTATATCATATAAAGGTTCTTCTTGATCTTTGCAGAGTTTAACTTTGTGGATTTAATCCTGTGATAGCCGTTTCTGTAGCTTTCCCTTTAAGTATTTCAATTCAAATACAATTGGGATTAAGTTCTAAGTGGAGTTATTTGATCTTCAGATAAATTACCTATTATGTTTAACTTTAATGAAATAATCAAGATCGGTCCGATAATTAAAGTAGAACTTGAACCTGATTAAGAGGATGTTTGGGTAAGCTTATAAGTTTCTCAAAATATCGTATAAGATGTTTAAGAGCTTATAAATTGATAAGAAGTGTTTGATAATTTTTTTCAAAAAAGAGCTTATAGGATCCTAAAATAAAATGTTAGGAGCTTATAAGCTCTTTTAAAAAAATTAAGGAGACCCTAACTTATATTTAAGATTTTAACAAGTATCTTCATTTTCAACCATTTCAATTACAAAATTGTTATTATTAACATCTTATAAGCTCCAACATCTTATTTTGTCCAAACACTAATTTATTTTAAAAATAAGATTTAACATCTTATAACCTCTAAAAACATCTTATAAGATGTAGTAGGTTATAAGATGTTTAAAATAAACTTAGCCAAACACCCTCTAAGACTCGAATTGTTTCCCAGTCAGCAGAAGGAAGAATCCAATTTAAGATAGAATGGTTTCCAGCAGTCTACCAATTCAATTTGGTTTTTGCAATGTTTGAAAATACAGCACGAGGTGCATGTTTGGTCTGGGCATTGTGGTGGCTGATCACTAAAGAACAAAAGATTTCAAAGACTTCCGGAGAAGCGAGAGATTATGATGCGACAGGGCTTGTACTATAAAGGCCACATGCTTGTTTGCTTTATTGCTTATAACGGGAACAAAATATTTCTTGTACTAGATAGATTCTTTTGAGTTGGGAAAACACAATAAAGGCTTAATAATTATGAGGAAATTAATATTTACTTGACAAATATAAAATTCCCACCTTCTGCTTTTTATTTTAATAATTTCAACACAATAGGCATATGTCATGTCCAAATCTTGACAATTGTATTTTTTTTTTTTTTCCAAATTCATATTTTTTTACCCATTTCAAATCTTGACCTCTTATTAAAGTGGAGTAGTATTGGCAAATATATTAAAACTAGCATAAAATACCTAGTATGCTCAAATACATTAATTGAGAATTTTAGAATAAGTTTTTAAGAAAATATGCAAATTAAATATATAATATATCAAATATATACAAAAAGTGAAATAATACCCTAAAATACTCTTACTCTTGAAGCGTGAAAAAAAATAGAAAATAATCGCAAGTGTGAAAAATATTTTTTTAAAATACTGGAAAAGTGAATGAGTTGAGAAATAAAGCCAAGGGTTTGAAGAAGGGGAAAATAAAAACATTGTATATATGAAAATTCTTCTAAAATTTTAAAAAAATCTAATCGGAAATTAGAAGAGCACTATCTCCGTGTGCATAACACTTAAAACTTTTTTAATTTCACCTGACCAAGTTTTTAATATAATTAAAATTCTATTTTAATTTTCTATATACAGACACCCCCCGCCCCACATATATATATATTTGTTAAGGTGTAATAATTTGTTATTGACATTATATTTTTTAATTTACATATAAATATCTGCACGAAAGGTTCATTAGAATTTAAATTTAGACCTCACACATATAATAACAATAGTAATATTGTTGCGACAATTAACTACTCGACTGTTCTTGATAGCATATGAAACTTATTACATGCATCATGTTAGACATATCAAATATTATATTTTAATAATGGAGAATTAAAAGTATTTGGTAGAATTATGGAGAAAACATATAGCAATTAATGGATAAAATTAACGTTAACATAAAAATAACTAAAAACTTTTAACCGATATTTGGACTTTAACGCTATGTTTTGTTTAAAGATTTTGATAAGGAAAGGAAAATATTGGAGAAAACGAAAAGAAAGTAAAAAGATATAAAATTTCAGATTTATTTGGTTGTTAAAGAAAATAATAAAGAAAGGAAAAGAGGGGCGAGAAATGTGTCAAAGAATAAGAGAGAGTTCAAATAGATTTTTTCCTCATTTATCTCACCATTTTGTGAGGAAAATTTATTTTCCTTAAATACACTATATTTTTCCTAAAATTTTCATTTCTTTAGTATTTTTTTGTCAACCAAACAATCAAAAGCATTTTCTTTTCTTTTCCTCACCGAAATCTATGAACCAAACATAGTGTAAGTTTTGATAAGAAAAACAAAAGATTATAAAAATATCCAGAAAAATCAAATACAAATTAATGTTGACATTTGAGGTGAGAAAAAACCTATGCATCTTATGCTTGAATAAGTCTAGATAAGTCTTTAATGAATTAAGGATTGGGATCTTTTTTTCTTTTCTTCTTTTTGATAAGATTAAGGATTGGAAAGTTACTTTATGATGTGTCAAGTCACTGATCTGCACCTTTTTGTATCAAATGTTGAAGTGGGGGCGAATTAAATTTCCACCATAGCAGATATTATGAAATGTTAGCTACAAATAAAGACTATTATGAACTAAATTCTAAGTCTAACTTAGCAGATTGATTATGAAGTTCCCATATATTAGTTAAATTAATTAACAGAATTGAAAAACAAATACAGAGACAATATGTCTTGGCAATTTGAATGTTGCCAACAGAATTCACATTAGTTCATTGCAATTTCATTATTGGTGCAATATCGAATTATTTATAGATTCGGTATAGGAAAATAAATATGCATATTAATAAAAAGACAATTTGAGTGGCCTGTGGCCCAACGGCATAAGTCTCCCACATAATGTGGAAGGTCAAGAGTTCGAGCCTTAACGGACTCCTAATGTGCGTGTGTATAAATAAAAGAAAAAAAAAACATTACAATTACTTAACTACAGAATAGCTGGGATATAAAATGGCAAAATTAAAAGGAAAATATATGGGAAAAGTATTTTCCTTCATGTTTTCTTGCCGTTGATAGCTTAAAAGTACAATCTGCAATAAAATGGCTAGCAGCAGTGGGTGCCCAACCGCTAGGGCTGCATACGAGGTGCCATGGCGCCCATCAGGTAGACGCCCCCCATTTGGGTGCGACTGACCTGCGCCTAGGTGAGGGAGCTACTGCTTGTCCTGGAAGAATTGTGTGCTGTGCACACCTGGGCGCAATTGTTGAGTGCTGGTGTGCCTGGCAAAGGCTCAATGGACTGTTTTTCTACCCAACTCATATTTAATCGATTTCCCCCCATTTTGAATAATAACCCTATTCAAAGTGGTTTCGGACTATTTTTGAGATTTTCATCTCGAACGGAGGTTAGAAAGATGGTGTTGGGTGTTTTCGTCAGATTTGTGGGACTTGAATTTGTACTTGACACTTGATTTGAGATAAATAAGATTCATTTCTTTGTTGGGTAGAGTAGGCACATTGTCGAATCACATAAATCTTATTTTCTTTCATTGTATTACTTTGCGAGTATTTTTAAATTATTGTTATTTCGTCTTTGTGAGTTACAACAAATTGGTATCAAGGGACAAATTGACTAAGATGTTTGCGATTTAATATGAGGTCATGAAATTCAATGGCAATAACAATTTTGGGCTGTAGAAGATGAAGGTGCACGCCCTGCTATGTCAACAAGATTTGCAGAGAGTGCTAAATGACAGAGATTTCTTGTCAAAGATGCTTTCAGATGAGGAAAAGGATAAATTTATGGCTAAGACTTATGATACTTTGGTATTATCGCTGGCAAATAACATACTAGGAGAGGTCGTTGCAGAAAGTACACAAGCAAAATTATGGTTAAAGCTGGAGAGTTCCTTTCAAATCGATTGTATTTTAAGTAGCGGTTGTACACCCTCAAGATGAAAGAAGAAACATCTGTTACATAGTATATTGATTATTTCAATAAGGTGATACTGGATTTCGCTAGTCTAGATGTGCAAGTTGAGGATGAAGATTAAGTATTGATTCCAATCAATATTGTATTCGATTGGGATCTAAAGTTCACATCGAGACTTTAGAAAAATTTGCAGAGACATTTGGGAACAAGGTTACAGTTTAGCTCAGCTTCTTATCCTCAGACTGACAGATAATCAGAAAAGGTCATTCGAATGTTGGAAGACATGCTGCGAGCTTGTGTTCTAGATTTCGATGGAGGTTGGACTCAACATCTGCCTCTGGATGAGTTTGCCTATAATAACAACTATCAGTTTGTTATTCAGATAGCACTATACGAAGCATTGTATGGACGGAAGTGCCAGTCCTGGCTGTATTAGGATCTAACGGAGTACAAAGGTACCGTTGACATGTCTATGGGAATTGTGAAGCTTGAATTGATTCAAGAGACTATCGAGAAGGTACAGATTATTAAACAATGAATGAAGGTTACTCAGGACCGACAGAAAAGTTACGCAGATAAGCGAAGGAAAGATCTGGAGTTTGAAGTGGGTGATCGAGTGTTCCTCAAGGTATCTCTGACGAAAGGGATTAGAAGAATTGGCAAAGGCGGAAGGCTTAGTCTGAGGTATGTAGGACCCTATGAAATAAGTGAGAAAGTTGGACTAGAGGCTTATCATCTTGTACCACCCTAGAACCTGACTGGGATACACATTATCTTCCATGTGTCTCAACTCCCAAAATACTATCTCGATCCTTCCTATATCATATCACCTTAGCTTATGCAATTGAAAGGTGATCTGATATACGAGGAACTACTTGTTCGTATCTTGGATCGAAAATTTTGGGAGCTTAGGAATCGAAAGATTCCCCAAGTGAAAGTACTGTGGCACAACAATAGTGTAGAAGAAGCAACCTGGGAGCAAGAGGATCTCATGCACCAACAATATCCCGATCTCTTCCAACATTCAGGTGAGAATCTGGGGACCAGATTCGTTTAGAAAGGGGGGTTTGTAACACCCCAAAAATTTCATGATTTATAGAATTTAACTTTAATATATTTACATTTCATGAATCTTACGTTATAGTTGCTAATTTATTATTTTATTAAATTTTGTGGGTCAACTTGTTAATAAGAAAACTTCAATTTTTAGAAATTTTAAAAGTTTGGAGTCAATCCAAAATTTATCAAACCTGACTGAACACTTTTTGAAAATGTTGGGGTTTGCATGGAAGAACTTTGGTCAATGGGGTCAAAATTGTATTTTTCAAATATTTCAAGGACTCAATTGGGGTTATTTGAAAACCTTTGGGGTAAATCTGAAAATAAAAAAAAATTATTTTATAAAAGTGGCAAAATTACATTTTGAACCCTTATTCCTTTTTCCTTCTTCACCTGCAGCCAACCACACTGCCACCGATGATCTCACTCCAACGGCTGTTTTTCCCTAAACCACTTCGATTAAAATACTCCCCACACCTCTAGCTACACTCGCACATCACATGCATAGTTGAACAAGTAGCGGGTCATCAAAAATTGGAAGCTGAAAACTGGTAGCGGCGGACCTTGATGGGCATGGCAAAACCATAGCTAAAACTTGATTCTGGGCAGAGATACTAGAAGCTCTTGGGGTGGAGAAGCTAAAAACATCTTTACATGCGAGTTTGGCGCAACGGCAGTGACAGAAAATAGTGATTGGAGTGCGTTGGCAAGAGACCCATTTGGAAGCTGTTAAGCTCGATTGAAGCTGAGCTGGGCCACGAAACTGGAAACTAATTTAGCATTGGACTCAGGAGCTTAAGAGGAGAATTTTGGTGGTAACTTCGGGCTACTCTGGCAGTGGCGGGCGGCGGCGGAGAGGCAGTTTAACCTCTATGCAATGAACACACCTACGTATTTGGTTTGTGGTTTTAGAACTTCGGTGGCCAATCTTGAAATTTTAATTAGATGTACTTTGATATATATATGTATGCATATTATACCTTACCTTTGGAAATCTTGTATTATATGCTAAGAATGAAGAGTTGGGAATGATTTATATATATATATATAGGTGTGCAAGATTTCCATGCAAGAAGAATATTCAAATAAGTGGACCCGGACATGTTATGCTAAATGCCAAATTTGGATTTAATAATTATACCAAGGACTATGTAATATAAGACTAAGTGGCATTTGATTAGGAATAATTATTTAGAGATTGGACTATTTTGTGTGGATTGACTAAGATGATGATATGATAATGACTTTGTAGTTAAGAATGAGATATCATGCTATTTTGGAGCCGATATAGAACATCGTGATAAATTATAGAATAGTTAATTTATTAGAGTACTTTGTGTAGATACTACCTATTGAACCTATATCATCATGTTATTCAATAAGTTAGTAATGTTAGAGTACTTATGATGCAATTCTAGAAGGTTATTAGAGATGAATAGGAGTTTTGACTATGGAAATATTCCTTTGACTAGGTGATGAAGAAGTGGGTCCTGTTGATCAATAGATTGTGGCTGTGGTTGTTTTGTTGAAACTACAAGAGGTCAGGGTCTGCTAATCTGGCACATTTTCTAACTATCTGTTATTTGTGATAAGCCCCTGTGTGGGTTTTCTATTTTTGTACTGTATTCTATTTGTTTCAAATCTGAAATGTGTTGGAATTTCGATTTGTTATCTGTTATCTGATTTGAACACCCTGTGAGGGTTATCTTTGATATCGATTCTATATATGTTTGTTCTTGCACCCAGAACCTTATCTGTTATTTGTATCTCAGTTGTCTGTCTGTCTTTCTCATATCTATACTCTTTTATGTTGCCTTGCCGGCATATGTGTTTATCTGTTCAGCTTTATTTGGCCATGTTGGCTTATCTGAATATGTTGTTGCTATCATGTTGCCTTGAAGTATTTCTATTCTGTTATGTTCTATACTATTTTGTTTTGGGAATCGGCGGTGCACTAAGGACTTTCCCCAAGGCATCTGCACAAACGGTTGTGAATTCTATTATATGTCTGGAGAAAATGTGGGCCAAGGGCCGATTCGGACGAAATGTTTGGTTATGTGGGCCACGTTAGGGACTTTCCCCTAGGTGTCAACGATACGCTAGGGACTTTTCCCCTGGGTTTCGGAGGTACACCAAGGACTTTCCCCTAAGTATCAGCGGTGTGCTAGGGACTTCCCCTAGGCATCTACGGTGCACTATACAGTTTGTATGGACATCCGCCATTTACCAAGCTGTTACACTTAGGTAAACTGATTGTCTGACTAGAATAAGGTGATTTTGCAATGCATGTCTATGGTTTTTCTTGGAATGCATATGCTTTGGGATTGTTTTGCCTATTTGAATTCCATCTATCTGAAATCTGTCTTGGAGCAATAAGGCAGGAGAGATTCTTGTTTTGCAATGTTTATTGTCTGATTCTGAATCTATCATGTTATGTATGTTTAATTGATGATCGGTTGAGTTGAACTTCCTCAATAGATCTCTTCTGTTATTCTTAAGTTATTGACCTTTTCAAACTGGTTTTGGTGATGATTTTGTACTTCGGGCTTGGAAGGATGTAAATATGTTTTGTAATAGAATAGGTGCTTAAACCTGTGTATGAATCACTTTTATGTTTAGTGAAAACTTAGAGATGTTGTGAGATGTCTGACTTGAACTTATGAATCGTAGTAGATATGAAACGATGAATGATGAATTTGTGAAAGTTTGAAATTTGTACTTTTGTAAGACATGCTTAGGTTGAAGCTTGTTTCTATCTTCGAAAATTTTGGAAATTTTTTTTGATGGGCCTATTGTTAGAATTATATATGAGATTTAAGTCTTAATCAGAGTAGCGCCTCAGCTTAGGCGTTATCCTGAAATAGGAGATCTCGGATGCAGATCTTATTCCTAAACCCCCGGTGGTAGCACCGTTGGTGATTGAGGATGAGGACGACAATGATGATATAAACCCGAACTAGATGTGGGGCTTAAACACAATATGGGATGACTTCGATCAGTGGCATGATGCCGAAGCGAACGCTGCATCCGACATTACTAATAAGTAGGGTTATGATAGATGATTTGGTTCCATGATGGCATTTTGTATTTGTACTTGGCGTAGTTTTAACTTGGCAGAACTTCTAACTATTAAGATTGCATAATGTCAGCTAATATTTTCCTTTTCTTTTCCTTTTCACCTAATCATTTTGAATCCAATCAGGCGAATAGTTAGCATGACCATTTTGAAAACTTTAAATTATGTACAAACTATTGTAACTTCGCTATTACTAACTAAGTATACTAATGAAGTTATCTTTTATATCTTTTGTCAAACTTTCTTTCTTTCCTGTTTTAAGATATTAAAGCTTGTATTAAATTTACTTTGCGTTTTTTTTTTAAATTTTGAAAAGCTCAAGAAATTCAGAAGGATTCTTGAAGGCTAAAGTGTTAATTGGCAAATTATAATTGCAGGCTTGAGACTACATCACAAATCTCAAAGTGAAAGATGGCGTGTCATGGTAATGCTCCTAGGCCTGCTCCAGTAAGAATAGGTCGTATAGGAAGACCAGCTGGTTGACCTATTAATGCACCAAGAATCCTTAGGTAGGAAGTACTTGCTTATCAGCCACATGAACTAGAAGAAGAAATTTCACAAACCGTATATATGGGTCAGCCAGTGGACCCCGTGAATCAGAGAAGGCCTAGAGCTAGGCAACAGGCTTGACAGTTGGGTGGTGAAGTAAGAAGGGTTAATGAGAAAAACGAGGATCAAGCACTGGAATAGTTTCTCCGTTTCTAGCCCCCAAAGTTTTTCGGGGAGCTAGACGACCGCAAGACAGAAGAATGGGTAAAAGACTTGGAGGTCATATTCGAAACTCTATGATAGCCAGATGAACAAAAGGTACGGTTTGCCACATTTCTACTAGTCAGGTCTATGAGAAGTTGGTAGAAGATGATAGATCGCAGATGGACTGCTGTAAGGACCCCCTGGACATAGGATAATTTCACTCGAGAATTCATGGACAAATATATTCCCTTGGTAATCAAGCAGGCAGAAGAAAGGGAATTTATGAATCTGATCCAAGGAAGCCAATTTGTCAGTCAGTACAAAGCAGCTTTCAGCCAGTTAATACAGTATGCACCATACATCCTGGAAGATGAAAGTCAGCAGATTCAATGGTTTGTTTAGGGACTGAGACCGAAGCTTAGTGGGGTCTAGCCATCTTTGACCTGCCGAATTTCAACATGGCAGTAAGCAAGGGAAGGTAGTATGAATTTGAACTACAAGAAATTCAAAAAATTGAATACAGGGGTCGGAAAGGAAGACTACCCCTGGGAAGACCCAGTAGTGCTAGCAAGAAATAGCCTAGGTTACAAACTGGAGGCACATCCCAAGGAGTTCCTAAGATTAATGAGATAGTAAATTGGGCTTAAGATAAGGTATCTGCGTGGTGTGGATTCTGCGGATCAACTAGCCATGAAGAAGTGAATTGTTGGCGGAAGTAGGGCAAATGCATAAGGTGTGGAAGCTATCAACATTTTCTTAAAGATTACTCGGGAAAGAAAAATCCAGCGTCGGTAGGAAGAAGGAAGCAGAAAGTTTAGGCTCGTGCATTTGCCCTAAACGAAGAAAATGCACCGGATCCCTATGAGGTGGTTGAATGTATGATTACTATCTCCAAAAATCTTGTTAAAGGATTATATGATCTTGAAATATCCTATTCATTTATATCTGTTGATTTTTCTCAAAAATTAAATGTACAACCTGAAACCATGGCTTATCAAGTTGAAGTGCAAACACTCTTAGGAGTAGGGTTAGTCACAGATACCATGTATCGGGATTGCCCGATCATGATCGAGGGTCGAGTGTATCCGGCCAATCTAATATGAATGCCTACCAAAAGTATGATGTAATTCTTGCATGTATTAGCTATAACGTCATCAAGCACAAGTGAATTGTTACACCAAGTGCATCACACTCGGGGAAGAATGCTTCTCTAGTACCGATCATATCAGCATTATAAGCTAAGCAGATTCTGCATGAAGGTGGGTAAGGATTTTTGGCATGCCTCATTAACAAACCATGGGATACGATCAAGATCACGGACATAGAAATAGTAGCAGAATACCTGGAGATATTTCCTAAAGAATTAAACTTCTACCCCCAGACAGAGAGATAGAGTTTGTTATTCACACTCTACCGAGGGCTACGCTATTCTCCAAGACTCCATACCGAATGGCGCCTATTGAGCTTAAGGAGTTGAAAAGCCAACTGCAGGAGTTGATACAGAATAAGTTCATTAGACCTAGCACGTCCCCTTAGGGAGCCCCAGTGCTATTCGTTAAGAAGAAGGATAGGTCTTTAAAGATGTGCATTGACTGTCGAGAATTGAATAAGGTCACTATCAAAAATAAATACCCTCTGCCACATGTTGAGGATTTATTTGATCTATTGCAAGCATCAAGAATCTTCTCCAAGCTGGACTTAAGACAGGGATATTATCAATTGAAGATCAAAGAAGAAGATATCCCTAAGACAATTTTCAATTCTCAATATAGACAATTTGAGTTCGTAGTAATATCGTTTGGTATAACCAGCGCCCTGGCGGCATTCATGAACTTGATGCACTGAATTTTTAGGTTGTACTTGGATCAATTTGTGGTCATCTTTATCGACGACATTTTGGTATTCTCTAAATCCAAGGGGAACACAGAAAGCCCTTACGTATAGTTCTAAAACTCTAAAAGAGCATCAGATGTATGCTAATTTCAGTAAGTGCGAATTCTAGATTGAGAAAGTAACCTTTCTGGGTCACGTAACCACTCGATGCGGGTTAGAAGTGGACCCCTCTAAACTGGAAGTGATTGTCAATTGGAATAGGCCCAAAATTGTTATCGAAGTTTGGAGCTTTTTGGGGGACTGGCCAGATACTAGCGGAGATTTTTCCAAGATTTTTCCAAGATAGTTGGTCTGTTAACCAAGTTAACTTAGAAAGACCAACTGTTTGATTAAAATGAGGAGTGTGAGAAGAGTTTTCAAGAGTTGAAGAATCGCCTAACTAAAACACCAGTTTTAGCCCTTCCGGACGGGTTAAATGACTTTGTGGTATATACATATGCTTCATATAAAGGCTAGGATGTGTGTTGATGCAAAGAGAGCATGTCATCGCTTAGCATCTAGGAAGTTAAAGCCTCATGAGGAGAACTATCCAACTCATGATCTGGAGCTAGCAGCGATCATTTTTGCATTATCCAAGTGGAGGCATTACCTTTATGGAGCTACATTTGAGGTATATATAGATCACAAGAGCCTCAAGTATCTACAATCGCGAAAAGATCTGAACATGAGGCAGCGTAGATGGGTGGAGTTTCTAGAAGATTATGACTTATCTATTGCCTACCATCCAGGAAAAGCGAATGTGGTAGCCAATGCCCTGAGCCTGAAGGTGGGAATAGCTCATCTACAAGGGACAGAAACATCAAAAGGATCGAGTATGGGTTGCAGGAGTAAAAGTACAGCATGAACTATACGACAGGCCCAAGCTAGAGATAGGTGGATGTTGAAATAAAGAGAATTGGTTGGAAGTTCTGAAGAACGCGAGTACAGTATCGATGGTCAAGGCACATTGCTATTTTGCAAAAGAATTTGTGTGCCTGAAGAAATAAAGGGGAGATTACTAGAAGAGACACACAGAACAAGATATGCAATACATCCAGACAGGACAAAAATGTATCGGGATTTAAAGAAATAGTTCTGGTGGAATGGGAAAAAGAAAGATGTAGCAGATTATGTGCAAAAATGTCTTAGCTGTCAGTTAGTGAAAGCAAAACAAAAATGACCATTAGGGTTGTTGTAGCCATTTCCCATCTCTAACTGGAAGTGGGAACAAGTGACCATAGACTTTGTGACCAGTCTACTGAAAGCTAGATGAGGTTATGATAGTATCTGGGTGATAGTGGATCGTTTGACAAAGTTTGCATACTTTCTACCAGTCAGGACAAACTACAAGGTTGAGAAACTGGCAGAGTTATATATCAAAGAGATTGTTAGGCTACACGAGATTCTAATCAGAATTGTATTCGATCGGGACCTAAAGTTCACATCAAGACTTTGGAAAAGTTTGCAGAGACATTGAGGAACAAGGTTACAGTTTAGCTCAGTTGCTTATCCTCAGATTGACGGATAATCAGAAAAGGTCATTCGAATTTTGGAAGACATGTTGTGAGCTTGTGTTTTGGGCTTCAATGGAGGTTGGGCCCAACATCTGCCTCTGGTTGAGTTTGCCTACAATAACAATAATTAGTTTGTTATTCAGATGGCACCGTATGAAGCACTGTACGAACGAAAGTGCTAGTCCCGGCTATATTAGGATCTAGCAAAGTACAAAGGTATCGTTGACGTGTCTCCGAGAACTGTGAAGCCTGAATTAATTCAAGAGACTGTCGAGAAGGTACATATTATTAAACAGTGAATGAAGGCTGCTCAGGACCGACAGAAAAGTTTCGCAGATAAGCGAAGGAAAGATTTGGAGTTTGAAGTGGGTGATCAAGTATTCCTCAAAGTATCTCCGACGAAAGGGATCAGAAGAATTGGCAAAGGCGAAAAGCTGAGTCTGAGGTATGTGAGACCCTATGAAATAAGTGAAAAAGTTGGACCATAGGCTTATCGTCTTGTACTGCCCCAGAACTTGACTGGGAGACACGGTATCTTTCATGTATCTCAACTCCTAAAATACTATCCAGATCCTTCTCATATCATATCACCTGAACTCATGCAATTGAAAGGTGATCTAACATACGAGGAACAACCTGTTCGTATCTTGGATCAAAAATTTTGGGAGCTTAGGAATCGGAGGATTCTCCAAGTGAAACTACTATGGCGCAACCACAATACAGAAGAAGCAACTTGGGAGCAAGAGGATCTCATGCGCCAACAATATCTCAAGCTCTTCCAACATTCAGGTGAAAAGGAGGTTTGTAACACCCCAAAAATTTCACGACTTATAGAATTTAACTTTAATATATTTAAACTTCATGAATCTTATGTTATAGTTGCTAATTTATTATTTTATTAAATTTTGGGAGTCAATCCAAAATTTATCAAAACTTGACTGAACACTTTTTGAAAATGTTGGGGTTTGCATGGAAGAACTTTGGTCAACGGGGTCAAAGTTGTATTTTTAAAAGATCTCAAGGATTCAATTGGGGTTATTTGAAAACCTTTGGGGTAAATCTAAAAATCAAAAAAAATTATTTTATAAAAGTTGCAAAATTACATTTTGAACCCCCATTCCTTCTTATTTCTTCGCCCGCGGCTAATCACACCACCACCGGCGATCTCACTTTGGTGGCCATTTTTCCCCAAACCACTTCGATTAAAATACTCCCCACACCGCTGGCTATACTCGCACACCACATATACAGCTAAACGGGCAGCGGCTCACCAAAAACTAGAAGCTAAAAATTGGCAGCAGCGGACCTTGACAGGCACAACGGAGCCACAACCAAAACTTGATTCTGGGCAGAGATACTGGAAGCTCTTGGCGTGGAGAAGCTGAAAACAGCTTTGTATGCGAGTTTGGCATGGAGGCGCCAACAAAAAATGGTGACCGGAGCACGGTGGCGAGAGACCCATTTGGAAGCTGTTGAGCTCAATTGAAGGTGATTTAGGCCGCAAAACTAGAAATTGATAGTTGCATTGGACTCAGGAGCTCAAGAAGAGAATTTTGGTGGTAACTTCGGGCTATTTCAGCGGTGGTGGTGGCGAAGAGGTAGTTTTACCTCCTCAACGCAACGAACACACTCACGTATTTGGTTTGTGGTTTCAGAACTTCGATGGCCAATCTTGAAATTTTAATTGGATGTACTTTGATATATATATATATGTATGCATATTATACCCTACCTTTGGAAATCTTGTATTATATGCTAAGAGTGAAGAGTTGGGAATGATTTATATATATATAGGTGTGCAAGATTTCTATCCAAGAAGAATATTCAAATAAGTGGACCTAGACATGTTATGCTAAATGCCAAATTTAGATTTAATAATTATACCAAGGACTATGTAACATAAGACTAAGTGGAATTTGATTAGGAATAATTATTTAGAGATTGGACTATTTTGTGTGGATTGACTAGGTTGATGATATGATAATGAGTTTGCAGTTAAGAATGAGATCTCATGCTATTTTGGAACTGATATAGAACATCATGATAAATTATAGAACAGTTAATTTATTGGAGTACTTTATATAGATACTACATATTGAACCTATATCATCATGTTGATCAATAAGTTAGTAATGTTAGAGTACTTATAATGCAATTCTAGAAGGTTATTAGAGATGAATAGGAGTTTTGACTATGGAAATATTCCTTTGACCAGGTGACGAGGAAGTAGGTCTTGTCGATCAGTAGATTGCGGGCTGTGGTTGTTTTGCTGAAACTATAAGAGGTGAGGGTCTGCCAATCTGGCACCTTTTCTAACTATCTGTTATTTGTGACAAGCCCTTGTGTGGGTCTTCTATTTCTGTATCATACTCTGCTTGTTTGAAATCTTAAATATGTTGGAATTTTGATTTGTTATTTGTTATCTGATTAAACACCCCTGTGAAGGTTATCTTTGATATCGATTCTGTTTCTGTCTGTTATGGAGCCCAGAACCTTATCTATTATTTGTATCTCAGTTGTCTGTTTATCTATCTCATATCTATACTGATCTATGTCATTCTCTATTGTCTTGCCGGCATATGTGGGCGAAGGGCCGATTCGGGTAAAATGTTTTGTTATGTAGGGCACACTAGGGACTTTCCCCTGGGTGTCGGCGGTACGCTAAGGACATTCCCCTAGGTATCAGTGGTGCACTATACAATTTGTATTGGCGTTCGCCATGTACCAAGCTATTATGCTTAGGTAAACTGATTGCGTGACTGGAATAAGATAATTCTGCAATGCATGTCTATAGTTTTTCTTGGAATGCATATGCTTTGGATTTGTTTTGCCTATTTAAAATCTATCTTGGAGTAATAAGGTAGAGAGTTTCCTGTTTTGCTCTGTTTACTGTCTGATTCTGAAGCTATTATGTTATGTATGTTTAATTGATGATCTATTGAGTTGAACTTCCTCAATAAATCTCTTTTGTTATTCTTAAGTTATCCCTCACTAAGTCTTTGGACTTACCCTTATATCTTTTGACCTTTTTAGACAGGTTTTGGTGATGATTTTGTACTTCAAACTTGGAAGGATGTAAATATGTTTTGTAATAGAATAGGTGCTTAAGCCTATGTATGAATCATTTTTATTTTTAGTGAAAACGTGGAGATGTTGTGAGATGTCTGACTTGAACTTATGAATTACAGTAGGTATGAAATGATGAATGATGATTTGTGATGGTTTGAAATTTGTACTTTTGTAAGACGTGCTTAGGTTGAAGCTTGATGGGCCCATTGTTAAAATTATGCATGAGATTTAAGTCTGAATTAGAGTCACGCCTCAACTTAGCTGTTATCCCGAAGTGGGGGCGCTACACTTCTGAGTTCCAGGTGGATTTTTGATAGTGGTTGTTCCTACCACATGTGCCCATGAGATGATTAGTTCACTACTTATCAGAAATACCATAGAGGTAAAGTGCTCATGGGAAACGATGCATCTTGCAGAGTTATAGGGATTGACATAGTGAGTATCAGAATGCACAATGGGATTGTGAGGACGCTGATAGATGTACGTCATGTTCTTGATTTGAAGAAGAACCTGATGTTGCTGGATAGATTAGATTAGAATACGTGTAAGTATGGAGGTGCTTTGCTAATCCTGAAGGGGGAAAAGAGGAATGACCTTTACATATTACAGGGTAGTACAGTTTCTGGTATTGTAGCAATTTCTTTATTGTTTAATGATACTATGATGTTGTGGCGTATGTAGCTTGGGCTTATGAGTGAAAAGGAAATGTCAGAGTTGAGCAATGGGGTTTACTTTGTGGAAAAAAGACTGGGGCACTAGATTTTTTGTAAGCAGTATGTTATTGGCAAACAGCACAGGATGAAGTTCAGCACCATAGTTCACAGGACCTAGGGCACTTTGGATTACATTCACTCAAATCTTTGGGGACCTTCTCAAATTCCCTCAAAGAGTGGTGCTAGATTGCTAGGTACATGCTGATATTCATTGATGACTTCTCATAGAGAGTATGGGTGTGCATGTTGAAGCATAAGGATGAGGTATTTGTCAACTTCAAGCAGTGGAAGACCTTGATTAAGAAGCAAACTGGGAAGGAGATCAAATGCTTGAGAATTAACTATGACTTGGAGTTTTGCAACAAGAAATTTCAGTAATTTTACGATAAGGAGGGGATTGTGAGGCATAGCATAGTTGTTTATACACCACTGCAGAACAGAGTTGTAGAACAGATGAATATGACTATTTTGGATAGAGCTATATACATGCACTTTAACATCGAATTGTCTAAGGATTTTTGGGCTGAAGCTGTCAATACTAATTATTTGGTGAATAGGTCACTATCAACTGCTTTGGACTGCAAGACACCAATGGAATTGTAGTCAGGCCTCTTGTGATTACTAAAATCTGAGGGTATTTAGGTGTTTGACATCTGCTTATGTTCATGACGGGAAGCTTGAGCGGAGGGCAAGGATGTGCAAATTCCTAGACTATGTAGATGGAGTCAAGGGTTATCATTTGTGGTGTATTGCTGACAAAGGCTCCAAGGTGATTATCAGTAAGAATGTGACATTCGATGAGTTTGCTATATTGAAGATATTGGAGCATGGTGAAAGTAGTCAAGAGGGCAGTAAGGAGATTGTTTGGTTTGAGATTAACATTGCACAAGTTTCAAAAGGGAAGGAGAAGGTCATAAATGAAGCTGGTGAGAGCTCATTATCACCTAATGAGCAGCAAGAAACTGATTAGCTATATGACTACTATTTGGCTCGCAGTAGAGAAAAGAGACAAATCAAACCACCACAGTGATTTGTTTATACAGACCTAGTTGCTTATGCTTTGAGATTGACCAACAAGTTTGTGGGAGATAGTCCAGTCACATAGAGAGAGGCCATTTCTTGTCCAGATTCTAATAAATGGATAGCTGCTATAAGTGAAGAGATGGAGTCTCTACACAAGAATTCCACATGGGAACTGGTTGATCTACCTAAAGGGCAGAAAATTGTTGGATGGAAATAGATTTACAAGAGAAAAGAAAGAATTCTTGGGGTTGAAGATGCTCACTATAAGGCGCATCTGGTTGCTAAGGGTTTTATGCAGAGAGAGAGAGAGAGAGAGAGTTGACTTTCATAAAGTGTTATTCCCATTTGTAAAGCATACCTTCATATACGTGTTACTTGCCATGGTAGTTTTATTTGATATGAAGCTTGAGCAGATGGATGTGAAAATGGCACTCTTGTATGGTGAGTTGGAGAGATAGATTTACATGAGTCAACTAGAGGGATTCATTGTTTTCGAAAAGAAAAATCAAGCATGTATTTTGAAGAGTTCTTTGTATGGCTTGAAGTAGTCTATTAGGCAGTAGTACAAGAGGTTTGATTATCGTGTATATCATAAGAAGTGTAGTGGTGGTCTTCTCATTTATTTGTTGCTTTCTATTGATGATATGTCGATAACCTCTCGAAGCATGT
Source organism: Jacaranda mimosifolia (assembly GCA_018894105.1). Classification (NCBI taxonomy): domain Eukaryota; kingdom Viridiplantae; phylum Streptophyta; class Magnoliopsida; order Lamiales; family Bignoniaceae; genus Jacaranda; species Jacaranda mimosifolia. The sequence continues at coordinate 55,750,026 of CM032117.1, forward strand.
CTAAGATTAATATGTTAAAGACTTAGTTGAGTGAAGAATTTAAGATGAAGGATTTAGGTAGTGTAAAGAGGATATCTGGGCGATGATTGTCTGAAATAGACACTCTAGGTTATTGTACTTGTCTTGGCAAAAATATATTGAGAAAATACTAGAGCGTTTTAGGATAGATAAGTCTAAGACAGTTAGTACGCCACTTGCAGCTCATTTAAGCTCTCATCAAATCTATCACTGAGTACTGAGGAAGAGATAGAGCACATGTCTCATATGCCATATGCTAGTGTAGTTGGTAGTTTGATGTATGATGCCGTGGTGTGCACTAGGCTAGATATTTCACATGTTGTTAGTATTGTAAGTAGGTACATGCACAAGCGGAAAGACACATTGGCAGACAGTAAAATGGATTATGAGGTATCTAAGAGGCTCTGCAAATAGATGTTTGATGTATAGTCAATTAAATCTACTGCTAGACTTGTTGGCTATGTGGATGCGAATTATACCAGAGATTTAGTTAGTAAAAGGTCTATGACGGTCTATGTGTTTTATGTTTTGGGATGTATTGTTAGCTAGAAGGCAACTTTGCAGTCATTGGTTGCATTGTCCACAATAGTGGATGAGTACATGGCTTTAGCTGGAGGCGTAAAGGAAGGCATTTGGCTAAAGGGGCTGATTGATAACATTGGTATGAGTTCTGATATTACTATAGTATTTTGTGATAGTTAGAGCGCCATACACTTATCAAAGAATCAAATATTTCACAAGACAACAAAGCACATTGATGTGAGGTATCACTTTATCCCGGATATGGTATTTCAAGGTGTTAGCTTGGTTGACAAAGTTGTAACTAAGGATAATCCGATAGATACATTGACAAAAGTCATTTCAGGAATCAAGTTCGAACATTGCTTAGATTTGATGAACATATATCGACTCAGATGATCGCCATTTAGGGGAGACAAGGATGATGGAGGGAAAATTTCAAGTCAATGAGGAGATTGTTGAGTTGCCTTGAAATTCAAGTTGAAAATGATGAACATAGAAAGAAATGGAGAAAATGGTGCGGAAATGACGAGATGGGATGAAAATGGTGCAGAAATGGTGGACGGCCAACAATAGTAGGGGTGCATAACATTGCGTGGGGGCCACCCAGGTGCCTGGCGAAGGCCCAATGAGTCGTTTTTCGACCGAAACTCATGTTTAGTTGATTTTTCCCCCATTTCCAAATAATAACCCTATTCAAAGTAGTTCTGAATTGTTTTTGAGGTTTTTCTCTCGAATGGAGGTTAGAACGAGGGTTTTTGGTGTTCTTGTGAGACTTGAATTGGTACTTGACATTTGATTTAAGATCAATAAAATTCATTTCTTTGTCGAGTAAAGTAGGCACATAATCAAACTACATTAAATTTTGTGTTCTTTTATTGAATTACTTTGCGGCTATTTTCAAATTATTGTTATTTGACCTTTTTGGATTACAACATACAATTTTTAAATGTATTTCTCTCTCTTTCAAATAATTTCTTCATTAATTAATCGTGTGTATTAAATTCTCCTATCAAATATATATATATATATATATATAGAGAGAGAGAGAGAGAGAAGATTGTATATTTATTAGTTAACCATTACTTACATATGTCATATAACCTAAATATTAATATATTAGCATGTATAGGAGAAGTTGGAAATAAAAATTATATCTAGACGAGGGTCAAATGTCGATCTCAACCTCTTTATTAGTATTTTAGCTCAAAAAAGAAATTCTACGAAGTATTCATAAAATGAATCATGAATAAAGTAGAATGCTAGTTTACATCCAAAGGAATCTAACAAAGGAAATTATCAAAGGGATTAGTACTAATCAAGAAAACCACAACACGATTGGTTTATAGCTATTGAATTTGTCTTTTATTATTTATTGTTAGAATACCCAACAATAATAATTCATTACAATATTATTTTTGTGTGGCAGTGTCCTCTAAATTTTGTGCAAGTAGCCAACATAATGATGGTTTGGTGATTTGCTTTTGATGATCATGCATACTTGGAAATACTTCAGCTGAATGAATTTAAAAAATTGGTAAAAGTTTAGGGTATGAAAAATCAAGAGCTTATATATAACATATACATAACCTTCTTAAAGTACATTTTACATGCCAAATAAATATATAATTAACACAGAAATTAATCAGCTACTATATAAATTAAAAATTATTCTACTTCATGAGTTCTCTCTCACAAAAAAGAAAATTGAATTAATTTTACTTCTACATACATAAAATAAAAAATAATGCCAGCATAAGATACATGATATTTCCCGATAAAAAAATATGATTTTTTTAGATATATATATTTATATATATTGTTATCTCTTAAAACATATAAGTGTGTATATATAGAATTATATTTATATATTTAACCAAACAAATATTTCATTACTTATATAGTTTTAACATAAATTTTATGCTTTTGTATTACAAAAGATGTAAAAGAATAAAACTGTATATTTATGGTCAGTTATTGACCAAAATGTGGTCATTAATTAGTAGCCTCATTAATGGCCGAAAAAATTTTGATAATAGATTGGTGATTGAAATATAATTCGATCATTAATTAATGAAGCGGTCACTAATATCAATGATTAAAGAAAGCCCAATTACTAATTAGTAACCAAATCAGTGAATAAGATAAAAATCAATCACTAATTAGTATTCGGATCAATGATCGTGTAAGAAGGTCAATGATGAGTTCAGTTGTCACTGAACGACAATTATTTTTTTTTTTAAATTTTATTCAAATCAACCATAGATTAATCATTAAATGGCCACTAATTGTAGTGTGCAATCATTGAAATGCAGTTACTAAAACTCAAATTATTTTAATGAATTCATAGTGACGGCAACAATTTTTTATCAAATTTCTCGATACATAAGGGAAAAGATTAGATTCATTAACCAACAAAAATCATGCATAGAATTTCAAATTTTGCATAATTTAAGTATATTAGAACACAATTAGTATTTTTTTTTCCCTCTTTTGATGTACAAATTACTTTTAATTATTCCTAGAACAAATGAGTTTCTCCTCTTTGATCCACTACTTTATATTGCAGAGACTTTACTTATCCTTCAATTCCCTTTCTGTAAGTCTAATGAGGAAGGAGATGGTCAATGATAATTACATCCATGATCCATTAAAGCATCACGCATCACGGACCTGAAAAAGGTGAATTAAGGGTTAAAATGGGCATTGACCGCTGGCCAAGGGGAGTTATCTTGTCAGGCATTTATACGTACTAATATTTGGCATGATTCACGTGCAACTAATTATCCACCACAAATATATCTTTATTCTTCATGTTTAAAAATGAAATAATTATATATATTTAAATTAAAAAGAAGACATTAGGTACGAAATAAAATTATGATGAACTCACATGAAACACAATTCACATTAATTCTTTGCAAAAAATTTTATTGGTACGAGGAACTAAGTATAGATACGGTGCAGGAAAATAAATATGCAAATTAAAATAATTGTGACAATATTTTCAATATGATGAGGCTGTCACATGAGGGTACGTATCATTAATTGTCAATAATCAATGGTAACAGTTAAAAATTATCATGGGTACGGACCCTAGAAAACCTGATCTTACCTTTCTTATTTATGTTCTAGTGTCCTTCCGCCAATTTAAACAGCAAAGCCAATTAAGTCCTTCCCACATAAACTAGCTAGAAAAACTCTTTTATGAAGATGGCACCAGCGACGCCCCGGCAACCTCCGGCTATTTGTCTTCGCCGCCTCAACCCCACCCTGTCGTTGTTGCTAATATCGGTTTTCTTTAACAATTTTTGTTCATCACAGGCACAGAATGCGATTGAATATCTGCCAGGTTTTCCTGGTAAATTACCAGTTAAACTAGAAACTGGGTAAGATTGCTGCAGGTTTCCCAACTTTCTGCTGTTTCTTTTGTTCACTGGATTTCTACTGCAACTGCTACTACGCATTAATATATATTACATGCATGGTTAGGTAGATTAACTGTTTGTTGTAATTAATTAATAAAGGTATATTGGTGTGGGAGAAGACGAAGAGATTCAATATTTCTACTACTTCACTCCGTCGGAAAACAATCCTAAAGATGATCCTCTTATACTTTGGCTCACTGGCGGACCGGGTTGCACTGGTCTTTACGCCCTTCTGTATGAAATTGGTAATGCTATTTCCTTTTAACACATAAGATATTTCTTTGTTGGATAAGAAGCATTCTAACTCTCTGTCCAAAAGTATAGTTTACTTGTGAATTTTGTAAATATTCAGAAATGTATTTTACATATTTATTAGTCATTTTGCGCTTATTACTGATTATTATTAATGAGTAATAAAGTAAAGACTGTATAAACTTATTTCTTACTTTCTCCTTTTCTTCTTTCTATTTCTTCAAATATAACAAATATCAAATTATTAATTTTACATATTTTAATTTTAGTTTTCTTAAATTTGAATTTCATATATATATATATATATATTTATTTATCTTATTTTCCATTATTTCAGTACGTCAAAATAACTTATTAAAAAATGAATAATTAATTGTTTTGATTAGCTTAGGGTCACTAACTAAATTTATTTTTCTTTTTTCTTTTATCCAGTAATTTGGTTTGCCAAAATAGTTTTAACATAAAAAAAATTAATATTGTAAAATTAAAAAATAAAACCACATTTGCATTTTTCTTATTTATTAATTTTTATTTTGGTAACTAAAACATAAAAATAGTACAATAATTAAGTATAAGGATAAATATATGTACATAAAATTTTAAAATTAAGAATTACAAATTAAAGTATATAAGATTAGTCATTTATATCTAGTATGATTTTAAAACTAAAATTGAATGGAACACCAAAATTATATCAGATTAATAATTAAATATTAAGATACTATTTAATTGAATTTTCATTTCCATACCTTTGATCCAAACAAAGACTATGGAGTTATGGCCGGTTTTGAAATTTATTAACAACAAAATTGCTTGGCCTAAGTGTTTGCGCATTGATGAGTTTTCTCCCTTTGTTTGCCAAACGATTATGGGGAAATTGTAAATTTCATCCATTAATAAGTTTACCCATTTTGATTTTTGATTCTATAACTTGTAAAATTATAATTATAATTTTATATCTTTCAAAAATTAAATTATCACATTTAGTTCTTTTTCTATTGGAGATCAAAATAACGGCCACAAAATTTGACGTGGCAGACGGGAGTGTGCCCATATTGAGATTTTGCTTTCTTGGCCTAACTAACATAATTTGATTGCTTGGAAGGAAAAAAAAAAGCGCCAACTAAATATATGATATATATACATATATGCGTGTGTGTGTGTGTGTGTGTGTGTGTGTGTGTGTGTGTGTGTGTGTATATATATATATATGACCCATGCTTCCCAACCCCTTCTCCCAACAAGTGCTGCTGGCTCAAACAACTAAATTGCCATGGCCATGGCAGCCATGAGCACAGGATTGCGATGGCTAGCTTGTGGCTATGGCCAAAGGCCACCTACCCAGATCTGGTCACTCTAGCCAGTGGCCAGGTGGCCACTGTGGCTAGTCCAATCATGGCGGATGGCCATAGGGGTGGTTAGGAGGAGGATTTTTTTTATAAATTTTTACTTTTAATTTATTTATTTTTAATTAAATTATTTTAGGTATGTAAATTAAAATTATTTATTTGGCCCTTTTCAACTTTCATAAAAGATAAATTGCATGCAATTTGCCCAATAATTATATCATTCACAATAAATATGTTGGAGCACAATGTCTTATTTTCACAACCTATGAGTCCATCTCCTAAATTTCATATCAAATATTCTAAAATATTTTATGAAATATTTTAAAATCAATATGAACTCAACAAGACAACCCCTAAAATTAATATCAAAGAACTGCACTAATTCCTTGAGATTGATGTATATATAGATGAGCTAATTGAATATGTTTGCTTCTTTATGGCATATGCATAATTAATTTGTTGTAGGCCCCTTGGCTTTTGACTATGCGAATTCCAATGGGAGTTTACCGGCATTGGTGTTAAATAAGTATACCTGGACAAAGGTGCAAGATTCTCTATCTTTATGCTATACATATATGCTATATATAAAGAAAATAAATTGGATAGGAGTGAATTTATAAGGACTAAGTATATTTTCCATTTTATAGGTGGCCAACATCATTTTTATAGATCAACCTACAGGAGCTGGATTTTCTTATGCAAACACCTCAAAAGTTTACAACTTAAGTGACACATCATCGGCATCACTTACTTATGAATTCCTCAGAAAGGTGTGATAATTGTGCAAAATATGTTCTAATTATACTAATATGCCTTGAAACTACAATATCGACTTTTTTGTGTCCTTCAATATAAATTTCATTACTGAATATTGCTTAATGTTGTTGAAGTACACTAGTTGTAGTGATTTATCAAATTTCAAGGAAATTATGGAGACTAGTTTCAATAATTTACACCATCTCTCGATATGTTTATGCTTAGAAAATGTGTGTATATATATGCACATGCATATATGGAATTCAATATATAAAAGGCAACAACGATCATTTTATGTTTGCCAAAATTTTTGCTAATAAAGTTTGCTTGATTGTTGGTGTTGTATGCAGTGGCTTATAAGTCATCCGGAATTTATTGAGAATCCACTATACATTTCTGGGGACTCTTATTCTGGGATTACTGTTCCTCTTGTTGTTTATGAAGTGTATAAGGGTAATATATGGCTTTTGCTTACCATGTATGAGAAATGAAGAAAAAGTGAAATATTTATATATATATATATATATATACACACTCATGTTTTCTTGTGGTGCTTTTGGTAGGTATTGAAGCAGAGAGTATGCCACCGATAAATATCAAAGTATAACTCATAAAGCACATATAACTCTTAATTAAATTATTTTTAACATTTTATTTTCTAAATTAGTAGTTTCCTAAAAATAACTAATATTATTCCTATGTTTCTCTTGGAATTGAGAACAGGGTTATACACTTGGAAATCCTTTGACAGACTCATTAGCTGACCATAGTGAAGTAATCCCATATGCTCACCGAATGGGACTTCTATCCAATAAACTCTACAAGGCAATCCCACGTTCATTTCTTTTCCATATATTTTCTTTAAACTCTCTTTTTTTAGGGAAATTAATTCTTATGTTAAAATTCATGCACCTATTTTGAGATATCTTGCCATTTATTTTTCCCTTGTTCATGAAAATATAGAGAATCACATCCTCTTTGATTAGTTACAACTTCTTTACATGATTGAGAAATGTTATTAATGATAAGAAATTATCATCCTGCTATTCAAATAGGCAATCTTACCATAAGAATTTCAAAACAAGTTTGTGTTACGTTCTTTTCCACAGTCGGCAAAAGCAAATTGTCAAGGGAATTACAAGAACGTAGACCCAAAGAATGTTTTATGCCTAGATGATCTTCAAAAAATAGAGCTGGTGAGCATGGAGAATTTTCATTTTTTAATTTTCGTATTGAAAAATTTATTTTCTGTAGTTCTTATAAAACAATATGGTATTTATATGCAGTGTCTTGAAAAAATAAATGAGGTCATGATATTAGAACCGTGGTGTGTTTTTTTATTGAAAGAAAAACGAGGTGTTCTGTCATCGTACCTACCTTCTGATGAAGAACTTCATAAGCATATCCTGCAGTCAATTGTTGCTCCTAAGACCAAAACATGGTGCCGAGTAATATTCTTTCTTTTTCTTCCATCATCAAGTGCTTAGTATTTTATGTATATTACTTTGGTAATACACTACAAGAAAAAAATAATTTAGTGACAAAATAATAAGTGACAATACAACTTAATAACATTGAAAATCTTGTCACTTATTTTGTTGTCACTAATATTACATTTTTTTTATTTTTTTTTGTAGTGATAGCTAATTGATATTGACATCATATTGCAGAAATATGCTTATTATCTTATCGGGTCATGGGCTAACAATAAGTCTGTCCAAAAAGCTCTTCATATTCATGAGGTAATCAAGAAAAGTGAACCTAGAAATGTACAAATATCCACTTTATGTGTGTGAATTACTAGAATAATTGATATTAACATGTAACAGGGAACAATAACGAAGTGGGTAAGTTGTAATGCTAGTCTTGTACAAGAGAATACTAAACGTGATTGGTCACCGTACATATATGACGTCCAAAGTACCGTGCCCTATCACCAATATCTCAAAGGCAAGAACTGCCGAGCACTAATTTATAGGTGATATTTCTTTTCCTTTTTCTTTTTTATAATATTTTATATCTTTTCTTGCTTTATTCATTTTTCTTCTTAGAAAGTATTTGATTTTTTTTTGGGGGGGGGGGGGGGTGTAATTATAATGCTTTGTCAGTGGTGATCACGACATGACAATTCCTCACATAGCCACAGAGAAATGGATAGACTCTCTAAAATTGCCAATTCTAAGAGATTGGAGACCATGGTTTGTTGAAGATCAAGTTGCAGGGTTAGTTCAATGATCTATCCCCCTCATATAATAATCTTTCCAAGTTTCACTATCATCAACTGTTTGAATTTATTAGTATTAACTTAACACACAATTTCTTTCTTTTCCTTAGATACACGACAACGTACGAGTATGATGATTATAAATTGACATATGCCACTGTCAAGGTGATTATAAATTTTGTTCTTTATATATGCTTCTCAAATTGGTATTTCCAAGAAAAATAAGATCAATACTATGAAATTCTACCTATAATTGTCTATGCTTTAGGTATCCCAACAATTTATCATTGACGAAATGCAAATAAAATATGGCTTTGTCACTAGAAGATTTAAAAATAAATCTTTTTTTATTTTAACAATTACCATTTTGATTTCTTTAGGGTGGTGGGCACACTGCTCCAGAATACAAGCCTATAGAATGCCTTGCTATGATTAGCAGATGGTTGGAGCAAAGCTATCTCTAATGGCATAGTCTCTAAACGTGTATTGTTTTCAAGTTTTAGGTTATGCTCCAAATAAGAATATTAAAAGTGTTGTATAAATACTAAGTAAATATATAAACTATTTGATAGATTGAGTGTTATTAGTTTTATTATTCATTGTTTTGGATTTTTAGCAAACATCATGTCTATTGCTTTTTATCTGATTAATATTTTTAGTAACCATAATGAGGGAAACAATTAAATATATATTATATCTAAGTTTTGAAACTTATTGATTAACTACCAATAATAAGATACTTCATAACATTAAGAGATATAAAAAATTGATATATAAATAAACTAATATATAAATTAATAGACTAAAATCCCCGCTTGTGGAATTCAAATCAAAACCTCATGTTGCGGCACTATGATTATTGTTGTACTCCTACAATTCCAAGCCTAATGAAAGAAGAAACCTTAAAATTTCATTAAAAACGGAACAATTGAGCAAATAGAACAATAAAATCATTAAAAAATAGCCTCAAAAGTAAAAAATGTGTTAAATTTAAATTTCTGACAAGCAAAATAAGAACAACCTATAAAGCATTTCTAAAATAATTCAGTAAAATAAGATAGGGCCAGATAAGTTGATTCAAATACATTTTTAATTCAATAAAATAAATATTTAGTTGTCCTCAAAAATAAAACCAAATATAGCAATATTTGACATAAAATATAACATCCCTTAAAGAAAAAGTACAAAGATATTCCTCTCATTTAGGGGTGGCAATTTGGGTGGGTTCGGGTTGGGATAAAGTAGGAGTATAGCATTAATTTTCTCAATCCTAACCTAATCTAACCTAACGTAATGACAACCTGAAAATGCTCAATCCTAACCCAACTTGATTAGTATCAGGTCAGGTTCAGGTCAACCTGATTTTTATCAGATTGACTTGCCAACTCAAATTTACCTAATCCAACCTGTCAACTTGATTTAAAATAATTATTTTGATTATTTGTTTTAACTTTTAGAATTTTTTGATATTTTTATTTTTTAATTTTATCTATTCTTAATTATTAATATATTAAAATTGGAGTAATGAGTTCTCATCATAATTCCACAACAGCAGCTTTCTAATTTTTTTTTTCATTAAAACACATAATATATTGATTTTTAAGAGTTCTTTTTCCTTTCATTTTCTAGTATCTATCGAGATCATAACAATGTTGAAATCACAAAGTACCTTATTTTTAAAATAACATAGTTTTTCAAGTTTTATTCACCCGCTCTCTTTAGTTTTTGTATCTTTTGTATCAATCAAATTTTGTCTTTTAACTTCTTAAAATGGCATTATTTTTTAAATTTTATATTGATTCAATTAAGTAGCACATAAATCAATAAAAATATATCATCAAGCAAATAAATAAAATAGTAATTTGATTATATACATAATTTATTATAAAAACCTGTTTGAGTCTTTTGAAATTTTTATAACCTCTCAACAAAAAGAATTCTTGTCTATCTATATATACAAAATCTTTCGTTGCAAATGGCCTAAGAAAAACTACTTGGACAATTTAGTAGTCAAAGTAGTGTATTGTCAACTCTTTGCAGAACAATTTTCATGTCCACTTAGATATCCAATATAACCATTAGAAGCAGTTAAAAATTGTAATCATCCATCCTATATGTGTGTGGAAATAAATAAGACCGAAAAATGGCGAAGTAGTAATTTTGATATTGTTACAGTTCAAAATTTCAAGCTTTATTTTGTTATTTCAAATTTTTACTTCTAAAAGAATTTAAATTTTATTTGTCTAATTCGGTTGGGTCAGGTCGGTTCAGGTTTTCGTGTGATCCAAAATTAAATTTCGGGTTGTTCATATAACTTGAAATTCAACCCAACCCATTTTCTTTGGATTCTTATTTGTGTCGACCTTGTTGGAACCAAACTCAAAATGCATGAGTAGACCCAAATTCAATTTTTTCGTGTCGGGTTGGAAATTGCCACCCCTATCTCAATTCAGGAGAACAACCCTAAACTCACCCAACACAATTAGCATACTCCAACTTCTTGTTTGTTTAACACTAAAAAAAATAACAAATAATATCTTAATATTGAAAGTTTAAGAGACTGCATATTAAAAAATAAGTACACTTTAAAGAAGCTATCATATATTCTGAAAACAATATCAAAGAGCAAAGAAGGAGGAAAGAAATAACACCAACAACATCAAGAAACAACTGGTAGATGTAATATTCGGCATATTTATATGCCAAAATCAAATATTTGAATAAGAAAATTGAGTTTAAATTGAGAAATAATTTAAAGATATTTTAGTAGGTAGAACGAGTCTACCTACATTGGAAAAAAGGGTGCGGTGTGTAAATAAAATAATTAATATATGCCGATGGACGCACCCCTATAGAAAAGTTAGCTCAAAAACTAAAGCTATAACTTGAGGTCCTAACTCTTTAGTGGAGCTGTGACTCTTCATTAAAAGAATAAAATTATGGGATTTTATCCTATAGTTGTATCCTTATAAATAGGAGTGCCTAGAACCAACCCAAATTACTGAAAATGAGAAGCATACATACTAGCATTTTGTCTCACTACATTACACACTCATACACTGTCCATTGAAGAAGAGTTCCAAGTTAGTAAAGTTCGATAGTTCCGTTCTATTGGAGTGCTACCTTAGACCGGATGAGAGTCATTGTATCTTGGGAGGTTAATTGCCAGAAGCCTTCTAGCACCGTGTGAGGGGCAATATTACCTTAAGGAGACTGTTGGAGCAATAGGCCTCGGCTAGTATACTTTTTATTTTTCATTCAAGTAGGCTTCTATTACTTTATTTAAAAGTTATTTCGTGTTACATAATTTTATATGTTTCCATATTTTAATTATATATTTGCACAAAGCACAAGCATACACAGTATTATTTGTTAAATTTCCCTAGCAATCTTAAGGTAATATTGGTTTCATTTGCTTGTGTTATTTTATCAAATATTATTTCAGTTTGCCATTAATGGTTTCTGATCTCAGACAAAATTTGTGGGCGTTGAAAAATTTATACTTTGTTTCGGTTGATAAAATTATATTTAATCTGCAAATTAGTGAGTAAAAATTTTATGTTGTCCTATTTGTTCTGGTTAGGAAGATAGATTCTATTTCTTACTTAAACATAAATTAGATTCTGTTCACATAGTTGTGTTACAATTCTAATTTCATTTAGAGAGAGAGAGAAAAAAAAATTCTGTCTGATACTATTTTTTGAATATATATGTTTTAGAATCAAGGAGAAATTGTTTAGTGTTGATTAAAATTTGCATGCCTTATCTCACTTTGTTGTGTACCTACTAAAAATAAATTGAAAAGGAAATTAGATTCAGCCTCACTACTTCAAGGGAAACCAAGTGTTAGTAGTTTGTCGCACTGGTTGTGTACCTACTGTTGCTTTTAATCAAAGGAAAACAAATTGGTCTTGTTTTTAAAATAACTCTAGATTATTTATAAAACTATAATGACAGTTTGAATTTAGGTTTTACATATATGTGTGTGTGCTTTAAGATTTAGAGGAAATCAGAGTAAGTTTGTTGTTGTGCTTTGCTGCTATTTCTCTACTTGAAGGAAAACCATATTCTAGTATGAGAATTGTATTGTCTACCTTAAGGAAATAGCACTCTGTCTCCTGTTCTACTTGGAAAAATACTTTTATTGAGTTTATTTGAAAGAGAAAAGGTCCTTATCTATAAATCCAAATCAAGTGAATTTTTTGGATTGTGTTGTAATTGTTTGTTAAGGTTCTAGGAATTTAAATTATATATATTGTTATACTTGCAATTCTTGTGATGGCATCCAATATTGAGGCAACTAATGTTGCAAATATTGAGTCTAATGTTAATGGCGTTGGTAGTGGAGTTTGGACCACTCTACCTACTTATGCACCTATTATGGTGGGACAAGTCGAGAAGCCCAAAAAATTCAATGGGCATGAGGAGATAAATCCTGATGTTACTGAGGTGGACAAACTACCCGATGAGGTAGGAGACGTGAATATGTCAGCAATTGTTTCAGAGGCAAACTTTGTTGAAAATTCTAATCAATGATGGGTGGACACGGGAGCCACTCGACATGTGTGTGCCAAAAGAAATATGTTTGCAATCTATAAGGAGATCGAGGATGAAATATTGTACATGGAAAATTCCTCAATCTCCAAGGTTCATGGAGTTGGCAAAGTAATATTGAAAATGACCTCCGGAAAAGAGTTAACTCTCAACAATGTGCTTCACGTGCCGGAGATTAGAAGGAATTTAGTGTCAGGGCCAATGTTAAGTAGGAATGGATTTAAAATGGTCTTTGAGTCCGACAAGTTCGTACTTACTAAAAATGGAATATTTGTCGGTAAATGTTATTTGTGCGATGGTCTTTTTAAGATGAATGTAATGACCATCATAACACAAACTGGACCAAGTGTTGATTCTAATAATAAAATAAACTCTTCCTACTTGCTTAAGCTGTCTAATTCATGGCATCATAGATTAGGACATGTTAATTACAAATCAATCTCTAAACTTGTAAACATTGGCCTATTACCCAAATTAAATCTTGATTTAAAATCAAGATGTGAAATTTGCATTGAGGCAAAGATGACCAAAATTCCTTTCAAATCAATTGAGAGAAGCATTGAGCCATTAAATTTAATTCACACTGATATATGTGATTTAAAAATGGTGCAATCTAGAGGTGGAAAGAAATATTTTATTACTTTTATTGATGATTACACTAGGTATTGCTATGTTTACTTACTTTCAAGTAAAGATGAGGCTGTGGAAGTATTTAAACAATATAAAAATGAGGTTGAGAATCAACTTGGGAGAAAAATAAAAACTCTTCGAAGTGACAGAAGAAGGGAATATGTTTACCCATTTGAAGAGTTTTGTGCAGAATATGGAATAATCCATGAAGTGACAACTCTATATGCACCTCAATCAAATGGCATAGCAAAGTGTAAAAATAGAACGTTAAAAGAAATGATGAACGCTTTGTTAATAAATGCAGGAGCACCTCAAAACATATGGGGAGATGCAGTGTTAACTGCAAACCACATACTTAATAAGTTACCTCATAAGAAACTAGAAAAGACACCCTATGAAGCTTGGAAAGGTCGTCCACCTTCCTACCAATATCTTCGAGTGTGGGGGTGTCTAGCTAAGGTAGGAGTTCCTCCTCTTAAAATGGTCAAGATAGGACCTAAAATAGTTGATGGAATCTTTATTGGGTATGTACAACATAGTGCAGCATATAGATTCCTTATACATAAATCTGATATAGATGACATTCATGTCAATACTGTTATCGAGTCAAGGAATGCAAGTTTCCTAAGGATGTGTTTCCTTGGAAAAGGGAAGAAGGACAAATCTCAATTAAAAGACCTCGAGAAGTCCAAGAATCAGACAAAGAGGAAAATGAACTTAGGCGTAGCAAGAGGGCTAAAATACCTAAGTCGTTTGGACCTGACTTCTTGACCTACATGCTAGAAAGTGAACCACGCACTTTCACTGAGGCTATGACAACGCTAGAAGCTCTATTATGGAGAGAGGCAATAAAACATGTAGGAATTGGTGGATCTTTCTCCTAGAAATAAACCCTTAGGGTGTAAATGGATTTTCAAGAAGAAGATAAAAGCAGATGGTACAATAGATAAATATAAGGTGAGATTAGTAGTCAAAGGATATAGACAAAATGAAGGTCTTGATTACTTTGACACTTACTCACCAGTGACAAGAATAACATCCATTAGGTTATTAATTGCATTTGCAGCTATCAATAACCTTGAGATTCATCAAATAGATGTTAAAACAGCTTTCCCAAATGGTGACCTAGATGAGGAAATTTATATGGAACAACCAGAAGGATTTATGGTTCCAAGGCAAGAGAAAAAAGTGTGCAAGCTGATTAAGTCATTATATGGCTTAAAACAAGCACCTAAACAATGGCAGGTAAAGTTTGATCTAGTCATGCTTGCAAACGGCTTTAGGATCAATGAATGCGATAAATGTGTGTAAGTCAAGGACACCGTTTCTAAGTATGTCATTGTGTGTCTATATGTAGACGATATGCTAATTATGGGAAGCAACAATGACATAATCAAAGAGCTAAAAAACCTGTTGAGCAGCAATTTTGATATGAAAGATATGGGAGTAGTGGATGTGATCCGTGGAATAAAAATTATTAAGACATCTCATGGGCTAGCGCTAACACAATCTCACTATATTGAGAAAGTGTTACAAAAGTTCTTGAGACAGAACATGGACCTACGAAAACTCCCATAGATGCAAATCAACGACTTACCAAAAATAAGGGTGAAGCAAAGGCTCAACTAGAGTATGCATGCATAATTGGGAGCCTTATGTACATCATGAATTGCACGAGACCTGATATAGCATGTGTTGTTGGTAAGCTAAGTAGATTTACTAGCAATCCAAGTCAAGAGCATTGGACTACACTAATTAGAGTCTTAAGGTACTTGAAATATACCTTAAATTATGGGTTGCATTATACAAGATATCCGGCTGTAATAGAAGGTTACAGTGATGCTAATTGGATATCAGATTCCAATGAAACTAAGTCCACAAGTGGATATGTTTTCACTTTAGGAGGAGGGGCCATCTCGTGGAAATCCTCCAAACAAACCTATATAGCTAGGTCAACTATGGAATCTGAGTTCATAGCGTTTGACAAGGCAAGTGAGGAAGCAGAATGGCTACGCTATTTCTTGGAAGATATTCCTAATTGGCCTAAACCTATGCCAGCAATTTGCATTCATTGTGATAGTCAATTGGCAATTGGTAGGGCACAAAGTAGTATGTAAAACGGCATGTCTAGACATATATGTCGTAGACATAATACCGTTAGACAACTGCTCTCTGATGGAGTTATCTCTATTGACTATGTGAGATCAAAAAATAACATTGCGGATCCACTAACCAAATGCTTAAATAGAGAGCAAGTTCAAAAATTATCGAGGGGAATGGGACTTAAGCCTATAAAATAAATGAGGCATTACAATGGGAACCCTACCTATGTGACTGGAGATCCCAAGAAATAGGTTCAAAGGGAAAAACAAGTTGTTGTGTCTCGACGTGGATGCACAGTGAGGATCCAACCTCCATCCAATTCCTATGATAAGTAGACAGTGCCACCTGCAAAATGTTGAGGTTAAGCATTGCTTTTAATGGCTCCTATACCTTGAACCTTCAAGTGGAGGTGCAACAGGAACCTCTTAATAAAAAGCCACCTATATGAGTAGGGACTGGGCCGGTCCTATTAGAATTTCTAAGGCTGAATTCTCAGAGAGTACTCATGAATCCCAAGAATTGTTCAAGGCCGAAATGAACACAACCGTAAGAACTTAAACTGACTATTGGGTGGAGTTGTGTGAAGTTCTATTATCTTAGTGTACACAAAAAGCCAAACAATTCAAGACTTCACGTTTACTGGTTGGTGAGTACATCTAATAGTTTTCACTAGGGAAGGTTCAAAACCACAAGCTACCTATCTCGATGCAGTTTTGCTCAAGCTGGAACTCTTTCATGTGTGTTTGCATTTATATGCATTGCTCAAGCTGGAACTCTTTCATGTGTGTTTGCATTCATATGCATAGTTGGCGAGATAATTTTCTTATTCATGTGGGGGATTGTAATATTCGGCATATTTATATGCCAAAATCAAATATTTGAATAAGAAAATTGAGTTTAAATTGAGAAATAATTTAAGGATATTTTAGTAGGTTGAATGAGTCTACCTACGTTGGGAAAAAGGGTGCGAGTGTGTAAATAAAAATAATTAATATATCCCAATGGACGCACTCCTATAGAAAAGTTAGCTCAAAAGTTAGAGCTATGACGTAAGGTCCTAACTCTTTAGTGCAGCTGTGACTCTTCATTAAAAGAATAAAGTTAGGGGATTTTATCCTATAGTTGTATCCTTCAAATAAAGAATTATGATTCTTTTGAAGAATCATGTCTCATCAACAAAATTGCATTGCTCAACTATAAATAGGAGTGCCTAGAACCAACCCAAATTACTAGAAAATGAGAAGCATACATACTAGCATTTTGTCTCACTACATTACACACTCATACACTGTCCATTGAAGAAGAGTTCCAAGTTAGTAAAGTTCGATAGTTCCGTTCTATTGGAATGCTACCTTAGACCGGAGGAGAGCCGTTGTATCTTGGGAGGTTAATTGCCAGAAGCCTTCTAGTACCGTGTGAGGGGCAATATTACCTTAAGGAGACTGCTGGAGCAACAGGCCTCGGCTAATACACTTTTTATTTTTCATTCAAGTAGGCTTTCTATTACTTTCTTTAAAAGTTATTTCATGTTAAATAATTTTATATGTTTCCATATTTTAATTATATATTTGCACAAAGCACACGGTATTATTTGTTAAATTTCCCTAACAGTAGAAGTATCACAATTACCCGCATGTATTCCGCTAGTTCAATCTATTATACCTATTAAAAATTACATATTATTCTACATTTATTTTTGTTGATATATAAATAAAAAAATAAAATAAAAAATAGAGATTTCCACAAGTTCAATCTATTATATCTATTAAAAATTATATATTATTCTACATTTATTTTTGTTGATATATAAATAAAAAATAAAATGAAAAATAGAGATACTTACCATCATTGCAACAAATGTTTTACATAAAGTATCTTTTTATAATAGAATTTAGTGAGGCATGAGTGTCGTTAATAATTCTACATTCTTGACTAAAAGTGGATCTGATGGTATCGTGGTACATGGAATTGCCAAAAGGTCACGGGCTAATTTTTCAAGATTTGAAAATCTGATGCTGCACGGAAATGGAGTAAGGTTCTTTTTGGTAAACAGTAATATTTTGGTATTTTTTTCTCTGAAATGCGTGTTGAGAATGAATTCTTTTTTTAAAGTTTTTTTCGGAACTTGGTATTTATAAATTTTAATCTTGATAAGTTTAGGCCCATTATGGTTTTTTTGTCCCTCTTTATGGCCCTAACTTCTCTTTTGGGCTCTCTGACTCCTTTATTTAATTAGTTAATTTTAGGTCATTGAATCATTTTTATTTAATTATCAAATTGTCTTTATAGTCAATTAAATATTATCAAGCCCCTTATTTTCGATAGGAAGATTTTAATTTCATATAAAAAAGTATATTATAAGTTTATTTGTTAATTTTTTCCTTCATTTTAAATTGTTAGTAATAAAGTTTATAAAGTAATTATTTTGTTGTATGTATTTGTGAGTTCTCAACTTTTGCCTAAGTTGAGATTCAATATATCTTAAAGTCTTCAAGATTTCTAAGAAGTGCTTCATAAAGGTGACTTTCACCAGCATCTAAGGAGTTAGGGAAAAGAAGAAAATTTCAACTTAGGTTGAGGAGAAAGAGGCAGAAATATTCCAATAGGAATGTTGAGATAAATCCTCAAGGTAACTTCTTTCTTACTTTATGATCTATTTACTTTATTTCTTCATGATCTCGCTTTCTAATTTGTAATTTTTCACAACTTTTTTGAGTCAGTAAAAATCTTAAGGGTTTTACTAGGCTGAAATATGTGTGAGAGCAAGTCAAATTCCATGTCAAATTTGGGGAAGAGTCTTCGAGTGGTCAAGTAGGAAGAAACAAAAAAGGCTTTGAGGCTATAATGCACGGACACACCATAAAATCGTTCTGTGCAGTGTCAGACACATGCCGGATACGGACATGGCCCCAACACGTGTCGAACACGGTAATAAAGTGTCCAAAAATTAAAATAAAAAAGGATAAAGTCCAACATAGTGTCGGACACAACTAAGATACGGCGAGGCTTTTCTTTATTAAACTTTACAAAATTTAAGGGCTAATAAATAATATAAAAAAAAATTTAATGGCAAATGAAGTTAGTAAAAAGCCTCACTATGATTATAATATCCTAATAAATTTGGATGATTAGATGCAATATATAAAAAAAAAATTATAAAAAATAGTAAGCGATAATTGAAAACTTCGCACTAGTAAATTAAAAAAAATTTAGTAAGCGATAAGCGATAATTAAAATTTATATATATATATATAAATATAAGTAACAAAAAAAATTTGTTCTATCACCAATAATAATTTTTACACGTTTAATAGTGGAAAAAATTGTATTTAAGTTATCACCATTGCTAATTGATGGCATATCTTTTAATGATAAGCATAAATCTTTTCAAATGTTATTAGTTATAATTTTTACATTATCACTTATTTTTTTATGACTAATATTACATTTTTTGTATTGAAAATTTCCATCATATAATTTACATGAAGTCTAATACTTATTCCTATTTAGGGGATTCATTGTTTATTTGAATTTAAAATATATTTATTTAATGTTTAGTGTCGATTTTTTTCACTTTACTTTGATATATATTTTATATTACATACACTAATATGATTAATAAATACTTATTTATATATATATAATTATATATGTTATGATAACCGTGTAGATGCCGTGTTGTGTCCTAAAATTTAAAAATTAATGTGTCGTTGTATCCATATCGGTGCATCATAGCTTCACGGCCATGTTCTCCTTTTTGAACAGTCAATCACCGATGTTGACATTGCTTGTGTGGAGCCCATGTGAAGCGCCTGGCCTTGAGCGTCCTCATGGCCCCCATCCGGGATGCCTGCGAACCCTCATGTGGACGAACATCTAAGACACCTACCGGGCATCTTCTTCGGACAGTCGTGGGCACCCAAAGTATGTGCCTGCCAAAAGTAGCCATCAAGCACCCGCGATGTGCCAAGGATGGTCGCCCAAGCACTTAAGACAAGTGTCTCTGACGCACTACCAGTAGAGGGGTGGCCGTCTGCACTAGTGGCAACTAGTGTGAGGGCAGCTACTTTAAGCAGTCTCCAGTCGTCACATCATGTTCTAAATGTGTCAGCCCTTCATTGGATATGCTATTAGTCCAAGCCATAGCAAATTTTGAAGAGTTTCAGAGGTCTGATAGTATAGTTGAAACTAAGGAGTTTTCCTCGTTGCCTAATCTTGATTCCAAAGAGCGAGTTTTTCTTGATGAGTCTGAGGGCATTTTAGTTATGGATAATAAAGTTGCTAGAGCAGTGGAAATTAAGTATTTCCTTAAACCAGATTAAGTTAGATATTGTAACACCCCAACCAAGGTATGGGTCCTGACATGAGATAATATTCATTTCAACTTAACTGTACAAGCTGTTGTATGTTATACCACAAAAGCCACTATCAATATATGATCACCAACATCTTCCTTACTTCTTCCAACATCCCGTCTCATCATGATTCATAGCACTACATAAACTACAATTCTTTTAGAGTAACCCCATACAGGGTACGTGATCTCGTCTGCTAGATAGGAATGCTGACTAGCTGTCCCAAGCTAGAGTTTTGAATGGTTTTTGCTTGGATCACCATTCCCACTTGGTGGAACTCTTCCTCGTTTGCCTTTGCCTTTTATCTTCTAGATTTCTCTAAGTTCTTACTCCACCTAAAATGCCTCGTGCATAGCCTAATTATAATCTAGTAGGTCATATGTAATGAGGGCTCACATGATCTTTGGTCGAAGTCCATCCTCATCTCCTAGTATGTGGGGTGCATATTGGATCAATTTACTGAAGGTGGCTTCATATTAGCCCACCGAATTGTAGTCCTATGGATCAAATCCATAAATTCTTGCTCCAGAGTATTTTTGATAACTTGACACATGAACTTCTCCATGAACTTGTCCGTGAAATTCTCCGAAGTCCACAGAGTCCCTTCAAGGCCCCACCGTCTATCCACCATTTCCCACTAGTGGTATGCGGTTCCTTCTAGAAGGAATAAGGTATGCCTAACTTTTTCTTCATTGGCATAATACAATGAACTGAATATTTTCTGAAGGTTTTCCACCCACACCTTAATCTTGCAGTCATCGGATTCACCCATGAACTTTAGAGGTTGGAGATGGAGGAATCATTCCTGCGCCTAGTCCTTAGCAACTTTTTTGTTGTCCCTCGACTTGTTTGCCTGCCGTTGTTATTGGAAAAACTGTAATAGTTGATGCCCCATTGCATGCAAGGGTTCTGCAAGTTGTCTGGTAATGGGTAGGTTCTGCGATACTTCTTCTTTAAGGATTGGTTATGGGGGCTTTAAAGATTGTCTTTGTGGAATGTTCTGGGTATTAGCTTATTTGCCTAGCAGTCTTCCCCATTGACTTGATCGGTCCTGGGGATTCACTTGAGAGCTTTCATATGAAGCCATTCCTGTCTCAATCCATGTGTAAGACCCGAAATTTTATATATTTGTTAAATTATTATTATTTATTTTATCAGTTAATTTTAGTTATTTGATTAAAATTTTGAATTATTTAATCGTGATAAAATTATATAAGATTCAATTGATATTTTTACAAGATTTTTGAGATCGAAAATGCATTTTATTTATTTTGGGAACTAAATTGAGAGATTATAAATTATTATTAAAAAAAAAAAAAATGAAATGATGAGGAAGCAACCGGCCATGCTTGCCCATGCTTGTGTCAAGTCAAAATTAATCCAATTTTGACTTCACTTTTCCTTCTTGCTTTTTCTTCATTTTTATTCATTTTTCCTCCCATTTTTCTTTCTTCACCGCCACCTTCTTCTTCCATTTCAACCAAGCAAAAGCTTCACCCCTAAGCCACCATTTCTTCATCACACCTTACCACCACCTCCCTCACCATTTTAAGGCCACAAGACGGCAGCCATGCATGGTGGTTGAATGTGGACGGAGAAGCACCGTGAAGAAACCCATTTCCTTGGTTAACTTTCGGTACTCATCTCCAAGCCCCGAAACCTACGACGAAGGGTATGGCTGTCTAGCTAGGGAGGAGGAGAAGCAGAATATATGGTTTAGTGGTGGTTTCCGGTAGCGGACAGCGGTGAACGGAGTTGAACAGTGGCGGCGGAGCAAGGTGAGTTTGGGGCTATTTTTGGTGTTCTCCGGCCGTTATGAGCAGTATAACTAAAAACTAACCGGAGATTATTGTTCAGGAGGGTGTAAGGAAGAGAACGGTGTAAAGGGTCCACATTCAGGCGGCGGCGGCCGGCGGTGGCGGGGCGGCAGCGACTTGGGGTCAGAATTATCTCCTCGTTCCAACGGTCGTGACGGTATAGTCCATTTTCGAATCCGAGCATTAGTTAGTGACTTATGAATTTTGTTAGGTTTTGATAATTATATTTTTATGTATTATATATATATTCATGCAAGGTTTATGTATGAGTTAGGATGATAAGTGATTTAATTATGGACTTTAGGTGGTGTTATTATATGATTATGTATTATATATATGTATAGGAATTTTTAGATTTTGATGGCATATTAATAATTTTGGAGATAATTGTTAGATTAAGCATGGAATATTATGTAGTTGGAGGTTGAATTGAGTTATATAGATTTTGTAAGATTTAATTAGTGACATTTTGTGGGTTTGAGTTAATTATAGATTATTATAAGATAGGAATTTGATATTTTAAATCTTAAATTGTTAATAGTTGATAAGATTAAGTTAGTTTGAGTGATTTATATCAATTTGGACTTAAATAAGACTTATTTGGTAATTTTGGGAAATATTAAGTTTCGATAACGAATAAGGTTAGTAGAATCGATCGAACTTTAATTATGAATTATTTTGTGAATTAGGTGACGGCGATTTGGCCGGTGACGAGCAATAGCTATATATCTGACTGATTGGGTATAAGGTGAAGATCTATTCCTCTTGGTACTTGCTATACCTATGAGGTTCTGCCAATTTGGCACCCTATTGAGCTATCTGTTATTGAAATTTACCCCTGTGAGGGTTTACTGTTTCTGTACGTTACTCAGAACCGTGTTTGGTTTCTGTTTGTTATTTGATTCTGTTCTTAATACCCCTGTGAGGGTTATATCTGTTCTGTATCTGTTTCTGTCTGTTCTGGCGCCCAGAATTTTATCTATTATATGTTCTGCTCTGATTTGTATCTGTTGCCTTGTCGGTATTTCTGTTATCTGATCTGTATTTGGCCATGCTGGCATATCTGTATCTGTTACTGTTATCTGCTGCCTGATGGGCATTACTTCTGTCTGCTATGATTTGATCTGTCGAAAACCGGCAATGTGCTAAGGACTTCCCCTGGGCATTTGCATAAGCGGTTAATTCTATTATTTGTACGGTGATTATAGGGCCAAGGGCCGATCCAGGCGATCTGTTTGGTTATGTGAGGCATGAAAGAGACTTCCCCTTGTTGTCAACGACACGCTAGGGACTTCCCCTGGGTGTCGGCGGTACGCTAGGGACTTCCCCTGGGTATCGATGGTGCGCTAGGGACTTCCCCTGGGCATCGGCGGTGCGTTATACGGCATCGTATGGGCATCTGCCATATACCAAGCTGTTACGCTTCGGTGATATGTTTGTCTGGTATAAGATGAATCGGCAATGCACGTCTTAGACTATCCTTTGAGTGCATATACTTTGGGTTTGATTTGTCTGATTGTTTCTATTTGTCTGACATCTGATCTTGGAGCAATAAGATAGGAGAGTTTCCTATTTGCTTATCAGTACTATCTGTTTCTGTATCTGTTTGATTTGTTCATTTGTATTATGATTGGTCGAGTCGAATCATCCTCGATAAATCCTTTCTGCATTCCTCACTAAGTCTTTGGACTTACCTCTCTATATTCTATGATATCAAACAGGGAAGAGATGGTTCGAGATGGATCTGGGAAGAAATGTATTCGATTTCTTTTTGAAGATTGTACAGAAAATAAGTTATGATGTATTGTATTCGGAATGAAACCTTAGAGAGGTTGTGATAGGTATGATTGTAGTTATAAGGCTTTAATGTGTTATGTCGTAAGGTATTAATATTATGAAGTTTAGTAGGTGTTTACTTTGAAAATTGTGGTTTAGAACTGATGGATGAGATTGAATGTCATTTTAGAATATGTGTGAAATAGACTTATAAGCCTTTTGTTAGATTGCGACTCTGATATTTAAGATTGAATCTGTGTAGTGCCTTGACTGAGGTGTCATCCTGAGGAGGGGTGCTACACCATGCTCAGATGTTAAAACACTTTCTGGCTTGCAAGATCAACAAAGGCTACAAAATGATACCTAACATTAGTAAATCATTTTCTACTTCTCTTTTTTTCCCCTTTTTTGTTGTATACATATATATACAATAGACTAGCGTACAAAATTTTCAATATACATAAGGCTCTATTCACTCAACAAGTTACATAATAAGAATTTCATTAGATCTTAAGTTAGCATAAACTATTCATTTACATCAATATTTACATGTTCAAAATTTTCTATGCCAACTACCTGCCTAGTCGGTGAAGCAAAAATAACTAGGCACAAATCAAGGTTTAGCCTACTATGTACTAGTCTAACATTAACTTACTACATACTGAGTTCAGTATTTACAGGCTATTCACATAAGTGCTTCTATATGTATACATATACACATAGTACACTCTTCCTCAATCCTCACATTCGTGGTACTAGAATGTGCATCCTTATCCTCAAGGTCCATCTCCATCTCTTCACCCCTGCCCTTCTCTTTCATGGGCTCATCCTCTGGATCCTTCTCTAGAACCACCTCTATAAGCACCCCTCCTCCCCCAGAAGCTGTCATGTCACCAGTCACCTGTTCTATCATACCTCCAAAGTGTACCAATACTTTCCTCATCATATCCATCATGGTATGACTAAGCGCAAGTACCTTGTGGTGGTCTGACTCTAAAAGCCTAAGGGAATCCTGGACATATCTCCACATAAGACATAGTTTCACAATTGGCCATCTGTCATCTTCATTCCCTCAGTCTCTCTTTAGTTTGGTTACCATCTCATCCTGCCATTCCACGATTCATTTCACTCGGAGATTCTCAATACACCTTATCTCTAACTCCCAAGTCATCTCTTCAATCTGCCTCTCATACTTTAGGCATAACTCTAATAATCTCAACCTATCTCACTTTAGATCTCCATTCCCTTCTTTAGGCTTCTGTCCTCCATAGATTCTTTTCTTTTCTTATGATTACTTACTATCCTGCAAGTATACAAATTTGTCTCATTAATATTACACTAATACAATTTCCTTTTCAATGTCTTTAAATTACTTTAAGGCACATCATTTTTTTGCAGACAATACCCAAAGGATCTATTTTCTCATTCTAGAGTTTAGTGCTTGACTTTCAAAAATAAAGATTATATGCTTGTCCGTCGTCCTCAGTAAATGATCACATCTTAAATGGTCACTAAATCAAGCCTAATCTCTACTACACCCATCGTTTCCAACTACTAGAATTATTCCCGCATTTACCTAGGTCATAACTAAACCTAGGCTTTGATACCACCTGTACCCCAACCAGGTTATAGGTCCTGACTTGGGATATTATTCATTTCAACTTAACTGTAAATGATGTTGTATGCTATACCACAAAAGTCACTATCGCAATATATGATCACCAATACCATGAACTTATATTTATATAATATTTACATAAAAAAAAATAGGTAAATTCAACCTTAACCTCCTTGTGACAACATAACAAGTCATATACTTATGTATAGCTAGCTACGTGACTGCAAAAGCTATAATACTAATAAATTTAAGTCATTTTTATGAATCTCATACATCTTTTTATTATAGTCAATTCTTACCCCAGTTTCTCAATTTTCACTTCCAAAATGCTTCAATTAGCTTAATTAATAATAATTAGTCTTTTATTAGGATCCGAGTCCATACATCACTTTTCACTTAAAATCTTAACAATCATTTCAGTCTATAATCACAAGTTGGTCAAATTAAAATCATGTTAGCATTTTAATCAAATTAAATCATGAGACATTTAGCCTTTAAATGGAATTTTACCCAATTAATCGAGTTCGGAGGTGATGCACGACATAAAACTGATTCACATGCACTCATATCATCACCTCAGAGATTTTGTGGTTAAGCTTGCCAAAGCATTGCCGTCAGCTACCGGAGCCCCACCATCCACCACAGTTCATTACAGCCAAAATTGCACTCCGCCACCACTAACTTATGCATTTCTTCATTCTAAGCAAAAGCCCTCTTTCAATTTTTAGCTTCGCCAATAAACCATCAATCAATTGAAGAGAAAAGCTCATAGCACCGCAATTGGCTACCACTTGTTTCTGCTTCAATTTGGATTGCTCCAATGGCCTATTTCTACAATTGAATGTATTGGCATATTCCTCTAGCTGAGGCCATCACAACCCACCTCTCAATTTCAAGTTTTAGTCACTGAAGTTAAGCAACTTGTCACTACCACCTCCGTTTGCTCTATTCAGCCATCAATTCCCCGGCGTTCTGCTAGTTGTTTTACGATAAAGTTGATATCACTATGTTTGTTGTGATGGAAGGAAGAAAATGGTGAGATTTCTTCTTTGGTTCACTGGTGCCGATCTGAGGTGGTTGGTGGAGGAGATGACGGTGGTTTGCATGTGAAAATAAAAAATGAAAGGTTATCTTATTTATATTTTTCATCTTTCTATAATTACAAATCTCATTCTAGGACTTCTTCTTGCATGCAATTGAGCCCAACAATCCTCCAAACTTTCAATAGCTCCTTCTCAATTTTTCTTACTCGCACATTGGTTCTACTAATATCTTCAATCTTTGCAATTAAGTCCTATTTGATTAACTTTCCAACCCCTCAACTTCCTAACACTCGCTGAGACCTTATGAAATTTAATTGCAATTCCATTGATCCCTATCGAATTTTATTATTGTTATCTTTCTTCTAAAATTTTTAGGGCATGTTTGGTTTTATTTTCATTCTTATTTTTCATTTTCATCATTTTTAAAATTTGAAAAGTTAGTTAATGAAATGAGTTGAAAATGAGTTTATATTTTAATAAATTGTTGGAAAAGTAATAATTATGTTAGGTTTAGTGGGTTGTATGTAGAGAGAGGTAGTAATAATGATGACAGAGATAAGATATATAAATTATTGGAGAATGTGTTTTGGGAATAAAAATAAAAATATGTTAGGTGAAAATATATATAAAATGATGTATTTTTATTTTCAAATAGTAAAAATTTGAAAATGGAGTTTGAAAATGAAAACAAATAGGGCTTTAATTTTTTAATTTAATTTGTGAAATTTAGATTTTAAAATTTTTCCCCATTTATGAATTTAGGGGTGTTACAGATATATTGAGGTGTGGGATATGCATTTATAATGAGTTTAAGTTCATCCTTTATTCTCTTCAGGACAATATGGTATTACCTCCTATAGGGTATTTCATTATCTTTAGTAGTTATTTTACTTGTGGGTTTTCACTCCCTCTAGACCTTATTTTGCTAGATATATTGTAGAGTTATAGTGTGTGTTTGAGTTAATTCATGTCTAACTATTTTGTATCTTTTTGCTAGGTTCTAGCAATGTTATAGGAAGTTGGACTTGCCACTATCTTTAGATAGTTATTATACTATGCTTAGGGTGCATAAGGTGCCAAACGAATCATTCTTCCACTCTTTTCCCAAACTAAACAGTAAGTTTTTGTGTGGGAAAATTTAATTTAACCCTTCTATGAAATACGATTGTAGTGATTTACCCCCTGTTAAAAAAAGGTTAAAACATTACTTGTTATTTTTAAGATCAAGTGAAAAACCCCCTCATAGGTGTTAGTGTATCTCACGCGCCCTGCATGAGAATTTTTAATGTTTTTTTTCCATGTAAAAAGACTATTACACCCCAATTATCAACCATTGGATTTTTTAAAAAACATCAATGGTCCAAATTGAATCTTATTTATTAAAAAAATATAAAAATAAATTTATTTATAAATATATTATATTATATAAGATGTATATATATATAATACATGTATACACATTTATATATTAAAAGATATATATTT
Source organism: Jacaranda mimosifolia (assembly GCA_018894105.1). Classification (NCBI taxonomy): domain Eukaryota; kingdom Viridiplantae; phylum Streptophyta; class Magnoliopsida; order Lamiales; family Bignoniaceae; genus Jacaranda; species Jacaranda mimosifolia. The sequence goes on from CM032117.1 coordinate 55,777,953, forward strand.
AATATTTACTAAAACCCTAAACTCCACCCACCCCACCACTGTGGACCATTGAAAACTGGCAGCCATGGCCGCCACAAAAAACGGCTAGTCACGGCCAGCCTTAAGAACCAGTGGCCATGGTCACTTGAAAAAACTTGGCAAAAAATATGGCTACCAAAAAAATATACGCATGATATATATATCTATATATATATTTGTGTACAAAGTATATATATGATTTTTTTTATAAAAGAAAGCCACTGGCCGATCGCATGGTGACTACTGGCCAGGTATGACCAGCTTGCGAGCTACCATAGCAACCATTGCAATTGCTGCCATGGCAGCCATGTTTTTAGGGCGGTGGTGGGGCTTGGGGGGCTAAGGATTGGTTGGGGGTATAGGTGGGGGGAGTGGGGATTGGGATTGGTGGTAGGGGTGGGGATTTTATATACATATATGTATTTATACATGTATGTATATATAATTTTATAAATAATAAATAGTATTTAATATATATGTTATGAATAATTTTATATGCATATATGTATATATATAATTTTATATATGTGATTTTATATATATGCATGTATATAATTTTTTATAAATATTATATAGTATTTGATTTATATAAATATGTTATATATTTTATAAATATGAAATTATTTAGATTTGATAATTTTATATATGTATATATAATTGTATAAATAATATTTAATTTATATAAGTATGTTATATATTTCATAAATATAAAACTATTTAATTTTAGATTAAACAAAAGAAAAAATATTATATATATGTATATATATATGTCTTAAATAATTATATATATTATGCATATATGTATTTATATAATTTTTTATATGTATATAAATATATATGTGTATATATAATTTTATAAATATTACACAGTATTTAATTTAGATTAAATAAAAGAAAAAGAAAAACATAAGGATATAAAGTAATTTTGTATATATATGAGGATATTTTCATCCATTCAGTGTAAAATTCAACTCAAATAGATGGAAGGGGGTAGTGAGCCACAATTTAAAAATATAAGGTGGTATTTCAACTTCTTTTTTTTATCATAGGGAGGTAAACCGCCCATTTCACATTTCACAAGGGGGTAAAAATATTTTAACCCGTTTTTGTGTGGATTGCCATTGTTAAGGGCTCCTTGGAAAGATAGATACTATTTTGTTCGAGATGAGGGTTGAAATGTCCCCCATAAATGAAATGTTCTCCTTCTTTGTTTTATTTAGACTAGGTTCATCACCATCTTCATACAAGTTTTGCTAAAGCAGGGCTATTTAGTTCCCCTTTCGATGCACTTATATGTTTCAAGTTGGTACTTAGCATTTTCTGCTTTTCATTTCATGATTTCTGCTTGTGTGCATGTTCTCATTTTTTTCATGTTTCTATACGATATTCATATCCTGACTCTGTGTCTCTTTTGTTTCAAGAAGGAAAGAAGATTGATTTTGCTAGGATCCATGCTTAGAGAGCAGAAGAAGGAGTACATTAGAGGTGTGTTGCGAAGCACTGTCATAGGGAGACACCGCCAAGTGGGCTCTATTTTAGCCCCTTAGGCTGGCAACCGAACAAGACACGTACTCTGCCTGTGCCAGTGGTATTTGTGCCTATCGCAAATGATGAATTTGAGGTGTTGCCTTTTGGACTCATTGAGTAGCGCTCGTGGATCTACCACTTGTCTACAAATTGCTTATCCTTTCCAAGCTGGTGAGAGCAAGGGATTTTTTTTGTTATGGCCTGTAGTAGAGTTGTGGAGTCTATTTCCATTGATATGTGGATAAAATTACTTTTAGCATTTATCACAAAGTGGGGCATAGTAAATGAGTACAATCAAGGAAAGATGGAGTTATTTTCCTCTTCTCAGCTGATTGAGATAGCTATCGGTGACTTTGCCTAAGTAATTTTTATCTCATCACTTTGATTTATTTTTCACTATATTTTCTTTTCTTCGCAATGTTCCATATTTTTTTTTTATCCTTATTCGTCTTTGCACCTTTAAGTACAGGGATGGAACTTAGTTGAGCATGTCTAGTCAAGCAGAGGGAACTATAATTATGGAGACTCATCTTAAGGAAGAGGCCACTAAAGTGGTTCAGCAGTAATGTCAGAAAGAGGAGGAGCTACTAAGTTGCTGAAGGAGCATAATCGCTTGAAAGCAAGATATGGTAAGGAGGTAATAAGTAGGGAGAAAATCTTGAATTTTTCTGCTAAAAGAACCCTTATAAATGCTGCTTGGGATGATACAGACAAAGAGTAAAGGGATCTGGTAAGTTCTTTGAGGCAGTTGAGATAAAGACAATGGCGATTGTGTAAGAGATATCGAGTAGTGTCCTGTCGAGGATTTTCTATCCTTTTTAAAATCCTTAAACCAAACACAGTGTGAGAGTACAATCTACAATCACATGATATTAGGAGGATATAAAATTCATTTTTTTTTAAATAATACTGATGATAGGTTTTCTTGTATGTACAACTCCTATCCTCGACCAGAGGAGATGGTCGACTAGAAAGTTTGGTGTAAATGGAGAGAGAGAGGAAACGGGTTGAATCCTGCAATTAGGGAACAAATGTCTGAAAGTAAGAGTGGGCTTGGGATCCAAAATATAAAACCATAAATAGGCAAAATATAACCAAACCACTCCACTCCAAGGATCTAATTCTTGCTCAAAATAAGGATTTAGATGGAGAAAATTTACCGTTACAAATTCAAACAAAGGATGAGGTGAGATCACTCCAATGACTTCAACGATTGATCGAAATGCAACAGTGGCAAGCCTCAAAATCTCCCCTTTCCAAGCTCCAAAAAATGGAAATTTTGGGGCCTCTAGAATAGCAAGAGACAAAGCAAAAATCAGCTAAAAATTCAGATCTTAGATCCTCCAGATGATCATCCAAAATCAGCCTTTAAATAAATAACCAAGCTTCTTCTAAGTCCCCCAAGTGTTGGACTTGTAATGATCAAGTCCACACACCTTAGGCAAGCTCTAATTCAACCTCAAATATGATAGATTAAATGAGGAAGACTATGAGGAGAGTGGCGGTTGTGAAGGAGAAAAGGAGAGGGAAAGAATTTAATGTGAATCTTCAAAGCATGAATATCACACTTTTGGAAGGAAATGAAGAATGCACTTAATCACCATCAAGTGGCCAGCCATTAGGCTATTTATAGAGAGGAGAGAGGATGCAAGTTGGCATCACACCTCCCATTCTAGTTGGCCAACTTTCCAACTTGTATGTGAATTTGAATTTCACATTCATTTGCATTTAATCAGTATTTACATTTCATCTTATGTAATGAAATGCAAATTAACCCTAATTCAAATTTAAGTGGATTCTTCCATTTGATTTCACTCCAAAATCAAATTCTCAGTATTAAATAAATTAATTCTTTAATTTAATTAATTTAACTTAATTCCTTAAGTCAGTTAACTTAACTATTTAAGTTAACTAGACTAATTAATTGTCAGAGGGCCCAATTAAATTAACTCGTTAATTTAATTATTCTAACTTATCTCCTTAAATTATTTTGATTAATTTAACACATAAATTAATCCAAGCCAAGATGACAAACTAATTGTCAAAAATCATTTCTCTCCAAAAATTGCCTAGGTAGAATCTTTCCTAACTCCTTAGAAAATTCCTCCCATCAAGCTGTAAGAGCTTCCTATAGGCTTTTGTGTATTACTCATTAGGTTCATTCATTCATTAGACATGGGCTCACAACTTATTGTGATTTTTTTAATATTGAAATATTCACATTAGTTTAAACTCCTTAAACTAATAACCTTTTCAATTAATCTTTATTAATTGAAAAGTATTCAATCTCCATGGTCGATGTCTAGCAACAAGCCTATGGAGCCAAACTAATTGGATAAATGAATTATCTCTTGATGAATCATTCTAGCTCATACTTGCCATGCAAATACGGTCATTCCATCTCCTATCTTCCAAAAGAAGCTTAGGGTAAGACATTTGTTGGCTCCCCAATAACCTCGATAACTGTGTTTCTACATCCAATGTTTGATTCACCTTTATGACCTCGTCTTTTGAAAACTCTTTTTCCAAATTGTTATACTATATTGTGCAAGGATTTCTTTGAATCGATTATTATCGAATACATAGAAAATGCACTCGTCCTTCACAACAATAAGGAAATGGAGCCCATCTTGGATCTCACAAACTTCCATGCTTAAGTGGCTCATACCCAATCTCAACACTGGATGACCCACTATATGGTTGGGAAGAGTCAAAGCATAATAACCTAAACACAAGGTTACCATGGATCCTCAGGTCTAAGAACTAATTATATGCACTAGTGTAAGCTTCTCTAGGCGAGTCTTTAGTAAACTTATTCTCTAACAAGCACCCACTAACATGCATCTATGTCTCATGTGGATTGCTTATGAAACGGAGCACTATCCAACTCCTTGGAATATGCATCGTTAATGCAAGTCTATCCAAATCTTAGATGCCCCATCTCATAAGATTCTATAACTTAGAATATTTAAAATCACGACTGTAAGACTTGTTTCACAATTTCCATCATATGTGTGACCAAGTCCCATAGTCTTGTGTGATTTAGGGGCTTCAACCAAATACCAGCAAAGTATAATAAGCATAAGATGAAGATGGCCATTTAATAAGAATATCATTCAATTAAGATTGTATCACAAGTGAAATTATTTTACATGTCACTCTAATTGGCTGAGGCACACTATTCTAACAATCTCCACTTGCCCTAAAGCCAATTCCCCATAATCCTAAGGCCATTTTCTCAAGATGTCCTTCAAAGATCTTTCGCGTTAAGGGTTTAGTCAGTGGATCTGCCATATTCTCTTATGAGGCTACCCTCTACACTTCAATGTTGCCTCTATCAACAATCTCACAGATCAAATAGTAACACCTCAAAATGTGCTTGGATCGTTGATAAGATCTTGGCTCTTTTGCTCGCTCAACCGCTCTGTTATTGTCACAGAAGACAACAATAGGCTTTGTAATGCTAGGCACTACATCTAACTCTTGGATAAAGTTTTTCATCCGATCAATCTCCTTTGTCGTTTTTGAAGATGCAATATATTCCACCTTAGTGGTAGAATCAATTGTGGTGTCTTGTTTGGAATTCTTCTAACTCACCACGCCGCCATTAAGGCAAAATATAAATCCTAAGGTGGATTTAAGGTCATCTTCATTTTATTGAAAACTAGAATCGAAAAACCCTTCAAGTTTTCATTCTCCATTGCCGTATACCAAAAATAAATCCTTAGTTCTTCTCAAGTACTTTAATATTGCTTTTAAGGCTTTCCAGTGACATTCACCGGGGTCGGATTGCAAGTGACTCGTAGCACTTAGAATGTGTGCTACATGTGGCCTAGTACATTGAATGGCATACATTATGCTCCCTGTGCAGATGCATAAGGTATGTGGAACATCTTTTATCTCTCATCTTTAGTCTTTGGGGTCATAGATTTGGAGAGACAAAGACCATGTCCCACAGGAAGGAATCCCTTCTTGGTTTCTTTCATACTAAACCTCTATAGTACCTTGTCAATTTACGAGATTTGGGAAAATCCCACCATCCTCTTTAATCTATCTCTATAGGTCCATATTCCTAATACATATGATGCTTCTTCCAAATCCTTCATAGAGAATTGTGAAGATAATCATGCTTTAGTACACTCTAATATTTTTCTCTCATTCTCAATGAGAAAAATGTCATCGATATAAAGTACAATAAACTAAATTAAACTTCTACTAGCCTTTTTGTATAGACAAGGTTCATACACATTTTTTATAAAGCCAAATGATTTGACTGTCTTATCAAAACATATGTTTCAACTTCGGGATGCTTATTTTAGTCCATAAATGGACCTTTGGAGTTTGCAAACCTTTTGCTCACTCCCTTTGGATGTAAAATCTTGTGGTTGCTCCATATAGATTTCTTCTTTAATGTTTCCATTAAGGAAAGTAGTCCTTACATTCATTTGTCATATCTCATAATCATAATATGCGGCTATGGCAAGCATAATCCTAATGGAGTTAAGCATAGCGATCGGGAAAAAGGTTTACCAAAAATCAATGCAGGGTCTTTGAGTGTAACCTGCCACTAGTCTAGCCTTGAAGGTCGTTACCTCTCCATCGATTCCTAACTTTCGCTTATAGATCCACTTGCAACCAATCAATACTATACCCTCTGGTGGATCTATCGAAGTTCATACTTTGTTGGAGTACATAGAGTCCACTTTGGATCTAATGGCCTCAAGCCAATGTCCCGAATCTATATCCAACATAGCTTTCTCATAAGTCTTCAGATCACTATCTACTTGGCCCATTTCATGAAGAAATCTAAACCTTTCAGGTTACTTCTTAATTTGGTCTAACCTTCTTTGAGATTATGTGGTAAGCTCGTGATGTTCTTTTGTTTCTACCACTTGTGGGATGATATGATCATCTTGAACTTCATCAAGTTCAACGAGAATGCCTTTTCTATCTGATAGAAATTCCCTTTTCAAAAAGGTGGTGTTCCTCGAGACAAACACATTTTATTTCGAGGGTTCATAGAAATAATAATCCAAAGACTCTCTTGGGTATCCTACAAACTAACACAAAGTGGATCTCACATCCAGCTTGTCTCCTACTAACTTCTTGACGTATACAGGAGACCCCTAAACTCTTAAATAAGAGTAAGAATATGTTTTGACATACCACATCTCATGCGATGTCTTTGGCACCAACTTTGAGGGTACCACAGTTAGTAGCCTCACCGTCGTAACTAAAGCATATCCTTAAAAGGATATAGGCACATCGATGAGGCTCGTCATGGAACGTGCCATATCCAACAAGATACTGTTAGGATGTGCTGGATGGAGTCTATTGTGAGAGAATCTCATTCTCCTTTAGATAATCCAAGAATTCGGTATTTAGATATTCCCCTCCTCGATCCAATCAAAGAGATTTAATACTAAGTCTTTGTTGCTTTTCTATTTCATTCTTATACTCTTTGAACTTTTCAAATGTTTCAGACTTGTACTTCATAAGATATACATGTCCGAACTAAGTACGATCATTGGTGAAGGTAATGAAGTAAGAATAACCTCCTCTTGTACTAACTTTTAGTGGTCTACAAACGTCCATGTGGTTCAAATTCAAAAGACTTGCAGTTCACTCCTTTTGTCCTACAAAAGGAGGCTTGATCATTTTTCGTTTTAAACAAAATTCACAAGTAGGAAGATCATCTATTCTACTAACATTTAGTGCTTTAAGGGCTTTTAACTTGTTCATCCTATTTTTGAAAATATGTCCAAGTCTTGCATGCCATAGGATGGCATCTTTTTGGTCATCTAATTTTCTTTTACTTTGTTGTTAAGTGTATCAATTGCAACTAAAGAACCATTCTTTATTACCTTCAATTTCTCATTTGATATAGAAAAATCATATCCTTTGCTATCTAAAATGAGAATCGATACAATGTTCTTGACAAAATTCAATACATAATAACATGGATCTAATACAAGTAAGAAATTTCCTAAGTCTAACTTCATAATGCCTTCAACTTTAGCTGCAACGTTTGCTCCATTGCCTAGGCGTAGGATCAAATCCCCATCACTTAGACTCCTTCTTCTTTTCATCCTCTATAATGAATTAGAAAAGTGAGAACCACACGCGGTATCAAATACCTATGAGGATTAATTTGTCGTTAAATGCACTTCAATGAAGTAAATACCCTTCCCAAGGGTTCAAGGTATTCCTTGCAATTTGCTTCCAATGGCCTTTCTCACCACAATAGAAACAAGTAGCATCAGCGTTATCCTCTTTCTTTTTCTTAACTCCTCCAGAGGGTTTTCATGGTTGTTTCCCTTTCGAATAAGAACTTTTCTTCCTCTTACCTCCCTTCTTAGCAACCTTAGGGCTATTAGACTAGGAGAAGGATGCAAACATTAATGGTTTGTCTTTCTTTATAGCCTTCGTGACGGTCACCAACATATTGACCAATTCATTAATCATTACCCTCTTGCTTTGACATGTTGAAGTACATAACAAATTGGTTAAATGAACTTCATAAAGATTAGAGGGTCATATCCACATAAAGGTCATTTTTCATGATCATGTCCAATTGAGCAAGCTTTTCAATGAGACCAATCATCTTAAGGCCATGGTCATGGACACTTGCACCTTCAGCCATTCTAGTCCTAAAGAGCTAATTAGACAATGAGTAGCACTCTTATCTAGTTTGCACGTCGTACAACTCTTTTAGGTGCATATGAATCTCAAAAACAGTTTTCATTGAGATTTCTGGAGCTTGTTGGACACAGAAGCCATCATAAGGCAGCATATTTGATGATCATCTTCTACCCATTTAGTAAACATTTCGTGTGCCTCATCATCGGCATCATCACCAACGGTGTCCCGTAGACTTTGAGTAAGTACATATGTTCTCTTTTTGCAGTTAAGAATTATCTTGAGGTTTCTCAGCCAATCACGAAAGTTAGGCCTGGTGAGTTTATTGGTTTCCAAAATCACATTAAGTGAATTCTTAGCCATTTGTTTTGAGATTTCGCAAATTTACAAAGGTGAAAAAAAAAGAATAGAAGCATGTGATTGAATTTTGATGAAAACATACTTAATAGACTTTCAAGCATGTTTTCCTCCTACTATTTTATCAAATTCCTCACCCCCTAAAGGAATTTGGGAAATCTCATTTCTCAGTGAGAATCAAGGTCCAAAGGCATTTCATGGACCCACGACTCATGAGACATCCACAAATAATTGTAAGGTAAGTAACTTTTGCTAATTGTATCTCTATGCAACCCTTGATGAGTTTTGCCTGACTTTTCATATAGACCCATGACTCGTGAGACATCTACACTACTAGGTGTCAAGTTGAACCTATCAATCAATCTTTAATTATGAAATCCACTATGTCATTCCCCGACTCGTGAGACAATGCCATGGTGAGTTTTAAATTAAAGTGCATCATATGCTAAGCAAGTGAGCAAAGATCTCCTCCAAAAACGTGACCTACGACTTGTGAGACATCATGTAAATGTGGCAACATCTCATGTCACAAACTATTGGTAGAAGGCTTAGATTAATTAAAATTCCTTTTAATTTATATCCAAATTGACTTAATATTTTGACAAACTTAGACTTCTCTAAGTTGAGGGATTTTCTTGCCTTCAAAGATTTCATCAATTTTATCTTCTCTTATTTAGGCTTTCTATATCTTAACCATGCATCTCATGCATCCATAGGATAAAGAAAGCATAAATAAGCAAATGCACCTAGCATGCTCCTAAGGTAGGCTGACCATGAGCCTTAATCAAGTGTTGCACTTAGAGCCATAGGTTCACCACCTAGTTGATTTTAAGTGGGTTGATTAAATTCTATCTATTACAGAAATGCATCCCATACATTCATGGGTCTTCAAGCCTCCTTGATCCCCTTGGCATTCTTTGTCTCCTTGCAACATTTACAAGAGAAAAGAAATCCTCACCCCTAGAGTTCTACTCTCATAACATTTACAAGGTAAAAAATCAATAGACATGCAAGCCCCTATTTAATAAAACTCTTTTCAACAACTTGAAACAAATAAAACCAATTTAAAGGCTCATGTTCATCCCCATACATTCATCATCCATTCAACAATTAAATGAACAATAATTAAGAATTGACATTCAATTCAACAAATTAAATGCTTATCTCATAAACAATTAATTAACAAGCAAAAATAAGCACAACTATTTATGCATCTCATTTTTGCACTTAATTGAATTTTACCTTGAACAAGACTTTAAAAGCATGCAAAAAATGTCCAACATAATTTTGAACACTTGCACAACCTTTGTGCGTCGAAGTAGTATGGATTAAAAAAAAATTGAGCACAAAATAACACAAAACATGGCCTCAAAACTCCCCCCCAAGGTGGCTTGCTCGCTGCTGCCCTCGCGGCTGTGCAGTGTGCGCACTTGCTACTCAGACAGTGCATGGAAGCCTAGGCGGCAACTTGCCATTTGCCACTTTGATCCAAGTCAAGGCCATTTTTGGCTTACTTTTGTGCACCAAAAATCTATGGCCAATTCCATATCATTAATTCACATAATTTAGATAAATTTACAGATTTAAAACACCTTTCAAAAGTGGAAATTCAAGCACCCAAACATGCTTTAAAAATCAAGTATAAGTGAGAATCAACATTCTCCAAAAATCCTCAATTAACTCCAATCCAATTGGATCCAAAAATGACCAAAGCAACTTAAGGCAACATATAACATCATCCACTACTAAACCAACATTTAACATTATCTAACATGAATTAAAATCATGCCAACACATGAATCAACACTTAAAACATATATTGACATATCTCAATTCATCACAAATAGAGCCACATGTGAAATCACCCAAACACTTAAATTCATCAATTGAATCAATTATTTGGAGATTTAGAATCAATCCATCACATGAATTCACCAAAATCCAATTTAAGGCATGAATTAGACTTCGATACCACTTGAAAATAGGGGTAGGCTTGGGATCCAAAATATAAAACCATAAATAGGCACAATACAACCAAACCACTCTACTCCAAGGATCTGATTCATGCTCAAAATAAGGATTTAGCTGGAGAAAATTTACCTTCGTAAATTCAAACAAAGGATGAGGTGAGATCACTCCAAGGTCTCTTCCAATAGTTGATCTACACGCAGCAGCGGCAAGCTTCAAAAGCTCCCCTTCCCAAGCTCCAAAAAATGACAAATTTGGGCCAATCACCTCTGGGACAGCAAGATACAAACCAAAAATCAGCCAAAATTTTGGATCCTAGATCCTCCAAACGATCATCCGAAATCGATCTCTAAATAGATCACCAATCTTCTTCTAAGTCCCCCAACTGCTAGACCTCTAATGATCAAGTCCACGTACCTTAGGCAAGCTCTAATCCAACCTCAGATATGCTAATTAAATTAGGAAGAATATGAGGAGAGTGGAGGTTTTGGAGGAGAAAAGAAGAGGGAGATCATTTAGTATGAATATCACACTTTTTGAGGGAAACAAAGAATACACTTAATCACCATCAAGTGGCCGGTCATTAAGCTATTTATAGAGATGAGAGAGGATGCAAGTTGGCATCACACTTGCCATGCTAGTTGGCCAATTTGCCAACTTGCATGTGAATTTGAATTTTACATGCATTTGCATTTAATTAGCATTTATAATTTCATCTTATGAAATGAAATGCAAATTAACTCTAACTCAAATTCAAATGGAAGAATCCATTTGATTTCCCTCCAAAATCAAATTCCCATTATTAATTAATTAAAATTTTAATTTAATTAATTTGACTTAACTCCTTAAATTAACTTGACTAATTAATTATGATATGGCTCTAATTAGATTATCTCCTTAATTTAATTGGTCTAATTTAACTCTTTAAATTATTTTAATTAATTTAACAAGTAAATTAATCAAGCCAAGATGACAAATTAATAGTCAAAAACCATTTCTCTCCAAAAACAGCCTAGGTAGAATTTTTTCTAACTCCATAAAAAATTCCTCCCATCAAGTAAGAGCTTCCTATAGGCTTTTGTGTGTGACCTATTAGATTCATCCATTCATTGGATATGGGCTCACAACTCATTATGATATTTTTGAATATTGAAATATTCACATTAGTTTAAACTCTTTTAAACTAATAACCCTTTCAATTAATCTATATTAATCGAAGAATACCCAATCTCCATGGTCGATGTCTAGCAACAAGTCCATGGCGCCCAACTAAGTGGATGAGTGAATTATCTCTTGATAAACCATTCTAGCTCATGCTTGCCACGCAAATATGGACCTTCCATCTCCTATCTTCCAAAAGAGACCTAGGGAAAGATATTTGTTGGCTCCCCCAGTAACCTCGACAACTATATTTCTACATCGAATGTTCAATTTTCCTTTATAACCTCATCTTTTGAAAACTCCTTTTCCAAATTGTTATATTACCTTACACAAGGATTTCTTGAATCAATCGTTATAGAATATATAGGAGATGCACTCATCCTTCACAACAATGAGGAGATGAATCCTATTTTAGATCTCACAAACCTCCATGTTTAAGTAGCTCATGCCCAATCTCAACACCGGATGACCCACTATGTGGTCGGAAAAGAGCTGAGGACCTAAATACAAGTTTACCATGGATCCTGAGGTCCAAGGACTAATTATATGAAGTGGCATAATCTAGAGAACTTGCTACTACTGGCTTGTCACTACAGTTATCTAGTGGATTCTCCAAGCGAGTCTTTAGTGAACTTGTTCTCTAACAAACACCCACTAACATGCATCCATGTCTCACATGGATTGCTCATGAAACAGATCAATATCCAACTTCTTGTAATATTCATCGTTAGTGTAAGTCTATCTGAATCTTTTATCTCATAAGATTCTATGACTTGGAATATTTAAAATCACAACTGTAGAGACTTGTTTCATGATCACCATCATATGTGTGACCAAGTCCTACAATCTTATGTAATTTAGGGGCTTCAACCAAATGCCAGTAAAGTATAATAAGCATAAGATGAAGATGGTTATTTAACAATAATATCATTCAATGAAGATTGTATCACAAGTGATGTAGTTTTACATGCCAATCTAATTAGTTGTGGGGCACTATTTCAACAACGTCAAGCTAGCTAAGAGGGTCCTCGGCTAAGACCCTTCGATGCTTAAGTTAATATGAGCTCAATGAGTGAGCAATTCGGCAGAGTAACAGCTTAGTGAGATTGGAAAAACCTTCCTTTAACTCCAAGAATAGGGTATTTATAATGCTTGGCGAGGAATGGAAAAGGCAGTTTTCTCCTTGTTGTGGTTGAGCTTTTTCCATTTTGTCATAATAGGTCTTTTTCGACCTAGTTCGCCATCATGCTTATAATCGGCTGGCAGCAGAGGTCTCCCACACCGCCATTAATGTGGAGGTGATAGACTGACATGGCCATTAAATACAGACATAATGGTGATTTGACTACATTAAATGTAGATGTGACCGGTGGCAGGTGCTACAACTAATGTTGTGGCCGCCATAAACACCGCAGCTGTAGATTCACTTGATCATACCTGGCTGAGAAGATGGAATCAGGAATCTTCATGAGCATTATTGCATGTCTACACGATTGCACTTGATTGAGAAAATTCTCAACCTCTCTAAGTCGATGTTTTTCAATATTTGGTACTTGTATATAGGCTCATTTGGCTGATTTAGGCCCGATAGTGATATTAGATTCTAGGCTCTCTCTATCCGGCTTCGTCTTTGAAATTCCAAAAATGCCGCTCCAAAGGGGATACCGGTGGTGGATTGAAACCGAGTCACCCTCGCCCTGGAGGAGGTTCAGAAGGTGGTCCGGGAGCTATATTCTGTTTTAATCCGTCAAGAACTCCTTAGCTCCTTAGCTCATTAGCTACAAGCTCAGTCAGTAGCTTCTGTAGTTCATTAGCTACTATAGCTCAGTTAACTCAGTAACTTAATATTAGATATTAGATCGGTAGAGCCCTTACTCCATTCCTTCAGTATCCTCAGGAATGGTCGGGCTCGGGTAACTGAGAACTATTAGGCTCAGTCAACATACCAATATAAAATTAAAGTATTACATTAATGGGGAAAAATATAACCCCTATAGTTGACCTGCTATCAGGTCTCTGCATCTATATAACCCAGCTTCTTCCAAACTATTTTTCAATATTGTCTAGTTTTGTGGTATTAATGATGATACATGATCAACCTCTTTTTTTTATGAATTTTAGCAACCCTTTCCATCTCTCTATGTCTCGCAAGTCGGGGAGCACTGAGGGATTTGAATTTTACTACTTGACTAAAACATGTCGTCGAAAAATCTTTATTACTCTCTCTTCTTCTCATGGGCAAGCATAGAGAAGAGGTATTTCTTTGTGTGTGCTCTTAGTAGAGATGGTTGAGAGGGAGTGTTAAGATACCTGGGAATGAGAATCCAACCTGGTACAACACATTTATTTGGGATTTGATCGAATTTGGAAAGATAGAGATGACTAGTTTCATTCGAGAGAGGAATTTGGTGCTTGTGGGTATCTCAACCGCCCCTTTGAGGTTGGCGCCCAGTACGCGATAGGTACTATCAATTTTCTTATGATATTTTGTTGCTTTGACATGGTTTGTGATTGACGCTATATTTTGTTTGTTTTTACTTTGTCAGATTTATTGATCATGGATAAAGCGCGCCAACTAACGAAGATACGTCAACAGAAGTCCTTGGAGGCGAGAAGCAATGGTGGCGTGTCATCAGACTATGTCTACAACTGTGCAAACTGCGCACATTAGGCAGGCATCTCCAGTGACTCTTTCTACTGCAGTGCAAAGTACGGTCGAGCCAACGAGTCCAGCATATTGGCCAAAGAGGAAAGTAACTACTGTGGCGGGGCAAAGTCGACATGTTGTAGCCAAGAAAACTACGGCGGAGAAAAGAAAAGGGAAGGCAGTCGACCTTAATGAGGAAGCGTACAGGCTGCTACTAGATAAGCAATTATTTAAACTATTAGAGTTTCCTGAACCACAGTTTGGGCCCAAGATTGAAGTGTTGAACATGGTGACCATGATGGGTAGGGGGCCGAAGGCATGACCTCGATAAAGGTGTTAATGGCTGGTTTTTTTACCTTCAAGACCAAAAAGAAATGCATAAGCAGAGTCAAATCGAATCCCTGAAGTCGTTTGCCTACCATGCCAATATGGATATTCTCAAACTTTCAGGTAGAGTAGTAGTTTTATTAATGGCTTCGTATAACTTGTTCACAAATACTTGTAGGTCAAGCAATGGGCTACAATTTGCATCGACAATTCGAGTTGTCCTAGGCGTCTAGTATAAGGTTGAAAAAAAAGTGCAAGTAGTTGGAGAAGGAACAATCTAAAATGTCCAAGACTAAAATCAAATCCCCAGAGTCGAGGGTCCAAGAGCTAGAGAAACAAATCAAGGAAAAGGATCAAAAGCTTTTGAGCGCCGTAGAAGAGAGGAGTCGCCTGGAAGAGCTCCTAAAGAAAATGATATCTGAAGTGCAAAAGGCCTCATTCTCTTTTTGAGCTTGGAGATATAAAAGTTGTCTTCATTATGCTTGAGTAGAGTTCTTCAAGACCCTTCCAGATATTCTAAAGAATGTTGTTCAACAATTCTTGCTGAGCTTTACGTTCATTTACGCCAGCGTGATATTTAGCCTAGATGACACAAAGGAAGCATTTGAGAAAGCGATGAAGCATCTTGAGTTCTTGGGTTATAAGATCCAAGAAGAAGATAAGGTTTGGCTATGTGTGTTGGAGAACGAGCAGCTTAAAGATTATGCTGAGGAGGTACCCGACGAAGCGACAAAAGTTTATGTTCATCTAAGAGTTACCATAATGGGAAAGAGTTTGAGTTTGCAAATGATTTTGCCCTCGACATCAAGAATAAGGAAGTGGATGTTGATGTGTATTTCCCCACTGTGGAGTGTCCATTTTTGGGTGATAACACTAGGCCTTTTTGGCTTATAGGGACAGTTCCTTCTGGACCAAATTAGGAGGTTGAGAGCCCCAACCCAAGTCATTGCTATTGATAAATGCATGAGCTTTATAAAGCTGTAGATGAGGTCACTGCTGAAGCTCCCACACGTGGGAAACAGGGGAAGGAGCAGGATCTAGCTAAAATATTTATGTTTATTTATTTGTTATTATTACTTTTGTTATGGTCTAATGCCCTCAATGGGTGCTTGAACAACTTGGCCTCTACTTGTAAGAATGTTGTACACTTTTTACTCTTTTAATTTTAAGTAAGACTTTCTTGTCGATGTCAGTGTTTGAGCTAATCTACATTATTTACATATTATGCCACCACAACATGTTTGTGGTCAGATTGGTGATTGTTGAGGTTGATTTATCTATAGTCGAGGTTGAACAGCTAGGATTGAGATATAATTTATGTTTCTCATTGATTGGTTCGAAGCTAACTTAGCTACAATGTAGATGAATGTTTATTTTTTCATTTATTGGATTGAAACCAACTTTTATTACGCGATTGCAGGGACGGCTTATGCTCATTTCTTCATTTATTGGTTTGAAATGAATTTTTATTACGCGACTGTGGGGTCGACGCATGCTTATTTCTTCATTTATTAGTTTGAAACTAATTTTTATTACATTACTGTAAGGTCGACGTATGCTCATTTCTTCATTTATTAGTTTGAAACCAATTTTATTACATGACTGTGAGGTCGACATATGCTTATTTCTTCATGTATTGTGTTTTTTGAGATCAATCTACCATTAAAACTCCGTTTTGTGATAAATGAGGTTCCGTTGGCAGAAGAAAAATTACAATTGCATGTTTTCGAGAAGCCTAAATCTTGCGCGAATTTAAGGTAATTGACTTAGATTACAGAATTTTACACATAGAATTTCTTTAAATTTGTTGCATTCCATGGTCAGGGTATTTTGTCCTTGTTCATGTCAGCAACCTTGTAAAAGTTCTTTTTGCCCATTTTAATGTTTGAATATGGACATTCCCATTTGGGATCGAGTTTTCCAATAGGTCTCGATACCTATACCTTCTTAAGGACAAAGTCCCCAACTTCTTGGCTTTATTTTCTTGTCATAATGCCTTGCCATTATCGACATATACCTTTGCATTTTTGCATACACCAGCTATTGTAGCTCATCGATGGTTTCGAGGTCCAGTAGTCTTTCTACCTCATTCTTGATCAGTTTATAGTGAATCACTTACGATGTATGTTGTATCAATTCTGCTGGGATCACTGCTTTTGAGCTATAGACCAGACTATAAAGGTTGCGATCTGCATAAGGGTTGCAACCTGTTGCAATTCTATGGGTCATCCTATAAGCCCACAACACTCCTGGGAAGTCATATGCCCAATTACCTTTAGATCCCTCCAATTAGCTTTTGATGTCGTCTAAGATGGTTCGATTGGTGACTTCTGTCTACCCATTTTCTTGAGGGTTGCCTACCAATATAAAGTGTTGCCATATACCAAGACTTTGCACCAATCTCTCGTACCTTTGCTCTGAAATTAGGTTCCATTATATGATATCAACACATTTGGCAAACTAAAGCAATAGATAACTTTTTCCATAAAAGGTTCTTATTACTGCGTTAGTTATCTTCGAAATTGCCTCTGCTTCGACCTATTTGGTAAAGTATTCAATTGCTACTATCATATACTTTCTTTGCCCTGTAGCTTTCAGGAATGAGCCTACTATGTCTATTCCCCATTAGTTGAATGGCCATATGATCTAGACTGGGACCAAGGTCAAAGTTAGCTAATGACATACATTAGCATGCACCTGACAGGATAGGTATCGTCTGGCACAATCAATCACATCTTGGAGTAAAGTTGGCTAAAAGTAGCTATATCTAATGACCTTGTCAGCTAAGGCTCATCCCTCGAAGTGGTTCTTGCAAATGCTTGTGTGGATCTCTTCTAAAACCTCTTAGGCTTGTTCTGACATTAGACATCTTAATAGGGGACCTACGAGTGACCTTTTGTATAACTGGCCATACTCGTCGAGGGTGAATTTGGCCACCCATCCTCTCAATCTTTGAGCTTCTGCCTTATCCTCTAGCACTGTGTTTTCTCTTAAATAAACCTTGATTTCATCTTGCTAATTGGGAGCCGATTCCTCAATATCCCGTACTTCATTCTGATTTAGATTGCTTACGGTGGGTTCGTCTGTGACCAAAAATTTGATGGTTCTTATCCCCGGTACCTTTGGTTGAGCTAGCGAACTTTAATAGGAAATCTACTCTCTTATTTTTCGTTCTGGGCACTTAACTGAGTACAAATTTCTTGAACTGTTGTTGTAACCTCTTGACCTCTGCAAGGTATCTACTTATGGATGTTTCTTTTACCTCAAAGTTGCCTTTGAATTATTCAGTGACCAACTGTGAGTTTGTGATAGTTGTCAAATGTTCGACTTCCCTGTCAATGGCCATCCTCATGCCCGAAATAAGAGCTTTGTATTTGCTTCATTTTTTGTGACTGGGTAGTCAAGTTTGATAGCAAAGTCATACTCTTCCCCTCAAGGGGATAGCAAAGAAACTCCTACTCCAACCCCTGAGGATGTCATCGACCCATCAGCATGTAATGAACAGACGAGTGGCTCCTACTTCGCTGCCACGAGAAGGTCGATGCGTTCTACTACAAAATCAGCTAACACCTGGGCCTTGATAAACATCCTAAGTTGGAAACTAATATCAAATTCTCCCAGCTCTATAGCCCATTTGGTTAATTTGGCCGACGTCTCTGGTTTTGTCAACACTTATTTCAAGGGCCGGTTCATAACGATAGAGTACGATCGGAAGTAAGGTCTCAATTTTCTTGCTATTGTAATCAAGGCAAGGGCAAACTTTTCGATCTCCAAGGAATTGTGTTCAGAACCCTATAAGACTTTGTTGATATAGTATATTAGTTTATGTGTGCCTTTGTCGCGTAGATACTAGAACTGAACTGACTGTTGCCGTTGAAACTGCTAAATATAGAGAAAGGATTTCACCAACCTCGAGCTTAGTAAGCATTGGTGGAATGGTGTGGTTGAGGTTAGCTAAATAGTTCATCTCTTTTTTGGAGATGACAATCATGTCATCGATATAAACTTCTATCATTTGACCGATCTCATTCTTAGACATAAAATTTACCAGCCTTTGGTAGGTTGTCCCAGCATTTTTTAGGCCGAAAGGCATGAAGAAAAAATAATATAAACTATTTGGGACCACAAAAGAAGTTTTGTCTCTATCTTTGGAAGCTATGAAAATTTGATAATACTATTGGAAAGCATCCATCATGCTTAATAGGTGGCACCTTGCTATTAAATTGACTAATAAATCTATTCGAGGCAGTGGGTAAGGGTCCTTATGGCATGCTTTCTTCAAATCAGTGAAATCATTATACATTCTCCACTTACCCTCACTCTTAGGGATAAGGACCACATTACATGGCCAATTAGGATATTGAATTTCTACAATGTAGCCTGCCTCTAAGAGCTTGTTAACCTCTTCCTCAATAATCTGACATATTTCCACATTAAATGTCCTAGTTGCTGCCTAACTAGCTTGAAGGTCGAGTCCACGTTTAGATGGTAAACAATGACCTGAGAGTCAATTCCTTACAAGTCAGCTGCCTTCCAACCAAAAACATCAATGTTATTTCTAAGAAAGTTGAACAGCATACATTCCATGTTGCCCCCTAGGTTAGTTCCTATCCGTATTGTTTTATCAAGATTCCCTGGTTCCACTTATATAGTCTTGAACTCTTCAACTGGCTTGACCATGATTCTTCTCTCTTCTTCTTCTTGTTAGTCTATCCCTAGTCGGGCTCCATTATTGGGATTGCCCTCGAGGATTTCAGTTTTGGACGAGGTTTTTGATTATTTACCTCGATCAAGATTGTGTAGCACCCCCATGAGTCCTTCATATTGCAGAGCAATTCTCCAATCCCTGCCATTGTTGGGAATTTAACTTTCATGTGGTAGGTCAAAACAATAGATCTAAAATCATTTGGTGCTGGCCTCCCAATGATGGCATTATAGGTAAAAGGTGCATCGAGAACCAAGTAGTTGACCGTAAGTGTGCATCTTTTAGGCGCATTCCCAAACGAAGTAGACAAGCCGATAGATCCAACTGAAATGATCTCTGATCCCCTAAATCTGACGAGAGGGGTACAGACTGGTTCAAACTTTAGCTTTCCCAACTTTATTCTTTCTAATGCCGACAAGAAAATTATATTAGCAGAACTACCATTATCGACCAAGATTTTTCTTATTTCAAAATTCACGATCTCAATACTCACCACAAGTGGGCAATCCAATTTGCTTTAGTGGAAAGTTGAAAAACAGTCTTGGTTGGCATGGACTTGACTAATTCAAGTTGTCACTGCATTTGTATGCTTGCTGTTTTTGAGTCCTCCCCTCGATTGCTCCTCATGCGATGGTACCGATCACACCTTAAAAAGGAGGGGTGTTCTTCTTTGACCTTTTTCTTTCCTTTATCATCTTTTCTTGGGCTAACCAACCTTTCTCTATGGAAAGTCCGATCGGTCAGGCCTTTCTGTTGGCTTTATCCTCAATAAAAAATTTTAAATGTCCTTGTCGAATCAGCTACTTGATTTTTTCATACAAGTTGAAATAGTCATCTGTGTCATGGCTTTCCTGCTTGTGAAAGTGGCAATACTTCTTAGACTTTTTCATAGTTAGCTTTTTATTGAGCTTTCTTGGTTTCTTGATGAGGTTGTCACATTGGATTGCAAATAAGACCTCTTTTCTAGGTGTATTTAGTAGGGTGTAATTATAGAATCTCTTTATGGGGGATCGGTGGTTGTCTTTTTTATGCCTGTCATCTTTCTCCTTTGCTTTCTTTTTATCATTCTCCGTGCTTCCGTATTTCATCTTGTTCATATCTTCTTAGGTCATGTACCTCTCTGCGATGTCGAGTAGTTTCTCCATTGAGCGTGTTCACTCTCTAACCAAGGCATTGACACACTCCTTGTGTCGGAGCCCGAGGAATAACACATCGATCAAGAATTCGATCATAGGGTTATCAATCTTCAACACCTCGATATTAAGCCTGGCAAAAGAATCCCAAAGAGAATCTCTTTCGCTCTGCTTGAATGTATGGAGGTGGGTGTGAGGGAGCTTTGCTTTCCTTCTATTAATAAACTGGTGGAGAAATTTGTTACAAAGTTGGTCGTATGAGAAAATGGATGCGGGCTCCAACTTAACAAACTATTCAAGCGTTCTTCCTGAAGTATGGTAACCAACATCTTGGAATTGATGTGGTTGTTGTGACCATGGAGCTACATCATATGTTCAAATCGTAGAAGGTGCTTGTTAAAGTCACTGGATCCGTCATATCTGGGAAGGCCAGTCGAAATCTTTGTATCAATTGCTATGTTGTAGTGCCCAAAATAAGGCGTTTACTTTCATTCGAGGTGCTACCCATTCTATACCACAAGCTTTTTGAATAACAGAAAATACATTTCTCAAAACTCGAAGTATTTAATTTCTACAAGTGACATCCAACAGAGGTTCAACTATGAACCGAAATATCATGAATCACACTTAGCACTTCTACCACCTTCATTACCTCATGTGTCACCTGGGTTAGTCTATCTTCGTCACTTATTCTTATCTAGGGTAAAGAACAGAAGATAACAACATAAGTTCAAATAACTTAGTGAGATATATTAGTAATAAAAATAGAGTGACAATTTCTCAAATATTATATGGGAGACAAGTAGAAACATTAAAATTTTCAGAAGTTGTGAGAGAAAGTTTTAGTCAAAGTTTAAAGTGTTCCATCTCACCACCATCCCATACCAATGATGAGACTTCATAAAACTCACTATCTTTTTTACAAAGATTTAAGTCTCAAATTTGACCATAGAGGTTGACATGACAATTGAACAATCACTTGATATTTGTTAAACATTCAAATTTCAAAGCACAAGTATCGAGCATATCAATTACTTATACAATCTTGCTGTTGGTGGTTCTCCTACCTTATCACTCCACTTTCAAAAATATAAAAATCCTTATCCCTCCAATTTTCGAGTGATCAGCTTGGACATGTAATCAATCATTACGCATGGCTACCCATATGCCTTATCCCGCTCGCAAACAACTACCTCCAAATGGTTATGAGATAGGATTATAGATACAGCTTATAGGGTATCAGCCGAAGACCAGCTACCGTCGATCCGTTCGGCACGATAGTCTTTTGGTCTAATCCCAGGGCCTACCCCCAAGGGTATGAAGTACAATCATGAATATCATACATGTCCAACAGCATTTCGATTAACATTCCGATTTGCCATGACAAACAAGAAATCAAGCAATTTATATCGAACTCATTTCAAGGTAATAGTCATAGAGTTAATAGAACACATATTTCGAAATTCCTTTTTAGTTTTCCTAACTCTATCACCAATTTCAAGTAAAATGGCATACATAAAGTTCAATAAGAATCACAATCAGCATAAAGTGGCGATGTGTGGCAAATTTCACAACACATTTAACTTTTTCAAAACTCGAGTGGTCATGGATCGAATTAGTTGATAGGTTCAAGAATTTAACTTCTTAACATGAAAAGGATCAAGCAACAAGGGTATACTAACAAGTATATATGTTCATTTTCCAGTAAAGAAATCTAATACAAATTCACCTGGTAAATGCAGAGGAATTCCTAGTTGTATGATCGCTCAAGTCCTGGCTTCCTAGTCAAACAGAAAACTGTCATAAGATAACCTGAGTTATCATCTTATTAATCCTCTAAATCTTAAGTATAAATATAGTTAATGTCTTTATCAAACTTGTGGTTATTCTGACACAATTTTGGTAATCTTGGTTTCGTATCTAAATGCTTAAGATAATTAAATGTGGTAATCCTTAACTAGCCAGTTGATGAATGGATTACTGATACAATCCACATCGTCATGGTCTCATTTAGGGTTCCTAAATTCAATAGATATTTGTTGTTATAACACTCGTGTTCAATTATATCTCATTTCTAATTACCTTAATCTTTCAAATACATAATATTCTCGGTATTATGAGATTTTACTTACTCGAGCCCAATCATTCCCATTTTATCGTCTTAATGTTCTAATTATCTTAATAGCTTTAAATGCTCGGGTCAACTCAATCCTCTAGTTACCCAACTTTTTTTATGAATATTTTACTCTATCTTATTCTATAAGCATGGCCTTGGCTATCTTATTCTAAGACTTTAAGCTAGTAATTCTTAAGTGGCTATCTCCAACAACTCCATTCATTACTTCACTTATTTTACAGCATGTGATGAGGGTCCAGTTTCCTAAATCAGTTGGGTACGAGTAATCCATTTTTGTTCTAATATTTATATGAATTAATCTTCGAATTAAGCTTAACTAGATTTTGTTCACAACATATTATCTTATTGAGTCTAAGGACATAATTTTAAGTCAATCTTGATTCAAACTCTATTCGAATAATATTAATTTAATAAACATTTAATTAGAATAGTAAAAATTAATTGAATTAACGTTTGATATGAAAATTACCCAATTAGATTGAATCGAGATCCAATTTCAAGCCAGAAATAGCTCAAATGAGTTCAGAATTCAAATATGTGTCTACTGCCCAAGAGTCGCCACACGCACCACCTTTGGACCGCCATGCGCCGCTGCCAGAGATGGAGGCCACCACCACCACCAGGTGTACCTCATCGAGATAAACAAAACCCCCAAAATTAATTTTAGGTTCTGACACCGGCACGCTGGCCAATTGGCCATCCAAAGCCGTCATGAACCCTAACCCTCTGTCGTGAACCACTACCTTTAATTCCCCTTCTACCATTGCTCAAATCACCAAATCAAAACCATAAATCGCTTATCCATTCAACTTCGACTAGAACCTATCCAAGCCCGTCTAGTTTTCAATCCCGAAGGTGGTAGAATCGCTACTGCTGCCGTCTGCATCCACCGCCTTCAAATTTCTCGTCGATTTTACCAATATTTTAGGTCATCTTTGGTATAGTTGGGTTCTTGGTAATGAGATGAGTGTATATATGGTTTCAATTTCGAGTTTCATGGTTGTTTTTCAGCAATCCGTTGTTGGGGTAAGGTTTGGGTAATTTTTGAGAATTTGATGAAATTCAATCCTTAATTTATATATATATATAAATGGAATTTTCAGAGTTTTCAAATTGACCCTAAGAGTTTTTGATCGACTTCAATATTCCCCCTGAAGTTTTACACCGCCTTTAGTTTGGTCCCTGGGTTTCAATGAAGTCCTCCAGCTTTTATTTATTACACATTGACCGTTATTATTTATATTTCTGGGCAATTGGGTCCAAATTTAACTATTCTGAAGTCCTCAAACTATTAATTCAATCACATTGACCCCCTAAATTTCATAATTTTAAACAGTCAAGTCCTTCTCAAATATGAAAGATCTTATAGTGTTATCACTTACCATCTTACTATTCCCAAGGATAATTTTTTTGCTAATTCCTATTTCTTTTAATCTAATTGGTTCCACATATTCCTTTCTCTAATCTCAAGTGACTCTTACTTGTCATAGAAAAGTGAAAATCCTTCTTTTTGGGAATCATTGTTGTGGGTTTCTTCATCTACTCACACTTACTTGAACATTCTATATTTCATTATGTGTTTGGAGTTGCCTTCCATATCACATGTCTAGTGAGATCATCTATTCCTATGTCTCAAGTCTTTCCAATGTATGTGAGATCATTCCCTCATGACCACATATTCATTTCAGGCATAGACATATTTGATATTTTCTTAAGTTTCCTAAAGAAGGGTAAAGCTGGTACCAAGATTACTCCATCTTTGTAGTTCTCAAAATACACATCTCTATTCATTCAAAGATTAGCACCTTTTCAATTATTTCAATCAGTAGATCTACGACCATAGGAAGATCATATTTGACACAATTTGTCATAGCCTAATAAACTTTTATTCCTGACATATTCTTCAATCTCTCCAGCTTACAGTAGTCCCGACTTTGGTGTGATCAAATTCTAATTCCTCTCAAGGAATCATGTGCTTCGCAATACTACAATTCCAAATAGAACTTCACATTTGCAAATTGGATATATAATTTTATTTCTCTCATTCTTTTGATTCGAATGTATATACTTAGATGACATACTATAATTCATATTTTTCCAGGAAATTCCATTAGCCCACAAAGGTGATCTTATTTTAGTGAGGCAACCCAAAGCGACAATTCATATATTCCCAATGGGATAATCCTGATTTCAAGATTTAAGTTTTCTTGGGGTACCTATAATTCCTTTCTTGCAGTCTAATCTTTGGTAAGAGCATAGACGCATGGAAAATTTTGACATTCTATAAGAGGATTAATAACTAATACAAGCTAATCCTCTTCTTTATTTCATAGGATCTCTTTATATCTTTCCCCATGTATTAAGATTGCCAATTCTTCTTATTTAAGTGAATCAAAATATCCACCACCTAACAAAAGTCTTGAATACACCTACGATATGAACAAGCAGAACTTAAAGAACTTTGTATCTCTAACATATCTCCTATCCATTTTCAATTGTATAAAAAACTTGGTTTTAGCAGGGTCACTTTGCTATTTCCGATTGACTGTAAGCTTGATCTTAGCAAGATTACCCTAATGTTCCTTCATGGTGTTGCACACCTTTAGATATACCTTTTTCCTAATTGATACTTAGATTATTAAATTAACATATAATTGGTATTCATGTATGCCTCCATAACATCAAGTGTAAATGTAGTATGACTCTTCCCTCAATTCCAAGTTCACCAAATGTCCTTGATAGAATCATCAGAAACAAATCTAATAAATCAAAACATCATGTATATCCTATCTGCGAACGTTGTAAGAGCCTAATCGCCCAAATTACATTATTTCAGTCCATAGTACCTATATTATGAATAAGAAGTTATTCCCAATATACTTTTTCCACCAAATTCTAACTAAGAACATTCTCAACTTAGTTCAACCTTAAATAAACTATACACCCTTACACTAAGCCAAGTAGTTGCGTAAGGCAAGGTATTATGATCCCATAGTCAATGAGGCTTGTTTAGTTCCTATCCTTGTCCCACAAGTCCTTATCAATGGTACATGGTTATTTCTCGATGTTCTAAAGACCTGCTCGCATTTTCAATCAATGTCATTACGTTCTGATTTAGTTACATTTATCACTAACCCACAAAAGTATAGTTTCACTAAAGTCAGACTCTATCCAAATGCCTCCCTAATACTATCCCAAGTTTACTGACCTAATAGTGGTTGTTAATAAACCACAACAGCATCATTTCACCACAATTATATTCTATATTCAGCCTCTTTGCTTCAACATCTATTCCTGATATTGACGTAAGGAGTTGACACTATCGTCTATCTTTTTCTATATATTTTTAGTTAGAATGTTCTCATCTTAGTGTTAAAATCTATTAGTTTAGTTAATTGATGATTTTCCACTATGATGTAGTTGGCCTATGATTGCACACCCGAATGGAAACTTTAGTTAACATGGGTTGCCGGCATGACAAAATTTTGGTTTGAGAAAACAAGCCTAGATTAATTTAGCCCATAATATTAAACCTAAAACATTTCCAAATAATGCCAAGGTTGATATGCTATTGTTAAATGTAGGACACTTGGGCATGAGATAAGGTTTTCTAAAGTTCAAGTTAGTACACACAATTACATTTGTACCTGAGCTGCTGATAATATATATGTATATATATATTTATCTAGTTCTTAAGAGTACTGAATTTTTCTTTATTAAACTTATTAATTGTTAAATCAACATCAACATCGCTATTTTATTTTTGAAGCTACGGCATACCAAAATAGGTTGTAAGACTATGTGGAGTTCAATTAATATGTCCATTTTTAGCTATACACGAGCCTTACCTGCAGTTCTATTAGTGCATGTGTAAACGAATCTCATTCTTAAAGGTATTAATGTTTTTATTTAATCCAATTGATTGTTTTAGTTTGTGGTGAGAAAAACTAACTTCATCTATCATATTATCAATAAGATTATTTATTCAATCACATCTAATATATGGATGTGCAATAACGAGTTGCCCTTAAGAATATACTTATTCAAGTTCATATTATTTCAATCTCCATAACTTAAGATTCTAGTTTTTTGTTGTCAAGAGTTTGGATAGGGTTTCTCATTTCCAAATATGAATCTTTATCCTTTATTTTCCACTTACAGGTCTTATATCTTCAACTTTGATAATTAATTATAGTATATCAGTATAATAGTCCCCATCTTTCATCACTATCCTCTTCGTCAAAGTTCCAACAGCAGTCCTTATATCCTGTCATTTCCGTTTAATCCCTTCAAATCCTTCTTCATTGATTTCTATATCGCTATCTGATATTTTCCTTTAAAACTCTAGTACTAACTATAGGTTTGTTCTACATTCTTTAACAAATGTTATCCCCTTTTCCTCAAGTCACAATGTCTTTTTTATAGTTCTTATAGGCAATTTTTGTCTCATTTTGTTTGATGTCATCTTATGCTCATACTAATGAGCTTTCTTACTATTTGTGAGCTAACTTCCCCAAACATTTCTTACTATTTGTGAGCTAACTTCCCCAAACATTTAAATCATAACCATACACACATATCAATCATATTTTTCTTAAAAGATTTTCTTATGGAAAATATTCCTTATTTCCCTCTCAAATATCATGATACAGTTATACCAGTCAACTCTATTGCTAAAGTATTAATTTCTTTGAAACAACAATTCCCTATGGGCCTCAACCATACGTATAAATCAAAACATATATTATTCTATAATGATCCATGGCTTCTCAGGTTCCATTATCACGAATACACCAACACCATACTGTGATACCAAGAATATTATTCCATCAGACGCTACTAAGGTCATATGATTGACATCTCAAGGGTAATAGACTAGATATTGGCTAGCCACTCTAACAGCAATCCTTTATTCCCTGGATATCAAGCAATATCTCAGAAGTTCATATCCTATCCAGATTTTCTTGTCAAACTTAACCTTCATTAATCCCAATATTCCATATTCCAAGGGGATTTGAGTTGTCGGTGTACCAATTCCTAAATAGTCATGCTATTTAGGCCACAATATTCTCTTATGGCCAAAGTATTAGTTTAAAAGATCTTTTGCCCATGAATTCAACTTAATCTAAAATGGTCATTGGCCCACGCACCGATTAGAGTGCTCTCAAACAAGTTTGTATTTGATACAAGTCCCCAAGAATATTATGCCTCCCAAATATAAGAAGTCATATGCTCAATACCTTAGGAGTTATGGATTATATATTGGTCAGCTACCCAACCATAACCCTTTACATCCTCTAGATCTAACATTATCCCAAAAATTCATGTCCTAGTTAAATTTCAGAGTCATGCTTAATCTCCACTAACTAAAATTTTCATGTTCCGAATCATATCCTAGCATAACTCAAGTTTTCAAATCCACACTTTAATACCACCTCTGTAGTGCCCCGACCGAGAGGCATATGCTCCCATCCAAGGCGCTACCTATTCCATACCACAAGCTTTTTGAATAATAGAAAATACATTTCTCAAAATCCAAAGTATTTAATTTCTACAAGCGATATCCATCAAAGATTCAACTATAAACCGAAATATCATGAATCACACTAAGCACTTTTACCACCATCACTACCTCATGTGTCACATGGATTAATCTATCTTCGTCACTCGTTCTTATTTGGGGTAAAGAACAGAAGATAACAACACAACAACATAAGTCCCAATGACTTACTAAGATATCTTAGAAATAACAATAGAGTGATAATTTCTCAAATATTATATAGAAGACAAGGAAGCATTAAAATTTTTAGAAGTCATAAGAGAAGGTTTTAGTCGAAGTTTAAAGTGTTCCATCTTACCATCGTCCCATACCAATGATGAGACTTCACAAAACTCACTACCTTTGAGCCAGTAATTCTTGAGCGGCTATCTCCAACAATTCCACTATCCTTTCGAACTGTTTCGCGACCAACTGGGAATCAGTAATGGTTGCTAGCTACTCGACTTCCCTATCGACGGCCATTCTCATACCAACAAGAAGGGCCTCATACTCTGCTTCATTATGGGTGACGGCGTAGTCGAGTTTAATGGCGAAGTCATGCTCTTCGGCCTTAAAGGAGCGTGGGGAAATGCCTATTCCTCTTCATGTAAAAGTTACTGGGCCATCGACAAGTAAAGTCCAGACATGTGAATCTTGGTCGATTGCTCTGAGTAGGTCAGGACGCTCTGCTACAAAGTTTGCTAACACTTGGGCTTTTATGACAATTTGGGGCTAGAAAGTGATGTTGAATTCCCCTAACTCGATGGCCCACTTCACCAACTTTCCCAACATGTTTGATTTTGAGAATACTTTCTTCAACGGTTGGTTTGTCAAGACCATGATAGAGTGGGATTGAAAATAGGGCCTCAAACTTCTGGTTGTTGTGACCAAGGCTAGAACAAATTTTTTGATCTCCAGGTAGTTGTGCTCTGGTCCTTGCAATGCTTTGTTGCTGTAATATACTAGCATGTGAGTGCCATGTCTAGTCGAGACGAGTACAGGAGCTAATTGTTGCCGATGAGACTATTAGATATATATGCAGGACCTCTCTGACCTCTGGCTTAGCAAGTATCAGTGGTGCCAACAAATATTGCTTTAATTCGACTAGAGCCTGGTCACATTATTATGTCCACTAGAACTTCCTTACATTCCTGAATATTTTGAAAAATGGTAAGCTTTTGTCAGCTAGTCGAGCAATAAATCATCCCAGAGCTATGATCCTTCTAACCAGCCACTATACGTCTCTAACTGTTCGAGGTGGTGCGATGTCCAGAATTGCTTGGATCCTTTGTGGGTTTCCTTCTATACCCCTCTGGCTAACCATGTATCCCAAAAACATCTCTTCTCTCACCCCAAATATGCATTTGTTGGGATTGAGCTTCATGTCAAATGCTCTTAGTATTGAGAAGGTATGGCTAAGGTCAGCTAAATGGTTTTATTCTTTTTCTGTCTTGATGATCATGTGGTCGACATAGACCTCCATAGTCAGCCCGATCTCACTTTTGAACATAAAGTTTATGAGTCTTTGGTAAGTTGCCCCTACATTCTTAAGGCCAAAAAGCATGACCAGAAAATAGTATAAACCATTAGAGACCACAAAAGAGGTCTTATCCCTGTCTTTATAAGCCATAAAATTTTAATAATAACCTGAAATGAATCCATCATGGTCAAAAGATCACAACCTGTTGTTGAATCAACTAATAAATCTATGCGAAGCAGTGGGGAAGGCTCTTTAGGATAATCTTTATTCAAATCAGTAAAATCATTATACATCCTTCACTAGACCTCATTCTTAGGGACAATATCTACGTTACAAAGCCAACTAGGATATTGAATTTCTACAATGTAACCTGCCTGTAAGAGTTTGTTGACCTCTTTCTCGATGATCCAGCATCTTTTAGCATTGAAGGCCCTGGCCTTCTGCTTGATTGGCTTGAATGAGGGGCCTACCTTAGGATGATGGGCAATGATGCTGGGGTCAATTCTTTGAAGGTCGGCAGCTTTCTAGGCAAAAATATTGATGTTCTTCATGAGGAAATCGACCATTAAACGTTCCATGGTACTTCCCATATCAATCCCAATTCTTGTAGTCTTGTCGGGTTTCCAAGATTGAGTTTTATGATCTTGAATTCTTTGATCGTTCAACCCTGGTTTCTTCTTACTCTGCTATCCTTCTTTGAGTTCCATTACTGGGACGCCCCTCAAAGGTTTCAATTTTGGTTGAGTCTTCTACTCACTTGCTTCGACCAAGATAGTGTACCTTCGCCAGGCTTTCTTCATGTTACAAAGTAGTTCACCTATCCTAACAGTTATTGGAAACTTGACCTTCATATGGTAGGTCAAAAAAATTGCCCTGAAATCATTTAGTGCTGGTTGGTCAATTATGGCATTATAGACAAATGATGTGTCAACCACCAGATAGTTGACCATAAGTGTCCTTCATCTGGGTGCTTCATCAAATAAGGTAAACAGGTTTATGAATCCTTCAAGAATGACTCAAACCCTCCAAACCCGACCAAAAGGGTGTGCACTGGCTCAAACTTCAGATTTTCAAGATTCATCCTCTCCAATGTTGATAGGAAAATTATGTTTGCTAAGCTGCCATTGTCGACTATAACCTTTTTTACCTCAAAGTTCACAATCTCAACTGACACAACGATGGGGCAATCCAACTTACTGTCGGCTCTTTAGTTCTTGATGTGTGAGAGGTCAGAATTAGAAAAAAAGATGAGTTTTGCGCAATTGAGGAAGATTTAGTCAAACTCAATCTCCTCTGGTTCTGTCTTTTGGCTAACTTGGAGTCTCATCTCATCAGTCCTTCGG
Organism: Jacaranda mimosifolia; assembly: GCA_018894105.1. Lineage (NCBI taxonomy): Eukaryota > Viridiplantae > Streptophyta > Magnoliopsida > Lamiales > Bignoniaceae > Jacaranda > Jacaranda mimosifolia. The sequence goes on from CM032117.1 coordinate 55,808,934, forward strand.
CAATAGTATCAATCACACTCCTGAGGAGTGGGCGTGGATCATTAACTGGTTTATTTCCCTTGTCTTCTTTTCTTAGGCTGACCGACTTTTCTCTACAGAGAGTCTAGTCAGTTTAGCCCGTCTCTTACCTGGCTTTCTCATCGACAAATTTTTTCATATGTCTTTGTCGAATAAGCCTTCCGATCTCATCGGGCATATTGAAGCAATCTTTAGTGTCATGCCCTTTTTATCTGTGAAAGTGATAGTATTTTTTTTAATCTCTTCATGGTCTCAGTTTCAGTCAACTTCCTGGGCTTTTTGAGGAGGTTATCATGTTGGATGGCGAACAGAACCTCTTTCCTTGCAATGTTCAATAGGGTGTAGTTATGGAAGCTTTTGATAGGAGATCGATGACCCTCCTTGTGTTGCCTATCATCTTTCTCCTTGGCCTTCTTCTTCTCATTAGAGGTTGCCATATTTTAATCTATGCATGTCCTCTTGTGTCATATACCTCTCGATGAAGTCAAGTAACTCCTCCATCGATCTTGGTCTCTCCCTAACTAGCTCATTAGCACATTCTTTTGTGTCTAAGGTCGAGGAACAGCACATCAATCAAGAATTCGATCTGAGGACTATTAATTTTTAGCACTTCAGTATTAAATTTGGTGAAAAAATCCCAAAGAGATTCTCCCTCATTCTGCTTCACTATATGCAAGTGAGTGTAGGGGAGTTTAGCTTTCCTTTAGCTAGCGAATTAATGGAGGAATATGTTGCAAAGCTGCTCATATAAATAAATCGACGATGGCTCCAACTTAACAAACTAGTCGAGTGCAATACCTTGGAATATGGTGACCAGCATTTTTGTGTGAATGTATTCATAATGTCCGTAGAGCTGCATCATGTGCTCAAACTAGAGCAAATGTTCATTAGGGTCAAACAAGCCATCATATCTGGATAGACCGGTTGAAATCTTGGCATCAATAGTTGTGTGCTCGTCAAATATCTCCTGGACAAATGGTGATTCTTACTCGCGGCAAAGTCAGGGTGCGCTATCATAGTGAGGGTTCCTTTCGATGTTCCTCCTGGAAATCACTTCAAGATGCCTATTTAGCTGTTGCACTTGATGTGGCACTTCTTTCCATTCCTCTCGATCACCTTGGGATAGATTTCTGTTCGTTTGAGTTCTCTATCACTCAACCCTATCCCACTGTTGGGCTCGAACAGGTCAAGCGAGGTGATCCACAGAATCAACCACTTCTTCACGGGGGTTTGGTCAGGTTTCTTCTGTGGGAACCAACCTTAGCCATCCTCACGTCGAATAAGGGGGCACCTTGTCTCCTATCAACCCATGTCCTCTTTCTGGGTCCTCTCCTCACGTTGTGAAGGTTGGGGAGTGGCATTAACGGCTGGCCCGAGCTGGTTGTTGTGCTTGCTGAGGGCAGCTGGCAGTTGGGGTGAAATTTGAGCTGATATCTGCTGGCTTATCAACTGTATAAGCTAACGCATAGTCAAAGTTACAACTTATTTTGGCTGGGAAATAGGTCCAGCCACATCTTGTTCTTGCTGGGGTTGGGGACCTTCTAGTCTCCTCTCTCTCTCTGAAACGACTCACCTTGTGTTTATCATTTTTTTAGTTACGGACTCTAGAACCCATAGACGATGCTAAATGATGATGGTAAGATCTATTTGATAGTGTACTAGGCTCTGGCCTAATGTGATCGACTAGAAAGGAGGTCTGAATGGAGTGCTTAGATAGAGTCAGGTTGAGTCCTAAAACCAATAACAAACGTTAAGCTTACCGAGGAGCTCTCGGTTAAGGCACTCTGACACTCAAGTCAGTACTTAATTGACTAAAAATAAGAGCGGCAGAGTGAGGACTTGAGTGATAATGAACATACCTTGCTGAAGGGTGGAAACTGGGCATTTATAATCTCTCTTGAGAAGTTGATCTATCAATGATTCCTCTGTATCCCTACTTATACAAAGAGGGCCTTTGTCCTTAGTTGAAGGCCTTTAGGACTTCTTCCTTCTGTGTACTTTTCCAGATGGTGCCTCTTTTTACTCTTCAGGACATGGCGGTATGGTGGAGGCACGCACTACTCTGGTTCTGCAGCATGGTAGTACAGGAGGTGGCACGCACCATTAATGTAGAGACACGCCACTTGTCAGAGCATTTAATACGATAGAGATGTGGCCGTGGTGCATTCAATACGACTATGACCAGTGACATGGAACTGGCCTAAGCTGCTTCGATCGACCTCTTAGGGTCAAGATATTTCCTCATCTACCAGTCATTCATGCACACTCTGATTGAGGTGATGGAACTCTGTTGGATTCAAATATCTTTCTGGTTGAGGGCTGAATGGTCATTCTCCAGCTGATCGACCACACTCTGGTCGACCAGGCAAGGTGTCGATACTTGTGCTGGCGAAATGGCCCCATGAGGACTTGGGCCTAGTTGATCACTTGGTCAATTGTTGATGGGTTGGGCCTAATAGCCAATTAGGTTGTCACACATCATATCACTTATCTGGTCGACTGTAAGTGGGTTGGGCTGGTTGGGCTATTCCATATCAATATTTTTAGTATATTCTATATTTGTATATAATATATATATATATAGAATAAATTAGAAAGATGAAAATGAAAAAATTAAAAATAGTTTTTAAATTTAAAAATAAAAAATTTTGGTATGGTGGAGATGAAAAAAGATATACAAAACTATATTTAAAATAAAAATAAATAACATTGAAAACATATTTTAAAATAATTTTTGAATAAAATTGAAAATATATGAAATAACTAGGGGTAGTATAACTTTTATATATTAAAATTAGGGCTAAACTGTTGCAAATCATGAAGGAGAAGCAATGTGCATATTTTTTAAAATTACAAGGAGGTTTGTTGCCTATTTTTTTTCATAAGGGGTCTTTTTACTCTTTTTCATTTTCACAAGGGTTAAAATGCAATTCGTCCAATTTTAATATGCTATTAATGATATTTTTTAAATGATAATAATATTTATTTTGTAACAACATACTAACAGTGATAAAAATTAGTGCTTAAGTTGCATTATTGACATCTAGTGATGAATGTATACTATTAGAACAGCATTTGACCAAATTACATAAATTTCACATGTAAAGTTTGAGGTCGGGAGCTTGAACTTAGTAGGCATCTAATGTGTGTGTGTGTGTGTGTGTGTGTAAGTAAAGAAATGTATAGTAGTGATAGCCTACTACAATAAAAGTTATTACTATGATTGTTTGATTAAATTTTTATTGTCATTATATGAATACGTCACTAATTATTAATAATGATAATTTTCACATTATTAAACTTATTATTATGACAGAATAAATTTTTTATCATTAATATATATAATTAGTGATAATTTTACTTTATTATTATTTTATTTTTTTCTTATAGCGACATCCAATTACCAAGTTTCCCTTCATACCATCCCCCATAATTACTCAAAATCAATTGATCTAGCACCCAATTATCAAGGGCAATATATATATATATAGATATGGTACTAAATAAAGAAATTAGTTTCAAATTTTAATTTTGTTTAGAATGAAAACAAGACAATTTCAATTTTAAATTTAAAATGTGACTAATTGGTTTGAAGTTCAATGCATTAATAGTTGGATTGAAAAATAGATAAAAGAATTACATGTACGAACTAAGTATACAATAACCTACCACTTGTTTATGTAAAAAAAAATACTCTCTCTTAAATTATACCAATAACTGTTTTGATTCGTTATTAAATGATTGAAATTTATAATCACCACTATATAATAGTGGAATTGTTTTTAAATTGAGGAGTTTGATTTTAATTAAATTAAAGTAAGACTATATATTATAAGTGATAATTTTTATGTTGTATCACTTTTTTTTTTTCACTAATATTATAATCTTTTATCTTATCTAAACACCAAAGCCTCTTTTATTTGGGCCTGAAAACATTACCCAAAAATAATTAAGGCCCAATGAAGAAGGGAATGAGTTGAAAAGCCCGTAGGCCCAAATGTATATACTAAGCCCATTATGACAATGGATATTACAATGGAAAAAATAGCTTTGAAAATTTCGTCTTTATTTGGCCAAATATCCATCTCAGATTTTTTAATTTTGAGTTGGATTCTTTTGCTCTCAATTTCTTTTATAAAAAAAATATGAAATTTTAATGGATTAGGGATAGAAAATATTTCGGTTGCAAAATCTATGGCCCTGTACGTCTTTGTAGTATGTAAATGTTTTTTCTCTAATGCTATTTTATTATACTCAATAATTTTAAATTCATGGAATTCTTATATTTTATTTATAATTTTACTTTATTAAATTCGATATTGGGAATCGAATCAGTCACTCATTTTGTCTCTAACATGTATTAGAGAATGAGAGAGAGGTCAAATAAATTTTTTTCTCATTTTTTTCATCATTTTGTGAGGAAAATTTATTTTTCTCAAAAATACTATATTTTTCCTCAAATTTTCTTTTTCTTTAGTATTCTACTAACAACAAAATAATTAAAAAAAAATTAGCATTTTCTTTTCTTCTGAAACTCAAGGATAATTAGCATTTTCTTTTCTTCTGAAACTCAAGGATATAGTCAGATCAATGATACAAGTTTTTGATATTATTGAAATTTTTTTGGGGTAGGATAAGCTTCAAGTCAGGGGTCTTATTTTATTAAAACCGTATAGGCACTTTTGCCACAATTAATGGCTTTAATAATTTAATAGTAAATAATTAAGTAAACAAGAATAATAAGTTAATAGAATTACATAAATTAATACTTCAACAATAATAAACTAAAAATTAATCAACAATAACAATCACAAAAATATTTCATAGCAAAATATTTTTATTACAACAATACAATCCAACCATCTAAATTGCTAGCAACAATGCGACAAACAAAATCATTTTAAACCACTTGCTTAAATCACAAAAACAATTCAATTCGTCCTTGTATAAAACAATTTAATACGAAAACTTGATTCAGTAGAGTCCCAATAAAGGCCAATGTAGTCATTTGCCTTCAGGTTCCTCCCCCTTATCAACTCCATACATGTAAGAACATAGTTCTCACTTGGGGTTATTTGGAAATAAACCTCATTTCCCTCATATTTCCTAGGGTTCTTTGTAGAAGTAATGTCCCAAAGAACCACAGCAACCCTATGGCCCAAGACGGCTATGTGTGTAGCCATCGAGAAGTTCCAGTATCGGATGATATACTCAAATGTATCGTAAAACGACACAACGATTTTGCCGGTCGCGATCTCGTAGTCGCTTAGGGTTTTCTTGATCTGCCATGGGTCGTGGGGATTTAATATTGGTGGGGCATATAAATCCCTGATCTCTATCAAGACGCGTTGATAGCGCGAACTAGTTGAAGTAGAACTACTGGCGGAGGCCTCCTCCTCAACCTTGGTTGCCAAGAAATTGAAAAAATATGTGTTCTTTGTGGTGTGGTAGGTTGGTAAAGACATGGGGTTGATATTTTTCTAATGAGAATTGTATGATTTTGAGCCTGAGATGTTTAGGCAATATTTATAGGGGTAATGAGATCTTATTTAGGAAGGTTTAATTCACTTTATGATGATACTATCAAGAATCCAATTGGCATAGGAAATAAATGCTTATTTAGAAAAGTTTTTAATATTTTTGCAATTTATCATGTTCTTTTTTTGTGGCTGATGAAATGACATTTATTGATGACCCTTGCTCCACTTACCAAATAAAAGGAGGAAGGGTGAGTCCTACATGCCTTTGGTGAGTGAAAAATATTTAATTTTGTTACCATATAAAAAATCCTTTAATTTCATTGCTAATCAGTCTGGATTTTTATGCAATTGTGCCTTGGATTTTATGTATTTAATTTCATTTTCAGGTTTAGGTGAGTGAGTGACCAGAAAATCTCCATTTAAGAAAGAAAATAATTACTTGTACATGTATTAATTTAGTGCAAAACCGATTTAAATCCTCTTTCCTATTTACTATTCCATCTTCTATTTTATTTTATGAATATATGACATGTGTATTAAATATTTTCTTCAAAATAATTAATTGAGAATCAGATATAATTTGCACAAATACAATAAGTTGGAATAAGAAATATAATACAGAATGGAATAAATGACCCAAAATATAATTAGACTATTTCCTTAACGGTATGTCTTTTAAAACTTTATATGATCTCAAGGGCTAAATTCAGTAACATGTCTAATATTAGGGTTGAAAATTCTTTGAAAATATTTTCTATCTCAGTAAGCCATTTTTCACCCAAAAGAGGGCAAAAATATAGATAGACGTATATGTATTGGTCAACTATGGCCAAGTTTCTACATTACAATAATCAACATAATTGTTAAAGTAATTCCTATGAATGACTAAGACACATGAATATTTTTTATTATTACTACAATAACTGGAACTAAATTATAGCAATATTGCTAAAATCTGATTAAATCTTATTTTTTCTGTTTCATTTGATTGACCTTTAAATTAATTGTGGTTGTTGAGGATGTATTTAATGAACTATTGCTTTTTACAATAAAATATATATATACACACACATATAAATATATATATATATATATATTTGTTGTGGCTTAAATTTGCTAATAATATTATTCATTAGAGTTAACATCCTTGTGGTGATATATCTTCAATAAATTTAACCAATTTGATAGCCTCACATGTTTTCTTCAAAAATATGAGATATATTCAAAAAATTGACATTATTTTTGTTAAAAGATTACATTAATTACAAAGCCACCCTTTAATATTACAAATAATTCCATGATGATTGTCTCCATCTTACAGATTGCACTTAGTCCATTGGGAGTATAAAAAAAAATTGCAGGTTTTATTTCACAAGTATTGGTTAGTCGCAAAGATATATGTGATTTCAAATTTAGAGGGTAGTTTCTATTATTAGGACAAACCTCATGAGATTTTTTGTAATTAACCAAAAGATTAATGTGAAAATTAATTCTCGATCATGTACTAACTTGATTGGATTTTCAATATCAAGATTATTGAATTTTTTGAACCTAAATTCCTATAGGTATGTATTACTATATTATTGGTTAAAAAATTTAAAAAACAATACCACTATTGGAATACATTATGTCTATGTTTGGTTGCAATAATGAGATTGGATGTGATAAGATTGAAATGGATATATAAATATATAATATATGAATACCATCTAATATTTTGCTTGATTGCTAGGATTGAGAGTATGGATATCCCAACAAAATATACTTTTGTTGTTTGGATGGTAAATATTGATAATGTGGGATATACTCAAATTTACTAAACTAACCTTATGCTCTATTGTGATGACTAAACTGCCCATCTATAACTTTAAATAATATAAGATACATTTTGAGTACAATACCAATAACTTTCCTTCACCCGAAATAGCAAACAAATCCACATTTGAAGTTTGAATTAAATGGGGCAAGTTGAAATGATAAGTTAATTTTGAATTTTCTACATAAATAATATATTTCATGCAAGTATAAACACAACTAAATTTGAAGGGATTGTTCATAGTAGCAATTTTGGCACAATCAATGTATTTGCTAAAATTTTATAGTAGAAAATAAATAAAATAATTATTTATTTTTTATATATACTAAAATTTTCAATATTAATACATTTATTTAAATTTTTAGATGAGTAAAAGAAAAAAATTAAGATACAAGGAAAAAGCAAAAAAAAAGTAAGTATTTGAAATGAAAAATATTAGAGAAGAGAAAAGAAGTTCAAAAATAATAATGAGGAAAATCTACTCAAAAAGTACCCAAATAGGGTATGTGCTTTATATATAGTATAGATATTTTATCATTTGATGCTTAACCATGCACTATACAAAGTTCATATTAATCACACTTTTTTAAGTTGAATGTTTTAAAATTCCAAATACACCAATGTATGAAATAAATGACATATATTTATTATGTAATTTTATATTTTTTAAATAATTGATTGAAATTATATGAAAATTATATACCACGTGCAAAAAATCAACGAAAATCATATAATTAATAATTAAATAATTAAATAAAACTTGTGTACTAATTAATACAATTTATAATTAAGGGACAAATATGTCTTTTTTATATTTTTGTAGTTGAAAATATTGGCCTTGATACCATATCCCACCTCCTAGGTGGGATTCACAATCTCTTACCTTGTTGGATTGGAAAGTGGGACACAAAATTATAAAGGGTCCAACATTTTTAAACCAAACAAAAAATTGGGTTCGATAAACATTATATCCAACCCAATCATAGCAACCAAACGGAGCCTATACATTTTAAGATTTCTTGCAAAATGTGTAACTAATTAGTAAACATTATTGCAATTATGACACAATTATTCAAAGATTAACTATAATTACACTTAGATAATTTGATTAAAGTTTGTTTCGTTCTATTATCAGACAACTCATGGGTTGTTAAGGATTATTGCATTTCAATTTGTGATATTAACATTTAATTTTATTGCAATATCACTATATATGATGTATAAATTTCATAAATATTCATGTGTCTCACAAGGTCATTTCTTTTTTATATTATTTTAGAAAGTATAATATGTTCTTATTTTTCTCACATCACAATTGCGAACATTATTTGAAAAAATAGACAGCATGCGTTCATAAACTAAGAAAATTGGATTTGTCTTACAATTTTTATTTTTATTTTTTTTGGTTGTTGAAAACTTTTTATTCACATGCATCTTTTAATTAGTTTTGCCAATTTTGAGTTCATCTCTAAAAATTTATGATTTTTTTATAAGACTTTACCATTTAGGAAAAAGGTTAGGCTTTGTTCTCTTGGTATTTCTCATAATATTTTCCAACTCTCGAAAAAATTACAAAATGTGTACATGTTCTTCAATCTTTCTCCTAAAATACAAAATTTTTATACCCAATAAATCCTCAGAATTCAATTTCAAAACACACTATATCTTAAAAATCACACTTATCCCCTCATTTCACTCTACCTTTCACATCACTCATTCATATAGCACTTTCTCACTTCACTTACATATACATATGTATATATATATACACACACACACACATTTGCACATATGAAAATATTAAAATTTTATTAGTTAAAAATTCCTAATACTTATAATTACAAATTTAATTAAACCAATTATCAAAAAAATTAATTAATATTAATAAATAATTTATTTACTAAATAACGTATTAAATTAATTAATTAAATAATGTAATAATTATATTTAATATTTAATCTATTAATTAAATATTACATTTATTCATTTAATAAATAATTTAAGATGATTAAATTTGACATAATAAATAAATTAATCTTAAAAACAATTAATTTTCATTAAATATTAATCTTCACATTTTATTTAAAATTATAATAAAAAATTTAATTGTAGTATATTTATATATACATAACTTGTAAATAATAAATAGTTAAATAGTTATATTTGATTAATAAATAGTAGTTGGTTTATAATTAATGTATAATAATTATTTTTTTATATAAGTCGATATTAACAATTATGATATTAGTCAATTTTTTATAATTAAAATATAATTATGATTCACAAATAATTAATATTTATTAATAAGTATTTTCTTTCAAATAATACATTATTTGCTAATGTTAAATTTATAAAAATATAAATATCAAAACAAATCACCATTTGAATTAATTACATATTATTTTATTACAACCATATATCAATCATTACATATATATATATATACACACACACATCATCCAGCTATAAAAATTACACATACATATATTACATGAAAAAATCAATTTCACCCTACAAACCCAACAAAACTGCAACTAATTTGACATCAACTGTAAAGTTTGTCTTCCCCCAAAACATAAAGAAACAAAAATTTATTCTCAAATCATTTTCCATGTTTTTCTAAAACAAAAAGAAATACTTGGCACATTCTCTAAATTTTTTCCCAAAAACCCATTCTCCCAAAAAAAATTCTAAAAAATAACCAAAACATAGAAGAACAAACCCTTAGTTTTATCGATGAATTGATAAGTTCTTCCCCAAACATCAATGAATTTTTTATGATTTTCTAACATTAAGATATTAACCAAATTGGATTCTCACAATTATAGAACTTCTATCTTAAACTTAAATACTAATAACGATACACATTTTTTCTTTAGCAACTTATAAACATTTTCATATTCCCTCACGGATGTTCAGTTCGTAATAATGCTTTTTTTTTTCCTTTTTTACCCTTACTTCATTGGGCAAGTTTAATCCTATTATGTTTCTTTATTTTATATATTTATTTATACACACGCACATTAGGAATCCAATAAATTCAAACCCCCAACTTCATACACCAGGAGTCCGTTGATTCGAACCCCCTAACTTCACACTTATCTGTGAGACTAATGCTATTATGCCACAAACCACTCGACAGTTTAAACCTACCATATTAAAACCCCGCATACTTTGACAAGAACAATATATTAGCAGTCAATTACTTGAAAAGCATTTCTGCATTCTGATTCTCCAATGAAAAATGGTGGATAAAAGTGAACGTTTACCAGCTAAGTCTATGTCTGCATATGGTTGTCAAAAGTAAAGGTCCAACGATTACTGTCTCAAAGCTCTTCGTTTTCCTCAGTGGCAATGCCTAAAAGCTTCTCGAGTTCTCCACTTTCGTATGCTTCAACAGTGTCTGGAAACAGACAATTCAGTTGTTACACAGGAAGCAGCTAATAAAACAAACAGTCAGGAGAAATATAATGAATTTGGAATGGATAAACGATATACCATCGGAGCCTCCAAGATGCTTTCCATTTATGAAAACCTGTGGTACAGTTCGCCTCCGGACCATCTCACTCAAAGCATCTTGAATTTCACTTCCATCATCTATGAATTATAGAAAAATGGTATGAATATATGGACTAATGGAGATAAACTAGGCATAGAATTGATTTGCACGATATATAATTCATACCATGTTATCTTTTTTCATATGAGTAGCTCGTGAATCATGACGACAAATTAGGCTTTGCATTTATCATCATTCCTCAAATTCAATTTTCGATACTTAAGTTCAGAATTCGAATGATAGGCGGAGAGCTTATGAAAGACAAACCTCTTTGATCAAGTTCGACAACATACGGCACCTGATTCAACTCCTTGAAGACTGCTTTTGCCTTTCTACAGTATCTACATATCAATTACAACAACAGAATGCAAAAATATAAATATTATTAATGTTTAAAAAAATTATTTACAAGCAGGCTTGCACTTACACTTTTTGATTAAAAATTCTAATGATGCAGTTGAATGGATTAAAAAGCATAAGAGGACTTTATATTGGTAGAGATTGATAGGTAACAGCATGTTCTTAGCATAACTTGGTCATTTTGGTTACTATACAACATTTTACCAGGTGGAATTACATTCTAAACAAGTAGCATAACAAGCTTCTATGCATTGATTAAAAACTGTTGACTAGCTATAATTGGAATGAAATATTTGTTTGAGCTATAAATCGATTCTCATAGCTGTAAATTAGTCAATTGAATCAGCCTTAGATGTAAATGATTCTTTCCTAATTAAGCATAGAATTTTCTGTATAAATACCCATGTTTATGGGATGTAAAGCACACACAAAGAAATACAACAAACTCTCTTTCTCAAAAATCTTCATGGTATCAGAGCCATTACTGCCTTTTTGAGGTGAGTTTTCTCCCTCTGCAGCACTAGAGTTCTTTTTCCTGCAAAAAAATTTTTTTTGAGAAACTATCCTCAAAGAGGTTGAGTTTCCTCCCTCTTCTTTCGTCACCTCCCTCTTTTCTGTTTTAATTTGTTATTTGTTCAAGTGTTTAACAATGGGGGACACTAAGGCAGTAGATAATACCGCTCTTTCACAAATCAGTGCTGTTAAATTGGATGGGGCTAGTACGTATCTTGCTTGGTCTCGGGCTTGTTTGCTGTTTATTAAATCTCGAAAACTGCTAGGTTATATCACTGGAGAGAAAAGACCACCTGATATTTCTGATCCTGCCTATAGTCAATGGGACTCTGAAAATTCACTTGTTATGACATGGCTTTTGAATACTATGCACCCTCGCATTTCCAAACAGTATTTACTGCTTGATACTGCTGAGAAAATCTGGAATTCAACGCAAAGGGAATGATGCCTAGATCTTCGAAATTCAAAATAAAATCCATGGCACAAAACAAGGTGAGTTGACCATCACTGATTATTTTTCTGAATTAAGTGGGCTATGGCAGGAGATAGACTATTTTCAGGATCTCCAAGCACATTGTACTGAATGCAGTTTTATTTCAAAAACTGGTTGAAAAGGAGCGGATCTATGATTTTCTGACTGGTTTGAATCCAGAGTATGATCAAATTAGGGTTCAAGTTCTTGGTAAGATTCCTTTTCCTTCTCTTGCGGATGCCTACTCCCATGTCCAACAGGAGGAAAGCCACCGTGGTGTTATGCTTTACCCAGCCCCAACTGAGAAATTTGGGTTAACTGTCTCTCATGAGCAACCAAAGGCGAATTTTTCTGATAAAGATCACCTGCACTGTGACTATTGTGGGAAACCAAGGCATACTAAGGAGACTTGCTGGAAACTACATGGTCGACCAACCAGAGGTCATGGGGGAAAACGAGTCAATTCATCTAAGCCTCAAGCAAACATGGCCGAAACTGGGGAGACACCCAAGGAGATGGGCTCTGGTGAAACTTTGTCTTCTGATGAAATTCAGCATCTTCGCCGACTTCTGACCAAGCTTGACTCCTCCACTGTTGCCACATCCAATTATGTGCAATCAAGTACTGCCTTTACTGCTCATCTTAAATCCTGGATTATTGATTCTGGTGCGAATAGACACATGACAGGCTCTTCTAAAGGCTTTCAAAACTACTCTCCATGTCTTCAAGGGAATAATGTCAGAATAGCCAATGGCTCTTTAACCCCCGTCTCTGGAACAGGTTTTGTTGCTTGTACACCTCATATTCAACTTTCATCTGTTCTCCATGTACCTGAGTTTCCTGTTAATCTTTTATCTATTAGTTCCATCACCAAAGCTCTCAACTATAAAATCGAGTTCTTCCCTGATCATTGTGTTTTTTAGGATCTTCAAACCGGGAAGAGGATTGGCAATGGTAGATTGCATGATGGCTTATACATGATTGATGGAACTCGAGACTCTAGCCAAGCCTTTTCTGGCGATAATAAGGATGTCAACCGCGAAATTTTTCAGTGGCATAAACAGTTAGGGCATCCATCTTTCTTTGTTTTAAGGAAGTTATACCCTAGTTTATTTTCGAGGACTCAGTTTGAATCATTGTTTTGTGATGCTTGTGAGTATGCTAAGCATACTAGAAACTCCTATCCTCTGAGGAATAATAGAAGTACTATTGCTTTTGAGACTATTCATTCTATCGTATGGGGTCCTACTCAAACAGTTTCTTTATCTGGAGGTCGATGGTTTGTTACTTTTATTGATTGTTGCACTAGGATGACTTGGGTATATTTGTTAAAAGCCAAAAGTGAGGTGTTTTCTTGCTTTCGGTCATTTCATAAGATGATTTGTACTCAATTTGATGCTAAGATGAAAATCCTTAGAATTGACAATGGCACAGAATACATGGATAAAAGCTTTGGTGCTTATTTGGAGTCTAATGGGATAATCCATCAAACTAGTTGTCCTTACACTAGTGCACAAAATGGGGTAGCTAAAAGGAAAAATAGGCATCTGTTAGAGGTAGCACGATCTCTTATGTTCACCATGAATCTACCAAAACCTTACTAGGGGGATGCCATTCTAGTAGCTGCCTACCTTATCAACAGAATGCCACTCAAAAGCTTTGATTTTCAGAGTCCTCTAGAAACTTTAAAGGGTAAGAATGAATACACTGTTCCTCCAAAGGTTTTTGGGTGTATATGTTTTGTTCACACTAGGAATGCTGGGAAACTTGACCCTAGAGCCCTGAAATGTGTTTTCCTTGGATATTCTCCTACACAGAAAGGTTACAAATGTTATCATCCTCCTTCCCGGAGATCTTTTGTCAGCATAGATGTTACCTTTCGAGAATCTGAGCCCTATTTCAACCTTACCTCATCACCTCTTCGGGGGGAGAACAATACGGCGGAAGAGGTGTCTTTTCCTAGTTCCATTGTTGAACCTCTTGATGATATTGCCACAGGGGAGAGTGAAATTGGAGACAAAGTCCAGGGGGAGACTATTGGGCGATTAGATAGACCTGATTTGATAAGATATTCAAGGAGAAATAAGGCATAAGAAGCCATCATGCAATATGATGTGTCCTCCTCTACTGGTGAGTTATCTACATTTCCTAATGAATTAGATTTGCCTATCGCTCACAGAAAGGAGTCAGGTCTTGTACTAAACATCATCTATCTAACTTTGTCTCCTATGATTCCTTGTCTCCCTCCTATAGAGCCTTTGCCTTGTCTATTTCCTCTGTGTCTATTCCACAGGATTGGAGGGAGGCTATCATGGATCCCAAGTGGAAGCAAGCTATGATTGAAGAAATGAAGGCTTTGTCAAAAAATGAGACTTGGGAACTTGTCCCTTCTACACCAGACAAGAGATTGGTTGGCTGCAAGTGGATCTTCACAGTGAAACATAAAGCTGATGGTTCAATAGAGAGATTCAAAGCAAGATTGGTGGCTAAGGAATTCACTCAAACCTATGGAGTGGATTACCAGGAGACATTTGCTCCAGTTGCTAAAATGAACACTATCAGAGTCCTGTTATCATGTGCAACTAACCTTGATTGGGACTTACAACAGTTTGATGTGAAAAATGCATTTCTTCATGGAGACTTGGAAGAGGAAGTGTATATAGAGATTCCTTCTGGTTTTGATAATGAACAGAGTCAAGGGAAGGTGTGTAAGTTGAAGAAAGCCTTGTACGGACTAAAACAATCCCCCAGAGCTTGGTTTGATAAATTCAGCAAAGCCATGATCTCCTTTGGCTATCAACAAAGCAATGTTGATCATACCCTCTTCATAAGACATCAAAAGGGTAAACTCACTCTTCTCATAGTTTATGTTGATGACATAATAGTGACAGGAGATGACAGAGAGGAGATGGCCCGATTAAAGAAGTTGTTGGCACAGGAATTTGAGATCAAGGATCTAGGAATATTGCAGTACTTCTTGGGAATTGAGGTTGCCAAGTTAGAAAAGGGGATCTTTATTTCTCAAAGGAAGTATATTCTAGATCTCTTGAAAGAAACCGATATGACAGGTTGCAAACCAGCAAAATTGCCCATGGAAAGCAATCACAAGTTACAAGTAGGGCTGTAAATGGATATTCGAAAATCCGTTTACCGTTCGCATCCGAATTCGTTTATAGGTCTATTATCCATATCCGTTTAAAGCGGATATTATCCGTATCCGATTAGCAGACATCCGACTGTAAACGGATACGAATATGGTAAATGCCTATTCAATCCGTTTAATATCCGCTTCGAATACATATCCGTTGGATATACCCGTTTATATATTCGATTATCCATAATTTAATTAAATCCGTTATCCGTATCCGATAAATAATATTTAAAAATTATCATATATAATATACTATTATACATAATAAATTATTTTTATTTTTTCAATATGAAATTTCATAATATATATATATAAATGAATATATATATGTATAAATTAGTAATTAAAAAATTAATAAATAAATTAGACGATAATGATGATAGTTAAATAACATTAAATCAAAAAAATTGAAAAATCAATATGTAAATGATAAAATTAATCAATATAAAATTATTGTTGCTTTACTTTATAATTAATTTATATTGGTGTCATTGAATTAATATTAATTAATCATAAAGTGAATCAATAATTATAAAAAAATAACTAAATCAAGAATAATTAACGTTTTAATTCTAAAATAAAATAGTAAAATACGTAAATTATTAACTAGCTAAGGGGACATTAAGATTTGAGAGATTGTTTGGGTAAGCTTATAAGCTTCTTAAAACATCTTATAACACATTTGAGATCTTACAAGATATCAAAAAGTGTTTAGTAAATTTTTTTAAAGGGAACTTATAAGCACTTAAAATAAGATGTTAAAAGTTTATAAGCTCTTTTGATAAAAGTTATGAATTCCTAACTTATTTTTATGATATTAACAAACTCCCTTAATTTTAAACATATTAATTATAAAATTGTCATTATTAATACCTTATAGGCTGCAAAATTTTATTTTATCTAAACACTTTTAGAACTAATTTTCAAAAAAAGATCAAGCTACTTATGAGCTCGGAAAATATCTTATAAGATGTAAGAACTTATATAAGATCTTTTAAATAAGTTTAGGTATACACTCTCTAAAAAGGTGTTTGGCTAAACTTATCTAAAACGTCTTATAAGCTCCTACATGTTATAAGATGTTTTTTAATTTCCTGTATTTTATAAGATATTTTTCAAACTTATAAGATGCTAGATTTTAAAAAAAAAAAAAAGTTCTCAAAGTATTTGAATTATAAGATTTTAGAGCTTGTAATGTATTAGTAATAACAATTTTATAATTAATATGATTAAAATTAAGGGAGCTTGTTAAGATTTTAAAAATAAGATAAGAACTCCTTACTTTCTTAAAAAATGCTTATAAGTTTTTAACATCTTATTTTAGAAATTTTATAAGTTATTTTCTTAAAAAAATTACGAAACACTGACATCTTATAAAATATTTTGAGAAGTTTATAAACTCATGTAAACAATTTTTAAATATTTTACAATATCTAACTATATACATATAATATAAGATGAAAATATCATTTCATAATTTTATTTTTTGTAGAGTTGTACTGTTATTAATTTTAGAAAAGTAATAAAATTTATCTAAATATAAAACTTAAACTCTAAATTATAAAATCTCATTTTATAAATTTTAAACTCCAAAATATTAATAATAGAGAATATTTTTATTGATTAACATTGTTATATCTACATATCTAAAATTAAATGTCAATATTCAATAGTCATCGTAAAAACTAATTTTTTAAATTTACATTAAAATATAAAATATAATATACAAAAATATTAAATATCAAAATATAAATCAGAGTCATATATAACAAATTGATGAATAATTAAATTAAAAATTTTAAAAATTAATTACTACTATAAAAAAAAAAATGTAAAAATCGAATCACTATTCACTAAACCCTACCTCCCATTTTACATTTCAATTTCACTTCCCTCTTTCACTCTTTAGCAGCCACACGGTACTCTCCTCTTCCCTTCTCTCAATTTTTTTTTTTTTTTTTATTTTCATGTAGTTCCTGGTGACAAGGCTGGTCGGCCAGCCCCATTCCATTTGCTGGCTCGCCGGGGTTGCGAGAGCCAGCAACCTCAGCGGCCAGCAAATCTGGAACCAGCAGAAGCTGGCCTCTGCTGGTTCCAGCCTCTGGTTCCAGATTTGCTGGTTCAGCTTCTGGAACCAGAACCAGAAGCTGAACCATCTTCTGGACCAGACTCTTAAACCCCACCCTACCCCCCCTTTTTCTATTTTTATTTATTTTGCCTCCCACCCCCCTTTTTTATTTTTATTTTTTTATAATTAAATTATATTGATGTTTTATTTAATTGTGCAGGTTTGAAATTTTACATTTTTGGGCAATGTCAAAGGTAAATTATTTTAGTGTTAAAGTTATAATTATATAAATTGTGATTATGAATTATGTAGTTATTTTAGTGTAAATTATTTTTGGGCAATGTTTGATTATTTTTTTTTATTGTTCAACAGGTTTTAAAGATTTGTTGCCAACAATTGAAAATGGTTGTAAGTAATGAGTATTTTTTTCATTTATTTAATTTTTTTTATTTATATATCAACATATAAATGTAGACTAATATATACTTTTTTATAGGTATAATTGATTGAACTTTTGGAGTACATGGTACCAATTATTGTGATGCTTCAATGGTTGCTTTTGGTATACTTTCTCTTTACTTTTTTTTTTTTTAATATTTTTGAGATTATTTGTAAAGTATGTTATAAGTTCTTATAGAGTGTTTTTTTTATTATGTTTTGCAGTGTTAAACTGATGAGAAGTTCAAGCATGGTCGTGTTGTTGGATTATATGAAGATTTTTCTTGTATTGAAATGAATCTTTATTTTGTTCCTTTTGTATTATTGTATTATGTATTGAAAATTGTTATTTCATTTGATTCTTGAGGAGATTTGTATGTTTGTTTGATCTTAGGAGTTTGCTAATTTTATTGGTTGTTTGTTATTTTTTTTTCTAGATTTTATTATGTTATTTATTTGATTATTTTTTTAAATGAAATTTATTAGAAAAAAATATGCATTTTATTATAAGTTAACGGATTCGGATATTCGGATATTTATAAACGGATATTCGAATATTTATAAACGGATATTCGAATATTTATAATCGGATACGGATATATCCGAATTCGGATAATATCCGGCGGATACGAATTCGAATGTTATTAAAAAATATCCGTCGGATACGGATACGGATATGGATATTGTAAAACTTAAACGGATACGGATACGGATACAGTCTATCCGATCCGTTTAATATCCGTTTACAGCCCTAGTTACAAGCAGGGGTTGGAGAGTCAGTTGATAAGGAGAGATATCAGGAGACGGTTGGAAGACTCATCTATCTCTCTCACACTAGACTAGACATAGCATATGCAGTCAGCTTGGTGAGTCAGTTCATGCATGATCCTCGAGATTCTCATTTGAAAGCTGTCCTCCGCATCTTGCAGTATCTGAAGTATGCTCCAGGAAAGGTCTACTTTTTGCCAAGCATGGTCACCTCCAAATAGAAGCCTTTACAGATGCAGATTGGGCTGGATCTCTAGATGACATAAGATCTACATCTGGTTATTGCACTCTTGTAGGAGGGAACTTGGTTACTTGGAGAAGCAAGAAGCAAAGTGTAGTCGCTAGATCAAGTGCAGAAGCAGAATATAGAGCCATGGCCTAAGGTGTTTGCGAGCTTCTTTGGCTACAAAAGTTACTAGAGGAATTGAGACTATGCGAAAGAGGGAAACTTTCCTTGTACTATGACAACAAGGCTGCCATCAGTATAGCTCATAATCCAGTTCAGCATGACCGGACAAAACACATTGAAATTGATCGACACTTCATCAAAGAAAAGGTTGCAAATGGTGTCTTAAGTTTGTTTCATGTGTCATCGGAAAAATAGCTAGCTGATATGTTCACAAAAGGTCTCAACAAACGAACTTTTCATACACTAGTTTGCAAGTTGGGCATGTGCGACATCTTTGCACCAACTTGAGGGGGAGTGTTGACTAGCTATAATTGGAATGAAATATTTGTTTGAGCTGTAAATTGATTCTCATAGCTGTAAATTAGTTAACTGAATCAGCCTTAGATGTAAATGATTCTTTCCTAATTAAGCATAGAATTTTCTGTATAAATACCCATGTTTATGGGATGTAAAGCACACACAGAGAAATACAAGAAATTCTCTTTCTCAAAAATCTTCAAAAACACCAAGCATGACATGATATTTTGGTCGTTTAATAATACGCTAAAACTCAAGAGGAGAATTGACCCATGATTCCAACCTTATTTCTTTCGGATCATTACATTAGATTATGAGGGTGTTTGGATGAGCTTATATACATCTTATAAAATGTTTGGGAGTTCATAAGATATTATAAAGTTTTCGGTAAAAGTTTTAGACAAAGATATTATAAAGTTGCAAAATAAGATGTTAATATCTTATGATATTTTTTTTTTAAAAAAAAAAAAGCAAAGCGTTCATAACTTATTTTTTAAGACCTTAACAATCTCCTTAATTATTATTAGTAACACTTTATAAGTTCCAAAAACTTTATGTCATCCAACACTTCAAGAACTTATTTTAAAATATGATCTTGCAATCTTATAAGCTTCAAAAACATCTTAGGAGCTTATAAAATACTTTAAATAAGTTCAATCAAACACCATTAGATGAGAACTGCAATGCAGGAGATATTAACTGAACTTTAAAATTTTCAAGAAAGTACCTATGAGGGGATTAAGATCAACTCGAAGTACCATAAACGCCACCCTCAAGCAACTCCCAAAGATTCCAACTCCAACCATAATTAAAAATAAACAAATAGCTGAACCCACCATCACACATTCATACCATTTCCACAACAGGTTTGTGAATTTATTTGGACACTCCAGAAATTAGAACACTCAACCAGGTGACCCCTAACCTTCCTTAGCTTCAATCATTGAGGAAAGCATATTACACAGCCGTGGAAGGTGCAGTAAGATAACATATGGTGGAATAGCATCCTCGGTTTTTCAATAAAAATGCCATTATTTTAAGAATCCCATTGAAGATAGTTGGAATAAAACTGAAGTGTACATCCAAGATGATCGTATATAATTTTACCGTGAAAGTTTCCACCCGGTCTATACTCCACACTTCACTTCTTTTAGAATTCTTATTCATGTGATATTCTATAGGCAAACTCGCACGTAGAGTAGTATACAATTTACACTCTGGATGACTGGTTGACTATCCATAATCCAAGTATAATAAATCCAATACTAAACTTGTTTTGATGAGCATCCTGTCAAATATATAGTAATAGCAAATTTTCATTTCATGCAAAGGGAATGGAAAGAAAAATCTGATTGAAAAAATTCTATTAATTATATTATAGTAAAGCACATGTTAGTACCCAAGTACTAATTTCAACCATAGAAAATCTTTATGAGCCACCAGAACTTCATTTGGATGGAAACTTGAGAAAAATCCATTCCAGATCGAAAAGCCCAAACTTCCAATTTTACATCCTAAAGAATGAATTTGATATCACCACTTCCCAAACAGCATAACTTCACAGTTCCTACATTTCAGTCTCTAATCTAAAAGGGGCAAAACAGATCTGAGGCATAAAACCCGACTGCCGAAATCAGATTGTTTGCTCTAACCATATTCCAATCCCACATCAGAAGCTCAAGGAAAAAGTCAATTTTCTAACCCCATCAATTTCTTAAACTCAATCTAAGTCGGATGACACTCACAGAAAATCAGAAAACCCAAAAACAAGACTAATAGTTCAATTCAACCCCCATATCTGCAGTAATAACCACACCCCATAAAATAAATAACAAAGCAAAAATGAGGGCAGCAAAAATACTAAAAGAATAATAAATAACTAATAAGAGCAAAAGAATTCAAGAAAGGGAGAAAAAATGGTCATACGGGCAGTAAGATTTGGAGAAGATAACTATGGAATGAGAAGAGATGGTCTTCTTCACAAAATCAGCAGGGGATTCCGGCTTTGCTTCAACGCATCCGGGGTACGATGCCAGCAGAAGGGTAACCAGAAATGTGGCTACGGCGATGAATTGCAGTGTTGACGGTACATTTCCTGAGCTTGCAGAAGGCTTCGCCATTTTCCAATGCAATCAGAGCTGAATTGGCTATCCTTCAAGATTGGAACTTGATAGATCACAGCGATGATTTCAGGGTTCTTTGCAAGATCTTTTTTCTTCCCCCTTTTAATTTGGGAAATGGGCTCCCTTCTGTCCTTTTCATTTTTATTTTTTTTTAATTTATGATCTTGTGATTAGTATTTTTTTTTTTTTTTTGACACACGTGTATAATCTATATTAAATTCTCATTAAATTCAAATTTATTTTTTTTATTTTTCTCAAATTGTGCTCTCGTGATTAGTAAATTTTTTTTTTATGCATAGTATGTTAGAGGTTTGCATTAAATTTGAATTTTCAGCTGTACCAAAATGACTCAATCACAGCTAATAAATTCTTACATTAGACTGAAAATATAATAATAATTGAATTATTATTATACCAAATATATGTTATATTTTAAAATCAACCTATTTTGTATGATGTAAAGTTGGATTTATAGATGGCTACCCAACAAGAAATAAAATTGTTAGATAGTATTTCAAAGAACCATAGCATCCAACTTTTGTACTTTTAATTTAAAAGTTGGTAGGTAGAAAATATTGTGAGGGGGTTGCTTTCAATTGTAGATTTTTAGGTAAATATTTATGTATTATATTTGAAGGTTTTGTTATTATTATTTTTTTTAAATCCCAAAAAGAGTAATTTAATGTTTTTTTTTAACTAGTTCAAGATAAGTTATTTTGTACTGAATAATTTCATTCTTCTTTTTATTGTTTTTTTAATTAATTTCCAAATATTCCCCTAGTTGTATTTTGTTAACATTCACTGAACATTTGACATGTCATTTTCTTTTGCCAAATATTCCCCTAGTATATGTGATTGAAAATCTTTCCTTTTGGGATTCTATAATTCAAAAAGAAGAAAATATTTGTGGTTCATGATCAATTTTTTTATTTATTGTTTATGCATAAACTAGTGTCTTTGTAGGAATTGATACAACCAACTCTGAATACAAAATAAATTATTTTTATGGGAATGATCAATCAATGCAACAATATTTTGATGTACAATTAATTACATTATGCATAATATTATTATACTTGACCTTTTTAAATTATTAATTATAAATTTACCAGTTGAATTCCCAAAATTCTTATATTTAAGTTGATGTTAAGATGCTCAGTGGCTTGTAGTTCAAGTGAGATCCATCTCACCTATTAAGTGGAAGGTCTTGTGTTCGAACAGTAATTGGTGTGTTCATGTGTTGTGCATTTTATGTGCATATGTAGTTTATAATTTAATTTATTTGATTCAAAACTAGGGATTTCTTTGATTTAAGAATAGAAAAATATTACTTTGTTGAAAGAATAACATTCGTCATTTGTAATGCTTTCTCTCAAGAAAAAAAAAATTGATGTTAAGATCCGAATACAAGGAAATTTATGTATATTTTCGGATGATAAATTGTAAAAATTCTCAAATTAAGACAAATATTTGTCAATTGTGAATATAATTAAGATAAACACATGATTATTTTGTTTCTTTTTAATCTTCACACACTTTTAATATTTATTTATGATCTGTATTCAGATAATTCAAAATGAACAACATATCAATTCACTTATTGTTCCGATTTCAATTTTATCTAAACAATAAAAATATTAACTCTACTCTTTACATTCTATTTTACATATTTATTTTGATTCAGCCTGAAGTTCTACAAGAGAATTGAAAATACAATTGTTTTTTATGTATATTGAATGTTTTTGCCTTTAATCAAAATAGAAATTTGCAGTTTGCACCCTAAAAAAAAGGCGCATTTTGCATCTTGAAAAAAGAAAAATAACAAATGCCACGCTAAAATTAGCAAAAATCCAAAAAAGAAAAGCTTTCTCCCACCAGATGTTTGCCCTAGTATGTGCACATAATTATTTGGTTATGATTTGAGGGGCATTTTGGGAACTTTATTTTTCTTTATCAAATGATAACAAGATAACTAGAATCTATATGTTCCAAAAAAATGAGAAATTTTTTCTAGTAAAGTCAATTAAAAATAAATATTCTTGATTACGGAATTGTAATTTTTAAATACGTTGCTTAAAATATTTTGCTAAAAAAATACCGACAAACACCTTAGGAATAACATTTCTTGTCATGCCAACTAATCCCAATAAATATGCAATTAGAAATCAAACTAACCTCTCAATGTGGAAAATTTACAAAATAAAGGAAAAAGGCATGCAATTAAATAAATTATTTGAATTGAAGTAATATTCAAAATTGTGGGATTCTGAGAATTAAATAAATTATTTGAATTGAAAGTAATATTCATAATTGTGGGATTAAAGTAAAGTTTGAGACATACCACAATGGTGGTGGTCGAGTTATTTCAAGCTCACTCCCATATGGTTTAGTATGTCCACATTTTAGGTTTGAATCCCCTTCTATGCATTTATTACAAATATTTGCTAGTTGTATGCTCGTTAGCCTGGGTGTAAGCCAATGCCGGCTTCTGTAAATTTTACTCGGTCTTTGGTGGTGTTATGCTGACAAAACCTGTACTCGCACGAGTTGTTCTGACATATTCGTGATTGAACACAAAAATATAGTGTAGCGGGAGAAAACAAAGTCGTCACTACTACTTCCTTCATTTTTTTCTTGATTAAAAAAAAAAAAAAAAAAAAAGGAGTAAAGTTTGAGACATCAATTTCGAAAAGATATTTTGTTTATTGGAGGGCCTTGAAGAAGGGATTTCAAATTAAAGTAAGCCGCAATCCTTGAAATGAGGCATGATGCGTAGATTGTCTTCAAGAAAGTGAATGCCTACTCTAGTCCTTCACAAAATAACAAAATTTGCTAAAAACATCACTTTATATTATTCAAAATTAGTACAATCTCTAGACTTCAAATAACTAGAGCAAAGTATAATAAAACCATAACCACACCACTATAATTCAAGAAAAAAAGCTTTAATTCACCTAAGTTTCAGTATATTTCAAACGTTATTTTTTCAACACTTTAAGATATTTCAAAATACTTCAATGTTATTATCAATCTTGCAAATTTCTCACAACAATAAATTTCTACCTTGTATATGATTTGGAATTCTTCACTTCTTCATTTTCGGTCGTAAATTCGTATTTTTTTTCTCTAAATTTATTCTTTTCTTTTGCTAAATTTTGCATTATTTATTTGTCTTTATTCGTCTCTTCCTCTTTCCTTTGTAACTTCCTTAATAATATGTGCCCCGTATTTGGATTATATCATTTTCACATTGAAAAAATAAGCACATTTAT
The DNA here is from genome assembly GCA_018894105.1 of Jacaranda mimosifolia. NCBI lineage: Eukaryota > Viridiplantae > Streptophyta > Magnoliopsida > Lamiales > Bignoniaceae > Jacaranda > Jacaranda mimosifolia. The sequence goes on from CM032117.1 coordinate 55,833,678, forward strand.
ATTATATTATAATTCAATATTCGTTGTAAGTTATCGTAAATAAGTTATTCGACCCCATAATATAGGTATTTTTAGAATCTTTTTGGAAGGTCATCTTTTTCCTAGCACTTGACTAAGGACAACTTATGGCGATAATCGTAATGCATAATCGAAATCTTATTTATAATTTTCTAAATATAAAAGAATACTAAACTTTGAAGGAGAGAGTATTATTGAATAGCAAGTGTTCTAGAATTCAACATGGAACTCAAATCGCTATAATGGCTTGTTATAATAGGGGATGAGAAAAAGAGTTGCAAGTTATTTGCTGCAGTAGAAGAATACCTCGATTGGAACCTAATAATACTGCAGTGACCAATTGCAAAATGCTGAGTTTGCCCCACTAAGGAAAGATGTTAGATATACATGACCCCTCCCTTTTCAATATTTTGCAAATGTTTCTTTGCAAGATTAGCATGATACATCACATCTGCACCTCTTAACATACCATACACAATCATTGAAATTTATAGTAGAATCTAATTGGGCTATGTCACACCTTATGTTTAGTTCTTGAACTTTTGCAAAAACATATTTAAAAATTTTCATATTAAGAAATAGTATGATTGTTATCGTACGTGATAGGTATGGTATTGTAGGTAAAATGAATTGATATAAAGCTTTAGTAGGTATAGTAAATATTCTGAGGGTGCAGTTCAGAATAATTAGGTTTGGATTACTAGTATGAAAGAAAATTTCATCTTTTCGAAGAGCCAACGAAAAAAAAAAAAAAAACACTTTAAACCTACAACGCAAAGAGGATATTAATATGGACAATCTTGTCCATCTATGAAGAGTAAAAATATGCAGGGTCCATGCCTTCCTCCAGACTTTCATTTTTATTTTTAATTTAATGTTTTTTTCTTTTTTTTGAAACAAAATCCAAGGTCCAAACAAGTAGGAAATAACCGTCAAGTGAAAGGTTTGAAACTTATACATCACATGAAATAGGGTTAAAACTATATATTATGGAGCAGTTAAAAGTTTGGTTTCAATTTTATAATATTGGAAATATTGAAGCCCATGTATAAATAAATAAATAAATAAATATCATATCTATATCGACAACCTTAGTCTGAATTAAACAAATTGTTATGTACTATAGTGATGATTATATAAGGTTGTTTGATACCAAGAATTTCCAAGTGGACCTCTAAATAGCGCCCAGAAAACCACTATACATAGAAAAAAACTAACCTGTGGTTTAACCATTTCACACAGCAATACCAACCATGTGTCACATCTTTGGCTACTATACAATGCTTGCTTTAAGCTGTGGCTGAGGCTCACATCCACCCCACCCCACCCCCACTCTAAGCCCAACCCTCTTTATCTTCTTCTGTATTTTTTCCTCTGTTGTATGATGGCAATTTTGAATATACCCATTAGAGTACAAAATACAAGCTGTTTCAACTTTCAAGACGGCGGGTAGCAGATATATACACACACATTATACATACACGTACACATACACACATTATTCAATATTGAATCTTCTGTCTTTCAGACAAAGGTCGATCTCATCTCCTCCAACTTCCATCTATGTACTAGATGTCATTTCCAATTGACTATAATAGTAGCAAGGTAAATCCATTCTGTTAGATGCCTTTGTCTTTTCCTCTTTGTATTTTCTTGGAGCCAGGCCCTTTTGGTAGAATCTCTCCCTGGAAAAAAAAACTATTCTCCCTGTTGCCCAACCAATTCGTAGTACTCTCCCCCCAGTCTTTCCAGGAGCCCCTCATATGGGCATCTTCAATAGCTTGCCCTTCTTCTGCCTGTCTGTTTTCTTGATTCTCTGCAATCATTCTTCAGCAAAAACCGACGATGAAAATGGAGGCATTGGGGGTATTACTAATTCGACGAGCGGCCCAACACCTCCACCGCCACCGGGATCAATGGCGGCATCAAGAATGGCCCCGTTCAAGCCCGGAATAGCAGTAATCGTGGGAATACTCACCACCATTTTCTCAGTGACCTTCTTATTGCTTCTATATGTGAAGCATTGTAAAAGGAGCACCTACGTCAACAGTTCCAGGGGTTACCCTCCATCGAGAAGAAACTCAGGAATCGACAGGAAAATAATTGAATCTCTCCCGATGTTCAGGTTTTCATCCCTGAGAGGCCAGAAGGACGGCCTGGAATGCGCCGTCTGCCTGAACAGGTTCGAGGCAGAAGAGGTGTTGCGGCTGCTGCCGAAATGCAAGCACGCTTTTCACGTCGAGTGCGTGGACACATGGCTGGACGCGCATTCCACATGCCCGCTTTGTCGGTACAGAGTCCACCCGGAGGACGTGCTCCTCGTCGACAGCAGAGCCCTCTACAATCATCACAGCGATCAGCTCACGCCGCGGAATAGCGATTCGGGAAGCGGGAAGGAAATGACGAACTCGAGAATTTCCGGGCGGCACTCGTCTGCTGGAGAGAGAGGCAGTTCCCTGGAAATCATAGTGGAAAATCCAGGAGACGATTTGCGGGGGAGAATTTCGTTGGACAGTTGGAATTCCAGGCGGAAAACAGGGAACGGAGAAAATGGGAGACGGGATTTCCGCTGCAAGTCGTTGGACAGCTGGAAATCAACGAAGAGGAAGAGTGGGAATGAACCCGGAAAAGACGGGCAATTGTCCGGAAATCCAGGCAGGAGGTCAAAAGCATCCAGGAAAGACGGGCAGCTGCTGGTCCAGGGAGACAAGCATCGGCTGGAACACCGGATCATAATATCTGGCGGCGGGGAGACGACGGAGATGGAGGAGAAGGAAGGGCGACGGCGGTGGAGCGATGTGCAGGCGTCGGATTTGTTGTACCTGAGGTCAGAAATGCTGATTGGGGGTGGGGAGGAAGAAGGTGGGAGTGGCAGAGGCGTAATAAATGGAAGAAGTTTGTCGGAAATCACAGGGATGAGTAGGTATAGGAGTAATAATGGAGGGAAAGAGGGGAGAGAGAGACAGGAGGAAGGGGTTGTAAAGAGGTGGTTGGCTTGGATTTCACAATCAAAACAGCAGCAGCCGCAGCAGAGTCCAGCTGTAAAATCTGCCACTTCTTCTTCTTCCATTGTTGTTTGAGGAATTCAGAATTTAATAGCTCTGTTTTTCCTGATTTCTATTGTGATTATACAGTGGGTAAAAAGATTCATCTCTTTCTCATTGCATGCCAAGAATTGGAAATTTCATGCTTACCTTATGTCCTGTGGTGGATAGTGGGAATCATTCATTAAAAGATACAATAATATCATATAAAACAGTAACATCACTGTACATGATCCAATGATGCATAATTCAATTAGATGACATTATCATATATAATTTAATTATGCATAATTCAGTACATATTTAATTAAATGGCATGAAATGAGCTGGTCATGAACATTACTGATTGGAACTTGAAGAGTCTGACACTATGTCAATAGATCAGTCCAGCATTAATAGGTTATGTGAATCATTTAATAATAATATCATAATCCTTATAAAGTTAAATACTGACATCAAATGTTCATAATTCAATGAAAATATAATTTAATGATGCATAATTTAGTATGGCTGCATTTGATGCTATCTATTAGCATCAATTGGGTGTACTAATATTGGCTGGTGTTCTGTTTGATATCCACCATGAAAAAGCAGGATGGTCCGTAAAAAGTTGATGGCCCGCAACCGTAGCAACTAATACAGTATATTGACATCTTGGAGTTAATCGCACCCTCATTTGAATTTGCTATTGAAATCAGCATGCCAAAATTGACCACCAATGAGGCGTGTGTTTTCCTACTAATGCCCCTCCGACCTACCGTGCTAAAACCATACCTTCACAAATTTACAGCCCTTCTTCATATAAATTTGGCAATTGGCATTACAGCCCTTATAATTCATGCAAATTATAATGAAAATTTATACTTTATATATTGAAAATTGAAATACTAAGTGTGAAAATTGAAATTTTTAGGTTAATTTATATATATACATATATATAATTTAAATGCTATGTATATGTATTTTTTTTCAAGGGCAAAATAGTCATCTAAAATATAGTAGACCCAATCAAACACTTGAGTTTAGATTATTAGATATTTCAATGGTACCTAATTTATATGATTATATCACAATCTCTCATATCAAAAGAAAAATAAATAATTCAATATCTCACAATCACCCACTATTACAATAACCGCTACTATTTAAATTATATATCAAATGTGGCCTATATACTCAATTAGATTGCACTATTCATTGGAAGTTGAAGAGTTGACACACTGTCCCTAGATCAGATTACTGAGTGTCTTCTAGTAAGCTATGCGAATCATTAAATAAAAATATTATTATGTCATACAACAAAATGTTGATGTATTGTTGATGATGTGAGTTGCCAACATTATTATGCCATAAGGTGAAATATTGATGTTACTATTTATATGATGAGTTGCCAAGATTTCGAACTTGAACACTTGATATGTGTAGCACACACTCAATTGCAAGTCGAGTTTTAAGAAATTATCATAATGTCATAAAAAGAAATGTGACGTTATCGCTGGTAAGAGGCGAATCTCCAAGAACATTATCAATTTGAGCTTAAAATTTGATATGTTAGTGAGCATAACAGGCGATTGCAAGTAGAGCATTAAGAAACTGCCATATTTGATACATACGAAATGAGAAAAGAACATGAAAGGATCATAAATTTGTTCGGTTCGAATAATTTCTCTAGTACTTCTTACAATAATTTGAATTCTGTAACATGAACTAGGAGACAACATGTGATTTTAGAACTACTAAAATCTTCAAGGAGTAGGAAGGGAGATGCTAATTTCAAATATTTGTATTAGTTTATAATCCAATCACTAATATGTCAACATATACATATGCACCCCAAGATATTCTCTCAAGGGCATCGACAGTGCTCAAAGGGCAAACGCAACCCGCCAAAGGTTGTTTCTAAATATTTTTATGTAATATATGTACTTCAATATATGATTCTAAGCTAACATTACACAGATGTCAGGGCTAGCAGACACTGTAAGACTCCCAATTCTCCACTGTTCTATAGCTGATTTCAATGCCCTTCTGTTGCTCATTTTTATAGACAGAGAAAAAAGAAAAAGTAAGAAATAGGTAAAAAACATAGAACAGAACCTTACCCAAAAAACTTTACCTCATCCCTTAAAAAATAAAAAAGAAAAAGAAAAAGAAAAAGAAGAAAAAAGATAGAGAAAAAGAAAAAAACTGCGTGAGATTGTAAAAAACCATCTCAAGTTGCGGTTGCATTTAGTGCCAAGACAACAATCTAACAATTACCTGTTCAGTCACTAGTACGAAGCAACTATAGATACTGAGTTTCAAGGAGGGGGGTGGGGCGTGTTTCCTTAAGAACTATTATTACATCATAAACACTTCATGTTCAATCAAGCAAATGTAAACAACTCATGAACAATGATCTTATTAGTCTCTTCTTACACTTTGACAATATATCCACCCAAATCATAGAATAGGTAGCTGTCGGCACGCTATACATATATGTATATGGAATCATAATGTACATCACACTTGCGTAACTAACAAGATAGAGGCGGCGGCAAACTGCAAAGCAGCAACAACAGTAAGATACATTCCCGTTGAATATACACACCTCATCCATACCCAAAACGCCAACTATTGAGAGCACTTCCAGGTTAGTGATATAGTTCAGTGATCCACCCGAGCTTTCTCGCAGGATCACTTTTTGTCTGTGGTTACGCCAACAACAACGTTGCTTACCTAAATATTGAGATTTTCTCAGAATGAGGGTTCATATGGAAAGAGGGAAGAGATGGTAAAAGCGGAAAGATAGACAGATCTACCAGTTTCCCACTCTTGTCAACGGACATAGGGTTTTCGACGACAACAGTTTGGCTCTGCGAATTGGGTAATGCCTGCATTAAACATATTACCAGATCAGTTTCTGTTGTAAGGTATTCTAAACCCTAAAGTTCTAGGAGAACTTAAGTGACATATCAGAAACTCACTGCTGAGCTTGAAGGCGTTGATGCTGAAGAGGGTGGTCCAATTGGCCTATGCATGGGAATGGGGACCCTAGCATTTCCCATCTGTAGCTCAATAGAGAAGGAATGATAGGAAGTGGTCCAGCAATATGACCCCAAATGAATTCTTATATGCTTATAAAAATCTAGCATTAGATGAATTTTGTGTATGAGCAAGGAAGCAGACAAAATGATTTAGAGGGTGTTTGGCTAAGCTTAGTTAAAACATCTTATAAGTTCATACATCTTATAAGATGTATTTGGAGCTTATAAGATGTTAGATCTTATTTTTAAAATAAGTTGTTGAAATATTTGAATAAAATAAAATCTTGGACCTTATAAAATGTTGATAATGGCAATTTTGTAATTAAAATTATTAAAAATGAAGGATCTTGTTAAGATCTTAAAAATAAGTTAAGGTCTTCTTACTTTTTTTAAAAGAACTTATAAGCTCCTAACATCTTATTTTAAGATCTTATAAGTTCTTTTTTTAAAAAAATTACCAAACACTTTTTATCAACTTATAAGCTCTTAAACATCTTATAAGATGTTTTGAGGAGCTTATAAGCTCACCCAAACGCCCTCTTAATGTGGCTCAGACGTCCCCTTACAGATAAGATGGATGTATTAATATACTTACATTGACATTTGTTATATACTGACAAACTGCACATTTGACGGATGGAGCACCATAAGGGTACATGAGCGTTGTGTGACAGTTTCCACAGTTGATGTGAGCAATATTAGGTGCTGACAAAGGACAATCAAAACCCAAATGAATACATAAGACGCAAATCAAGATTGAAAAAGATGTTCAGAATTACTGAGATATTACAATTGAAAAAGTCCAGCCATGTAATGATAAAATAATCTTGTGACAGCCATTTAAAGATCTAAAATTGGAGATGGGCAATGGAAACTATTTAAGTGATATAAATTGTATTCATGTGTTGCGTCCTCCATGGTATATTATTCTCTTTTATGTGTATGCCTATATACTTAGGTAGTATATATACTTTTGGTAGAATGAAAGATAAATAAATGAATAGTTCCAGATTGCATATCTCACTGCCCTGTGCAGTGTGCAGTGTGCAAACGGTCAAGGCAGGCTAAAAATGAGAACCAAATTTTTCAGTCACTTGAATTTGTCTAGTTGAACATGTCAATTATCCACTAAATACCCCCCAGGTATGCAAATATCAAATTATCAGTATACAGGTATTACAGGAGCAGAGAAAAACCAGTTCTCCACTTGTCAGGACAACTATGGAATTGCCGGATGAAAATGTACAAAAACTCTAATATTAGAAGAATAATTAACAAAAAGGCTATATTAGTGGATGCCAGGTAAGGGTCCCCTTATAATGCCAATAAGTGATTGAAAGAGCAGGAGTGGAAAAGGTTCTCATAGCTGCCATAGAAAGGTAAAACAAAAACTTCATGGAAAGTTCGCCAAAGAAATACTCGCTAACTTTTTGATCACCATACTTACTAGTGATGCACATTCTACAGATAACTTGTAAGGCATATCATTACAACCCATGATGACTCATCTTTCCAGACATTTGTGATAGCTATTTTATTTCAATACCTGGTGTGAGGTTTACGGTGTGACAACAGGAGCATCTCACACTTGTAGCGCCACGAGTATACATCAGTAGTGTACGGCAGCCTCCACATATTAGTTGGGCCATTTCCATTCCTGAGGATGAACCAGGTTTAAGTTGCATAAAACCCAAAACTGAAATCCAGAATTCAGACGCAATTTATTAACATAATTTCTACATATCCATGCATGAAATTTAGTATAACAGTAATTATGGAACAATTATGGAATCACCAGATCTCAGCCACATACTGAAATGCAAATCCAACATTGTACATTATTGCGTGGAAACAGTTAAAAACATGGGTTCAAAAATCAGAAAATGAACCCTTGCACTGATCTTATATCCAGAAGTAGCAATGTCAAATGCCTGGCAGAATATAACAGATATATGTAGTTCCCAAAATGCCACAAAAGTCTTGATATCTGAACCCAAACATCAAATTGGGCTTCTTAACATGAGATTCAAAATAACAGAGAAGTAATACTGAAAGAGTGAATAGATGCGACGCTCAAGCTAACTCACACAAAAAAACTAGAAACCTAATGATTGAGCGCCCAAACTCATGACTCCAAAACGAAGCAGGCCATTAAGGCACTTTACATAGTCAGGCAGACCAAAGTGATGATCAAGAACAATTACCTCCTCTGTCCATGTTTAGATGTTCTCATCTGTACACAAACTTCACTTTAGAGTTGAAAAGGTGTAAAATTTGTGGATCTTGCCTTTTTTTCCCTCATATGCAATGGTTAAATATTTGTATCCATGTCATGTACTAGGGCCTTAAATAAGGTGCTTTTGTAAACTAAATGACTGTAAGTGGGAAGAAGTACTTTTCACAACCCAACAAGAAGGAGCTCTTATAAGGGAGACAGAGATACACAATGTGAAAGAGACAAGAAAGGTGCAAAAACTATCGACCAAGTGAAAGGAAAGAATATAAACTGCACTAAGATTTTGTTGTCCAAGAAAGCAAGAATTAGCTACAGATATGACACAGAAATGGAAACCCCAAACCAGAGACTGAGCCAAAAGTGCAGACAGTGAACAAGATGCATAAAATACATGTTGCAAGATGTGCTTGCTAAAATTTCGATGACAGGAAAGGACGAGCCTAACAGGTTTGTTTCCATTAGATTTCATCTAGGCTTAGAAGTCCATGACCATGGGAGCTAGACAAGAATTGGTGGTAGCAGGAAGGAGGAAAACATAGTGATAGCATGAAGTGAACTAGAGAAGAGTTGGACAGGAGAAGCATATTCTCCAAAAAAGAAAACAAGAAGAAAGAAAGTATAGTTGATGTTTTAATAGCTTTAGAGAACCTAACAATCACAAATATCAATAAAATTTTCCATGATTGAGTTTCTTCCACGCCCAATGCTCATAATTTTTGCACTCTTAATTAATATTTTTCCTAAAAAACTTCAACATGTCATGATCATAAGAGGAAATCATTCTACAATATTAACAATAAAAATAGGGTTTAGGGTCACAATAGATGCTGATATTTTATTCCAGAAAATACAGTAACTTGTAAAGTAAGAAATGCTACAAGTAGGCTTTATTATATCAACTGTTCTATCTATGCACGATAATAAACAACTTAAGTTGTTATACAAAGAAGGCATAACTTTCTGTAATTGAAAACAATATAGGACCTTTTACGAGTCTTCTTGGCTACAAGTTGAAAGTACAAATTCTAAGTGCCAAAAATTTTTCTGCACGGAATACATGTCATCTGTTCTTTAACAACAAGGCTAAGCTCATGATTCAATATGTAGTACCTTTAAATGGATTGAAAAATGTATAGTTCATTTTTCTTGTCCTTGGTGGAAACAATGTAATTATTAATAATCCGAGTCAACTGAGATTGAAATGATAATGACATTGGACGAATGATCTAAAAGTCATGCCCAAACTGTGTCATGTTCTAAGTTAGAGAGACACCTTTGCCACTATGCAGCCTTTCTACCATTCTAAGTATATGTATGTATACATATATATAGAACATACATATCAAATGAAGTAAAATATCAAGATAAAGGATCTAAAACGCCCTTTTTCCATAGACATTCATGATCATTAATTATTTTGAAAATGCATCCTGAGAACAAATTATATTAACTACCTGATAATTATTTGAACCTGCACTACTATGCATATGATTTTCTTTTTTCTACTTGTAAGAAAAAGAAAAATCATATGATTTTGTATTGGAGTATGACTTAATACAACAGGTAAAATTCATATGGTCAACACAGCCAAGCACACAACAAAGTTCTAAAGGATATCCAAATTCCAGCACCTATCTTGGTCTTGGCCAAGTCTTAGGACAGCAACAGGCTTAGGTAAGGGACTGATTTTGCCCCAGTTGTTTCCGAAAACTGATGGGATCTAAGTGGCTAACATTCTGTGTGGAAAAATAATCAGGCAAAGAGCATCAAGAATGGTTTAATGTTCCAAAGTGCAAACTCTCAAAAAGCCCAGTGATACCGCCCTTTTTCCTTCCCCCCCCCCCCCACCCCCACCCCCCTCTCAAACTTGATTTTATCACACTTTAGTGATTTCTTTTGGTGGGATATTGAGATTTGGTTGACCTAAAGGACTTCAAAGATGGTCATACTTTGCTCTGAAAACTTTGATCACATAAGAGGTGATTAAAGTGGATAAGACATTCTCTAGTGTGATTCAGGTCTGGAATGATCGTTGCATTACGATTAGAAGTGGAGTATGACCAAAAAGACAACTAAGCTTTTGTCAGTAATATCACCAAGAAACTAACAGTGTTGCCACAAACAATCACACACTGAGCTCTTCAGTCCCTGATGAATTAAATGATCGTGATCTTGGGCAACACTTCACTAAAATAGCATGTCCAAGGCTCATAATCAGACTGCTAATAGCCTTAACAGATTGCTTAATATCTGAGACACCAAATCCATGAACAATTTATTGAGAGCAAGTGCTCTGAGCATCTAAAATATACACCTCTCTATTAAACATGTATAAAGAATAAACATATGAGCGCTAAAGTTAACCACTCTCAATTGTGAATTTCAGAGATTAGTAGACTGTAAGACCATATATCTTGGTGACTTCATACCAAAAACATAAACTGCGACTGGACTGCACACAGAATGCACTAGTGTAACCCACGAAATTCTCACTTCCATCATCGAAGGTTATCCATTACAGCAGTGCACCACAATCTTGCGGATGACATGCCTTACTTTTCTCTCATGGTTAATGCACTATTTCCGCAAATAATTACCATATGATTTAGACCTTTTGCATGGGGGACACACCCCAACGATCAAGTATAATATAAAGCAGATGTATAATAGAGTTTGAGTTCATAATCCCAGTGGTGACATCATTTATCTGATCAGAATTTTTGTCTTTGCAATACTAAACGGCAAAAATGCATGAACCAGCATGGGCGCTTTAATTACATTTACATTTAATTCATCCAAATCTTCACGAGCACCAACATAAGAATTCCTAACAAATTCATAAAATCAAAATACAGCATTATCTGATAGATTGAAGTTCTCTAGACCGAGTCGGTATGTTAAATCTATTCTTGAAACACATTATACATACCAACCCCCAACCCCACTGCTCCCCCGCCCCCAACACACAAAAACAAAAAAACAAAGAAAAATTAAGCACTTTCCCAGGAGCACATAAAAGAATATATTGTTCCTCTGAAATTAGAAATCTACAAGTAACCTGGTGGGGGCACTGCGGTGACGGTATTACATAAGGCGCAACACACATTGGTTGCCCCACTCGGATACATAAGAAGACTCCTACACCCGCTGCACACAATCTGGCTCTGCATTCCTCTTCTTGCACTAAACTTAAGATTTTTCAACCGAATTCATCAGAAAAATGTTGAATCAGAAACTTCAAAAGAAACCCATAATAAATCTTCGCAAAAAGACTGGAATTTTCAAGACTAACCAGAAAATCAAGCTAGAAGTCAATCAAAACAACAAATTAGAAGCTGATGGGTTCACAATTCATCGACGATGAAGACGCAATTGTGATATGAATTTCGAAAACCCAAATGGAATCGGAATCCTATCGATCGTTCAATTAGGAAAGGAAGCAGATAGCGTGTCTCATGACATTTTCTGTTCAACTTTTTTTCCACTGGCATGTATGACTGTATGAGAGGGGCGATGTTGGGCTGCCCCTCTCATAATATACCGGATTATGTCTTTTATTTTTTCTTTAATTTTTTATATTTTTAACACCCATTTTTTTCTTTTTTTATGTTTTAAGCAACCAATTATTTGATTTTAAGAAGTTAAATCCCCAATTGCAAATTTTTAATTTAGTTCTTTCTTATCAAAATTCAAGTCTCATTTTCAATTCGTATCAAAGTACCAAAATTGAAAGACTTTGTTGTAATTAGAGGACAAATGAAATGGTAATAGTGGGGCCAAGGATGGTGCATTATCAATTGTCATTTTCTTTTTTTTGATGACTTATTTATTCGATATAAATGAAATTATGAATGCAAAAATTACATTAATAAGGCTTTACTAAAATAATATAATTGAGTCTTCAAAATTAACAATGTTGATATAAATACACTCAGTTCATATCCATAAATACTTATTTACTTTTATTTAAATGAGTTCGAGTGTTTTCAATTGATATAATATGAAAATAAATTGATGAAGGGCTTACTGTTAAATTTTTTTAATGTTAATATAAAATGAAATGTCGGATAAAGGCTGAATAATTATGCTTTGGTATTTAAATTAGAATATAAATGTAAAATGTATTCTTAGGGGAGTTCGAGCGTTTTCAATTGATATAATATAAAAATAAATTGATGAAGGGCTTATTGTTAAAATTTTTTAATGTTAATATAAAATGAAATGTCGGATAGAGGCTGAATAAATATGTTTTGGTATTTAAATTAGAATGTAAATGTAAAATGTATTCTTAGGGGAGTTCGAGTGTTTTCAATTGATATAATATAAAAATAAATTGATGAAGGGCTTACTGTTAAAATTTTTTAACGTTCATATAAAATGAAATGTCAGATAGAGGCTGAATAAATATGTTTTGGTATTTAAATTAGAATGTAAATGTAAAATGTATTCTTAGGGGAGCTCGCGTGTTTTCAATTGATATAATATAAAAATAAATTGATGAAGGGCTTACTGTTAAAAAAATTTAATGTTAATATAAAATGAAATGTCAGATGGAGGCTGAATAAATATGTTTTGGTATTTAAATTAGAATGTAAATTTAAAATGTATTCTTAGGGGAGTTCGAGTGTTTTCAATTGATATAATATAAAAATAAATTGATGAAGCGCTTACTGTTAAATTTTTTTAATGTTAATATAAAATGAAATGTCGGATAGAGGCTGAATAAATATGTTTTGGTATTTAAATTAGAATGTAAATGTAAAATATATTCTTGGGGGAGTTCGAGTGTTTTCAATTGATATAATATACAAATAAATTAATGAAGGGCTTACTGTTAAATTTTTTTAATGTTAATATAAAATGAAATATCGGATAGAGGCTGAATAAATATGTTTTGGTATTTAAATTAGAATGTAAATGTAAAATGTATTCTTAGGGGTCAATTCAATATTAACAATTCAATTTGTTTAAGTTAGTAGGCCAACTTGGCTTAATAAAAAGCTCAATGTTAATGCATTTCAAGGTCTTATTGATGGCCTCTCTTATGGATTACAACCTATTTTCATATTGCATCCATAATTATTCCTATACTCAATAATTATATTTTAACATCATATGTGAATATTAATTCCAAAGTAACCAAGGAAGACAAAATTATATTTAATTGAATAATTAAGTATTATGGTGGGTCAGCTTGAGATCACCCGACTGTGACCTAATTGGGTAACTAACGGCACTACAAACGAGGAAGGTTTAAGCTTGCTCTAGTCGATCATAATGTAATGTCTCCAAGACACCTACCTCCAATTGCTCATGGATCATAAAATTCGACCACAAAAGAAACCCGACCTCACTTATGCAATGCTCATCACCGAAAGAACAAAAGATAATCAACAATAGGCATGGTCGACATCTCGACTCATGATGTCGCGAAGTGAAAGCTTTGTAAACTCTATTGTACCCATCAGTTTTGCATTAAATACAATCAAACCAACATTCTGTTAACTCATCATCATCGCATTAAATGCAGAAGATATGATACTGTATTTTCGATTGATCAAAAGCATAATAATTGACACACATTGAAAGACCTTAAATGCCCCTAGGAGCCAAGTTATGTCACATTGTTTATAGGGCATAATGGTCATTTCAACCTCCCATGCAAGCCAAATCTTCCATCATAAATACTTTCGTCCATAGACATTTGCGGTATGTAGACATACTTATCTTGGCCATCATTTTGCCACTTTGCCCTCCTACATATATCCTCGACCTGATTTAATTATTGAGGGTTTTAGTCGAGTACGACCTCAACAAATCTATCTTGCTTTTCTCTAGTTGCAGGACTTGATCTGTGCCATCATTTTTCTTAAACAGAGGCCTGATACAAATCAATTAAATTGACCCCTTTGCGGTCCTATCCAACCCATCAGAATCATACGCCATTATATGATTTAATTGCCAACAAGTTCACGTTATGTATTTTTAGTTATTCTTAATTATTTTTTTTGATTGATTTTTGCAGTCTTATATTGTCGAGTTAGCTTGCTTGCAATTTCTCCAATCCCATCATAGGTTGGTGTAGTGTTGGAGACCAACATGTGATGTGTTATGTGGTACGTGTGCAAGGACAAATCAAATTCCAACCAAAGAAGAATCAAATAAATTAAATTAGTAGGGCCAATGAGAGTAGTTCACATTATTTCCAAGATTTTCACCTTTTAAGGATATTAAAAGTTCAAATTATGCCTTAAATTCTGGTTGTTAGGTCTGAATCATAACTTAGCACTCCAACTCGTCATTATAAGATATTTGAGTCCCTTTTAATCCAACTAATTATATTTTTTGCACCCTCACATATAATATATTCCTTTTCTTCCTAAATAATTTTATGGGGACCAAATGTGTAAGAGTAGAGATATACAAATATCCAAAAATTTGAAATACTTATTAATTGTTATTATTATATAGTTTGAATATTTTAATGGGTAAAATCCATTTTACCCCCTTGTATTCAAACTTTGTCTCACTTTACCCCCTATACTTTTAATTGTATCACTTTACCTCATTGTACTCTCAATTTTACTTCATTTGCTTTAATACCGTTAAAACCTCTTCAATTTCTGTTAGCAAACCAAGAAAAAATGGTTAGATTATCATATTTTATATTTATTTACCCAAAATACCTATACCTCAATATTTTTTTTTTTCGAATCTCTCCTAGCTACTCTTCTCTTATATGAATACACAAATTTTATACAAAATAATATTAAAATTAAATTAAAAGATCCAAACTGAATGATGAAAGATGAAACATGGACATCACTATTGACTGCATGACAAATATATCAAAAATTTGCATTACTAATAGTATATCTCTAGAAGAAACAAAGATTTTCAATAAAGAAAACTCAATTAATAATATGCAGACCCCATTTTTTCCTCCATAGAGTTGCTTCACTAACTCTGTTTTATTACCTAATACATCCCTTTTATGAAATCAAAAAAAAAAACACTACCTTTAGCACAAGTAGCAACAAAACTACATGTAAATGAGATTTCATATGGGCATTTGAAGTTGGTCTTTAAGAAACACGTTTCCATTATATGTCTTTGGTGATTTTATTTTTCTAAATCTTCAAATATAATTTTTTTCTTTTTTTATGGAGAAGATGGGTTTTATTTGTTAAATGAACAATTTAAAATTATAGAAAAAGTTAATGGTATTAAGGAGATTAAGAGAATTTAACGGAATTGAATAATTTAAGTAAAAAATTGAGAGTACGGGGAGGTAAAGTGAAACAATTAAAAGTATAGAGGATAAAATGAGACGAAGTTTGAGTACATGGGGGTAAAGTGAATTTTACTCTATTTTAATTTAGTGTTTCATCTTATATTTTATATTAGCAATTGTTCTGCACCATGCAAGGAAGTCAATTTGAATTATACAAATGAAAGGCCCATATTGTGTGTGTGTGTGTGTGTGTGTGTGTGATTAATTAGAATGCATTTGTTATTGAAAAAATTCTAGTTTTCAATTATAAGATGTGAATTATATCTTTTTTGAAAAATTTAATTCAAACTTAAGATGATTTACATATCAAGAAATTCTGAATTATGATTAAAATAATCTTATACATTACCTAAGATAATCACCATTGAGTATTGATTTCTATTCATTAATCTTACTAAATCATATATAACCTGAATATTATATGTAATGAGTACACATATGATACTTACGAAGTATGAGTATTAAGAAACTATAATGCCATAATCATATGTCTTCTTCTCTTGATTCTTCATTTATATTTGTAATTAATATTTAGATATCCAAGTACATTTTCAAAAAATCAAACAAACTTCCATAATATAATGATTATATTCATAAAGTTGCACTCATATAGTTCAAACTTTTATCACAAATACAGATAACGACAACTGGATGTTCAATTGATCCACCAACATCATCCTTACACATATAAATGTAAGATTTGAAATTCGAAAGCTAAGAAACTATTAGTATGTGTGCACGTTTAAATATATATAAAAAATATAGAGAAGACAACATGCAAGACTAATTTATGTATATTTTTTTATATAAATTTGTAATTAATATTTAGATATCCAAGTACATTTTCAAAAAATGAAAAAAAAATTATAATATAATGATTATATTCATAAAGCTGCACTTATATAGTCCAAACCTTTATCACAAATACAGATGATGCCAATTGGATATTCAATTCATTCAACAACATCATCCTTACAAATATAAATGTAAGGTTTGAAATTCGAAAGTTAAGAAACCCTTAGTATGTGTGCACGTTTAAATATATATATATATAATATAGATGAAGACAACATGCAAGACTAATTTATATATATATATATGTAATTAATATGTAGATATCCAAACATATTTTCAGAAAATAAAAAAACTTTCATAATATAATGATATTCATAAAGTCGCACTTATATAGTTCAAACCTTTATCACAAATGTAGATGACGACAACTGGATGTTCAATTAATCCAATGGCATTGTCCCTTACACATATAAATGTAAGAATTGAAATTCGAACGCTAAGAGATCCTTAGTATGTGTGCATGTTTAAATATATATATATATATATATATAAATATAGATAAAGACAACATGCCAGATTAATTTAATTAATTTTAGATAACCAGTTCATAAATTATTACCACATATTAGATCCAACTCATAACGTTTTCATGGAAAATAATGAGCTAGACTAAGTGAACTGCTACATAAATAATAACCCATCTTGCTATTGAATTGGGTGCAATTAGAATAAATTGGGAACATAATTTCATATCATAAATAAATATCAAGTATCTTAGATATTCTTTTTATAAAAATATTTTATCATGGATCAAATATACTTAATATATATCCAATGTAGCGAAATAAAAGATGAAACACCTACTGAAACATGCAATATGCTAATTAACAGATGCATCATACAAATACAAATGTGGCTTCCACAATAGCTCTAACAAAAACTAACAAAAAATAAATGACAAGCCCTCAAAAAGATCCAAGTGAAACCAACAAATTTTGGCGATGAAATTCCAAGTAGTCACCGTCTTAAATGCTCATGAACAACTAAACAATCCATCATTCACAAATCACAACGCTCACTCCCATGGATCTCTACAGACATGACTCAACCTCTGCAACCTTAATTTCCGGCAACGATGATCTCTTAATGCAAATCCTCCTCTGCATCACCACAAAACCCCTCATTAAATTCAAATCCGTAAGCAAACACTGGAAATCTTTGATCTCCAGTCCACAGTTTGTTTACCTCCACACTCTCCGCCACTCCAAGCCATGTGAGACCAGTCTTTTGTTCGGGGCTTCACCTTCAGACATGATTTATTCTCGTCCCACGAGTCAAGGTAAGATCATCAACTATCGAGTTGGTTTTGATGAAATCTTACAATCCTGTAATGGGTTATTCCTCGTGTGCCAGAACAGTGACAGGAGTAAGTACATTATTTACAATCCTTCCACTAGAATTTGTCGAAACATTTTGCTGCGCAGCCAAGAAAATATAATCATCAAGGGACTTAGCCTGGTTTTTGATCCTTCAAAGTCACCATCCTATAAGGTGGTTTGTGTCAGAACTACCAAGGTTTGCACCTGCTGTTATCAAGTTGAGGTGTTTGAGTCAGAGACTCAGAGTTGCAGACTCTGTGGGAACCGTTTTAAACCTCCTCAGGACGTTAACTTTTCCAGGGGGATTTACTGCAACGATAGGATTTACTGGATTAGGACGAGAGGGCGTCTGTTTTACTTTGATTTGTGCAAGAATTCTGTTGGAAAGACAAGTAGATGTCCTGTCCCAAGAAGCAAGATGTTTTCTATCAAAGTGTGGAACGATCATTTGCATTGCATTGCCATGGATGAAAGGACAAAGAAGGTGCTCATTTTCGAGCTGCAAAGGGAGGATTCTCGTTGGATTTTAAAGTACAGTAATGAATTTTCAAGAATCGAAGCTGCCTTTCCAGAGACAAATGGTGGATTGTTCCGTTTGCTGTGTGTGATCAGGGGAGAGACAGATGAAGAGTCTGCGTTGGTGTTCCATGTGCCAGGGAGGATTGTCGTTTGGAAGCTTCAGGATAATAGTTATGTAGAAGTGGTTGATTTTAGAGCAGAGGCATTTTATGAGGAGGGCTGTTTGCAGTTTGGAGATGATGATGCTTATCAGTTTGCTCACACTTTGGCTTCTGTTTGAAGGGCTTTTATAACAGTAAGAAAATCATGTTGCCTAGATATGCAGTCAGTTTAATTTATTGTCCAAATTTCACAAAAGAGAATGCAAATGGGAATTCTATGTACTCAAATTCATTCAAAATCAGACATACTTTTCAGATTCAAAATCGAAGCTTTTTATTGGCTAATGAAATAATGAGTGGACTGGATTTACACTCCTGTACACACTTCCCATCCTTGAACTACTGTGCACCCTAAAAACTCTGCATTTTGCAAGTTCCTATCACTCTGCTACAATGATTGAACTGCAGGAAAGATAAACAAAAATGCAAGCTGACAGTAGAATGGGACCAAAAATGGATATCAAGAAACTAACCCACAAAAAGAAAAAAATAAAATCAAGAAAAGTTCTATGCATCCAAACTTCAAGAGGTATCAAAGGTAAACTTATCTCCAATTTTGTCAGCTGGAGTGGAAAAGCATCCTGGGAGCAGACGCAGCTAAAAATGCACTGATACTGTCCCTCTGTTGGGATATTGTTTCTTTTGCTGTATAAATATGGCATCTACAATCCGTTTCTGAAATGAAGTGATTGGATTTGGCACCAAAGCACGCTTTCTTGTCAAAGCCAACAGAAGTTAGATCCCCATCAAGGGCTTAGAACAATTGAAGTGACATCTTAAGCTTATTCTGTTTCCATTTGGGCAACTTGTAGAAAGCACTCTTGGTCATCCCGAATTTCTCCTTGAATTCTTCTGAGGACAAGTAAGTCTGCAAACAGCATGTCAGAATCTTAGACAAACATTACACACACTTTAAACAGTTAAGATGAAGTTTGTCCTAATGCACACCTCTCGTTTAGTCACATCAATATCTTCAATGGGATCAATTGATGTCGTTTTAAGACGCTCATATGGGTATGTCGTAAGTCCTTCGTCATCCTCAGCTTCATCCTCTTTTACATCTTCCTGTATGGTCTCTGGCTTGGGTTTCAATGATTCTACTGAGTTTTCCCTAGAAATTGGCTTGGGTGCCTCAGGGCTCACTTTAACATGATTGAAAGGAAATTAGTTATAATCTCCAAGAATGGACCATTGGTTGGCTGTGAAAACTTCAGAAGTTATACCTTTAACAGAACGAGGCATGAAGAATGGCCGAACGGGCGATGGTTTTTCAAAAGTTGCACTTAATGCTGCTATAGCCGCTGATCTTGAAGCCTGATTGGCTGAATCTGGGATCACTGATTTTGGATAAAGCTTCCTCACCATTGGAGGAGGAGTCGACAAATTCCTCACGTTGGGATTCTCAAAGGCAGAAGTGAGAGCATTGAATGCAGGAGACCTGCCTCTTACACGAGCTCTGTCGGGAGTAAAAGACACACTTCTAGAACGTTGTGATTTTTCGGATGCAGCGGACCTCCCACCATATGAGACAGGTATTCTCCTTCTCGGTTTCTACTATGTGACATATATATAAGACCAAAGAAAAAAAGAAGAAAAGCACATAATGTGAAGCAGAAAATTCAATACAAAGAAAGCATGTAACTAATAGAACGATAGCACTATAGATCAAAGGTGGAGATAAGAAAGAAAAAGAAGAAAGAACAGGCAACAGAAACTTACATCCAAAATTGGGGTGCCCCCATTTTTTAGAATAGCAAGTTTTCTTTGGAAAGAGTTGCCATGCATCTGTAACCATATAAGTCATTATCTTAGAAAGCATAAATTGCAAGATGCAAGTAAGATGTATAGAGAGAGGACTTACTGCAGACTTTTTGGAGTCCCAAGTGAAAAAACGAGTAAAAAATGCTGGTTCACTCCCTTCCATAACGATATATATTGGAGCTTGCGGACATAATTTCTCAAGAAGAAAATCACGCTCCAGAAATTTCTGTTAGAAGCAACAACAGGCGAGAACTGTCAGAATAACTTATCAACCATCAAAATGAAGACCTGAAAGAGCTAAAGTTGATAAAAAAATTGGTGATATCCAATACAAGAGGATCGATAAGATGGTTAAATTGTGTTGACTAGTTAAACTGAGTTATCCCACACTCTCATCCACCACTATATTACCCAAACCAAACATGTTACGAGAAGCTTAATCATCCTCTATGACAGATTCAACCTATCAGTGCACCTCCATGATGATTATGAAACTTTTTCACTTGGGAAAATAAAGCTAAGAGAAACCCAAATATTTAAAAACAAAGCCAAGAAACTGATTGCACGTGTATTTATGATAAGTATAATACAACGAAGGTCCGTGGATAAAACCTTCTAAGCACCGGGCCATTTTAGAGGATGATTACTGAAGTACCTAATCTCAGGAATAGAACTCTGACTGCTCTAAAAGTTGACAGGCCTTAGTTAGATTCCAAGCATGTTAAGAACTCGAACACCATAATCCACTTATAGATGCTTAAGTATAAAAATTGAAAACCAAAATCAGGTTAAAGCATACCTCCCCTAAATTTAAAGCATTTGTCTTATTCTTGGATTCAACCTGTTGCCCGACCCAGACAAATATGTCTGAGTGGCAATCAAGAATGAATATATCTTCAGTCATTAGATCATCCTGGCTGAAATTGTATACCTCTGTGACCTGCAATAGAAATTACAGTTCAAATGTCTTAGAGGGTATTCTGTTCAATAAAAGAAAAGCAATGAGAACAGAAAAAAACTTTCAGGTGGCATATTCTGGTGTATTCGGCATGAAAGCATTGATATCAGAGTGTAGGTAAAGAAAAACTACACTTAATTGCCACAAAAAAGTCTTTTTCCACAAGACACTCAATTGTGATGGATATAGGAATGGTTAAAAGCACAATTTGAAAAAACTGGAAATACCAATGAAGCATTACTGTTTTCTCCACAGATAATAAGAAAATATGAGATATACACACCTTCAGATCTCCTGAAAATCATTGTGACATTTAGCGGTAGTTGTACACGGAATGATGAAAGAAACAAGTTAGTTGAATTCATCTGTGCTGATAAACAATGAAAAATATGTTTAAGTAAAAAAAAAGATGCCATACCCTTGGATAGAGTGCATGAGAACAGATGAGGATCACTTTCAGCCTCTCTTGCAATTTTCTGGCTTGAGTAGTCAAATTTCCCACCTAACAATTCCCAAAACTGCTCGGTCTCTGCACCTTCTTTATGAAATTTAGATTGCATGTTTGGCTGCAGATGCAAAGTGTGACAATTAAAGACAACTGATGTAGATTTAACAGAAAATTTCCAGCAACAGAATACTTGAAACATCTTCTGTAATTCAATTCTTTCCCTTACTGACATAATGTGGATAAGATGCATGATGATATTTGTGACCAAAATTTCATCACATACCCATTTCAAATTTTGAAAGATGCTGAATAAAATGTAGATGTGACCAATTAAAAACTCTTGATACTAAAATCTTTAATTGGAACCATACATAACAAGTATCAGACCTTTATAATGTCCAGCTGCCTCTCAACAAGCTCCTGGTCTTCTGGTGTTGTAAGATTTCCTGACCAGGTAAAGATAGAGGACCCACTGTGTAGTATGTAACAGTAGGAGGAGTTCAATGATGACGCCACCTGAATCAATTAAATGAGATATTCAAATTCCCTTGCTATATAAATGGAACAGCAAGTGGAAAAAAACAGGTTATGAAGCATAGGGATAGCTTTATATGAACAGAGATATGCAGATGGCAGAAATCGTAAAATGCCATTAGCATAAAACTGAACCTCATTATGGAATTATCATGTATGGCCCTCGCTATAGAAATAGAATAATGAGCGTAAAACAGAGGTTTTGAAGTGAACAGATAGTTTTATAGGAATATGGTAGCAAAAAGCATAAAGTGCCATTAGCATGAAACCAAACTCGCTCAATAGACATGGAATTTATATGAGAGTTGTAAATGTGCATTTCGAGTGTCCATACATTTTTGCCGTCAAAAGCAATGGCTTTGAGTAATGGCCACTCATTACTATAAGTGGTCTAAGGATAAGTAGAGAAAAAAGAATTGCCATTTTAGGTAACGTGACGTAATGGGAGATATACCAAAAAGGAAATAGGGAGAATTCAATTTGGGTAGAGGTGCAAAAGAGTTGAGCTCGAGCTATTTCGACCTCAATCTATACTTTGAGCCGATCTTGAACTATTTGTATCTAAGTTTGAGACCCGTGAGCAAGCTCATGAGCCAATACATAGTTATATTTTTTTATTTTGTTAATATATATTGCGTTACTATAATTCCTTTTCCAGACCGAGCTCAAGCTCGCAGTAGTTCAAAACTAACTTGAAAGTTCAAGCTTAATTAAGTCGAGCTCGAGCTAGCACCCCTAAATTTGGAACAAGAAGCATATTTTTTTATCCTGTCTAGTGTCCACTAGTTTCATGAAATTTATTCCGATATGCAGGCTAATGTGTTATTGGCAATACTACTGAGCACATACATTGGCCAAAAATGCAACAAAGACATCTACTTCGATAAAGTTCTGAAGCATAATCTTTAAGGAGAAGAATTTAACTTTATACATGGTTGGCAAGCTGATTTTTGAAAACTCAAAATAGAGACCAGAATTACAAGAAATACAAACACATCTCCGAGATTGTAAGAACCAAGTTCCAGCAGCTTATCTATAAGAGGGAGACAAAAGAACTGTAGCACAAGACTTACAGGTTCAACTTGAATTGCTTGCATATTTTCGGGTCCACTTCCCTGAACTCGAAATAATGCTAGTCCATCCTCAGCATATGTGTCATCTGGAAGTTCCTTCTCGGCTATGTAATTCTTGTATCCCTCACTAAGACCACCCTGGCGACGTGCAAATAAAATTATATTGAGGCCAAAATTAGAAATGAAAGATATATGAAATTATAATAGGAAAGGAAGATAATCTCAGAATATGCTCGTATTTTTATTCTTCCAAACCTTAAAGACAAGGAAGCTCTGAAAAATGGCAAAGAACTGCATCGGCTCATTTCCTTCATAGATGCGAGCCTAGAAATTCATAACAAATAAACTATAAATATAAGCAGCAAGATAAAGTTAGCATCAACAAGTGAGATAACAATAGAGTCATCAGGGTGATGTGCCTGAGTGGGTAAGAACTTCATTGCCTCAACCATCTTGGTAGCCTGTGAAGTTGCTGCCACCCTATCTTCCTATAGAGCATGAAGAGCATAATTGGTAATTGGTAATTCCATCATAATTTTGTAATGACTGATATAAATAAAGAATGCATGGCTTCAAGAATTGTTTGCTCGTGACAATTGCTAGGCAACAGCTGAAGACCTCACCTCAACACTTTGCTTTCCAAACCATGTTCCTATGAGATATTCTTCTCTTTCATCCCCAGTGTAAGAATATTGAAAGATATAGCAATCTCCACTGTAAAACTTTGACTGATCAGAATCTGGAAGAAGAGTCTTCGGTTGACCATTCACACGCCAAACCTGGCCCATGCAAGAAGTAAATTAGTAAATCTGTGCATGTGAACCAAGAAATCTAATTATAATTCACAGGATCAGTCTAATACTTAAGAGAGAAGATTATCAAAAAAAGAGAGATACATTTCTTGACTTAGTAATTGAAGTGTATTTATTTTAGAAAGTGTTTTAAAAATTGCCCTGGTAGCATTTGACAGATCTCTCAGACTATTGCAAATACCAAAAATATGAAATCCTAAAGATAACTTTACATGCTTCAATATTTTATGAAGCAATTTAGTCAAATTCTGTAAGTATTTCTGTCACATTTCACTTAATCCTTCAAGACTTTCTTGAAAAGTTTTTTCCCCTCAAAATATCTAACACTTTTTTATAAGTTCCTGAATATTTCTTCTTACAAATTTGTAACTCTGACAGTACATGATTCCATTCTTCAATTATATTAGTGCAACTTAGCCAAATGAAGGGTACAGTTGAGGGGAACAACCTAAGGACAGTATTGCACATATAAACAAAGGTATGTGTAGGACCAGGCAGGAGCTGGAGAAAATTATTAAAATGATGAATTCTTTATGATTAATGGTTAAAAGAGCTTCATTACTTTCTCTTTACTTTTTTTACTAAGAATTTAACTTTTGCACCATCTCCTTCTAAAGGATTCATGTCTTAAATCTGCTTTTTCATTGATAATATTAATGTCATAATATGAGAATATTAAAGTAAAAAAGACAAATAAAGATGCTGATTTTCTGACACACTGTACATAGAACCAAATATGCAGCTCTTTGCAATCACCTGTAAATCGCCTGTGCAGTCTATGTATGGTTGGGGCTCTTCCTTGGGAGATTCTGTTTTCAGAAGACCCTTCACATTAACTCCTTGGCGCTTTAGAAGTTCTAGAAAGCATTCAAATTGAAAAGCAACAATAAGAACTTAGCAGAAGAGCGAATGTTCTGGATAATCTTGAAATAAAGAGAAAAGAAGCAAAGACATAAGTATACTGTAAATAAATCCATGTTCAAAAGATAGCATAACTCTGCCATATGTATTACTGACCTGCAACCCTCCCTCTACCACCCTCAGATGCAGCCACATTGGTTGCTTGGGGCCAGGAATCAAATTTTGATCGGAACATCACTGTCTCAAACCCCTCAGTCACACGGATTATATGAGATTTAGATCTGTCAAGGTTGTGCAGTAATTCCTGTAAAATGAAATTGAGTGTTGAGTTAACTGATAAGGATAGAACTTGGAAATACAGATTATTAAGTAGCTAAAGCAGTTAGACTTACATCAACCACCCCGCTTGCAGCTTTCCTTTCGTCGACAGAAGTATTTCTCCCCATCCAAACAAAGACTTCCAGCCCGCAATCGAGAATATAACATCTATTTGTCTCTAATAACTCCCTTGTTAAAGAATCAGCCTCAATGGGTACTGCCTCTCCCTTCTCAAGACTTAAATATGAGACAGTTGTCAGCACTAACATGTCAAATGCTATGGTTCCTCATCAGAGATCATTGTTCTCATGAATTCTTATATTAATAGTTAAAAAATAAAAACACGCAAATGTCCCTTGACTTTATTGGGTGAAGCAGAATCTGAATTTTCAGTGCATCTTATATCAATGGATGCAGCCAAAATCTATATAACCAATCCAAGGAAGAAAATTAACACTATTGTTTTCTACTCTTCTGCAACATGTATGCTTAAACATACATTGATATGTTTTGTAAAAAGTAGGTTGAAGAACCTTTATAAACTGAGAAACAAAGTTACTTTTATCTGCTTGTAAACACAACAAATACTAGCCCCTCATACATTCAATTTGATTTTGATTTCCCAAAAACATCAATACATCACTAACGGGTCAAAAACCATGTCAACAAATAAATCTATATTGTAAAATGAGATGCATGTGAGAAAAGAGACCAGAAGAAGCACTGCAAAAGGAAGAAATTAAATACCAGAAAAGCTTAGGAGGAATAACTTCACTCTTGGTTTCATCAATGTTTGGTTTCCTTGGAAGTGGAGCAAAGCCACCAAAGAAACCCCAAAATTCTCCAGTCGCGGCATCAGCCATCAATTTTCCATCTTCTGCAGTTAAAGAGAGCCAGCTATGATGCAACCATCACCAAGTAATTAACATTCACAAAGATGCAAGCAGTAGCATTGTTACCAATAGCTGCTATTTCACATTTTCCATCATGGTAAGTATCTTTAATGTACTGAACAACTTCCAGAGCTTTAGCCCTCTCTTGAATAGATGAGTTGGAACCATTGAATTGATAAATTTTAGATTTTGTATCGAGAATAAAGATGTCATCATGATTTAGAGAGGATCGAGCAAAAGGCACCTGTCCAATCATATAGAAGATGTTAAAACAAGATATTTATATTAGGAAAACAAGTCATCATAGGTATAGAAAGACAATATGACTTGCCTCTCTCACATGAACAACATGCTTTCCTTTACATACATACAAGCGGGTCTGGTGCTCTTCAGCCTCAGCATGCTTGAAGCCTGAGGCAACTCCACCTTCTTGAGGTAATATGCAAGGCTTAAAATAAGAAAGGAACTTCTCTGTTTCATGGCCTTGCACTTCACGATATTGAACAGCACGCCCACCAAGTGCTGTGTCTAGTTCAACAGTCTTGATGGCTGCAGTGCCAGCTTCATCCTGCACAAGACAATATATAGATAATCGGATAATAATTTGTCTAGGAGGGGTAAGCATCATAGATAAATGATAACATAAAAGACTTACCTGACTGGTATCTTTACCTAGCCAATAGTGAATATCATGACGGAGGGCACCACTCTTAAGGGCAGTAGTCTGCAGAAAGGATACTAAGTTTACGCTGAAACAAATTCCTCTAACATAGTCATATGAAATAATAAGATTAAGACATTCCAAAAAATGAAACAGTAATGCGTATAGCGACAGCATAAGAGGTGAAGAATCTCTGTATACGTTAATTTGACTACTAAAACTGTAGTTTGAGCATTGGAAAGCTATGGATACGTGAAATTTCTAGGGAAAATTTCTTGGTCTATGAATAAATAGTTCCCTCAACAAATTATGAGCTGTGTGGCGTAACTAGTATCAAGTGATTTGAACTGAGGAAGAAAACCTTTATGCTTCTGCTCTCATTAAGATAATTCTCGATGATAAGAAAAATTCTTCTCCACCCTTAGAATGTATGCAACAAATACAAACTATTACATTCGCAATTTGGTTGATGCAAATAAGAATAAGGAGCAGAACGAAGGGGGGAGACAGACTGAAAAACTGATGTTTGATGATGGGAGAATGGTCTTGAATCCTGGGAAAGTTTAAATCTTGGGTTAGGAATGTTCAGTATCCAAGTTAAACATAATTAACTACTACAAAAAGAAACAGGCGCCCTTCAAACTGATTGGATGAAAACTATATATTTCTACACTTCTTCAGTTATATAGCCACAGACCAACCATAGCATGAATCTAGTTTACTATAGCACTTTGTGGCACAGACTCATTTCAAAAATGATAATAAGAGGCAGAAAATAATAATCTTGAAATTTATTTTGTCCTTCAAATACAATGCTTAGGGTCATTGCAAAAGTGCCAAATGATAAACAATGACAGAGCAAGACCTGAACTCAAATAATCGTTATATACGGATAAAGGAAAGCATATTAAGCATCCTAGAATCTCTGCCAAGGCTGCTTATAACAGGAGGATCAGGATAAAAATTGTAAGATGCAATTCGTACTCTGAAATTGGCCTCTTGTGCTCCACAATCTATATCAATATAGGTGCAAAAAGATTTTTGTAGAAAGAAAACTCAAAAATTACCTTTAGAATCACATAAGAATCTCCAGTGAAAAATTTTCCATGTGAAGATTCTGGGACCAGGACAGGATGAAAATTTTCAATTCTCCATATCTCAATGCCACTACACTAAGTCAAGGAAACAAATACATGAAGAATCATGATTGCAAAAACATAACTTCAGACAGAATGCAAACTATAGACTACTTGTGCACTTGCAACCTAAACTTCTATCTAATAGGATCTACTCTAAATTCTTATGAAAGCTCATTTTGCAAAAATAAATGAGCAAGCATCAAACAAACATTGTAGTTGCAACTTCGCATTGATATGCAGAAAAGTTTGACATGTTAACATTAGGATACGCCTTCTGTCCTGCCCCTTGGAAAGCTGAATCCAAATCTCTCATTGAAACAGACATGGTGTTTTCCCAACTTTTCAAAAAACTTCAATTCTGAGAGTTGACCTGAAACAACCATGAGAAAAACTCTAACAGTCACTAACTTGAATGTGGTGTATGCACTCCCCTCACTTGTAACTAAAATGAAAAGACAAACCCAGATTAAACTAAAATACTATAGAACTTTTGGAATCAAATGTTGGAGACAAGGCAATGCGTCATCTAAACAAGTGATGTCACCAATATACCAGCAAACTTACTAATGAGCAGCCTAATTAAAAGGACAATTTAGAAAAGGTTAGGGAAAAACAATCAAACATAGTGAGAAATCTTAAACATGAAAACAGTGAGGCCTTGCAAGGGAAAATAACACTCAATAGATCTCAATTTATCAGATAATGGTCAATATTTCTCAGGAATTATCAATGCAGGTGCAACATTGATCCTCTTATAGAAAAGTAAATTTCTTCAGTTCAAAGAACATTTTCTACTAACTTCAACATTTTCTGTGCCTAAAGTAGTATAACTCCTTTCAAAGAACTCTCCAGATGCTCATCCTAAAAGCTACCACGAAAGGAATTCAGTGGTTTCTTTCAATTGTAAATACATCTTAAACACATCAAAACAAAAGTCTCTAATTTCATATCATCTGTGGAAACAGTCTCAAACGACTATGTTTTGAAATCGAAATTCCCCAATTGAAGGCTCCAATTTTCTCCTTGTTTAAGCTTCAGAGTTAATCAATCATGGAGACTTCATTCACATGTTAAAGCAGCCAAATGAAACTGAACAAAAAGCCAGCACGCTGCCATCCTTTCATTCCTTTGGCAAAGGCTCTATTCTTTTAATGCTCTTCTCTGCAGGTATGCCCCTTAAGTGCTAAATATAGTGTCCCAATTATGCCAAAAAGAGTGACATAATTGTAGAAACTTGACCCTCACTTAGTAACTAAATAGCTTCAGATCCATTTTGAT
Organism: Jacaranda mimosifolia; assembly: GCA_018894105.1. NCBI lineage: Eukaryota > Viridiplantae > Streptophyta > Magnoliopsida > Lamiales > Bignoniaceae > Jacaranda > Jacaranda mimosifolia. Next base: position 55,862,886 of record CM032117.1, read on the forward strand.
CAACCTACATACAAAGTAATTTCCCAAATACTCAACTTCTCTCTTCATTTGAATCAGTGGAAAGCAGACCAAAAAAAGCAAGATTTCTCAAATCCCAAAGAGAACACATAGCGCAGCCATAAATTAGCCCCCGACGAAAAAATTTCTCTCCATCACTCTGTCCCCAGTTCACCAGTGAACATCTGATAGGTGGGAGATTCACTCAGCCCTCCAATACCTCTCTCTTCTCCATCTCTCAAGGGCATTGATCTTGAAATACTGAATTTCTTTTTCAAGTAAAAGACACCACCTCTCTGGGCCACCACATGTTTTACGAAAAGGACATTGCATTCTAACATTCAAACATAACGGTCCTCAAACAGTTTCCAGTGCATCAGCATATTCCAAATGAAAATGGCGCTTTCCTTGATAATCAAGTTTCAATCTTTTTAATGGTTAAAAAACAAACCAACTAACCCACACAAATGCAAAGCCCCATATAACACGGCATGTGGATGTTTAATCCATTCAATCTGACATTAAAATTTACAAAACTAAGTTGATAATAATAAACAAAAAGATACAAGAAATAAAGCACCATTGTGCTGTTAAGCTAATTAATTACCTTATATTTGTCGAGGATTAATAGAAGTCCTCAAGCCCACTTGACTACCAATCAAACAGATCCAATATAATCACTCTACTAAGCTTAATTAACCAATAAAAAACTGCCAAGAATTCAACACCAAAAAAGTGGTTACAAAGAAAAAGAGGAAAAACCAAAAGAATTCCCCAAGATACACAACTTTCTGGAAGGACAAAGAGGAAAGTATGAATGTCTATGTAAAGAAGCAGATGGAGGGAATGATGATATGGCAACTAAAAGAATATAAAACTTCCCTGTTAAAAGAGTATAATCACAAATGAACTGTAAAGATTCATTAAACACCATTAAACAAACAAAAATCAATCCTTTTAACAAAAAAGTAAAAAAGAAATCAAGTCAAGGGTCATATTAAAATCAATGAATGCTTGTTGGTACGGATTAAAGCCACCTTTTTAGAGTGGTCTATACAGTAAAAAAAGTTAAGGGGTGGTGAGATAATAGGAAATGGAGGAAAGTAGTTGAAAGGACAAGGTAAAAGAATGCACTTCTGCCAGATGTTGGCATTTCCTGGAGTTAATTTAGAGAGATGGTGATGGATAAATTCCATTGTTATGGTGAGCAATGGAGCTGAGTTCCGATTTTGAAGGGAGGAAAGAGATTGGATGACCGGGCATGATTCATGCATGGCCATAAAGGTGAAATAGAGTTCTAATTTTGTTATCGGCTAGCGAAGGTAAAGATGCTATTGCCCCAGCTGCCCCAGTAGCTATGATAAGAGTAGGGACCATAACATGTAATTTAGTTGAAATTTTACTTCTTAAAAGTAGGTAAATTATGTGAACACGTGTTTCACTTTTTAATTCGATTTTATAAATATATGTTAAATATTTTATTTAAAATTAATTTTAAAAAAAATATTTGATATTTTTAAAATAACTTAGAGCGTTGGTAATTAATTAGCTAGTACTTGGGCGTTGTTAGATTTTAGTTTTGTTGATCTTCTTGTTGGATTTCTAGTTCTAATTTTCATTTAATTTGTAGTATTTTATGATGATGGAAATGTTATATTATCGCGCTCCATAAATAATAATTATGGATTGATTCTAACATCAAGGTGTGCTCATAAGATCATATTCAGACATATTATAAAGTTGGTCACTATTCTTTATCTTTCATTTATTCGCGCTATATGGTATATATATCTATATTATATAAAAAAGAAAAGTATCTCACACATTCAAAGTGACACTCATACTATGTTACATCTTTGGATTACAAATTATATCTTTAAATTTTTAATTTAATTTTAAAAGTGCATTTGTTGCTCAACATAAAATTACAAAATACAAGAATATGGTCAAAACATAATAAAAAATGTGTAGACATGTACACCCCATATTTCTAAACCTTTGGCTAGAATTTATTTGCTATATATGAATTTATAATATTGTATGTTATTTAGTATGGTTATTGTTAAAATTATACTATTATTTATCTACACAATATAAATACTTCAGGATTTTATTATTTATTAATATAATTAGCATCAATAATATAATAAAACTAAATTTGTATGTGCATGAATGGTATGCCACATGACCAATTATATAAATGAAAAACTGTCCCTACACTCACATAATAGTATTTTTCATATCAATACACCAACTTGTTATATATTATTTATGCTTAGGGATGACAACAAGGTGGGTTGGGGCAGGTTTTAACTCAACTCAAACCCACCCCATAAAGGTTTTATGGTGCCTCTACCCGTACGTGGGTTTTAGGAATAAAAACTCGAACCCTACCCACAATGTAAATGTAGAACCCGAACCCTACCTGATCTACCCGCACATAATTAATATTTTCTATTTTTTAAAATACTATACACTATACAATTAATGAAATATTAAAGTTTTAACTCAAATATTATATAAATTTCAACTAAGACAAATCATTTAATATAGCTTATCATTCTGTCACAGTAGCCCTTAATTTAAAGCCATTTTATTTCAAATAAACAATCAAGACTTGTACTAAAGTTGCTTGTCTAATCATTCTCGACATCCAAATTTCTAAACGGGAATTCTTATCCTTCCAAGAAAGCATTTTGACCATATAGCAAAGCCATACAATCAAACAACATCAAAAGGTTCCTATTCACCAATACTCATGCAAAAACATGTTTGTCGGGATTGTGGGGATGGGAGGGAAAAGAAAAAAGGGCTAACAACTATATTATGTTTGGGTTTATTGGTATATATATATATTTTTGTAAAAATTTAAATTAAATATAAATATATATATAAATAATTCGGAGCGGGTTTGGGATGGGTTTACTATATACTCAACCCAACCCGTCCCGCAATCATTATAGAAAAAACTTGCGCCCAACCCGTTGCGGAGCAGGTTTCCATCCGTCCTAATCGGATCAAATCGGAGCGAATACTCACGGATCGGATATGAATTGCCATCCCTATTTATACTCTTAAATATTTTATCGACTGGGAAAAATTTTAAGGTCCTAACTGAATTATTCTTCTTAGTGAAAAGTTACTTTTATCTTCCATATTTTTTTCTTTTCCCATTTTCTTTTTTTTTCTACATAGTTGACAAATAAACTATATATTCTTCTTGAAATTAATCTCATAAAATCTATCAATCAGTTTGTTTTTTTTTTTTGGGGGGTTTACATTCTAATAATAATTTTTTGCTATTTATCAATTTAATGAAAGAATTCTTGATACAACAAAATTAAAACATAACATGAGTACCCTTTATCATAATGAGTTTTTTGGTTCTTTTTCTTGTTCTCATGCAATAAAGAGTTTGAAAAAATTTAAAAACGCTTCAGGAGAGAAGCAATCAGAAAAATAACAAATGTGGTAGCTGCGAAAAGACAAAGTCTTTTATATTAGTAATAATTTCTTTCAAGAAATATAAGTAAATAGTTGAAACTAAAATTAATTCAATTTTCAAAATATATTTTTACTTAGTCAATCCAACATTAGGTATAGAATAGAGTTTATTCTAAAAGCAGCTTTTCTTTTTTTCATTTTATACTACTTCAAAAATAGAACATAGGATTACTCATCCTATTCTTAACGATACCATTTTTTTATATCTTATATCTATAATAATTATTTTCAAAATCAAAATACCTACTAATTAAAATAATTAAATAATCTCATTTTCTATTTCCTAAGATAATAGCGCTATATTATATTTAATAATAATTTTTATTCCAACATAATCTATTAACCGATTAAATAATAATATTGCTTATCTTTCAAAATTTTGAGGTTCACATTAACTTTAACAATAATTTTTTATTCTACCACAAATAAAGGAACATGAAAAACAATGAAATTTATTTAAAGTAATATACTCAATATTATTATATCGAAATATTCAACATTATCATATTAAAATATTATTTTCAATCAACATATTTCTTTACATTTTTATCATATGAATCTAATTATATTTTTATTTTTACATATAAAAATGGTTAATTAGAAAAAAAATTCCTAATCCTACTTTCATTTTAGTGATCAGTCCCCATTTCAATTTTTACACACTAAACTACCCACTTTTTCACAAAACTTAGAAATCACTCCCCATATCTTTTTAAAAAGACCCATATATCCTTGTAGTTGGAAAGAAAAACAAAAGTATCTGAGAAATGCGTTTTCTCTTCAAGAAGAACGCTTTCCTTTTTTTTTTTTTAATTCCTGAAATCGACGACTTCTCCAAGCAGCCAAACAAAAGGGCGCGAAGCCATTCCTCTGCCATTGACGCGAGGAGAAGAAGAAGAAGGGGCGGGGGGGGGGGGGGAAGACACCAAAATTTCTGTCATTTTTCTGCTGCCTAGTTTCAATTTAATTAAAGTGTACTTCAACATAGCACCATCTATACGTTGTTTGTTCTAAGTTTGTACTTCATTTCTCTCATGTTGTACTCAAATTCACTACACAGATTCAATTTAATTGAAATGCACTTCAACATAACACCATTTATACTTTGTTTGTTCTACGTTTGTACTTCATTTCCCTCATATTGTACTCAAATTCACTGTCCAGTTTTAATTTAATTGAAGTGTACTTTAACATAACACCATTTATATTTTGTTTGTTCTACGTTTGTACTTCATTTCCATCATATTGTACTCAAATTCACTGCCCAGTTTTAATTTAATTGAAGTGTACTTTAACATAACACCATTTATATTTTGTTTGTTCTACGTTTGTACTTCATTTCCATCATATTGTACTCAAATTCATTGCCCAGTTTCAATTTCATTGAAGTGTACTTTAACATAACACCATTTTTACTTTGTTTATTCTACATTTGTACTTCATTTTCATCATATTGTACTCAAATTCACTGCTCAATTTCAATTTAATTCAACATAACACCATTATTGCCCTCGTATTATACTCAAATTCTTTTACTGTAATATGAGCACGACCTCTATAATCTGTCCTTTCTTTATAGGGATTAGGCGATTCAATCTTTGAGTTGGGTGGTTCATCTACTACTTAGATTGTGCTGATGTCTTCTGTCTCCTGGGGTACAAAACACCAGCACATTAGATACGAAGTATCAACTATTGAAGTACAAAAGATTAGGGCATTAACTACAAATATCACCAATATGGAGTACAAAAAATCAGTACGTTAAGTACAAATATCACCAACATGGAGTACAAAAAATCAGTACGTTAAGTACAAATATCACCAACATGGAGTACAAAATATCGGCACATTAAGTACAAATATCACCAACATGGAATACAAAAGATCAGCATATTAAGTACAAGTATCAGCAACATGAAATACAAAATATCAGCACATTAAGTACAAATATCACCAATATGGAGTACAAAATATTAGCACATTAAGTATAAATATCACCAACATGAGGTACAAAATATGCTACAGGCTTGAATGTTTTATACTACAATTGCTTCTAAAATATACTGCACTTACATTTAATATATACTTAAGGATTAAATATTTTGTACTAAAATTGCTTCTAAAATGTACTGCAGATACACAGATTATATATTACACTTTCAATTAATGTATATTGCAAACTTGAATGTTTTTGTACTACAAATGCTTCTAAAATATACTACAATTACACATATTATATACTACATTTTTGCCTAATGTGTACTACAAGCTTGAATGTTTATACTACATTTACTTCTAAAATGTACTGCAATTACACAAATTATATACTATAATTTTGCCTAATGTATACTGCAAGCTTTGATGTTTTGTACTACAGATAATATACTACCACTTTCAGATAATTTCACCTTATAATTTCAAGTAAAACGAAGTATAAACCCCAAAAAGGTGAAGTACAACTTTCATACCTTTCAAGTACAAATCAGAAACTTCCCATCTCACAACAAAAATCATATATATATATATATATATATCAAATGAGTTCAAGTGTTTAACAACTAAATAAAAATCCTAAACATGAGAAAATAGACAAGAAATAAGTGTAACAATGAAAAATCACGGACATTTAAAATTGTAAATGCAAAAAATATACAGTGAATTTGAGTACAATATGATGGAAATGAAGTACAAACATAGAACAAACAAAGTATAAATGGTGTTATATTGAAGTACACTTATTGCAATTGAATAATTAGTCTCTAATAATTATAGTGATGGTCAAGTACAATATTTTGAGATTATCGAATCAGAAGAAATACGTATTTGTATGGGTGATAGGGTGGATATTATCGTCAAATGCTCATTTGTTTACATCTTTGAAAGCATAAGTATTCTTTACATTACTGCGATTGATAACATTTATTCGTTGAACACTAGTGGTTAACACTTTAAAACTTTAACATTATTTTATTCATATGATAAATATTACACACATTTTTAGAGTTTGGTTATTAATTACCAAGACTTAAAAAGCAAATCATGGAACAAATTTCAATTCAACAATATTAGTAAAAATATTAAGGAATGAAGTACATAATGGCCGAAATGAAGTACAAATATCATAAAATCAATTATAATTCTCCCAGATTGGAGTACAAAATAATTGATATCTCGAAAAACATGCAAAAATGCTAATTTTACGCTAAATTAAATACAAAATTGCCGAAATGAAGTACAAATGTCATGAAATCAAGTATAATTCTCCCAGATTGGGGTACAAAATAATTGATATCTCAGACAACATATAAAAATGCTAATTTCACGCTAAATAAAATACATAATTGCCTAAATGAAGTACAATTGTCAAGAAATCAAGTATAATTCTCCCAGATTGGGGTACAAAATAACTGATATCTCGGATAACATGCAAAAATACTAGTTACACGCTAAATCAAATACATAATTGTCGAAATGAAGTACAAATGAAATGAAATCAAATATAATTCTTCCAAATTAGGGTACAAAATAACTGATATCTCGGATAACATGTAAAAATACTAATTTCACGCTAAATCAAATATATAATTGCCAAAATAAAGTACAAATGTCATGAAATCAAGTATAATTCTCCCAGATTGGGGTACAAAATAATTGATATCTCAGACAACATATAAAAATGCTAATTTCACGCTAAATAAAATACATAATTGCCTAAATGAAGTACAATTGTCAAGAAATCAAGTATAATTCTCCCAGATTGGGGTACAAAATAACTGATATCTCAGATAACATGCAAAAATACTAGTTACACGCTAAATCAAATACATAATTATCGAAATGAAGTACAAATGACATGAAATCAAATATAATTCTTCCAAATTAGGGTACAAAATAACTGATATCTCGGATAACATGTAAAAATACTAATTTCACGCTAAATCAAATATATAATTGCCAAAATAAAGTACAAATGTCATGAAATCAAGTATAATTCTCCCAGATTGGGGTACAAAATAACTGATATCTAGGATAACATGTAAAAAATGCTAATTTCACGCTAAATCAAATACATAATTGTCGAAATGAAGTACAAATGTCATGAAATCAAATATAATTCTCCCAGATTGGGGTACAAAATAGCTGATATCTCAGACAACATAATTCTTGTATTTAAATGACCGCAAAGTAGACACCACATAATTCTGAACTCCTGAGCATCCTTGAATGTTTGACCCTCTCTATATATGCAATTCCTCCATGCATCAATTGAGTTGCTAATTAAAGCTAATTCATTGTGCGATGCATTGGTCGAACCAATTTCCTCCTCGACTGCATCCCTTGAGGTTGGCAAATGAAGTACAATTTTAGGTAAAAGAAAGTACAATATGTAGAATAATTCAGTATGGTCGGGTAATTTCAAATAAACGAAATACAATTTTAGAACAATAGAAGTATAAAACGCTATCAATTGTAGTACAATTTTGGATAATCAATAAGTAAAACACTTGAAATATAGAACTTTAGGTAAAATGAAGTATAAAATTAATAGAACTGTATAAAACTTAAATAATAGAGTACAATTTTATGTAAAAGGTTAAGTATAATTTTATATAAAAAGAAGAACAATTTTAGAACACTTGAAGTATAAAACCTAAACAATTACAGCACAATTTTTGGATAATCCATTAGTAGAACACTTGAAACTTAAATAATAGATTCAGATAACCGAAGTACAAGTTTAGATAAAATGAACTATAATTTCAAAACACTTGAAGTATAGAACTTCAATAAATAGAATACATGTTTAGGTAAACTGAAGTATAATTTCAGAAAACAGAAGTACAATTTTATATAAAAAGAAGTACAATTTCATAACACTTGAAGTATAAATCCTTAGCAATTGCAGTACGATTTTGGATAATCCATTAGTAGAACACTTGAAATATAAAACTTAAATAATAGATTCAAATAATTGAAGTACAAGTTTAAATAAAATAAAGTACAATTTTAAATAAAGTGAAGTACAATTTCAGAACATCTGAAGTATAAAACCTTAGCAATTACAGTATAATTTTTGATAATCCATTAGTAGAACACTTGAAGTATAAAACTTAAATAATAGATTCAGATAACTGAAATACAAGTTTAGATAAAATGAAGTACAATTTCGAAACACTTGAAGTATAGAACTTCTATGAATAGAGTACATGTTTAGGTAAAATGAAGTATAAAATAAAGTATAATTTCAGAAAATAGAAGTAAAATTTTAGATAAAGTGAAGTACAATTTCAAAACACTTGAAGTATAAAACCTTAGTAATTGCAGTACAATTTTGGATAATCAATAAATAGAATACTTGAAGTATAAAACTTCAATGAATGGAGTACATATTTTGGTAAAATGAAGTATAATTTCGAAAAATCAGAAGTATAATTTTAGATAGAAGATGTACAGTTTGGGAACACTTCAAGTATAAATTGCTAGAAGTTGTAGTACAATTTTGGATAATCCATTAGTAGAACACTTGAAATATAAAACTTACATAATAGAGTATAATTTTTGTGAGATGAAGTATAATTTTAATTGCAATGAAGTATAATGTAGAACGCTCCAAGCAGAGAAAGATTTTCAAATAAACAGAGTACAATTTCAGAACACTTCAAGTACAAAACTTTACAAACTGCAATATAGTTTAGATTCTGTAGAAGTATTACCTTAAAACATCACTGCTCTTATTTGCACTGCTGCTTGATTCATCCTTTCGGTTTACCAAGATGTCAACAATGTTCATCTTCAATGTCAAATGTAGAAAGACCATATTTTTGACATTATATGGAGCTGGTCTTTGTAGCGGCAACTCTCCAACACTTGATTGAACACTCCTGCTTCACTTCTGGTTGACATCGTCGAAAAAATACAAGAAACTCAGAAGCAACTGGGAAGAAACCGAGAAGAAGAATAAACCCGAAAATGATGAAAATAACAAGAGAAGAAGACAATGTAGATGTCGGGTTGGTGGTTGTTGGCTCCGACGATTATTCTCATTCCCGCTGTGGAGCTTGTTGCGTTTTTTCTGTTCTTTCTGTTTCTGATAATGAGCGTATGATAGAGTTTACTGTTTGCTTGTGTGGATGAAGAAGAAGTGAGAAAAAATGAGTGAAAAATATTATACTTAAGGACATTTTTGTCAAATTAAATGAGTAGGGAGTGATCTCTAAAATTTTAACAAAATTAAGGAATTTCTTCTAACAAAAATTAAGTGAGGACTGAATATGAAATTGAAAAGTATTTTTAGTACTTTTAAATAAGTGCCCTAATGAAAAAACGAAATAGTAATTAAAAATAGTAATAACGAAAAATGATGATGAAAACACACCGGCATAAAATTCCGTTTGTATTCTATACGTTTAACACTGTTTTTCACTGAGAGAAACTCCGATTCTTGAACCCTGTCGGCCGTTAAGCCCTCCATTGATTCATAGAGGAGCTCCGGTGTCTCCAGTGAGCTGAATCTTTTCCACCACAAAGCTTTCACCCTCATCGCCGGAGACGGTTCCGTTGAGCCCAACTGCGAGTTTTGTTTAACTATCATTAGTGAGTTTTCCTTTTATCTTCTGTTGGTCTCATGACAGCTTATTGTTTGTCTTGCTCAAGATGACTAAATTCTCCGGTTTTTGATAAAAATAATTTCTTAGAAGTTGATTTGGGAGTTGTTGAGAGTTGGAGCAAACTGTATTGAATTAAGTGTTTGATGAAATGTGTAAATGGCTGAATGCTGTTAATGTGCTGTTTATTGTTGCTAAGTGTCAACAGTTAAGTTGTGTGCATTCAAGATTAATTCTTTTCTCGGAAAATTAGTTAGGGAACTAGTGAGTAAGAAATTGAGGGACTATTTCCTTCGGGTCCTGTGTGTGATTCTTTCTTTTACTCTATTGGAAGAGTTTTTCTAAACATGTCTTCATATGCGATGGCAATTACCTTATATTCGTGTAATATGTTCGTTGGTGCATTTATTGCATGTACTGTTTGTATCTGTTTAAAATCCAAGTAAATCGAACTGCAATAATGCAATATGTTGTTTTTTCTTTGGTGATATATTGCAGTGATAAACTTGGTAATCCGACTCAAGCTCTAAGTTGATGACCTGTGAGATTCTTGGCATCTGTGTGACTTAAGCAAACCTGGCCTTTCAACTGAGAGCTGATTGCAATATCACTTTCATCAAATGACTTTGCATGTGAAAACTTCACCTGTGTTGAGACATGTCTACCATTGTCTCTAGGAACCCCAAGATTGGGAATTTCTGTATGACAAGACATTGAAACGGGATGTGGTTACGGGGCAGGAATACTGTCTCATATCTGGAGGCTGCTACAAAATTCTCAAGATTGCAATGGCTGTTTCTATCCTGCTCTTATTCAGACATATCCTCCAAGAGAACAAAAATGGCACCATTGCAGGTACTATCTATTTTTCTCTTCCCATTATTTGCATGTTGTGCTTTTCATATGAATTCGAATCACCTCATATACACTACCAACTTTGATGTCTTCCCTCTTTCTATACATATCTTGTCTTCTGTTTTGATTTAGGAGCGCAAAATGATAGATCGATTCAGGCTATGGGCTAAAGGAGGTGATGGAGGAAATGGTTGTTCCAGCTTTCGCCGCAGCCGTCATGATCGCCGTGGTAGGCCTGATGGTAGGTTATTTTGTTACTATCCTGGGGTTGGAGGGAAGAGATTTTCTCTACTACTTTGCTGTTCAGCCACTTGATGATGCTTTGTTAACCTCTTGGAATCACCCTTTCCCCTTTCTGCTCGAGCACTCCAGCCCTCTTTAAATAAGAAAAATGAAAATGCGTGTTAGTTTAATTGTTTACTTTCTTTGAACTTTTAAGAGTATATGAAGGTTTCATATTGCAATTGTAATAGTTGAATTGTTATGGTCTAAAGGAACATTGATAATAAAGAACTGGCTAGATTTTTTATTGCTTCATCTTGAGCTCATGAACCATTTTTATCCTGTCTATGTAGATTGCCACAGCAAATCACGTACTGTTTTTTTCACCTTTGCTTCAATCAAGTAGCGAACTGATACGACTTTGATTTGTTGCATATAGTCCTCCCTATTATGCTCCTCCTTAATTTGATTAATGGGATAATGCAGGTGGTAATGGAGGAAGAGGTGGTGATGTGATCCTAGAATGTTGCACAGCAGTTTGGGACTTCAGTAGTCTGCAACACCATATTGTGGGTTATCCTTTCTCTGACTGTCGCTTGATATGTCTTTTTGGCATCCATATCCATCCCCTGGTTTTTTTTGATTGCATATGTAAATTATTGCATCTGTGCACTATTTGATGGCTTGGATTAATAGTTCTGACATTGTACCAGAATGCAAAGAGAGGAGGTCATGGGGCTCCCAAGAATATGATAGGAAGCCGAGGAGCCGACAAGGTTGTGTTTCAATTGATAAGTCCATCTCATTGGTTACAGCTTCAATCTCTCTCTAGCCTATAATTTACGACTGTTTTGACTCAAAACATGTTCATCGCATAGGTTGTTCTGGTACCTGTTGGCACCGTTATTCATCTTCTAGAGGGTGAACTTCCCTCCTCAATTGAGAAGAAATCTTCTGGAGCCTTGGATCCTTGGGATATTCCTGGTAAACTTGATTTTGGTTCTTCTGAAGCTTCTGAACAATCTCATACTGACAGAAGCAAGAAGATGGAAAAGACAGAAACTGCTGATGAGGGCTCGGCTCCTTCAAGTAAAGAAACGTTAAAAGCACCAGTTAGAGCTTCACGTTTTGAAGTTTCTCCTCGATTTTCACCTTCCAGAGATAAATCCCAAAATGAACCTGAAGTTGATTGCTTTCCGAAGGCACAAGGCTACAGTGAGTGGGAGGATTTTGATGGTGAAACGAATCTTTCTGAAGCAGAGTGCAAGGAAGAAGATTTGGAAGAGATGGAACAAGTAGAATACAATGTTGCTGAGTTAACGGAGCCAGGCCAACGAATAACTGTTGCTCGAGGAGGGGATGGTGGCTTGGGCAATTTGCATACTGGAAAAGGTTCTAAGATATACAGAGATACTGACTCAAATATTGAAGCTTCTGATGATGATGATAGTGCAGCACTTAATGTTGGCTTACCTGGTTCAGAAGCCGTTCTTTTGTTAGAACTCAAGAGTATTGCAGATGTGGGCCTTGTAGGGATGCCAAATGCTGGTAAAAGCACTCTTCTTGGTGCTTTATCAAGGGCTAAACCTATCATTGGTCATTATGCCTTCACTACCCTAAGGCCTAACCTAGGGAACTTAAACTATAACGATCTTTCCATTACTCTGGCTGACATCCCTGGAATCATAAGGGGAGCACATGAAAATCGCGGCCTTGGACATGCCTTCTTATGTCATATTGAACGCACCAAAGTCTTGGCTTATGTGTTAGATTTGGCTGCTGCAATAGATGGTAGAAAGGGTATACCCCCATGGGAACAATTAAAAGATTTGATGTTGGAGCTGGAGTTCTATCGGGAGGGCCTGTCTGATCGACCATCCTTAGTGGTGGCAAATAAAATCGATGAGGCTGGGGCAGAAGAAGTGTATGAAGAATTAAGACAAAGGGTGACTGGTGTCCCTATTTTCCCTGTTTGTGCTGTTCTAGAAGAAGGAATAGAAGAGTTAAAAGCTGGTCTCAAGAAGCTTGTGAATGGAGAGGAGTCATCCAGACTAAAATTGGATAGCATTATGCTTCATTAGGGTATCGACTTATTTGGTGGATTACACAGGACTCTGCCCTTCCTCTGTTACCAAGGCCAGCTTTAAGGTCAGTGTATCATACTAAAGCTTAATAATGTGTTTCTACTGACTTAGAGCTTAATGCCAATAAATTTATGACAATTTCATTAATCCTGTTTTGGGCTTTAGATTTTAGTGCGGAAAACTTTTAAGGAATTATTTTCACACATTTCAAATGGTGTATTTTTTTGCTTGAATTTATACTTCAGCGTTTTCTTTTTCTTCACTTAAATTCTTTAAATGCGATTAGAATATAAAACAATGTAGATTTTTCCTGTTTAAGATGATTTGGGATGCACAATCAACTCTGCTTCCTGGAATCATCAATAAAATGTAGAACAGATGAACAAGGAACAAGTTTAGGGAGAATTTGCCTACACCTTCAAATTGTTTGGAAATTACTCTCCTAGCATTTGAGTGAAATTATTGGTTGAATAAAAAGAATGTTATGGCTTCTTCGGATCCATTCTTGATTCATAAAATTGAACTTTCAATTTGTTATAAATAATGAAATTACAAATAAATATGGTTTTTGTTAATACTTCTTGTGCAAATTGCTAATAAGATGGTGGTTCTCAAGATCATGGGTGTAGATGAGCCAAACGACTTGCTAATTTTACGAGCCAAGATTGAGTTGAGTTTAATAGGATTTGATCTCTGTTTTAAGTTGACATTCAGTTGCTTGTGTTTAGACTCGAGACTCAAAAGTTGCTATATAATTTAATGTTATTTTTTTATTAATAAATAAATAAATATATATGTATGTATGCTAGATTATTGTTATTATTATTATTATTATTATTATTATTATTATTATTATTAATTTGTTTTGAATTTGAACTCGAACTCGAGTTTGAGCTCAATTTTGCATTAGTTTAAAATTCATTTAACAATTCTAGTTTTAATCAAGTCGAGTTGAACTTGAGTTCCCATCAAATTTTATTTCGAGCTTGATAATTTTCTCCTAACTCGTTTGGCTCACATCATTGGAATCTTATTCGCAATTGATGGATTGAGGTTTGATTATTAAAATTTTATAAATATGTGACCTTGATCTAAATTTAAATTTGAAACCGACCAAAATTTCCACTTCATTCTACTCAAAAGACCTCTAAAATAAAAATGAACAAAGTTTCACTCTTAAAAAATAGGAATTTAAATATATACATATATCTATAATCCCATAAAAACAAAGAAAATGAGAATAAATATTAGTATAAAAATAATATAAATTTTGTTTTCTTTCAAAAGTTAAGTTCTAAAAACTAAAATTAAGCTTCCTTAAATAAGAATAAAGTTATGAGAATAAGAAGAATATAAGTTATGAGAAATTTTAGCTAGCGAATGTATGGGTAATTGTCTCACTTATTTTCAATTGCTTTTTATAATTTTGGTTATTTGTTATAATTTGTTGAATATTGTAAATTCTAATTCTGCAAATTGGAGAGCCCAATTTAGACTACATTAAGTACCCAAAGCCCAATATTAAACTTTGTTTAGGCCAAGTTTTGCAGCCCACATGTAAACGGCCCAACCAACACCTTCTACTGTATTAGTTATTATATTGCGGATTCCAGAGAGTACCAGTCTAGAGGCGTCTAAAGTTTGAGACTGAGAGAGAGAGAGAGAGAGAGAGAGAGAGAGGGAGTTCTACAGAAGTTGCCGAAGGTAGAACAAAATGTCGGTGCTACCGGACGAGCTGTGGAGAAGAATCATGGAAATCGGAATCGAAACCAAAACTCTAGACCATAAAAACCTCTGCTGCCTCTCCATCACCTCCCGCCGCCTCCGCCGCCTCGCCGACGACGATTCTCTCTGGTCGCCTCTTCTTCTTTCCGATTTCCCTTCTTCCAAAAATGATTCAAACTTGCTTAATTATGATAATAGTGTTAACATTAGAGATAAAAGTCGCACCTCGTTTTCAATTGCCAACAGCAAGTTTAAGAGCCTGTACAAAATCAGGTATCTCTTTGCTCTTTTTCTTATTTTTTGTGGTATTATTGTTAGAATTAAGTACAAGTATTCAACCGTGAGGTACATCTGTTTTATAGGCTGTAATTTATTCGGAACTGAAAAATCTGATGGGTGTTTATTTTTTTTATTTCTATTTCTGTTTAAGTTAATTGGTTTTTTGGGGTTGCAGCTATGAATACAATTGCATGAGTTATACAATAGCCTAGTTTTAACTGTGAAATGTGAAATGATGATGCTTTTGATTGTGTGAGGTATATATTTATTCTGCAATGGTTCCCTGTTGTGGATATTGAAATAATTGAAACTGCTAGCCGAATATTCTGGCTGCAATAGTTTGTTAGAAAACCAAAAATTATTTGATAAATAGCTAACTACTGAGTCTTATGTGCCCTTTGTGACAAGTTTGGCCTTATATTGTAATTTAACCAAAGGGGTGATAATTTGGATTGATTGGTTGCACAAACTACGATAGGTATGAGAAAGACAGAGAACAAAAGCGCCTAGCCCATAGAAGAGTTGTTCTGAGAATTGAGAGTGACATAGCTGAGCGTTTGAGGAAAATTCAGGAGATAGAGCTCCAGTCCTCAGAGGAGAAAAAGAAAATGAATAAGGCAGTTGCTGAGTTGCTGAATCTACGTAAGATCAGGTAATGAATTTTTTTCATTTTTTCCTTTTTTTTGGGAGGGTGGGGGTTGGGGGGGGTGTAGGCGCAGATAGCTAGGGTTACAGCATGCATTCCTGTTCTTATTTAGATTTTTCCGTAATGTCAATATTGATATCTGGTACAGCTGTTTGAGATTCACCTTGCTGACTAGAATAAGAGGCGCTTATAGTTATGTGTTGGCATGTTAATCCCAGTGTCGAGTGTAATTTAAATTTGGCGTTTATGTAAAGAGATTTTACTTAGAGGTTTTGTGTTATTTTATACTTGGAACTATTAGAAAATTGTTTGAAGCTTGTGTGCAATTTAATTTTCGATTGTACGTAAAGGGTTCTTATTCATAGAATTAGAATTCAAGGGTTACATTGTTAACTGTGAATTGAATGATTTTCTGCTTCCATAATGAGGTTGCAATTCCACATGCAGTGTTATATTAGCATTTGATATGCTCCCTTCCTGTAAGGATCTTAAATTTGGTTTGATTTTCTTGTACTTGCAAACTCTTGCTCTTTCTGCTTTAAATTACTGTAAAATTTTAACTATCCTTTTCATTAATGTGGATCTGTCAGTAATTTTCTACTTATAATTCTGTCAGGCAAGCTTCTGTTGCAGTGAACGTTTGGCAACCAGAGATTATTCGGGCCAGACAAAGACAGCTGGTCCAGCAAAGCAATGTGCCTATTGACTTTCGAATCAATGCTCTTGATATGGAGCTTAGCCTTTGCAAACAACAGATTGCAGGGTTTGATAAGGCGCTTGTAAGAATTTTTCTAGTCACTTTCTTATAATTGAGTGCTAGCACAGTAATTGAATATTTTGCAGAATATCTATAGATTTTGCTTTATGTGCCATTGCAGGTGGTAGAACGAAGAAGGCTTCGTGCAGCTAAGGAGCAGATGGCTTCAGTGAAATATCATCCATTGCAAGACTTCGGTAGCACTAGTTACCAGCAGCAGGAGTGCAGGACTAGAAACAAAAAATTGAAGCATACCTCAACTGTAAACTTCCATATTCTTTTCCTGTTTTGTTCTATCAAATTGATTTTTAAAAATTAGTGGCAATACTGCTTTTGCGTCTTCTTATTGTCCCTTTGGTTCACATTCACGGAATTGTATAGTATCCAAATGGAGCCTATTTGTCAGTACTGTGCAAACTTGGATGGTATTAATGCTTCATTTTACCTGGGATGTTTGACACAGATGTAAGAAGGATGAAGCAATGTGACACTGCAAATTTTAGATAGCTAGATACTCGAGCAACATATCTGCACCATAGAGCTCAAAGCCAAGTTAAAAAGGCGGTTTTATGGACATATGATTTTCTAAATCAGGTAAACAACAATTTTTTGTTTTCAGTGAGGTGCTGTCCGACTGTCTCCAAAACTCTTTTCAAAAAATCTTGTCTTCTCTGAAAAATGTGGGGATTGGCTTAAAATTTCATGAATGTTCTTTTACTTTACTCTCTGACCATGAGGATGGAAAATTCTCAGTCTGTGAGAAACAATAGAAATACTGATCTCCTAGGTTTAATTTGTTTGGATTCTGAAATTTTCTCAGTTAGTTTGTAAGAATTACAACTTGGATTTATTGAGATGGGACAGGACAACACATTATGTGTTTTTAAGCTTGTGTACTGTCTAGATACTGGAGTTTATAGTGGAGCTCAGGTCTATTGAAATTTGTGAAAGATAATTTCGATTTTGAATCAAATTATTTCTTCTGTCCCATTTAGGCTCTGCTTTCTCTTAGCTGCAGGATGCATCATCAAAGTAGCATGCATTTGATTTGATCGGTTTTCTGCTGTTCAGTATCTTGCATCTGGTTTCATTTTCTTCTAGTTATAAAATAACAGCACTTTGTCCTTTGAATTAGTGTAAAAAGTTCAACTATCCTTTATGTTGTTGTCTAGGCAAGCCTGTGTTGCATCAAATGGTGAGCAGCTAGAGATTATTCCATGCAGACAGAGGCAGATGTATCAGCAACACATTGTGCCTGTTCACATAAAATCAATGCACTGGAATGGAGCTTAGCTGTTGCAAGCAACAGATTGGGTGATCCTTAATGCCCTTGTAGGACTATGTCTGTATTCTCATACTCGTGATAAAGGTTTATATCTGGTATCTCATACTTGTGATATAGAGGGATATATCTGCTTTCTCACATGATATACTGTGATACAGAGTAATTGAGGCTGAATATTTATAGACATCTCTCTATGTAGGAGTAGAAAAAGGAAGGATTGAGCTGACGAAAACCAGCTGAATGAGCCCAGGATTCAAAGTAGAAACTTGAAAAGGTTCTCTAGTGCGAATTTTCCAAGTTCTTTCCTGTTTGGTTCTATCTTGGTTATTCTTTGCTTTCTCTTAAGACTATTATAAGTCTAGAGGGCGATACGAACTTCTGTATGGCATTATGCAGAAATTTGAGCGTTGTGCAGAAACCTACTCTTCGTGCTCCTTTTGTTCTTTATTTTCTGGATCATACCTCTTAATGCATTTTGGATAATCTATTTTAATACATATTTTTATCTCTTATTCTGCTTTATGAATATATGTTAAAGCCTTAAAAGGTATTTAATTCACTATAAATTATTTTTATAATTTTTTTTAAATGCAGTTATATTTATATAGGATGTGAAATTGAGGACGAAACATGAATAAAATAAATCATTTAATAATGAATTTTAAGTTTCTTAGTTTCATATATACAAGTTTTTATAAGTAATTTAAATATATATTATTTATCTATTGTTAGAGAGAAGTGTTATTTTATAGCAATATTATAAATTTGGCTAAAATGCAGTTTTGGTCCCAAATGTTGGGACACTAGCAAAATAGGTACCATGGTTTTCAAAATAGCCAAAATTAGGCCCATAATTAACTGTACAGTTGCATAAATTAGTTTAGCTGTCAACTTTTTGATAGATTTTGCATGTGAGGTGCACATGCCTGTTAAATCTGCCACTGTGTACAAATAGAAATTGGAAGGAATCCAACGTGGCCAAATGGAATTTGGAGGGAAGCAACGTTGAATTAAATATCAGAAACCAGCCAAAAGCCTTAATTTCCTTCTTCTTCATTTCACTTTTCTTTTTTCTTTCTCTCCCATTTCTTCTTTCTCTCAACACAAGTGTGGCAGAGGTATTGTGAATCTCCTTGAAGAATGTCTTTTTCCTCCTCAACACAAGCAGATGCACTGTGCTACTGTGGGAACCAAGCTCGCTTGAGAATATCATGGACAAATGAGAATGGACTGTACTGTTAATTATGTGATTAATTACTATTTATGCAACTGTACATACCATCAATATTAATTATACTATCAATATTAACACATATTTGGTAGAGTTGGCACATACCATCAATATTAATCAATTAATTAGTAATATATAAGTTAACACATAATTATACTTACAGTCAATTAGCTTCCCTGTTGTATTAGCTCTTGTGTTGGATCTTCTTGTGTAAATGGTGTGATATCTTCAGCTTGTGTTAATTCTTCATGTTTTCATTCTGTACATCATTCATAGGAAACTCTTACTGCAAATTTCCTCCATTGACACCTTTTCTTGTTGTGACCACTTGCCCCACAAAACTTGCAGGTAACACTCCATTTTTGCCTCTTCATTTTGATTGTCTTGTTAGAGGAGTCAGCTTTGCTCTTCTTCTTCTTTGGTTGCTCATCAACCTCAAGTCTTCTTGCTCTTTAGGCCTCTTTTTCTTTCTTCCAAAATTTGGTGGAAGAGGTGGAATGAATCTAGTTTGATCCCAAAAGTCTAGCCCATTCTTTGGACATATGGTTGGCTTATAAACTTGGTTGTAAGTATCCATAGTGTAACAATTGTGCACAAAGTCCTCATGATTAAGACTCTGGCAACATATTGCACTAATTCCATGTTTACATGGAATGCCACTTGAGTCCCACTTTCTACATGAACAACTATGAGCCTTCAAATCAACAGTATATCTTGCTCAATCATAACGATTAATCTCATAGAGCCAATCATTAGACTTATTAATAGGAATACAATCAGTTGCCTTATTCATGTTCTTCTCAAGGATCTTCTTAATTTTAGGACACAACCTTCTTCCCTCTCATTTTCTTTCACATCTATCCCTATTTTGTTTAAGCCTACTTATCAAATACACCATAATCCACTCCAACATAGTCAAAATTGGCTTCTCCCTTGCTTCAAGAATATTGCAATTAAATGTCTCACAGACATTATTCAAAAGCATATCACATTTTGGAAATGGATTAAAATGGGATCTTGACCATTGTGATGGAGGTTTATCTTGCAACCATTCTACACACTTCAGATCTAATTCAGCAAATTCTTTCAATCTTTCCTTATATTCTGCCACTGTACTAGCCTTGGCAGCTCTCCAAAGCCCTCTTTTGTAAGCTAATACCTTAAAACCAGCAACCTTCATATTAGCATGAAGGTGCCTCACACAAAACTTGTTGTCAGCTCTTGGGAAAACTGATTCAAAAGCTGGTATAAGCCCTTTTTGTTTGTCTGATATGAAAGCAAAGACATCATCTCTCTGAATCCTCAAATCATCTTTAAGAAGCCATAGAAACCATTCCCAGGCCTCTCTAGTCTCACTACACACAACTGCATAAGCCACTGGGAACATGCAATTGTTTGGGTCAATAGAAACTACAGTAAGCAGTACTCCACCATGTGGCCCCTTTAAATGGCATCCATCAACACCTATGATGGGTCTACAGCCTGCCATGAAGCCCTGTTTTAAGGCTTGAAAACATACATAATTTTTTTTTTCAAATGTTCTCAAGCCATTGTCATCTACTTGATCACTTAATGTCATCAAAATAGTAGAACTAGGATTCTTTTACCTCAAAGCATCTGCATAATCCTACAATTTAGCATACTGCTCATCCAATTGCCTTCAATTGGCTTTAAGGTCCTTCTGATACTTTGACACATGACATCTTATATCCTTAATGACATCATTTCTAAAACTCTTTGTGTTTCTCTTAGGATCAGACCTGAAAGCTTCTTCATACTTCTTAGACAACCACTTAAACTTAACATTGTGCACATTATAAGACCTCCCGCATTTATGATCAGGGTTGTATTCCCTAATTTGAAAAGAAAACTCATTCTTCACTTTAAGTGCATTAATGTGCCAATCACAACCCTTATCACTACACCTCGCATACACCCTTCTTTTATCATTTTTTGTAATTTTTAAGTTCCTCCCAGTCTTGATAACATGTGATTGTACAACCTTCCTGAACTTTTTTTATTACTAAATATCATCCCTATGTCAAGGATAGGATCAAAGTTATCGGAGGGGTTAAATACAGGGTAGGTTTTTTCCTTCTTTCAATCATCTGAACCAACATCACTCTCAAAATCCTCACCAGTTGACAAATTATCAGTTTCAGGTTCAAAGGACATGTCATTGTTGCTATTAGGCTCATTGTGTTCTTCTTGATCAGGTCCGACCCACTCTACATCCTTATAAATGTGCTTCTCAAATAACACATCATCCATCCCATCTTCACTACTAAAATCACTACTTAACATGCAGTCACCGTCACTGAAATCACTCTCTCTACCCTCCCAACATCAGTTTCTCCCCCTCTGAACTCTCCAGGATCCTCATTAGCCTCACTATCCCTTGTAGCCTCGCCAACATCATTATCCTCATCTCTAATCTCTAAATCATCTAAACCTCAATCTTTGTCATCCTCATATTCATCAATAAATTTGAAATCTGGATCACATGCATCAGGAATAAGCTCAGTTTGGGCATTATGCTTATTAATGTCATTAGGAAGTCCCTCTACAACTAAATGCTGTTCATTAGGTGCATTGTCATCAACATCTTTCACAGCATCTAGGTACAAGTGCATTTCATTTTCATAATTGATGCTAAAAATAATTTGCAAAAGCACCAATTAAACAAAACAAGAACAATTTTATTTTTGATGTGTGTAAATCTGTCACTTGGACATTACAATGAAGCCTTTTATATGATATAAATCCCATTACTTGAGATGAGAACTACTCACTAACTCATTAAGCACCATAAAATAACCGAATCAATAATATATAGACATGTTTAGCTCCACGTCCCTCCATTTTTGGTTGTGGGAATGAGACTGCTACGTTTGGCAAAGACTTGATCTCAGCTTGGCCCATCTATTCTAATTAATCTTTAGTCAAGCTGTAGCTCGGAACACCCCAGTCTTTATGTTGTTTCCCGTCAACTGCTCCAATTCAACTTGTTGAGTTGATTCGGCTCGGCTTTTTAGTCTTTAGATATCTCTTTACCAGCATTTGATTGAAGTTTGGTTCTACATGTCCAAAGCAACTTCCAGTCTTTAGCTCAGCACACATGCGTTCATACTGCTCCCAGTCCTCCGCTCGACACACATATGTGTCCATACTGATGCCAGTCTTGGAACTTAGTTGCTTTACTTCTGCTCGGTCGTTTAATTCTGTTTGGACCTTTAGTTCTGCTTGTTTCCTTTGATGTGAAAATAATCTTGGTCTTCTGACACAAGACATGTTTTGTTTTTGTGCTTCATAGCCGAGATGATGGCTTCAGTAACATGGTTTGAGCTCAATCAATATCTTCCTAGTCATAGCTCGGCCACAGTGTAGAGCTTGGATATTTGAGTTTCAACTCGATCATATGCATACCGTATCAATAATAATCAATAAATTGAAAATATCAATTTCAAACATAATTATCCTAACTTTGTGCAAAGGGTCAATCCTATAATATTTTTTCTCCCCCTTATATGCCAACTGTTCACAAAAATTGTTAAGATAAGCCAAACATATAGTTCTAAGGTCAACATGGTCAAATGCACTAATTGTTCCTCCCTTATATTATGCTCTAGGTGCAAACACAACTTCACCACCATGATGAATTAATAAAGTGGTTAAGCAGTTTCCTTTTCCTACAGCATAAAGGAAAAAAAAAAAAAAAAAACAACAATCAGCACGCAATAAAGCACATGCAGACAAATAAGAAACTGTATATTCAATACTACGTATTACTTTATTAAAGGGGACCACAATACTAATATATTATCCTTTTTCTATCCCCCAAGCCCTACTACAAAGAAGAATAAAATTTGTCCCCTGGCCCTGCCGACAGAAGAATAAAACACACTTGTACAGGACATGGTACCACAAAGCAAACCAAACAATGACATCATTAGTTAAAAAAAGGGCCATTTGAAGCTAAAAAGTACACAAACCGGAGCATATTTTATCTCAAAACGAGGGAAACAACAAAAAAATCATACAAACCCCCATATTAAACAACTATAAAAGTAAAGGAAAATCTTAGGAACTGAAAAACATACTGCGCCCGCAACATGGCTGTTGATTGAGCCAAGTTTCCTATCCTCTTGTTGCTCTTTCCTCTCCTTCGTGCTGCTGATGGAACGGGACCTAGATTTGTTGGGCTTGATTTTTGAGAGAAGCAAGAGTTTTGAAGGGTGAAATGAACTAGGGTTTTTTTTGTTCGAGCGATTTTGTCTTAGAAATTGGGGAAAATCAACTCTTTTCTTGATTTATATTTCCTCACAATTCATCCAAAATTTGATATTCTAATATTTAATCCAACGTGGCTTCCCTCCAAATTCCACTTGGCCACGTTGGATTCCCTCCAATTTCTTTTTGTACATAGTGGCAAATTTAACAAGCATGTGCACCTCATGTGCAAAATCTGTCAAAAAGTTGACAGTTGACTTATTTATGCAATTGTATAGTTAATTATGGGACTATTTTTGGCTATTTTGAAAACTATGGTACCTATTTTGCTAGTGTCCCTAACGTTTGGGACCAAAACTACATTTTTGATAAATTCAGTTAATAGAAGCATGCATACCAAACACATGCATTTATATATGAACACAAAAAGAAAAGTTTGATGTGCAAAGTATGATTAAATTTAATGAATTTCATAAAAAAATGCATAATTTTTTTTTCCCATTCATTTGATAGGAAAATCGAATTAATTTTAACTACTTAGCAAACTGATGTATTTCAAATATTTGCATTATCCTAGATCAATTTCAGACAAAAAAAATTTACAGCAAAATAAAAATTTAATGATTAAATATCTTTTTGAATGTTAAATGTATGGGGAGATGAAATCTATGATTATGCAGATTTTAAACTTATTTGATGAGATAAAAATTTATGATTGAGTATTTAAAATTACCCGATGAGATATTGTTTTTGTTGTTTTGAATAAATGCAATATGAAGTTTTAGTTACAATAGATAAGTTATATAATTTTTTTTATAATTTAAAAAATAAAAAAAAATTGTAATTTAGTCAAAAGATTCAAAATCCCAAGGATTTAGGATTTAGTTTAAATATATAATAAGAGTCCATGCCGAATTAATCTCCTAGTTGACTATAAAATACACATGCCAAACCTCCCCTCAAAACCATAAATCCCGAGTCCTTTTACACGTTGTTTCTTTGGCAAATCTAGATTATTTTTACGTATGGTTTAGGTTCATCAAGTGTTGTGAAAGAATAGTTTAGAAGTTTGTATACATAACAATTGTATGTGCACTACACTACTTTCAGCTATATATAGTAGCGATTGAGCACATCAAAGTCTTCATACAGTACAAATACTTCAGCCTTTTGTTGATACTTCTATATCCATCACAAATACCAGTATGTTGTTTTCAGGGAGGTACTTCTCCCTTCCACATATCTTATCAATCTTGACCTTTATTTGTATCTTAAAGATTTCTTTAACCACTCAAGATCCTGTTCCACCTCTTCTAGTCACTAGACTAATTCATCATCATTCAATTTATTCTCCATATTTTGTTCCTAATAGATCTATCAGTGATCTGGCTGACATTGATTTAAAGAGCTCTATATCCCGCGCATCGTATTTGGCTGGCAATGCTACCGTTTACTTTTATTTCAAGGATTCTGAGTTTCCACTTACTCCTGTAGAAAATCATGGTTTTCTTGCCTATTTACAGGTTGGGGTGGAGAATAGCATCGATCAGTTTGTCTATATAGACACATTTAGCAGCTTGCTTTGGGTCAATTGTGAGCCCATTGATGTAAACGTACCTACACCTCTGTACAATCCCTTTGAGTCTTCTAGTTATAAGAATGAAAGCTGTGGGAACTCTCGAATTTGTGTTGCAACAGGTGATGTTCGAGTCTATTGTTGTGATATTTACGAAGGTTGCATCTATGAAGTACAATATAACACTCGTCAGTTCTGCAAGGGACCTCTAGCTAAAGAAACATTCAAATTTGGAAGTACTAAGGAGATTCTTAGAGACATTGTTTTTGGTTGTGCAAGACGCACCAATATGTATACTAATGGAGTTTTGGGGCTCGCCCCAAACAATCTTTCTCTTGTTGCACAGTCGAATTCTTCAAAGTTTGCATATTGCATTGGCAACATTAGTGATAGATCCTATCCCTACCATACTTTGGTTATAGGGGACCAAATTAAACTTTCAGGCTATCAGACTCCATTAGAAGATGGATATTATCTAACTCTGGAAGGCATCAAGATTGGTAACGTATCGTTGGACTTTGATCGAAAGATTTTCAGAACTACTCCTTGTTATACTGGTGGAATGATGGTAGATACTAGTTCGACCTATAGTTTTATTCCACAAGTAGTATTGAAGAAGTTTGAGGAAGAAGTCATCAAGGTGATGGATTTAAGTCTGGTACGGAATCACACGATCGCATACAATGATCAATACAAGAGGCTCTGCTATAATGGAGATTTAAATAGAGATTTAAAAGGGTTTCCAACTGTGCAGTTTCAGTTTCAAAACGATGCAGCTATGGATTTTACTGCTGAAAATATATTTCACCAAATTTCCGATCAAAGTTTTTGTTTGGCAATCTTACCATCGGAGATAATGCAAGCTACCTTTAGCATTATGGGTAATCTTATGCAACAAAACTTTTACATTGCCTATGATTTTGGACAAAAGAAACTCTCATTCCTGAGGATGGAATGCGAGAGGATAGATGATTATATTCATGATGGATTGTAGATAGATCAAGAATCATATGTGAATTCATACATGTTTTTATGATCCTGTTAACCATTAATATTTTCTGGGTGGAAATTTATCTCACATTTGTTAAACGTTAATAATTTTTTTGGGTTCTTAGTAGCCAAAGGAAAAGAAAGCAAAAGTGATTTCCGTAGGAGTGACGAGCGAAATGGGAGCAACTTAAATTGTGAAAATGGGGTTGTGGAAGAACAATACAAGCTTCGTGCTATTAGGCGAAGCAGTATGAATGCTGCACCCTAAATGGCGAAAGTCCAATAACCGAAAATATCACTAATTTATGCTTTGACCCGAGTAGCATGGGACACATGATATCCCCATTTTTCTATTCTTATTTCTATAGTTCGTAACAGAAATAGTCACTTCACCTGTAAAAGAGTTATATGAGAAAATGGTAATGATAAAAACTTGCTGATATTGTAATTCTCGACTGTATCAGCAGTTAGCAACTTAGTGGAAGACATTTTCTTTTTAATACTCCACTATATTTTCTGGAACTAATTAGGATATAGTATATATCAATTTTTTTTTTTTCCTCTTTGCAAAATCATCATGCTACTTAGAGTAAGTAGAATATAGTATATATCAATAAATTTCTAGCATTATAGTTGTGAAATTAATAACTTAAAGATGCATAAATTTACTTCTTAATTTTTTATCTTAAGATTAAATCTCATATATATACTTTAGGGAACACATAACAATATAAGGGGCAATTTGCGTGTCCAACTATTGATAGTTTATAGGATGAATGAACATCTTATACATTTCAAACACATTAAATAATATAAAAACTTATGAGATTTATTAAATAAATTCAGTACCCAAAATCCCTATTGATTGTATACTTACATGTTTTGGATTTCTGGTGGCAGAATAATTCGACTTTCTTGAATGTTGCATAGTCTAACTGGGATTCTTTTGATCATATAAATACCATCCTAACAAAATCAAAGTCTAATTCATCAAAATAATTAACTATTAATGTTCTCCAAGTCCTCCATGTGTATATATGTATATATAACCCGCATGAATTTCAGATTTTGTCCATAAAATTTTATTTTGATTTTTCTAATGGAAATATGCCAAGCAAAAAAGTATTTTCAGTACTTATTTCTTACTCATACACTTAAAAGAATATTTATTTCATATAAGATCACCTTGCAATATACATATTATTTTATCTTCTCGATATATATAAATATATGTATGATTACACTAAATGAAAAGAAAATGCAAGAACAACCTTTTACCTTTCATGCCAAACATCCCCCTAAATGCAAAACCCACAAATATTTTGCCTTTCCTGCCAAAACCTCTCCCCTAACCACCAATCCCACAAGGTTTATACCTGTTATTTCGTTTTACTAATATTCTAGCTTAGTTTTAAGTATGTTGTAGGTTCATGGGCCTGTTTGGTTTTATTTTCATTTATATTATTTTTAAAATATTGGAAAGTAGTTAGTGAAAATGAGTTTGTATTTTGATAAATTGTTAGAAAAGTAATGATTATATATGTTGATTTTAATAGGTTGTAGGTGGAGAGAGATAAAAATAATGGAATAGAGAGATAAGATATATAGGTTATTAGAGAATGTGATTCGAAAATGAAAATGAAAATGACGGGTGAAAATATGTAAAAAGTGATGTGTTTCATTTTTGAAATAGTAAAAAATGTGACGATGAACTTTGAAAATGAAACCAAATGGGCCCTTATTCTTGTCAAGGATTAGTTGAGCAATAGATAGTACATGACAAATGCATATGGAATGCCTTTATTTCAGCTATTTATAGTAGCAATTGAGATGTTAAGTCTTCATACAAAACAAAAACTTCAGCCATTTGTTGATAATTGATTATCTTATATCCATTACAAATTCCAATATTTTGTTTCCACTGAGTTACTTCTCTTTTTCACAAATCTTATCGATCTTGATCTATATTGGTTGTATCTTCAAGATATCTTTAGCCCCTCGAGATCCCACTCCACCTCTCCTAATCACAAGATTGATTCATCATCGTTCCATTTACTCTCCGTATT
Source organism: Jacaranda mimosifolia (assembly GCA_018894105.1). Taxonomy (NCBI): domain Eukaryota; kingdom Viridiplantae; phylum Streptophyta; class Magnoliopsida; order Lamiales; family Bignoniaceae; genus Jacaranda; species Jacaranda mimosifolia. The sequence continues at coordinate 55,890,938 of CM032117.1, forward strand.
TCGATCACAAATTAACTGCAAAGGATCTTGTTCATGACTTTGACTTAAAGAGCTCTATATCCCACGAATCATATTTGATTGCCAACTCTAGTAGTTTGTTTCATTTGACTGATATTGAGTCTCCACTTATCCCTACAAAAAATCATGGTTTTCTTGTCCATCTGCAAGTTGGGCAGAAACATGTCAATCAATTTGTCTATATGGGCACTGGTAGCAGCTTACTCTGGATCAATTGTGAGCCATGTAGCTTAATCGTACCATTACCTATTTACGATCCCATAGATTCTTCTAGTTATGAGAAAGAAAAGTGCGAGAACACTCAAATTTGTAATGAAACTGGTGCTGTTGTGATTGCATGTGATGATCGTTACCAGCGTTGTTCATATAAAATACAATATGGCAATGATCATTTCAGTGATGGTCATTTAGCTAAAGAGACATTTAAATTTGGTGATAGTATGCAGCCTCTTACAAAAATTGTCATTGGTTGTGCAAAACATACCAATATGTATGCCAATGGAGTCTTGGGGCTTGGCGGCAATCGTCTGTCTCTTGTTGCCCAAAGGAATTCTTCAAAGTTCTCATATTGCATTGGCAACATTAGTGATGAGTCCTATCCCTACAATGCTCTGGTTATAGGGGACCAAATTAAGCTCTCAGACTATCAGACTCCATTAATTATTGAAAGCAAATATTATCTAACTTTGGAAGACATCAAAATTGGTGATGTATCGTTGGACTTTTTATTTATATACACACACACATCAAGAGTCCGTTAAGGCTCAAACTCTTGACCTCCTACATTATGTGGGCGACTTATGCCACTGGGCCACAGACCCCTCGGCATGTATTGTTGGGCTTTGATCGAGAGATTTTCAGAAGAAGATCATCTGATTACACTGTTGGAATGATGGTAGACACTGGTTCAACCTACACTTTTATTCCGCAAGCAGTACAAAAGAATTTTGAGAAAGAAGTCATCAACGTGATCGATTTTCTTCTGGATCGAAATTATTCTATTAAGTACAATAATCAATACGAGAGGCTTTGCTATAATGGAGTTATAGATAGAGATTTGAAAGGGTTTCCTACTGTGCAGTTTCAGTTCCAAGGCGATGCAACTATGGAATTAACTGCTGAAAACATATTTCACCAAATTTATGAGGGAAGCTTTTGTCTGGCAATCTTACCATCGGAGTATATAAACGTTCCGTTCAGCATTTTGGGTAATTTGATGCAACAGTACTTTTACGTAGTTTATGATTTAGGACAAATGAAACTCTCATTTCTGAGGATGGATTGCGAGTTGATAGATGATTATATTCATGATAAATGGTAAATCAAGAGTATTTTGGTATTCTTATAAGCCTATATATGTACATTGAATGTCAATCCATATTAGTATTCTGATCAATCTTGTTAACCATTTTTTTAGATCCTCTATTCAAATTTATATTTTATCTTCTATTCGATTTCATGAATATATGACACGCATTAAATATTTTTTTATAAAAATAATTGATTGAGAATCAGATACACTTGACATATATACATCATGTTAGAATAGGAGATGAAATATGAAGTGGAATAGAGGGTCCAAAGTGAAATAACAATATTCTGGGTGAAATTTTCATAGTCTTCTTTATTGAAATCTTTGATGTCTTTCTCCCTACATGACACTGCCGCTGACTTTCTGTGCTTTGGACCTATATTCAATTTTCTATTTCATGTCTGATTTTAATTTGTTGTATTTATGCCAAGTGTACTTTATTATTAATTAATTATTTTTATAAAAAAATATTTAATACACATATCATATATTCATGAAATGAAATAGGAGATGCAATAGAGAATGAAATAAAAGATTTAAACGTGACTTTGTGATGGTGAGGATTTTCTTTAGTACTTTCTATTCTATTCTAATTTTTGTATGTTTGTAATAGAAATAGAGTCACTTCACCTATAAAAGAGATAAAAGAAAACGGTAATACTACAAACTTAGAAGGTGTTTGGCTAAACTTATTTAAAAAGTCTTATGAGCTCTTATATTTTATAAGATGTTAGATTTAAAAAAAATAAAAATTGAAAGTGCTTGGATAAATTAAGATTTTGGAATTATAAGATGTTATATTAATGGTAATTGTGTGATTAATATAATTAAAAATTAAGGGACTTTGTTAAGATCTTAAAAATAAGTTATGAACTCATTATTTTTTTTAAAAGAACTTATAAGCTTCTAACATATTTTAAAAGCTTATAAGAAAAATTTATCAAATATTTTTTGACATCTTATAAGGTGTCAAACATTTTATAAGATATTTTGATAAGCTTATAAGTTCACTGAAACACCCTCTTAATGCAGACATTGTGTTGATTGTATCGGTTAATGGCCACGTTTTTCTTTTAATATTCCTTCAAATTTGTTGAAATATTCAATTTCATATTTGCAAAATAATTAAGGACTATCAATGATCTTTTAGCATTAGCTTTAAAATCAATAATTTAAAAATACATTACCACATTTTTGGATCATAGTGTATAATGGGCAATTGATAGTCTATAAGATATAGCATTTTTATAAATTTTAAAAACATCATATCAAATATAGTAATTTTAATTTACAAGGTCTATAATTAACAAATACAAAGAGATAAGGACATATTTAAGGTAGAAGAGTTTTACTTTCTTAAAGTTTTATCTAATTTGGATTCTTTTAATTATATACATCCCAACATAACAAACAAGAGTTCAAATCAGATTAATATTCTACATCAAGTCATATATATATATATATATATATAACTCTAAGGTTTAGATTTTGGAGAAATTGAGAACGATTTAGAATGAATCTTTTGCCCGTGTATATAAATTTAAAAAAAAAAAGAGAAAAAAACGATGAAGAAAATAAAATAAAAGAATCCTCTTAGAAACCCTACCTCTATTTGTGTGACCGAATTCAAAGCTGCCATGGCAACGACCCCCATCGCCTGCAGCATCGCCGCCGTATTTCTCATTTACTCACTACTAATTTCCCCAACATCTGCCGCCGGCGGTCATCAGAATACGACAACAGTGAATGAGAATTTAGTGAATTTTTGGTTAAAGTGCATGAGAGGCCGGTTGAATCTTCGAGATCTTCCTCCTGAGCTAACGGGACCTAATTGTACATCGCAATTGGAAGAATGGGAAGAGATCAACTGCAACGATTTGGGTCGAGGATCTCTCTATGGTTATCAGTCGACTGGTCGATTGGATCCAAATTATGTAGAATCCCTCAAAGTGCTATTCAGAAACAACCAAACCGCCATAGATTTGCATATTTGTTCTCTCGATCACAGGCGCTGTCCGAGTGAAACTTTGACTGTTTATCGGCGTTTGCTGTTGGATAGTCTTCTCTAATTATTCGATCTAAATTTTCACAAATGTTTTTCTTTGCTTTTTGAACGATGCATGAACGTTGTTTCTGTGTGTATTCTCCCTGGACTTAATTTTTCATTTTTTTTAAATTTTTTTAAGCAATTTCCCTTGTTCATGCACATTAACAATCTTGGATCATGTTGTATTTTGAGGAAAGATTGAAATAAACTGTTAAGATTCAAATAGAGGATTGTCTGGCTAGAATTCGAAGGATGAGGTGGTTTTATTCAATACTATTCGAGATGAAGAATTTCAAGAAACTTAAAAATTAATCATAAATTTCCTTTTTTAGAAATCATTTGATATATGAGATGAATTGAATATAGTTCTATATTTTTCACTTGTCTCAATTGAGTTGTATGATTTAAATGTACTAAAGAATCATAAACAGAAAATAGAGTTTTACAATTTTGAAATGTGGCTGAATGATCCAACTCTCATCGGGCCAAGTGGTATTGTACAAGTGATTTGAGTCAAGAAATATTGAATGGTGATGTGGATGATTTTCTTGTCAATGAAGTATATATTCAACTCAAAAATGAAACTATTCACGCATTACTTGATTTCTAATACCTCTCATTCTTATTACTTAATTTTTTCAATGATTTATTTTATTCAAAATCTCAATTATGGCATCTCTTCTATCCCTCTTCACACCTCGAAATGCACCATTCTTGCTAACACATTACTAATATGTCTCTTGATGAAACTTTAATTATTTATAATGTAGAATTCACATGCAGATATATACATATGTTTGCCCAACACACAAGATCTAAGACGGTATTCGGATTTGATATTTGAGATGAATTCAGCCAATAAGATAATTGAAATGCATCTCGCGTTATAAATATTCAACATTGTCCATAAAAATTTTATTTTGATTTTTCTAACGGAAACATGCCATGATGCCAAAAACTAATTAAGTTCAGCGCTTATTTCTTATTTATACATGCAAATAAATATATATTTATTATAAGATCATCATGCAATATATGTTATGTTATGTTATCTTATCGATACATATAATGTATCTATTATTACACGAAATGAAAATAAAATGTGATTTTATTGAACACAAATAAAACTTTTTACCTTCCATGCCAAACATGCCGCCTAACTCCCAAACCCACAAATATTTTGCCTTCCATGCATGCCAAACATCCCCTCTAACCACCAGCCCCACAGGTCTTTTACCTGTTGTTCTTTTGGCTAATCTAACTAATTTTTTTTATATATATTTATAGTAGCAACTGAGCAGGTAGAAGTCTTCAGAATACAAAAAACTAAGGGGCTTTTACTCATTTCCTCTGATTTATATTCATATCTTCAAAATATCTTTCTTTACTCCTCTCAATTAAGATTCTTCGATGGTAAGATTGCCAATATTGTAGTCATATGTAATGCAAATGTATTGTTGCATGAGATTACCCATTAGGCTGAATGGAGCTAATATATTTCTCCTATGATAAGATTGTCAAATAGGAACTCGCTGAAATATATTTTCTTGAGATAATTTCATTTGATGGTATTGAATAGTCACTTACTCTTGTGGAACAATATGTTTTCCTTGTAGACTACTCGATATCTGTCAAATGGAATTATCTCAAGAAAAACATATTTTAATAAGTTTCTATTTATGGGTGTCAATTTGTGTTAGAATCCATGGGTTCAACCCAATCCACATGATTTTGGATTGGGTTGGGTTAGGTTGGACTCAATATTTCATAAATGGATTTGAGTGGGTTGGACTTTAAATGAATTGTATCAAATTTGGGTTTAAAATGGGTCCATTCAAAAAATTTAATTAATTTAATAAATCATCTCAATATATTGTAAAAATTATATATTAAATAGAGTGTCGAAAGTATAATAATATTACTATGGTCTTTTGAATTAATATTTTGGAATAAGTAAATTAAATCAATTTTTTTGTTTTTTATTAAAACCCATCAAACCCAACCCAACCCACAACTCAAACCATTTTGAATTCAACCCATCTATCTCAACTCATATATAACCCACTTCACATAAGCCCAAACCAAATCCAACCCAATCCACCCATTTGCCACACCCATATGGCCATATTTCTGTTTGACAATCTTACCATTGGAGACTATACCAGCTCCCTTTAGCATCATGGGTAATCTTGTACAACAATGGTACTTTTACATTACCTATGATTACAGATAGAGAAAGCCAGTATCCGAGGGAATAGACTGCTTTTCCATAGATAATATATTCGAGATGAATTATATATAGAGAGGGGGACTTTCGTAGATCTTTGCTGCAGACTAGCCCCTGAGGATCTTCTTTGCTTTCTTTTGTTCTGTTTTTTTTTCTATATGTTTGTATAGAAATAGAATCCTATGTATAAAAATATTATATAAAAAAAAATGTATATTGCATACGTGCATGTATATATATATTCATTAAAATTCGAATTTAGAAACTCCTGCATATACATAAAGATATTGGACAATGCCATGCCAATAATTAATCACTCGGCCATGTATATTAATTGTAATTCTTGATTATATGAGCTGTTAATGGAAGACATTGTCTTTTTAATACTCCAGCAAATTAATACCTCCTATCTTTTTCTTGGGACCTTAAGGAAATTATGCAGAAAATAATTTCAAACGTGCAAACGCAACAAAAAGAAAAACAAGAATCTTGCTCTTCTAGCCACATACGCCATATATTATATTTTAAAAATTTAAATCAAATATACTATGGAAATACATAAATATGAAATAATTAGTTAAACAATTTAATTAATAAAATTAACTTAAGTTATTGTCTAAAACTCAAAATATAGAAATACAAACATTAAAATTTAGAGAAATAAATTAAGTCGGTTCGAAAAGTACTTTCTGTGCAATCTTCTCTAACTCCTAGAGTGTTTTCTTCAGAAAAAATATGTTTGTATATATTTTGGATTTTTGTTGGCACAAGAATTTTATGTTTTTTTCCCCCTCTCATTTATACACACATGCACATCAAGAGTTCATTCGAATTTGAACTTCTGACCGTCCATATTATGTGGAAGACTTATGCCACTAGACTATAGGCAACTTGGCAATTTCTCAGAGTTTTATCTAAATTGGATTCTTTTAATTATATACATCCCAACATAATAAACAAGAGCCCAAATATTAAAAAAAAATTCTTATATATATATATATATAGACATATAATACATGAATATAATTCTTGTAATTAAAAGTGTGAAATTTAAAATTCTAATCTAAAAATAAAATAACCCTAATCCAATTTGTGTAATCAAATATTCACAACCGCCATTGTAACCACCACCACAACCTGCAACATTGCCATTGTATTCACTATAAGAAAACAACCCTTCACTAACGAAAAATTTGTGACAAAGAGGATTTCGTCACAGTATGAAGACAGTTGTGATGAATTTTTTATGAAATACTAACAAATTTAAAAAAAATAAGCAAAAATATATTTAGTTATGATACTTGTGATGGATATAAAGAATATATATTCATATGAATAGTCCATCACAAATTTCATAACTTTAAACATGATTCTTCGATTAGTGACAAAAATTCCATCACAAAATTAGTTCTATGACGCACTTTATTTTTGTCACAAACTAATTAGCGATAAAGCATATATTAACATATTTGTGAAATACGTCCGTCATAAATTTAATAAAATCTACCATTTGTGATTGATTTATTTCACAAATCCATTAAAATAAAGTGTGTCATAGAACTAATTTTGTGATAGAATTTCTGTCACAGATCGAAAAATTATATTTAGAGTTATGAAATTTGTGATGCACCTTTCATATTAACGTATACTCTTCATATCCGTCACAAGTATCATAACTAATATATATTTTTGCTTATTTTTCTAGATTGTTAGTAATCAATCAAAAATCCATTATAATTGTCTTCACGCTATGACTGAACCCTCTTTGTCACAAATTTTCCGTTAGTGAAGGGCAATTTTCTTGTGAAGAGATCTCATGCAACGATTTCAGTCTAGCATCCCTCCATTCCTATCAGTCAATTGGTCAATTAAATCCAGATTATGCAGAAGCCTTCAAAGTGATATTCAACAACAACCAAACCGGCATTGATTTGCATATTTGTTCTCTTGATCACAGGTGCTGTCTGAGTGAAAAATTTGGCTGTTCATAAGCGTTTGCTGTGGGATCGTCTCTTCTAATTATTTGATCTAAATTTTCCTACATGTTTTTAACTTTTTCTTTGGTCTTTGAACGACGCATGAATATATGTTGTTTCTGTATTTTCCTTGAAATTTATTACTTTGTAATTTTTTCCTCATGTTTTCATTTCATTTTATTTTATTTTTTCATCGAGCAAGTTCTCTTGTTCATGTGCATTGACAATCTTGATTCATGTTGTATTTTGAGGATAAATTTAATTACTCAAAATCTAATCCAACAAGATTGGTAATGCATCGTTGGATTTTGATCGAAGGATTTTCAGAAGAACTTCTTGTTATACGGGTGGAATGGTAGTGGATATTAGTTCAACTTACAGTTTTATTCCACAAGTAATATTGAAGAAGTTTGAGGAAGAAGTCACCAAGATAATGGATTTAAGTATGGTACGAAATTACACCATCACATACAATGATCAATACAAGAGACTCTGCCATAATGGGGATATGAATAGAGATTTACAAGGGTTTCCAACCGCGCAATTTCAGGTCCAAGACGATGCAACTGTGAATTTAACTGCTGAAAATATATTTCATAAAATCTCCGACAAAAGTTTTTGTTTGGCAATCTTATCATACAAGCTCCCTTTAGCATTGTGGGTAATCTTATGCAACAAAATTTTTACATAGCCTAAGATTTTGGACAAATGAAACTCTCATTCTTGAGGATGGAATGCGAGCGGATAGAAGATTATATTCATGATGGATTGTAGATGGATTAAAAATCATATGTGAATTCATATGAATTTTTTCTGATCTTGTTGACCAATAATATTTTCTGGGTGGAAATTTTGTGTCACATTTGTTACACATTAATAATTTTTTTTTGGGTCCCATTTTCTATACTTATTTCTATATGTTGGTAGCAGGAATAGAATCACTTAAAAGTGTTATATGAGAAAATGGTAATAATAAAAACTTGTAGATATTGTAATTCTTGATTGTATCAGCGGTTAGTGGAAGACATTTTCTTTTGATACTCTATCATATTTGTTGTAAACACAGATTATAAACAACAGTTTATAAAAAAATTATAAAACAATTTATATTCACAAAGGCAGTATTTGTAAAATCAGTATTATAAATATTTTGGAAAATAGCAAACAACAGTACAGATATTCCAAAAATTATTCAGTTCCAATTCAATTTAACATAAGCATAAACCAACAGCAAACAACCAATTTGGAATATCAATAAAAATACAAAGATTAGTATTTAAAAACAGTAAAATTATCTCAAAAAGTTACTATACAGAACTTAGACTGAATTACCAGAATATGGTTTGCCTTGAAGAAATTATCTCCCCTACCAGTACAAAGAGTTCAGTGAAACTTCCTCCAAGATAAGACAATATCAGAAGTTTTTGGTGCACTTCACAAAGCTCTACCTTGAACACCACCCAGTTGCCAGAAAGAGACAAGCAACACTATGTGAGAAATATAGATATTAGAGGGAGAGAAGAGATTTTCTTAGTTGTGTTTGTTGTGTCTTATTCTGCCCGCAGCAGCAACTATATATAGGTGAGAGAGAGAAGCTAGAAGGATGTTCAGGTTCATTCTGGTCTAGATTCATTAGGAAACAACTGCGTAAAGCATGTCCAGATTCATTCTGGACCAAGATACATTAAACCAGTAACTCTAGAAATGTTTATGGCAGTTTTCTGTAACTGCAGATATGGCTAGCAATTTCTATAACAGCCTTTTGAGTTTTCTTTTGAATTTTCTAATTCAAAATTTAAACAAAATTGTAGACAAAGTTGTAATTTTCAGTAAAAAGATTAACCCGAAACAATTCGCCCAATTGTCTATCGTCCATGCTGGAGCTGGGCCTCGACGGTGGCGCGTGTGTATGGGCACACCCTCATGAGTCCCTTAATTGATACTTTACCAAGTATCAATACTCGAACTATATATAAAATGTATTCCCATTGGGAAAACTTTCAATATGGGATTGGTGGTCTTGTATCAGACAAATAGCTTTTTATACTCCCACTTGTTCCCCTATACTTTGTCTCACAGTAATGTAGGATTCCCCCCCCCCCCCCCCCCCACATACATAATCTTTTGTCTTTTCATCTCCCCTTTCATAGTTACACAACAACACTTATGGATTTCAACCAAATTGGCATCCATCCATAAGTTTAACCACTTCTTAAACAGGTAATTAAACACAAATCTCAATTGATTTGATGCCAATTACAATAATCCCCCACAAATCCATAGTGTTGGGTTATTAGGATCATCATAACTTGCTTTCAGTAATGGTACCTTCGAGTTTGAACCACCACCTTAGTTATCCAACTTATGCCGCTACAGGAACAAATAGATCAAAGCCTTGAATTTAGGCCTTGGATGTGGGTGCTTCCATTGGTAACAACAAGCTACATGGCTATATAGTGATCTTTAAGTTTGACACGTTACAGCCATGTATGTCGATCGTGTATCATGAATATTTTTTATAATCATTTTCCTCTAGTCACAACCAAACGACTTCATTCACTTCAACAAACTACATGGCTATATAGTGATCTTTAAGTTTGACACGTTACATCCATGTATGCCGATCGTGTATCATGAATATTTTTTATAATCATTTTCCTCTAGTCGCAACCAAACGACTTCATTCACTTAGTTGGACATCTCTAAGGATGCACCGCTTACATCTTGTCAATATGACTTGACCCCATTCAGAGTTAGAACTCTTACTTTGCTAGCAGTTAACAATACCTTCCAGGTATGCCAGGGGACAGACTCAGATACTAAAGTATCAATTATGTTTTAGGTGCACTCTGACACACTCAGTAGTTTGTTTATACCACATTGAACCTTCCTTGTAGGATCTCTACTTGGTAAGTTAGGTTGCCACTACAGGTGCATCACTGATAGGTTTTTAGTCCCATCCCCAGCTTGGATTTTTGGATTAAGGACAACTCAAGTCCTTTAGTCAAATGATTGGCCATATTGTCTTTCGATCCAACAAAATCAATGGCCACAACCATATCAGACACAAGCTCCCTTATAGACTTTAATCTAATTTAGATTAGTCTCTTGGTCTTTTGATTATACTTTGAACTTTCAATCTTTGCAATTGTGGTTTGACTATCACAATGTACAGCAATTGTAGAAAGAGGCTTACTAACCATGAGTAACTGGACCATCAGCCTATGTTGCCACTCAGCCTTCGTTTCAGTTATGTCCAAAGCACATAACTCTGCCTTAAATGTAGACCGAGTAACCAAAGTTTGTTTAGTAGACTTCTAGGAAACAACACCTTCATCAAGGTGAAATACATGCCCTGTACACCCACTACTACCGAAGTTTTTGGCTATCCAGCTAGCATCACTATATCCCTCAAACACTACATGGAATCTGCCATAATGCGGAGTAAGCAATGTCGTGCCCTTAAGATACCGAAGTACCATATCCAAAGCCTCCCAATAGATTCTATTGGGACAACTTATATACCTCAGCCAGCTTTGAGACTACGAACTGAGATATCCAATCTCGAGCCGTTTGCAAGATATTACAAGCTCCCAATAAAATGAGAATACCTCAATTGAGACATAGGAATACTACTTTTATTCTTGAAAAGAGCCACGGAAGGATTATATGGTATCTTAGCGATTCTACAATCCTCATAGCCAAATTTCTCAATAATCTTCTAAACATAGTAAAATTGACAAATGGCTATACCCTCAGTTGACTGAATCAACTTGAGTCCAAAAATCACATTAGTTTCACTCATATCATTCATTTCAAACTTACTTACTTTTAGGAATGATTTTGTCTCATTGATAATTTCAATGGTAGAACCAATCAATAAAATATCATTCACGTATAAGCATAAAACAATACAATCATCACCTTTAACTTTACAGTAAACACACTTATCATTATCATTTACGTTGAAACCAAATGACTATCAAATTTTTTGTACCATTGCTTAAGCGCTTGTTTCAATCCATATAGGGATTTAACAAGCTTACAAACCTTTTGCTCATTACCATGAGCTACAAATCCCTTAGGCTGATCTATATAAATCTCTTCCTCGAGATCACTATACAGAAAGGCTATTTTCACATCTATGTAGTGAATCGGGAAACCATATACAGAAGTCAGTGCTATAAGCACTCAGATTGTAGTTAACCGAGCAACCATGGAATAAGTATCAAAGAAGTCTATTCCCTCTTTTTGTTTAAAGCCTTTGACAACTAATCTGGCCCTAAACTTATCTATGGTTCCATTAGATTTAAGGTTTTTTTTTTTCAAAAATCCATTTGCATCCAATCATAATACACCCCAGAGGTAGATCAACTAATACCGATGTCCCATTAAAGACAATGGAATCCATATCACTTTTGATAGTTACCTTCCAATGCTTGGCTTCAGATGAGGCCATAGCATCTTTGAAGGTCATAGGATCATCCTCGATATGGTGAGTGATGAAATAACTTCCAAAATCCTTGACAATCCTAGCTCTCTTACTCTATCTATGTTCATCTAGTCCTTCAGCTCCAATAAATGTTGAACCAGAACTACTTGGATTAACACCCCCCCCAATTGACATCTTTTCTACATGTTCTGGAATAGAAGTTGATGTAAGAGCTGAATCTAAAGAAACATCATAAGGTATTCCAGTTTTCATTGGAAACACGTACTCAAAGAACATGGCATCACGAAATTCAACTATTATGTTAACCTCTATGCTTGGAATTTCGGACTTAATTACCAAAAATCTCAATGCATAGTTTGTTTCCACATAGCCCAAGAAGACTGCATCAACAGTTTTAGGACCAAGCTTTTTCCTCTTGTGTTCTGGACTAGAACTTTTACAAGACAGTCCCACACTCAAAAGTACTTTAAGCTAGGTTTTCTATCTTTCTAGGGTTCAAATGGAGTGTACTCTTTATATTTCAGAAGGACTTTGTTCAGAATATGGTAAGCAATATTCAAAGCCTCTCCCCACATATATTTAGGTAGTCCAGAATTCAAAAGTAGATTGTTGATCATGTCTTTATATGTTCTATTCTTTCGTTCTGCTACCCCATTAGATGAGAGGGAGTAAAGAGTAGCCTCTTCGTGAATAATACCAAAGCTTCGACAATATTCATCGAATTGATTCGACTTATACTCTCCACTTCTATCTGATCTTAACCTGCTTAAGTTTCTTACTAGTTTGATTTTCGGCTTCACTTCTGAAAGTGATAACTTTTCAAATGCTTTATTTTTATGTTTTAACAGATAAATATAACAGTATCTACTGCAATCATCTATAAAGGTAATGAAGTATCTTTTCTGATTTTTGTTAAGATTCCATTGAACTCACAAATATCTGTGTGCACAAGCTCAAGTATTTTAGAATTCTTTTCAACTGATTGATAAGGTTTTCTTACTTGTTTAGCCTCAGCACATACTTGACATTTGTGACTACGTTCAATATCATGTTTAGGTATCAAATTTAAGTTCATCATGTATTTAACAAACCAAAATTCAAATATCTTAAACGACTATGCCATACATAAAAACTTTCAACATTATTCACTAAAGATTCAGAATACAATGTTTTATTGATTGGATAAGAATTTACATACTCAACTCTTAATTTAAATAAACCATAAGACAAATAGCCCTTACCAATAAACAAACCAAAATGCTGAATTACAACTTTATTAAATTTAAAATTAAGCTCATAGCCTTCCCCAACTATTACATAACTACTGATAATGTTTCTCTGTATAGTTGGGACGTGATGCACTAGTAGAGACAGTGTGCACCCCGAAGGAAACTTTAGGTCCACATGTCCTATCCCAAGCACCTTGGCAGCACTGGAATTCCCCATTTTTACTGATTTTCCATCAACTAGCTAATATGACATAAATAGCAATTTATCAACATAAATGTGCACATTTGCCCCTGGTGTTTATTAACCAATCAAAAGGTTTGTAAATAGTACGAACTTCAGGTTTTAAATTTACGTACCCATCAACGGCCGTCTTTGGAACTCTAGCTTTGCTAGTCTCCCTAATAACTATGTTAACCACTGTGGGAGCAACTGAGTTAGGTTTGACTTTAGCTTTCTTAGAAGGACAGTCCTTAGCCCAATGGCCTACCTGCTCACAATTTCAACATGGTTTGTTTGCTTTTGGTTTTTTGGCTTTAGGTTTGCCTTTATTTATGGTCTTAGAGTTTGAGTTCATTTTGTTCATTTTATTGAACCTTTTCTTTCCTTTAATAACCATAATTGCCTTAGGTTGATGCTCAATCGGAACTCCATGAGTTTGATTCTGGTGTTCTTCCTCAATACTGATCGTAATCATGAGATCATTCAAAGATAGCTTCCCTCTTTAATGCTTAAGTGTCATTTCTAAATTCTCCTAAGACTTGGAAAATTTATCCACTTTGGACGTGACTAGAAACTTCTCAGGAAGTTTCATATCAGTATAAGTAAGAGCATGCTCAGGGTTGATCAATTTATGCGTCTGTTTAGTTACATACTTGCCTTCAACCATCTAATACTTCATGAACTTGGAAACAGAATGCCTCTTGAGCCCTTGCTCTTCAGTATTATATTTTCGATCCAACTCATCCCATGGTGGCTTAGCAGTGTACGAGTTCAAGCAGTAAACATCGAAGAGAACATTTGACAGTGACGACAAAATGATCCATCGACCTAATTGATCTTTCTCAATCCACTCAGCTATTTCAGCTGTTTTGGGGTCAGTATCAGTTGGTTCAGGTTTAGTCAATGAAATCACTTAAAGAAGACCATTCATTGTGAACTAGATTTTCATTCGTTGTTGCCAACGTTTGAAAAATTGGCCCCCAAACTTCTTTAGTAAGCCAAGAAGGTCAACTTTAGAGGACAGTAATGAACCAACACCAGAACCACTTGCAGATGAAGATGTCATTTTCATAGTTTACCAAACACTTAAGTAGATAATTTCTTCAAGATTGTTGTAAACACAGATTATAAACAATAGTTTATCAAGAAATTATAAAACAGTTTATAATCACAAGGGCAGTGTTTGTAAAACCAGTATTATAAATATTTCATAAAATAGCAAACAACAGTACAAATATTCCAAAAATTATCCAATTGCAATTCAGTTTAACATAAGTATAAACCAACAACAAACAACCGTTTTGGAATATCAACAAAAATATAGAGATCAGTATTTAAAAATGTGAACTTATCTCAAAGTTCTGTATAGTAAAGAACTTAGACTAAATAACTAGAATATAGTTTGCCTTGAAGAAATTATTGCCCCTACTAGTGTAAAGAGTTCAGTGAAACTTCCTCCAGAATAAGACAGTCTCAGAAGCCTTTTGGTGCACTCCACAAAGCTTTACCTCAAACACCACTCAGTTGCTAGAAAGAGACAGGCAACACTATGTGAGAAATATAGATATCAGAGGGAGAGAAGAGATTTTCTTAGTTATGTTTGTTGTGTCCTACTTCTGCCTGCAGCAACAACTATATATAGGCAAGAGAGAGAAGCCATAAGGAGGTCTAGGTTCATTTTGGTCCAGATTCATTCTGGAACAGCTGTGTAAAGCATGTCCAGATTCATTCTAGACTAGATACATTGAACTAGTAACTCTAGAAACGTTTCTATCAGTTTTCTGTAATTGCAAAAACCGCTAGTAGTTCCTGTAACAGACTTTTGACTTTTCTTTTGAATTTTCAAATTCAAATTTTAAACAAAATTCCAGACAAAATTGGAATTTTCAATAAAAAGTTTAATTTGAGACAATTCGCCCAAGCGCCCATCGCCCACACAGGAGCCGGGCCACGGCGGTGGTGTGTGTGTATGGGCATACCCTCATGAGTCCTTTAATTGATACTTCATCAAGCATTAATACTTGAACCATATAAAAAGTGTATTCCCACTGGGTAAACTTCCAATGTGGGATTTGTGGTCTTGTATTAGACAAAGAGCATTTTATACTCTCACTTATTCTCCTATACTTTGTCTCACAAGCAATGTGGGATTTCCTCCACATACATAATTGTTTGTGTTTTTGTCTCCCCCTTTATATTTACACATCACTTATGGATTCCAACCAATGTGGCATCCATCCATAAGTTTAATCACTTCTTAAATATGTAATTAAACACAAATCCCAATTGATTTGATGCCACTTACAATAATATTTTCTGAAACTAATTAGGACATAGTATATCCTCTTCGCAAAATCATCATGCTACTAAGAGTGAGTAGAATATAGTATATATCAATAATTTTTTAGCATTAGTTGTAAAATTAATAATTTAAAAATATATAAATTTTCTGCTTTTTTTTTATTTATCTAAATTAAGTGTCAAATCAAATCAAATCATCATCATCATCATCATCATCATCATCATCATCATCATCATCATCATTATTATTATTATTATTATTATTATTATTATTATTTTATACCTAGGCTGTAAATAGATATTCGAAAATTCATTTACCATTCACATTCGCATCCGTTTATACAAAATTTATCCGCATCTATTTAAGACGGATATTATCCCTATTTGATTAGTAGATATCCTATTATAAATGGATACGGATATGATAAATGCATATCCTATCCATTTAACATCAGCTCTGAATACATATATTTATTAAACAATATATTATTTATATTTTTTCGTAAAAATCTCATAATCCATATATATATGTGTGTGTGTGTGTGTGTGTGTGTGTGTGTATATATATTATAATTGAAGAATTGGGAAGACAAAAGAAAAAAAATTGAAAAATTATGATAATATAGAAAAAATTGAAGAATAAAGTTAATCAATATAATTATCGTTGATTGACTTTATAATTAATATACTTAAATGCCATTATTAATATTAATTAGTACTAATAATCAATTATAAAGTTAACTATTAATTAGAAACTGTACCATTTGCTTGATTGCTTTCTTTTCTTCATAAAATTGTATAGTTCCTTCTATATATTAATTAAAAATATGTATTTATTATATGTTCATAAATTCATGTACCTATTTGTATATTCGTAAATAAATATCTAAATAATAATTATTAAATATGAATATAAAAAAAATGATTCGAATACGGATAAATTTAATCAAATATGGATGTATATGAGTATTACTTTTAATCGAATACGGATATATCTGAATTCGACTAATATTCGATAGATACGAATTCAAATATCATTTTTAAATATCCATCAAATTTGTATCTGTATCTGAATATTCAAAAAATTAAATGAATACAAATATATAAATAGTATATTGGATTTGTTTAATATTCTTTTACACCCCTAATTATACTTCTAGAACACACAAGAGTACAAGGGGTAATCTGCATGTACAATTATCAATTGATGGTTTGTTAGATTTAACCAATATTTTATAAATTTCAAATACCTTAGAAAATATAGAAGTGTGTGAGATTTTTAAATAAGTCTCGTGAAATACTTTAAATCCCTAATAATTTTATATATTGGCCAATTACAAAGAGATTAGGACAAGACTTGTGGCAACAGTAACCCAACTGATTGTACCCTTACATGTTTTGGATTTCTGGTGGCAGAAGAATTCTACTTTCTTGAATGTCGTATATATAGTCCAACAGGGATTCTTCTAGTTATATAACTACCAACATAGCCAAATCAGAGTCTAAATCATCAAAATAATCAACTACTAATGTTCTACAAGTCTGTCAAATCCTGCATGTGCATATATTGTATTTGTCCATAAAATTATATTTTGATTTTTGACTAGACTGTAAATGGGTAGAATATTGTTCTATCCAAACTTATACCCTAAACCACCCAATCAATAAGATCCTAAGACCTGTTTGGTTTTATTTTCACACTCCATTTTCATATTTTCTACTATTTCAAAAATAAAATACCACTTTTTACACATTTTCATCCAACATCATTTTCATTTTCAAAACACATTCTCCAATAATATGTATATCTTTTCCCAATAACCTATATATTATCTCTCTCCCTCTCCACCTACAACATACTAAAACCAACATAATCATTTATTTTTTTAACAATTCATCCAAATACAAATTTATTTTCAACTCATTTCCACTAACTTCTCAAATTTTAGAAATAATGGACAAATTGCAACTCATAGACCCAATTAAACCTATACCTTAAAATACCCATACAAGAGACCCTATACTCAGTCCTACCCTATACAACCGAAGACCAATTGGGTCTTGGATTAGATCTAAATTTTATATTAAATTTTTTCACTTGAATTTTGATCCAAGCTATTTTTTTTTTTTTTTCATTTTTTTGTTCTTTCCATAGGAATCATCCTAAAAATATGTAATTGCAAATAATGTAAGTTTTCTTGGAATAAATTTGAGAGATATATTCATTTAGAATTTTGAATTATAGACCATTCTATAAATTTTGTATCTAAACAGCTATACATAAAATTTGTCATTTATGATCAATAAACAATATATATATATATTGCTCTATTTATTGCAAATTTATAAGCAATATTACATCGAATGTACCATAATATTTTAACTTGATTTTAAAATTATATTTATATCATAATAGTAATAATATTACAAATATTAAATATTTTTTTATTTAGTAGAGTATAATTTCTTTAATATTTTATTTAAAAAAAAACATTTTATCTATATCTTTTTTTCTTCAGAAAATGTATATATTGATCTAGATATATGTAATAGATGAAAATTTCTACATTTATATAAAATTATTAAATATATTTTAATTTTATGTATATTAAAAATTTAAGTGTATACATCATGTATGTCATGTTCAATAATATAAATTTAATTTTGGTATAGTTGATTTGAGTTAATTAGTTAAATTTGAGTATTTAGATAATGGATAATTTTTTAGTATGGGTAAATGAGTTACTTTTGGGTGTAGACCCTATCCAAGCCCATTCTATCCTTTTCAATGGATCTAAGTTTGGGTCTGAGTATGGGTCTAACAAATATTAATTGAGTTTGAATTTGGATATTTTTAAAATTTTATGGGACTGGGTAGAATACTACCTATCCATTGACAGGCCTAGATTTTTCTAATGGAAAACATGCCAATAATTAGCAAGAAAGTATTTTCAGCACGTATTTCTTACCCATACATACTTAAAAAGAATATTTATTTCATATAAGTTCACCATGCAATAAAATACATATTGTCGATATATTTATTATTACACTAATAAGAAAATGTGATTCTAATGAATATAAAGAGTACTTTTTACCTTCCATGCCATACATCCCCCTAACTACAAAACCCACAAATATTTTACATCCCATGCCAAAACTTCCCAATTCCCACAAGTTTTTTACCTATTCTTTCTTTTGGCTAATATTCTAGCTTCTTTTTAAGTATGATGTAGGTTCATTTAGTGTTGTCAAGGATTAGTTGAGAAGTGGATATTACATGACAAATGCATAAGGAATGCCTTCATCTCAGCTATATATAGTAGCAATTGAGATGTCTGAGTCTTCACACAAAACAACACTTCAGTCATTTGCCGATAATTGATTCTCCTATATCCATTACAAATTTCAAAATGTTGTTTTCACCAAGTCACTTCTCTTTTTCACATATCTTATCGATCTTGATCTACATTTGTATTTTCAAGATATCTTTAGCCACTGGAGGCCCCAGTCCACCTCTCCCAATCACAAGACTAATTCATCACCATTCTGTTTACTCTCCATATTTTGATCCCGAAAAAAACTACCAAAGATCTTGCAGACATTGACTTAAAGAACTCTATGTCTCGCGCTTCATATTTGGCCGCTAACTCTAGCAATTTGGTTCATTTGACTGATATTGAGTCGACACTTACCCCTACGCAGGGACATGGTTTTCTTGTCCATTTGCAAATTGGGCAGAAACTTGTTGATCAGTATGTCTATATGGACACAGGTAGCAGCTTGCTTTGGGTCAATTGTGAGCCATGTGGCTTAAACGTACCAGTACCTGTTTGCGATCCCATCGAGTCTTCTAGTTATGAGAAAGAAAACTGCATGAGTTCTCGGATTTGTAGTGCAACTGGCGCTGTCCAAATCCGTTGTGATGATCATTACAATCGATGCAACTATTTAATACAATATGGCAGCAATCATTACAGTAGAGGACATCTGGCTAAAGAAACATTTAAATTTGGAAGCAGTTTGGAGGCTCTTAAAGGCATTGTCTTTGGTTGTGCAAAACACACCAATTTGTATACCAATGGAGTCTTGGGGCTCGGCTTCAACCATCTTTCTCTTGTTAAACAGTGGAATGCTTCAAAGTTTTCATATTGTATTGGAAACATTAGTGAAAAGTCCTATCCCTATAATACTTTGGTTGTAGGGGACCAAATTAAGCTTACAGGCTATCAGACTCCCCTGATCATTGAAGACAAATACTATCCAACTCTGGAAGGCATCACGATCGGTGACGTATCGTTGGACATTGATCGAGAGATTTTCAGAAGGAGATCGTCTGATTACACTGGTGGAATGGTGGTGGACAGTGGTTCAACCTACACTTTTATGCCACAATCAGTATTGAAGAAGTTTGAGAAAGAGGTCATCAAGGTGATTGATTTTCTTCTGGTTCGAAATAACTCCATATATCAAGATCAGTACAACAGGCTCTGTTATAACGGACTTATAGATAGAGACTTAAAAGGGTTTCCAACTACGCAATTTCAATTTCAGGGCGATGCAACTATGGAGTTAACCGCCGAAAACATATTTCACCAAATTTATGAGGGAAGTTTTTGTCTGGCAATCTTGCCATCAGAAATTATGGGACTTCCCTTTAGCATTTTAGGTAATCTTATGCAACAGTATTTTTATATAGTCTATGATTTTCTGCAAACGAAACTCGCATTCATAAGGATGGACTGCGAGTTGATAGACGATTATATTCGTAATGAATTAATCTAGCTAGATCAAGAGAATAATAAGCCTTTGTGCATTGAATGTGAATCCACATAAGTTCTTCTGATCATTAATCTAGCTTGTGAACCATTAGTATTTTCTCAGTGGAAATTTGTTTTATACTCTTCTTCTCTACTGATTCTAGTTTCCGTGTGTTTGTACAGAAATTAATTAAAACCTCACTTATAAAAGAGTTATGCAAGAAAATGATAATACTACAAACTTCAGGCATTGTAATTCTTGATTGTATCAGTGATCAATGGAAACATCTTTCTTTTTGACAATCCTTCAAATTTTCTGAAATATTTTTTATCGTCACAATATCATCATGCTTTTTACTTCTTAACTTTTATCTAAAATTAAGTGTCAAATCAAATTATTGTATATGGGGTCATTTGCCTCATTGCATGCATGCATGATGATTGATAATTTAATTATAAGATTTAGTATGTTATAAATTTAAATAAAAAATTATAAAAATATATTTTTTATTTATACATAAGTATGTCAACCGAGTGTTCGCTACAATTGCATTTTATGCGTGAGATTTACTCCGTTAGATCAAAGACCGCTCGATATATTTTATAAAATATAGTAGTTTATAAGGTTTATATATAGTTTCAAACAATGACAATTACGCTCAGTGGCTTGTAGTCCAAGTGGTGTCTGTCTCTCCTATTAAGTGGGAGGTATTGTGTTCGACCCGTAATGGATGCATTGTGCACTTTATATGCTTTATGTGTAGTTTATATTTTGATTATTTGATTTGAGAATAGAGATTTACTTGATTTAAAATTAGACATATATTGCTTTGTTGAAAGGGTAATATTTCAGTCATGTGTAATGCTCTCTCAAAAAAAAAAAAAAAATAATAATAATAATGATAATAATAATAATAACAAAATAATGACAATTACAAAGAGAAAAGAGTACCACTTTATCTCAACATTTAACATGACCAATGTAATTTGTGTCCTCGTATATTTTGGATATTTTGTTGGCAGAAGAATTCTACGTTCTTAATGTTTTATCTAACTTGGATTCAAGAGCCAGATAACAGTAATGTTCTATATTAAGTCCTATATATACACACACAAACATATGGATATAGATACACAACTCGCATAAGTATAATTGTTTTAAAACTGCGAAATTTAAAGTTGGAACCCTCAAAAATATTACTAATTCAATATCTCTGATCGAGTACTCACAGCCGGCCGCCATGGCAACCACCACCACAACCCGCAGAATCGCCGCCGGATTTCTCGTTTTCTCACTTCTAATTTCCTCCACATCTGCCGCCGGCGATCATCAGAATACGACCGTCGATGGGAGTTTAGTGAATTTCTGGGTAAAGTGCTTGAGGCCAAGTCATCAAGATCTTTTTCATGAGCCAACGGGACCTTACAAATCTGAACTGATAAATCGGAGGAGTTCTTATGCAACGATTTCGGTCGAGCATCTCTCTATGGTTATCAGTTAACTGGTCGATTAGATCCAAATTATGCAGAAGCTCTCAAAGTGATATTCAGAAACAACCAAACCGCCATAGATTTGCATATTTGTTTTCTCGATTACAGGCGCTGTCCGAGTGAAACTTTGGCTGTTTGTGAGCGTTTGCTGTGGGATAGTCCCCTCTAATTATTTTGATCAAAATTTTTCTAAGTGTTTTTAACTTTTTCTTCCCTTGTTGAACGATGCATGAACGTTGTTTCTGTATGTATATATATTCTCGCTGGACTTTATTTTTTACTATTTCTTTCATTTTCTGTTTTCTTTTTAAGCAAGTTCCCTTCTTCATATACATTGACAATCTTAATTGATTCATCTTGTATTTTGAGGATAAATTTAATCATTCAAAATCCAATTTCTTGGCATAGTTTTATACGGATGGATCCAGTTAGGGGATAAATTCAAAATTAAAATAAGTTGTTATGATTTAACTAGAAGACGTATAATTTATCGACTTTGTCAATAAAGATGCGAAAAATTAAGTGCTTTTTATTCAATACGTTTTGGAATGAAAAATTTCAAGAAATTTAAAAAACATAAATTTTTTTCTTTAGAAATCATTTGATATACGAGACGAATTGAATCTAATGGTTTCATATTTTTTTACTTGCCTCAATTGAGTTGCTTGATTTTAATACACTAAATAATTACAAATAAAAAAAGTGAGCTCTATAACTACGAAGCATGGTTATGTGATCCAACTCACATTAGGTCAAGCGTCCACATGGTTTGGCCAATAGTGGGTCAAGCAATATTGAATAGTGATATGTAGGGGTGTTCGCGGATTGAATTGGATCGATTTTGAGGGAAAAAACTAATCAATCCAAATTACATAATATTTTTTGGATGGATTTGGATTGATTTGGTTCTAATTGTAAATTCAATCCAATCCAATCATTTTAAATCGGTTTGGATTTGATCGGTTATTCAATTTTTTAATTTTTTTTTTTAAAGTATGCGAAAATAATATCATTTGGCAATAGAATTGAACTAAATTAAGTAAGAATACTTAAATTATAAAATTATATAAGTCCACAAGAAGTCAACAATAAACATAATTCATAAATTCATCAAGTTTCAAATTTGACTTCCAAAAGAGTAATTACAAAAGTAATTTGGCTAGCAACAATAGAAGAAGTTGAGACGAAATTGTAGCCTCTAGTACAACATAGGTTCGAACATCCAGTTCAATAAAAAAAAAAAAAAATTTAAGTAGCCAAGGTAATTCCAGCAGAGATTATCCTCATTAAGAATTACAGTTATAATGACAAATACATCCACTACCTTCAACAACCTCCACGCATAATCAATTTTTGAGGGTTGATGCACCAACTGGACATGTCCAAAATTTACATAAAGAACAATTAAATCTAAATAGAATAAGTGAAAAATTAAGTTTAGGATTTACACTTATAGGTTTAGTTTTATTCAAATATATTTAATATTTTTATAATTAAAATATTATTTTATTTTATTAATATATAAATCGATTCGGTTTGGATTGGATTGATTTTCAGGCTCAAACCGAAAACCAAACTGAACCGATCGGTTATAAAAAAAATAAATCCAATTTAAACCAAAAAAAATCAATTTTAATCGATTTTTGATTTTTTGGATTGGTTCATCGATTTTTTTTTTTTTTTTTGGATTGGATTGAATTTGAACACCCCTAGTGATATGGACAATTTTTCTATCAATGAAGAATATATTCAACTCAAAGATAAAACTATTCAAACATTATTTGATTCCTAAACCCTCTCATTCATATTATTATCAGTTATGGCATCTCTTCAATATCCCACTTCACACCTCAAAATACACCAAATTATGCATGACAACGGGGCGAGTTTGGCCAGACCCTGGACCTACCTTCCATTTCAAGTTATTCCTAAATTTCTTAGTTCATTAGTACCATTGTCCATCTTGCAGTAAATTAATGATTCGTGGACAATTGACCGAGTTCTCTTGTTCATATACATTAGCTATCTTGAATTTTGAGGATAGTTTTAACCATTCAAATCTAATTCCTTCTTCCCTATTCAAAATACTAATACATCACCATTCCATAAAAGAACCGTTAAGCAGTGCATCTATTTTATTACAATTAATGTTTAGTTTTCTGTTTCACTTCCAACCATAGATGCATTCTAAATGTATCAAATATTTTCTTAAAAAATAAAAAATAACTGTGAATTACATATGCTTAGCATATACTCAGAAAGTGGAATAAAAGATAAAACAGCAATTGTTATTCAAATAACGTACTATAAGCAACTCAAACCATAACTAGGCATGAGCGAAAAGTATGCCTCGTCCAAGTACACACAGAAACACAAGAACACTCTTCCTTTGTTGGGTTGGGGGGGGGGGGGGGTTGTAGAAAGTTATGAAATCATATTCGCTTTCACACAACAAAAAAATATCTTGCTGGAAGAAAACCAATCATAGGAAGAATTAGCTATTCACAATGCTGGCAGCAGTGCACATAAAAAGTAACCACAAAACTTACATGCCAAGTTAAATCCTAATCATGCTGATGAGTTGATATATAAGATGAATCGTGGAAGGTTTTCCAGAGCCAATGTGAAAACTGCACCAAACACGAATATCATAAGAAATGCAAGCAATATCTTTCCAATGTACAGAAAACTTATAGGCGACTGTGTTCTCCTCATAGAATGCGGATCATCAATGCCCTGCAAAGCATCCATATTACATTAGGCTAGCTTTTCAAAAACGCCGTTAGTCATATGCAGTTAGGTATTCACATTGAGAAAACAAGGGCGGTGTAAAACACTCTCAGATAGATATTTCTGTTTGTCCATAGATTAGGCTCATGACAGCACCATCGAGGATTCATGATTCTGATTTATCACATTTTCAGAGCATATATTCTATTAAACACCAAAATAAATCAAGAAGTCACAAATTGAAAATCAATGGTTGGAGAATTCTATGAACACAAGAACTACAATAAAGAAAGTAGATTTTGAATTATGGAAGGTTCTCTGTTCCAGCGTGATTGTGGTTAATTTAGCAGTTCTCCACCATAATTGTAGCCTAGAAGCTAAATAGCGATTAGAGTAATTAAAGATAACTAGTAAGACAGTTGTTTTTTCCTTGAGTAGTTTTTTGAAAAAACCTATATTAACAGCTACTGTAAAACAATTGCTATTGGTTGTCTTAATTAGGTTTTCCTTTGTCACATCCATAAGTTCCCTTCGATTTTTTTTTTTTCCCAAGTGCTTCAAGAGATTCGTGGGGCAATCTTTACATTTCTTGACCCTTTTGTTGCTATTGTGTAATTGAGTCTAAGATTCATCACTAGAGAAGTAGAGTTCCATGGAATAGGATGGGATTATTCCTGTACAATGTGATAGATATAAAAGCTTTGTTTTCTTTTCAAGACTCAACAATTGGTTTAATTTGCCTTAGGGAATTTTCAACCGAAAAAGAAGCCAATGTTGAAAATTATATCAACTAAATGTTCATATGATATAAGTGAAAAGTTCAAGTGCAAAACTTTACCAAATAATGATTCAGTTAAGGATCAACCGATCAACTCAAAAATGCCATTGATGGTGGCAGAAGAGAACTTTGCAATGACCAAATGAAAATGGGACAACTGTTAAAATAAGAAACTTACAACAACATTCATCCAAAAAAAATGAACTACTGCATGTCCTAAAACAATAATATGGCCATATAAATTAATATAGAATAACGTCAGAATTCTCAGAAACAATTGGGACAGAGAATGAATTATCAGAATTTGATATTTTACCCAAGGAAAAGAGGAGGAGGGAACATTCTAGAAATATGCATATATGTAAGCCCTGATGTCCTGTTGTCCACATTGTAATGATACCTAAAACATAATAACAATAACAGGAAGCTACTGCACGTTCACAACTATTATCTTTCATCTTTAACTAGGAATGGAGGATCATAGTTGTCCAATGACTTAATTGGGCAGATCAGATAATATATAGGAGAACACTAGCTATAGAGTGGTATTTTCATGTGGATTTTTACAAATTTTGCTGCCCATTACTTACAATTACTAAGAAATTTATAGTCATCAACAGCATA
The DNA here is from genome assembly GCA_018894105.1 of Jacaranda mimosifolia. NCBI lineage: Eukaryota > Viridiplantae > Streptophyta > Magnoliopsida > Lamiales > Bignoniaceae > Jacaranda > Jacaranda mimosifolia. The sequence continues at coordinate 55,917,104 of CM032117.1, forward strand.
TCAATGTGACGCCATTATATCCCCTCCATATAAAACTCAAAATATCTTTCTCATAATTGGACTTAACATATTCCTTAAAAACCACATTTCAACTATAGCATACACCCAAAACCTCCACACTATAGCATATGCTTTCCCAACTCTCATCCGGCATTTTGGTATTATTTCTTAATAAATTCTACTTCCTCAATCACAAATTTCAAAAATAACAAACAGAAAACCTCATACATTAGCAGAAGCCTCCCGTACTCTCCTTGTACCAAAGGGGAATCCTTCTTTATCACCTATGACAAGAAAAAACCAACTATCAGATATCAGCAATACCTATTATTCTTTCTTTAGTAACAGTTAGAAACACTAATTACTCATCATTTACTAACAATCAGAAGTAGACACACAAATAGGAAGCCAAAAGGGGGCAATTATGTCCCAAGTTTTCACACGCCCAATTAGGCACAGTTCAAAAAAAGTAACTTTCAACTTTTAGCTGAACTGTAACTGTTTGTCCTTAACAAACAAAAGCTCTTGCAAACATCCCTTTCATCTAAGAGTGAGGTGCCAACCAGAGCAGGCCAATCACAATAGGGATGATCCATAACAGACCAAGGTAAATTTTCACAAAATTCCTAAAATTCCAGAAAAAACAGAAAGTCGCTCACCATGTGATTCTATGACAGTTTGCAACTTCCAACTGGATCCATAATCCACAAGCAAAGAACTGGGGCCAAAGCTAACGGGCTCTTCTTCCCCCTCTTTAACCGCCTCAATATGGGATGCCAGTAAGCCATTCCCACCACCACCATCATTAAGCAACTTCTTGTTTATCAAATTAACCGCAAAACCCGCTTCAGTTCCAACAGAAAAACGCCTAATCTTGCCGGAACTCTTGCACACCACCTCCAAAAACTAGAATATTTGAAAATTAGAAAACATATATTCTTATTGAATAACACTCCCTAAGCTAGAGAGACTTCAATTAGACTTCAAATGGGCAGATTAATGGCTGCAAATAGAACCCTTAAAATAACCATAACCTAAGACTGGATTTTTGAATGTATAATCAATAGAAAAAACAGAGAGATGAAGAGAAAGCTTACGGGTAGAGACTCGTGGGAATCTTTGACTTCTGTATCGTCCTTCTCTTCAGCCATTAGAGAAACGGGGTGAAGATCTTGCAGCACAGATATCAGAAAAAGATATTTTCTATGGAATTTCTGTGGTAGTGTTGAAATTTGTCAGGGTGGTTAATTTCGGGTCTGTACTTCGGAGAGAGATTTCTTCAATTTTCTGCGAGTGGATTTTCAATTTTAGCATAAAAAAAGAAGTATTGAAAAATAAAACATAAAGTCGTACGACATTATTTAAATACAGAAAATATTTTTATTAGTGTGTTCATCTTTTTATATTAAAAAAAAAATGGTATTATGTCTAGGTACCTAAATTAGAAAGTAGGAATAGTGATAAGAGCCTATTTAAAAAGAATGATTTTTCCTCCCAAGGGAATGGGGTCATTTTGAAATGAATCATGGTTATATGTCTTATTAAAATATTAATGAATTAAAATATTTTATAATATGAGTATTCAATTTACGAATTATTACTGTTATTAAGTTCAATTTTATGTCATTATAAAAAGTAATGAAATTATGTAAATCTCTCAACTCAAGTATTACTAATTGACAAATAACTGTATTCTAATATCAGTAACTCGTAGACAAATCATTTCAACTACTTGACTTGTGAATGTTCGATAGATTCATTGCATTATATAAAGTGATATAATAATTTTAAATAGAGGTGTAAGATGGGTCGGCCGATTTAATTATAGCTCGAGTTTTAACACGAGTAGAGCTCAAGCACTTTAGTTGTTCAAAAGCTCACGAGCTCTATTTTAAATATTTCTATATATTAATTATTTAATTAATATATATTAACAAATTATATTTTTAATTCTAAATATTTATTATATATGATTAAATAAATATAATATATTAATAATTTAATATTTTATTTGATTTAAAATTTTTTTAGTAAAATAAGCTCGAGCTTTTATCTACAATTTTTATCGAACCAGACTCATTTACTCTCCTAATCTTAAACCTCTCAAATCAATTCAACTATGAGAGACATAACTAGTGACTATGTATGAAGCAAATTTTAATGAGAATACAAGATTCAAATATCTCATCTCTCTTAAATAGGGGTGTCAATTCGGATGGACTGTGTGGGTTCGGATTTGATTGAGGTAGAGGTATAACATAAAAATATCAAATCCAACCCGATGTTAAACCCAAAAGGTTCAATCATAACCTGACTAATAAAAAATTGTGTTAAGTTCGAATTGACCTGATTTTTAGTCAGGTCATCCAATAATCTGATAAACTTAACCCAACCCAACCAACCCAATAAAACTGACCCAACCTGATCTATTTATTTTATTTTTTACATTTATATATTTTAATATTATAATCTAGTAGAAGTTTGATCTACAATAAAATCTAAAATTCAGCATAACCATTAAAGTCAAAGAAATATAATAACTTTAAAATTTTTCATGTCCATAAGTACTCTGAATACAAAAAAATAATTAACCATTGTTCAGTAATTAAATTTTTGAAATTTTGATTTTCGGATATATATTATTTAGATTTTATTTTAATTAGTCAATTTTTTTCAGGTGGGTCTGGTTGGGCCAGTTTTATTTTGTTATTGGGTCACCCACTTGTTTTTTTCATGTTAGACTGGTTGATTCGAAATCAACTCAATCTTATTTTTTTCTTGGGTCATTTTCGAGTCCAATCTAATTTGAACCAAACCCAAAAACACCAAACCTAGATCTAATTTTTTTCAAATAGGCCATTGTCAGATCATCGGGTTATGTTTAATTTTGACACCATTAGATCCTAAAATCAAAATTTAAGTTGGGATTATTTAATTCATACTTTTGAATAGTTAGGGCTGTAAATGGATATTCGAATATTCATTTACCATTCGCATTCGTATCTGTTTATACAAAATTTATCCGCATTCATTTAAGGCGGATATTATCTGTATTTAATTAGTAAATATTCGATTATAAATGGATACGGATATGATAAATGCGTATTCGATCCGTTTAATATTCGATCCGAATATATATTTATTAAATAATATATTATTTATATTTTTCAATAAAAATCTCATAATCCATATATGTATATATAAATTATAGTTGAAGAATTGGGAAGAAAAAAAAATAAATTTAAAAAATTATTGTAATATAGAAAAAAAAATTGAAGAATAAAGTTAATCAACATAATTATTATTGGTTGACTTTATAATTAATACACTTAAATACCATTATTAATATTAATTAGTATCAATAATCAATCATAAAATTAATTATTAATTAGAAATTATGCTATTTGTTTAATCGCTTTCTTTTTAATGAAACTATAAAATTCATTTTATTAATCAAAATATGTATTTATTATATAAGTTCATAGATTCACGTATTTTAATATTTATAAATAGATATCTAAATAATTATTATTGAACATAAATATCAAAAAAATAATTCGAATATGGATAAGTTTAATCAAATATGAATGCATCTAAATAATTATAATTGAATACGGATATATCCAAATTCGATCGATATCCGATGGATACAAATTCGAATATCATTTTTAAATATCTGTCAAATTCATATCCATATCGGAATATTCAAAAAGTTAAACGGATGAAAATATGAAAATAATATATCCAATTCATTTAATATCCGTTTTACACTCCTATGCATGGTAAATGATCAATTAATTCACTGATATTAACTTCACAGTTCAAATTCGAACAAACTTGATTATAGTTTGTGTGAATGAGAGAGACAGCGGGAGAGGAGAAGTGATATTTCTACGTATAGTCATTGGGCTACTCACTTTTCAAGCTTATCCATCCCGCTAATGGATATCTTACCAAGAAAAGGAAAGAAAGACAAGTCAAGTTTCCAGTAATACAGTCGGGGCGGCCCAAAACTGTACTTGTTTATGGGCTTCATTTGACTAAAGTCCAACAGTACTGAATTTTAGAGCTTAAGACAACAACCGCCATCAACGGCCTTAATATGCAGATACAGTCAACAGTAGCATAATGCTAGGCAACATTTGCATGCCAATGTGTCTACCAAACAGGACTTGTAGGGACAAATCTTGTAATTTCATCTTTTATATAATTTAATGAAATTAAAAAACTTTACCTCCCTTTAAATAAATTATTCGTACTTTTGATAAAGCAATTTATTGTTAATAAAATTTATAAATGTTTGGCAAGGTAGTATTTGACATTTTAAAAAATTTCGACAAATAGAGCTTCTTTTAGTTGAGAAATATTGATTATTATTTTATTGTTTTTGTTTTTCAATTGTGGTTTTATTTTGTTTCACTTTTGCTTTACTTGTTATCTGAGATTATTCTAATTTTTGCGTTGTAAGATATTATGGGTGTAGTTTTATCAGAATATGCCTCTTGCACTAGATTTTGGAAGCTCTTCTTGATTGAAAATTCTATTTTGTACATGCTTAATTCTAATGGAGATTAATTTAACTTTCAAGTCATATTTTTCTAATTTTGTAAGTTATTCTTGGTTTCTGTCGTACTGAATTAGAATTACTCTTCTTTTTTCATTTAAAAGTTGCTTTTCATTCAAATACTTCTATAAATACAACAAATTAAATATAATAAATTTATATATTGATGTTGTGTGAATTTGGATCCAATCGATGGTCTTTCAAAAATAATGAAGTCGTAGATTTCTGTCAAGAGCATTTTTCTTGAGATAATGCTTGAGTCAATTAAAATGTCATTCGATACCTCCGATAATGATTATTGGTATTTAATTATACTAGCTAAGTTCTTAATGGACTAGGCACATTAGACTTGACCAAGCTTAGTGGGCTCTATTACCCATTGCAATAGGTCATATTTGTCTTTTTCATAATTTTACCTAAATATCCCTGGGATATAAATAGAATATAAATTTTGTTTTATTTATATATATGCACGCCAAGAGTCTGTTACTAATCTTACAGTTTATGTGTGAGACTAATATATGTAACTAAGCTAAAGGTGACTCAGCTAATTATTATATTTACATTTAATTTGCACTTTAATAATTTGCTAACTTTAGAGACAAAAAATGGCAATAAAAAAAAAATCATATGAACACATATAACTAGCAAACATTTATATTTTTCACCATGGAGTCTCACCCTTCTACACTAAAACCCCTAACCCCCCATTCCATGTGTGTAGTATGGGGGGTGGGGGGCCTCTTTCCCTTTCATAATCAAAAAGAAAAAGAAAAGTACACTCATACTTGCAGAGAGTACTCATCTGTCTATGATGGAAAAAGAGTTATTGTTCATCAATAATGTACATAATAATCAAGCTGCAAAATTAACACCACATGCAAAGTTTTATATTTTAGGTCAACAAAAAATAAAAGAGCTGCCGTGCCACCACGTGATCCCATAATAGGAAAAAGATGAAAATTCTTAAAACTTTCCCCTATGATTTTTGGAGGGGGGGGGGGGTACCCTTATTGACTTTTTTTTTTTTTTTTTCTTGAATTTAAAGTACAAATCAATGGCCAGGTGAATAACAAAACTGCCCTTTTTTCATAAGGGCCCTCTTATCATATATAGCACACCTCATTTTATTTCAACACTCCATATAAGTTTTCCCCTTACCCCCTCATCATCCCCCACACCATCAACATACTCAAGAAAAAGAAGAAAAATGGGAAGGCCTCCATGCTGTGATAAAGTTGGCATCAAGAAAGGGCCTTGGACTCCTGAAGAAGATATCATTTTGGTCTCTTATATTCAAGAACATGGTCCGGGAAATTGGAGGGCTGTGCCTACTAATACCGGTATGTATATATGTTGTATGTGTATATAATTCTTTGATCTTTTATATGTAATGGTGGTGTTCTTTTTGGACGAATTTGGATTTGAGCTGTAGTGATACTTTTACTTGATAAATTAGTCGGGTTTTTTGTTTGTTTTTGTTTTAAGGGTTGTTGAGGTGCAGCAAGAGTTGCAGGCTAAGGTGGACTAATTACCTGAGGCCAGGGATCAAGAGGGGCAATTTCACCTCGCATGAAGAAGGGATGATAATCCATCTCCAAGCTTTACTGGGGAACAAGTAATCGTTTTGTTTTGTTTTGTTTTTTTTTGAAAGGAAAAAACCCAAAGTTCGTTTATGATTAATATACTTTTTTTTTTTTTTTTTGGATAGATGGGCTGCTATAGCCACATATCTGCCACAAAGAACAGATAATGACATCAAGAATTATTGGAACACTCACTTGAAAAAGAAGCTGAAGAAATTCCAATCTATGGAAGCTGCACCCCAAATGTCATCTGATTCAACAGCTAATTATCATCAGTTCATGTCGAAAAGTTATGGCGAAAGGGGTTTGGAGGATGGCAAGTACCAAACAGGCCTTAAGCTGGGTGAGAATTCGTCTGTCTACGCTTCAAGTGCAGAGAATATATCAAGACTGCTGGAAGGATGGATGAGATCATCTCCTAATATTTCCACCAATTCTGGCCATCTGATCAATAACCCAAATCACGATCTTGGAAAAATAATCCCAACTGAATACTACAGGCCACAGCAAATTCATGATCATCATCAGCATGAAGGCCCAAATGGGATCGTCCCAAACCATGATGATTTGGAGTGTATCATGTCTTTCGATGATCAAAACTTGATCGGCTTGGCCTGTGACAAATCGTCCTGTGACTCTAGCCAGAAGGGCTCTGAGTGCAGTGGTTTGATTGAGGATCATCATGGAATAAAGGCTCATTTTGCTCATGAGAATAAGCCGAAAATCGACAACAATCCTCCATTATCATTTCTTGAGAAGTGGCTGCTGGATGAGAGTGCTAGTCAAATTGAAGGAGTGATGGAACTCCCATCAATCTTCTGATTAAAAAAAAAAAAAGAAGGTTGTCTTTTTAAGTTTGATAAAATTAAAGATGTAAGGATGATGATGATCATGAGTTGGGAAAGTACTAATCTTCTGCTAGGGTTCCAAAAAGTTGGATCTCTTGCTTTTGTTTTACTTTTATCTTTGATCTTTCCTTAACAATTGTAACTTGAGTAGGCATTGCTCCTAAGTGCACCCTTTGTCACTTTGAAGTTTTTTTTATTTATTTTGTTTCTCATAATGTGCCTTAATTTTCCATCTTTTATCAAATATTTTTGTATTTTTGTGTTAAAAGGGACAATTTAAAGAAAATATATTTCTTTTGCATCAATCAAGTGAACTTAAATGGTCCAATTAGTTGATTGATTTATCTGAGAATTTGTGATGCCCCTCAAGACATATCATCAATCTTGAATTTTACACTTGTAGCCATATTTATTAGGCCGACGGTAGAGATGGCGACTTCAAATAAGAACATTAAATAAACGGAAAGCACTACATTTAATCCATGGCCAATTGGAATAGAATATCTTTTTGTTGAATGTAACTTAGTAGCCCCACAATAAGAATCCAAAAACAAAAATAAAAAATTAGGACTTCAAGTAAAATATTTCCCATGCCAACATTAATATGAGATATATAATCACACACACACACACACACACACATAACGTAAAGAAAATAATGTAATGAAACTTTGATCAATTCTCCTATATATGTAAATACGAATTAGGGACGAAATCAGATTTTTTTATTTTTATATAGTTAAATCAAATACTAGCATAAGTTAGTATTTAATGAGGGGTGGCAAAACTTTGTGTGTGTGTGTGTGTGTGTACACTAATTAAATTGAGCGGGGGGAGAAGGCCCCTCTATACGTGTGATGTATACTAGGGCTGCATGCTGGACTATTGAATGGCCGATGTATGTATAAATACATGCTAGGGTTTTCACAAAAAGTATGCAAGAAAGAGACGTCTTTTTTGTCTGAACTAAGAAGAAACTAGTCATAGGACAGCAAGGATATATATTGGACAGCACAGTGTCACGAAAGTCTTGCCATTGAATATGGTAAAATGATGTTTTTTCCAGATTTATCCCTCAAAGAAAGAGGGAAACATGTGAATTCATTTCGCCTTTCGGCGTAGGAAACTGGAGTGCGTGTGTGTGTGTGTGGATCCACATTAGCCATTGAAAACTTTTGCCTTGTGAAGAAGGGCTAGCTATAGCAATTGCATGAACCTTAATGTGATGTTGTTCATATGCATAGTCATATGATAAATAGTTTTAGGACCATGTTTGAGTTCTTCATACTAGGGTTAAGATTCTTTTCTTAGTGTTGGAACATATCGAAAACAATTTAAGCATGAGATTTAATTCATCAAAAATGTACAAATCACACTCACAAATTTAATGAGAAAAATAATACCCGATGGATAGAAAAATAAAACAGATACAGATTTACATGGTTTGACAATTTTTGCCTACCTCCACTAAAGTTTTTTTTTTCCTTCCATTATAATAGCATTTTATCAGTAAAGGCCAACTCTTGAATTTGACATACTCAAACCCAAGACAAAAATCCCTTGTAAAACCACTCTCATAATTATCAAAGAAATACTCACTCCACTCCTTTGTATTACCCCAATCTAACTCAAAATAACTAACTCATGAGTATTCTATCAAATAATCAAATAAATACATTTATTTATAATAGAAAACTACTTGACTGCTTCACCTAGAACTAAGAAATATAATACAAGAAGTATTCCTAATTCTAGTTAAATTTAGTATCCAGATAACCGATCCAAATCTCAACACTTAGTGAAGCAATTAGATATCTCGTTATGTCAAGATATAATTATTAGCAAATTCATTAATCAACAATGCTAATTAAAATAAATAATATCGAAATTATAATATTACTTGGTTGGAATAATAGTGAGTTATTAGCATATGTTGCCAAGGTAAATAATTATTCTTTGAACTAATTATAATCTATTTGACTAATCTGATTATAATTAGATTAGTTGTCAAACATGAGAGACCAAGTCACATCAAGGTATTATTCTTCCATTAGTTATCACGCATTAGGAGTTTGGTCTCTTGGAAATATATTTTGAAGGATGAGAGAGAAAAAAATATTTTACAAATTATTTTAAAATTCTTGATTCTTTTAATGTGTGATAAGACTTCAAGGTGCCTTTTCAAAATAGAATCCCCCATAATTAAAAGTGCTGACTGATTAATAACTCAGTTCAGTTATATTTATCATCAGTGCTTATGTGAAAAATTAAAATGACTTTTCTATGAAGAATTTTAATTCTATATGGGGATGTAGTTTCTAACTTGATGATGATTAAATAAACATAGTATCTTCTTTTAATTTGTTGAAAATGCTTGAACAAATTAATATATATAACGCGTGGGAAACATTTGCTGATTTACTTTAATTTGTTCTTTAATACTAATTGTATTCATCTAGGCTCCAAAAAATTAACCATAGTACTTATTATTTCAGGGGAAAAAAAAAAAAAAAAAAAGGGAAGAAAGAAAAACAAGCAAATGTTTTACCATCAGTTTAGGCTTATGTTACCATCCCAAGGCCCACTGATGCACCACAAAAGAAGTGGCAAATTCTACACACATAGCATGCATCTCTTTCTACATGACATAAAATGAGAAAAATATGCAGATGCATGTATCACTATTATATATATGAGTGTGCTTGTGTGTATTTATGTGTGTATATACATCTTTTATATATATATATATACACACACAAAAATGTATCATTGTATGTATGTATTGTCTTCCTCATCCACATTGTTGAGTGATCATTGTTCGCTACAATCATTTATACTATGTTTGAATCTTGAATTTTAATGAAAAATATATATATAAAGAAAAAAAAAATATACGAAGTACTATTGTTTAAAGTGAAAGAAATATATATTTTCAAATATTTTCCTCACTAAAATTCAAGAACCAAACAACACCGGTAAATTATTTAAAAACTAAATGAACAACATACCTTGCCAAATAGGGTAGTGTGGCAAAAGACCTATGACAAAACAAAAAAGTAAAAATAAAACTTAATTTTATTCTGATTTCCTAATGCCACTTGGTTCCAATATTATACAGTTCATCTTTTCTTTTATTTATTATGATGTATAAGATGATTTTAGGGTACATATATATTTTGTAATATTATCGTTTAAGAAAAATAGTCATAACTATATATTTGATGCAGTGAATTAAAAAGTACCTACGCAGCACAGGTACATGTACTGTGAAACTATATATCTTAATTTCTGGCCCAACCGATGTGAATAAGCTTTAATAATATATTATTGCGCATTTGTTGCCCGACCTGCATGCCCTACCATGAATGTACTTACATGACACACTATTTGATCACCAATATTTCATCACTGAATTTGAGATATATATATATATATGTATTTTTTTTTTTGAAAGTAACATAACACGACAGCACCTTTTTTTGACCTCGATCCCTCCAGATCGATTTCATTTATGTTGCATATTATCTATACCATTTAAAAAAAAAAAAGCACGTTTTCGAAGATAATTAAATTGTTGATTAATAATTTTAAATCAAATTATATACTGAATAAAACTATAAAAATATATAGAAACATGTCATAAATCTTTGAATTATTAATTGCATGTGCTCCGAATAAGAATAGGTCATTCGTCTAGAAGATTCTGAATTTATAGAGATTTAAAGGGTATTTAGATGAATTTATAAACTTATCAAAATATCTTATGAAATACTTGAAAACTTATAAGAAATTGTAAAATATTTGATAAATTTTTTTCAAAAAAAATTATAAAGTCCCAATATAAAATCATGTTAAGGTATTAGAAGATTTTTTTTTCAAAAATAAAAAATAAAAAATAAAAATTTTCTAATTTATTCTTAAAATATTAACAAATATTAATTACAAAATGTCATTATTAACTATTTATAAACTCTAAATTCTTATTTTATTCAAATGAACTTATTTTAATATAAGTTCTAGTATCTTAGAAATTATAAAAATATCTTTAAAAATATAAAAATTTATAATTTTAAATAAATTTAGCCCAACACCTTTCTTAAATTGTTCAAACCGCTGATTGTTTGAAAAAGCGCTGCAGTGCTTACTCCTAATAATCATATATGTTGGGCTAAATTTTAATTATATAGTAGTTCTTTGATGACAACATTGACTACTATAAGTTAAAGTGGTAAAATTTATTACATCCCTTTCCATACATTATTATCAAAGCTACCTAACAATAGTCATGGGTTGGCAATGCATGTGACACAAGAGCCACCCCCTATGGTTATGATCCTCATGAATAGCCCATCTTTATGGCAAGAAATGAACCAAAAATATTTGGTCAAGGGACCACAATTATCATGCATATATATACATATATATATATATATTAAAAGAAAAATCCCTAATTATGTTCCACAAATCATATCAAATTGCATTTTGGATCCTCCATTATATTCCGTATTTCATCTCCTATTCTGGTGTGATGTATACATGCCAAGTGTATTTGGTTCTCAATCAATTATTTTTATAAGGAAATATTTAAACACATATTACGTATTCATGATATGAAATAGGAGATAAAACATAAATTGAAATAGAGGATCTAAACCGATCAAATTACATTGAATTGAAAAGTAATTATTGGACACGTGGCATGTGGTGAAGAGGCCATGTGGACAAGAAGAGTGCCCCGGGTTATGTCCAATATCAAGATTAGGGTATGGCCATATTGCCTAAGCTATAAGTTATGATAGATATTGTAATCTTAGGTCTTTCAATGCCATATGGGAAACTTTTTTGCTACCTTTGACTCCTTTATAGTAATGTATTAATTCTTTCTTTTTGTCTCAAGATGTAAGAGACATGTTTGTTTGGATTGTCATTTTCTTTGTTTTTATCTTTTTAATATTTAGAAATTGATAATGTATTTGTGTTTATAACAATTTAACCAAAAAAAAAAATGTTATTTCTTTTTTTATTTTCATGTGTACAACCATTATTTTCAAACATTATATTTAACTAAGTTAGGAGGAAAATTAGAATTTGTTAACTAAATATATAACTATTTTTCTATTTTTATAAAGTAGTCAGATCCAATAATAAAATAATGTGATTGTCCCTATATAATTTGAGTATTTGACTGAAGCGAAAGAAAATAATAGGACCACAATTAATAAATTAAAACATCATGTTCATTATCAGTCTTTCTTTACATACTATCATTTGTAATATTATAAACTCAAAATCTTTTATACTATTAATTTCCATATATTTTTTATTTTCACACAAGAAATGATAAATACCTTTTTTTAAAATTTTTTGAAAATATGAAAATTAAAAAATAAACCTAAAAAAAAAGAAACTAATTACAAGCACTAAAGTTTTCAAAGTGGAAATTTTATGGATAACAAATGAAGTAAACTTTCTGAGTATAATCAACTAATTAAATAAAGAATTGATGGCTTTTATAAAACTGCACCTAGTTAATTATATATGCAAAATAAATGAATGACTTGGCATTTTACTAAATTAATTTCGATTTAATAAAGCTTGAATAGGCAATTTTATATATCAACTTGAATGTTGTCGTTCTCGATATATAAGCCCAGCCCCTACTTGTGATAGGAGAAAAATTAGGACACATCTTTAGTTTAAATAATTAGGACAATTTAAATGAGTAACATGCATGAATGTTATAATAAGGATATATTAACATTTTTCCACCCTTAAAATATGTGGAAATTAATAATAAAAATACATAAAAAAGAACAAAACGAAAACGCGAAAGTCATCTTTTATTCCTTTCACTATGTGTCCCGCAATAAGTCACAAATTCGAATCTACTTGCAGTGGGGTCTGGCATCAATTACTTCTATAGTGGAGGTGCTTCAGATTAACTGATTGCTTGATGGTATGGTGACAGATTTATCATTTGACAAGTAATTATAATTTGAATTAGATATTCATAATTGTAAAAAATATTTTTATAATTACGTTCGAAGGAAGGGCCAAGAAAGCAATTACTTACTATTTTGTTTATAAATAAAAAGGGGATCAGACACATGAATAGAAAGTGTCACCAAAAGAAAATATTGCACGTACAAAAAGGACTTAAATTATATACTTTACAATTATTAGCAAATTTGAATGCGTTCGAGCTCTAACTAATTAAGATTTATATTTAATTAACTCAATCACGGGGAATGATTCATGTTGAGAGCACACCAAACTCTTCTAAATTTAATAGAATATTTAGAATAGAAAATTTACACTGAGAATACCATACACAGTACTATTGAAAGATATATAAAATAGAGAATTCGAACTACAAATCAACATCACCACATGATTCGGGATTATCAAGAGATTTAGTAATTGATGATCAATCTATTCCTTGCCTTAATAAATTTCAAGACAACTATATTGGAGCGAATGGGAGCGTTAAAACCTAAAACAAAAACAAAGGTTAAAGATCGCGAGGAAGGATTCCAATGAATGAAACCTTCAATATTTACGTTGAAATGTGTTTGAGTAGAGTATGGAAATGGAGTAATAATAGAATGACAACAACGAATATATCATATACATATGGGCATCAAGTGATTGTATTGTTTATAGAGTGTGATTGAAATCGACTTATATGGATCGTTCTACTTAAATAACAGAAAGTTATCACTTGTTTCAATCGAACAGTTAACATTTCAAGATAGGTCAGATCGAGCACAACTCAAATTAAAAAATACAAATCCTAAAGTATTTCAACATTTTTAATTTTCTTACAAGGTATTTTGGCCATTTAAGTCTATTTTCCACATCACCATGGAAGTCAAAGGAAACTATTAGATTCGTCCAAATTCTTTCAAAACATGCATTAAGTTCCACTGTTATAGCCATAAATTTAGGGTAATCTATGTTGTAGGAGGGCTAATGTCGTGAAGATAAAATCCTAAAAGATCGAAATTGAAATTTTTGATTCAACATTACGAAACCGACCTTACGTGGACGCCCATATACAGACGGAAATGGATATATTCATGTGGGGACTTTATGTTCATTCTAATTTATTTTTGAAAGCTACGTTATAGAAATGTGGTCTAATGGCATAAGTTTTCCACATTATATAGGAGGTTAAAAGTTCGATTCCTAATAAATTTTAATATATGTGCATGTGTATAAATAAAAAAAATTATTAATTTTATATTATGTTAATTTAATTTTAAGAATTAATTAAACTTGGTCAAGTAGGGGCTCATTCTCACCATTTGCACTCCTCCTTTTATTTATTTTTGTCTTTTATAAGCTACTATATATTATGTAAGTACACGAACATTTGAATTAAAAATTTTAAATTTAAAGTATATTAATTAGTGTTGAGGCCTCAACCAAAGTGTCATTCCAAAAGTGAAAAAAAAGAAGAAAAAGAAAATTACTTATAGAAATAGTGAGTGATAATATAGAAATTATCATGAATTATATATATATACATTAAGTTTTATTATCTTAATAATTTTTACAAATTTAATAGTAAGAATATAGTATGGAAGTTGTCATTATTGATAATTAACGACACGTTGTGAGGATTTTATCATAATTTATAGTGACAATTTTTATTTTTATTAGTTTGCTATAATGTGTATGTCAATAATTGTCAATATAACAATTTCAAAAATTAATTCTTGTCAGAATTAAGTCATATTATTATAAAATAAAAATTATTGTTATTATTTAAAAATAATCTTTAGTAATCAAATAGAAATTATTATCATTTAATTATTTTTTCAATGCCATCTTCTAAGTAACCACTCTATTAATACTCCTTACCCAACTTTTAATATGAATAAAAAAAAATTAAGATCATCCTCAAATTCTGAAAAATAATAGGTAAATTTTTTTAAACCTTCTAATTTTTTATTTGTCATTGAAAAACAAAAGGACGTCCTTTGTCTATTGATTCGGTTAAAAATTTTCAATTAAATGTTTTTTATTTTTCCTAAAAACCATTAGTTTTGACTTTTGTTATTTTTTTAAAAAAATTACTCATGTCAATAGTGACAAATTCTGATCAAATAAATTTAACAATAATATCTCTAATTAAAATTAAGGTATAATTAGTAAATATTAAAAGCAATAGAAAAAGCTGTTTACTTTATTTGGGGGTAATAAAAAAAAAAAAGTGCAATACGATTTAATTGGCAATGAAAATATTACTTAATAATAAATACAAATTAAATTGAGATAATAATTAGTGCTGAAACAATGGAATTAAGCATACTAGCTCTTTTATAAGCTAATATAATTTATTTATAGAGAAGACATAAATATTGTATTATAACTTATCATACGATTTGGTACAATCATACTGAATGTGACATAGAATTTTCAACAAAGGACAACCTTTGTAATTTCTTTAGAATTAGACACCAATGATTAATAAATTGCACATGGACTCTATTTGTATGAACTTTTTGACCTACGCCATATGAATATGATATATCCCCAATTGAAAAAACAAATCTGCACCCTATTTTTACCAAATAAATTTTCCACAGGGGCACTAAAAAAAAGTTGGCTATTGTGACCACGAAACAGTGAGCGGTCACTACTAATCAGTGATTAATTTTATATGAAATTTTTAAAAAAAATTAGTAACGGATTAGTGACCGATTTGTGACGAAATTAGTGATCACAAGACTTGACGATCATTATTCGATCATTAAATTAGTGACCCATTTTGGATCATAAAAGCGGTCATTAAATCCTTCTATTTCTTTAACATGGGTCACTGATTAGTGATCGCAGACAGAGTGGTCACAAATCCGTCACAAATTCTTAAATAAATTTTGAAAAAATTTGAAATTAGCGGGAATCGAACCCGCGACATCAATAAAAATTTTACTTTTACATTCCATTAGAACATGAGGATTATGAATAGTTGATAGACGGTAATGATGATAATTAAACAATACTAAATCAAGAAAAAAAATTAAAAAATAATATAAAATTATTGTTGCTTTACTTTATAATTAATTTATATTGGTGTCGTTTTATTAATATAATTAATCATAAAGTCAATCAATAATAAGAAAAAAATAACTAAATGAAGGATAATTAATTTTTCATTCTAAAATAAAATACTAAAATTATTAACTAGCTAAAGGAACATTAAGAAGGCATTTGGCTAAATTTATTTAAAAAGTTTTATAAGTTCCTACATCTTATAAAATATTTTTGGAGCTCTTGCATCTTATATTTTTCAATCTTATAATAGTACTAGAGAGTATGGTGGTTTGATGTTATGTAGTTTATGACTAAAAAGTTTAAACACAATTTTCACATAATTCAAAAGTATGTGTATCATTATCATATCTAAATTAAATAAGTGAATGAGTATTTTAGATACTTAAAAGCAAATCAAGTCAAATACTAATATAATATTTATGCTGTGTGATGATAACCAATTTTTTTCATCATTAAAAAGTCGAGAAGTATAAGATTTATCGTTGAGATGTCATTTTATAACTACAAAACCAATACGAAGTATATCGAAATACCTTACTAAATTAGATCTTTCATACTTCTTATAAATTTGGACATCAGCAATATAAAATAAATTTAAATGATGAGTCAAGTTTGAGTGATTTAAATAATTAATAAGATCGATTTCAGCTACTATTTAAGAATTTTGGGAAAAAAAATATATTTCTATTTCTTTAAAAGATGGTGAGTATCGAAAAATAACCAAAAGTATTAAAAGTTAAACTCTAGAGTTTTAATTGTTGAGTGACAATTAGCTTAATAATATTATTTTCGCACTTATATGTGTGAAGTCCTAATTTTTGAACGATTCAATTGAACCCAATAAACTTTTGTTGTGCATGGATAGGGATGAGGGTTGAATCCGTTGCAGACTAGATTAGGTAGATATTTTGATGAGGCCCCACCTCTCTGGTCGATGTACAAGTATAGGGAGGCTGAATCCTACAATTACTAGCAAACGTCAAGCTAGCCGAGGAGCCCTCAGCTTAGGCTCTCCGACGCTCAAGTTAATACGGGTCGACTACATAATATGAGCAGCAACGTAAGAGTTTTTTTGTATATATGAGAGCATACCCTTGAAAGACTGGAGTAGGGGGTATTTATAGCCTTTTCTCTGTAAGGATTTGTCTAAGATGCCCTTGATGTGTAGAAAGGGCCCTTATCCTTGCATGAGGGGCGATTAGTCATCTCCCTCTCCTGTACTATTTTAGGTGGTTGCCTTTCCAGGTTTTAGGGACAGAGTATGACACTGTTGACGCACATGCCGGTACTGGGGCGGCATGCGCCATTAATGAGGAGGCATGCAGCATGTCAGGGCATTTAATGCGGCAGAGATGGCACTGTGCTCTGTCCACCTCTCTGGTCGAAAGAATGATCAACCTGATAACGGATTGAAACATAGGGCGTAATAGAGGTGCGGGGTCGAGATATCGACCCGCGGCCTTATACGAGGCTTGGTTGGGTGCTCCTTTGCTTGGGTAGGCCGTCGATTCGGGTCGATAGAGCCATTGGGCCCAGGATGCCAAATGAGCTTGGTGCTACATCCTTGGGCCTGCAGTGTTTGGGCCGAACCACTTGGGTTATCCCATATCAAACAGAGAGTCGTTATAAAAATTAGGCCCCTATTTTCTGATTGCATTAGATTTTGGATGAAATTTTGGATTATTAACTTTTGAGTTATTCTAAGCTACTTAAATCCTAAAATAAAATTCAAGAACCAACCAATTGTTATGAACGCAACCTAATTTAAGTGATGAAAGACTGATGCACCAATCACTCTGATAATAAGTATAATTATGACCAAAATGGCAATCTAATTAGTTTGGTTCATATTTTTTTTATAAGGGGATTATTAGTTTGAAGTCACTTACACTAATAGTTCGTGAATCATTTATTTTTATAGTGAAAGGTTTCAATTTGATTGACATTTTGATCGGATTGCAATAACGGACTCAATATTCTTTCAAATGTATGGGTATCATTGTAAATTCACATTAATTTCATCTTACTAGATTGAATTTTTTTGATGATTTTATTTTAAATTAGCTATTGATGCAATTTTTTGCAACTATAATTCATCGATCTTTTTTTTTTTTTTTTTCAGAAAAAGAAGAAGGGGGTAAACCCAAAAAAATAAATAAATTTAAGTCACAAACATCTACCAATTTTCCCGCACCTAACCATGCATAATTTGAAATAATTGCCTGAATATCTTAAATCATTGTACAGGCAATAAAATTAAATCGCAATTATTAGGGGTCACACCGTCTCTCTAATGTTACTTTTTTTCTATTTGCTGGCGACCCACCGTACATAAAATTGAATGTGGCCACTGCACGACAACAAAGATTAATGTTGTTACGATGCACATTATGCATTAATGTCCTAATGATTTTGCTCAACGCTCTCTTCCTCTGAATATGCATTTGTAATAAATTTTTACATATATATGAGTATGTGAGTTCAAATTCCTTTTTAATGTAATTATGTAGTGGGAAGACTAAAATTGGCATAAAATGCCAAAAATGCCCTTATCCAGTTGAATTTGCGTTTTATGTTTTGGGTCTTATCCAATTCGGATGATCCAAACTTGATTAGAACCATTTTGCAACATAGATGAGTTTTAGTTTGAATGATCAGAATTGAGCCAAATCACCCCCTTTGATATTTGACAATTGTCAACGACTATAAATAGTCACAATCAAGTCATTTATGATGTATGTCAAAATATAACACTCATATTTTTACTTGCTATATATAGATCAATGGTAACGTATCATGTTGGTACATGATTCTTCTTGGAGAAATATTCCAACCTTTATTAGAGGCTTCAAAATATACTTACCATGAGAAATTCCAAGAGTGTTTTACCAAAACAAAATGATGGATTTAAGATGAAAATAAATTATGGTTTCTTCTAAAGAGGGACATAAGTAATAAAATTGCTTTGGGCCGACCTAAATTATAGAATGTTTTCTGTTAGGCCCATTATCACATGGAATGTTGGGCTTTATACTTATTATTTATGAACTTATATATTTCCCTGAGCATGCTATAACAAATTTAATATATAGCTCGTCAAATTTAATAATCTTCTCAAAAAATAAAAATACCATTTGCTTACTATTTTATTTTTTTTCTCATCACAATAGGTTTATCTACATGTTCAAAGTCGAAAGAAAGAATGGGGAAGCATGTTATGGGGTGCAATGCATTCACTCTTTGTTTGTTCATTTCACAATTTATTTGCTTCCTTGGAAACAATGAGAATAAATAATTGACTATATAAAAGGGCTTGACTTGTAGCTTTGTGGACATGTGAAGTTTGCCAATCCAAGTCAAACCAATACTGGCCCATATGTAATATTAGCTAGCCCATTCTAAACCGAGCCCAAATTATCGTTGCTTGATTAATTGTCAATTTGGATATTCTATTTTATTTTATATTTTATTTAATAAATATATGTTCAGTGCATTAAATATTTCTCATTTCATAATTATTGAAGATATGCATGAAACTAATTTTACTATAAGGAATATCACTAAACCCATGATGAGTTGAAAATTAACGCCTTTGAAGGGGGGAAAAATGAATTTAACCAAAATTATGATCAAATAATCATATTGACGAATTATATATTCATTACTAGGTTATCTAAAATCGAAATACATAATCAATTCTTTAAACGTTCATTTATCCTATCATTGAGTTCTTTTTTTCTTTTTAATTAAAAAAGTGTTTAGGTGATGATTTAGTATTAGAATATTTGAATTTGCGTGGGACAACGAGATATTTTTTGAATTTAGATATATTTTACAACCACTTGCAGTCTTTCTTTTTTATTTTTTCATTTTTAAAATAGTCAATTCTTAGAGAAGTTGAAGGGGAAATACATGAAAAAAAAAAAAAAAAAGAAGAAGAAAATAAAAGAAAAGGAGAGAGATATTTTGAAATAATGGAAGAAGATATGCTTCTTCATATGCTTACAAAAAACCTCGTATAAATCTCTTCTTCTTCTTCTTCTCGCTTTGCTCAACTCAACTGCTATATTATCAATATCTCACCGTCCCAATTTATCTGAAAATAACACACACACACGCACACACTGTATGCATTTAAGCGGAACCTAATAGCATTTGAAATGGGGACCCTATCCAGCTTTAGTTTCAGTTTGACCCCTCCAAATGGGTGTAATTTCAGAAAAAGAATTCAGAGTAATAGTTTTAAATGTTTCTTGTGCGGAGAATATTTGTTGAAGAGGCGGCGGCGATTGGTTTACAGAGGGGATTTCCGGAGGTTGAATTCTGTAATCAGGTCGTGCTACAATGGTAAAAGCAGTAGGAACGATGATAGTAATGGTGCCGGCGAAAGAGAAAGTAAAGAAAATTCGAATTTGGCTACGATGACGACGGCTGAGAAGAAAGCCGATGATGATGCCGATGATTCGCCGGCTTCTGTATCTTCACGGGTGAGTAAATTATTTATTTTAAAATATTTAATTTTATGTTTGTTTCTCTTTTATTTAGTTTCAAATAATCATAGGAAGTTGCAACTCTTAAAGATTTGTCTTTTTTTTTTTTTTAAACATTTCCCTCTTTCTTTTCTACTTCGTGGGATAAAGTTCCTGAGTTTGGAAAAGTGAAAGTGGGAAACATACTGTCAATAGATGCTTTCTTTTTCATGAAGTATGAAATGGTTAGTTTCATTGGCATTGAATAGTTTCCATGATGGGAAACCTATGCCTTAAAGCTGGTACTTCATTAGCAAGATGATTGCTGCATGCTGCTAGACACAATGGGTTTCATTTTAAATGGTGCAGTGGAGGATCCACTGTGAATACTTTTGGAAGTGTTCTTAATGTAATGATTAATGTTATTGTTTATCATTATTTTTGTCTTCTTGCATATTATCATACAAAACCAAAATAAATTCAAAATTGTTACTATGTTATGATATACAATTATTGTAATAATGTGGGTTTATTATTATGATCACTATGTGTGTTATTAAGAAGAATCAGTTATTATTGTGATTGCTAGTATTATGTATTAGTTAAATCAGTTTTTCAAGATATAGAAACAATACTATAAAAGATAGAAGCTAGCTAGTTCGCTTGCATCACGAGCTCAAGTTTGATTCAATCCTCCTACCTTTTTACTGGCTCTCGAGTCATGTTGCAGTCTGAGTAGCAATTACGTATATTACAAGAGTCGTCTCGATATTATATACTTGCAAATATAGCTCTTGCCAAGCATGGTAATCAGTCATTTCTTTGACAGAAAAAGATCTTTCGATCATGAACAACCCAGAGTTTATTAAGCGTTTGTGACGCAATGAATAAATATCCATTTGGAGCAATAAACAATAGTAACAGCAGCCAGCAGACTGAAAGTAATGCCAAGTTATAGGAGTAGAAGCTTAAGTAATGCATAATTTCTGAACAAGAGAATAAGCATCTCGGATCACTTAAGTATTCAACTTCACTTTCTACCAACAATTTAAAGAGAAATGATGCCATTAGTGACTAAATTCTTTGAATTCCTCAGCCACCGACAATTTCACCAGTCGGACCTGCTTACAGTAATTTCCAGGTAGACTCTTTTAGATTTATGGAATTGCTGGGCCCAGAAAGAGTTGATCCCGCTGATGTAAAGGTTATCAAGGACAAGCTTTTTGGCTACTCGACCTTTTGGTTAACTAGAGAAGAGCCATTTGGTGATCTAGGGGAAGGCCTTCTTTTTCTTGGCAATCTTCGTGGAAAGAGGGAAGATATTTTCTCAAAACTTCAGAGTCAGTTGACAGAAATAATGGGAGATAAATACAATCTATTTATGGTGGAGGAACCTAATTCTGAAGGAGAAGACCCCCGTGGTGGGCCCCGTGTCAGCTTTGGCTTGCTGCGAAAAGAGGTCTCAGAGCCAAGTCAAACAACTCTCTGGCAATACGTGATTGCTTTTGTCTTGTTTCTTCTAACTATTGGTTCCTCGGTGGAGCTAGGAATAGCATCTCAGGTCAGCTGGTCTACACTAGAACATATGTTGGTTGATGGAATATATGAATTCTTAGATAAATAGTAACTGATCTGCACTCTACTTCTACATCAAAAGTCCTAAATGAGTTGTGATTTTAACAATGCAGATAAGTAGACTTCCTCCAGAGGTGGTCAGGTACTTTACAGATCCCAATGCTATCGAACCACCAGATATGCAGCTCCTATTTCCATTTCTGGACTCTGCTTTGCCTCTGGCTTACGGTGTGTTGGGAGTTCAGTTCTTTCATGTAAGTATCATTTTTCCCCTCCCTCACTAACTAAAAGTCCATAGTTTTTCATTTTCTTTATATATATATTTCATTAGCCCATTGACCTCTCTCTACTTGCCCCAATCCCCTAACCAAAAGAACAGAACAGAAAAGAAAAAGAAGTGAAAGGCTTTCTTTGTCTTGGTTTCATAGTTTATGAAGTAATAGTCTCCAGAAAATGTCACCCAAGATAATAATACCAATTGCATCAGTAGTTGCTGAAGCAAGGGATACTGTATGCTTACCTAATAATGTCACAATTGCCTTTCATAATCCCTAAGGCTTTCTTCAATGAAGCCTGTCTCTGATTTTGCCAATCAATATCAATCCCACTTCTTGTAGTTCAACTGAAGGAAAGTTAATTGTCTGGTGTTAAATCAGGTTCTTTTGCTTGTTTTCCATTAAGTGTGGATTTCAGTGTCAAGAATTTCTAAATTCAAGGATGTTTAATTTTCCTCACCAAAATCCTTGTACTGCTGCTTCACTATGAATCAACTCATATTTTGGTATGTTTAGGATTAGTAGTTGCTATTATTTTGCAATAACCACTACGTTGGCAATGAAGTTAACTTTACTAAAACATAATTTCATACTTGAGAGTTTGCAAAAATAAATAAATAAATAAATAAAAACAAAAATGTTTATGCATTAAGGTCTGTAGAATGCCACTCAGTTCCTAGAGAAATGCTTCTGAAGCCTATGATATTATGGTACTTCTTTCTGGTCCCTTTTTTTATTCCATATTTTCAGTACAAATTTACCGTCAGGTTATATGCATTCTTTTTCATAATAAACTTTCAACTTGAGAAGGTGATCTCAGATTTAGGATTTTTATGCTAAACTAGTTTCACTAACTGTGGGGTCATCTGATATACTGTCTTTTGTTTTCTTTTTTAATTTTCCACATGGAGTTTATTTCCTGCAGGAAGTTGGACATTTTCTTGCTGCTTTTCCACGGAAAGTGAAACTGAGTATTCCTTATTTTATTCCAAACATTACCCTTGGGACTTTTGGAGCAATCACTCAGGTAAGCATATAGACACAACACACTTGTGGAAATGCTTACCATTAGATTTAAGGTGCATGTATGAATACATTATTTTTACTAAAATTGGACAACCATACAGGTTATTTACTATCTCCTTACAACCTTGCAGGAACTGATGATAGCTCTTTACAAGCAGTTCTTTTCTTCTAGTCCTTTTAGTCAGTTGGCTGACATGTGGACTTTGACTGACCTTTTAATTTTGCTTTGCCTTCCTTTTATCTTTCTCCCAGTGTATTGCAGAAGATTTCATTTGAAGACTATCAATTATTCTTATAGAAGAAAAATTTTCGTGTATTTCTGCGATTTCACTCGTTTGATAGAAGGAAAAATGAAAACTGGATTCTTTGTATTTGTTCATTGAAGTTGTCCCTCTCTCTTAAGACAGTGTTATTCTGCTAAAATTTCCCTTTCTTTTTATTTTTTTTCTCTCCTAGCTACCATAAATATTTTGTTTTGGCATATAATATTGCCTATCTGTGGATATCATCAGGGACAGTTGGAGAACAGCTACCATCCTATTTTTTCAAAGAAAAAACAAATAAAAGAAGAGTAATTAATTAAGTTCATGATGTCTTTCACAACGAGAACAAACACTTGTAGGATTGATACTTTAAATATAGTATAGAATAGATTTCTATAACATTCTGAAATCTACCAACAAGATCATAATAATCACAAAATTCATGTCCTCTTTCTTTGGCCCCAAGCGAGTACATAACATTTGTATTGTAATATCAGTGGAATTTAGGGCTTATTTGTTGCTTTCTTCTGTAGTTCAAGTCTATTCTTCCTGATCGGAAAGCAAAAGTAGATATTTCGTTGGCCGGACCATTTGCAGGCGCTGCATTGTCTTTCTCGATGTTCACTGTTGGCCTGCTGCTTTCATCAAACCCATCCGTGGCAGGAGATTTGATTCAGGTTCCAAGCATGCTTTTTCAAGGTTCTTTGCTTCTTGGGCTTATCAGCAGAGTTGTCCTAGGTTATACGTAAGTTCCTACTTCTCTGCTAAGGCATTCTAGTAAAACTAGAATGCTGCAATGCACTAGATAATCACACCCTAATGTGTTTCAAGATTTACAAGGGATATTCAATTTTTTTTATTGATTTATATATTTATTTTTTTATTATTATCATTGTTGTTATTATTTTAGTGCGCGTATTTGTTGCTTCCATGTCCGAAAGGTCATCAAACATGTGTTATTTTCTATCAGCTTGATTATTCAGTTGATTCATAATGTAGTTTCAGCCCCGCAATAGATATTATGACATTTTTCATTTATATTTGCAGGACTATGCATGCACCAACAGTTTCAATTCATCCTCTGCTGATTGCTGGCTGGTGATGTGTCTTAGTGAAGTTTTAAATTAATCATCGTTTTGAAGAGCTTGCTGAATGATAAGCTCTTTGTTCATAGGTGTGGGTTAACAACATCAGCATTCAATCTGCTACCCGTTGGATGTCTCGATGGTGGAAGAGCCATGCAGGTATCTGCTTTCTTTGTTCACTATTTCATCCTTTCCTTCTTATTATGTCAGTCAAGGTGCAGGATGGAGATTTGACTCAAAGTATTACACCGAATAAATATGTCTAGAATACATGAATTAAGTTTCTAATCTGAAGTAGTTAATTTTGGACATAAAAGAAATAATTTCAGGGTTCTGGAATCAACTTAAACACATACAGATATCATATGCTACTTTGTCCATGTGCCAACTGGAATCTATGACATATAATATATTCAAATATGATTTTTACGTGAGACAATAATTACGATTCTTTGGCTCACATTTGAGGATATTCTTCCAATCTATCTATTAAATAAATTTCTAATTTTCTCACAAAGCAGCTTTTCCTGAATGGACGTGTTAACCAAGCCTGCAGAATTTTATATTTGGTTGAAAGCTTTCAATATTTGGCATAACTTGGCAGTTCACACATCAAGGAAAACAACCAAAACAGATTAATCGGATAGTTTTCTCATGCTAAGTTTTATCTTTTGAGTGCGTTATCTGCTAGCTGAACTTGCTTTGCATTTTACATGTTTCGATGTCCTGAAGGAGGATCAGGTACGTAATTTCAATTTTCATGACATTGCCCCTGTACTTGATTAATTACTTGATGTTGTTTGTTATCAGGGGGCTTTTGGAAAAAATGCACTAATTGCCTCTGGTTTGGCGACATACACCATGCTGGGCTTAGGAGTGGTATGCTTCATCATCAATATCATCTTTGAGACCTTTCTCAATTACTAAAAGATTCTCCTTTTCTGTATCAGCTGGGTGGCCCCTTATCACTTCCCTGGGGATTATACGTGCTGATATGTCAGGTATATCGACTATCCATTAGCACAACAAGTAGTATTAACAATGAGACTGCAGTTAAATGTTTCTCAACATAAATAATATGCAGAGGGCTCCGGAGAAACCATGCTTAAACGACGTAACAGATGTTGGAACTTGGCGCAAAGCAGTTTTTGCAACAGCTCTTATATTTGTAGTGACGACGCTCCTCCCAGTGTGGGATGAGTTAGCAGAAGAGTTAGGTATAGGTCTTGTAACCTCATTGTGACTGTAGTCTGTACATAGTACTTGGAGCTACTTAGGTGGGAGGTTAATTTGGCATGGCCTCCCACTAGTGCTTGAATTAGTAAAGTTTCAAGAAACTAAATTAAAATTTTCAGATGCATCAAAAGTAATAAAAGAAATATTACTCCCTTACATGCTCATAATTTTCTTTTAGAATTATGCTATACCAACCAGATTTAAAAGAAATATTACTCCCTTGAGTGCTCATAATTTTCTTTTAGAATTATACCATACCAACCAGAATATTTTAGTGTGTGATAGGTTTTATAGACATCGTACAGTCCAAAAAACATGTCCAACTGTGTAACTACCATATATGAATCAGTGTTTATCTTGCATGAATCTGAATATGTATTCACATAATATATTAGGAATTGTAGCTATAGTTGCTATATAATTTTGACAAATTAGTCAGTACCATTTTGGACCCTCCATATTATCACACAGTGACACATATTATATGACAAGGGACATCAAGTTGAAAGAGCTGGCAAAAGTTCAATTATAGGTTAAAAAGGAAATCAATCTAGGGACAAACAGGCTATCCTTGGATTAATTTGGACATGCATGGATTAGGATTGCTAATTAAGATATATGTACAAGTGAACTTGCTCGATGAAAAAAAAAAAAAAGAAATGACAAAAATGGAAAAGAAAACAGCGTGGAATTTTTTATTATGGAAAGAGCAGAATAGGCGACGTAGTTTTTGTATGAACGCTTAGGCCTAGACATAATTTGAATTAATATAGAAGAACCAAGAAATTTTTTTAATTTATTTTTCCTAAGTGAGATCTTTGCTAACTCATCAATTATTTCTTATAGAATTCAGACCCACGATCAATTTATTCATAATTGTAACTTTGTAAGAGTTTACCACTACCAAACTACCAACTTAGCCCCAAAACAGATAAAATTTATGGGCTTTTTTTTTCTACACATTTGTCAATTAAACAACGCATAAGTAGAAATATTATATATATTTGGATTCAATAAATGAAGTCTATTCTTTTTTAATTTTTACACTTACATATATAAGTGTGAGGGCGATATTATTGGACCAATTAATCATGTGAATGAACTTTCAACTTAAAAGTATAGACTTGATATCCATATTGCGTAGTGTATGATTAGTGAATTATGAAAATTAAAAAAGCCTTGCAAATTCCTACCCAGTCCTCTCCTATACACAGTGTTTTCAGGAATACATATAACACAATCTTTGGCATGTGATATATATTCCATCATTAAGAGGAAAAACCAAATTACAAATTCCATTTTCCATATAAAAAAATTCCATGAAGTTCAAAGAGCAAAGAAAAGTCAAAAACATTTAGGAAATTTAGATCATTGAATCAACAAAAGGTTAACTGATGATAGGCATAGAGAGATGCTGGACCCATATCCCTGCATTAAGATCTCTTCCCATTTTAAGCCCACTCACATCGAATACAGAATGGTAACGAGAAATTCAGTAAGGGTAACGAGAAATTCAGTAAGGGGACATCTAGCTAGAGAAACAATGAAATTCGGAAATAGGGCAAAAACTCTCAAAAAGAATTCTCTTTGGTTGTCCAAGAAAGACCAAGATGCTTGTTAATGGAGTCCGCAGTTACATAGTATTTGTCTTGAACAACCAAAGACTAATCTTTTTGAAAGTTCCCGTACTATTTCCAAATTCAAATGTTTCTCCGCCTAGATGTTCGTCCCTGAATTTCTCTTTGGATCCGCTTGAAGAGCTCTAACTCCGATACAAATTTGAGTGTCTTGGCAGTTTTCCATCTCAGAACTGGAAGACTCGGCCTGGAACATATAGAGGTGCTGGTACACTTACACCACATGCATGGCTCGCAACTGATCTAAAGCAGCTGCGCTCACTGTCCATATAGACGAATTTTCGACCCCTTTTTCCAGTAGTACTCTATGAAGATTGTTGGATATGCTGAAATTAATGTTGCTACTGATATATATATATATATATATAGCTAACAATTCGGAACTAATTTTGAAAAACACCAAATGAACCAATCACCTATAATACACCAGAAAATGAACTAGAAATGGAAGTTTCATGCAAAGTTTGTGGGCTAAGTAGGTTGGAGCTAGTTTGGTTGCATGGGCAGGTTGATCATGGAGTTGGCATGAGCTTCATCATGCAATTGGACAATTCTTTTTGTGTCTGCCATGAAGTATGGATTAAATAATTTTACAGCTTATACTTGCTCTCTCGGAGCAAACACCATTTAAGGCCCAAAGTTTCTTTTGGGCAGCACCTAGGATCAAGAGAACAAATATCCCAATCTACGATAGTTTGATTGTTCCTATAAATCATTTTCAGGGCTTCTACAAAATTCCGATCTAATCGACCAAATGACTAATAAGCAAAGAGAGATGCTCGGCCAATTTATACAAATAACACAATTTTGTAAAATTTTTACAAAACTAGTGTGGTTTTGAAGATTTTATAAAAATAGTGTAAGGCAGCCACGCCTTTAGTCCGATATTTTTTTTTTTTTAAGAAATAAATAAGAGGCGTGGTTGCAATCCTCTTGGGAAAGCCTTTTTTTTTTGGGTAAAAATCGCAAGAGGCATGGCTTCTTGCATGAGGGGAATTATTATTATTATTATTATTATTTTTTAAGCATCCTAGTGGATTTTTTTTTTAAAAAGCGCCACGCGGGTGCATGGCGGAAAGCAAGAGACGTGGCTTGTAGCCACGCCTCTTGCATGGCGGATCATTACCAAGAGGCGTGCCTCTCTAGGGAAATTGCATGGCGGAAAGCAAGAGGCGTGCAATGAATTTTTTTTTTTTAAAAGCGGCATGCTGGTCATGGCAAAAAGCAAGAGGCCACGCCTCTTGGGCTTTACTCACACCCCTCACTTCCTCCTCTATTATTGATATTCTCATACTTCTCATTCTCAAACTTACCTTCCTCATTCTCAGTCTTGTACTTCTCATTCTCAGACTTACCTTCTCATTTTCAGACAAAAGGAAGTGCTGGTGTTGTGTGTGCTATAAGTGGAGGAAAAATTGAAGAGGAAAAGCAAAGAGAGTAGAAAGAAGAAGATACAAAGAAGAAGAAATTGTGTTTAAAATAATTTGAAATAAGGTGAATTTTAATTTATTCTGTTCAAAATTTTAATTTTTTATTTTTGGTTATTTTATGTTATTATTTTTGTATTGTTAAGATAATATGTTGCATTTTTTTTTAAATTTTTTATAATTTGGTTAGAAATCTTAGTTTAGAGGAGGAAGATTTTGACTCAAAAATATTAGGTTGGTTTTTAAGTTTTTAAAAGTATTTTAATTTTATTTGTTTACCATTAAGTTTGACATGATATTGTGATTCGAAAGTTAATTTTAATTTTTAGTTTGAATAATTTGAAATTGATAGACATGACATTAGTATTAGTTTATATTTGTCGTATTTCCTTTGTAATTATTAATTCATACAAAATGAAAAGAAATAAAAGCATATAATGGAGTATTAATATTTTACATTAGTGGTTATTAAGTAATTGAAATGCTAATAAATTTATATTAATTTTTAATTAATTTATATCAAGTTAAAAATTTAAAACTAAATTTCACTGCCTGCTCATTCACGGTCGCCATCGAGTTCTGTTTATCGCCGCCGGATGTGGCGGAAAGCAGTGAGTAAGTGAGAAACATGGCGGCGGTGGTGGCAATTAACCAGAACAAGGTTGTTGGTTTGCTGGTTGCCATGGCTATCGGTGAATATTTGATCACACAGAGAAAAATTCATGCGAATTTTCCGTATGTATGGGAGTTGCGGCCGAATAGTACTCCGATTTAATTTGCACTCTTTTTTGTTATGATGTTACCTATATTATTATATATATAGCGATTTACTTGTGCAAGTTTAGTCAAATCTCAATTTTTTAAAATTTTAAAATTTTTAATTAAATTAAAAAAAATCATTGGTTATTGATTTATTTTTTAGATTTATTTTAATATATTAACTTATCTATTATAACAAAAACCTCAAATTGTATTTATCTAAAAGTACAAATGTACAATATACATTTTTTTCTCATTAGACAAGTTCAAAAGATTTGTGAATCAGCAAGAATCATCTTGCAAGACTAAATACTCTTGAGTGACCAATAGTGAAGTAGTACTGTGAGGGAATGGTGATAAGTACTCCCATCGGGGAGTAAAATAGAACATGTAACCGTAAGCTCCTAAATAGTGGGAGGAGCTGGAGCTCTGATCACGTGTTTATTGAAAAATGAGCTGACAATTTATAGACAGTGGCTTAATTATGGGAACCCATCGAATTTATAGTGAAAGCGAGTCTTCATTCTATCTCATAGTTATTATGAGAAAAGCATATAAAAAATTAAAGAGTTCTTATGAAAGAAGAGAATGCATACAATCTATAAGGACCAAGCAAATGAGACCAAAATAAGGTCCGAAGGTCCCTGCCCGTATAGGAATGAATATATAAGGAAAAGTGATACAAAATTCAACCAAAAGTATGATGACACTTTCACTGCGATTGCTTGTGGAGCAATACCCCGTTTTGCCTCCTCAAAAACACAAGAAATGAATGAAGATGCGCTTGCTTGTGAGCCGTTTCTCAATCTTAGGGGCCGCTGTCCCAGAGACAGTTTTCTGAGAACTACAGTAAAACTTTCTCTCTCCCTTATCCCATCATCCCTCTTGAGTTTACAAAAACTTTTTAATTTAGTAAATTAAAAATTAATTATACTTTAAAAAAAAATTAAATGTGAAATTAACCCAATAAAATTATTAAATTTTACCAACTTTATTTTTGACGAAAATGATTTTTTTTTAAAAAAATTCATAATTTTTTTCCTCCACTAATAAAGGACAATGTAAAATAATAGCATATTTTATGCATTAATTTGGGATGATATATAATATGTTGAAATATTCTCGAAATTATTAAAAAATAAAAAAATCCAACCATACCCAATTCATTAAAAAATTGTAGAAATATTGTTGGGAAAAAATTATTTTTTTCCCAGACCAACTTGAAATTTACTAAGTTAATTCATGGTATATTGTTTAAAAGCATTAAGTTATATTCAATTTATTAAACTTACAAATTAATTTTATTTTTAAAAAAAATATTATAAGTCTCAAACAAATCCACAAGCCAAAAACTCATAAAACAATTCCATTCTCTCAAACAAATCTCACAAACAATCTCACAATCATTCACAACTTCACATCACATCAATACATCAAATCACTATAATCATTATATTTTATCTCACAATCATTTACAACCTCATTTCTCATTTCTCATATCTCTCAAACACTAAAACAATAAAAAAATCCTAGGAACATGGAAAATGAGACATGGCCTTACAAGTAATCGCAACCTTTGATTCTCTAATCCATTTTCTATTTCATCTCCTATTCCAACTTCTTGTAATTATATCAAGTGTATCTGATTTTCAATCAATTATTTTTATAAGAAAATTTTTAATATACATCTTGTATATTCATAAAGTGAAATAGGATATGGAATAGAAAATAAAATAAAAGATTTAAATCGATATGATGATCAACCATGAAAAAGATCACCTCAAATGTCGGGCACTTGAATATGGAGGTATGTGGTATATCTACAAATCGGTACTGCAGAGTTCGTACACTGATAAATACAGTTACAATTTATTATGAATTTTAACATCTCAATTATCAAAACTGCGTCCTCACACTGGAAGTTTGCTATCAAGTTTTCTATTTGAGTGTACAAAGTGAAGAGTTCTCTTATAAGTTGTTTAATTTTAGTAACCAAAAAATTTTATTTTGTAAGGTTGATATTTCTATTGCCTCGAGCTTTGGAAAATAATTAGTTCTAATTATGGGTGTCAATTTGAATTAAAATTCATGGATTCAACCCAACTCACATGGTTTTGAATTGGGTTGGGTTTAATATTTTAAAAATGGCTCCGAACAGGTTGGATTTTATATGGATTGTATCAAATTTAGATTCAAAGTGGGTCCATTCAGAAAATTTAATTAATTTAATAAATCATCTCATTATGTTGTAAAATTGTATATTAAACAGAGCGTAGAAGGCATAATAATATTACTATGGTCTTTTGAATTAATTTTTTGAAATAAGTAAAATAAAATTAATTTTTTTATTTTTTCTTGAAACAATTTCAAACCCCACCCAACCCACAACTCAAATCAATTTTGAATCGAACCCACTTTCAACCTATCTATCTTAACTCATATAAAACCCAACCCATTTTAAACTCACCCACATAAACCTAAATCAAACTCAACTAAACCCACCCATTTTTGCCACTAATAGTTTTAATTAATTAAAGTTTCAGTAATTATTCATATTTATGGCTTTCCGCGGCATTACTGTATTTGATTTAAAATTTTAAAATACCATGCACGTGTATACATATTATAGAAATTGATTCTCATTTTTCTTTTCGCTGCATAATATGTTTGAAATTAGTGTGGGGATATATATAATTCCCAATGTAAGGGTCCAATAAAAGAGATAGAAGGAACGAACTTGATGGAGCATTAAAAAGACAATGTCTTCCATTAACGACTGATAAAAACAAGAATAAAATACCTAATGTAATCTCCTGTCCATCTACAATTCATTTCTAATGTAGTCCTCCACTGAGGAACAGTCAACCCGCTCGAATGATAGTTTCTTCTGTCCATAATCAATAACATAAAAAAATTGTTGCACAGTAGTACCCATTAGGATGAAAGGAAGTGATAGACTCTCTGATGGCAAGATACCCAAAGAAAAAGTTCGGTCGGAAACTTGTTGAAAAATGTTTTCTGGCGACAATTCCATTGTGGCATCATCCTTGAACTGAAACTGAACTGTGGGAAAATCATCCAAATCTCTATCTAGAATCCCATTATAGCAAAGCCTTTTGGAGTCCCGGTACCTGATGGAGTCATATTTAGGCAGAAGCAGATCAATCATGTCCATTACTATTGCCTTAAACTCTCCTAATGCAACCTGCGGGATAAAACTCAAGGTAGAACCTGTGTCCACCACCATTCCGCCAGTGTATTCGGGGGGCATTCTTTTGAAAATTCTCTCGTCAATATCCAATAATGTACCACCAACCTTGATGTATTCCAAAGTTAGGTAGTAACTGTCCTCGATAATTAATGGAGCCAGACAGCCCCCGAAGCCTAATTTTGTCCCCTATAATTAAGGTGTTATAGGGATAGTTCTCATCGTAAATATTGCCAATGCAATATGAGAACTTTGAAGACTTCCGCTGGCTGACAAGAGAAAGAACAAGGAAATCGAGCCCCAGGACTCCATTAACAAACATGGTGGTCTTTCTTGAACAACCAAATAGAATCCTTTTGAGGTTATCTTTACTATTTTTGAATTTCATTGTTTCTCTTGCTAGATCTCAACTAAACATCCCGTTGGTATACTGTATTTCATAGCTGCAGGGCTCCGAATAATCTTCACAAGAGAGACTAACAGCACCAGGTCTAATGCAAATTTCCTTCCCCTCGCTGTTGCAGTTTTCAATCTATTAGCTAGAAGACTCGGCCGGATGTTATAGAGGGGTTGGTACTCTTAAACCACACGGCTCATATATAAATTTAGACTTTGTATGTTGTAAGATATATAAATTTAGAACTAGCTTATTAAGAAGACACATACCCTGAAGGGGAATCAACAAAGCTAAAACTTTTATAATGCCCAAAGGAAAACTGTAAATAGAATGATTATGAATTGGTATTGACTAGGAGAGACGGGACAAGAATTTGAGTGGTTAAAGTTATCTTCAAAATACAAATATAATATATCAAGATTGGCAAGATAGATGAATGAGAGAAGTGGCCGAGTAGAAAAAAACATATTAGAATATGTGATGAATGTAGGAGAATATTTCAATAAAAGGTCCAAGTTTTTGAATTGAATGGATATACGTTTTTCATGTAATATTTACTTCTCAATTAATCTTTGACAACATTAAATGAACCAAAAGCCTAAAAGTTGTTAGGAAATAATATGGTGTGTTTATATTTGTGCACAAAAATTAAACTTTTAAAAATTTAAATTTAGTTTAACATATAAAAACATATAATATATATATATATATATATATTCTAGATGTGCATGGACTGTCTTTTGCATATATATGAACAATATCAAATAAAATATGAAAGTAAGAGATCCTACTTAAATGTGTTAAATGTGAAAGTAAGATATCCTACTTGAATGTGTTAAATGCAACAATGAAAAAACTTGAGCCGAAGCCTATTGCTTCAATAGTGTCTTCAAGGCTTTATTTGTTCCTTTATGGTACCAAAGGTCACCAACAAACAGTCTCCTAAGATACAACGACTTTTTCCAATCAAAGTAGCACTCTAATTGACCAAAACGGTGAATGAAAGTGACTTGAAACTCTTTTATGAAATAGATAGTGATGTAAAGTGCTTAGTGTAGTGCTCAATATTCAAATGTTTGTATGATTTTTCTTCTCTTCTCTCTTTTTGGTTGGGTTCTAAGCACTCCTATTTATATTTGTGCAATGCAATTTTGTAGATGAGACATAATTTTTTATTAGAATTATAATTCTTTCTTTTAAGGACACAACTACGTATCAGATAAAATTTTGTAACTCACTTTTTTAGTGACGAGTCATGGCTTCACTAAAGAGTTAGGAGCTAAAGATATAACTCTAGTTTTTGAGCTAACTTTTTTATAGAAGTGTCCATCGGAGCACACTAAAAATAAATGTTAATTATTTTATGTATATATTCGTATCCTTTTTTCAATCTGGATAGATTTGTTATACCCACTAAAATGTTCTTAAATTATTTCTCATTTTAAATTCAATTTCTTATTCAATTATTTAATTTTAATATATAAATATATGTGCCGAAATTTTAGAAAAGTATACCTAAAAATAATCTAAATTAGTCAAACAAAAGAAACAGCTAATTTGTCATGTCTTACCTAGTTGGGAGGTGAATTTTGCATGGAGTACCTAGGTGGGAGGTTAATTTGGCATGGCCTCCCACTACAAACCACTAGTGCTTCAATTAACAAAGTTTCAAGAAAGCTAAATTTAAAAGTTTCAAATACATTTCAGATGCATAAAAAATAATACAAGAAATGCTACTCCTTTACAATGCAAAATCAAGTGAATCGTAGCTTTTATATATATATATATATATATATATATATTATTTTGGACCAATTTAGATCTTTTATTTTATTATGTATTTTATTTTCTATATCATTTTATAATTACAAGCTAATTTAGATATTCACCATGGAAAAATTGCTACGAATTAATCAACTTCATAACTATTGCTACAAATTATAATTGCAAATTTTCATAGCAAATGTATTTTTTTTAATAACAAGCAACAACAAATTATTAACAATCAATATGTAGCCTTGTTTGTTGAAAATACAATAATTAGTTATGCATTCTATGTAGAAAATTAATATGTATAAAAATAAAAATAATCTTGAATAACTGTGGATTGGTCGTAGTGAAGGTTAGCTATGAAAGCATCTGCCTCGTATTTAGCTAGGTTAATTTCGTAAATAAAACTACTAGTTTGTAACATGAGTTATGAATTAATTGTAGTTGATTTCCTAATTTTTTATAGTGTTCGTCTTAGAGGAGGGCCAAGTACACAATCTCAATTATCAAGATTATTGTATTTGTACTTGATTAATTACTTGATATTATTGTTTGTTATCGAGGGGCTTTTGGGAAAAAAAGGCATTGATTGCCTCTGGTTAATTTGCAACATACACCATGCTGGGCTTAGGATTGGTATGCTTCATCTTCAATATTATCTTGGAGTTTTTTTTGTGAACCAATCTTTACTAAAATACAAATTTCAATTACTAAATGAATGTTTGGTTATGTTTTATTGGTGATTATAATGTATGTTTTGGGGAAATAAATTTGGGAGTGGGGTTTGGAGAATGTGACAGTTGTATTGAAGAATGTGATGTATGTTTATTTTTGTTTTGAGGAGTGGTTACAAATTTATTTGAGAAAGTGTTTGTATGTCTATTTACGTTTTGGGGGAGACATTTTTTACTACAGCGATAAAATCAATAAATTTTTATTGGATTTCTTTTTTGGGGGGGGGGTGGGGTGAAAATATTGTAATTGGTGTCAAATCAACTTGAATTTGAGACTAATTATATGTTTAAGAAGTGATTTGGACTTTTGGACTTATGGACTTATGGATTGTTGCCAATTTGATGGAATCCATTGGTGTTGTGAGGGTGTGAAGAGGGAAACAAAAGGGCAAAAGATTATGAATGTGGAGGAATCCCAAATTGGTTATAAGACAGAGTGTTGGGGAATAATGAGAATATAAAAGGCTCTTATGGTTAATGCTAGTTCATTTATCCCACATTGGAAGTTTTTTCAAGGGAAGATACCTTATAGGGTAGTGTTATTTGCACTACAAATTTTTGTTATTTGCACTCCAATTAGTCTTTAGTCTATAGAAATTGACCATTATATCCTTTTACTTTCAAGATATGATTTAATTTAAGTTTTTGGACAATTATGCTCTAGATATACTATTCATTTATCTATTAAATATTAATTTTCACTTATTTCCAGCCTTCTTTAGAAAAGTACAGATCCAAAAAATCCTTTTTTTTAATGCTTTCTTGTCTTCTTTGCCGCCTTTTCTTCAACCAATTTCTATACCCATTTTTGCTATTTATTTTGTATAGCAATTTACAATGGAATAAGTTATATTACTGTTATTCGTCAAATAGAAAATGCAACATTTTATTCTCTAGAGTTCAACACTGAATATTTATCAAAATTTGTTAGTATGATTTTGTTCATTGAATAACTCGCAAATATAGCAGGTGAAGAAGATTTGCAAGAAACTATTCTTGATGAACAAGCACCTAAGTTTGACATTATGTCAGAAATAAAAGAGACTGAGAATAAAGACTATCATGCTAAGGATAATCCATTGCTCCAATTGCCAAGTAAAACTTTTGCTAGTCGTGAAGAGCTTCAAGAATGTGTTCATAAGATTGCTTTGGAGCAAGATACTTGACGGTTGAAGAAAAAGGTGTAGAAATTGGTTGAAGAAAAGGCAGGCAAAGAAGACAAGAAAGCATAAACAAGGGATTTTTTGGATCAATATTTTTCTAAAGAAGGCTGAGAATGGGTGAAGATTAATATTTAATAGATAAATGAATAGTATATCAAGGGCACACTGTCCAAAAACTTAAATTAAATCGTATCTTTAAAATAAAAGGATACAATGGTCAATTTCTATAAATTAAAGACTAATTGGAGTGCAAATAACAAAATTTGAAGTGCAAATAGCACTACCCTACCTTATATGTGGTTCAAATATTGATGTTGGTGAAGTTTTAATTAAGGCATTCATAAGAGTGTGCCCTAGTGTACGCACCGCCACCACTGTCATCGTTACTTAGCCCAGCATTAGCTCAAGTATTTTGTCTTGGGTCTCATATTAATCTTTTTGCTGCAAATTTTAATTTTATTTGGAATTTAAAATTTAAAATCCAATTTTAAATTCAAAATAAGTCAAACTTTGATTTTAAGTATGACTTATTGTGCAGAACCATTTCAACCATATTGCAATTACAAGAATAGTCCAGAAATGGTTTTGGAGTTACAGGTGCTTTACACCTAGCCCAGAATGAATCTGGACATATTCTTTTGCCTCCTCTCTTGGTTATACAACTTTGTGGACTGCAGGCAGGATATAGTACACTAAACTCAGCTTCTATTCCGTCCAATATCTACTATACATAGTTAGTTTCTAATTACACTTTTAGTGTTGTGCTACCAGAATTTTGACGATTGAATACTGTTTGAAGTGAAGTTGTTTGAGAATATATTTTTTTATGCATGAAGTTTGATTTCTTGATTTAATATATGTCCTATTTTTAAAACTAAAGATATGCAATATGTATATATATGTGATCTCTAGGAGTTTGTTAATGGCCTTCTAACTGTAGCTCGATCTTATTTGAAAATTTATCATATAGTATATGTATGTCCTCCTAAAACTATCTTATTGCTGAAGGTTATTATTTTGTTTTACTTGAAAAATGACTTTTTCTTACGTCTCTTTTCTTGTGCATTACATATGTTGCCAGCTTAAACCCAATAGAAGGTTAAAAACTATTTACTAGGTGAACTATCACTCATAGTACTACATAAACATTTTTGCAGAGGATTTAATTGAGAGCGAATAGGACAATCAATTTTACGATTGATGACAAGATATTAAGATGTTCCTTTGTTTTGTTGAAGCTTAAGTTATTGCTTAGAAATATTTATTTATTGTTTGAGATAATTTTCAAATGATTGTGAAAATTAGAATTGATTCCTAAAAATTGGCAATCAATTTTGAAGTTTGAGAATTTTGATTGTCATCCGCTGCGATAATTTTGCAGTTTTGTAATAATATCTTATGGGTTTTAGTATATTTTAATTTTTCAGGATTTAGAGTTTTTGAGTCCATTGAACTTGGGAGCATTGCCTTGTCATATCCCAATTTTGATTTGTATTTGTGGTGGCACAATCGACTAAGTTGATTGTTGGTAAAACGGGCCCAAATTTGTAGTCAATAATGGAATTGTTGGGGGTTATGAGGCTAAATTAATTGTTTGAAAATTATTCTTATATGATGTTATATCTTATAAGCTATGTATAGTAATTTATACCATGGGTTTTCTTATATAACATTATTTATTTATTGAAGCGCAATGATTCTATTTTTGTTACAAACAATACAGGAAACAAAATAGTAAATTAGAAGGGACCAAATCAAAGAAAATCGTTGCTGGAGAGTCTCCTGTCCATCTACAATTCATCTCCAATATAGTTTTTCACTGAGGAACAGTGAAACTACTCGAGTGATAGTTTCTTCTGTCCATAATCAATGACAACATAATAAAGTTGTCGCTCCATTAGGCAAAAAGGAAGTGATAGAGTCTCTAATGGGAAGATTGACAAGCAAAAAGTTTGGTCGGAAACTTGTTGAAAAATATTTTCTGGCGACAATTCCTTTGTGGCATCATCCTTGAATTGAAATTGGACTGTAAGAAAACCATACAAATCTCTATCTAGAATCCCATTATAACATAGCCTTTCGTAGTCCCGGTATTTGATGGAGTCATTTTTAGGTGGAAACAGATCAATAACGTCCATTACTACTTCCTCAAACTCTCCCAATGCAATTTACATTCGTCAATATCCAATAATGTATCACCAACCTTAATGTATTCCAGAGTTATGTAGTACTTGTCCTTGATAATTAACAGTTAGAGAGCCCCAAAGCCTAATTTTATCCCCTAACCAAGGTGTCATAGGGATAGTTCTCATTGTAAATATTGCCAATGTCATAGGGATAGTTCTCATTGTAAATATTGCCAATGCAATATGAGAACTTTGAAGACTTTCGTTGGCTGACAAGAGAAAGATCGAGGAAACCGAGCCCCAAGACTCCATTAACAAACATACTGGTCTTTCTCTTGAAGAACCAAATAGAATCCTTTTGAGGGTATCTTCACTATTCTGTTGGCATACCATATTTGATAGTCATAGGGTTTCAAATAATCTTCACCTATGATACTAACAATACTAGATCGTCTAATAAAAATTTCACTATCCTTGCCATTGCAGTTTTCGATCTCATAACTTGAAGACTCAGTTGGAAGGTATAGAGGTGCTGGTACTTTTAAACCAAATGACTCATATATAAATTTATACTTTATATGTTGCAAGATATATAGATTTAGGACTAGCTTATTGTTAGTGTCCCACATTGATGAAATAAATATGTTGTGGTCTCTATATCCAGTCTTGAGCAATCCTTACTTCTTAAGCTAGCTTTCGGGATTGAGTTAGATCCAAGTTTCATTGTTCGACGTAAGAAGAAACATAATCTGAAGGGGAATCAACAAAGCTAAGATTTTTGTAGTGCTCAAAGGAAAACTATAAATAGAATGATGATGAATTGGTGTTGACTAGAAGAGGACAAGAATTTGAGTGGTCAAAGTTACCTTCAAAATACAAATATAATATATCAACCATGGAATTATATGGCTTTCCAACCGTCCAATTTTAGTTCAAAGGCGACGCAACCATGGAATTATATCCAAAAAGACATGTTTCAACAAGTTTTCTTTTGGCAACCAAAGACGATTTGGTGACTAATAATCAACAAAGGGTAAAAGTTTTGTAATGCTATGTGAAGATTGTAGATATGCTGAAATTAATGTTGCTATTGATATGTATAGCTAACAATTCTCAACTACTTTGCATAACACCAAATGAACCAATCACCTATACTAAACCAAACAATGAACTAGAAATGAAAGTTTCATGCGAAGTTTGTGGGCTAAGTAGGTAAGAGCTAGTTTGGTTGAATGCGCTCTATAATAGCGTACAGTTAGAGCGTGGAATTGGCATGAGATCATCATGCAAGTGGAATTCTTTTAGTATCTGCAGTGAAATATGGATTAAATAAATTTTAAAGCTTATCTCCATACAACCTCCTCAAGTATGGATTAAATATCGAATCTTGTGTAATTTTGAAAGAAAGGGCGATTTAAAACATTTAAGAAACATTTTTAGATCATTGAATTAACAAAAGGTCATATGCATTAATGCATACTCTATTGGAGCAAATGCCATTTAAGGCTAAAGTTTCATTTGGACAGCGTCTGTAATTAAGAGAACAAATATCCTTGTATCACTTGGATAGTTTCCACAAAATTTGGGTCTAATCGACCAATGACTAATAAGCAAATAAAGGTGCTCGATTCCAATTGTTGCATAAGATCTCTTCCCATTCTTCCAATTTCGGTTTGTATTTAGGTCACACCGGTGCAAGCAAAAGTTATTCATATTCAAAATTCCTCCAACTCATGCACTTCACCAACCAATTCACTGCCCTCTCATTCGTAGCTGGTATCGTATTCTGTTTATCACCACTGGATGTGGCGGAGAGTAGTGAGTAAATGAGAAATACGACCACAGTGGTGGTGGCAATAATGGCCATTGACTAGAATAAGGTAGTTGGCTTGCTTATTGCTGTCGTTGTGGTTTACGAGATCAAATTTTGGGAGAAGTAGTATAAGAAATGTGGTATATATAGGGTATTATCTTTTATGCTTCAAAATTTGTTATCCACACTTTATTCTAAATTTTTGTAAGTGTTAAGTTATTGATCAACATATCCACCTACTTTTCAAATTAATTTGCAAGGCAAATTTACCCTTTAATATAATAATTATCATTTTCAACTTTGTTACTTATAAAAACATTCTAACTCAATTTGTCCAACTTAATATGAAATAAAGTCTAACATTCAGAAAGTGCATTCTAAAACGAATTCCTTTAGCACTAGACTTTAAAAATCAATCTTAACCTAGAACAACGTGTTCATCGGAAATAAATTCCTCCAGCACTATGACTTTGAGGATAAGTCTTAACCTTACAAGATAGATACAAAGAGAGTAGAGGTTAAGCTTATTTAAAGCCATTAAACTAGGATGCCATTAAACGGTAGAAGCATTATTGATTGAGTTTTAAATAATGATAAAGGTAGCTATTAAGAATATCGATTTAAAACCACACCTATTGAAGTTATCAATTAGTCATGCATTGAAGGTTACTTGACTTGTCATATTCATAGGTCATAATTTATATATATATATATATATCCTTTCATTATTGAAAGGGATTAGATGTGGTTGAAGTATGCTCAGAAAAATGTATACTTTCTGGGAAATTAATAATACAATACCGCTTTTGAATATTATGTTTTCTCTTATTTGTGAAGCAAGATTGATTAGGTTTATATCTTGTTTCAACCGAAATGGTGACTTAAAATGTATTAGATAGCTCAAATTATTTAATTTATTTCAAGTTTTTAAGCCCATGATAAGTATGAAAATAAGCCCATAAACTATATATGTGTTTTTATGGGTTAGATGTATAATAGCCCAAGCCATTTAATTAAGCTGAAGTTATGATTAAGCCCGTATGATTAGGTTTATATCTTGTTTCAACCGAAATGGTGACTTAAAATGTATTAGATAGCTCAAATTATTTAATTTATTTCAAGTTTTTAAGCCCATGATAAGTATGAAAATAAGCCCATAAACTATATATGTGTTTTTATGGGTTAGATGTATAATAGCCCAAGCCATTTAATTAAGCTGAAGTTATGATTAAGCCCGTATGTAGTGTAGAATATAAGCCCAGAAATCATAATGAAATATTTAGAGGTTCAAATCAATATTTATCAAATTAAAGATGATGAAAATAATTTATATTTAATTTTTTGGATTTATGAAAAGATGGATAATTCTCAATGTTTTCTATCATTTTAAATTCTATTTAGATAGTTTTTGACTCTTCATAAGGTATTTAGTCATATTAGTTTAATAAAACCTATATATAGGTACTATGTAACCCTAAAATTCTTTTTTTGGTGCCACATATTTTTCATGCAAAAATTCACTACAAACAACCTAAATTCTCCCACAAATCCATATCTAGATGAGAAAGATCGTGAAATGAAAGATGAATAGTCTAAGGATCGATCAATTCATGTTCATGAGGTGGTATTTGAACATTTAATCAATTTTTGATTTGTTTAAGTATTTATTTATGAACCTAATTTATCATGATTTAGTTGTGTATAGGATCTAAGTAATTCGGACCAACCCATAGATTAAAAAAACTGAAATCTAAGAAGAATAAATAGTTTCTGCATTCTATTTTCCATAAAAGTCTTTCTTTCAAATAGAAGTTTGTATGTTATTTGCAAGATATATAGATTTAGAACTAGCTTATTGTTAGTGTTCCATATCGATGAAATAAATATGCTGTGGTCCCTGTATCTAATCTTGGACAATTCTTACTTCTTGAGCTAGTTTTAGGGTTGAGTTAGACTCAAGTTCCATTATTCAACATGAGAAAAAACAACCTTGAAGAGGAATCAACAAATATAAGATTTTGTAGTAATGCACAAAGGAAAACTGTAAATAGAATGATGATAAATTAGTCTTGACTAGGAGAGAAGGGACAAGAATTTGAGTGGTTAAAGTTACCTTGAAAATACAAATATAATATATCAACCATGGAATTAGATGGATTTCCAACCATCTGATTTCAGTCCAAGGACGATGCAACCATGGAATTATCTCCAAAAAGGCCTTATTTAGCAAGTTTCTTTTGGCAATCAAAGATGATTTGTGACCGATAATCAGCAAAGGGCAAAAGGTTTGTAATGCTTTGCAAAGATTTTGGATATGCTGAAATT
Organism: Jacaranda mimosifolia; assembly: GCA_018894105.1. Lineage (NCBI taxonomy): Eukaryota > Viridiplantae > Streptophyta > Magnoliopsida > Lamiales > Bignoniaceae > Jacaranda > Jacaranda mimosifolia. The sequence continues at coordinate 55,960,453 of CM032117.1, forward strand.
AATGTTGTTACTGATATATATATATAGATAACAATCCTCAACTACTTTGCACAACACCAAATGAACCAAGCACCCATAATACACTAGAAAATGAACTAGAAATGAAAGTTTCATGCAAAGTTTGTGGGCTAAGTAGGCAGGAGCTAGTTTGGTTGCATGCTCTCTATAATAGGGTATAGTTAGAACATGGAATTGGCATGAGATCATCATGCAAGTGGAATTCTTTTAGTATCTGCGGTGAAGTATGGATTAAATAAATTTTGAAGCATACTTCCTACAACCTCCACAAGTATGGATTAAATATCTACATCTTGTGTAATTCTGAAAGAATGGGGGATTTAAAATATTTAAGGAACATTTTTATATCACTGAAATAACAAAAGGTCACATGCATTAATGCATACTCTATTGGAGCAACACAGTTTAAAGGTCAAAGTTTCTTTTGGATAGCACCTGTAATTAAGAGAACAAATATCCAAACTTATGAGAGTTTGATTTTTCCTTCGTACCACTTTGATAGTTTCCACAAAATTTAGATCTAATCGATGAATTAACTAATAAGCAAATAGAGATGCTCGACTCCAATTGTTACATAAGATCTCTTCCCATTCTTCCAATTTCGGTTTGTATTTAGGTCCCATCGGTTTAAGCAAAAGATATTCATTTTCAAAAGCCCTCCACCTTATGCACTTCACCAACCACATTGCTGCCCCCTCATTTGCGATTGGCATTGTATTCTGTTTATCGCCACCAAATGTGGTGGAGAGTAGTGAGTAAATTAGAAATACGGCCATGGTGGTGGTGGCAATAATGGCCATTGACTAGAACAAGGTAGTTGGCTTGCTAATTGACGTCGAGATTATATTTTGGGAAAAGTAGGATAGGAAATGTGGTATATATTAGGTATTATCATTTGCACTTTAAAATTTGTTATCCGCACTTTATTCTAAATTTTTGTACGTGATACGTTATTGATCAAAATATCCACGTACTTTTCAAATCCATTTATATTAATTTGCAAGGCAAATATACCCTTTAATATAATAATTATTATTTTCAACTTTGTTACTTATAAAAACATTCCATCTCAACTTGTCCAACATAATACGAAATAAAGTCTAACATTCAGAAAGTGCATCCTAAAGTGAATTCCTTTAGCACCAAACTTTAAAAATCAATCTTAACCTAGACCAGCACATTCACAGGAAACACCTTCGTTCAGCACTATGACTTTGAGGATAAGTCTTAAGCTTACAAGGTAGATAAAAAGAGAGTAGAGCTTAAGCTTTTTTAAAGCTATTACACTAGGATGCCAGTTAAACGGTAGAAGCTTTATTGATTGAGTTTTAAATAATGATAAAGGTAGCTATTAAGAATATCAAGTTAAAACCACATATGTTGAAGCTATCAATTAGTCATGCATTGAAGGTTATTTGACTTGTTTGTAGGTCATAATTTATATATATCCTTTCATTATGTGAAAAGGGATTAGAGGTGGTCAAAGTATGCTCAGAAAAATGTATACTTTCCAGGGAATTAATAATACAATGCTGCCTTTTGAATATTATGATTTCCTCTTTATTGTAAAGGAAGATTGATCTTGTGGTTTATATTTTGTTTCAAGCTAATTGGTGACTCAAAATGTATTAGTTAGCCCAAATTATTTAACTTATTTCAAATTTTGAAGCCCATGATAAGTATAAAAATAAACCCGTAAACTATATCTGTGTTTTTATGGGTTAGATGTAAAATAGCCTAAGCTATTTAATTAAATTGAAGTTATGATTAAGCCCATATGTACTGTAGAAAATAAGCCCACAAATCATAATGAAGTATTTACATGTTGAAATCAATAATTGTCAAATTAAAGATGATGAGAATAATCTATATTGAAAGTTATGGGTTTATGAAAAGTTCGATAATTCTAAAGGTCTTTCTATCATTTTAAAATTCTACTTAGATCGCTTTTGATCCTTCATAAGATAGTTTTCCATAAAAGTCTTTCTTTCAAATAAAAATGTGCAGGTCATTTTCAAGATATATAATTTAGAACTAGTTTATTTTTAGTGTTCCACAACATATGAAATAAATTGGCCTTTATATCTGGGCTTAGGCAATTCTTACTTTTTGATCTAGTTTTTGGGGTTATGTTGGACCCGAGTTCCATTCTTCAACGTAATAAAAAAATACCTTGAAGGGGAATCAACAAAGCTAAGATTTTGTTGTAATGCTCAAAGGAAAACTGTAAATAGAATGATAATGAATTGGTATTGACTAGGAGAGACGGGACAAGAATTTGAGTGGTTAAAGTTACCTTCAAAATACACATATAATATATCAACCATGGAATTAGATGGCTTTCCAACCATCCGATTTCAGTTCAAGGGCGATGCAACCATGGAATTATCTCCAGAAAGACATATTTCAGCAAGTTTCTTTTAGCAATCAAAAATGATTTGTCACCGATAATCAACAAAGGGTAAAAGCTTTGTAATGCTACGTGAAGATTGTGGATATGCTAAAATTAATGTTGCTACTGATATATATATAGCTAACAATCCTCAACTACTTTGCACAACACCAAATGAAACAAGCACCTATAATACGCCAGAAAATGAACTAGAAATGAAAGTTTCATGCAAAGTTTGTGGGCTAAGTAGGTAGGAGCTAGTTTGGTTGCATGCGCTCTATAATAGGCTACAGTTAGAACATGGAATTGACATGAGACCATCATGCAAGAGGAATTCTTTTAGTATCTGCAGTGAAGTATGGATTAAATAAATTTTGAAGTTTATTTTTATACAACCTCCACAAGTATGGATTAAATGTCTACATCTTGTGTAATTCTAAAAGAAAAGGGCGATTTAAAATATTTGGGGAAAATTTTTATATCATTGAATTAACAAAAGGTCATATGGATTAATGCATACTCTACCGAAGCAACACAATTTGAGGACCAAAGTTTCTTTTGGACAGCGCCTGTAAATAAGAGAACAAATATCCAAATTTATGACAGTTTGGTTTTTCCTTTATATCACTTTGATAGTTTCCACAAAAATTGGATCTAATCAGCCAATTGACTAATAAGCAAATAGAGATGCTTGACTCTAATTGTTGCATAAGATCTCTTCCCATTCTTCCAATTTTGGTTTGTATTTAGTTCCCGTCGGTTCAGGCAAAAGATATTCATATTGAAATTTTGGATTTATGAAAAGATGAATAATTCTAAAGGTCTTTCTATCATTTTAAAATTCTACTTAGATGGTTTTTGACCCTTTATAAGATAGTTTTCCATAAAAGTCTTTCTTTTAAATAGAAGTTTGTCGACTATTTGAAAATTATTCTTACCTGATGTTGTATCTTATAAGATATGTATAGTAATTCAAACCATGAGTTTTCTTATATAACATTATTTATTTATTAATAGTGCAATGATTCGTTACAAACAATATAGGAAACAGAATAGTAAATTAGAAGGGACCAAATCAAAGAAAATCATGGCTGGAGAGTCTCATGTCCATCTACAATTCATCTCTAATGTGGTCTTCCACTAAGAAACAATCAAACTGATCGAATAATAGTTTCTTCTATCTATAATCAATGAAAACATAAAAAAATTATCATATAATACTCTCCATTAAGCTGAAATAAAGTGATAGTCTCTAATGACAAGATTGACAAACAAAAAGTCCGGGCGGAAACATGTTGAAAAATGTTTCCTGGCAACAATTCCATTGTGGCATCATCCTTGAACTGAAATTAGGCTGCAGGAAAACCATCCAAATCTTTATCTAGAATCCCATTATAACAAAGCCTTTTGTAGTATTGGTATTTGATGGAGTCATTTTTAGGCAGAAATAGATCAATGACGTCCATTATTGCTACCTCAAACTCTCCCAATGCAACTTGCTTTCATCAATATCCAATAATGTATCACCAACCTTAATGTATTCCAGAGTTATGTTGTACTTGTCCTTGATAATTAATGCAGTCAGAGAGCCCCAAAGCCTAAATTTCTCCCCATGACCAAGGTATTATAGGGATAGTTCTCATTGTAACTATTGCCAATGCAATATGAGAACTTTGAAGACTTTCGTTGGCTGACAAGAGAAAGATCGAGGAAACTGAGCCCAAGACTCTATTAACAAATATGCTAGTCTTTCTTGAACAACCAAATAGAATCCTTTTGTGGGTATCATTATGATTCGATTGACCTACCGTATTTCATAGTTGCAAAGCTTAAAATAATCTTCACCTATGATATTAACATCACCAGGTAGTCTAATACAAATTTCACTATCCGTACCATTGTAGTTTTCAATCTCATAACTTGAAGACTCAGCCAGATGGTATATAGTTGCTGGTACTCTTAAACCACATGGCTCATATATAAATTTAGACTTTGTATGTTGCAAGATATATAAATTTAGAACGAGCTTATTGTTAGTATCCCACATCAATGAAATAAATAAGTTGTGGTCTCTATATCGGGTCTTGAGCAATCCTTACTTCTTGAGTTAGCTTTTGGGGTTGAATTAGATCCAAGCTCCATTCTTCAATGTAAGAAGAAACATACCCTAAAGGAGAATCAACAAAGCTAAGATTTTTGTAATGCTCAAAGGAAAACTATAAATAGAATGATGATGAATTACTGTTAACTAGGAGGTGACAAGAATTTGAGTGGTTGAAGTTACCTTCAAAATACAAATATAATATATCATGTAATTAGATGGCTTTCCAACCATTTGATTTCAGTTCAAGGGCGACGCAACCATGGAATTATCTCCAAAAAGACAGATTTCAACAAGTTTCTTTTGGCAACCAAAAACGATTTGTGACCGATAATCAACCAAGGGTAAAAGCTTTGTAATGCTATGTGAAGATTGTGGCTATGCTGAAATTAATGTTGCTATTGATATATATATATATATATATAGCTAACAATGTTGAACTACTTTGTACAACACCAAATGGACCAAGCACTTATAATACATTGGAAAATGAACTGGAAATGAAAGTTTCATGCAAAGTTTCTGGGCTAAGTATGAAGGAGCTAGTTTAGTTGCATGTGCTCTATAAAGGGGTATAGTTATAACATGGAATTGGCATGAGATCATCATGCAAGTGGAATCTTTTAGTATCTGTGTTGAAATATGGATTAAATAAATTTTAAAGCTTATTGGCATACAACCTCCACAATTATAGATCAAATATCTACATCTTGTGGCGATTCAAAACATTTAGGGAACATTTTTAGATCATTGAATTAGCAAAAGGTCATATGCATTAATGTATTCTCTATCGGAGCAAACGCCATTTAAGGGCTAAACTTTCATTTGAGCAGCACTTGCAATTAAGAGAACAAATTTGGTTTTTTCCTTTATAGCACTTTGATAGTTTCCAAAAAATTTGGATCTAATCGACAATTGACTAATAAGCTAATAGAGATACTTAACTCCAATTGTTGCATAAGATCTCTTTCCATTCTTCCAATTTTGGTTTGTTTTTAGGTCCTGTCGGTGCAGGCAAAAGATATTCATATTCAAAAGTCCTCTACCTCATGCACTTCACCAACTACTTCATTGCCCCCTCATTCGCAGTTGGCATCGTATTCTATTTATCATCACCGGATGTAGTGGAGAGTAGTGAGTAAATGAGAAATCTGGCCACGGTGGTGGGGGCAATGATGGCCATTGACTAGAATAAGGTAGTTGACTTGCTAATTGCTATGGTTGTAGGTTACAAGAATAAATTTTGGGAAAAGTAGGATAAGAAATGTGGTATATATTGAATATTATTATTTACACTTCAAAATTTGTTATCCACACTTTATTCTAAATTTTTGCACGTGTTAAGTTATTGATCAAAATATCCACTTAGTTTTTAAATCCATTTACATTAATTTGCAAGGCAAATATACCCTTTAATATAATAATTATCATTTTCAACTTTGCTACTTATAAAAACATTGTACCTCAACTTGTCCAACTTAATATGAAATAAAGTCTAACATTCAGAAAACTGCATCTTAAAATGAATTCTTTTAGCACCAGACTTTAATAATAAATTTTAACCTAGAATAGTGCATTCACAGGAAACAAATTCCTTCAGCACTATAACTTTGAGGAGTAGTCATAACCTTACAAGATAGATAAAAAGAGAGTAGAGCTTAAGCTTATTTAAAGCTATTATACTACGATGCCGGTTAAATGGTAGAAGCTTTATTGATTGAGTTTTAAATAATGACGAAGGTAGCTATTAAGAATGTCAATTTAAAACCACACATATTGAAGTTATCAATTAGTCATGCATTGAAGGTTATTTGACTTGTCATATTCATAGGTCATAATTTATATATATCCTTTCATTATGTGAAAAGGGGTTAGAGTTGGTCAAAGTATGCTAAAAAAAATGTATACTTTCTAGGGATTTAATAATACAATAAAGCCTTTTGAGTATTACAATTTTTTCTTTATTGTGAAGGAAGATTGATCTTGTGGTTTATATTTTGTTTCACGCTAATTGGTGACTTAAAATGTATTAGTTAACTTAAATCATTTAACTTATGTCAAGTTTTTAAGCCCATGATAAGTATAAAAATAAGCCCATAAACTATATATGTGTTTTTATGGGTTAGATGTAAAATAACCCAAGCTATTTAATTAAGTTCAACTGTTCAAGTTATGATTAAACCCATATATAGTTTAAAAAATAAGCCCACAAATCATTATGAAGTATTTATAGGTTCAAATCTGTAATTATCAAATTAAAGATGGTGAAAATCATTTATATTGAAATTTTTGGATTTATGAAAAGATGGACAATTTTGAAAGTCTTTCTATCATTTTAAAATTCTATTTAGATAGTTTTTGACCCTTCATAAGATATTTAGTTATATTGGTTAACTAAAACTTATATATAGGTGGTATGAAACCATAAAATACTTTTTTTGGTGCCGCCTACTTTTCATGCAAGAGTTCACTAGAAACAACCTAAATTCTCCTACAAAACCATATCTAGATAAGAAAGATCATGAAATGAAAGACGAGGAGTCTGAGGATCAATCAATTCATGTTCTTGATGTCGTATTTGAACATTTAATCAATTTTTGATTTGTTCAAGTATTTATTTAAGACCCTAATTTATCATGATTTACTTGTGTATAGTATTTAAGTAATTTTGGACCAACCCATAGATTAAGCGAACTAAAATCTAAGATGAATAAGTTTCTACGTTCTATTTTCCATAAAAGTCTTTCTTTCAAATAGATGTGTGTAGGTTCTCTGTATAAATAATCTTTTTTTAGTACAAAAGAGAATTTGAGCATGCTATTTCAAAGCTTTTGATAAGTAAAGCCTATCACGTAATCTTGTTCTTTTTACAAAGATGAAAATTTCCACTTTATGATAAAAAGGAAAGAAAAATTATTTTCTGAATATGAAATTGACCAATGATTTTGCTCTATATGATTAGGTGACCCCTAATTGTACCAATAGGTTAAAGTAGGAAATTTTTTTAATTGTGATACGTAGTTAAAATAGCAAATTCCGGATTGTGCTATTGGGTTAAAGTAGTAAATTCTTGATAGTGCTACCAGGTTAAAGTGGTAAATTTCTGGAATGTTACGAACATATCATTGGGTTAAAGTAGTAAATTTCTAACCATGCTAAAAGGTTGCAGAAGCAAATATCTGAACTGCACTATTAGGTTATAGTAATAATTAAAATCCCAAAAATTCATGAGCATAGTTTAGTAAAATGTAATAATTATATGTTTTGTTAAGTATTGAACATTCCCAAAAAAAAAAAAAAAGAAAACACAAAGTGTTTGAGAACATATTTTTTTATGCATGAAGTTTGATTTCTTGATTTAATATATGTTCTATTGCTAAAAGTGAAGATATGATATATGTATATATATGTGATCTCCGGCAGTTTGTTAATGACTTTCTAATTGTAGCTTGATCTCATTCGAAAATTTATCATATAATACACACGTCTTTCTAAAACTATTGTATTGCTGAAGGTTGTTATTTTGTTGTACTTGAAAATTGATGTATTTTTTTGTCTCTTTTCTTGTGCATTACATATGTTGCCAGCCGAAACCCAGTAGAAGTTTGAAAACTATTTACTGGGTAGTTTGTCGAAGACAAGTCAATTTGTGTCTCGGAGAACCTAGTAGTGAAGAGAGATGGGAGTCGTACTTGCTGTCGAGGGATCCTGTGAAGATAACAAATCAGCACTTGATTGCTCTAAGGACCTCTAGGTAAAGAAACCAATAGGGTGGTACTGTCTGGAATCTCCTACAGTGTTCTTGGTTTCGGTCTAGAAGGATAGACTAGACCTTGCCCTATGGAGTGATAGCAACTCATCCATTAGTCCATAGAGATTGTGCAAGTGAATCAAGTAGGAATTCCCCCGCACCTGTTCACAAGCAGCTGGTTTCATAGTGCTATGAAATCTATCAAATCTAATTATTACTATCTTCTATAAAACATTCTTATACATTCATTTATTTGACAAGTTTAAAATCCTAAGTGAAAGCATAGGTAGAGGATGTAGGCTTGCCGAACCTCTATAAATACCAGCGTCCATTTACTTCTGCTTCTACTTTTTTTTTTTTTTTAATCACTAATCTGACTTGTATCTTCAGTTGTACTTACAAATTCAAGTCAATAACTAAAATTATTTTTTATAAAAGACTTAAACAGTTTTAAAAGGTCAAAAAGTATTTTGAGTTATAAACTTCTGCTACATTAAAATCTTTTAAGCCAAATTCACTCCCAACCCCCCCTCCCTTAGGCATATAATCACTCACAATTGCCTCTGGTTAATTTGCAACATACACTATGCTGGGCTTAGGATTGGCATGCTTCATCATCAACATATTTGTCTCACTAAATCAAGATGATAAACGCAAAAAAATTAATGCTGATGAATTACTTTCTTGGTGACCAAATAACAATTTAATGTTACTTGATGAATGTGGTGCAAGTAACCAGTGAGAATGTCACAGTGAGAATTACTTAACCACCCACAAATTTTTTGAGTCTTTCATTGTCCGAATTTTCTTTTATGACAAAAATTGTGTTGGCCACCTCCTATCTTATTTGATAGATACTTTCTGCATACTTGTAAATTTAAGAAAAAAAAATATTATTTTTAAATAACTTTATATCTATTTAAACTCCCACATTTTTTTTCATAATTGGGGAAAAGTAAAAAAGAATTCATCATTTCATACTTACTATATGTTGACTATCAATTAAGCACTTGCAATCGTAAAATTTTAAATATTAACACATAAGTTAATGAAGAAAACTAGAGTATCAAATTTAAATTTCATTTACACACAAAATAAATTTTTCCACCACAAAATTTCTTTGAATTTGGAGAGGATAAGATACTAAAGCATGTGGGCTTCACTTTCTTATAGCATAGGCCTGTAAATGGGTAGGGTATTACCCTACCTAGACCTAAAATATCATACCCATACCCATACCCATACCCATACCCATATGCACTGGATTTGTCATATTAGTTGGGCGATTTGCAGATTCCACATTCAAGAAAGCGTGAGGGCAGTGGGAATTGCTAGGAATTTGATGGGCTTTCTGGGAAATCCAAGAAGAAGGATAAGGGAGAGAATGGAGTTCTACAGAAGAAAAAAAGAAGAAGAAGAACATGAAATCAGAGGAGTCTGGACCAGATTATGTAGAGCTTACTAGTTTATTGCTACATTGATGGAGACTCAGGAGTTTGGAAAGATGATGGAACATGTGGATGAGGTGAATTGTGCGTTGCATGGGTTGAAGAAGGGACACCCGGTGAGGGTTCGGAGGCCAAATCTTCTATCATTGTTATCAATTTGTGGATTAGCGCAGCAGAGGCGGCTCCTAAGGGTTCATGGGTATTTTAGTTTAATCCTTCATCTCAATCACATTATTTTTACAAAGATACATGCACATGAGTAGTAAATTTTGTCTTGGCCTTATATTCTGTTGTTTTATTTGTTAATCTTGGGATAATTCTCTTAAAAGTTGTCTCATTATGGTATACTCTTTAACAAAGAAATAATACACACACACACACACATATTGATTCATTAGATTAGTTGTCCATTTCAAATTATTTCTAAGTCTTAACTTTTATGGTTAATTAAACACTATTGTTAATCTTGTTAGTAGATGATTAGGTGACAATGGAGATCACTAGATTTGAATGAAGATGATTAGATGACAATTAACACTCCCGCGCATGTCCAACAATGAACATTTGGAGCATGAAATAACATGAAATATGTGGTACAACAATACTGGATAACTCAATATTGAGCAACTGAGCCTGGAGCAAATCATTAGATACAGTGATTCGTATTACAATAATAAGAAGAAAAAAATCAGCTATTGTTTTGCAAATTGCTTGAAGCTCTTTGTATCTTTTCGCCAAGTTGAATTGGCATTTTCAACTGCACCTGAGAATTCTGTTTCTATATCTTCAAGCACCTGTGAAAACTACATATGTTATACTTTGAAAGTAAGAACCATAATATATACATTGCAATCATATATATATATATATGTTGTAATAGCATAGGTTTAGCTTGTATTTATATATTCAATTCTAACTTAATTAAGGCAAGTTTCCGTAATTACAGTACATAAACATGCCGATTAGTACATGTTCTGTTTATATGACAATTTAAGCCCAATGTAATGCTTATGATCAAGTGAAGTGTGTGTGTATATATATGGCAGATTTTGTTGGGGTGGGGGTGGGGGTGGGGGAATAAGAAGATTAGACTTGCCAATTTAATTTGCTTATCCATATATGAAAGAAAAGAAGAAAGTGCATCTTTGCTTTCAAGGAAACTACTTGATTTTCCCTTCAATACTTCTCTTAAACATGTTCTGGGGAAATGAATTTGGGAGTAAAGTTGGGGAATGATAAAACGGTATTGAAGAATGTGATAGATGTTTATTTATGTCTTGAGAAGTACTTAGAAATTTGTTTTATAGAGTGTTTGTAAGTCTGATTATATTTTGGGAAAGACATTTTTTTATTATAGTGGTCAAATTAATGCTTTTTATTGGGCATTTAGAGTAAAAATACTGTAACTGGCATCAAATTAACTTGAATTTGAGACTAATTATATGTTTAAAAAGTGATTTGGACTTATGAATTGATGCCAATTTGATTGGAATCCATAGGTGTTGTGAAGGTGTGAAGGGGAAACAAAACGGCAAAAGATTATGAATGTAGAGGAATCCCAAATTAGATATGAGAATGTAGAGGAATCCCAAATTCGATATGAGACAAAGTGTGAGGGAATAATGAGAATATAAAAGGCTCTTATGGCTAGTCCATTTATTCCACATTGAAAGTCCTTCCATGGGAAGAACGCTTTATATGTGGTTTAATTATTGTTGCTTGGTAAAATATTAATTAAGGGACTCATAAGGGTGTGCTATGTGTGCACTCTACCAGCACTTCCTGACCCGGCACTGGCTCAAGTGTTTTTGCTCAAGTCTCGAGTTAATTTTTGCTGGAAATTTCAATTTTGTTTGAAATTTAAAATTTAAAATCTGATTTTAAATTGAAAATAAATCAAACTTTGGTTTTAAATCTGGCTTTATTGTGGTAAACCATTTTAACCATTTTTGCAATTACGAAAACCCCAGAAATGGTTTTGGAGTTATAGGTGCTTTGCACCTTGTCAAGAACTAATCTGGACATGTTTTCTGGCCTCCCCTCTTGCTTATATAAGTCTGCAGGCTGCACACAAAATATAGTACGCTAAACTCAGCTTCTTTTCCCTCGAACATCTACTATATAGAATTACCTTTTATTTACACTTGTAGTGTTTTGTGCTACCAAAATTTCGACAATTTAGTGTTTGAAGTGAAGCTATTTTGGAGTCTAGTAGAAAGCTTCTGAATTGTCTTATCCTGAATGAAGTTTTGCCGTACCCTACGCACCGATGAGGAATGATAATTTTTTGAAGGCAAAAACCGTATTGGTGATTTAGTTAAATATACAAGTTCTGTTACGATACATAACTTTTAGCTAAGTTCTTCCATTTATTAATTCAATTTGATATTTTTCGTATTCCAACTGGCTATTTACTTTTGGTTTGTGCTAAACTGTGAACTAGATTATTATAAGTGTCTACTATATTGCATGCTGATTTCAGAAAAATCTATATTCTTGGTTTCTAGAAACACTACACTGTGATTATACTTATTTATAATTGTTTTAATAATAAACATTGTTTATAAATGGTTGATTATAATCTGATTGTTTTTCAATTAAAAATGGAATGGAGTAATATTTTTTATTGTACAATAATAATAAAATATATATATATATATGAAAAAAAGAAAAAATTTTGGGATAATGCAGGATAGAAGATAATATTTTGAGAAAACCCACTTCAACGTTTTGGAGGAAAAATTTATACATGTTTAATTATATTTTGACAAAATAAAATTATTTTGAGATAACCAAAGACTCCATAAGGTTCTCCTTATCTCTATGTCAGCTATACGGACCCACGTCATCATTTCCTTGAAGATTATTGTTGATATATATGTCAGATTAGCAAACGGTCATTAGCAGAGAGTACTATTAACAATGAAAATGCAATTAAGTATTTTCTCTTGGAGGATTAACTTTGACTTGGAGAAAGTGTTCAAATGTGATTTAACTCGAATCAAAGGTACGACTCGATCACACGTGGCGTCATCCCTTGCATTCAGAAAGACAAGTCGTGGCAATATCGTATAGAACCACCTCGCATAAATTTTGGAAGGAATGTCTTCCGAGGAGACTTTGCAGTAGAAGAACATCCATACCTATTTTGGTCTTATTCAGGTTGAGCAACATAGAAAGTGCATGACTATCAGTCCAATGGAGCCAAATTTGGGTAAAATTTTAGAGCTCAAATTCGAGTTCGAAATATGTATATTGGGTTCGAGCTCGATGAATCTAAAGTTCTAAGTTCGAGGGTGCATGGAAGAGAAAGAGTGGTTGCGCCCTCACCAGAAGCAGTGAGAAAGTAGGGCTTTGGCCGTGGGGAATAAAGCTTAAGAGGGGTTTGGGCTGCCCCGGGGAACTTCCAGAAGAGTTTGGGCCTCCTCACAAAGGGGGTCGCAGTGACCAGGCCCGGGCGACTGTTTACCAAAAACACAGGTCTCCGCAAAGTCGTAAGACCATGTATGGGGGCTGACGCCTGCCCAGTGCCGGAAGGTCAAGGAAGTTGGTGACCTGATGACAGGGGAGCCGGCGATCGAAGCCCCAGTGAACGGCGGCCGTAACTATAACGGTCCTAAGGTAGCGAAATTCCTTGTCGGGTAAGTTCCGACCCGCACGAAAGCCCCTGTGACTCTTTATGTGTGCATGCTTTCTGTCCTTAGCATGCCCCATCCCTCACGCTTTTTGGGCTCACGGGATGGGTACTAGTATCACGTAGAAGATAATGCCACTGGAGAGTTCACCGAAACATACATAGTTGTATCTGCCAAATCGTTATACTAGGACCGATACCAATACGATCGATACGGAGTGCGCTGGGCGAACCGTACCGAGCCTGCCACTTCCTAACCCAAAAGGAAGGAGACGACTTGCTCGGCATTCAAAGGCGAAAAGCAACTCAATTGAATCCAGTTTAGCTACTTTTGAAATAATTTATTCCTTTTTTTTGACACCTGAATCAAAGAAAAGGAGTCCTGGGACCCCCTAGGACGCCTTTTGGTGAAGTCATCTTACTACGGGCTAGGGGAACCCTGTTTCTTCTCAACTTTTAGCTGGGTGGATCAATCGAAGTTGGAGTCTTCATCCTACTAGGGTTTATGGTCATTCTATGAACCGCCGGAAGCTTATCATTCTATCAAGCTGCATTCAACCCCCTAGCTTTTCCGTTACCGGGTGCTCCTTTAGGCTGCAGCTGTTCTTCCTTGAAGTACTATCCCTCCAATCCCCGCTTCTCCACCCTGGGCTTTCAGAAAGTGATAGCCGCCGTCTCGTAGCCCTGAGCATCTCCTATGAAAGAGGAGCTTCGTTTTTCTATTGATTCCTACGGATTGGATCAAAAATAATTCTTGAATGAGGCCAGGGATGAATCGAAAAAGAAATCCAAGTTGCTTTTCTTTTTGTCTAACTCACTTCCTTTTTTCTGTGTGAGTTTCGGGAATAACTCCATTCATAGGTCCGAGATCTACATCTATGAATTGAAAGGTCCGAATGATCAACTCTGCAATCAGTTGTTAGAATCAATAGGTCTTCAAATTGTTCATTTGAAAAAATGGAAACCCTTCTTATTGGATGATCATGATACTTCCCGAAAATCAAAATTTTTGATCAATGGAGGAACACCCTTTTTGTTCAATAAGATACCAAAGTGGATGATTGACTCATTCCATACTAGAAATAATCGCAGGAAATCCTTTTTTGAGGACCTTATACTCATTATGCCTAGCATTGAATGGACTGGTATTCACCTTATCAATATCTCAAATCAATGATGGGGTCTGTTTGGTACCTAAATGGGCACCCAAATCGGACCGAACCATTTGTCAGGCTATTGTTCCCTCTAAAGTTATGGAGTAAGACATCGATTTCTCAATAAGATCCATTTATTTGACCGACTCAACTAGACTTGACAAATGCATTGTAGGTTCAATGTAGAGTTTAGCTTGAATTTGAAATAAAAATATAATAATATAATCCATGTTTTGAAAATCGGATCAGATCGGCTAGTCCGACCAGTCAATTTTTTTTTTCTTTTGAAAATTTAAAACTTACTTTTTTAAAAAAAAACAAAAAGTAAAAAAGAAAAGAGAAATTATGAATTGAGATGATAATTAAAGATTTTGGACATGTAATTCTTTGAAATATGAATTTATTTTCTTGAAATTTAATGAAGTGGTAGTTAATTATCTACTAACAAGATTAACAATAGTGTTTAATTAGCCATATGTTTAATTAGCCATAAAAGTTAAGACTTAGAAATAATTTGAAATGGAAACTGATCAAATGAATCAATATGTGTGTGTGTGTGTGTGTGTGTGTGTGTGTGTGTATTATTTCTTTGTTAAAGAGTATTTTTTCTGATTTCTCAACGACTTGTCATCGGACTCGAAATGGTCTATCCATTGCAAGAATTTATTGTCAAACTTTCTACTTAATTGTTTTCAAATAGGTAAAACTTATGAGCTCCTTTTTCAATATATTTTTTAGCCAAACAACACATATATGGGAATATTTTATGTTGGAATAAATTCTTAATATACAGTTGAATTCTATACATGAACTTCAACATAGAACGTAACTATGGACTTGATATGCATATATTGCCTAATATGAGCATATCATAAAATTCAAAGAGTCCAACAAATTCCTAACAGATCCTCTACTATACCAATTGTCATCCTACAAATAACCAAGAATACATATAATTAACAAACCAATCATCTTCAATTTGGGCATGTGATATATAGCATCATCATGAGAAAAATTAATCAAACTAAACTGATATATCTCATCAATTTTGTTTCATCGATTATCCAACAAGCCAAGGAGACATAGAAACAACATACATGTTCACAAAAAAAAAAAAAAAAAAAAAGTGTTCAAAGAGCAAATAGAAGTTAAAAAATCAATTAGGAAACTTTTAGATCATTGAATTAACAAAAGGTCATACACGCTCATACTTACTCTCTTGAAGCACACGCCATTTAAGGGTCATAGTTTCTTTTGGGCAACGCCTAGGATCAAGAGAACAAATATCCAAATCTACAATAGTTTGGTTGTTCCTATAAATCACTTTGAGAGCTTCTACAAAATTCGGATCTAATTGACCGGATGCCTGATAAGCAAAGAGAGATGCTCGACCCCAATCGTGGCATATGTTCTCCTCCCATTCATCCAGTTTCGGTTTATATTTCGGTACCGTCGGCGCAGGCAAAAGAAATTCATATTGGAGAGGAGTCGTCTGCCTCATGCAGTCCACCATCCATTTCACTGTCTCCTCGTTCACGGTCGCCGTTGGGTTCTGTTTATTGCCGCCGGGTGTGCCGGAAAGTAGCGAGTAAATTAGAAACACGGCGGCGATGGTGGCAATTGACCAGAACAAGGTTGTTGGTTTGCTGGTTGCCATGGCTATCTGTGAATATTTGATCGCACAGAGAAAAATTCATGCGAGTTGCCTGTATGTATAGGACTTGCTGCCGAATAGCACTCCGATTTAATTTGCACCCTTGTTTGTTATGATGTTATCTATATTATTATATTATATACAGCACAGTTTTGTGTTGATTTAATTCTCCAATTTTAGTTAAATCTCAAAATTTTCAAAATTGTTTAATTAAATTAAAAAATTCATTGATTGTTGATTTATTTTTTAAATTTATTTTAATATGCTAACTTATCTATTATAACAAAAATCTTAAATTGTATTTATCCAAAAGTTAAATATAAGTTTTTACCTCGTCAGGTAAGTTCAAAATATCCATAATTATTCATCCTATCTCAATACATAAATTTAAAATTCAGAAAAGATTTGAATATTAAATTTTTAGTTTTACTATTATTTTGACTGTAAGTCATTCCATTTATCTTAGTAAAAAAAAATATTTATTACGTTTTATTTTTCAACAATGTAGCTAAAATAACACGATTATTTAAAATATATTATTTTTTTCTAAGTAATTGAAATTAATCAAATTATCTTATCAAATGAATGAAGGTAAACTTATGCATATTTTTATATAGAATTTATTAAATTTATTTATACTATCTAATTGATTTATTTCGAAACATTAATACTTGGATATAATAGTGTCAAATTAAGAAAGCCTTAGTGAGACTAATTATCATATTAAATTAGATGCACAGTTCATCTTTATAAAAGAAATTAATAAACGAGCGATATGATCTTATACATTCTGTTGAATATAGAAAATCTATTTATATTATTTTAGGATATTTGTAAAATATATATTATTTGATAACTTTGGATAAGACTCCAAACAAATAAATTTTACTTATCAAAGTTATATCAAGTATTGTTATTTAAGAGATATTTAGCTTTTAAGATATTTCAAGCCCAATGTAAGTTGTTTTTATAGATGAAATATTAATATATATATATATATATGTGTGTATATATATAATTACTGTATTGACAAATAATTCATTTTAAGTACCTCAAATTATTGTTTAAAAAATCAGGACTGGAGACCGTCGACTCGGCCAGTGAACCAGTCCGTTTTTTTTCAAAAAATCAAAAAACTTGAAAAAATGACAAATTTTGTTAAAACCCTTCAGAACCGGCCGGTTGGACCGGTGAACCGAAACGGTTTTTTCATTTAATTTTTTAAATAAAATTATTATTATTATTTTTTATTTTTTCATCTAAGTACAAAGTTTGAAGACTAAGGTACACCTCATAAGCTATCTAAAATAAAAGAAAAAACCTTAGTTTATAGTTTAGACTTTAGAATTAACTCACATATTCTCAACTTTAAACTTTAAACTTGAGATATTTAAATTGTTGTGATCATTTATAATATAAATTATGAAATTTGGATTGTGATGTTAGACAATATCATTTAAACTCTTTATATTTTATATTTTGGCATTTTATTTATTTTTAAGTAATATAATATATATATATATTTCGTAATTATGACGTCACGGTTTAATTGCAATTCGATTACGGTCCAATGGTTGAATCGGTGAACCGTGAACCAATAAATTTTTCGGTTCAATGAACGATCCGATTTTTCGAACACTGCCTCAAATGTCATAAATATTGTAATCATAAGTTCAATATTTGTTGGAGATCGTATTAAACAACTTTGTATTTTAAAAAATTGGTTTGTTTATTTATCATACTAAAAATTGTATATATAATTTAAAAAAATATTAAATAAAATATTTTGGTGCATCGCATTGGATACATACTAATATATCCATATTGTAATTATATTAGTTTTAGGTAATGAAAAGAAAGAGTCTTTTATAGATATTATGTGGATGCTTTGGATAGTATCCTCAAAGTATGGACAAAATATTTGATTTTATTTTTTAAATTAAAAAATATTTTGACAAAATAAAACCAAACAGAGCCTCTCTATCTCTTCCTTGACAGTAGACCCTTAAAGAGTCGTAGGTTCTAAAATCCGCAATATACCCACTAATACGCCTAAGAGAAAAGCTTATACAGTACAAGGCTATCTATAATTGGGCCGTTTGCACGTGGACTGCAAAATTTGGCCCAAATAAAGTGTTTTTTTTTTATCTGGGGATAACCGGCCCAAACAAAGTTTAATATGGAGCTTGGAACCTTTTAAATTTCTCCATAGACACGAAACTGGGCTCTTCAATTTACTTACGTAGAAATATGAGCAAGCAAACTGATTAATGCAAGTTGGTGCTCATAAATTGATATACTTAGAAACTTAATTTACAAATTATGAGTGTAAATGAGATGAGGCGATTCACGAATGGTATGAGCTCGTCAGTTAAACAAGTTGAGTCGAGCTTAATAATATTATGCTCAAAAAGTTTGCGAACTTAAACAAGCTTTTTTTTTTTTCCGTATATATAGTTATATATAATAAAATTCATAATAATAATAATAGGTTATTTCTAACCCTGCTACTGGGTTACAGTAGCAAATGTTGAACTGCACTACTGGGTTATAGTAGTAATTGTAATCCCAAAAATTCATGAGCATAGTTACATAAAATGTAATGAATTATACGTTTTGTTAAGTTTTGAAAGTTCAAAAAAAAAAAATGGACAAAGAGTTTGAGGGCTTGTTAATGATTTTCTAATTGTAGCTCAATCTCATTCAAAAAGTTATCACATAGTAGATGTATGTCTTTCTAAAACTATCTTATTACTAAAGGTTGTTATTTCGTTTTGCTTAAAAAAAAATACATGACCTTTTCTTATGTTTTTTTTCTTGTGCATTACATATGTTGGCAGATCAAACCCAGAGAAGGTTAAAAATTATTTACTAGGTGAATGGTCACTCATACGATTGCGTCAAGATTTTTGCAGAGGACTTAACTGAGAGCAAATTGGACAATCAATTTTACAATTGATGAAAAAGTATTAAGATATTAGGATGTTCCTTTGTTTAATTTGTTGAAGCATAAGTTATTACTTAAAAATATTTGTTTATTTTTTGAGACAATTCTCAAATGATTGTGAAAATCAAGATTGATCGCTAAAAATAGGCTTCCAATTTTGAAGTTTGATAATTCTAATTGTCATCCGCTGCGACAATTTTGTAGTTTTGTAATAATATCTTACGGATTTTAGCATATTTCAATTTTATGTGGTTTACAGATTCCGAGTCCTTTGAACTTGGGCTATTGCCATGTCATATCTCAAATTTGATTCGGGCGCAATCGGCTAAGTTAAATATTGTTGGGAAAATGGGGCCAAAATTACAGCCAATTATGGGATTGTACTAAATTAATTATTTGAAAAATATTCTTATATGATGTTGTATCTTATAAGATATGTATCGTAATTCATATTTCATACCATAGGTTTTCTTATATAACATTATTTATTTATTGATAGCACGGAGATCTTTCTATTTTTGTTACAAACAATATATATATAGGAAACAGAACAGTAAATGAGAAGGGACCATGCAAATCCAAGAAAATCGTGGCTGGAGAGTCTCCTGTCCATCTACAATTCATTTCTAATGTAGTCCTCCACTGAAGAACAGTCAAACCGCTCGAATGATAGCTTCTTCTGTCCATAATCAATGACAACATAAAAAAATTGTTGCATAATACTACCGAGTAGGCTAAAAGGAAGTGATAGAGTCTCTGATGGCAAGATAGCCAAACAAAAAGTTTGGTCGGAAACTTGTTGAAAAATGTTTTCTGGGGACAATTCCATTGTGGCATCATTCTTGAACTGAAATTGTACCGTAGGAAAACCATACAAATCTCTATCTAGAATCCCATTATAACAGAGCCTTTCGTAGTCCTGGTATTTGATAGAGTCATTTTTAGGTAGAATCATATCAATGATGTCCATTACTGCTGCCTCAAACTCTCCCAGTGCAACCTGAGGGATGAAACTCAGGGTGGAACCAGTGTCCACCAACATTCCAACCCTGTATTCGGAGGGCATTCTCTCAAAAATTCTTTCGTCAATATCTAATAATGTATCACCAACCTTGATGTACTCCAGAGTTATATAGTACTTGTCCTCGATAATAAGTGGAGTCAGAGAGCCACGAAGCCTGATTTTGTCCCCTATAACCAAGTTGTTATAGGGATAGTTCTCATCGTAAATATTGCCAATGCAATATGAGAACTTTGAAGACTTCCGTTGGCTGACAAGAGAAAGATCGAGGAAACCGAGCCCCATGACTCCATTGACAAACATGCTGGTCTTTCTTGAACAGCCAAATAGAATCCTTTTGAGGGTATCTTTACTGTTCCCAAATTTCATCGTTTCTCTTGCAAGATCTCCACTACTGAACATCCCGTTGGCATACCGTATTTCATAGTCGCAGGGCTTCGAATAATCTTTACACGTGATGCTAACAGCACCAGGTCGTCTAAGACAAACTTCACCGCCCTCTCCATTGCAGTTTTCAATCTCATAACTAGAAGACTCAGCCGGATGGTATAGAGGTGCTGGTACTCTTAAACCACACGGCTCACAGTTGATCCATAGCATGCTGCTGCCACTGTCCATATAGACAAATTGTTGGACGCCTTTTTGCCCAACATGCAATTCGGCAAGGAAACCAAGTCCTTTTGCGGGAGTAAGTGAAGACTCAATGTCTGTCACATGGAACAAAGTGCTACTGTTGGTCTTCATCAAATATGAGGCGCGGGATATTGAGCTCTGCAAGTCAATCTCAGCCTTTTCCTGGATGGTTCTATCAGGCTCAAAATAAGGCGAGTCCATTGAATGGTGATGAACTATTCTTGTGAAGATAGTCGCAGGAGGAGTGCTGGCTTCTTGACAAGATGTTGTAGCTATTTTCAAGATAAAAATACAAATTAAGACCTGTAAAATAGAGAACTGGCTCAATATAGTGGACAACATATTGCATGCAATTAGTGACCCAAAATCAACAAAGGCTAAAAGTTTTCGTGTACTCTATTATGAAGATTGTGGATATGTATGTGCTGATGATCATCAAATGTTGCCGCTAATATATATATATATATATATATATTTATAGCTACCAATTCTCAACTAATTTATTTGCAACACTAAATGAACCAAGCAGCCTGTAATATATCTAAAACTTAACTAGATTAGTCAAATCAAAGTAACATGTAATATTTGTGGGTTTCTAATTAACTGGGGTCGGAGCTAGTTTGGTAGTTGCACCCCAATAACATGATATGTTGATCATTGAATTGGCTTCAGGTCATCTTTGACATGGAACTAGCGCTGGGTTTCGTATAAGTAGATTACTTTGTATGTCGTCAGAATTAAGGATATTACGCGCTAAGGAAAAGAAAGGGAACAACACACACACACACACACACACACACACACACACACGCAAGGAAAAAAGAAGACACAAGAAGAAAGAAAGAATGAAAGAAAAATTACCTATAAAGAATAAATTTTTTATTTTGGTATGGTGATGAAACAAGCATCACACCACAACGGAGCATAAATTTTAATAAATCAGTAAGTTTTAATCATTTCTTTAATAAAATATAAAGGTTAGTACTTTTGTATTTTTTTAGAAATAAATTGTTAGATTTGAATAAAAATATATATCTGATATAACTTTGAAGAAAAAATAAAAAGAACTAATAAATTTGTTGAAGATTGAGTTGCGTTTTGACATTCTCGAAACCAATCACAACAATGCACTAATCTGGCAGTCCTTAATTATTTCTACATAACTCTCCACAAAAGTTAGAACTTTCTGTTTTATCATAAACTAGACATCTATAGCTTTCTAATGATATAAGTATGACTTACGATACTCCCCTAAAAATCCCTTCCAAGTGAAACTTTGGTAAAATTCCTTTAGGTATGATTCTCTTGCACAAAAAGCTATTCTTAATTTTGTTATGGTGGAATTTGTTGATAGTCAATGTATGGACAAGCTAAAGATGCAAATTCTGAAGACTTCTGCAGTTTAATATGGTCGTTATATTTAATGCCTTTTTTGAATTTTGTTTTGGGACATAATTTTATGTTTAATTTTGTTTAATTTCCTTTATCACCATATTAATCAAGTTTCTCATTTGCATACGAATTATACTTGCATTATCCAATTGCATCCGTTGTCGGCAGATTGCATGATATATAATAGAGTTATATTATGTTGGTTGAAGAATTTGAAAAATAAGTTGTTGGTATTATAGTCAAACGGTATCTCTGATGAAAATTTTTGCGACTATGCTTGTTAATCATATACAAATGATAACTGAAAATTATTTTATATAAAAGATTGTTATATACAAATGAGAATCGAAAATGAACATTATTTTCTACAAATATAAATGCACACATAATATGAATTTATTTTTGAAAAATTATAAACTAATTATATCCATAAGGGGCTAATAGCTATTTACCCTCCTGTGTTTTAAAAAATAGACAATATACCCTCTTATGAAAAATAAATTTTCATAATACCTCCTCATGTTTTAAAAAATCATGCACACCGCCTCCCCCTTCTCATTTGCTGCCTATTTAACATAATTTTAATATGAAAAGACTAATTTGCCTTTAATCATATAATACATTTTCAATTCAATTTAAATAATCTTTTATTATCATTTTTTCCCGTTTCTTTCATTCTTTTCTTTTCTTTTTATTTGTTATTTCTCTTCTCCTCCATTATTTCATATATTCTCATTTTATACATATATATTTATTTATAAAATTAAAATCACTTTTATTTTTATCTTATCAATCATATTCATCTTTCTTTCTATAATTCATTCCAAAGTAAATAAAATTTAAATTTCATAAAATATATAATATATTTTTTATTTGTACTTAAATACATATATAGCATATCTATACATATATATATAAATTTATCTATAAAATTTAAATAATTTTTCTTTATATATTTTTTCTTTCTAATTATTCATTTTAAATTAAATATTATATATATTTATTAAAATATATAATATATTTATATACATATATATTTTTGTTGATAAGATATATATTAGTATATATGATGTTATTATCCTATACATGATATTATATATAATTATTTAATAGCATCATCTTTATATAAATTTATCTATAAAATGTAAATAATTTTTATTTATATCTTTTTTCATTCTAATTATTTATTTCAAATTAAATATTATATATATTTATGAAAATATATAATATATTTATATACATATATATGATATTATTTATTTATTTAGTTATATTTATTTTTTTTAAGATAGTTATATTTATATATTTATTATCATATACATATATATAATATATACAATAATATATTTAATATAATACATATATGATAATATATATATGTATATATATAAAATACAAAATTCTACCCCCATGCCCCACCCTGTCTCCCCAAACCCCACCCCACCCTGTCTTCCCAAACCCCCACCCTTACAGGCTGCCATGGCAGCATTGTGGCCAAATCTGGCCAAATCCGGCCACTAGCCGCCATGGCCAATGTGGCTATGGAGGCCGCCGCATTTGATGGCGGCTGACGGTAGCCATCTGTTTCGATTTTTCTTTTTTTTTTTTTGTTTAACAAATGCCAGTAGCGGCTGCCGGTTGCCAGTGGGGGCCGCCGGCCGGCAGTGGAGGCTGCCGACGGCGGCTGCTGGCAGTCTAGTGGGGTGGGGGTCATTTATACATATAATTGTATATATATACACTTGTATATAATATATATATGTACACATATATAATATATATGCACATTATATATAATAATATATTATATTATGTACATATATTTTATATTTTTAAAAAATATATATAATATGATTTAATCTAAACTGTTGATTTTAAAAGAAGATCCAACGATTGATGAACAAGGGTATAATTGTCTTTTTATATACAAAATTTAAACTCAGACGCACGCACAGGCGCGTGTGCTACACCCACGCTCTCAGGGGGGTTCGTTGCATGATTTTTTAAAATGTGAGGGTGTTCTTTGAAATTTGTTTTTCACAGGAGTGTAATTTGCCTATTTTTCTTAACACAGGGGGTCCATAGCAATTTTCCCTATCCATAAGCGTATCAAACATAACATAGTTTATTTCTGAAATAAGTGTAAGATTTTACAAAATTTGAAATTATTTTTCCAAAATAAAAGTAATCCTTTCCTAGAAAATTATAAATTTTAAATTATTGAGAAAAAAATAAGCATAAAAATTTAGTCTCTACATAGACAACATATATTTAACCATTTAAATGAAGATAATTGAATTATTTTTAAAAAAATTACAAAAATTTTACAGGTCCATGGACTAAAATAAAAAAGGACCAAAAAAGCAAACTGGCCAAAGTTAGAGGACTAAAACTGCATTTTCCCCTTGCGATCGTAATACATTTAAACAATTGATTGAATTAAATTTATGATATCCAAATTAATTATCCAGATAAGTAAACACAATATTAAATGATACTGGTTATTTTTTAAATGAAAAATAATATTATATTGTATCCAAAAAATAATAATTTTATACCACACAACGATAAAAATTACTAATTTTAATAGCAAACTTATAATTAATTACTTATTTAATACCAAACTTATAACTAATTACTTATTATTATTAATTACTTTAAAATAATATAAAAATGAATTTGCATCCGTTAGGTGAGAAAAGACTGCAAATGGATATTGAAAAATTTATTTACCATTCGCATTCGTATCCATTGATATAAAATTTATCTGCATTCATTTAAAATGAACATTATTCGTTAGGCATTTTGCTAAGGGCGTGAGTAGGACTGCAAATGGATATTGAAAATTTTGTTTACCATTTGCATTCGTATCCATTGATATAAAATATATCTGCATTCATATAAAATGAATATTATTCGTATTCGATTATTAGATATTCGATTATAAATGGATATGGGTATAATAAATGCGTATCTAATCTGTTTAACATGAACTCTGTATATATATTTATTAAATAATATATTATTTATATTTTTTAATAAAAATCTCAAAATCGACATATGTATATATAAAAATTATAATTAAAGAATTCAAAAGAAAAAATAATAAATGTAAAAAATTATTGTAATGTAGAGAAAAAATTGAAGAATAAAGTAAATCAACATAATTATTGTTGGTTGATTTTATAATTAATATACTTAAATATGATTATTAATATTAATTCGTACTAATGATTAATTATAAAGTTAATTATTAATTAAAAATTATGCTATTTGTCTGATTGCTTTCTTTTTAATGAAATTGTATAATTCTTCTATTAATTAAAAATTTATATTTGTTATAGGTTCATATATTCACGTATTTAGATATTCATCAATAGATATCTAAATAATTATTACCAAATATGAATATTACAAAAAATAATTTCAATATAGAAAAGTTTAATCAAATATGGATGAATCTGAACACAGGATGGTACTCATCTTATTCTTTTAAGAAATTTTCAATCTTTTACCATATTTGCATTGTATCTACTTTCATTGCATTGTAGTACAATGATTAATCTTTTAATCTGTCTAGCACAAATGCGCACTTATTGCACATATTTTTAGCGGCCATTGGTCCTGTATGAACACCGCATCATTATATATAAATTCACTGTAGAGTCGTATTTTGCAAGAATCTACAAAAATATGTACAGTTTTAGCGCGGGTTAATTGCAATTTACCCCATGTAATTTGAGAAATAGGCATCAAAACTCATGTAAAAAAAAAAAATACACACACACACACACAAATAATTAACTTCCCTATGATTTATAAAACCATGCAAACCGCCTTCCCCTCCATATTTGTTGCCTATTTAACATAATTTTAAAATGAAAAGACCAATTTACCCTTAATTATTTCACATATTTTTAATTCAATTTAAATAATTTTTTATTATCATATTTTAATTTTTTTCTTTTTTTATTCTTTTCTTTTCTTTTCTTTTCTTTTCTTTTTATTTCTCATCTCTCTCTTCTTTTATTATTTCATATATTTCTCACTTTATACGTATATATTTATTATTATCTCTCATTTCTCACTATTTCATATATTCTCATTTTATACATATTTATATATATATATTATATTTATCTATAAAATTTTAAATAATTTTTATTTTTATCTTTTTTCTTTCTAATTATTCATACATTTATACTTATTTTTTCTATATATACTTATTCACACATATATAATATGCATATGTATATATATAAATCTATCAATAAAATTGAAATTTCTTTTATTTTTATCTATTTTTTTCTATTTGTTCATTCCAAATTAAATAATATTTAATATTTATAAAATTATATATAATATAATTCTTTATTCATACTTATATACATATATATAAATTTCAATAAAATTTATCATATATTTCTCATTTCATACATATAAAAATTTATCATTTTATTTCTCATTTCTCATTATTTTATATATTCTTATTTTATACATATATATAAATTTATTTACAAAATTTAAATCACTTTTATTTTTATATTATCAATTATATTAATCTTTTTTTCTATTAATTCATTCTAAATTAAATAAAATTTAAATTTCACAAAAATATATAACACATATTTTATTTATACTTAAATACATATATATATATATTTATCTATAAATTTTAAATAACTATTATTTATATCTTTTTTCTTTCTATTTATTCATTTCAAATATTATATATTTATGAAAATATATAATATATTTATATTATGTAGCATATATGATAACATAAATATATATATATAAATATAATTAGTTAATAACATAATTTTTTTCTTTCTAATTATTTATTTCAAATTAAATATTATATATATTTATATACATATATAATATATATAATAATATACATATAATTATTTAATAACAAATATATATATATATAAACCCCTACCCACCACCCCCACTCCATCTCCCCACCCACCCCCACCTTCCCCCACACCCCGCAAACAAAATGGGCTGCCATGGCAGCCGTGCACATATATATATATATATATATATATACACAACCAATCATCCCCACCCCATCTCCCCACCACCGACCCACCCACCCCTCTCCCCAAACAAAACAGGCTGCCATGGCAACCATGGCCACTGTTTTTAATTTTTTTTTTTTTTCCCCATATAGCAGCAACTGCCGATGGGGGCTGCCGGCAGCCTGTGGGGGTGGGGTAGTCATTTATATATATAATTGTATATATGTAAATGATAATATCTATATATATACACATATATATAATATATAGATACACATTATATATATGAGAATATGTTATATGGTATATATATTTTATATATTTTGTTTAAAAATATAATATGATTTGATATGGACCGTTGATTTTTTAAAAGAAAATTTAATAGTTGATAAATAAAGGCATAATTATCTTTTTATATACAAAAACTTAAGTTCAATTGCACACACAGACACATGTCCTACACCCTATGCTCTTAGGGAGTTCGTTGCATGGTTTTTTTAGAATATCAGAGTATTTTTTGTCTTTTTTTTTTTTTTCACATGAGGAATTTTTGCTTATTTTTTTCATTATAGGGGTTTATTTATAAAAATCCCATTTTAGTGCATATGAATCATGGAAAGATATGAAAACATGTTGAAGAGTGGCTTCAGCAGATTTTCCTGACGGATTCCCTGGAGGCATGATTGAAGAAACTAATTATTACTTAAAAAAGTATTTCTCTTATTTTTATAAATCACTAAAAAAGAAAAAAAAAATTCTGACAGAAATTACAGACGGTAGCCACCTACTGGGAATTTTCAAAGAATTTACAAGGACAAATGGATTCATCAGAAATCCATCGAAAAACTGACAGAAAATTTAAAGGGAACCTGCCGCAATATAGATCCAACAGATTATCCATCGAAAGGCCATCGAAAAATTGTGTCCGATGAAAATTTTTAACGGATCTTCCATCGAAAAATTGAATTTATCTTAAATTAAGAACTTATCTTTCGACATAATTTCAAATTCAAATTAAATAGCCTGCGGCCCTTTCTTTCTTCTTCTATTCTTGTTTCTTCTCCCTCCTTTCGCCCCTGCATGTTCTCGCCATCCTCCGCCGCTGACGCTCGCGGCCAATACTTCTTCAGTAGTATCTTCAGTGAAGTGATATCTTCACAACGTGCGCTCTTGTGTAGTTTTGAGTCCATATTTTGCAAAAAGACATCTTTAACATGGAACTAGAAATGGATTGTGCAGCAGACTTTGTATGTTGCAAGATATATAAATTTAGAACTAGCTTATTGAGAAGGAACATACCATGAAGGGGAATCAACAAAGCTAAAATTTTTGTAATGCTCAAAGGAAAATCATAAGTAGAATAATGATGAATTGGCATTAATTAGGAGAGACGGGACAAGAATTTGAATGGTTAAAGTTATTTTCAAAATACAAATATAATATATCAGGATTGGCAAGATGAATGAATGAAAGAAATGGTCAAGTAGAAAAAACATACAAAAGAAACAGCTAATTTGGTATGGCCTACCTAGTTGGGAAGTCAATTTTGCGTGGCGTACATAGGAGGGATAGGTGGGAGGTTAATTTGGCATGGCCCCCCACCAGTGCTTGAATTAAAAAAAGTTTCAAGAAAGCTAAATTAAAATTTTCAGATACATCTCAGATGCATCAAAAATGATGCAAGAAATAATTACTCTTTTACAATGCAAAATCGAGGGAATCATAACTTATATGTATTCATGTTAAAAAATGGACTTTAAGCTTAACTCAGCCCAAAAGTTAGCTCAAGAGGTAAAGATTGCCCAAAATCTTATATAGAGACCATAATTTATTTATTTCATCGATGTGGGATACTAACATACCCCGCACATGCCCAGGAATGAACATCTGGAGTGTGGAATAACATAAAATGGGTGGCCCAACAACATTGGCTAACCCAACATCGAGAATGGGTAGCTCTGATACCATGTTAAAGAATAGACATTGGGTCTAACTCAATCTCAAACGCTAGCTCAAAAGGTGATGATTGCCCAAGACCATATCTAGATACCACAACTTATTTATTTCACCAATGTGGGACACTAACACACCCCGCGCACGCCCAGGAATAAACATCTGGAGCGTGGAATAACATGAAATGGGTGGCCCAACAACATTGGCTAACCCAACATCGGGAATGGGTGGCTTTGATACCATGTTAAAGAATGGACCTTGAACCTAACTCAGCCCCAAAAGCTAGCTTATGAGGTGAGAATTGCCCAAGATCATATATAGAGACCATAATTTATTTATTTCACCGATGTGAGACACTAACAATTCATAATATTTCAAAATCAATATGCTATAAATACCAACCAGACTGTAACATACCATTCCAAATATTTTAGTGTGTAATGAGATCCAAAAACATAATATCAGTCAAAATCATGTCCAACTACTTAGTATACATGAGTCTATGTTTATTATATATCAATATGGATATGCACTCAAATGAAATATTAGGGATATATTGTACCAATAGTTGCTATATGAAATTAGTCCATGACATTTTTGACCCCCCCATATTATTAGAAAACGCACATCATCATGTTGAAAAAGATGAGAAAAGTTCAATTATAGGTAAGTTATGTTGCATATAAGTTACGATGAAAATCAATCTAGGGACAGACAGGCGTGGACTCCCAATAAAGCTCCATAGCTTTATTTGGATCAATTTGGATCCTTTATTCCATTATGTGTTTTATTTTTTATATCATTTTATAATTGCAAGTAAATATAAATATTCAATGTGGAAAAGTTGCAATGAATTAATCAATTTCATAACTAATGCCACAAATTATAATTGCAAATTTTCATAGCAATTGTATTTTTTTTAAATAACAAGCAACAAAAAATTATTAATAATCAACATGTAGCCTTGTTCATTGAAAATACAACAAATTACTTATACTTTCTTTGTAGAAAATTAATATATACACACACACATATATTTAAATAAAAATAATCCTGATCAACTGTGGATTGGTCATAGCGAAAGTTAGTTATGAGAGCATCTAACTCAAATTTAGCTAGGTCAATTTCATAAATAGAACTACAAATCTACAACATGAGGAATGATTTAATTGTAGCTTACTCTCTAATTTTTTGTAGCATGCGTCTTAGAGGAGGGCCAAGTACATAGTACTATTTATCAAGATTATTGTATATGTGGTTCATTAGTTACTTGATACTATCTTTTGCTTATCAGGTGGCTTTTGGTAAAAAAGGTACTGATTGACTTTGGTTAATTCACAACATACTCCATGCTAGGCTTAGGATTGGCATGCTTCATCTTCAATATTATCTTGGAGACCTTTCTGTGAATTAGTCTTTAACAAATACAAGTTTCGACACCTATAGGAATATTTAGTTATATTTTGTAGGTGATTATGGTATAAGTTCTGGGGAAATGAATTCGGGAGTGGAGTTTGGAGTAAATTAAAGTGGTATTAAAGAATGTGATAGATGTTTATTTATATGTTGAGGAATAGTTGGAAATTTATTTTAGAGAATTTGTATGTCTGTTTATATTTTAGGGAGAAATTTTTTGCTGTAGAGGTCAAAACAATGCTTGTTATTGGATTTTTTGGGTGAAAATGTTGTAATTGATATGAAATCAACTTGAATTCATAACTAATAACATGTTTGAAAAGTGATTTGGACTTCTGCATTGATTGAACACTCGGAGATCTGCTCAATTTAAAATTGCTACTTTATATAGGTGAAATTAAGGGATTGTATATACATTTTTCATGTAATATTCACTTCTCATTTAACCTTTGACAACATTAAATGGACCAGAAACCTAAAAGTATGCCTAAAAATAACCTAAATTAGTCAAACAAAAGAAATAGCTAATTTGGCATGGCCTACCTGGTTGGGAAGTCAATTTTGCATGGCGTACATAGGTCGGAGATTAATTTGGCATGGCCTCCCACTAGTGCTTGAATTAAAAAAAGTTTCGAGAAAGCTAAATTAAAATTTTCAAATATATTTCAGATACATCTAAAATAATATAAGAAATAATTACTTCTTTACAATGCAAAATCAAGGGAATCGTAGCTTATATGTGTTCATAATTTTTTTAAAATCAATATGCTATAAATACCAACCAAACCGTAACATCCCATTCCAAATATTTTTGTGTGTAATGGGTTTTATAAACATCATATCAGTCAAAATCATGTCCAACTGCTTACTATATATGAGTCTATATTTATTATATATCAATATGAATATGAATTCAAATGATATATTAGGGATATATTGTACCAATAGTTGCTATATCAAATTTGTCAATGACATTTTTTACCCTCCATATTATCAGAAAAGATACATCATCAAGTTGAAAAGTCTGACAAAAGTTCAATTATAGGAAAGTAATAATGCATATATTTTACAATGAAAATCCATCTAGGGACAGACAGGCGTGGACCGCCAATAAAGATCCATAGTTTCATTTGGACCAATTTGAATCCTTTATTTCATTACGTGTTCTATTTTTTATATCATCTTACAATTACAAGTAAATATATATTCACTATGGAAAAGATGCAACGGGGGAAAATGCAATTTTAGTCCACCAACTATGCCCTCTTTCGATTTTAGTTCATTGTGATACGGGGTTAGCACATTTGGTCCAATTTTTTGCAATTTTGGTCCATCGGGCTTGAAAATTTTCAATTGGGCCCAAAAATTGCCCAGTCAGCTTCAATCGGGCCCAATTTTTGGGAATTTTGTGACATGTGTCACCCAACGCCATATCAGCGTCCACCTCATTCGCCACGTCAGCAAAATGGCCAAAATTAAAAAAAAAAGAAAAAAAAAGAAAAATGTTAAGGGAAAAAAATAAAAATAATCAATAGAATTAAAATTTTATATTATTATTATATAATATAATATAATATATATATATGTATATTATACATATAATATAATACATATATAATATATATAGTTTAAATATATATTTTTTATAATTATCCCTCCCCCCCCCCCCCCGCCCCAACCCCCAAATCCCCCCCACCCCAAACCACCAGCTGCCATGGCCATCGGCAGCCATGGCAACCTCAGGCCGCCGGCTGGATGCCAGCGAAAAAAGCGTCGGTGGCCAAAACTGCCGCCAGGCTTGGCTACCGGCGAAAAAGAACAAAAAAAAAAAAAGAACCTGCCATGGCTGCCAGTGGCCAGATCCGGCCAATATGTATGCTGCCTTGGCAACTTGTTAAGTTGTGGGGTTGGGGGCAGGCGGGCGGTGGGGTGGCGGGGGGATGGTTTATTTTATATATATATATTATATAATTTTTATATATGTGTATATATATGTTTTAGATAGATTTATATATTAAGATAAAAAAAATATGTAAAAAGAATAAACAAATAAAAGTTGAATTTTTTTTTAAATAATGACAAGTAAAATTTACAAAATATTAAGATAATTTCAAATAAATATGACAACTGGGAAAAAAATCGTTTTTTCTTTGAAATAACAATATGTGAAAAATTATCAATTTTTAAAATAATTTCAAATAATTGTAGAAATTGAAAAAAAAATTGAAATTATTTTTCTAAAATAATGACATGTGAAAAATTAGGAAATATTTAATTAAGAAATTCTAAATAATATTTAATTTCTTTTTATTCATTTCAAATTTATATATTTTTAATAATATTTTTTATTTATCCTTATATACATATATACATTTATCTAAAACATATATATACATATATATAAAAATTATATACCCCAAGCACCCCTGCGGCACCCCACCCCCCACACCTTAACAGGCTGCCATGGCAGCCTTCCATTTTTATTTTTTTTGTTTTCCTTTTCCCTTTCGTTTCCGCGGCTGCCGGCGGCTCGAGCTACCTGACCATCGGCTATGCTGCCGACAGCTATGGCAACTAGTGGCGTTGGGGTGGGGGATTTGGGAGCTTCAGGGTGGGGTGGGGTGGGGTGGGTTTGGGGGAGATGAATATAAAAAATATATGTTTAGATTATATATATTCTACATATGTATATATTATATAAGATATTATACTTTTTTCTTTTTTTTTCTTTTTTTTTTATAGCAAATTTGCTGACATGGCTACTGAGGTAGTCGCTGATGTGGC
This sequence comes from Jacaranda mimosifolia, assembly GCA_018894105.1. Classification (NCBI taxonomy): domain Eukaryota; kingdom Viridiplantae; phylum Streptophyta; class Magnoliopsida; order Lamiales; family Bignoniaceae; genus Jacaranda; species Jacaranda mimosifolia. The sequence goes on from CM032117.1 coordinate 55,993,778, forward strand.
GCAAGGTGATATGTGTCATGAAATCCCCAAAATTAGGCCCAATTAAAAGCTGACTGGACAATTTTTGGGCCCAATTGAAAATTTTTCAGCCCGATGGACTAAATGTGCTAACCCCATATCAAAATGGAGTGAAATCAAAAGAGGGTATAGTTGGTGGACTAAAATTGCAATTTCCCCAGATGCAATGAATTAATCAATTTCATAACTAATGTCATAAATTATAATTGCAAATTTTCATAGCAATTGTATTTTTTTAAAATATCAAGCAACAAAAAATTATTAATAATCAATATATAGTTTTGTTTATTGAAAATACAACATATTACTTATGCATTCTCTGTAGAAAATTAATATATATATATATATAGATAAAAATAATCTTAATCAACTGTAGATTGGTCGTAGCGAAAGTTAACCACGAGAATGTCTATCTCAGATTTAGCAAGGTTAATTTCATAAATAAAACTACAAATCTGCAGCATGAGCAATGATTTAATCGTAGCTTATTCTTTAATTTTTAATAGCATGCGTCTCAGAGGAGGGCCAAGTACATAGTCCTGATTATCATGATTATTGTATATGTGCTTCATTAATTACTTGATACTACCGTTTGCTTATCACGTGGCTTTTGGTAAAAAAGGGACTAATCGACTCTGGTTAATTCGCAACATACTCCATGCTAGGCTTAGGATCGGCATGCTTCATCTTCAATATTATCTTGGAGACCTTTCTGTGAATCTTTCACAAAATATAAGTTTCAACTGCTAAAGGAATATTTAGTTATATTTTGTAGGTGATTATGATATATATTTTGGGAAAATGAAAATAGGAGTGGAGTTTGGAGAATATAAAAATGGTATTGAAGAATGTGATGGATGTTTATTTATATTTTGAGGAATATGTAGAAATTTATTTTAGAGAGTTTGTATGTCTGTTTATGTTTTAGTGAGATATTTTTTACTGTAACAATCAAATAAATACTTGTTATTGGATTTTGGGGTAAAAATTTTGTAATTGACATGAAATCAACTTGAATTTGAAACGAATTACATGTTTGAAAAGTGATTTGAACTTATGAATAGATTGAACACTTGGAGATGCTCAAATTAAAATTGCTACTTTATATAGGTGAAATTAGGGGATTGGTTATTATTTATCATGTAACATTCACTTCGCAGTTAGTTTTTGACAACATTAAACGAACCAAAAACCTAAAAACATACCTAAAAATAAGCTAAATTAGTCAAACAAAAGAATCAACTAATTTGGTATGGTCTACCTAGTTGAGAAGTCAATGATTATGTATATATTCTCTGATAAGTGAATTTCTTTAGTTAGGAGACTAATATTTATGTTTCAATTATGAAGAAGTATATGATCGATGCGTTCAGATCATCGCGCCATCCCACACCAAAAATCTTCCATGAACAATTGTACTTATAGAACACATTGCACATTTAAAGGCATAAGATGACTGACGAGCAAACGTCCGTCAATATTTAAATTGGGATTCAATCGTGAATAAAATAAATATATATAATGACAAGAATAAAATAATGCATAATGAACAAAAACATATCCTACCTTTTACCTTTTATAGGTTTCATTGGGGTTTTGTTTTGCTAATTGAGTACAGGACACAATTATAGAAATCTAATTCAAGCTGACTTGTATCCATAAGGTGAACATGTTTAGGATTTGAATGTAATCTTGTTTGCATCAATAATCCAGTTTACACACACACACACACACACATATATATATATAATTCTTGTATGTGTGAGGTCCAAATTTTGAGAATTTCTTCTTTTACATATATATATGTATATATATATAAGAGTTCCTTCTTATCTAGATTGAAGAGTTTTTTCTTTAAAATGATGAATCTCTCTTTATTTAAATAGTAGTGCAACTCGAGTGGCCAACTAATTAAATACATACTATCATTTTCATATATATGAAGTTCAATTGAACTCTAATAAATTTTTAACTATGTATACGGGAAAACTATAAAAAAAAAAAAAAAAGAAAAAGGAAAAAACGTGCAACTTACTTTTGCAGGTGGGCCATCAAGTGGCCGGCCAAAGTTACTCTTACCAAAATTCTTGTACTGCTGCTTCACTACGAATCAACTCATATCTAATATTTTGGTATGTTTAGGATTAGTAGTTGCTATTATTTTGCAATAACCACTACGTTGACAATGGAGTTAACTTTACTAAAATAAATTTCATACTTGAGAGTTTGCAAAAATAAATATATAAGTAAATAAAAATAAAAACCTTAGGCATTAAGATCTGTAGAATGCCACTTAGTTCCTAGAGCAAATTTGCCGTCAGGTTATATGCATTCTTTTGCATAATAAACTTTCAACTTGAGAAGGTGATCTCAGATTTAGGGTTTTTATGCTAAACTAGTTTCACTAGGGTCATCTGATAGTCTTCTGTTTTCTTTTCTAATTTTCCGCATGGAGTTTATTTCATGCAGGAAGTTGGACAATTTTCTTGCTGTTTTACCACGAAAAGTGAAACTGAGTATTCCTTATTTTATTCCAAACATTACCCTTGAGACTTTTGGAGCAATCACTCAGGTAAGTATATAGACGCAACACACTTCTGGAAATGCCTAAACCATTAGATTTAAGGTGCATGTATGAATACATTACTTTTACTAAAATTGGACAACCATACAGGTTATTTACTATCTCCTTACAACCTTGCTGGGGTTGATGGTAGCTCTTTACAAGCAGTTCTTTTCTTCTAGTCCTTTTAGTCAGTTGGCTGACATGTGCCTTCCTTTTATATTTCTCCCAGTGTATTGCAGAAGATTTCATTTGAAGACTATCAATTATTCTTATAGAAAAAAAAATAAAAAAAAATCGTGTATTTCTGCGACTTCACTCATTTGAAGGAAGGAAAAACGAAAACTGGATTATTTATATTTGTTCATTGAAGTTGTCCCTCACTCTTCAGACAATATTGTTCTGCTAAAATTTCCTTTTCTTTTTATTTTTTTCATTTTTTTTTCCTAGCTACCATAAATATTTTGCCTATCTGTGGATTGTTGGGTGTAAATGTAAAATTTGAGAGAGATTGATAATAGGAGGATAAAATGCAATATTATAATATTTTTCCAAAGTTCATGCAATACAACTTTGGAATAATTTTGGTTACAAGATGTTTTTCACTCTTTTTTCTTACATCTATCTCTCTCTTCTCTTCTCTTCTATTCTATCCTCAAGTACATACTACACACATATATATAGACATCATAATTTCTACACAATTCTACATGGTTCTCTTGGTAGTAAAGTTCAAGATGAACTTTACTTCTTCAACCTTATCTCCTTGATATAAGAAGTAGAATCAAACTTTGTAACTTCACCTCCTTTGACTATTCTTGAAGCTTCATTTTTATTTTTTTTGAATTACAAATTACTTTTCAACACCCCCTCTTAATTTGTAATGCGAACTTCTTTCCGAAGCTTCTTAAATTTTTCTGCATTGACTGCTTTTGTGAATCCATCTGCTAACTGCTCATTTGTATTGATAAACTGCAATTGAATTTCTTGATCGTTGACGAGATTTCTGATAAAATGATGACGGAGTTCAATGTGCTTTGACCTCGCATGAAAAACTGTATTTTTTGTCATTGCGATGGTTGACATATTATCACAAAAAATTACTGTGGGAGTGTCTTGCTTCTGCTGAACATCCTCCAAAATTCTTCTAAGCCAAACAACTTCACAAGCGGCATCAGTAGCTGCAATATATTCTGCTTCTGCTGATGAGAGTGATACCGTTTTCTGCTTCTTAGATGCCCATGAAATTATTTTGGTTCCTAAGCAAAATACATATCCAGATGTACTTTTGCGATCATCAAGTGAACCTGCCCAATCACTATCGGTATATCCGACAAGCTTATTTTCTTTCTCTTTAACATACTTGATGCCGAGTTTTCTGGTACCCTGCAAGTACCGTAGAATTCTTTTTGCTGCTGCATAGTGTAGCTTGCTTGGATCATTCATAAACCTTGATACCAAACTGACTGGATGAACAATGCCAGGCCTTGTATTTGTTAAGTATATCAAGGATCCAACTAAGCTTCTATATGTCGTTGCATCAACTTTAGCTGCTCCATCATTCAGCTCTAATTTTTTATTGATCGCAAGTGGAGTTGAAATTGGCTTGCAATTGCTCATCTGAAAATTTTTCAATATTCCTTCAAGATTTTTTCCTGGGAAATAAATATTTCTCCTTTTGATTGACGAACTTGAATCCCAAGAAAATATTTCATGAGACCCAAATCAGTCATATCGTACTCCTTCATCATTGCCTTCTTAAATTCTTGCAATTTGTCTGGATTTGTCCCTGTATAAATCAAATCATCTACATAGAGATAAACGATAAGAAAGTCTTTTGTACCTTCTTTCTTCACATATAACGATGGCTCACTTTGGCTTCTTTGAAATCCACTCCTCTGAAAATAGCTGTCAATCTTGCTATTCCAGGCTCTTGGTGCTTGTTTCAAGCCATATAATGCTTTCTTAAGTCGGTAGACTTTATCTTCTTTGCCCTCAATGATATAGCCTTCTGGTTGCTCGACATAAACTTCTTCTTCTAAGTCTCCATTTAGAAATGCTGATTTGACATCCAATTGATAAACTGGCAGCTCAAGTTGTGCTGCAAGAGCTAGAAGAATACATATTGTCTCCATTCGAGCAACTGGTGCAAAAGTTTCATTGAAATCAATTCCGAGCTGCTGAGAATAACCTTTTGCAACTAAGCGTGCTTTATGTTTGTGGATTGAGCCATCTTCCTTGTATTTTGTCTTGTAGACCCACTTTACTCCTATAACACTTTTTCCTTCGGGAAGTTCTATAAGTTCCCATGTCTTGTTCTTTTCTATACTTGCAATCTCTTCGTCCATGGCAGTTTGCCAAATTTCTTCTTTTGCAACTTCATTGTACGTTTGCGGCTCACAAGTAAAATATGCTACATCACATGATTCATAAATTTCTCGCAAGCTTCGTACTCTTCGGATTGGGCTTTCTGATTCTGGATATGATCCACCCAATAAATCTGAGGAGCTAGAGCTTGGACTTTCGCTTTCACTAATGCTTGGTTGGTCATCTTGTTTTGACTTACCAACTGGGCTAGGCAAATAGATAGATGATCTTTGTTTTCATCTTTTCATTTTCATCCCAATTCCATGCTTGCTTTTCATCAAAAATAAAATCTCGTGAGATAATGAGTTTATCTGTCTTTGGATCGAATAGCCGATATCCTTTGGATTCGTCACTATAACCGATAAAGATCAGTTTTTCTCCTTTATCATCAAACTTCTCTCTTTGCTGAGAAGGAATGTGTGAATAAGCAATACATCCAAAGACTTTGAGATGATTTACTTGCGGCTTTCTTCGATGACATGCTTCATATGGAGTCTTGTTTGGAACCGCTTTAGTTGGCGATCGGTTCAAAATATAGACTGCTGTATTTATTGCTTCTCCTCAATAAGTTTTGGGAAGTCCTTTGCCAGCCATCATGCTTCGTGCCATTTCAACAATTGTACGATTCTTTCGCTCAGCAACTCCATTTTGTTGAGGACTATACCGAACTGTTAATTGTCGGTGGATTCCTTTCTCTTTGCAATAATTCAAGAAGGATTTTCCAATAAATTCACCTCTTCGATCTGTTCTAAGAGTTTTTATTTTTCTACCGCTTTGATTCTCCACATGTGCTTTAAATTCTAGAAACTTAGGAAATGCATCTGACTTATGCTTTAGAATATAGACTCACATCATTCTAGTGTAGTCATCAACAAATAAAAGAAAGTACCTGTTATTGTTGAGAGATGGCGTCTGTGTTGGTCCACATATATCAGCATGCACTAACTCAAGAGGAGCTTTAGCTCTGTATGATATCTTTGGAAATGGTAGACGATGCATTTTTCCAAAGATACATCCTTCACAGGTCTTGTCTTGATCTGGAATAGTTGGAAGACCAACTACCATATTTTTCTTTTTCAAAAGATTCAAACCTTTATAGCTCAAACGCCCATACCTTAGATGCCAAAGGTTGCAATCTTCATCTGTTGAACTCTGAAGCACCACTTTCTCATTCAAAGGCAAATTAAGAGGAAAAACTTTGTTGGAACTCATCTTAATTTTAGCCAGCATGAGATTCTTTTGCTTGTCAATAATGACACAATGGTCATTATTGAACTCCACTTTGTAACCTCTTTCCAACAACTGACCAACACTCAACAAATTTTGTGCTAAATCAGGAACATAAAAGACATCCTTAATGACATTAATTTTACCTTCTTTTGTTTGGACTTCAATTGCTCCTTTTCCCATAATTTTGCGAGTTTTTCCATCTCTCAATTTCACTTCTGATGAGTATGACTCATCGAGCTTCACGAACATTTTTTTATTTCCACACATGTGATTACTGCATCCATTATCCACGTACCAAATATCCTCAAGTTGTTGTTGAGAATTCTGGCAGGAATAAAATACGTGATCAGCTTCCATGAAGTTGACTTTTTTTGATTCTCCATCATCTTTATACCAACAATCTTTTTGAGAATGATTTGCATTTCTGCATTTCTTGCATTTGTAGCGGCAGTCTTTGGTATCATGACCACTTTTTCTGCAGATTCGACAATAAAAATCTGAATTTTGACTAGAATTTCTCTGATCAAAATTAGTCCTTCCTCATCCTTGACTTTGGAGGTTTTGATATTTGCCACGATTTCTTCCTATTGAACCTTTTTGCTTAAGGTCATTTTTCTGATTTTTCTGCTCTGAAATATTAGCCTTTATCTGAAAGCCTTGTTCCAGGTTTTGGTTTGAAAACCTGCTCATCCTCTTTTCGTGGGCTTCTAGTGATCCCATGAGTTCATCCAAAGATAATTTTGACAAATCTTTGGATTCTTCAATCGCGGCGACTATATGCTCAAACCTTGCTGGTAAGCTTCGTAGCACTTTTTCTATGATTTTTCGATCCTCAATGGTATGGCCATATCCTCTAATCTGATTAACCACGGTAGAAACTCTAGAAAAGAATTCTTGCACATTTTCAAATTCTTTCATGGCTAGGTTATCAAAATCTCGCCATAAATTTTGCAACTTAATGGAGAAAACCTTTTCATATCCTCCAAATTGATTTTTCAAAATTTGCCATGCTTCTTTTGATGTTTTTACACCCGTAATACGCGGAAGGATAGATCTACTTACCCCTTGGTGCATAAAGGACAAGGCTCTTGCATCTTTCGTCTTGTTCTCCTTATGCTCTTTCTTCTTTGCTGCTGTTAACGTTGCTTCTTCCTCTGGCATATATGTTTCATACCCCTCTTCAACGATATCCCAAAGTTCATGGGACACGAACAACGTCCTCATTAGAACACTCCATAATTCATAGTCTTGACCAACAAAGATTGGAACACCTTGTTGGGAATAGGTAAAAGCAAGCTCGTTGTTGCTGCTTGAAGCCATTTTTGAGTATAGAAGGGGTTATTGGTCAAGGGGTGGCTCTGATACCAAAAATATGTTGGGTGTAAATGTAAGATTTGAGAGAGATTGATAATTAGGAGGATAAAATGCAATATTATAATATTTTTCCAAAGTTCATGCAATACAACTTTGGAATAATTTTGGTTACAAGATGTTTTTCACTCTTTTTTTTTACATCTATCTCTCTCTTCTCTTCTATTCTATCCTCAAGTACATACTACACACATATATATAGACATCATAATTTCTACACAATTTTACATGGTTCTCTTGGTAGTAAAGTTCAAGATGAACTTTACTTTGAGAGAGATTGATAATTAGGAGGATAAAATGCAATATTATAATATTTTTCCAAAGTTCATGCAATACAACTTTGGAATAATTTTGGTTACAAGATGTTTTTCACTCTTTTTTTTTACATCTATCTCTCTCTTCTCTTCTATTCTATCCTCAAGTACATACTACACACATATATATAGACATCATAATTTCTACACAATTTTACATGGTTCTCTTGGTAGTAAAGTTCAAGATGAACTTTACTTCTTCAACCTTATCTCCTTGAACTTTACTTCTTCAACCTTATCTCCTTGGACTTTACTTCTTCAACCTTATCTCCTTGGACTTTACTTCTTCAACCTTATCTCCTTGATATAAGAAGTAGAATCAAAATTTGCAACTTCACCTCCTTTGACTATTCTTGAAGCTTCATTTTTCTTTTTTTTTGAATTACAAATTACTTTTCAACATGGATATCATCAGGGACATTTTGAGAACAGCTACCATCCTATTTTTATAAGGAAAAAATAAATAAAAAAGAGTAATTAATTAAGTTCATGATGTCTTTCCCTACGAGAAAAACACTTGTAGGATTGACACTTTAAATATAGTATAGAATAGATTTCTATAACATTCTGAGATCTACCAGTAAGATCATAATCACAAAATTCATGTCCTCTTTCTTTGGCCCCAAGCGAGTACAAAACATTTATATTGTAATATCAGTGGAATTTAGGGCTTATCTTTTGCTTTCTTCTGTAGTTCAAGTCTATTCTTCCTGATCGGAAGGCAAAAGTAGATATTTCGTTGGCCGGACCATTTGCAGGCGCTGCATTGTCTTTCTAAAAGTTCACTGTTGGCCTGCTGCCTTCATCAAACCCATCCGTGGCAGGAGATTTGATTCAGGTTCCAAGCATGCTTTTTCAAGGTTTTTGCTTCTTGGGCTTATCAGCAGAGTTGGCCCAGGTTATATGTAAGTTCCTACTTCTCTGCTAAGGCATTCTAGTAAAGCTAGAATGTTGCAGTGCACTAGATAATAAGACCCTAATATGTTTCAAGATTTAGAAGGGATATCCATGTTAAGTTGCATTTTTGTCTTTTTATTCGTATAATTTTTCCTTGTGATTAATAGTAAAAATGCTTAATTGTTGGGTTTTAACTTTCTTTTTATATTTTGTGAAGTAAATTGAAGATTTAAGCTAAATGCAGTTGGAAATCAAGTTTTTGACATGCTTGGAACAAAGATTGCATTCCCGAGGAGACGATAAATAGAAGAAGGAAATAATTCAAGTGCGGACATATTTTGGCAGTTGATATTCTTGGAATATTTTAATTTTTATTTCTTTAATTAGGATAATTTTAGTTTTCCTATTCTAATATGACTCTTATTTGTTTCTCAGTTACATTAGAAGTAATAGACTATTTATAGGGAACTAGATTTCTTTTATAGGGGAATTTTTCATTCTTCTGCTTAGCATATTTTTAGTTTCCTGTGCTTTTTCTGTCAAACATAAGTTGCTAAACTCTTCTTCTAGCCTAAGGAATTATTGAAGTTTTGGTTCTTCAGTATTTGTAAAATCTAAATGATTTAATTTGTTTTCCTTATTCCTTGAGTATTTATTTATCTTCCGTTTTCATTATGATTATTTAGGTTCATTGAATTTAGGGGCCCAAATTTGATAACTTAGAATAATTATCCTGTCAATTAGAACGTTAAATTCATAATTGTTTAATTGTTCTAATATTTGTGGCAAATAATATAGTTATGTGTGGTGACCACATGCATGATTTATGTTGTGTGGGTAGATAACCTAGTCTAAATGAACCCCGCTTGTGTGTGTTTGTTGGCTAAGGCTGGGTCTCTCTAGTTTTTAATGCTGTTGATAAATTAAGTCCTAGGAGCATTTCTTTAGGGTTGTTCATTGGCAAGGAAAATAACTAACGAGCTTCTCTTAGTTATTGAAATAGTAAGGAGAGATTGGTTATTAGAGCGTTTGAGTAACTATAACTAGTCTATTCAAGAAAAGAGGAATTAATCTTTGCATCAATGATTAGATCTGTGAACCAAACTGAGATTTTACCTTAGGCTAGATTCCATTTTTATTGATTTCTTATTTTATTTGTGATTTATTTTCCTTTTAAGATTCTAGTTTTCATTTTTATAAAATTCCCATTCTATTTTATTTTATTTAGTAAATTTGAAAGAAACAAAACTTACCAGTCCCTGTGGAATACGACCCTACTTCCACTGATGACAAATCATATTTCTAGAATAGCAATTTGTTTTATTGGATACAACACCCATCAAATTTTGGAGCCGTTGCTGCGGACTGGTTTCAAATAATTTTGTTTCTTTTTAATGCCTTGATCTTCTTTTAAATGTGAACTTCAATACGATCTTGAGATTGAGAAGACTGCTCGTAGATTGCAAAAGAAAGGCGAATCGTCACCTTCGAATCTTGATCTAGATACATCCAACTTAGCTAGTTCAAGTGATTCTGAATAAGAGGAAATAATGGCCCGAGAGATAACTTTAAGGGAGTTAGCTTAATCGGATTTGGCTCAACCACCACTTTGCATTGATATCCGGAGTTGGAAACACCTTTTGAGTTAAAATCTGGGTTGATCCATCTATTACCCATTTTCCACAGCTTGGAGAATGAAGATCCCCATAAGCAGTTAAAGGCACTCATATGGTGTGCTCGATTATGAAATCCCAAGAAGTATCTGAGGAGCAAGTGAAGTTGTGAGCTTTTCCATTTTCCTTAACAGATAAAGCTAAGGATTGGTTGTTTTACATACCCCCTGGTTTTGTCACTACATGGACTGAAATGGCAAGATTGTTCCTTGAGAAGTTTTTTCCTACTTCACGCGCTACTAGCATTAGAAAAGAGATCAGTGGTATAAGACAAACTAACGTGGAGAATCTTCATGAATATTGGAAAAGGTTTAAACAACTTGTGCAAGCTGCCCACAACATGATATTACTGAGCGGCTTCTCATCTAATACTTTTATAAAGGACTTCTACCAATGGAAAGGAGAATGATGGATGCAGCAAGTCAAGGAGCCATAGTGAACAAAACTCGAAGCGAAGCTAGAGAATTGATTTCTATAATGGTTGCCAATTCCCAACAATTTGGATACTCTTGGGATCTTCTAGAAAGATCAATGAGGTAAGTAATTCATCTCTTGAATGTCAAATTTCTACTTTAACTTCTCTTGTTCAACAGTTGGTTGTAGGAAATATGCAATAGGTCAAAGCTTGTGGGATTTGTGCTAATGTTGGTCATCCTATAGATATGTGTCCTATGTTCCAAGAGAATTCCTGCGAACAAACTAATACAGTAGGAGGATTCCTTGGACCATCGCAAAGAAAATACAATCCCTACTCAAATATCTACAACCCAGGATGGAGGATCATCCAAATTTCAGTTATGGGGGGAGGTTGCAAAACTACCAATACTTCCAACAAAAGCCGGCCCCTCCACAACAACCATCCTCTTCAAATACAGGTATGTCTCTTGAAGAGATTGTTAAATCCCTTGCAACTAACACTCAACAATTTCAACAGGAACTGCGAGCAAGCATTCAGAACCTGGAGAATCAAATGAGTCAATTAGCCATCTCAGTGAACAGGATAGAATCCCAAGGGAGGCTACCCTCTCAGACAGTTGTCAATCCCAAGCAGAACGTTAGCGCGATTACTTTGAGGAATGGTAAGGAACTAAAGAAACCCAGTAAGAAGACAGGAGAAAACACTATTGTGAAAAAAGTGGAAAGAGAGGGATCGTCATGCCTCAAGATTATGTTGAACATTCACATGAAACCAACGGTAAGATGACAAGCTCATTGGTTATACACCTTCCCTTTCCCGAAAGGTTTGCTAAATCCAAAATGCATGAAGAGAAAAAGGAGATTTTTGAAACTTTTTGCAAGGTCGAGATAAATATCCCATTAATTGATGCAATCAAGCAAATACCTCGGTATGCTAAATTGCTCAAGGAATTGTGGACAAATAAAAGAAAATTAAAAGGTAATGAAAGAGTAAATGTGGGGGAAAATATCTTAGCAGTGATACAAAGGAAATTGTCCCCTAAATGCAAGCACCCAGGTATGTTTACTATCCCTTGAAAGATTGGCAAAGTGAGGATTGAAAAGGCTATATGCGATCTTAGTACTTCAATTAATATCATGCCTCTTTCCATCTACTCTTCATTGAATGTTGGTCCTTTGAAAGAAACAAGAGTAGTTCTTCAACTTGCTGATAGGTCTATTGTATATCCTGAGGGAATCCTAGAGAATGTGTTAGTACAAGTTAATGAATTGATTTTTCCTGTTGATTTTTATGTACTTAACATGTCTGAAGATAACTCTCCTAATTCGTCACAAATATTGTTGGGAAGACCTTTCCTTAGAACCTCTAGGATGAAATTGATGTGCATGATGGTACATTCACTATGGAGTTTGATGGTAATATGATTAAATTCAATATTTACGATGCCATGAAATATTCTAGTGATGAGTCTTGTGTTTCTGTTGTGGATAATATTGATACTTTGACTCACAAAACCTTGAATTTGAATGATGATAATTTTGTGATGCAAGGTATAGCTACGTCTAGCCAAAGACGTTAAAGAGAAACACTTTTTAGGAGGCAACCCAAACTTTCAATTTTTTGTTTATATTGTCAAAATATATATATATATATATATATATTTGACTAGCTTTATTTTTCTCTGATGCAGGAGATGTTTTAAATTGGCTTGTGGGTGTAGTTATTTGGCAGAAAAACTCTTGAATTTACCCGTACCCACGCCTTGTTCAAAGACTTCTTCTAGCATGTAGGAATTATTTGACAAGGAAAGCTCTTCAATTTAGCCGTGCCCATGCCTTGTTCAAAGACTTCTTCTGGTATGTTGGAATTATTTGACAAAGAAAGCTCTCCAATCTACCCATGCCCATGCCTTGTTTAAAGACTTCTTCTGGCATGTTGGAATTACTTCAGACGGAAAAGCTCTTCAATCTACCCGTGCCCACACCTTGTTTGAAGACCTTTTCTGGCACCATAAGAATTATTTGACAGAAGTACTCTCATATCTACCTATATCCACGCCTTATTCAAAGACCTCTTTTGGCACCATTAGAATTATTTGACAAAAGTACTCTCATATCTACCCATGGTCATGCCTTGGTTTACCACATCACTAACCACTATCTTCAACCACCAGCCACCACTTTCCCACCACCAACATCACCACTGCCGCCATCAACCACCGCTATTAGTTTCACACCCCCAGTACCACCCAATCTTTAAAGCCATGCGAGCCTCATCTCATGAGGGGAGTCCTTCTTCCACTTTTCTTACATATTTGCATTATTAATTTGAAACATTGAGAACAATGCTTGGTTCAAGTGTGGGGGAGGAAATTTTAGATTCATTTTGCTTCAAACATGCATGAATAACTCTTTATTCTTCTTATTTGCTTTCAAAGTGTGCTTTAGTTCTTGATTAGTTAATTTTTCTCTTAGTCCTTTTACCTCTTTTCGATGCTTGTCCCTGAGGTAACACTTAAATAATTGGGTTGAATTAGGGTACATTGTAAGAATGGCATGAGTAGTTGAGTTCTTGTTTGTTGCACTTTGACTTGTCATCGTGTTGGTTGATTTGAACAAAAAATGTATGAGGGAATTAATGCATATCACCCAAATAATTGTCATGCATAGCGGGTTAAGTTTTCTTTGAACTTGCCTTGATGAACATATTTGGGTTGAATTGTTGAGTTGAATGTACTAAGACAATGAAGGTGACTGGGTTTGACCATTTAATCTCTCTTTAAAAAAAAAGCACTAGCTTGATTACTCCACCAATCACTAAAATTAAGTGATTATAAGTAAGGATAATAACCATTTGGGTTTGTGACTGGCTGAGTAACTGGGTACATTCATCACTAATGTTTGTATTCGTGTAAAAAGGTTGGTCCACATGTTGAATTTAGTGCCCAAAGAGAGAGAGAGAGAGATCGAATAAGTTTTTCCCTTTCATCCTTTATGTTTTCTTGCATTCGACTTGCTATTCTTCCATGAATATGTGATATAATTGCATGTTTTTTATAGTTATCCTTCTATGTCTTGACTTGAATTGAACTTAATGAAAAAGTGTTAAATTTCTTTTACATTTCAAGTTCAAAGAGACTGCTAGGGCGACAGGTTATTTGTGTGATTTATAAGGTTTTTTCTATGAAGTGCATGTTCTTAGTTGTGTCTTGATTCGGCCCTCCAAAATGTGATAATTTGAACTATTTAGCAACAAGTTGAGAAATAGGAAGAAGGGTTTGTGAGAAAGGTTGACAAATTGGAGCTATTGTATGCTTGAGGACAAGCATTGTCTAAGTGTGGCGGAATTGTTAAGTTACATTTTTGTCTTTTTATTCGTATAATTTTCCATTATGATTAATAGTAAAAATGCTTAATTGTTGGGTTGTAACTTTCTTTTTATGTTTTGTAAAGTAAATTGAAGATTTAAGTTAAATGCAGTTGGAAATCGAGTTTTTGACATGTTTGGAGCAAAGATTGCATTCTCATGGAGACGATAAATGGAAAAAGGAAAAATTCAAGTGCGGACATGTTTTGGCAGTTGTATATTCCTAGAATATTTTTATTTTTATTTTTTTAATTAGGATAATTTTAGTTTTCCTATTTTAGTAGGACTCTTATTTGGTTCCTAATTGCATTAGGAGTAATAGGTTATTTATAGGGAACTAGGTTTCTTTCACAGAGGAGTTTTTCATTCTTTTGTTTAGCATATTTTTAGTTTTCTGCGCTTTTTCTCTCAAACATGAGTTGCTAAACTCTTCTTTTAGCCTAAGGAATTATCAAAGTTTTGGTTCTTCAGTATTTGTGAGATCTAAATGATTCAATTTTTTTTTTTATTCCTTGAGTATTTATTTATCTGCCGTTTTCATTACGATTATTCAAGTTTATTGAATTTAGGGCCTAAATTTGATAGTTTAGAATAATTGTCCTATCAATTAGAATATTAAATCCGTAATTATTTAATTGTTCTAATATTTGTGGCAAATAACATGGTTATGTGTGGTGACCACATGCATGTTTTATGTTATATGGATAAATAACCTAGTCATATGGATAAATAACCTAGTCTAAATGAACCTCGCTTGTGTGTGTTTGTTGGTTAGGACTTGGTCTCTCTAGTTTTTAATGTTATTGATAAATTAAGTCCTAGGAGTGTTTCTTTAGGGTTGTTCATTGGCAAGAAAAATAACTAACGAGCTTCTCTTAGTTGTCGAAATAGTAAGGAGAAATTGGTTATTAGGGCGTCCGAGTAACTATAGCTAGTTTATTCAAGAAAAGAGGAATTAATCTTTGCATCAATGATCATATCTATGAATCAAACTGAGATTTTACCTTAGGCTAGATTTCATTCTTATTGATTTCTTATTTTATTTGTAATTTATTTTACTTTTTAAGATTCTAGTTTTCAATTTTATAAAAACTCCCATTCTATTTTATTTTATTTAATAAATTTGAAAGAAACAACACTTACCAGTCCTTGTGGAATACGATCCTACTCCCACTAATTACAAATTATATTTTTAGAGTAGGAATTTATTTTTGTTGGATTCGACACCCATCAATCCAATTTCTTTTTATTGATTTATATATTTATTTTTTTATTATTATCATTGTTATTGTTATTGTAGTGCGCGTATTTGTTGCTTCCACGTCCAAAAGGTCATCAAACATGTGTTATTTTCTATCAGCTTGATTATTCAGTTGATTCATAATGCAGTTTCAGTCCCACAATAGATATTATGACATTTTTCATTTATATTTGCAGGACTATGCATGCACCAACAGTTTCAATTCATCCTCTGCTGATTGCTGGTTGGTGATGTGTCGTAGTGAAGTTTTAAATTAATCATCATTTTGACAAGCATGCTGAATGATAAGCTCTTTGTTAGGTGTGGGTTAACAACATCAGCATTCAATCTGCTACCCGTTGGATGTCTCGACGGTGGAAGAGCCATGCAGGTATCTGCTTTCTCTGTTCACTATTTCATCCTTTTCTTCTTATTATGTCAGTCAAGGTGCAGGATGGAGATTTGACTCAAAAGGATTACACCGAATAAATATGTCTAGAATACATGAAAAAGAAATTATTTCAGGGTTCTGGAATCAACTTAAACACGTACAGATATCATAAGCTACTTTGTCCATGTGCCAACTGGAATCTATGACATATAATATATTCAAATATGATTTTTACGGGAGACAATAATTACGATTCTTTGGCTCACATTTGAGGATATTCTTCCAATCTATCTATTAAATAAATTTCTAATTTTCTCACAAAGCAGCTTTTCCTGAATGGACCTACAGAATTTTATATTTGATTGAAAGCTTCCAACATTTGGCATGACTTGGCAGTTCACACATCAAGGAAAACAACCAAAACAGTTTGATCAGATAGTTTTCTCATGCTAAGTTTTATCTTTTGAGTGCATTATCTGCTAGCTGAACTTGCCTTGCAAAATACATGTTTCGATGTCCTAAAGGAGGATCAGATATGTAATTTCAATTTTCATGACATTGCTTCTATACTTGATTATTACTTGATGTTGTTTGTCATTAGGGTGCTTTTGGAAAAAATGCACTAATTGCCTCTGGTTTGGCGACATACACCATACTGGGCTTAGGAGTGGTATGCTTCATCTTCAATATCATCTTTTAGACCTTTCTCAATTACTAAAAGATTCTCCTTTTCTGTGTCAGCTGGGTGGCCCCTTATCACTTCCTTGGGGATTATACGTGCTGATGTGTCAGGTATATCGACGATCCATTAGCATAACAAGTAGTATTAACAATGAGACTGCAATTAAATGTTTCTCAACATAAAAGTGAACACGGCTATCCTTAGATTAATTCGGACATGCATGGATCAGGATTGCTAATTAATATATATGAACAAGTGAACTTGCTCGATGAAAAAGCAAGAAATGACAAAAATGGAAAAGAAAACAGCGTGGAATTTATTATGGAAAGAGCAGAATCAGCGACGTAGTTTTTGTATGAACACTTTGACCTAGAAATAATTTGAATTAATATATAAGAATCAAGAATTTTTTTTATTTATTTTTCCTAAATGATATCTTTGCTAACTCATCAATTATTTCTTATAGAAATCAGACCCACGATCAATTTATTCATAACTGTCAGAGTTTAGCACTATCAAAGTACAGACTTAGCCTCAAAACAGATAAAATTTATGGGCTTGTTTTTTCTTCACATTTTTCAATTAACAACGCATAAGTAGAAATATTATATATATTTGGATTCAATAAATGAAGTCTATTCTTTTTTTTATTTTTACACGAATAATCTCACATATATAAGTGTGAGAACAATATTACTGGACCGATTAACCATGTGAATGAGCTTTCAACTTAAAAATATGGACTTGATATCCATATTGTGTAGTGCATGATTAGTGAATTATGAAATTGAAAGAGTCTTGCAAATTCCTACCCAGTCCTCTCCTAAACACTGTGTTTTCAGGAATACATATAACACAATCTTTGGCATGTGATATATATACCATTATCAGGAGGAGAAACTCAGTGATACATTCCATTATCCATATAAAAGAAAGAAAATCCATGAAGTTCAAAGAGCAAAGAAAAGTCAAAACATTTAGGAAATTTAGATCATTGAATTAACAAAAGGTTAACTGATGTTAGGCATAGAGAGATGCTGGACCCATATCCTTGCATTAAGATCTCTTCCCATTTTAAGCCCGCTCACATCGAATACAGAATGGTAACGAGAAATTCAGTAAGGGAACATCTAGCTGGAGAAACAATGAAATTCGGAAATAGTGCAAAAACTCTAAAAAGAATTCTCCTAGGTTGTCCAAGAAAGACCAAGATGCTTGTTAATGGAGTCCGCGGTTACATAGTATTTGTCTTGAACAACCAAAGACAAATCTTTTTGAAAGTTCCTGTACTATTTCCAAATTCAAATGTTTCTCCGACTAGATGTTCGTCCCTGAATTTCTCTTTGGATCCGCTTGAAGAGCTCTAGCTCCAATACAAATTTGAGTGTCTTGGCAGTTTTCCATCTCATAACTGGAAGACTCGGCCTGGAACATATAGGGGTGCTGGTACACTTACACCACATGCATGGCTCGCAACTGATCCAAAGCAGCTGCTCTCACTGTCCATGTAGACAAATTTTCGACCCCATTTTCAGTAGTACTCTATGAAGATTGTTGGATATGCTGAAATTAATGTCGCTACTAATATATATAGCTAACAATTCGGAACTACTTTTGGACAACACCAAATGAGCCGAGCACCTATAATACACCAGAAAATGAACTAGAAATGGAAGTTTCATGCAAAGTTTGTGGGCTAAGTAGGTTGGAGCCAGTTTGGTTGCATGGGCAGGTTGACCATGAGTTGGCATGAGCTTCATCATGCAATTGGACAATTCTTTTAGTATCTGCCATGAAGTATGGATTAAATAATTTTACAGCTTATTTCCAAACAATCTCCACAAATATGGATTAAACTTCTGCATCTTGTGTAGTTTTGAAGGAAGAGGGATTCAAAACATTTAGGGAGCTTTTTTAGATCTTTGAATTTACAAAAGGTCATATACATTTATACTTACTCTCCCGGGGCAAACGCCATTTAAGGACCAAAGTTTCTTTTGGGCAGCGCCTGGGATCAAGAGAACAAATATCCAAATCTAAGATAGTTTGATTGTTCCTACAAATCATTTTCAGGGCTTCTACAAAATTCAAATCTAATCGACCGGATGACTGATAAGCAAAGAGAGATGCTCAACCCCAATCGTGGCATATGTTCTCCTCCCATTCTTCCAGTTTCGGTTTATATTTCGGTAACGTCGGCGCAGGCAAAAGAAATTCATATTGGAGAGGAGTCGTCTGCCTCATGCAGATCACCATCCATTTCACTACCTTCTCGTTCACGGTCGCCGTCGAGTTCTGTTTATCGCCGCTGGGTGTGACGGAAAGTAGCGAGAAACACGGAGGCGATGGCGGCCGGGGTGGTGGCAATTGACCAGAACAAGGTAGTTGCTTTGCTGGTTGCCATGGCTATCTGTGAATATTTGATCACACAGAAAAATTCATGCGAGTTTTCTTTATGTATAGGAGTTGCTGCCGAATACTTCTCCGATTTAATTTTAGCCGAATCTCAAATTTTTAAAATTTGTAAATTTTTTAATTAAATTAAAAAAAATTCATTGGTTATTGATTTATTTTTTAGATAAAACCTCAAATTGTATTTATCCGAAAGTATACATTTTTACCTCATTAGATAAGTTCAAAAGATTTGTGAATCAGCAATGACCACCTTGCAAGACTAAATACTCCTAGGTGATCGATAGTGAAATAGTACCATGAGGGAAAGTTGAAAGAATCCCCATTGGGAAGTGAAATAGAACATGAAACTGTAAGCTCCCAAGCAGTAAGAGGAGTTAGGACTCTAACAGCGTGCCTGTTGAAGAATGAGTCGGCGACTTATAGACAGTAACTTGGTTAAGAGAACCCATCGGAACTATAGTGAAAGTGAGTCTTCATTCCATCTCATAGTTATTATGAGAAAAGCATAGAAAAGATTAATGAGTTCTTATGAGAGGAGAATTCATAAAATGGTCCACGACCAAGCAAATTGACCAAAATAAGATCCCAGCCCATATAGGAATGAATATACAAGGAAAAGTGATACAAAATTCAACCAAAAGTAAGATGATCAACCATGAAAACGATCACCTAAAACGTCGGCACTTGAATATGGAGGTGTGTGATATATCTACAAAACGGTACTGCAGAGTTCGTGCAATGATAAGTACAGTTACAATTCATTATGACTTTAACATTTCAATTATCAAAACTGCAACCTCACATTGGAAGTTTGCTATCAAGTTTTCAATTTGAGTGCACAAAGTGAAGAGTTCTCCTATAAGTTGTTTAATTTTAGTAATCAAAAAATTTTATTTTGTAAGGTTGGTATTTCTATTGCCTCTAGCTTTAGAAAATATTTAGTTTTAATTATGGATGATAATTTGGATTAAAATTTATGGGCTCAACATTTTAGAAATGGGTTTAAATGTATTGGGTTTTAGATGGGCTGTATATTAAATAAAGTGTAAAATACATAATAATATTATTATAGTCATTTGAATTAATTTTTTGAAATAAGTAAATTAAATTAATTTTTTTATTTTTTTTTGAAATCATTTCAAATCCAACTCAACCCAACTTCCAACTCAACTCATTTTGAACACAACCCACTTTCAACACACTTATCTTAACACATATAGAACCCAACCCATTTTAAACCCAAACCCATTTGCCACTACTAGTTTTAATTAATTAAAATTCCAGTAATTATTTCATATTTATGGCTTTCCGCGATATTACTGTATTTGATTTAAAATTTTAAAATACCATGCATGTGGATACATATAAGAGAAATTGATTCTCATTTTTATTTTCGCTGCATAATATGCTTGAAATTAGTGTGGGGATATATATTTTTCACAATGTAAGGGTCCAAGAAAAAGAAGGGACGAACTTGATGAAGTATTAAAAAGACAGTGTCTTCCATTAACAGCTGATAAATCAAGAATGAAAAATACCTAATGTAATCTCCTGTCCATCTACAATTCATCTCTTCTAATGTAGTCCTCCACTAAGAAACAGTCAAACTGCTCGAATGATAGTTTATTCTGTCTATAATCAACCACAACATAAAAATATTGTTGCATAATACTACCCATTAGGCTGAAAGGAAGTGATATAGTCTCTGATGGCAAGATTGCCAAACAAAAAGTTTGGTCGGAAACTTGTTGGAAAATGTTTTCTGGCAACAATTCCATTGTGGCATCATCCTTGAACTGAAACTGGACTGTAGGAAAACCATCCAAATCTCTATATAGAATCCCATTATAACAAAGCCTTTCGTAGTCCCAGTATTTGATGGAGTCATTTTTGGGCAGAAACAGATCCATGATGTCCATTTCTGCTGCCTCAAACTCTCCCAATGCAACCTGCATTCCACCAATGTATTCGGAGGGCATTCTCTCGAAAATTCTCTCGTCAATATCCAATAATGTTATCACCAACTTTAATGTATTCGAGAGTTATGTAGTACTTGTCCTCGATAATTAATGGAGTCAGACAGCCCCGAAGCCTGATTTTGTCCCATATAACCAAGGTGTTATAGGGATAGTTCTCACAGTAGATATTGCCAATGCAATATGAGAACTTTGAAGACTTCCGCTGGCTGACAAGAGAAAGATCGAGGAAACCGAGCCCCAGGACTCTATTAACAAACATGCTGGTCCTTCTTGAACTACCAAATAGAATCCTTTTGAGGGTGTCTTTAATATTTCCGAATTTCATTGTTTCTCTTGCTAGAAACACACAACCAAATACGGAGGGGTGTGTGTGTGTGTGTACTTGTGCACATAACATAAAAATATGTAACATATATATTCTAGATGTGTATGGCTTAAAAAATTTAATACCTAGGCTACCTTTTGCATATATATGAACAATATCGAATAAGATAAGAAAGTAAAAGATCCTACTTGAATGTGTTATATGCAATAATGGAAAAAAACTTGAGCCGAAGCCTATTGTTCCAACAATGTCGTTAAGGCTTTATTTGTCCCTCTATGGTACCGCAAGTCACCAACAAAGAGCCTTTCAAGATATAACGGCTCTTTTCAATCAAAGTAGCACTCCAATTGACTAGAACGGTGAACGAAATTGACTTGAAACTCTTCTATGAAATGGATAGAGATGTAAAGTGCTTAGTGTGGTGCTCAATGAAATGCTTGTATGCTTTTTCTTCTCTTCTCTTTTTTTGGTTGGGTTCTAAGCACTCCTATTTATAGTTGTGGGATGCAATTTTGTTTATGAGACATAATTCTTTATTAAAATCATAATTATTACTTTTGAGGACACAACTACATGCCAAATAAAATCTCGTAACTCACTCTTTTAGTGAAAAGTCACAGCTCCACTAAAAAGTTAGGAGTTTAAGGCATAGCTTTAGGTTTTGAGCTAATTTTTTTTATAGGGGTGTGTCCATCGGAGCACACTAAAAATAAACATTAATTATTTTATTTATACACCCATATCCTTTTTGCAATGTGGATAGATCTGTTATACCCACTAAAATGTTCTTAAATTATTTCTCATTTTAAACTCAATTTTCTTATTCAATTATTCAATTTTAGCATATAAATATATGTGCCGAAATTTTTCAAAAGTAATTAATCCAACTAAAGAAATAGGTAACTTGGCATGTCTTACCTAGTTGGGAGGTGAATTTTGCATGGACGTACCAAGGTGGGAGGTTAATTTGGCATGGCTTCCCACTCCAAACCACTAATGCTTGAATTAACAAAGTTTCAAGAAAGCTAAATTAAAAGTTTCAGATGCATAAAAAATAATAGAAGAAATGTTACTCCTTTACAATGCAAAATAAGGTGAATCGTCGCTTATATATAAATATATATATATATTATTTTGGACCAATTTAGATCTTTTATTTTATTAGGTGTTTTATTTTCTATATCATTTTATAATTACAAACTAATTTAGATATTCACCATGGAAAAATTGCTGTGAATTAATCAACTTCATAACTATTGCTACAAATTATAATTGCAAATTTTCATAGCAAATGTATTTTTATTTTTTTGAATAACAAGCAACAACAAATTATTAACAATCAGTATGTAGCCTTGTTCGTTGAAAATACAACAGATTAGTTATGCATTCTCTGTAGAAAATTAATATGTATAAAAGTAAAAATAATCTTGAATAATTGTGGATTGTTCGCAGCAAAGGTTAGCTACGAAAGCATCTATCTCATATTTAGCTAGGTAAAACTAAAAATTTGTAGTATGAGCTATGAATTAATTGTAGTTGATTTCCTAATTTTTTGTAATGTTTGTCTTAGAAGAAGGCCAAGTACATAGTTGTAATTATCAAGATTATTGTATTTGTACTTGTTTAATTACTTGATATTATCGTTTGTTATCGAGGGACTTTTGGGCAAAAAAGGCACTGATTGCCTCTGATTAATTTAAGGATGGCAAAAAAATTCCCCAACCAGGGTCTCTGCGGGGATTCCCAAATTCAAAGAATTTGGGATAGGGATAAGGATGAAACTCCCCCCGATGCTAATTCGGGGACTGAGACGGGGATCATACTCCCCACCCCGTAGAGTCTCCGACTCGTCATATTATCTAAAATGCTCTTAATATATATATATATGTTTCATATATACTATTATATATATTCTACTTTTTTATACTTTTTTAGTAATTTTATATAATTTATAAGAATTTATTAATTATAAAATATATTAATTGAGAACTAATTATTTTTTATTTTTAACCCATTTTATGTACACACAAAAAAATATTTACTAATTATTTTGAGATCCCCATGAGGATTCGAGGATCGAGGATGGAGATGGGGGATAGGGTGGGGCTCGAGGCCGGGGATGGGGAAGGGGAAGTAACTCCCTGCCCCCATTCCCCTCGGGTGCCATCCTTAGGTTAATTTGCAACATACACCATGCTGGGCTTAGGATTGGTATGCTTCATCTTCAATATTATCTTGAAGACCTTTCTGTGAACTAGCTTTACTAAAATACAAGTTTTGAATATTCGAAAAGTTAGATAGATATGAATATGAAAACAGCATATCCGATTCGTTTAATATCCATTTACACCCCTAACTACATTCATTAGAAGACCATTATCTAGAACTTGTATAACTTTCCAGATAACTTTGCCTAACTTTCCAGGTTGGGCTGCATTCTTGTAGCAATTTCGACCTATATATGATATGTATTTGATCTTGCTTTTATCATGAACAAATTTAAAATTTTTAAATAATTTATAATTTATTTTTATTTTTATTTTTATTTTTATTTTAACTTTCAATTCGATTCAAATAGTGGATTGTCCACATCCATATTATAAAAATAATATTTAAAAATATAAAATTTTAATATGACATAACTAAAATAAATATATATATAAAAAGATATTCATTATAATAAAAATTTTCTTTATCCCAAAATAGAAGTAAGTATAACTTTATTATCAATAAATCCTATGTTGTTCGAACTTATTTTGTAAGAGTTTACTAGCGAACTACAACTTATTCTTAATTACAATAGGACATGTGGACTTGTAACTTGTTTTTCTGCACATTTTTCAACTAAGCAACGCATATATAGAAACATTACAAATGTGGAATAAAATTTTAATAGATGAATTTGTGGAAGGACTTATTATTTTTTCTATAATTATACACATGCATATTTAGGTTCATAAAATTTAAACTATGGACCACACATATAAGTGTAATGACAGTACCACTGAATCAATTCACCATGCAAATGAACTTCAAGTTAGAAATATGTACTTAGCATATTGCATGTGTAGATTAGTAAATTACAAAATCGAAAAAGTCTTGCAAATTCATAGCCAATCCTAGCATATGCACGGTGTTACAAGAATACATATTACAAATAATATTTGACATGTGATATATATATATATATATAGCATCATTAGGAGAAAAAACAAAGTGATAAATTTCATTTTCGATGTATGAAAAAAAATCCATCAAGTTCAAAGAGTAAATAAAAGTCAAAACATTTAGGATGAAACTTTTAGATCATTGAATAAACAAAAGGTCATATGTATTAATACATACTCTATAGGAGCAAATGCCATTTAAGGGCCAAAGTTTCATTTAGACAGCACCTGTGATCGATAGAACAAATATCCAAATCTATGAGAGTTTGATTTTTCCTGTATATTACTTTGATGGCTTCCACAAAATTCGAATATAATCAATTAGTTGACTGAAAAGCAAACAGAGATACACCATTTTGATTTTATTTCCATAATTGAATAGTATTTTGACAAAAGAAAACAACAAATCCTCCTCTCTCTCTTCTTGGACCCTTGTAGTTTCTTGAATTCAATATACCATAGCACGTTTTTCAAAGAAAATAGTATTTTCTACATTGGAACATGGTAAGTGAAATTTACTGTAAGTGTTTAAATAATCTTCTTCTATACAAAGAAATAATTTACTGTAAGTTGATATTATCACTTGAGATCACCAAATATTTTGAAATTCCTCTATTCAATCCCCTTTCCTTTTTCATATTGTTGAATATCTCATTTGTAACATATTTTCTTTATTTTCCCACAACTAAGAGGGTGTTTGGCTAAGCTTATTTTAAACATCTTATAAGATATTTTTGGAGCTTATAAGATGTTAGATCTTATTTTTAAAATAAGTTGTTGAAGTGTTAGGATAAAATAAGATGTTGGAGCTTATAAGATGTTAATAATGACAATTTTGTAATTAAAATAGTTAAAAATGAAAGAGCTTGTTAAGATCTTAAAAATAAATTAGGGTCTCCTTACTTTTTTTAAAAGAACTTATAAGCTCCTAACATCTTATTTTAGGAACTTATAAGCTCTTTTTTTAAAAAATTTATCAAATATTTTTTATCAACTTATAAGTTCTTAAACATCTTATAAGATATTTTAAGGAGCTTACAAGCTCACCCAAACACCCTCTAAGTCAAGAATGACAAGAACACTAATACAGTATAAGGCCATTATTGGGCCATTTGCATGTGGGCCCAAAGAAAATATAATGTTGGGCTCCGGCTCTCTAAGTCGTTCAAAAAGTCCAAGTTGGGCACTCAATTTACATAACTTTCATAGCAAACTGATTATTGCAATAAGTCGGAGGTCACTGCTCTATAACATTTCATTTCTTGATAAATTGATATATTTGGAAAGCTAATTCAATATCTAAGGAACCAATCTATCTTTTAGAAGAAAAAAAAAATTGAATAAATTGTTAAAAAATAATAAATTACATATTGATGAAAACTTCTTGTAATACGAAATTTGTAGCCAAAATAATTTTTAATAATTTTCTACTACATTCATTAGATGCTAGTCAATTTAATTATTAATTTGTTTTTTTTTTTTTTTTTTTGGCGTAAAACCATATAAGTTCTTGATATTCTTCTAATTTACTTTTGTAAAACCATGCATAATATAAATTAAGAGGGTGTTTGAGTTAGCTTATAAACTTTTAAAAATATCTTATAAGATATTCGAACTTATAAAATGGCAAAGAGTATTTGATATTTTTTTTTAAAGAAAGAGCTTATGAGTGTAAAAAATAAAATGTTAGGACTTTATAAACTTTTTCTTAAAGAAAAAGGGAATTCCTAATTTATTTTTAGAATCATAACAAACTTTCTTCAATTGTAACTATATTAGTTTTAAAATTATCATCATTATTATTTTATAAGTTCTAAAATCTTTCTTTATGCAAATATTTTAAAATTTTTAAAATTATCTTATAAAATGTTTATAAAAACTTACAAGATCTTTAAATAAATGTAGCTAACAATTTTAATTCAATGTAATTAAAATGCGGCATGTTGGATTTATTATCCGCATCATCCTTTGATTTGGGGACTAACCGCCTAGCCCATAGCGCTTATAGAACGCAGCTACCTCAAGCCGACTGTAGTCTTATACAATACTTTGCGCTACCAAATATATAAGGAAATAAAATTGCGCCTCTACTAACAACTATAGCTTTTAGACTAGTAGTAAGTGTTTAATCCTGACATGGCCAAATCAGATATCATCACCATCTTAGCGGCCAAGATGCCTTAGCAAAATCAATTATATATATATATATATATATATATATATGAAGCAAATCTGCAAGCCATGTATGTATTCGTATAACAATTATAAACCGATGGCCTTTCGATGCAAGAAGATAACTTGCCTTCTCAGGGAAGTATTAGATGCCGTGTGGTGAGGTTGAAAATTGTGAGACATACATTAACCACAACTTAGAAATAAATTATATGTTTTTAGGTGACCAAAGGGTTACCAAGTGACGTAGCACAAAGATAAAGGGAAACGAAAAAGAATTAAATTAAGTCCCAAATTCCAAACAACATAATATACAGAGATTCCCAAGAAATTAAATTAAATTAAATAGATTTTCTTGCTGCAATAGGCCTACAAGTTCAATAGCCGATAAGAATATCATCTCTTTTAGTTGAAATACTATTGGAATGTTTTGGTTATGTTTTTTGTTTGATTTTGTTATGTGTTTTGGGAGAATGAATTATTGAATAATGTGAAAGTCATTTTTTGGTATGTTTGTTTATATTTTGGGAGAGACATTTTTTATTGTAACAGTTAAATCAATGTTTTTTTGTTAAGTTTTTGGGTTGAAAATGAAATTGAGTGATTTTTTTAATGTTAGAATAATAATAAAATAATATATATATAATATGTATGTATATATTGAAAAATATGTGTCTTGAAGGAAAAACGGAGATATGTTTGATTATATTTTCCCAAAACAATATTGTTCTAGGGAAACATAACCAAACAAAGCCTATGTTTTGGTGCTTTTCTGCATAGTTAGAAAAAGTTAATCGTGGATTTAAGTGCAAAATATTATCATTATATACTGAATAATTAGATATTTAATATGCAACTGTAATCATTCATTTGCAAGGGCAAAGCTACGCCGATTGAGATATAATTTATGGACTAAGTGAAACATGAATGAAGTAATAAGATGTTTCTATTCTTATTTTTGGCATAAATGGGCTATCCTGGACTTGAACCAAAGATCTTGCTTGTGAAACAAATCATAATATACCTATGTTCAACCAATTGGGAGAAAGTCACCTGCCTTAGAAGATCAGATTTCTCAATGAGCAAAAGTTGGATAAGAATATTAACAAGCCCTTTTGTAATACTGTTAAAATGAATGATCATCACAATACATGAAAAATCCTTAAAAATTGTTCAAAAGAATAAAATATAAGCACTATTTCGACTCAAAACATGTAATGTTTATATGAACAGTATGTGATATGGGACAGCCCAAGTACCTAGGCCCAAACCAAATTAGCCCAGTCAGGTGCCCAGGGCCCGTATGTCTCATTGACTTCACTCGACCAGGTCAGCCCAAATACGCAGCGTCAGGCCCAATCGGGCCCCCGAGACCCTTGAAATTCTCGACCTAAGCCGACCATGTTGAGGTTGAGTCGGACGTCGAGAGCGATACAGTACTCTGCCACCGCATTAAATGCTCTGACGGACATCACGCCTCCGCATTAATGGCGCATGCCATCCCCCTCACCGCCTGACACAGCAAGCGCCACTACAGTGTACTATCTTGTCCTTGAAACTCGAAAGGGCCGTTAACTAGAGACATGCAAGATGGGGAAATGACTATTTACTCCTGGTCCAAAGCTAAAGGGCCCCTAGGTGAACCAGGGGCAACCCAGACCTTTCCTCGGAGGGAGAAGGATATAAATACCCTCACCCCCAATCTTCTGGAGGTACGCACTAATATACATGCAAAAGCCCTTACTCCGCTGCTCGATATTTGAGGTCGATTTCTACTGACTTGAGCGTCGGAGGGCCTAAGCCGGGGGCTCCTCGGCTAGCCTAACGTTTATTGTGATTGCAGGATTCTTCTCCATCCAAGCAAGATTATAATCTTTTAGGTCGAAGTTCTACCCGTATTTAGAATCGATTCTCTATCCACCGAACAAACCCTCATTATTTGGCGCCGTCTGTGGGAAAACTCTTGAATCCTTTATCGAAAATGGTAAACACTAGGCGAGCTCCATCTGGAAGAGAAGAAAACCAAAGGTCTAGCTCCCCTCCCCTTTGACAAAACCTAGAGCCAAATGCCCAAGGATCCAGCGCTCAGCCTGAGCATGTGGTCACCCTAACAATGCCCCAGTTAATGCAGCTTATCAATGAGCAGATCTCCGCGCAGATTTTGGCCCAACTCTCTGCCACATTAAACAGACATGCCGCGCAGCTGGAGCCAGCAGTTAGTGCCACACCCCAGCCTGCGGCTCAGGAGAGGGTGGGGCCAGAAGAGCACTCCCAGTGACCGAAATCGCTAAAGCACCAGTCAAGGCGGAGACTAACCCCGGGACGTTTTCCTAGGGAAACAGCCCATCCCCCGCCAAGAGAAGAAGTAGCAGACTCCGTTGACCATGACGTTTGGCCCCTTCGAACCCAGCAGTGCGATAGGGTCGAACGTTCCAGGTTCAAGCCAGGCAGAAATGCATCCCAGGCAGATCAGCAGGAATAGGATAAGGTATCCCACCAAGTGCAGCAACTGAACAGGCGCCTGGAGGAGATCTCGAAGAGGAATGCGGATAAAGTTGTTCACCTAGACGGGCCACAGAGGTTCAGGAGGGAGCGAGATTCGCCGTTCATCCAGGAGATCATTGACGAGTGCATCGCCGTCGATGCAAAGATCCCAACCGGACTCCCGAGGTACAATGGCTCCACGACCCGAACGAGTACCTACTGCAGTTTGAACACATGATGCAGCTGCATGGGCACAACGAATACATCCATGCAAAGATGCTGGTGACCACGTTTCAGGGAGTGGCTCTGGATTGGTTTGTGAAGCTGGAACCAGCGTCCATCTTCTCTTACGATCAGTTGTGTGACAAGTTTTTGCACTAGTTTGCGAGCAGGAGGAAAGCGAAACTCCCCCACACCCACCTGCATACTGTGAGATAAGCGGAAGGAGAATCCCTTTGGGACTTTTTCACCAGATTCAAACCGAAGTCTTGAAAATTGACAGCCCGAGGATTGAGTTCTTGATCGACGTACTTTTCTTGAGCTTGAGGTATGAAGAATGCGCCAACGCTTTGGTGCGTTAACGGCCCAGAACAATGGAGGAGCTCCTCGACCTCATGGAGAGGTAAATGACCCAGGAGGAGATGAACATGATGAAATATGGCAACGTTGAGGTCGACAAAAAAAAAGGCAAAGTGAAAGATGATCGACAAATCAGAGAGGGGTACCGTTCCTCGATAAAGCGCTTCCACGAATACACTCCACTGAACATACCGAGGAGAGAGGTGATGTTCGCCATTCAGCAGGATAACTTGCTTAAGAAGCCCCAAAAAATTATGGAAATCGAAGTTATGAAGAAGTCGAAGAAGTACTGCCATTTTCACAAGCAGAAAGGGCACGATACTGAGTAGTGTTTTAACTTAAAGGATGAAATTGAGAGGCTGATCAGACAAGGCCACTTGAAAAAATTCATCGAAAAACAAGCCAGAAGAAAGGAAGGCATGGCCGATCGGACAGCCCGAGAAGAGAAGACAAGGGAAAATGACCTGCCCAGAATCCCAACCCGCCCATCAAGGGAGTCATCGACATGATTGCAAGGGGACCCACATGAGGAGATTCTCGAAATGCAAGAAAGCAAACGCAGAGGCAACTCGACTCGACCAAACCATCCAAGGTCGAGACAGTTTTTTAGCTGACAACCAACACTGAACCAATCTCATTCACTGATGTAGATCTGGACCACATGGAGAACAGAGAAGTCGATCGCAAGATAGATTGCCCAATGGTGGTTGCCCTTGAAATAGCCAATTTCAAGGTTAGGAATGTGCTGGTCGATAACGGAAGTTCCGTGAACATCATATTCTTATCAACCCTTAACAGAATGCGATTGGGGAAATTGAAGTTTGATCCGGTCAGAACACCCTTGGTCGGATTTGGTGGGTCTGAGATCATCCCAGAATGATCCATCAATCTTTCCAGCACATTCGGGCAAGGTTAGCGTAGCCGAACGCTGATGATCAACTACCTTGTGGTCGACGCCCCCTTCGCGTACAATGTTGTCATAGGTCGACCAACCCTCAATGATTTTAGAGCCATTGTATCCACCTATCACATGAAGATAAAGTTCCCGACTCCAGCGGGGGTCGGTGAGCTTTTATGCAACCTCAAGGATACTTGGCACTGTTACACTATCTCTATCTACTCTAGCGACCAGAAGAAATGACCTGAAGTGAAGCCCTCAGGGGACGCCCCAGTAGCGAAACCTGAGGAGGGACCTTCGTCGAAGAAGAGGAAGCTTGAGGATACCAGGGTCGAACCCGTTGGCGAATTCAAAACAATTGAGCTCAAGCTAGGGAACCCTGACAAAACCACAAGGATTGGAAGCAATCTAGGGGATCGACTAGAATGCCTTATGGTCGATTTCCTCCAGCGCAACATTGATGTTTTTGTGTGGAAAGCTGCAGATCTTCAGGGCATCGACCCCAACATCATTGTCCACCGACTCAATGTTGACCCAGCCCACAAACCAGTGCAGCAGAAGAAAAGAACTTTCAATGCTGAGAGGACTCAAATCATCGAGGAGGAGGTTGGCAAGCTTTTGGAAGCAGGATATATTGTAGAAATCCAGTACCCCTTTTGGCTTTGTAACGTTGTACTTGTCCCCAAGAATGAGGGAAAATGGAGAATGTGTAATGACTTTACTGATTTAAATAAAGCTTGCCCTAAGGACCCTTACCCTTTACCTCGTATAGAATTATTAGTTGATTCTACCACTAGTTGTGAGTTGCTAAGCATGATGGATGCATTTCAAGGTTATTACCAAATATTTATAGCACTCGAAGACAGAGACCAAACCTCTTTTTTTCGTTCCCAATGGGGATATTGCTTCCTAGTCATGCCTTTTGGACAACGTACCAGAGATTAGTCAATTTCATGTTTAAGAACGAAATCGGCAAGTCGATGGAAGTTTATGTGGACGATATGATTGTAAAAACCGAAAAGGCAGAAGACCATCTAGTTGACCTCAACCACACATTTTCCATACTGAGGGCTTTCGGTATGAAGCTCAATCCTAGCAAATGCACCTTTGATGTTCGAGGCAGAAAATTCCTTGGTTATATGGTTAGTCAGAGAGGGATCGAAGCCAACCCGCAGAAGATCCAAGCAATTCTAGACATCACCTCACCTCGCACAGTTCGCGAAGTTCAGCGCCTGGTCGGCAGAATTATAGCCCTGGGCAGGTTCATAGCCCGACTAGCCGACAAGAGCCTGTCTTTCCTCAAAATCATCAGAAATGCAAAAAGGTCTAGATTCAAATAGGATCAACAGTGCGATCAAGCTTTGCTAGAGCTCAAGCAATACTTGACTTCGCCATCTATGCTCGCCAAACCCAAACTTGGAGAGGAGCTACAACTATATTTGGCAGTCTCCTCGGCTTCAATCAGTTCAGTGTTGACGACGACAAAAGCAAGAAACCCCCATCCAGTATATTATTGCAGCAAGGCTCTCCAGGGGCCTGAGCATAATTATTTGGAGATCGAGAAGTTTGCTCTGGCCCTAGTCACGTCGGCCAAGAAATTACGGCCTTACTTTCAATCCCACACAATTTCGGTGTTGACGAATCAGCCGCTAAAATAGGTGTTGTCGGCCAAACACTTTAGGTTGGCTCACCAAATGGGCCATTAAGCTTGGGGAATTCGACATCACATTCCAACCATGCACCGCCATTAAAGCACAAGTACTGACCGACTTCATCGTCGAACGTCTCGACCTGCCGATACAGAGTGTCGAGAGCACCTCCATGTAGACCTTGCACGTCAACGGGTCCGCAACCTCATCTGGAGCCGGGATTGGGATATCCCTCCAATCCCCACTTGCCGAAGAGTAAGATTTCGTAGTGAAACTCGACTTCTCGATCACCAATAATGAAGCGGAATATGAGGCTCTCATCGCAGGAATGCGCATGGCCACAACCCACGGCGTCGAGCAGCTTGCTGCATTCACTGACTCTCAGCTAGTCGCAGAACAGGTCGAAGGCAACTTTGAGGCCAAGGAACATAAAATGGCGCAATATTTAGCAAAAGTGCACCAACTGAGACACATGTTCAGAAACTTTTCACTGAGCCAAGTCCCCCGATCAGAAAATGAACGAGCAGACGTGCTCTCGAAGCTAGCCAGCTCGACGAAGGGAACCAGAGAAAGAACAATAACATTTTTGGGGGCCGATAAGCCCTCTGTCACTGCCACCGATCAGGGCCTTGTCGGGTGCCTCGAGGAAACAGCCCTCTCTTGGCAGGACCCAATCAAACTTTATCTAAGTCAGGGTACCTTACCCGACGACGACAAGGAGGCCCGCAGACTCAAGGGGTAAGCAGCTAAGTATGCGCTAGATGAGCACGACCAGCTATATTGGAGGTCGATAGCAGGACCTCCACTCAAATGTCCAGAACCTTACTAAGCAGATAAGGTGTTGCAGAAGATACATGCCGGCATCTGCGGCAACCACTCGGGCGGCCAACCCCTGGCACATAAGGCCATCCGCTATGGATATTTCTGGCCGATGTTGCTCAGAGATTCCGTCGACTTCGCCAAAAAATGCTCATCATGCCAAATCCACTCTAACATTCAGCACCAGCCGGCTACACCGATGATCAACGTTAACATCACTTGTCCATTCGACCAATGGGGTATCGACATAGTGGGGTCGCTCCCAAAGACTTTTGGCCAATGCAAGTTCATCATAGTGGCCGTCGAGTACTTTACTAAATGGATGGCAGCTGAAGTGGTCCCAAAGATCACTGACGCATCCATTAAAAGTTTCATTTTGAATAATATAGTATGTCGATTTGGATTGCCTAAGGTTTTAATCTCAGATAACGGCACCCAATTTCAAAACAAAAACATGAAAAAATGGTGCGAGACCTTGGGAATTGCCCAACACTTCACTTCGGTGGGAAATCCACAGGCTAATGGACAGACCAAGGTCACCAACAGAACTGTCCTCGACCACATCAAGAGTCGAATAGCGAGGACTGGGGCCAGTTAGGCAGATGACCTCCTTGGTGTGCTTTGGGATTACAGGACGACGCCTCGAACAGCCACGGGCCACAGCCTGTACAGCTTAGTCTACGGATCTGAGGCAGTAATTCCTTTTGAATTGATTCAACACACTATGAGCGTAATCCACTATAACCCGATAACAAACACATCGAAGATGACACTCGATCTAATCACTGTCGATGAGCAGCGCCATGCAGCTTACAACACAATGCAGCGATATCGCTCAAAGATGGTAGATCGATATAACAAAACAGTGCGACCTCGGAGCTTCAAGGTGGGCGACCTCGTCCTCAAGAAGGTGGAAGTGTCTAAACCTGTGGGGAAACTCGACCCAAAATGGGAGGGACCGTACTCAGTGATTAAGGTGTCAAAAAATAATGCCTACCAACTAGTTGATGCATCAGGCCGTGAGCTACCTCGACCTTGGAATGCAGTAAACTTGAAAAAAAAATTGTGTAACTAGTTATTGATGACCTTTGTATCACCCAACGAAGTGAAATTATCACATGTTCAAACCACATGAAACAGAGTCAATCTTTCTCAAATAGTCGACCCTGCAGTCGACAAAAGGCTCTATGCCACCAAGTCGAGGCCTTTGTGCCGAGGCCAATTAGTCAACCCCGCAGTCGACAAAAGGCTCTATGCCGCCAAGTCGAGGCCTTTGCGCCGAGGCCAATTAGTCGACCCCATAGTCGACAAAAGGCTCTACGCCGCTAAGTCGAGGCCTTTGCGCCGAGGCCAAAGAGTCAACCCCGCAGTCGACAGAAGGCTCTATGCCGCCAAGTTGAGGCCTTTGCGCCAAGGCCAAATAGTCGACCCTGCAGTCGACAAAAGGCTCTACGTCGCCAAGTCGAGGCCTTTGCGCCGAGGCCAAAGAGTCGACCCCACAGTCGACAAAAAGCTCTATGCCGCCAAGTTGAGGCCTTTGCGCCAAGGCCAAATAGTCAACCCTGCAGTCGACAAAAGGCTCTACACCGCCAAGTTGAGGCCTTTGCGCCGAGGCCAAATAGTCGACCCTGCTATCGACAAAATGCTCTACGCCGCCAAGTCGAGGCCTTTGCGTCTAGACCAGATAATCGAAAAATCAATCCCCATGCCGAAACCAAGCAGCTGACCTCGTAGTTGGCAAAACAACCTTTACGGTGCGAAGTTGAACCCTATGGGCCGACTTAGTTAAAATTGTTAATTACAATTGCAACGATGATAAGTCTATCCTACAATCGCCAAGGTCATTCCAAACTTGAACACTAGCTATTATGCTAGTGGATAAATTATAACTTGCTCGACAACAGTCAAGAATTAACTTGGAAAAGCACAACCTTTATCCAATGAAAGAGATGAACGAAAATTACTTGCCACATTCGTGGGCATTCATCTGAAAATTCCAACATGCAGAACAGCAAGTTAATGTTTTGCAAAGCACATACGCATCAACCAAAGTAATTCATAATAAAAAACAAGAAAAATTATGATCAAAATTGCAGTGAAGAAAAGCAAGGTCGTCTTTTCATCGTTCCAAAAAGCCTCATCGAGGCAAGAATTCCACAACCGTTTAGAAAAAGCCTCATCGAGGCAAATACATATACATCAAACAAAAATAAATAACAAAACCAGGCCTAGCTAGAGCTGCCGACCTCTTCGACATTAGGGGCAGGGGCAGGTGCAGCAACTGGAGTAGCAGATGGTTGGGGCTCAAGCAAGGCCATTGACACGGGGACCGCGGCAGTCACTGGTCAAGAAGGGCCACCTGCATCCTGTAAGAACTACCATTCGGAGATCGGGAAGAAGGCGGTGACATCAGCTCTTCCCTCTGACACATCGTAGGCGAGGTTGCCGGTGAACTCGAACTCCCAGGCCGCCTTTAGTTTTTTGTCAATCTCAGCCCGTCTCTTCTCTTCGGCCGTCAATTCGACCTTCAGCGCCCTCTCCACCTGGCCGGCTTCGACGACTGGCTCTGTCTCATCGCCTTCTTCCTCCAAGTACGGGTGCAGCTACTCGTCGAGCGCGTGGCTCATTTTGGAGCGGTCCTCGACCCGAAGCGCATAGCCCAGAAATTACATTTGCTGAATATCCTTTTGAAAAGCGTTCCGGGTGTCATCCAGGGCGAGCACAACACTCGCATCCTGAAAAGCTGTGCAGCAGACTGACCAAGAACTGCTGCACAGCTTCTCGGCTCACTTCTGGTAATACCCGGTTGAACTTTACCCTGGCTTTCGCCAAGCATGTATTCCGGCCCACTGATCGACCGGAATCAAAAGCTACCAGCACATCCAGCTGCAGTTTTTTGCCCATGTCATCCATTTTTGTCCTCTCCTTAACAGTAAGGAGGACCTGCTCATCTTTCTGCTCTAGCTCCCTGGTCAATTGGCCGACCTATTTATCCAGCTTGTCGACCCACATCTGCGAAGACTCCAGCTGAGCCTTCAGAGTCTCGGCGTCCGTACCCCCCTCCAATTGTTCTCGATCAGCCAGTGCTAGCTCTGATTGGCGGTATAAATTGTAGCCCAATTACCCGACCTGATACATAAAAGTCATTACCATCTGATCAAGCAAAGTGTAAACACACAGGAATAAAAGATATAAAACCTTACCATGTTGGCGTGGTAAGAAAACTCTCGAAGGGCCGCAGACTGGCTCAGCCCCATAATCCTTTTTTGGTCAGCCAAGAACTGACCCACCACCAACACCTTCAGAGGAGCCACCCCGGTTGGCCCCGCAGTGTCTATACACATAGAATTTGGCACAATCGGGTTGGGCTCTGACCCGAATCGAGGAGTAGGGAACATGGGCAAATTGAACAAAACGTCGTCCCCACGATCCCCGAAAAGATCGTTCCCGGTTGGTGGCCCCGGCACTGTGACTTTCCAGCAGTTTTCTTGGGCGGAGGACCCCCCTGCTCGATCATGGGCCTCTTGCCCCGACTCGTGGGGCTTTCACTTGCGACAATGATGGCTCAACCAGGCGAAGGACTTGGCGACAGCATGGCTACTGCAGCCACTCGACGTGGCTCTTCGGCGGCAGCGGGCGCTCGACGAGCAGTTGTCTCCTGGCGGCGCTGCTGATTCCGCTCTGCTCAAGACAGCGCTTCAGCTCGTGATCTGTTCATAATTTTTGTGCGATCTGCCAAACATCAAAGTCAACAAAAGATCAGAGAAAAAGACTCATACACGACATCAAAGATAAAAAATAATAGGGCACACTCTCTCTACCTATCTGATAATCCGCAAGAAAATCTAATGGGGCCGGTGACAGTCCAGCCAATACTGTATACCTTTCCTCAATGAAAACAGAGGCCTCCATTGGGCCAAACTCGACCAGATCCCACACAAATGTGTTCGGCCAGGTCGGGCTCAAATTCCCCTGCACATCGACATGCCCCCTCCACCAACCCCGGGGAATATTGAAACCCCCCGCCACTCGAACAAACAGATACCATTTTTTCCACTCTTGCCCATACGAAGATGAGGGGACTACAAGGAATTTTTGACGGGGTCAAGTAGTAAGGTAGTAGAACCCCGACTCGTCGGCGCTACCCAACTTGCGGGATATGGGGAGATGAAAAAGGTTGGAAATTTTTTCAAAACTAGCAGGTTGATTGAATAAACGCATCAAAACTATAAAACTACAAAGAGTAGAAGAGCAGTTGGGCAGAAGTTGTGTTATACATACTTAAAAACCCCTAAGCAGACCAACCATACAGTCACTCAGAGGAAACCTAAGACCGCATCTAAACGCATCATCAAAAATAGTTATACAACTCGCAGGAGCGCGATGCATTCGACCAGGCCGTCCAAGGGTCAAAAGCTGATATTCAAGAGGGATATGGTACAGTTCTCTGAGACGCCTCAAGTCCCCAGGGTTAATGGTAGAAATTATCTCACTATAATGACTTTGCGTAAACAGTCGACCTCGCGAGAGGGGAATCTAGCTTGGCCCAGCTTCTTCCCCTCCGCGGTTGCTGCTCGAACTACTGGAGCTCGAGCTGCTAGAACTGGAATCGTCGCTCGATGACCCAGAAGCATGCCTACGCCTATCGAACTGGGTAGCCTTACTGTCCCCCCCCCCCCCCTAACTACCTTCAGAGCTATATAATCCCAGCATGATTCTCAAATAAAATTAGATGACAGGAAGTAGAAGCAGAGCGACACTTACTGAATGCAAAGGTTAAACTCAGGAAGTCTTGGAAGCGAAGATGTTTGGATAAGTCCTCGACCAGATGCTAATACAGTAAAAGTAAAAAGGGCCAGAGTTACAGTGGGTATTTGTAGAGAGAGAAGCGCGGCAAACCAAGCGTCTGCAATAATGTCTGTAACCACCACGCCGCACTACGCGCGCCACGATGTAACCGCTCAATAAATGCTCCAAACCCTGGTCGATTTTCAAAAAATCCCGATCGATTATCGCTAATACCAATTTCGCTACTTCCTAATGCTTCTCATCGAATCCTCGTTCAGCCTCGCGAAGTGGGGGGGACTCATGATATGGGACGGCCCAAGTACCTAGGCCCAAACCAAATTAGCCCAGTCAGGTGCCCAGGGCCTGTATGTCTCATCGACTTCGCTCGACTAGGTCAGCCTAGATACGCAGCGTCAGGTCCAGTCGGGCCCCCGAGCCCATGAAATTCTCGACCTAAGCCAACCATGTTGAGGTTGAGTCGGACGTCGAGAGCGGTACAGTACTCTACCACCACATTAAATGCGCTGACGGACATCACACCTCCGCATTAATGGCGCATGCCATCCCCCTCACCGCCTGACACAGCAGGAGCCGCTACAGTGTATTGTCTTGTCCTTGAAACTTGGAAGGGCGGTTAACTAGAGACATGCAAGGCGGGGAAATGACTAATTACTCCTGGTCAAAAGCTAAAGGCCCCCTGGGTGAACCAGGGGCAGCCCAGACCTTTTCTCGGAGGGAGAAGGATATAAATACCCTCACCCCCAACCTTTTGGAGGTACGCAGTAATATACACGCAAAAGCCCTTACTCCTCTGCTCGATATTTGAGGTCGATTTCTACTGACTTGAGCATCGGAGGGCCTAAGCCGGGAGCTCCTTGGCTAGCCTAACGTTTATTGTGATTGCAGGATTCTTCCCCATCCAAGCAAGATTATAATCTTTCAAGTCGAAGTCCTACCCGTATTCAGAATCGGTTCTCTATCCACCGAACGAACCCTCATCAGTATGTATTACTCTCGATTTATTTCTAACTTTTAGATTAAAATGAAATGTATATATATATAGTAAAATACTTATCCTATAATCTAAGGGGCATTAATAAATTAGGAGGAACACACTAAATCTACTACAAAATTATATATGTTGCTACCAATAGTCCCATCTCTCCATATTTTAATTTTGTGGACACCAGTCGGACAAGATGGCTACATGACTGTCTTACTTATTAACAAATCCATTGTCAACTTGCTAGATATTTTAAAAAAAAAACAGGGGACAGGAAAAGAATCCAATGTCAACTTGCAAGTCAAATGAAAAGATGCAAGAAATTGCATTAACAAATTAAAAACCAAACTGTGGAGTGATTGTCCAAGAGTAAGGGCACAAATGGGGACATCTTTTTGCTTAAATACAGCTTACTATAAATTTAAGAATTTATGAAAAGTCCAATCCAACTTCTAACAATCAATCCTGTGTGCCCACCACGTGCCCGTTTGGTTTTGTTTTCAACACTCTTTTCATTTTCTACTAAAAATGAAAATAAAAAATTATCAACTTCTCCCTCATTTTTACAAATATTTTCATCTTAAAATATTTTTCAAAACACACTATTACACTCTCTCTTCATTTTCACTTTCCATCACTTTTTATTTTTTCCTACTCACATTTACACGACTTTTAATACAAAAACACTATATTTTCCACATACAACTAATTTTCAACTCTACATAATCATTACATTTTAAACAAAACATTCATACAACATTTCAATTTCAAATTCAAATT
Organism: Jacaranda mimosifolia; assembly: GCA_018894105.1. Classification (NCBI taxonomy): domain Eukaryota; kingdom Viridiplantae; phylum Streptophyta; class Magnoliopsida; order Lamiales; family Bignoniaceae; genus Jacaranda; species Jacaranda mimosifolia. The sequence continues at coordinate 56,033,366 of CM032117.1, forward strand.
TATAACTAACTTTTCATTATTCATTTTTACTAGAAAATTAAAATGCTTCCAGAAAATATATTCAAATGGGAAATTAAAATAATTTGCTTGACTATTCTATCAGTCCTCATTGAGGGGATTAACAACTATATGCATAGGTTTATTAATTTCCTTTTAGGCAACAATCGATGGGGTTTTAGGATTTCTACATTAGTTCCGATAATTCGGATTAGATTTTGTAATAACGAAGTTTATACATGCACGTATATATTACACGGAAGGCGCATAAGTTGGACGTAGAATCACTTCAGAACCCATTAATATTATTTGAAATTGAGTTATAAAGAATGAAGTCAAAAGGAATATTTATTTTTAAATAGTATAGAAATTTTCATTTTTAATATTTTTGAGTATTCAATTATTAGATATCAATTATTTGTCTACTAAACTTCTTTTCAATAAATATTTATATTTACTGACGAAACAAATATGATGTAGTCAAATATTCTTTCGTACCAAAATTTTTTCACCAGGACGACAATATATACATTTGCAGACATGATTACGGACTTTATAGACAGAGGCCCAATTTAATGCTTAAATGAATTAAAATATTATCGTGAGGAAAACAGAATAACAAAATAAATTATATATCATTACATATAATTAGGAATGCAAATGAATTAAGTCGAGTCGAGTTGAACTGAGCTTTGAACATTTTTTCAAACTTAAGCTCAAATCAAATGAATCAAGCTCGAGCTCGACAAGCTAAGGAAATTGAAGGTCTAGCGGAATAAGGGCTCGGCTTGATTCATTAGGTTTGTACTCGTCAACAAGCTATAAATTCAAATTCGCGCTCTCGAAAAGTTAAAGGTCCGTTTGGTTTTATTTCCAGAGCCTTTTCCAGTTTCTAGTCATTTCTAAAAGTTGAAAAGTTAATTATGGATTTGAAATATAAATGAAAATGTATTTGAATGATTTGTTGGAAAGTAATGATTAAAATATGTATAGAATTGAAAAAATAATTGATTTATATTTTTTTATGTTTAAGAGTATGTATATTTTAAATATATATATTATTAATTTTAAAATGATAGTTAATACTTTATGTCAAATTAAATTTGAATTTGATTGATGTGATAATAGGATAATAGAGTATGTTTAGAAAAAGTTTGAAATTGAAAATAGGAATAGTTTGAGTAAAAATAGGAAGAAAGCGATAGTTTTTAAATTTTTTTTTTTCAAATGAAAAATGAAAAGGGGTCCTGGAAATAAAACCAAGCACCCCATAAATTATTTTATAAAAAATTCTAAAATTAATATATTTTATTATATTTTTTATATATAAATATATTTTTTAAAAAAAATATAAGCTCGTGAACTTGTAAACAAGAATTATTTGATTGAAAATTTATACAAACTTGATTCGAATTCGAACACTTTTCAAATCAATTCATTAAGCTTGCGAGCTGGCTCGATTTATTTGCATCCATGCATATAATTATTATTGTCGTGTAATTGTTTTGATTCGATCTAACCCAACCATAACTTTGGCATTTTAACCAAAATCCAATGTCTGATTTTATGGGCGCATCTGGAAGTTTTTGGAGTTTGGTCCGTAAATAACAACTGGTATACATTCAATATTATAGGCAAGAAGAGAGCAGTTTTCAGTCTGTACATCATCTCATCGAAAATAGAAAGTCCACATAAATACACCGCTGTTAGTTCTTGAAAAATGTGGATAAATAACAACTTGAAGACCAAGAACTTTTCTTTATGCAAGTTGGAAAAGTATACAGCAAAGATCTTTGTCCAAATAAGCTTTGATAAAATACATTGCAGCAAAAAAAGTTAAAAAAATTTAAAAAAATAAAAATTGATAAAATTGATAAAATACAGCTGATTTTTTTTATTTTTTTTATATACACATGCACATTAAAAGTCCGTTCTAACTCAAATTCCTAATATCCCTTATTATGTGAGAGACTTATGCCAGTTAGCTACATGCCACTTGGCATGAAATAGATCTAAGTATAAATTTAAAGTTACGAAAAGTCCAATCCCAATGGGTATCAATCAATCCTTTTGACAATTAGAGACGTATAAAATGCTTCAATTTTCTTGATTAATTTATAGGCAGTTCTTAATCTTCTGTTAGGCAACAATTAATGAGTTTTATTTTAAAATTTTCTACTTTGGATTAAAATTTTATCCCGCAATTGGATTCATTTCTATACGCCAAATAAATTATATAATATTTAAGACAGATTTGCACGTATTATATTGGAGAAGGATCTTTCCAAACCCATCAAATATTATTTTAAATTAAGTTACAAATAATACATCCAAAAAAAATATAGTATTCATTTCTTTGAGAATTCCTTCTTTTCTATATATATTTATATCATTTTTTAAAATGATGAATCTCTCTTAAACTCTCTATTTAAATAAGAGTGTAACTTTGAGAATTCCTTCTTTTCTATATATATTTATATCATTTTTTAAAACGATGAATTTCTCTTAAACTCTTTATTTAAATATGAGTATAATTGTCGAGTAGTCAATAATTAAATATATACTATCATTCTTATGATTTCTAATGGTGAATACGTTTAAATTTAAAAAAATAAAATAGCAGTACAACTTAATTAGTGCATGTGGGTCATGAGGTGACCGGCCGAAGTTATTCTTACCTTCTACGTTTTAGGTCGTAATTAGTGCAGGTGGGTCATTAGGTGACCAACCGAAGATATTGTTACTTTCTAGGTCGCAGCCCAAGCCCAGGCCCCAGTTTTATGCCATGGAGTAATATGAAGTTTCATTTCACGAGGCGAACTTTTCCATCGTTAATGTTAAACATAACTATTTTCCTGTAGTTGTTTGGGGAGTATTTAGTTATATTTTCTGTGTGATTTTATTATATATTTTAAAAAAATAATTATTGAAGAATATAAAAATTATTTTTTAATATGTTTGTTTATATTTTCAAGGAGACATTGTTTAGTGTAGCAGTCGAATCAATGATTTTTTGTTGAGTTTTTAAAGTGGAAATGGAATTGAGTGATTTTTTTTAATATTAGAATAATAAAAAAATATAATATATATATTGAAAAATATGTGTTTTGGAGGAAAAATAAAAATATATTTAGTTATATTTTTCCAAAATAATATTCTTTATTTTGGAAAAACATAACCAAACACTCCCTTTGTTTCATCAAACCCGCATATCAATTGGAATATTGACGACTAAAGTTTTGAAATTTTCACTAAAATCCAATATTGCCTGATTTCTGGGGGCATCTAGAGGTTTCAGAGTTTGGATCATATAAGGATTAGTCAAATACTCGGTTTAGATCCTTATTTCTTTATTCTAATTTATATTTTATCTCCTATTTTATTTCATGAATATATGATATGTGAATTATATATTTTTTTATAAAAATAATTAATTAATATTCACATGCACTTAGTATGTATATATATATATTAAATTGAAATATAAAATAAAATACAAAATAAAATAAAGGATCTAAAATGGTAAAGTACTCGACATTATTGGTAAAGAAGAGAGCAGTTTTCAGTCTGCACATTATCTTGTCAAAAATAGTAAACTCTAAATAAATACACTGCTGTTAGTTATTAAAAAAATGTCAAAAAACCACAACTTGGAGACCAAGAACTTTTCTTTATGCAAGTCTGAAAAGCTTATAACAAATCAGGCAATGCCCAAATAATGAGAATGGGGTAACGCATAATGAATAAGTCCACAAAACTTTAGTATTTTTTTAACGTAAAAAACTTTAGTACTTTTTAATAAAGTACAAGTCAACTTTGATATTATTATGGATCTCTTTACTTCAAATTCATATATTATCTTGTATTTCACTGTACAAATATATGCTAACTTCATTTGGTCTACAACTAAATAACTTTTCAAGGAAATATTCAACGAATTCGGTTTAGACATGTGTATTTTATGAAGTATAAGTTTGAAGGTTTGAAAAGTTCATAGAGTATAAGAATGAAGTAGAAAGACAATTAGGACTAAGTATCAAAGCTCTTCGGTCAGAATATTAGAATATCAAATTCTTGAATTATCTAAAGGAGAATGGAATTCTCTCTTAATGGACTCCACCTGGCACACTCCAATACAATAGAGTAGCCGAGAAGAGAAACCGTACCTTGTTGGACATGATATGTTCCATGATGAGCTTTACCGATGTACCTATATCCTTTTGAAGATATTCTTTAGAAACAGCAGCGAGGCTACTAGATGTAGTACCCTCAAAGGGGAGCTTGTGCTCTTGGTGATCCATTGTTTTCCAGTGAATTTTGTGGCTGTTTTGGAGGACTTTCGGTGATCTGATTGTCACGAAATTTTTACAGCAACATCCTTAGTGTGTTGACATGCTCTCTATAAATTTTAAGCAGTTTTGGAGTTGAGGAAGACAGTCAACTATTGGTGAGTTTCTGCTGTGCGCAAGTTGATCCTTTGAAGAGTTCATTGGAGTCATTCTCTTCCTACCTTTGGATTTTGCATTCAAGGTATTTTTTTTGGATCTAAATCCTCATTAAATGCATGATTAGATCCTTGGAGAGGAATAGACATGTTTTATTTAGCCTTTTTATGCTTTATGTTTTGGATCATTGGCCTACTCCTACCTCTTTAATGCTTGGTTCCTCCTCTAAGTTTAAAGGCCCTAGGGGTGCTAGAATGGGAGTTAAAAGGAAGAAAAGTTATTCCTCCAAAGGAAAGCAATCATTGAAACCCTCAGGCAGAGTTAAGAAAAAGAAAGAGGCAAAAGCCAATGCGACTTGTTTATATTGTGGTGAGAAAGGCCATTAGAAGAGAAATTGCAAGGAATAACTTGCAACTCTTGGAAAGGTTATGTACTTTATTGGAGTGCATTTAACGACAAATTCTTCCTCATGGGTATTTGATACCGCATGTAATTCTCACATTTGTAATTCGTTACAAGGGATGGGGAAAAAATGAGTCTAAATGATGGGGATATAATCCTACGCCTAGGTAATGGAGCAAAGGTTGCGGGCATAGTTGAAGGTGTTATGAAGTTAGACTTAGGGAACTCCTTTCTTGTACTTGATCCGTGTTATTTTATACCAAATCTAGTTAAGAACATCATTTTAATTCCCATTTTAGATAGTGAAGGATTTGATTTTTCTATATCAAATGGGAATTTAAAGACAATAAAGAATGGTACTTTAGTTGCTCAAGGTACATTAAACAATGGATTCTGAATCATGTGTTGAATTTATCCTTATCATCAAATACTTGATTCAATTGATGAATTTGAGTGTTTGATTGATTTTGTATGTGGCTCAATCGTTGATGGATTTAGATATGATAATATGTGTTTTAATTGTTGATTCATGTGCTGACATGATTTTGTATTTAACATGCACCAATTAAGTGAAATAAAAGATGAAATACATTACGGAATAGAGGATTTGAATTGCTTATTTCAGGGACATGGTAAATCCAGTGGGAAGCACAAATATATTGAACATTTTTCCTAAATCCAGGAAAATTTTATTATATTAGCACTACAAGAAAAAGATAAATTGGTGACAAAAAAATAAGTAGCAATACAAAAGTTGTCACTAATTATGTATATTAGATGACAAAAGTTTTAGTTTTGCCACTTTAATGATTTTTACAAACTAAATAGTGACAAGAATAGTACTTAAATTGTCACTATAGACAATTAGTGACACATTTATGATGACAATGAAAATTTTGTCACAAACTATAGTGATAATTTTTATTGTCACTAGGTTGTCACCATAGGGGTGTCACTAATTGTTAATGGTGACAACTTAAACTATTGGTTTTTATCACTATTGAGTCACATTGTGACAATATAAACATTGTTGTCACTTAAAAATTATCATTAATGACAAAATAAAAATTATTATCACTTAATACATGATATTAATGATAATATTTATTTTGCACTTATTATTTTGTTATTAATATTATAATTTTTTGTAGTGTCGTGTGAAGAGAATTTATTTTCACTTATATTTATTGGCTCTATCGTGGGGATTCACGTGTATGTTTGTCTAGTATGACAATAATTTCTTCCAAATGTACATTGATGTTATTCTATATATATATAATATAAAATAATGGGACTGGTGGCTATTCTCAGAAAAGTTCTGAATACGATTAATCAAATTGTATATGATTATTGAATGGAAAATAATGGGCCACTACTCCATGTTCGCTGTCATGGCCATCGGACAATCAACTTGCACAATAGAAACGACTGTTTGGGGTTTCAGCATTATGGATTATGGAGGGCAATAAGAAAAAGAAAAGTTTGAAAATTTGAGGTAAAGGACAAAAAAATATGGGGACATGATGGGCCAAGCTGGATGATCTGTGTCTTCGCATGGGCAAATATTTCAATTTATGTGATATTGATGGAGCAAAATCTCTTTTCTTGGGATTTATTGGTAAACAAAAACAACATTATATACATATAAATATATATATATATATGTGTGTGTGTGTGTGTGTGTGTGTAAGCATGATTCACGAAGAAACGAAATAGGGAAATGAATTGACGCTATAACCATCGAAAAAGTTTAATGAATTTTGTAAAGTTTATTAAAGAGGGATATATTTAAAAAATTAAAATACTAAAGTTTGAAAATAAGATTTTAAAAGAGAGGAATAAAATAGTAGGAGTTAAGAAAAAAAGTATGAGTGATTCATTTTGTATTCTGACTCTTTCGATGTGCCCTACGACAGAAGATTCTTTTTGCCTGTTACACTCTAGTCATCTCTAAATTTTAATTTTGATCTTAAGTAAATATTTGATCTAACTCTTGTTTTCTATTTGTGGTTCAATTCCTCGTGAGGGGGGACCAAATTATGAAATAATCAAAGCCATTTGATTTTGGATTAGGGAGTGATTAAGAAAGGGAAAAACTAGCCCATAAAAGACAAGTAAATAGAGGTTGTTGAAAAGGCATGCATGGAGTTGTACATATTTGGCTTGAATTGAAATTCTTGAACAATGATTCTTTATAATTTATATTTTTGTGAGTGTTTATTGGTACAAGAGAGTAGAAGATGTAATATTGTTGCATAGTTAATGTGTAATTAGTCCATTATCTTGAACTACTTGTACATTGGCAGATATAGGCCTGTAAATGGGTAGGGTAATACCCTACCCAGGCCCAAAATATCATACCCATACCCATACTTATTAAATATAATGTAATGGGTATGGGTAGGGTCTATACCCATAAATTACCCATGTACCCATACCCATACATTACCCATTACTTTATATTTAAATTTAATTTATGAACCTAAAAATTGTTTATACCGAAATCAAATTTATATTAATGATAAACTTTTTATATATAAAAATTATAAATATGTGAATGAGCGGTAACAATTAAATAAATTTTTTTATTAAAAATTAAACTAAATTAATAAAATTAATAAATTGAGATTGCAATTTAAAAAAAAAAATGAAATAGCATAGCAACAGTTGAACACTTTTTATTAATAAAATTAATAATGGAATAAATATTTTTATAAAAACAGTTAATAAAATTAATTTTGCTAATGAATAAAGTTTATTAATATAGAAATTAACTGTTTTTATAAAATTAAATATAGAAAAAGTTTTTGCTCTTAAACTGTTTTTATTAACTATTTTTTTAATAAACTGTATATAAACCGTATTTTTTTAATAAACTGTTTTTATTCACTATTTTTTTAATAAACTGTATGTTTTTTTAATAAACTATTTTTATTAACTTTTTTTAATAAACTGTTTTTTTAATAAACTGTTTTAATTAACTACTTTTAAACTGTATTTTTTTTAATTAGCAAAAAGTTTAACTGCTAATAATATTAATAAAGTTTAATATTAATAAAGTTTAACTATTATATTAATAAAATAGTTAATTTAATTAGCAAAAAGTTTAAAATTAATTAATTTAAATTTAATGATTAAATTAAATATAGGAAAAAAATTATTTTTTGTTATCATATGCAAAATAATATTTTTAGTATATATTAAGAAAATTAGTGTATACATTAAAAACATAAGTCTAATAAACTGGACCCAATGGGTCTTGGGTTAGTTAGGGTAGGGTAGGATTAGGGTCTCATTCTTTTGGGTATTTTAGGGTAGGGTAAAAATTGGATATTTTTGTTTGGGTATTTTAGGGTATGGGTATGAGTAGGGTGATACCCTATCCATTTACAGGCCTAGGCCGCAGATATTAGGTTTTCTATTCTCTTTTTCTACTAAATCATTTTGTGGGTGTACAATTCATGTGGCAATTGATTTTCCTTTTCAAGTACAAATACCCTATTTAAGGGCAAGAAATGAACAAGTATGAGAAGAAAAAAATTGTACGAAATATTTATTTTCTCTTAATTCTTTACTAAATTTCTAGGCCAAAGAAGATTATAAATTTTGGATTTTAGTTGGAGAATGCAGAAGAAGATTAGCTAATGTCTTTTAGCTAATTATTATTTTAGTTATAATGCCTTTCGTCCTTTTATCACTTCAGAAAAATTTAATTATATGTTTAATGACTTAGACGAGTGAGAACGCTACATATACATAAAAAATAAAATTGAATTCATAAAATTGATTATACGAAGATCTTATTATATTATTTATATTCTTAACTTGAATGATCAAAAGGAATTTAAATGTAAACAGTTGAAAGTAATTTAAATGTGCAACTTATAACAACGTGAGTATAAATAAAATAAAAGTAACACTTGTATTAAAGTTCGTTATATCTGCTTTACTTTTCATTAAAAGAAGCACTTATGCGCAAGTATGCAATTATTACGACATAGAAGAATTTCTTAATAAAATAAAAATTGGAGATTACAAAATGACAAAATCCTTAGGTTCCCTAAGTAAGTCATGGTTTGGTTCATTAAGAAATTGTACTATGTTGAGAATTAAAAATTAAAAATTTTGGATTCGTAACACGTTTTGCTTCAATTGGCTGTGAGTGGAAACTGAAATTAAATGATAAAAACCTTTTTTATCTTGCTAAAAAAAATTTACTATGGATGCATCACTCAACTTTGACCTTTAGAAATGTACACATACTCTGAACTTAGCCAGTTTGAGTGGTATCAATAACTACTATTTTTAATTAATTATAATTAAGTTCTTTTCCACCATTAAACACCTCCATGAGTTGTTTATATGTAAATCTTATATTTTTTTCAAGGTCCTTTTGATGTCAAGTTGACTGGAAAAAATATTGAACATTATAAATGTACGGTCTAATCAAAAAATTTCACCTACTTTAATATATCCTGCATATTTGTTTAAAAATAGTAGAGAGTTAGTCGATATGTTATTTTAAAAGAAACGTCGGCTCCAATAATTCAATATTATCTATGATTTAGATATAAAATATTTCTTTTTATTTGTAAATTTTAAATACTCAAAATATGCATCAATGAAAATTATAATGGACGAATGGCATAGTACAAATATCGTATGCACAATTTTAATTTCGCATGTTATGTGAATTATTTTTTTGATGGTATTGGAATATGCTTCATAGCATTATTTTTGTTGCCTTTATGTTTTTTATTTGGTATGTATTTTTATGGAATATGTTTATATGTTTTCGTATATATATTATTAATGGCATTATCAATATTTAAGAGCATGTAATATTATATGATACTATTTCTACAAATTTATCAAAAAATTTAAACTTATAATGAGACATATGCAAAATATATTTCAAATGTTCTTGTATGTGTTAAGAATTGTGGTATTTATATTCATATATAATTTTGTATACTTGAAATAATACATCTATAAAATCATCTAACTTAAAAATATAAATATGTAATATTATTACTCTATTATACGCAGCAGACACATGAATAAAATAAATTAGAGCTAATACAAAAAATTAAATTTAAATAATTAATTATATAAATGCTAAATTATAGAGGTAACACTTATTCGTAACACGTTATATTATTATTATTATTATTATTATTATTATTATCTTCCAATAAAAATTAATGCTATGAAAAATATAAATTATGCTAACTGAAATGTAAAAGTTAAACAGTTAAATTTAGCTATTTATTATACACATGATTTTTATTAAATTAAATTTTACGAATCTAATTTGATTAATTTATGAATTCACACTAAATAATACTCATAATTATTTATTGAATAGGATTTTTATTAATTTTCAAAATAAAAAAAATATTATTACTGCCAACTCAAATCTTACAAACAATCTAAGGTGCCGTTTGGTTTCATTCTCACAAGCCATTTTCATTTTCACCTGAAAATAAAAATAGAAAACTATCACTATCTATACCATTTTCTCAAATATTTTCATTTTCAAAACATTTTTTTATTATATTCTCTCTCAATTTTCATCCATTTTTCAACCCTTATTATTACCTTAATCATTTTTTTAATACAAAAATACCCAACATCTAAATACATCTCATTTTTATACCTATATAAATATATAATTTTCTACAACATATTTAAATAAAACTTATTTTTAAATTCAATTATTCTAACTAACTTTTCTTTTTCTATTTTCATTTGAAAATGAAAATGCTCAATGAAAATGAATCCAAACGGGTTCTAAATCTCATGACAATATTTCATAAATGACCTGACAATCAAATATAATTACACATCACATCCAATTATTACATTGGCGTCATCATTACATTTCTTTCCTCAACCAATCAAATATTTAAAACTCATTCTCCTCATTCGCATTTTTATAAAGTAACTTCATCTCAATTTTCATCTTAGAAAACCAAAAATGAAATTCTACGAAGCCCACGAGACTCGGGCATCAGACACGTAAGATGATAAAATAAAAGTCCAACAATTTCAACTCACTTCATTATTTACCTGAAAAATCATAAGTTGATATCCTTAACGTCTATATTTTATGTTTAAAATGATCATGACATACAATAAAAATTAATAAAAAATATTAATAAAAATACGTTTAGTTTCATCACTCGATCCGAAATAACAGCAAAGATATAGCACTAAGGGGCTGTTTGATTTTGTTTTCTGGAGGCATTTTTATTTGCTGATGAAAAGAAATAGTAAAAAGTTAGTTATAAATGTGTTTTTGAAAATGAACTGTTATTTGGAGATTTTGTCTAAATTATAATGATTATGTAGGGTTGAAATGAATTGTATTTGAAAAATATAGTGTTTTTATATTAAAAATCGTGTAAATGTGAGTAACAAAAAATGAAAATGAAGAGAAAGTGTAATAGTGTGTTTTGAAGAATATTTTAAGAATGAAAATGTTTGTGATAATAGGAAAGAAGTTGATAGTTTTATATTTTTATTTTTAGTAGAAAATGAAAAAGGGTGTTTTAAAATAAAACCAAACGGACATAACAGGGTGTTTGGTTTCATTTCAAGCCCCATTTTCATTTTCATGTGGGAATGAAAATTGAAAACAAACATTTTCTCATAATTTTTTGTTTAAAAAGTACACATTTTCTTCCCAAAACTCTTTCTAAATCTACCATATCAGCCTATACACATTAATCAAATTCAAATTTAATTTGACATAAAGTACCCACTATTATTTTTAAATTAATAAAATATACATATATTTTAAAAAATAAATCTTTTTAAACATAAAAAATATAAATTAACCTACTTTACAATTCTATAACTTATTATAATCATTACTTTCCAACATTTTATCCAAATACATCTCAATTTCTATTTCTATTTAATAACTAACTTTTAGAAATGACTGAAAATGAAAGTGACTTTTGGAAATAAAACCAAACAGGCTGTAAAAGTTTGTTTGAAGAGTATTTTGAGAATAAAAATATATGTGAAAATGAAGAAAAAATTGATGATTCTTAATTTTTATTTTCTAATAGGCTTTGAAAATAAAAACAAACGGGCCGTACGTACAAATATCATTTATTCTCTTTTTCATCTCCATATCTTGCTTTCAAAATCTTTTCTTCAATCATATAAATCCAAATATGTAAATTAAAATAATCTAAAATATATTTTATCATTAAAAAAAAAAAATCAACTAAATATTGTACCTTGGCAACAGCTACCGCTAGTCCTTGGTGTCCATGCGTTACTTTTCAGTTTTGACTTCTGACCAAAGGTAAAATGAATTCACTGGTGAGAATAAATAAGTGAAAAACCAGTGGACAAAATCACAGTTAATAAACAAAAGAAAGCCTTCCATTAATTCTTTGCTTCATTGGACAGCCCAGAGAATTTATATACAATTATCAACAGAAATTCCAGCATAATCTTTCCCTTTCTATCTCTCTCGATAATCGCAGCTGAATCTCTGCAGCAGCACCATCGAAGCTCCACCGCCAGTTGCCCCCAAAGGCTCTGATCTGTCAAGATTTCATCTTGTTCTGCCTTTGGGATTTTGCAGAAGGGCTGCTGCTCCTCATCACCATAACAGCAATATTTTCATCACCACCAGGATGACCCCTGCTCAAGATTTTCTTGTATATATGGAATTCTGAAGCAATTTGAAAGAAATCATAGAGATACATATACATATAAAGATAAAGTTGTTTATTTTATCCATATTTGGCAAGAAAGGTTGGATCTTTGGGCACCCAATTGAGAAATATCATCTGGGGTTGTCATGGATTTTTTCGGTGCACAGAAGAATGGTGGTGTTGGAGGAAGCTGTGCTGCTGGGGCTTTGAGGAGTCTTGTGAGGAGGAAACAGGTGGATTCTGCTCATACAAAATCATCTTCTTCCTCTGGAAGTGGACATCATCAGTTGGCTAAGGCTTTAACTGTACCTCATCTCATAGCCATAGGTAAAAGCACATTTAGCCTATTATTGGGTTCAATTTTATTTTTATAATTTGGATTTTGAGGTCTGCTTTTTGTGGTTTTCATGTTTGTTCTTATATGTGAAGCTGCTTCTGTTAGATTGGTTTTAAATTCATTAGCGGTGTAATCATCTGATTTCTTTAACAGTTTGTTAATGGAATTTAATTATCTTTTATTGATTGAAGGAAACTTTTCCTTTTGTGTGCTTCTACATCTTTTTCTTTCTTTTTTTTTTTTTTTGTTTTTTTATAACCTTTTGTTCAAAATCTGGGAATCTGTGTTTTTAAGAGATCCACACCCTCTCAGGACTGGTTGATGTTTATGAATTGAGTGAGTAAATATGAGTTTTCTTTTGTGACTTTTATGTCACAAATGCATTGAAATGGATGGAGTGATTGATTGCACTAATTAATTTTATTGGGCTTTGTTTGAATTACTAGGAGTTGGTTCAACAATTGGTGCTGGAGTCTACATTCTTGTTGGTACTGTTGCAAGAGAGCATGCAGGGCCGGCCCTTACCTTTTCTTTTCTGATAGCTGGAATTGCTGCTGCTCTGTCTGCTTTCTGCTATGCTGAGCTAGCAAGTCGTTGTCCTTCTGCTGGAAGTGCCTATCATTATTCTTACATATGTGTTGGAGAAGGGTACTTTTTGTTTTAAAGTTTCTTGGATTTGTTTGAATTTCCTTTTCTTAGTACTTCGTGAAGAAATATCTGATTTTGAAGCATAATTCCTTTTAGATCTAGCAGAAACAAATAAATCTCATGTCTTCTATTTCATACTTCTATATGGTAACTTACTACATTGATCACATTGAGACTGTTTAAATATTGCATTTCATGGTATCACTCCTATCGACAATATTTTTCCGCATATATATTTCATTCTTGGGAGGGGGAGGAATATAAAGTTTGTTTTACACGTGTTCTTTTCTCTATCTTATTGAAATGACTGACTAAACAAACCTACTTTTATTTCTAATTCATTGCAAACAAGCATTACTCATTATCGTCCTCAATGCTAGAGTACATTATATATATATATATATATATATGGTAATTAATTTTATACATGTATTTCCCGCAGTGTTGCTTGGTTGATTGGGTGGGCCTTGATATTGGAATACACTATAGGAGGTTCAGCGGTTGCACGTGGCATATCCCCTAATCTGGTACATTTCATTCTCTCTGATATTTCGCCATGATACTCTTAATGGGTAAAGTTAACAACAAGTTTTCTCTTCATTAAATAAAGTTGGCTTCTGTGTTCTTTAAATAATTAGATGACCTGTTTTAAGTTTCTTCTTCTGGTTATTAGATTTTAAGCTTCTAATTAAGGCTTGTTGCTATTAAGGTAAACAAGAGATGTTAGTTAATTAATACCATGAGTTGTTAGCTTCTTGTCAGATCTAACTGCTATTGTTCCAAACTTTTTTTCTGCTTCTCAATTGTTGAAAATTTTCCGCTGGACCTGGAGTCCAAATAGACAAAGAAGCAAATATCTGATCCAGTTTGTGCAAGATTTGTGTGTGATTTAACATGTCTCATTATTTATTTGTGTTAAATATTTGGTAGTGAGTTGGTTTCGCTTTGTTTTTTTCACTTCATCAGGCCATGCTTTTTGGAGGTCCAAATAGTCTCCCTTCGTTTCTAGCTCGCCAGACCATCCCTGGTGTTGGAATTGTGGTTGACCCTTGTGCAGCAATCTTGGTTTTCGTGGTCACTGGACTTCTGTGTGTGGGAATCAGAGAGGTCTCTTTCTAACCTCCTCATTTTATTCAAAAAAGCATCTCCATTCCTGAAAAATTTACAGCTCTAACCTACTTATAACATGATTTCTGCAGAGTACGTTTGTCCAAGGAATTGTTACTGCAGCGAATATTTGTGCCATGATCTTCGTCATTATAGCTGGTGGATATTTGGGTTTCAAGACGGGATGGCCTGGTTATGAACTTGCAACAGGGTATTCATTTTTTCATCTTGCTTAATAATTTGCATTTCATGTTTTGCTGGATCTTTTCTATTTGTTTATTATTCTCTTCTTGAAAGATGAAGTTGATTATGAATCGTCTATATTTTTTAGATATTTTCCATATGGAGCTGATGGGATGCTTGCTGGTGCTTCAACTGTTTTCTTTGCATATATAGGGTTTGATTCAGTTGCTAGTACGGCAGAAGAAGTATGCGTTATTATCTTGCAGAACTTTTCAGTTCTCTAAAATTGTAACTTGCTGACTCGGAAGCTTGATTATGAAAATTTTCCATCTGCAGGTGAAAAACCCGCAACGAGATCTGCCCATGGGTATTGGTTTTGCACTGTCCATATGTTGCACCCTTTACATGTTGGTTTCTGCAGTCATTGTGGGTTTAGTGCCCTATTATGCAATGGATCCCGACACTCCGATCTCCTCTGCCTTTGGTAGTCATGGAATTAAATGGGCAGCGTAAGTAGATATTTGTCTATATGTTATCCATTTGAGATCTTCTTTGTGTTTAGATCATTACTGCTTAGCTCCTTCCTCATGTTGTTATTTAATTTGATGCAGTTATATAATAACTATTGGAGCTTGTACTGCTCTTTGTTCAACATTGATGGGTTCAATTCTTCCACAGGTAACTGATATTTTTCCTGTAGAATCACTGGATTCAAGCTTTATATATATTAAAGTCATAGTATACCTTCATCACAATTGCAAATTTTGTGTGATATTAATGTTTAGCATCGGGTAAGTCTGATGAATAGATAACTTGGATCTAATTAAGTTTCCAGTCTATATGGTCATAGGACTGGAATCCCTCAGTCCAAGGTCCTAAGATAGAATTTGGCATTTCTTTCACATGCCTTTGTGCATTCAGATACTGTTGCTTGCGAAGATGAATGCTCATAATCTCCTACTAATAGTTTAAATTTGTTTTTCTTGTTAGCTTTAATAAATTATATGAAATTAATTCATTGTCTTTTAAAGAGTAGTTGACTAGTTCTCTTCTGGGCCGAAGCCTATGACAAGTTTTTCCTTTGCACATTGATGATGACATCATTTATGTTCTTTTTTCAGTTAAGTTGTTTCGTGCGAGTGTTATTCCCTTGTTTCCATAAATCTCTATACTTGGTACTGTGCTTTCAGTTCACTTGTACATTAAAAGTTCCACATGATTTAGGTTAACCAAAATTGAGATAAATTCTGGTTGATTAACATTGGGATCCATTTTTGAAATAGAAGGCTGATGGCTTATGCAAAATTTTGCTTTTCTGTGTATCTCAGCCTCGAATACTAATGGCGATGGCTAGAGATGGATTGCTGCCATCATTTTTCTCAGACGTCAATAAGAGAAGTCAAGTTCCAGTAAAGAGCACTATAGTGACCGGCTTACTTGCAGCAACCTTGGCATTTGTCATGGATGTGGAACAGTTGTCGGGAATGGTATGCTTCTATTCTTTCTTTTTTGAACGCCTGTCAATTTAATTCACATAGGGGATTCAAATTTCACTGAATAGGTAGAAATTGTCTAGTTTTATTATTCTCTGGGATTCTTTTGCAAGGTCTTGACAGCCAGAATTCTACTTGCAGGTTAGCGTTGGAACACTTCTTGCATTTACAATGGTGGCAATTTCGGTGCTGATATTGAGATACGTTCCGCCAAATGAGGTTCCACTTCCGTCATCCTTCCAGGAAGCAATAGATTCAGTTTCAATGCAGTATGGTAACAGCAATAGCCCTGGAGACGTCGACATGGAGAAAGCAAAAGTTCCAGTTTTAGTCAGTGAAGAAACATCTATTGGATATCCTCTGTTAGAGAAAGCAGCTGGACAGTTGAACTGTAAGTTCATCTGATGCTAGAAAATTCACTTTTTTTTCTAGTGGGCATTTAGTTTATGGTATTTTCAAGTTTCTGATGCTTCTTTTCTTGTATATACAGCAGCTCTCAGAAAAGAAGGGAATCGAAGGAAGATTGCCGGCTGGGCAATCGCGATTACTTGTATTGGCGCACTTGTTCTAACTTCTGCTGCTTCAAGTTTAAGCCTCTATGGGTATGTGATTTTTAAGTACAACGATCATTTATTGGTTTGATTCAAATTATTGCTGGGTGGATGTTTCAGGGGACCCAAGGTTTCCCTAATTCTCATTTCCGTAAAGAATTTTCTAAACCAAATAATCTCGATTCATACCAGCCCTCTTCGGCTTATGCTTTGTGGAATTGGCGCTGTTCTCCTTTTGTCTGGTCTGATATTGCTCACCTGGATAGACCAAGATGATGCAAGGCACAGCTTTGGACACACAGGAGGTATGTTGTCTAAGATTTAAAGTAAATACGATTTTGGTAACGTATTTACTCCTGTATTCATTTGTTGTCCGAAATTTCTGTTGCATGATTAGTGCTTGTGGATTCAAGTGGAATCGGCATATATTTATATGAGTCGTCGTTTCTCTTTCAGGTTTCATTTGCCCATTTGTTCCGCTGCTACCTATCGCCTGCATTCTGATCAACCTCTATCTATTGATTAACCTTGGGTGAGTATTCAAACTTGTCCACTGTTTGGTTGATTTTTTATGTTGAATTTAGTCATTTACTATGCCGACTTGCTACTATTTTTGAAAAACTCCCGATCTTGCTGGAAATTCATTGATCCAGGCGTTTGGAAGATTAAGAAGGTGTGGTGACTTAAAAGCTTCTCAAAACATCTTATAAGATGTTAAGATCTTATAAAATGTTATAGTGTTCGGAATTTTTTTATAGAATGATCTTATAAACTCCTGAAATAAGACATTAGGGTTTTATAAACTCTTTTATGAAAAATAAGAAGGTTCTAACATCGAAAAAACTACTGAATTCAAAGATTTCCTACCATAACTCTTCTGGAACAATGGCTTTTCCGTGATCGCTAACTATGGGACGACGCTTTCTTTCTTATTTTAACGGAATGTGTCTGAATACACAGTGCCTCTACTTGGATCCGCGTATCAATATGGCTGGCAGTGGGAGCGCTTATATACATTTTCTATGGCCGCAAACATAGTTCATTACAGGATGCCATCTATGTTCCTGCAACTCATGTCGATGAAATCTATGGAAGCTCCAGTAATCCTCTGGCATGACAACGATGTCTAGTTTTGGTGGCCGATCCCATGGGGAACGTATTTCCAGTTTCAACCGAGTTCCTCCTGGAGGCAAATCTGGGCTCTCAGATTTGACAACGAATATAGAATCTTCGATCTTGTGTTTCATGTCTTAGAAACACAGCCAAATGTTATATTTGATGTCCTATTGTAAGATATATTGCTTTAGTACAGTTTAGTGTCTCAGCCAGATAGCTGTAAGGAAGCAGGATGAAAAGGTCAGTCTTATGTGTATATGCATTTGTCTGTAGGAACATCGTTTGTTAAGTCTGTCCATGCAGTGGAGCTTGTGTGGGCATCTGTAGATAGTGTGGAATTGTTTGTTATTGGATTATTCAAGCCAATGTCACAGTAAATATTGTTGATCAGTTTCAATGATGGTTGTTTTAAATCAAAATAGTTAATGTTTCATTATTTGCTTTAATTTATATATGCATTTGCACTTTGAATTTAAATTTTGAATTTTGCATATATAAACGTGCGAGGGTGATGTAACTGGGTAAATTGACTACGCGAAACTTCATCTGTATTAATTTTATGTATAAATGTAAGATTGATGTATCAATTTTTCCTTCTTTTATCGAATACTGATTTGAACGTTGATGGGTCTTCATTGGATAAAACATTGACATTCCTAACGATTTGTTATTGAGCACAGGATTTGAATCGGAGTGGGTATTAAAAAACTTCTTGTTGAGTACAAGATTTGAATCAGAGCAAATTTTCCTACACCCACATCAATGCTACTTTAAAATAGAATATTTTTATGCATGTCTTTATAGACTCAAATTATATATTGAAGTTGACATTTGATATGATATTTAAAAAGAAAATTAATTTATTGAATAAAATGTTTCTTCTAAAACGATATTATATATATAAAGTAAACCACATAGCATTTTGTAGTTGATTTAGTTTTAAATTGACTACTTTATATTACTTCGTTGAAATAAATTTTTGCTTTATAATTGATTTAGTTTAGATTGATTTCATTTTATAGTAACAATATAAGTTTCGCTTGTTTGCTTTTATTTTTATTTTCTATTCTTGCTTTTTCTAATTTTATATGTAAAAAGTGTGTTTATTTTACTTATTTTTAATTGTAAATAGTATTTTTATTTCTAATTATTATTTTCAAATTTACACTTTTATTACATTATTTGGGATTCATGTTTCATTAACTTAAAAATGTTAAAATTCACTAACTAATTAAATTATTATTTTTTGTTTTTTTAAAGTAAAGTCCCTACAATAAAATCTATAATAAATGAAAATCTCATGTTCATTGTCATTGCTAAATTTAAAATATTATTTTTAATTCAATAATTTAGACATTAATCCAAATACATTTTTATGTTCACAAATAAACTAATAAGAAAATATATTTTTCATTTTCAATTTTTAAAAATGTGAAAATTGAAAATTAGAAATGATAATCCCAAATTCCCAACCCAGCTCAGTACTCGGACTCGAGCTCGGATCCTCCAACAATCCCTTCTTTGTCAGTTTGTTGCCCCATTTGTCACGTCTATATAAACCTTACACTTCAAAAAATTTTAGCGCGTAATCCCTCTCGCTCTGCTCTAACACTTCTGCAACTTCAGCTACTCCGAGTCAAGGTCTCTCTCTCGAAATAATCTCTGATTTACTTTCAATTTTATGATAATTGCTATTGTAATCCATGAATCAAAGGAAAATGCGTACAATTTGAGAATCACATTATCTTCAGGATGAAAATGCAAGTCATCGAATTTTTCGTAAATCTGATGTGTTGTTTCTATTTTGTCTCTTATTGTTCAGATTCTGGCTATAATTTCTTTTGCAGTCTTCAGGTTAGACTCAGTTCAAGTACTGTAGGTATTCTGTTTCTTCTTGTTTTTTCTTTTGTTCAAGTCAATATAGAGATTTGATGGTTGGAACTTTTTTTTGATGAGGTTGATTTTCTTATTATGAAGTAGCCTTTTGATGTTACTGTCATTAGCAAATTCTGTAATACTGAGTTAATTGGTAAATAATAGATGATTGTATTACAATTTATGGAATAGCAGAGGATGAAAAAATAGGAGATTGATAAACAAGGAATGAACAGGAAGGGAAGAGAGAAAAATGAGTGAAAAGAGGGAGATAAAAGTAGAGCAACAACAATTGGTTCCATATGTAATGCCTGCTCAATATCAAAATCTGTAACAGAAACACCAACGATGGTAAAATAGCAAAAGTGGATAACATTTATATGACTTCTCTATATTTTTCATTAAGCTAAAGCCAATAAGTAGCAATGTATAGTGCAACTAGATGCTTGCAAGTCAATAATCAAAAACACCAATGCACGTTCAATTCAATTACACGACATTCCACCATTCTTCAGAAAACCTTGCCTTGAAGGATCAGAAAATGAGGAAACTGAGATTTGATAGATGTGCGTCTCTCCAAGTGGAATCTTTTGAGATGAGTTTTTGCATTGAATGAGGACCGTAGGTGTAACTGCATGTCTCTGCTTTTAATCAATTGTCTTTTAGGATTGATAATTGTTTGATCTTACTGCCCTTGCAAGGGGTTTTCCATTTAGTTACAGCCATTAGTATAGCTAGAATTCTTTTTGATAATTGAATCCCCATCCTGCATGAGGAATGCCAGAATACCCTTGGCACGAGTACCAGCCTATTACAAATGGCTTGGCAAAGTTGGGTGATGCGCTATCAGTTACAATGGCTTGTTTGAGCTTTGTAAAGCTGAGTCTGCACCTTCGTTCCATTAAAATTTATTATTCTTCAGTAGATCAGTTATCACTCTGCTATTCAATCCCATGGCCAATAATGGTTTTTCTGTAATATCAAGTAAGACCAAAAAATTCCTGAAAGACTTTTCTTGGACTAGGCCATTCGAACGTGCTGTTAATTACTTTGATCACTGTATGCCTTTTGAAAGCATGATATGGCTTAAGTATTCTAGTCACGTTCTGCCAAAGGAGCACTTACTTGTTTTGTCATGTAACTCATGATTCCTGTAGGAGTTCACATTTTTATACTCTGTCTGGTTTCAATGTCATCTGGTGCTCAGTTGGCCTTGATAGAGCTGGCTCTTAATAGACATCACTAAATTCTTAGAGCAGGCTGTCTCAAGTTTCACTGTTAGATAAATCTCTGTTTACTGAAAATAGTTGGCCAACAATTCTGTAAGTTTCTTTCCTAAGTAAATTTTGTAAGCATTTCCATGAAACTAGCTTCAGCTCAGCTTTACTTTCTCAGCCTTTAAATGACCTTTCTGTGTTCTTCTTTGACTGATAATTTCATTTTTCTGTCAAACTCCTCTGGACTGTGCTATTTAATAAATCCCCTCTGAATTCTACATGGTCCATATCAAGTCAGCCCAGGTTAATAATCCTGACTGGATACTTAAAAGTGCGTCCCTGGATTTCCCTGGAAAAAATGGGCTGCTGGTTTCTCTCTTCATGTTGTTGCCACCAGCAGGCTTATTAGTGTGTGATGTGCTTACTCCAGCCTGCAGTGAATTCTCTTTGCTGCTTCCTCATCATGGAAGCAATTACTACCAATGCCTGTGAGCATATGCACCTTTTGATGAGACAGCTCTCTCACTCTGGGAGGAATTTTTGTCTTCTTGGCTAAGACTTCAAGGACTGATTGCTGTTTACTGTTTGATAACCACCAAGTATACATCTAGTACCACTTTTATGACTCAGGAATTCTGTTAGCTGACGAACTTCTTATTAAATCTTTTCTCCTTAGCTCTAGGATTAGACTGATTAGTTTTGTAGAATCTAGCTAACATATAGGGAATAAACCCATATTGATTAGAAGAAGCCTGGTGCATGGAGTTCGGGGGCTGTTAGTAGGTTGAGCTTCATGGAAAGTACTTACACTTCCTTTTTCAGTGACTACTGGGACTTCCCTTCATGTGATCTGCAGTTGAATGCTCCTTGTCTTTTCCAGGATGCTGCTGAATTGGATCCTGAAATTATCCATAGAGACTCCTTAGTATTCATTGGACTGAGCAAGAAACTGCAACTGTGTGTGAAATATCTGCTCCATTGCTTCTTTGTTCATTAATTTGTTGAGCAACACCAGCATTGTCCAGTTTCAAGCCTTTTGTAACTTGCTTCAGATTTAAGGATTATATTAAGATCTGTCCATTCTAAAGGAGTGTGCATTATGTGATTATTGGCAAAATATTTTGGCATATACATATCATAGTGTAAAAAATGTTACTATATTGTTTACAATCTTTTGAAGGATCATACCTGAATTTGTTCGCTCCAATGATCTGCATGATTTGTGATGTAAGATATCTATCACTCTTTCAAGTTGTGAATCTCTTCCTATTGTATTGCACTTTCAAACTGAGTCATCATTGCTTACAGAACTGAAACATCAATAGCTGCAGACCGAGATGGCAGAGTCTGAGAAGAGAGATGGTTCTTCGGTCAGCTTGAAGGAGAAAAATTCATTGCTAGGTATTCTTATCTGTTCTTGTCAACCATATTTCTACGAAGTATGAAATTTTTGTAAATTAGAAATCATCCAGCAAGGCAGTAACTGCATGAATTTCTTTATTATGTTATTTTTTGTTTTTTTGTTTTGTCTTTTTTTTTTTTTTTTTTTTTTTTAGAGACAATAGAATTAGAGGCCTAACATGTCTATTGCCTTCTAATGCTTAATAAGTAATGTTAGACTGAGATGGAACTTGAAAGCTCAAAAAACCAACTGTTGGCCATGTGACTTGAGTGGGAAAAACAGACTGTGAAGCAGAATATACAGATGGATTAAAATCCTAATCATCGAATGCATAATTGTGGATTTCTGATATGTTACCTGGAGAAACTTATATATCTGCTTCTGATATTTATTATACTGCTGCAAGTGCATTGTTGCGTGAGATTTGTGTAATCTTCATCTGACATAAAACCTTTTTCCATTGTATATTATCATTAATGCAGATCTGGACATTGGAAAGGACTTCCTTACTTCTTGGAAATCCATGTCAATGGAAGAGGGTGATATTCTGGATTTTGACCTTCCACCAGTTTCTAAGGGCAGCAAAAAGTCATTTCACTTTGACAAAGCGTAAGATTTATGAAATCCATTAGCTTATTTCATTAGCTCATTACTTTGAGAGAGTTTGATAAACTAGGAACTTTAGTATTATATATAGAGGAGGTTGCTGTGGTTTTTGGTCTGTTTAGTTGGCATAGGGCTTTAAGGTCTAACTGCCTGGAATATTCCCTTAATTGTTTTGTTCCATCATCTTGCTAAATTATGTGTTTCCTGAATATCTACTGGCTTTCTGCTCTTGGTAGAGTTTATGGTAATCGACAGTCATAAAATAGAATCGGATTGCAACAGGGATAAAATCGCAACTCTTAGTTAGGACTGATGAAATTGCTGCAAAAATTTCAGAGATATGGATTTTAATTTGGACGGTGATTTCGGGAAGATGTCATCTTTCAACATGGATATGTCAGATCTGGATATCTCCCTACCACTTAAAAAGGATGAAAAATCCAAGGAGAAGACGAAAGAATCATCCAGTGGAAAGGATAAAGGAAAAACTGATCGTTTTGCTTTTGCATTTGATTTTGATGAGTGAGTATGCAAAAGCTGTTACTCCGCAAAGTCCTTTTATTGTATGGTTGCATTGCATGCTTCGTTTTGTCCAGGTTATTCCATATTAAACTAACCTGCATTAACGGTATACTAACCTTTCTCTAATCTAGGTTAGAAAATTTCAGCTTCGAGTCAAGCTTAACAAAAGAAGGTTCAAAAGCTCAGAGAGACAAAAATAGCAAAGAGAGTTCTCTAAATGGAAGTACATGTCAAGATAAGGAAGGTCCAATGCACATAAATTTAGTTGAAAATATGGATGCCTTGAAAGATGGCTCCCAAAAGCCATCTTTACCAGGGACAGTGGTCACCTTTGACATGGATTCTTTAGTTGGAGGAAGTGCAGATCCTGAACCCACAAGGAAAAATTGTCCTTCAAACTTAGGAACGGATGATGCTGATAGTTCAGATCATTCAGCTGCAATACATGGAGTTTCTGAAGTTGCATCTGATAAATCAAAGAACCCTCCAGAGACAACAATTGCTTCAATGGAATTACCAAAAAAAAGTCAATCTGAAAAATTGGTTTTCCCAGAACCAGTTGATGTTGAGGCTTGTACTGGAAATGATGCCATGCGGGAATTGTTGTCTGATTATCACCCTAACAATGTGCCAAGTGGAGGTAATTCATCAGAGGCACAGGACAACTCTGATTCCATGGATGCGAATGCTACTGGCTCAAATGAAAACCAAGATGTTAATGTGGCATCAATTGCTGGTTCAACCTGTTATTACAACCACCCAATGTCTGAGAACTCACAACACCTCAAGACTGTTGCAGTCTCAGAGAAGGCTAATGATGAAAAGAGTCAGTCTGGGGTTGAAGATCATGTTATAGACAGTGGAGAAAAAAGTGAACCGGGTCAAGTTAATTCACTTGTTGAAACTTCTTGTACTACTAGTGCTGTATCAGGGACGCTATGTGACACAGCATCTGGTAAGGAGAACCAGGAACCTGCTCCAGAGATCCTGAAGTTGCCCCTAGTTAGGTAAGATACGTGTGCCCTCTTTTTATTGTTTTAGTTAGACGGATTAAAATTGAAAAGATGTACCAGCATGAAATGCTTTTATGAAAATGAATTTAGTTTTTTTGGTAATAATGATTTGAACTCCTGGAATTTTGCTAATGAGGTTTGATCTGTGATTGCTATAGCGAGTGTAGTCAAACAGCTAATCTGTCAGAGAAAGAAACAGAGAATGGAAGAGAATCGCTTCTTACCTGCTCAAGTTCTTTTATTCAGTCAGAGAAACATGAATGTCCTGTTCTGAAGGCGTCAGTCCAGACAACATTTTCCTCATTAAGTAGTAAAAAGATGGGCTTCAATCAACCTAGTCTCGTTGAAGGAAGAAGGTCTGCTATGTTAGTAATTCAAAATAAATTTGTGTAGTGTTAAGTCTCAGATAACATTGTCTTATGTGAACCTGGGACTTCGATATAACTCAAAGTGATAAAAAACTAGTTTCCCTCCCATTGCAATGTTCTAAAACATTGTTGAGGAAGGAACTTCCCCAGATACGGAGTCAGGATAGATGCCGGGGTAGTGGGTGAGGCCCATAAATCAAATTTAGCTTTCAATTGAAGTTTTGTAGTCTTGTTCAGGTTATCAATGGAATAGGAATGTGATACCAAGGCTAATACGGAGTTTATTTTTAGTGGTCTGACAAGGATACCTTGGTTACTATGCAGGGAGGTATTCAATGCTGATGGGTTACAAAATGGAAAAAAAGTGAATGATTCTTCTACTACACAAACTAAGGACATGTTAAAAACAAAAACTACTCTGAGGCAAAGAGAAATGAGCGTGAAAGATCTAGATACTCTCAGGTATGGTATTCATTTTTGGGTCAATCTACTAATGACTTGCCAATTATTTTTCTTTAGGTTGAAATTTGTTGGACAATAGATATTAATGTTAAGAAATCAAATCATAATAGGTACAAATAGTAATCGAGGTAACTCAAGTGGCCTCTACATTCTCAAGTTGTGTACAAGACTCTTTACTGTGACAATTTTCTTCCTCATGACATGCTAACATAGTGTTTCCCATACACCGGCTTTGCACTGGAAATGTGTTGTCACTAAGATTCCTAGAAATTTTATTGGATATCATTTTTGTTTTCATTTCTGAACTGCCTTTTATATTGTTGATATACATCCTTCGGACTTACTGCCATAATATTTGTTTTCATACTAGGATTATAGGAACTTTAACTTAGACACAATACTAATAATGGCAGACAGAATATATTGCTGAAATCTAACAATTCGTGAAGAATGTGAATTAGTTCATCTCTCTGAAGCTCTTGTGCCACTTTTCCTTGTTCAAGTATGGAGATCAATAAAAAAGCAGCACGAAATAGTGGGAATCCAACAACTTTAGTAGCTATTCCAATAATAAAAAGCACTCCTGCAGAGGAGCATAAGCTTTCTTCAATTGTAGGTGGTAGGAAGATCCCTGATCTCCCTGCACTGAAACTTCCACAGTAAGTTCATTTTAACTCTTCACGAGTCATCTGGTGGTTTAGATAGAAAATTGCATTCATGGATGAGTTGTCTTTCGGGCTTTCAGTTTAAACCTTGACTCAACAAAGTCCCCAATTCAGAAAGATATCAAATCAATAAGAAACACTGGTCAGAACAGGGTTCTGTTAAGAACAACACCATCAGACATTGTCCGTTTTGTGGACTCACAGAAGCAAACACCTTCTGCCCTATTGGTTAAACGAAAAACATTGGAGGTAATGTTTTATTTCCTATATATATCATTCACTTTCGTCAATTAACTTGAGATCAATAGCTGTGGCACCATCAGTCATTAAGTATCATTATATCTAACTGAATGATGCATAAAAGACATCTGTAATGTATATTCCCAAATGCATTTACAGCAGGTGGATGCTGCAGATATTATTGCCTTACATCCATCTAAACGCCTATCCAAATCACCAACTGCAAGCAGGTTCATGTTATTCCATTTCATGTGATATCCGTTCGTGTACTCTTTGGAATGTTTGCTTGGGCATGATTATTTCTGGAATCTGCAGAAATTTTGGGGAAACATCAGGAAAGGTTCTTGACAGAAAGGTGATTTAACAAGATATTTATGAGATACTATGTGTTTACTAGTAAAGATGGCAGTCTAGCAAATAGGGCTTGAAAACGTAAAAAGTTCTTACATATAAACATTTAATGTCATGTGGTTTTTCCACTAATAGGTATCCAACCACAATAAAATGGAAGATGATCGCATCAAAAGTACAATTGACAATCACCAAGTCTCGGCTCATATTTTTAATGAGCTGAATGCTAAAGGAGTGGAGACGTCATTCTCGTTTGAAAGTAATAGCAACATTAAACAAGCCGAATCTTACAGCAAGGAACTCGATGATGTAAGAATGATAGTCCTTTAGTAGCTTTCTCAATTCGAAGTTGTTATTAACATTTGCAGTGTGTTTCAGTTTAAACATTCCCACCTTCGTTACACTAATGTAAGAGAAGAATGGCATGATGAGGATAATCTTGTTCGTTTGCAGCTTTGCAACATGCTAAGGAAAAAACATGATGAGGCGAAAGAAATATTGGTTCAAGCTATTGTGAACAGCAACAAACTGCTTATGCTCAACAATCCCCTTTTCGAAGAGAAGATATCCTTCAAGCTTTCTACAGTATAGTTATTATAGTTTCAATTTTCATAATACCTGCAAATACACCTGTGTACCTTTACTATCAAAACATTCGTGCCACTCAGAATATTCTTGCCAGATTAACACTGAACAGCATCCAGGGATGAAATCATCAGCTAGAGCAATTATCTTCCGTATGAAGGTAGCGCCTATTTTCCTCCCCCACCACTCCTCTCTATAAATTTTCCGCCATTTTACTATTGTCTGGTAAAATCTTTTAATGTGAACATAAAATCAAACTGACTTCAATTTGCAACTTAGCATGATTTTCAGGTAAACCTGGTAGCAGCGATTTCATCAATTATCTAAGGAAACTGAGTCTGCTTTCTAAACTTTCTCTTTCAAGAATTTGAGCATTGTCAGCATGGTAATAATCAAAGACATGATCATCACTTGAGTTTCCTTTGCAAGTTTCAAACCAGTTCATACTGATACTGTGTGGCCCTTGTCTCATTGCTTGTAGCAATGATCCGTGTATAGCCAGGCGTTTGCTGGTTCGCTTATGGTTTAGTCTTTAGCAAGCATTTTCTATTATCAAATTAACTTTCTATGTTCCAAAAACGATTACCAGTGGACAGGAAAAAGGAATATAATAAGCCAAAAATGAAATATTAATATGTCCAAGTCTTTATTGTTGATTCTTGTCAATTTTTTTGATTGTTATTTTTAGCTCTGGTTGACTTTGAATGTAGTTCATCTAAATAAGCTTTGAGACAACATTGTAGAGGACTCTCTAGTTTATAAGGACATAGAATTTCAAATGCATTTTAGAATCAACATATGCTTGAAGCCTTGGAGGCTTGTGAGAGTTCAGTATTTCAGCTGGCTCACTTGACAGTTTCCTATTGACTTATTAAAGTTTGTCTAAATTTGACCATCAAATAAGAGCAAGGTGACGAGAAAATGGATTCTTTGCTGTTTGACCTTTGTCAGTCTTTCTCGATGTCATTTTCCAGGGCTCTTCTAACTAAACATCCTAATCCCCTGCTCTTTTTCCTTGTTCTCTACCATTTCAAGAATGGCTGCACTTTTCTTTATTCAGAAATTTATGAGTCTTTCTTGGCTCTCTTTTCTAATAATTTCGATCCAATATTGGCTTTCCTCCGTGTTCCGGATTTGCTGATTGGTTGGACTTTGGAGTATTGATTATGTCATTTGAGCCTGCCAGGCTAGGCCTGTAAATGGGTAGGGTATTACCCTATCCGGGCCCAAAATGTCATATCCATATCCATACCCGTATCCATATTTATTAAACATAATGTAATGGGTATGGGTAGGGTCTATACCCATAAATTACCCATGTACCCATACTCATAACTTACCCATTACTTTATACTTAAATTTAATTTATGAAACTAAAAATTGTTTATACCGAAATCAAATTTATATTAATGATAAACTTTTTATGTATAAAAATTATAAATATGTGAATGAACCGTAACAATTAACTAATTTTTTTCATTAAAATTTAAACTAAATTAATAAAATTAATAAAGTTAATAAATTGAGATAGCAATTTTAAAAAAAAAAAAAATTGGAATAGCAATAGTTGAACGTTTTTTATTAATAAAATTAATAGTGGAATAAATATATTTACAAAAATAATTAATAAAATTAATTTTGCTAATGAATAAAGTTTATTAATATAGAAATTAACTGTTTTTATAAAATTAAATATAGAATTTTTTTTGCTTTTAAACTGTTTTTATTAACTGTTTTTTTAATAAACTATTTTTATTAACTGTTTTTTTAATAAACTGTTTTTATTAACTGTTTTCTTAATAAACTGGTTTTATTAACTGTTTTTTTTTTAATAAACTGCTTTTATTACTGTTTTTTTAATAAACTGTTTTTATTAACTGTTTTAATAAAACTAATTTTAAACTGTATGTTTTTTTAATTAGCAAAAAGTTTAACTACTAATTATATTAATAAAGTTTAACAATAATAATAAAATAGTTAATTTAATTAGCAAAAAGTTTAAAATTAATTAATTTAAATTTAATGATTAAATTAAATATAGAAAAAAATTTATTTTTTGTTATCGTAAGTCAAATAATATTTTTAGTATATATTAAGAAAATTAGTGTATACATTAAAAACATAAGTTCAATAAACTAGACCCAATGGGTCTTAGGTTAGTTAGGGTAGGGTAGGGTTAGGGTCTCATTCTTTTGGGTATTTTAGGGTAGTGTAAAATTTGGATATTTTTGTTTGGATATTTTAGGGTATAGGTGTGGGTAGAATGATACCCTACCCACTTACAGGTTTATGCCAGGCCATTCAATCCAATCTTATGTTTCAAGAATGACAGCTTCCTGTATAATTTTGACCAAATCAAGTGTTACTACCCTGCATTTGTTTACTACTTTATCTTTGATTTTAGTTTGTCACACCATATTTTTATTTTTATTTTCATTTTGTGAATATTGGAATTTGTTTTCTACTAGATAGAAAGGTATTTACTTATGATCCTTCAAGGTTTCAAATATCGATTCATAAAGGAATATCAAACTGTTGATAACTTTCTTTTTTTGTGATATATGTTTTTAAATAGTTAAAGAATAAAGAATGTTAGAGAAGAAAAATAAGAGGATTTTAAATTTAGAGATAAATAATAAAATTTCATTAAACTTATGAATTTTAAATTCGATTTTTTCTATAATTCTCTGGCACAAATTTTGTGTTTATACATTATACATTTGTATTTTGTGTTTAAGGTATATCTTTGACTTTCAACTACTGATTGTTTTGGTCAAAATAATAAAAAGAATTATGGATTGGTTTTCAACATGTTTATAAAACATATATATTAGTGCTCAATTGCTATAGTTAACATATTAATACCCCAATTTGAAACTAATGAAATTAAGATTAAAAACAAATGAAGAATTGAAAAAATATCAATGTGTCACATCAATTATCAAGCTGTGATCAAGAATTCATTAATAAAAGGAACCATCAAGGTTTAACATTGGTATTTGTGAAATCCAACTAATTCTTTAAGTTATCTAATGTTCGGCAGTTGCGTCATCCTCTTGCCTGAAATTGTGGTTGGTCGGGAAGGACCGCTAATAGATAAAAAGAATTGACTTGCATTTTGCCTCTGGACATTACTTCTGGGACATTTACTTTCCTTGATTATAAATAAGAAGAATACTTTTCTAATATACTTAACTGAGAAAACAAAACATTGTATTTGGCCTAAATTTATGATTTATTCATTTTTTAGAAATAATTCAGAATAAAATTTTATTTTTTTATTTATTTAAATTCATACATATACACTAAGGGTTCATTAAGACTTCGAATTCAAACATATAAATATGAGAGTGATATCATTGGATTAATTGATAATTAATATAAAATTATATTTCTTGAAATATATATTATCTAAATTATCCCCACATTTAAATATATTGTTAATTTTTAACTATTATTTTTAAAATAGTAGTGCAAAAATGTATTAAAAAAAATGCCTTTTCAGTACCCATCTAAAATTTTGAATAAGCTGAAAGTTATAATATTACCGAAGCATACAACTCACAAATTGAATGATGCAAATACGGGGTTATTTAATGACACTAATCATCAAAATTTCCAACAATTTTATGATTGATAAAAATATATAGTAAAAGATAAACAGAAAAGAGAAAAATAATTAGCAAAGGCCCAAAATTAACACAATATATATATATATATATTATTCTATGTATAAAATACAAGCATGCTGCACGTTGTTATGGGATGCTGGTATTGAAATTCATGCCTGAGAGAAAATAAAACCAGGGGCTAAAATCAATCCTGGTCTAGAGTGGACAGGGGGTACTGAGGGACAGTGGGTAGGTAGGTGATAATTTCTCACACCAGATCGCTTCTATAGTCTTAGTGCAACCACCATTTCTTTTTCCTCACCTACTTCAATAGCCGTTTTGTATATTAACTGTTATATTCAGGCCCATTTCCATTTCCTGGTTCTCACCTTATCCCTTTGCTTGGTAGTTCATTGGGCTAATCGTATCTAGATTCTGTTTTCTGGTCTCAACCCTCAAGTATGATTGATATCCTTCCCTTGGAATAAAAAAAACAATTCTTGGCATCTTAAACAACAAAATAATCACTGACCCATTTGTTTTCTTTTGTTGGTTTTATCAAGATTTTGCTGCTATATATTAGGACTTGGCAAGAAAGATAGTTCTCATTGGATGAATTCTTTTCCTCAGGTGTTCTAATTCTTTGGAGCTATGGATTTCTTGGCAACATCTGAAGGGCAATTGTTTGTTGGTGTTGCTGTTGGTCTTATTGTTATTGGTGCTGCGTACGTCTTGTTTTCCTCCAAGAAGCCCAAAGGTATGATGAATTATACGGTGATCTGTTATTGAAGAAGATAAGTGCCAATTTTATATTATTTTTTACGCTTGTTTCTGTCTCTGGATGTGTATTTTTTGTGGGTTTTATCTGATAGCTTGCATGGAGCTTAAAGAAAATCCTTTTTTCAATTAGGGAGATCTTAATTTGGCTTACAGATGCAATTTTGTTTAGTTCTGTGCATACTGTGAATAGGGTGATTGTAAATTCAACACTTCCTGTACGAGTATGGAGTTGCTTCTATTGATGACCTTTTTTGTTCTAATGGATTTTGTAGAAGTTCTCGAGGAGTATATGATACTAAATTCTTGCATCAATATGGCTGACTTAGTATCTTGTGTGCTTGACAGTGTGCTTGGATCCAGAGAATTTCAAGGAGTTCAAGCTTGTCAAGAAAACACAAATCAGCCATAATGTGGCAAAGTTCAGATTTGCTCTTCCTACACCTACTTCTGTATTAGGCCTTCCTATAGGACAACACATAAGCTGCAGGTTACTTTTATTAGCTCAATCTTATGCTTATGATATATGATATATATATATATATATGTATTTGGTGTACATGTCATGCTTTTCCATCTTAATAGTTGAAAAAAATGAACATAATTAGGATTGACCATTTCTTGATGTATATCAATTTTATCTGGTCTTTTGTTGCAGGGGTAAGGATGGCTCAAGGTGAAGAGGTCATCAAACCATACACTCCGACTACGTTGGATTCTGATGTTGGATATTTTGAGCTAGTTATAAAGGTGCATTCTTGGCATCAGTTTATTTGATTGTGCATGTCGTTACATAGCATAAAGATTTCTTCCTTTTTTTGGGTCTAACTTGGTTTGCTTTCTGATATAAATTTTATATAATGATAGATGTATCCACAAGGAAGAATGTCTCATCATTTTAGAGAGATGCGTGAAGGTGATTATCTTGCTGTGAAAGGACCAAAGGTACATGCTATATCCTATCAGAATCTCTTCTTTGTATTCATAACCTGATATAAATAATTTATCATTGTCGTCAGCACCCTCACACCACATTACTCAAGGTTAAAACAAGAAAAACAAAGGAAGAGAAAAGCGCTTCAATTAAGTGCTTTTATTTACTGCAGTGGGTTTCATGAAAATACATTTTAGCACCTGTGCAAAAATGCTTTAGAAAAGATATTTACAAGCTACTAGGATTCACATCTTTCCAAATTGTCTTCGGGAGATTTGGGGGTGACGGGATGCGGGTTGATCTAGAATTCCATTTCAAATATACCACTAAACATTCTACACTGTTGCAAATGGATGGAAGCTCATTTTGGTTGGACTCCAGACTACCAACTTACCAAGAAATGATGATACATTGATATCCTTCCTAAATAACCATGCGAACCAGTCATTTGGCACTCACCTCTATTCATTTGCGAGGTAGATGTGCAGGTCTTAGCAAACCATGGACGTTATTGCCACTCAACTCATGTGGGGGAAGTTGTTACAATAGTTGGAATGCTCTATTCTTAGATTTCATTATATTTTGGAAATATTATGTGAAGTAAGATGGTCCCTTGTAACTGATATATTCTTTTCCACTGGAAATCTCCAGTGTTTGGGTTTAGCAACTTGAGGTGAAGTTAAGTAGCATTTTAAAGTTAAAATTTTTTCTTAAAGAAAGTTATTGCCTTCAGCATTCATTTTTGACCTATATGGCACTCATCAATCAAATTCTCACAAAGCTGAGCTAATTTCTACTAGGTGAAGTTGGTTTTCCACCTGGAATAGCTTGATTATTCCTTTATTTAGGTGTGTTTGTGGTGTTGAATTACAGTTTCTCATATATGTTGTTTATGTGGAATGATTCAATAGATACATCCTTCTTGAAACCTGCTCTTATCTGCATTTTTTTTTCCCTCTCAAAATTAGGGTCGTTTTAAGTATCAACCAGGCCAGGTGAGAGCATTTGGAATGCTTGCTGGAGGCTCTGGAATTACACCCATGTTCCAGGTTTATATTTCATCAATATCTCTGTATCCATTGATCTCTCTGAAGACATATCCTTTCTTGATAATATATTGATCTTTTAAATTGATGAATTTTTTATAACTATGAATATAATTAATGTATTTTCTTATTTCTTTTTTGGCTTTCTGTTTAGGTCGCTAGAGCAATCCTTGAAAACCCCAATGACCGCACAAAGGTTCATCTGATTTATGCTAATGTTACATATGAAGACATTCTGCTAAAGGTAATTTGTGCTGTCATTCTTTCCAGTTTGTCCAATGAATGTTGTGTGTGCGCAATATTGTCAATTTGATGAAAAATTAATTTAAAGTAAACCCGCATTTTGGTCTTGATTTAAGTAAACCCGCATTTAGTCTTGATTTAAGTGGGATGTGGACAAGTTGTCCAGTATGATATCCTGGGGTGAAATTGAATTTGAGGTTAGGGATATCTCAGTTTCAGTGGAATGGGATTTACTAGCCTGAAGCTTTCATGGTAGAAACGTGAAAAGAAATTCCGTAAAGGAAAAGCAATGTCTGATTGTTGCAGAATAACAAAATAGGGGGAAAATTTGTTAAATTAAATTATTATTCTTATTTGTCATAAAATTTGATGGTCAGGGATGTAATATGTAACAATTTAAGTTGTCTATGGTTCTGAATAGTTTTATTTATTGGTTGCAGGATGAATTGGATAGCCTTGCTAAAAACTACCCTGACAGGTTCAAAATATACTATGTACTCAATCAGGCAAGTATACCAGTCGTATATCTTTGTATGAGGCATCCTGAGTAATTACTTTTTCACTTGGATTCTTTTGTGCTTCTCATAGCTAATACATTTATGATGCTATTCAAGGGTGCATCTTTTGGTTGAATTAATATGGCATTGTTCTTCTTTTTGCTACTGTGGTTGCAAATGAACTATGCCATTCATTCTTTTTGAGCTGAACTTACCTACACATTCCAGGATTGCTCAGTTTCTGGGAGCCATGTTTTCCATGCATTTTTGGTTATTTTTCTTAAAATAGTTCAAATAAATTGTAAGTTGGACTTTTCTCCAGCTGTTTGTTATTTAGGGCACACGATTCCTTTTCAGTTGGTAATTTCAAATATAGTGTTGAATCGGAAATTCAGTGCAGATTGAGAGATTTAACACAAGGAGAGGTCAGTCATGAACGCAAGAACTGAGCTTTAGTTGATATGTGGGGTTGTATGAATATGAACCAAGCCAATAAACCCTCAACCTCCCCTTATTTTGCTTATAGATGTTTCTGGAGCAGGGAAACTAAATGCATCAGACCTAAAGGTTCTGATAATCAACAGTTGCATCTGATTTTGGTTAGATATACAAAAGTTGGACTTCTTCTTGACTAGAGACTTGATGATCTAAAAGGACAATTTACTGAATAGTGATAACATAAAACAGAAGGTTGGGAGGAAGAAATCAAACTCTAAATGGAAGATGATATTTGCAATTTATCAAAATAGTTTAATTGACCTTTTATTTTCAAATCAATTTTTCACAAAAGTTGCTGCTCAAATCAAAGAAGTCAGTTCATTAAGAGGCCAGGAAGTGTTCTCTAGTCATATGTATCTGTGATGTCTTTCTGTCCCTTTTATGGTCCATAACTATTTGTGTGTGTGGAGATGTGTACACCCACACCCACACCCACACCCACATCCACACACACACACACACACACACATATGTATACATGGATAATTACTACATATATGAAGCTTGCTTGCATCTCAGATACATAATTATAGTACATTGCATCTGATGTAGGTTTCTTAGCCTAAATTTACGGTTAATGGAAGGCTGAAGATGGGGTGTTGTAAAGTCTCTGTGTTTTTGCACGATTAGGGGTAAATATATGATTAACATCGATAATGAAGCAATGGGTTGGCCAGATGAGGTAGGAATGTTGTCACACATCTAAAGTATGGTTGTGAATGTAGTGTATGATGTTTCTTTGGCACCATAAAAATTTGGTAAATGCTGGTGGATTCATCTGAATTTGGTCAAATTCCAAACAAACCAACTCAAATCCATAACAATTTCTGTTTTTGTTTTTCGACTTCCCATTTTTGTGGGGGAAAAGTTGGAATTTGGAATCATGCAATCTTCGATGGAAAGGCTTGTCGTGGCATATTAGTTTTAGTTGTAAATGTCTTAGTATCCTATCCTCTCTTTCTTTAGTTGGGAGAGTAATAGGGTTCCAGGATTGGTAAATGGCGATTCCATCTGAATTTAGTCAAGCTAGAAATATTTGACTCAACTCAGTTAAATGATGTTCTGCTTGGTAAAAAGCTCAATTATGACCTTATAATAATGGACTGCATTGCTTGGCACCAAATTAGCAGCTAGCGGACTAACTTGTTGCTCATTTGACTTTATATAGCCTCCTGAAGTATGGAACGGTGGCGTTGGGTTCGTTACAAAGGAAATGATTCAGGCTCATTGCCCTGCAGCTGCTTCTGATATTCAGGTTTGGATTCAGCTATGTAAAAATTCATTAAACGGTAAAAGAAAAAAAGGGTTTCGAGCACTAAGTTCATTACTGGGATTTTGCAGGTTTTAAGATGCGGCCCACCTCCAATGAACAAGGCAATGGCTGGTCATCTTGATGCTCTTGGATATACTGCTGAGATGCAATTCCAATTCTAACTTTGCCTCTGCGGTCTTTGGCCTTTGTTTAGAGTACTTGACTTTACTCTGTTCTTGGGGGCAATTAATTCTTTTTTGCAAATTGTGATGTTAGGATTGTTTGTTCCCTTATTTTTCGACGATAATGCTAAGCAGAGAATAACTTGTAAACCTTATATTTATCAATCAAAATAATCGATTTTCCCTGAGCTAAATTACCTGTGAGGTAGATTGGCATGGAAAAGTTTTGTAATAGCACATCTTTAATCTGCAGGCAGAGTTGAGATATCATTAGATGTTAATCAAGTCTAGCAATATTATACAATACTGATGTGTTATTACATGTTGAAACTGTCTCAATTTCAATCCCATAATGTTAACCTCCTCCCCACAGTTGTCGAATGGCTATTTGATTTAATAACATCAGTCTCACACATAAAGTGTGAGGTTGTGGATTCGAACATAATGAATTCATTCTTTGCTTGTGTTTGAATAATTTTTTTTTTCTTAAAAAAAAAAAAAAACTCTTATGTTTGTATAAATAAATAATAATAATAATAAAAAAAAAACTCTTACCTATTGTTTCAAACCTACAACGTGAGAACACCCCCAACCCCCAGCCCCGCAAACAACCCCCCCGGCCCCCAACCCAACCCACCTCTCTTCTTTTTCTAGCACGTCCCTTTGTTAACCAAGTTTGATAATGTACCAAAATACTTGTAACGTGAATAAGGGTCTCACTTCTTGTAGGGTAGTAAAAAGCTGATGAGAAAGAAAAATCTCGAAAATTTCAATCCTAATGTGTTGTAGTTGAAATCCCGAGTAAATGAAAAATTTTCAGCATTACTTGCGCTAGTTTTAGGACTTTGTAAACTACAGATAACACTGGCTAGTTACCTTGGATCAATCAATACTAAGGATTGAAGCCTGTTCTAGTTAAGACCTGTTTGGATCAGATAAAATAAAAATTTAAAATTAAAAAATCGGATCATAGTATTTATAGACAGCCTTATGCTGTCCAAATATAGTACAAAAACCATTTTTATCAAGGTTTTTCACCTTACGTAGGAATTCTATTGGCATTGGTCGTATAATATTGGAATTTCGAGGGTGACGCAGACCACAATTAATGTCAACAATAGCATCAAAATGTTATACAATTTCAGATCTCAAGAAAATATCATGTGATGAGGTTTTTCTGAATGGAAATGAAAATGTTTGGTTTAAATTGGCTTAATTTTGGGCTTAGAATTAATAAATTCAACACGAATAAAAATTGAATTATTGAGTAAAAAAGAAAATAAATACAAAATTGTTGCCTCGTATCTTTTATCTTTTGCGAAATAAAACGGACATATTGAATTTCAAATGGTAAAAGAAATACTAAAAAGTTTTCTTATTAAAGAATAAATTCTTTTGTTAATTTGTCATCCATCTTTTTCTATTTTTTTAACTAAAATTTCAAGACTCAACTTGGTGTTAGAGTTTAAAAAGAATTATAAATTATTACTACATTATGTGCATTTTTCCAAAATATAGGTGGTCAAATGCCCTCCCCTAGTATTTCTTTCCACCAAACTCAAACCTAGTCATTCCCAAATCCCAAACACCGCCTAGGAAACATACACTAAAGTTGCATTATTTTGCAGTTAAAAACTGTACTTCCTTTTATTTTTCTCTTTTTACAGACAAAATGAAGGAGAGCCCGATTCTTCAGATGCATCTCCTATACTCACGCTGCACGAAGACATTGAAGGAAATAAAGAAATCAAATGTTTTTCTTTCCAAAAAACAAAAGGAAAAAGAAAAGAAAAGAATCCATTATTTTTCTCTTAAGTTTTGGTATAATAATTCCTTCACTTCCCCTGCCTTCTATCTCTCCACACACATATCTTTCAAGTATTTATATTGTTTTCTTGTTCATTTTCTTGAATACTTCCTTGGGATGATAATCTGATATCAAAATCCATCTGGGTTTGATATCTTTTTGCTCATTTTGTTATCATCCTGTCAAAGATTCAATTTTTAACCCAATGCATCAATCCTTTCTTTTTCTCTTCTGAATCTCTATTGTGTATTGGGTTTTTCACATCAGATTGGGGATTTTTTAATCTCCATGCATGCAGCCTAATTTATAGCTTAAAAATGCAGAAAGTCTGAAAAACTTGGCCTGATTTTGGATGAGGTCATGTTGGATGGTTTTTGTGTGTATATATACATTCAAATCTTCCATCCTTTGCTTAGAATTAACCAAAAGGGCAATGGTGTTTGATATTTGTTTTTGCTCTTACCCACACTTGTAATCAAATAAAATTCTTGAAACACAAGATTTTTCCTCCTTTTCTCTTTTGTGTTAGAATGTCAAAATTTGGGCTCCTTTCTCATAAATTTCTATTCTATTTGTTCTTGATGACATCCATATTGTTAGTATTATCTTGGTTTTTGGTCCTAAGATCAACCGACCGGCCTCATTCTCTTGATTTGAGTACATTACCAAACTCCAACTTTCTAGCAACTGCAGAAAATGAGAATCTTGATATATCTACCACAAGTGCCTCTGTGTATGAAGAACAAGCAAGAAATAACAAGAATTCAAGAAAATGTGATACCAACAAGCAAATTCTCAAGGTTTTCATGTATGATTTGCCCCCACAATTTCACTTTGGCCTCTTGGGATGGAAAGGTGGGCAGAAGAGTATATGGCCAGATATTCGAACTGAGGTCCCTGAATACCCTGGTGGATTAAACTTGCAGCATAGTATAGAATATTGGCTTACTTTGGATCTCTTGAGCTCAGAATTTTCCAAAAATTTGAGTGGCCGTAGTGCTGTAAGAGTACATAATTCTAGCGAAGCAGATGTTATTTTTGTTCCTTTTTTTGCATCCATAAGCTATAACCGGTACTCGAAGCTGAAGCCGAACCAGAAAAGTGGCAATGATTTATTACAGGAAAAGTTGGTTAGTATTTTGACAGGGCAGGAGGAATGGAAGAGGTCTGGTGGAAAGGATCATATAATTGTTGCTCATCATCCAAATAGTCTTTTGTATGCAAGAACGAAGCTGTGGCCTGCAATGTTTATTCTGTCGGATTTTGGGAGGTATCCTCCGACTATTGCTAATGTTGAGAAAGATGTGATTGCACCTTACAAGCATCTGATTCGAAGTTATGTGGATGATAAATCTGATTTTGATAGTCGTCCAATTTTGCTCTATTTTCAGGGAGCTATATACAGAAAAGATGTAAGTTGATCTTTGGTCCATTGCGAACATAAATGCTTTTTTTGGTAGTTTTGATCAATAAATATGTGTAAGTTGGTTTTAATATTTGATGATGCTTGGTTTCTTTTATGAGTCGAGGTTATTGGGCATTATATAGTCTTTTCTGAAAAAATCTCTTATCAAATATATGTTGGTGAGATAATATTTTGATGTGATTGGACCTCTATGTCTGGCAAAGAATCTTGTCACTGTTATTGGCGTCATATATGAAAACAATGGCCATATTCATTTTTTCAAATTTCTTGATTGGGACAATGATACGTGATTTGTCTTATGTTAAAGGAGTCCAGAGTTTTAAGACAGTTTATAAGCAGTTCGCTCTCTCTCACCCTTCGAAACACATATTTTAAAGACAAATTCCCTATTAAATGCATATTGATATGATTGGATTTTTATATTTAATGACTAATGTGATGGTTTTCAATATTCTTGTAATAATAAACATTCCTTTCTCATTTTCAGGGTGGACTAGCTCGGCAAGAATTATTTTATATGCTGAAAAATGAAAAAGATGTACACTTCTCATTTGGGAGTATTAAAGGCGACGGCATAAACAAGGCTTCCCAGGGTATGCACTCTTCAAAATTCTGCCTCAACATAGCCGGCGATACTCCCTCTTCAAACAGACTCTTTGATGCTATAGCTAGCCATTGCGTGCCTGTGATTATCAGCGACGACATTGAGCTTCCATTTGAAGATATTCTTGACTATTCTGAGTTCTGCATATTTGTCCGCACTTCAGATGCGCTCAAAGAAAATTTCCTCATAAATTTCATTAGGAACATTGGCAAAGAGAAGTGGACTAGGATGTGGAGAAAGCTGCAAGAAGTTGAACATCTTTTTGAGTTTCACTACCCATCACAAGAGAACGATGCAGTCCAGATGATATGGCAGGCAGTTCTGCGGAAGGTTCCTGCTATCAAAAGGAAAATTCACAACGCTGGCCGGCTTTCTTGGACGACTGTTCCTCAAGAAAGAGGGCTCAGCTCAATTCCTGTGCCAAGAAATTTTTGGTGACAATTATCAGGAGCGGTAACTCCTTAAGACACAGCTCCGTTGATTTGAAGAGCCCAATTTTGTACACAATATAAGTTTCAGCAAAATCCATTGTGTCAGATCATCTATGATGATGTCAGTATTTCACTTTATAACATTATCATATTTGCATCTATCCCATTGGTTGTATAATACCAATTGCATCGTACGGAACTTCCAACGCCCCAAGCCATAGGCATAGATTGATTGGAATGAAGATATTACATGTAAATAAGGAAGGCCTTTTCTTGTAATAGTTTGAAAGATAATTTTACCACAGATTAAAATCATAACTAAATGCATTTGACACATCAAGTAGTACGATCTTATTGCCTATAAAAACTCTATCCTTTGTTAAAACGTTTTTCCCATGCTGAGCTGAATTTCACGATATAACACGTTGTGTTCCCCCTATAGCCAGCTCATGTCCATCACCATTCTGTATGCATTTTGCCTATTTACTGGAAAACATGAAAAGTTCTGGTTTATCAGTCTTGAAATAAAGAAGTATTAGTCATGAAATAAGGAACCGGATGGTCTGAACCCAACTAAAATAGTCCATATAATGCCATGAAATCAGAAGGGCTGAAGTGTGAACCAAACACTAATCACAGAAGCTGCCAAAGATTATGGTATTAAAATTACAATCTTAGAAGCCAAATATTGAGAACCCAGTTCTGGAGTCAACAAACAAAGCAATTCTTGAAAGGGAAACAGGAGAATAAATAGATACAAAGAGGGAGGATGTTAAACCATTCAGAAACACATTTCCTCTAGATTGATATCCCTAATGAAATGAAGCCAAAACATGATCACACCGCACATCCCCGATTAGTATTGAGCGACATCAAACAGAAGGAACGCAAAGGTGATAATGATACAAAAGATCACCTCTTTGTTAGTGTTTCCACATGTTCAGCCAAATGTCTCAATAAGGAAAGCCTTGTAGATGCTCATAAACTTGGCCACAAATGCTGCAATATTAATCACAGAAAAATCATTAAATTTCAGAAGCTAATTTCTGAGCAATATTGTGGGGTGGTCTACATTTCTATAGTTCTAGAATAAGAGGTTAAATCCAAGACACTATGCCAAAAATATAGATAAAATAGCAAGTTGTTTAACAAGAGAAAAAACGAGAACAGTCATGTGGCAAAACAAATTTCCTCCATATCATTGATCTAATTAGTTCAGCTAAAAATTAACTCTTAAGACATACCTTCAAGGTGAAAAATTGCTTTCTGTCCAAGGCGTAACCTATGTTCCTGAGAAAAACAGGTTATTGCTTCCGTTAAAAAGGTAACTCAGTTGTGGCAACACTTAGGAATAGTGTAACCTATTGCCATATTGCTCTTAATTACAGCAGATATAGAAAACTTAATTGTGATATACATTGACAGTCACATAAGCTGATCTTCTGTTTTGAAGGGGCTAAGTTAGGTGTACAGTAAAAGACTAAAGGAAAATGGCACACCAAATACCCTAACATTATAACTTTAAATTGTAATGTTTCAGTTGGGAAGGATAGGGGGAGGGAAAACACATAGTGCAGAAATAAACTTACATAATATGCAGCCCAATGAGAGATCTCATGCTTCAGTTCAGAATCCAATTTCTTCAATAGTTCATAAAGCAGTCTCTGCAACAATATTTGAAGTGTTATTCATATATTCCTTTAACTTGAGGAAGTGAGTGGGGTTGGAAAGAACTAAGGTGAACCTTTAAGATGATTTCTGGAGGAATGCAATTGATCAGTAGCTCATATAGCTTTCCTCGAACCTCAAACAACCTAGACAAAATGATGTACTATTTCTAAAAAAGTATTGCTGGCCACAATAATAACAATGCCAATCATAAAAAGTAAGGCAAATTACCAACAGGAGAGGAGTCAGAGTAATAGGCTGTCATACTTCATAGTGGTAAAAGATATTCTAAATTTCTCTACGTCATTTATTCAAGAAGAATGTTGCAGGGCAACAACAATGGTATACTATTAGCTAATTCTTGTGCTTCTTAGATTAAAAATTGGACATGGGTAACACGTTAGTAGGGTTCTTTTTGAAATTTTATGATTTTATGTCTTTCAATAATTTTTTTCTATTATCCATGTAGAAAAGCTGCAGAAAGATTCCAGCAACATGGACAATTTTCCAACTGAGGGCAAATAAATGAAAGTATTATCATGATAAATTCGGACCAAGCAACATCCTAGTAATAAAAATAGCATGCTGAGAGGTTTTATCATGAAAATGGCATAGCATAGAGTACAAAGATACACATGACTTATTTGTTAGTTATTTCTTTCGCATCCCTTGTTCTCAGCATTTCTAATCCCAGAATTATCCATAAAGAAAGAGGTAAGGAGATTTAAATTAGCACTAGTTTTCGAAACTAAGATGCCACCATCATAAGTTATTAATATCAAACCGTTTCGGACTCTGCTCCTTAAATATGCTTGATGCTATTTCAGAAACATACTCCTCCCAATCCATGGGGGGTATTGCTTGATTGGTTGTAAAAGGGTACCTAAAAGTAAAACAGCACAAACATTAGCAAATAATCAAGAAAAGATAATCAGTGCATAAAGTAGCAAGAGTTCATTGCAATTTCTGCACATGAAGAAAATGTAAAACAGAACTCAACTGTTGGACACGACAAGTTTCAAATGACAGTATTGCCCTCCTCAAGCTCCTATTAGATTGCTGTGCTATA
This sequence comes from Jacaranda mimosifolia, assembly GCA_018894105.1. Classification (NCBI taxonomy): domain Eukaryota; kingdom Viridiplantae; phylum Streptophyta; class Magnoliopsida; order Lamiales; family Bignoniaceae; genus Jacaranda; species Jacaranda mimosifolia. The sequence goes on from CM032117.1 coordinate 56,076,675, forward strand.
CGATCAGCAAAACCAGGTGGAAGTTGCAATCCTTCTTTCTTGCCAATAAATTCCAATACCTTCACAATCTGACATGTAAAGATAATTCATCATACAAGCAAAAAAAGAAACATATAATATGGCATGCTAGAGGACATCACTGAAACTTGACAACGCTGCAAGTGCCACTGGAATAACTTTAAGATAATGGAGGCAGAGTACAGAAATACATATACTTTGAGAATGTCGTCAATTCCATGTTGAAGTAGCTGCTGGCGACATATCTCAAAGACTCTTGGGTGTACTTATAACAATTTTTCACATTAAGAGGGACAAAATGCTCATAACTTTTTCTTAAGCACTTGGGAAAATCATTTAGAAGGCATTTAAATTTAAGCTGCAACTAGTGAAATTATTGGCATATAAATATTCTATTGTATGAAAACTGTATTTCGTTGATTTATGCATGAAAAGTCTTGAGTAACCTTGGAATTTAAATTGTAAGTAACAAAAATACTGACCTCTCCTTCTGTTGGTGCATTTATTCGCATATTCAAACAACGAGAGCGGACAGCTTCAGTAACTTTGGAGGAGCTGTTGCAGCATAGAATGAGTCGGCAAGATGCACTATATTTCTCCATTGTTCTACGCAGAGAGTGTTGGGCTTCCCTTGAGAGTTTGTCAACCTCATTCAGCACTATAACTGGTAATTCACCATATCATGCCATAAGAGAAACTGTATAACTTAGACCAACAGACTTAAGTTCATCAATACTTCCTCAAAGTTCTTTCAAGAAAGAAAAGAGTACTAGAAGATTACATCCTGGTTCTGTTCTATCATTATAACTACTCATTAACAGACTACTTCAATATCTAATTCTTTAATCCAGGAATAAAACCACAAAAGAAATAGCACTAGAAGCACCTCAACAAGAATTACGATGATATCTCTATCACAAAATTGAAATAGGAAATAAGTCTTGGGATACCTTTGAAACCTTTCTTTCCCTTGGAGTCAATTGGTCGGTTCTTTGCCATTTCCTTAATTATCTCTTGAACCACATATCGGTCCTGAAATCCTGCATCACTAGGACTCAGCTCAACATGGTGCGTGCTTGACAATGTTGTGAGCTCTACATCAATTGTTCTAGTCCCAGCCTGGCAACACAAAATTCAATATGTGTTCAAACTAGAACCTCAAAACAATCCAGCCATGGCGTAAATCTGTGGGTACGAATAGAATGGGGCATTAACCAGCACATATTATGCCGGAGATTGGGAGACAAAAACTTACATCAACTTTCCAGCTCTTGTTCTCCACTTTCACCTGCCAAGTCAACATTTAAACAGTCAAATTAGAGTAACCTTCATTCAAATAGAACAGTGTGCAAGTTGCATTGCATAAACTTCATATCAAAATCATCATCATCGAAATAAGGGGTCCAACTACTCTCTAGGAAACTGGACAAGCAACGCTAAAACCAAATTTCTTTTAATATTTCGGTTTAAATGGAAATCATATTAGAAAACGGATAAGTACAACTTTCATGTGTGGTCATTTTTCTTCAAACTAGCACCTGGCTGGCATCAAATATCACTAAATCAAATTCCAAAATTTATTTGAGATAGTTTAGAAGGTTATGAAAAAAGAAAGGTCCTTTATCTCTTTTGCTCTTTTAGGTTAAAATAACCGGCACCTTGACATGTTATACACAAAAACGTGTCTTTAGCACCTTACACTATTCATTGCCACAACTCCCAAATTACAATTTAGTAGACAAAACCCCAGCAAAATCGAAAGACAACCAAAATTAGAACAAATAATTAAAATTTCACCTTATCAGCACTGGCACCAAATATTTGTCTGAGAAGGGCCATTATTAGGGTTTTCTTACCCGATCCAGATGGCCCGTAGAAAAGCAAATGTGGGCAATCTTGCTCTGTGACCTATAATGAAACAAAAAGTAAATTAATTTGAAAAAACGGATAATTTCGAAGCTTTTAACCTCAAAACATAAAATATTGTCTAAATTTGATTTATTGCAAGAATTACCAATTTTTTGAGATTTTGAGCGATATCTTGATGGACCAGAACCTTGTCTAGGGTTTTGGGACGATATTTATCCACCCACAACATCTCTTCTTCTTCTTCTTCTTCAAGAATGACAAACACACACACGGAACGTGAGTAGGGAGAGAGTTTGTATCTGTTGCTGACAATTTGTGAGTGAAGAGAGGAAGTGGCGGGAAACGGTAGGTCAAGGTATTTATCAACTAAAGTCGCACGATCTGAAGAGCGATTTCTCTGTATAATCTCACTTTCTTATTCTAAGGTCCTTCATTTTTTTATTTTTATCCTTTTCACTCTCTTAACCACCCCCTAATTTTTGTATGACATGAAGTTATGAACGAGCGTGCCTATCATGTCCATATAAAGAATACAATTAGTATAAATATTTTTTTCAATTTATCTCATAATATATTAAATATATTTCATTATAAATTAGAGTATTATTTGATTATTTTTTTTCCGAACCCAAAAAACATACACTAGCTTTGTTTTTGTTTTTGTTTTTTATCACAATTTGTCATAACTATCAATATTAGAAAAATATCCACCATAAATAGGAAGTAATAAAGAGACCCACGATTTTGTAGAAAAATGTACTGCTTTAAGCATGTTGAGAAAATTGGAATGTGATCATGAATACCTATTTATTCGAATATAATGGGTTTTCTATGGGAAGTGCTTAGATATTAATGAGCTTGCTTTCTTCACACTTTTGATACTATGTTCCAACTTGTTGTATTTATATTAAGTATTTTTAATTTAGTCTGATGAGGGTTCGAATCGTAATACAAGTACTTCGATTCCGATCTCTATAGGGGTTAACCCCAAAAGTGGATATCTTCCGTTGATGATATTTGAGAATCCTGCAATCAAGGCAAACGTTAGGCTAGTCGAGTGGCCTTCGACTTTGGCCCTTCGACGCTCAAGTCAGTATTTCCGGTATCTAACAATGAAGTAAGATAGGTTCAGTGTCTTTTTTCGCATACCTTGTGAGGCAATACAGAGGAGTTTTTATATTCTTCCCCTTGTAGGAAATGACTGGTAAGCCCTTGGCTTACCCTTGGGGTCTTCAGCCTCCTCCAAGGGGCAATTAGTCTATTCCCCCATTTGAATTTTGCCAGCTAGATGTCCTTTCAAGCTACAGGACGGGACGGTATACGGGGTGGCGCCTGCCGTGTCAGACAGTGAGGGGATGGCATGCGCCATTAATGCGGTGGCGTGGTGCCAGTCCACACATTTAATGCGGTGGCAGAGTGCTGTGCAGAGCTCGACCTCCTGTCAGCCTAACTGGGGTCGAATATGGTCGATATCGTCCGAGGGCTCTGAGGCGCCCGCCTGGGCGTGAGGGGGCTGGTCGAATATTGTTGACATGTCCTATGGGCCCTGGGCCGTTGTCTGAATGTTGGGCCCTTCGGGCCACTATCTAGTCGAACATGGTCGACGTGGATCATGGGCCCTGGGCTGTTGTCTGAGACGGTGGGCCCTTCGGGCCACTATCTGGTCGAATATGGTCGACATGGGTCATGGGCCCTGGGCCATTGTCCGAAACATTGGGCCTTTTGGGCTACCCTATATCATAGTCAATTATTTTTTTAAGAAAATATTTAACATATATGTCATATATTCATGAAATTAAATAGGAGATGGAATAAGGAATAAAATAAAAGATGTAAACCACTTTCTTGAACCCTGCTAATTTAGACATTATTTCTGATTTCCTAAACATTTTTAAAGGACAAAGTTACTTATATTGAAAAACTATTGTCGTTGTTATATGTTTGTATGTTTACCATTCACTTATAGATAATAGATATAGCTGTCAATGGGACAGATTGCCTGCATAATAAACTTCATATATACTCAAACATGTTATAACTTAGGTACTTAACCTCTACTGATGTGTGTAAAAATGAACTACAAAACATTAATTTCTGATCTATGGTCATATGATTTCTGAGACCTGTTTGGTTTCATTTATATAGTCCCTTTTTCCATTTTCTACTATTCTATAAATAAAAAATATCACTTTTTACATATTTTCACCCAACGTTATTTTTATTTTCATTTTCAAAACATATCCTCCAATAATCTATATATCTTATCCCCCAAACTTATATATCTTCTTTCTCTATTCTATTTATATCTCTCCACCTATAACCTACTATACCCAACATAATTATCATTTTTTCAATAATTCATCTAAATACAAACTTATTTTCAATTCATTTTTACTAACTTTTCAAATTTTAAAACTAATGGAAATGAAAATAAAACCAAACGGGCCTAAGTAATTGTAAGAGCCATAAATAGTACATTTGTTTTGTAGAATGTATAACTCGGATATCTTTGTTTACAAAATCAAGAACAAAAGTGAGTCATTAAAAGACACTTGGTTTATTAATTGCTCAGAAAATATATATTGATGATAATGAAATACTTATGATCAGTGGAAAATGTGATTAGCAAATGCAACAGGATCATGGCTTTCTTGCTCTTCTTCGTCTCGGTCATGATCTTGTAGATGAGGGCGGACGGAGAGATGAGGAATAGTAATATTGGGCTCAAAAGTAGTGTTAGTTTCTCCAAAGTTGGGGCTGAAACTATGCATATTGCTAATCAGATTATTATTGTTTGAAACTGAAGAAGTAGTACTGTTGGAATAAGCAATGTGCTGCTGCTGCTGTTGTTGTGGTGAGTTCTGAAGTGCATTTGCCATAACAATTCTGCTGTTTATCAGCTGAGTTTGCACCACTGACAGCTCTGCTTGAAGTGATGCTACCTATAATTATATATATGTAACAGCAAAAATTAATAAATCCCATATATATATGTCAGAATCTTGATAATCATATATATAATTGAGATCAAGAACATTATAATATATAGATTATAGAGATAATTAGATTTGAACCATTAATCCTGGGACATTCATGTTGTCCGAAAACATTCATGCAATGCCTATAGGCCTATACATGTTAACTTGTGGTCTGTCTTGAGGAGTGCTGATAAGAAACCACCAAGAATATTCAGTTAAAAGTACATATATCATCTTAGAATGCACTAAAATCGTTCCATATGACAATTACTCCTCCTAAATCCTCACTAAGTAATACACACACACACACACACACATATATATATATCTATTATGTTGGGCAGCTCACTGAGAATACTTTAATTTAGGTATAGTTTATTAAAGAACCCATTCCATGTACGATCTACAAGTACATACAATAGTTGTCAGCTTTCTTCTTTAATTATCTAAACTCCAGAGTAGTTAAAATTATAAAGGGGTTGCTTAACTAATTAAAATATAATTAACTAGTATTGTGCTATATGTGTCATCGCCACTGGGGATTTGTTATTGCATTTTTCTTGTACTAAGAAAAGAAAAATCCATCAAGATCATCATATATAATGCAATATTAAAAAGATGTAGATATATATATATATATATGTATGTACCCAAAATCTTATCTCACTACATCAACATAGTACTGCTGGACTTTCTTTTCTCGAACAGATAGACATCCCACTCTTTCTTGTTCGAGAAAAGTGATGGATGAATTCGTGTCCAAATATAATACCAAATCCCTTGACATAGTCTTTAATTGCATAGCATTAAAATTGTCATGCTTGTCCCATAGTTCAAAATACATGCTCTCGTAGATAAATTGACTATAGAGAATACATAGCTAACTTTTAACAAGCAAGGCTATGGATTGAGTACATCCAAATTTTATTTTCTTGATGATTCTCTTTTTCCTTCGAAATAACACATGATATATTCCCATGCATGAAAAATCAAATTATAAACTTGAGAAACATAATTTGTTTAAACCTGCTGCTGCAAAGCAATAATAGTAGAAACACAACCGTAGACAGGGTCCGAAAGCCGGGCCTGAGCCTCGTAGGATATCGTGACGACGGCATCATGCCGCCTGTTCGCCGGGATGTGTAATAAAAGCTTAGAGACATTGCTCGCCCCGAACACCTTGTGCACTGCCGCAAACCGGGCTGCGCCCTGGTCGGAGCCAAAATGAGGAGCAAATATGCAGCCGCTGATACACTTCCTCCTCAAGAATTTACATGCACCACACGGCGCACTGGTCGGTGCCCCATCGGCGGCCTCAACGTGGCTGGTGGAGCAGCGCTTCCCCGGCCCCCTTCGGCGGTTCCCAGACGTGCCATCTCCCTGTGGCACATCCATGCAGAATGGAAATTAATGTGGATGTATAAATTTAGCTATAAGGGTGGTATATATGGAAAGTAGATGTTTTCACTTAAAAAGGAAAAAATTAAGGGTGTTAAAGAATTGTGTTTATAGTGGTAGTAGTAGGGTTAACATGAAGAAGGGCACGTAACTCTCGTGAAGGGTTGGCAAGATTAGTAAACCTTTAGAGAGAGAGAGGAAAAGGGTCTTTTGTGTGTGAGTTGCATGCGTGTGCAAAGGGAGTGTTTAGTGAAGAGTCTAATTTGTGGATTATTATAATACATATTGGTGTTGGAATTGATTAACTTATCTTGATTTGAAGTGGTAGTTTGTTTGATACATACATATATATGTACATATTATGATTTGTATGATATTAAATATGTCATTGATTAAATGAATATTTAAAAACTACTCGAAACTCCATATTTTTATATTTAAGTTGGGTTTAATCTAATCTGAATTGACTCATTGCCCATCAATTTATATTTATTGATCATCCATTATTAAAAGTATTAGATTAGGTCACGGCGTACTTATTCTTAAGTATGCGGTCATATTCTTACCCATCCTAGTGTTAATTCCCTATTCCCTTATAGAATTGAGTATTGAAAAGTTTTCATTTGGTACCAGTAACACTAATTCATATTTAATTACATGATATAAGATCGGAGCACCCTGACCCAAATCCGAGCTCATTTTAATCGACCCAATTTCCCGATCAAAGAAAGATTCTTGAACTCATATCTATATGTATGTATGTAATCTATAGATTATGAGTGTCCTGCTGTTGGAGGGCACAAGATTTGTGCTGCCCGTGGCGTGTGGGATTGTGGGAACCGGACGTATTTAGGTGTCATATCATGCGGGGAGCACATCGATGTTGCATCTAGTGTGTTATAAGCATACAGTTTTGATTACAACAATCTCCAATTCTTGTCATATATAAGAAATTTAATTTACAACAATATAACCCTCCAATTGTTCATTGCCATCCCTGCAGTTTCTCAAATTACATTCACTTCCTCTTACACCACCACCAAAAGGCCTTAACAAGAAATGATTATCAAATAGTTAAATCATTTTGATCCATTAAAACTATCCAGATATATCATTAATATAACAATCCCTTGCACAGTTAAAGTGGATCCAAAAATAACACTCAGGACAATGAAAAGCTATACCATCTGCAAATCCCTCAATGATTTTCTTGCAATATCCACACCTCTGGCTTCCAACAGTAAGCATCCGAATAGAAGTCAGAGGATGATGAGGGTGGCAAGAAATCTTCAGACAGCTGCCAAACTTTACCCTGGAGAAATAACCCACTGATGGAATGCAATTGACATGAAACGACTGATCACATTTAGCGCAACGATAGAACCAATACTTCTGCTCAATTCCTTCTTCACAGAACTCACAAAAACAGCCCTCTTCTTGTTCATCTGAGTGAATAGTTAGCTCAAGAGAATGTTCGTCAAATTTATGCCTGGCCCTTTTTGGCAGGAAAGCACAGCCAAGATGTATCATGAAATCACAACTAACACATCTATAGATCAGAAATGATGAAGATTTATCAGGACAACAACTGAATGGAATATCCTTGAATGGCATGGTTAGGAAAAGAACATGTTGTCTGTGTGAAGCATGCTTGATAGAGTTTGGTGCAGAGGCGCACTGCAGATCAGCAAGAACAAGACCTAATAGGGGAACATCATAGTGATAGCCAAATCCATTGCAAGGACGATGGCAGAAATAGCAGGGGAATACAGAATAAAAGAAATATTCGCTCAAGTCAGGCCAGAGGACTAATGGTTTATTAAGTTGCCCACCATCTATATTGGAAGGAAGATTTGCGCAGAAATTATGGATAAGAAAATGGCAGTCAGGTTGAAGGCACCTGTAAAATGGAGATGAAATCGGTTGTACGCATGCATCACACATCAATTCTTGAACTAAACATGCTTCTGTGTCAGTACTGCTGTTGCTACTGCTAGTTTGATCATCTTTACTAGTCAAAAACTGGTCATTTTCATGAAAGATCAGAGGATGAACATGATATTTCTCAACCGTCAACTTGCCGTTCTCAGTATCCTCTGCAATCCGCTTGCTCTCTAGGATCGTACGAATCATCAAACTTGGAAATGTGTCTCCCTCATCCGGCAGATTATAGATCAATTCTTGTCTTGTTTCTGCATAATAGGCAACGGTTGATTAATTAGCATGTAAGAGAGATCTTATATAGATTAGGGCATATAGGACTCAGAAGCCCTAAAAAATAATCAAAATTACTAAATATTCTACTAGATCTACACCTTTTTACGTGGGACAGAGCTTAAACTGACCTGATACGCTTCAACCTGAAATCTCAATCTTTAAATGAGGACACAAGGTTAGATCTAGTATTGCCACATAAGATGAATAATGGTGTCCTCAGGCAGAAACTAAAGTACCCCTGGCATCAGTTATGGAAAGTTCAAGTATACTTGGATTGATTAGACCTAAGTGCGACCTTCAAAGGAAGAATCATATTCACCTGTTACCTGCCTACATACCTACCCATCATCCTATTTATTTTCATATCTTACCTCGATTGGACTGTAACCTACCATATCATTTTGAAAAGTTGACCATGAGGTTTGACTTTTACCCATCCCCCCTTGAAGACCTGTCAATTAGTAGACCAAGAAATACTCTGACATCATATTTTCTATCATCAAGATTGACAAAGTTTCTTTTTGTATATCAAGAAACTATGTAAACCACAATTAAGATGAAAAAGAGAAGCCAAACTGATCACTTTAATAGTTCAGTTACCTGATGTAAGATTCTCCATATTCTTGGTCGCACACTTGAGATGAGCAACATGTCCGCAATGGCCACAGAAATAGACCCCTTTGCCAAGCAACTTTTTATAACAAATTCGACAGTAAGTTGCTCGTTGATATAAATCAGAAAGAGCATATGTGAGAATAAGAGGATGAGGGTGAGAGACATGCTTAGCAACGCTCGGCAATAAAGTACAATCCTGATGAATCCAGAAATTACAATCTTGGCAGGAGAAGAAGAAGCCCTTTTGTTCTTCTCCACAGGCATCACATAGAGATGAAGTTTCTCTACAGACGGCTGCCAATGGGTGTGATTGGTGGCTTTCGTGTTTGGTTTTGATCTCAACTGGTGTAGCACACAAAGGGTGGAGATCAAATGTGCAAGAGAGGCAACTATAAGTGAAATCTTGGCACAATTTAAGGCAGTTTTGGCAGTCAGAATCATCGCGAGGCGGTTTAGGTATGAGAGAAAGAGAGTGGACATGATGCCAGGGATGGGACAAGTTTTGGGGCAGTTGGGCACATGGCTTGTGGAGGAAAAACTTGCAACTTTTGCTGCAAGTGTACGAGGGACTGGACAGCAGTGGCAGCTTACATATACTGCAAAAGTATGGCTTTGGATAATCATCGTCGTCTTCGTAGAAAGTCAATGGATGTTCATGACTAAAATGTTCAATCTCCATCTTCTTGAAGTACACCAAATAACACTCAAGATTCTGTTTGAAAATGGAGAGGTGAAATATCAGAAAAACAATTAGGCCCTTGAATAGTTGGCTTCTAACTCAATAAATCCTGCTTTATATACTTAACTTACTATATCAGCAAAGAACATCTCAGGTTATGGTGCCCTGGAATCTGACAGATGAATGAATTAAAAAATTATCTGCGGACTCGGGCCACTCAAATTATGATTCGATCCAATCTGTCTCAGATTGCAAAGTTTTAAGAGCTGGTGTACCAATTACAAGCCCAAAAAATTAAAGTCCTAAGTTGCGTACATTTACTGGACCAATTTTACCAAATTCAATCAGGCCCTTTTTGTAGATAGCATTAAAATCATATCATTCGATGGCTCAACCCCAAAATTACAAACTTCAGCAAAGAACATCCCTGATATAAGACGAAGTAGAAATATATATGATTTTTATTCAAAAAGTTCAAGAAAGCATAATCGTTCTTACATCCAAGAATCCATAATTGCTTTCTACTGCATTGCTGCTGCTGAAATTGTAGCAGAGCCTAATAATATTTGCAGCTGTTTGAGATGTCATATACTGTGGATCCAAATCATTGTGTGGTTCATAGTGAGAAAAAAGAGTGAACTTTAGTTTTGAAGCGCAGGGATTTGCCATTTTTTCTCCCCAGATTCAACTCAAATTGAATCTTTATTAATTTTTGAAGAGCAGGTAGGGTTTAGTAAAAGCATATCTATGAAAAAGGAGACGGGTTAGTCCAGTGCTTTTGATCAAGCAGTAAGTCCCACGTATAAAAGGTAACGTTGAAAAAAAAATTTAGTGAACAATCAGTGTGCTCGTGCATGCATAAAAAAGGGAGTGGGTGTTGGACAAAGTTTTAGTAAATACCACGATTTGCACACTCTCTTCAATACTATAAATTTATTATTTTTACATTATCTTTTCGACTTTTTAACTAAGTTGAACTATGTCTTTTAGAAGCTTATGAGCTCTGTTCTAAAAAAAAAATTGCTAAATATTTTTTGATATTTTATAAGCTCTCAAACACCTAATAAGATTTTTTGAGGAACTTACAAGCTTACCCGAACACCTTCTAAGTTGAACCACATTCAAACATCCTTTAAACTCTGTTCTTGTTAATTTGTTAATATTTTTCCTATTGTGAAATCGTTCATAACAATTTATAGGTGAAACTATATGCATGATCTTCTAGGATGACATGGTTGATAAAAGGGGATTAAATTAAAAGAGTGTTTGAATGAATTTATAAATTTTTTAAAATATATTTATAAAAAATGTCAAAAAATGTTATAGTAAATTTTTTTTATAAACTCCAGTGAAGCTTAGCCAAACACCTATAAATATATATCTCTAGATCATGGATTAATCTCAAAGAACTATTCACACTGTCCCCACATTTTTTTCAGACTAAGTGACTAACAAATGACTTTTTCTCTGATTCTTCCCTGGCATACACTTTGCCATCTTGAAAGAGAAATGCCAACTATGATTTTCATACAATATTACTTAGGGCACTCTTTTTCGGACAACACGAATTTTTTTTTTCAAATTTTTTGGAATTTTATTTTAACAACAATATAATTTCACCTTAACCGCTTAATTGCAAAATATGCAGGACTTAATTTGTTATAAAAATTTTTTTGTTCTTCACCATTTAATATATTACCAAATCATTGATGGTCTCTTTTCATAAAATAATATTTGTCGATTTATTGACTATTAATATAAAATTTTCAAATATGAAACTTATTTGAATAAAAATAAGATATTAATAAATGCAATATTATTTTTTACTTAATTATGAATAGTTATGAATGAATAAATTGGTAACTAATTTTGTATGTATTATAAATAAATTGACTAAAAAGGGATGCCATAATATATTAATAAATTTAACAAAAGTAGGCTAGACCCTTGCCTCAAGACACTCCTGTATACTTATTCCAAAGACCCAGATTGGATCTCATAAACAATCAAGACTTGACAGGTGTCTCGCGTCTCAAAGACACAAGAAACGAGATTGCTCTCACAAGCAATTGCAGTGAAAGCTGCTAATCTTAAAACAAACAGAAATTCAAGAAGAGCAAGTCATTTGTCTCGATATGTTGAATGATTCAGGCAAGCCCGTTGCCTAATTCAGTTAGAGGGATTTTTCACATCAGACAGAAACTAGCAAGTTTGAGATAACCATAGGGCGAACAAGTTCAAGTAATCACCTGATCAAGAAATCAGTGTTGCCATTCAGAAAAAAACGAAGTTCAGTTTCTGATATTACTAAGATACATTATTTCTGATATCACATTCATTTCCTCTTACGCGGGCCTTTAAGTGAGCCCACAAAAAGTAAGCAATGATTCTCGAATTGTTAAATCACGTCTTTGATCCATTTCATTTAAGACAAAAGTATTTCTTCTAGCTGAGCATTCCTTTGCACAGGGATAGTGGATCCAGAAATCACACTTAGGACAATGAAAAACTGAATCCTCTACAAATCCCGGAATGATTTTGTCGCAGTATCCACACCTCTTGTGGCTTCCAATGGTAAGCATCCGAGTAAGAGTCAGAGGATGATCAGGGTGGAGAGAAATCTTCAAAGTACTGGCGCCAAACTTTATTCTGGACAAGCGACCCACTGACGGAATGCAATAAACATGAAACGACTGATCACATTTAGCACAATGATAGAACCAATAATTCTGGTCGATTTTTTCTTCACAGAACTCACAAAACAGCGCTCCTGGCTCATCTGAGTGAGTAGTTATCTCTAGGGGATGCTTGTCGAATTTATGCCTAGCCCTTTTAGGTAATAAAGCACACGTAACATGTATAATGAAATCACAGCTTATGCATCTGTACACAAAATATGGCGAGTCTTCATCAGAACAACAACTGAATGGTATATTATTGAATGGGAACATGGTTAGGAAAATATCATGTTGCCTGTGTGAAGCCTGCTTGATAGTGTTTGGTGCAGAAGCACACTGTATATCAAGAAGACTAGCCCTTGTGTATCTACTGAAAAGGTAATAGCCAAATCGATTGCAAGGACGCTGGCAGTACTCGCACAAGAATACAGAACAAAATTCATATTTGCCCGCGTCTGGCAAAAGGACAAATGGTTCACTGAAAAAAACTGGCCTTGATTTTGGAAGGAAGATTTGCACAGAAACTGTGGATAAGAAAATGGCAGTCGGGTTGAGGACATCTGTAAAATGGAGCTGAAATCAGTTGTATGCATGCATTGCACATTAATTCTTCAACTAAACATGCTTCTCTACTACTACTACTAGCTTCATCATCTTTACCAGCCAAAAAATGTTCATTTTCATGAAAGATCAGAGGGTGTTTATGACATTTCTCAACTGTCAACTTGCCACTCGTGGTACCATCTGCGATCCTCTTGCTCTCTAGAATTGTACGAATCATCAAACTTGGGACTGCATCGCCCTCATCCGGCAGACCATAGATCAATGCATCTCTCGTTTCTGCATAATATGTGATGGTTTCTTTTATACATCAAAGTATAACACTACAAGAAAATAACCCTTCACTAACAGAAATTTTATGACGAAGAGGGTTCCGTCACTGTTTGAAAACAATTGTGATAGATTTTTGATAGATTCCTAACGAACTTAATAAATTGAGCAAAAATATATATTAGTCATGATACTTGTGACGGATATGAGAATTATAAATTAATATGAAGAGTTCGTCACAAATTTTATAACTTCAATATGATTTTTCGATTTGTGACAGAAATTCCATCATAAAATTAATTTTGTGACGTACTTTATTTTCGTCACAAACTAATTAGTGATCATTCGGTGATGGACTTATTTCACAAATTCATTAGTATATGCTTTGTCACTAATTAGTTTGTGACGAAAATAAAGTGCGTCACAAAATTAATTTTGTGATGAAATTTCTATCACAAATCGAAAAATCTTATTGAAGTTATAAAATTTATGAGGAACTCTTCATATCAATTATAGTTTTCATATCCGTCACAAGTATCATGGCTAATATATATTTTTGCTTATTTTATTAAGTTCGTTAGTAATCCATCAAAAATCCATCACAATTATTTTCAAATAGTGATGGAACCCTCTTCGTCATAAATTTTCTATTAGTGAAGGGGTGTTTTCTTGTAGTGTAATGCAAACCACATTTTTGAATTTCTAGATGGAAAAAGAGAAACCAAACTGATATAGATAGTTCATGAGTTACCGGATTTAAGATTGATCTCCATATTCGAAGTTGCACACTTGAGATGAGCAGCAACTCTGCAATTGCCACAGAAATAGATCCCTTTGCCAAGCAACTTCCCACGACAAATTCGACAATCAACTTCTTCATATTCACCATAAAGAGCATATGTGAGAGTAAAAGGGTGAGAGTGAGAGGCATGCTTGGCAACGCTGGGCAACAAGGTACAATCTTGATGAATCCAGAAATTACAGTCTTGGCAGGAGAAGAAGAAGCCCTTTTGTTCTTCTCCACAGGCATCGCAAAAAGACAAAGTTTCTCTACAAATGGCTACCAGTGGGTGTGATTGGTGGCTTTTGTGTTTGGTTATGATCTGAACTGGTTTGGCACAGAAAAGGTGGAAATCCAATTCGCAATCATAGCAACTGTAGGTGAAATCTTGGCACAATTTATAGCAGTTTCGGCAGTTGGAATCATCACGGGATGGTTTTGGTTCGATACGAATAGTGCTGGGATAGGTAAAACATATATGCCTGGGATGGTGCAAATGGTGGGGCAGTTGTGCGCATGCTTTGTGGAGGAAAAATGTGCAATCATTGCTACAAATGTATGAGGGACCGGACAGCAATGGCAGCTTACATAGACTGCAAAAGTTATGCTTCGGAGCATCATCGTCTTCTTCATAGGAAGTCAATGGATGTTCATGACTAAAATGTTGAATCTCCATCTCTGTGAGAACGTGCAAAATTTAACACTCAAAATGATGTGTGAAAATGGAAATGCGAAACCATATATATTATACTTGACTTTACTATATCAGCAAAGAACATCCCAGGTTTTATAGTCACAAATGAAGGCTTATTTATCAAAATACAGTAAAAAAGCTGCACCTTTACAAAACTACCGTGGTTTGAGAAAGGTTATAAAAATGCCGTAAGGCGTGGCCTAGAGCCACGCCTTTCAGTTTCTGAATTTTTTTTTTTTTTTATAAATTAAACAGAAGGCCACGCCTCTGGCATGGCAAAATTTCCGCTCCATGCAAATTTTTTTTTATTAAAAATTGAAGAGGCGTGGCCTCTTCAATATATTTTTTTTTTTTTGAAAAAATTGGAAGAGGCGTGGCTTGTTTCCATGTGGAACAATTTTTTTTTTTTTTTTTAATTGATGCTGAAACAAGAGGCGTGCCTTGCAGGCACGCCTGTTGTGGAGAATTTTTTTTTTTTTACTTATACACAACCCTCCCTTCATTATTCATTTTCTCATTTACTCCTCCTCAAATTTAACTTTCTCATTCTCTGTATCATATTTGTCATTCAGAAGCTCACCTTCTTTATTTTCAAACGAAAGAGTGTGGTAGTGTTGTGGCTGCAACAGGTGCAGGAAAAATTGAAGAGGAAAAGCAAAGAGAGAAGGAAGAAGAAGATACAAAGAAGAAGAAATTGTGTTTAAAATAAGGTAAAATTTTAATTTATGCTGTTGAAGATTATAATTTTTTATTTTTGATTATTTTATGTTATTAATTTTGTATTGTTAAGATGATATATTGTAATTTTTTTTTTTTTGAATTTTTTTCAGTTTGGTTAGAAATCTTAAATTGGAGAAGGAAGATTTTGACCCACAAATATCAGGTTGGTTTTTAAATTTTTGAAAGTATATTAATTTGAGTTGTTTTCTATTAAGTTTGAATTGATATTGTGATGCGAAAGTTATTTTAGTTTTTAATTTGAATAATTTGAAATTGATAAGCATGACATTAGTATTAGTTTATGTTTGTGGTTTTTCCTTTGTAATTATTAATTCATATACAATGAAAAAATAAAAAACAAAAGCACATAATGGAGTATCAATATTTTTACATTACTGGTTATTAAGCAATTCAAATGCTAATAAATTTCTATTAAATTTTAATTAATTTATATTAAGTTACAAAATTAAAATTAAATAATTAATTAATTCATACTAAGTAAAATATTTTTTAACAAATTATAAATGTTATATATTTATTTATAAAAATTACATCTCTTATAAATTATGTGTATCACAATTTACATATTACTTGTAAATATTTGTTACATTGTAAATATATTAGTCTATATACAATATATAGTGCATTATATATTTTAATATATATAGTAAATACAATATATGATATATATATCATAATATATAATTATGTAATATATTATATTTATTATAGTATATAATACACACAATATATACTATATACTATATAATATACAATATATAATACACATAATATATAATATAGAATATATATATATATTATAGCTCCTTTTGAGGCGCTGAAAAGCGCCTCAAAAGATGTTTGAGGCGCTGTCTTCAGCATGCCTGGAAAAGGTGCTGATGTCAGCCCTATCCAGGGCTGACATCAACAAAATAATATTAAAATATATAATTTTAAAAATAATATATATTTAAATTAAATTAAATTAAATTAAATTTAAGTTATGAAAATATATATTTTAAATATATAAACTTAAAAATTTTAAAATCTAATATATATTTACGAAAATGAATAAAATTAAATTTGAGTAGTAAGTATGATATTATTATAATTCAATTTAGAATATATATTATTTTATATTTAAAATTTGAATAAATAATTTTTTAATTTATGAAATAAATAAAACTTAAAATAAATAAAATTATATATATTTAAAATAAATTAAATTAAAATTTTTAAATTTAATATATATTTATGAAAAATTATTCTTGGTATATTTGAGCGAGAAGTATGATGTTATTATAATATAATTTTCGTTCAATATGTTATTTTATATTTAAAATTTGAATAAATAATTTTTAAAAACAAAAGATGAGCCCAGAGCACTTTAAATTTTTTATAAAGTGACTGTATTTTTCAAGTGTTTGAGGAACGTTTCTATTTTTATTTTAGTGGTAGTATTTATTTTCAGTATAAATGTGCATAACTTCATCAATTTACAGTTAGAATATATGTAGATGATGATGTGGTTATTTTGTTTTTAATTTGCTTGGTAGGATGGATACCACAAATGTGTATGGTCCACGTGATCCGACAGTTCTATACATGCAATCTAGTCATCGATCAGAAGATGTATTTGCTGGGGATGTTGACACAACGCTTGTAGTGAGACGAGGAGATAATTCATTTTGGAATATCGTAAGTCAAGCAAAGCTACATGTCCGGGTGTTGAATTTGTTGCATGAGATGAGATTTTATGGTGTATATAGTTGTGGGCACTTTCCTATAGATCTACACTTGATCACAGCTTTGGTAGAGAGATGGCGTTTTGAGACTCACACCTTCCATTTTCCTGTTGGAGAGGCTACAGTTACACTTCAAGATATGGCTGTCATATGGCGCCTACCAGTACGAGGTCGACCTATTACTGGTGTAGACTTTAATTTGACGGTTGATGAGTGGCAAGAGTATTGTGAGCATTATCTTGGTTTTAGGCCTGAAGAACAAAGATTTAGGGGATCTCGCCTTCATTTGACAGATATTGCCATGCACATTCAGAACAACTGTATTACAAATGATAGCCCTGATGAAGAGGTTGAACAAATTGCACGTGCATGTGCATTAGTACTTTTAGGAGGTGTTATTTGCCCAGATTCTTCAGGTAATGCAGTACCATTAGTATACTTGAAGCATCTTGAAAATATTGGTGATGTTCATAAATTTAGTTGGGGAAGTGCTGCTTTGTCATTCTTGTATCGTGAGCTATGCACTACATGCCAGAGAGGGAAACTTAATATTGGTGGAGCCATGCAACTACTACAGGTGAAATTAAAAAAACTTAGTAAATATTACATAGATGTAATTTTATTGTTATATGTCCCTAATCACTTGTTCACTTGTAGATTCGGGCATGGTCGAGGATTAGAACTCTAGCACTGCTAGGTTTACTGGGTCGTATTACTATGGAACCACGGGTAGTTGATGACCACGAACTGTCGATGCCTGCATATGGTGCTCGGTAATATAAGCTCAATTGTGATGTTGTAGTCATTCCTAGTAATATATGTATCATAAATTAATTTGTGGCTTGTATTTGTAGGTGGGTGCAGTATTTCTCCTTTACACATACTGCAAGTCACTCTGTACGGATTATGCGATCCATGCTTGATAGAATGTCAGCACACGAGGTGACTATTTATGTATATATATATATTGTGTATTGATATTAAAGATATGTATATTTTTATTTGAATTTGACATAAGTGCTTTATACGCAGTTTATATGGCAGCCATATGCAATACATTCGCCTGATATTCAAAATTTACCTCCTGAGTGTGCCCCACAACTTTGGACCGCAGCTTGTCCGTTGATTAACTACGCTATTGTTGAAATACATCATCCTGAGCGTGTTATGCGACAGTTCGGCATGATCCAACATATTCCTCCAATGCCAGTAGAACGCAATGCACGATTACACAACATATCCCGTAGAGGTCGTGCTGGTACAGATTGGTATGCATACCATACCATATATATTTCTCAATGGGATAATATAGATCAACGTGTTGTTCAACGACCCAACATCATGGGATCTGAATCTACGGATGTTGGATACATGGCATGGTATGATCGGATCACACGCCGACTTATATCGCCATCCTACGCAGGCGTAGACATGGGATATCATCCAGTTGATCCACGTGCATGGCACGATGTGGTATGTATACAATTCTGAAGTAGTAGACTATAATATGATAAGTACTTTTTAGAGAGGAGATTACTTAACATTAAAATTTTTGTCTTTATCAATGCAGTATGATAGAATGCAAAATCTAGTGCTCAACTGTGATTCAATTATCGAAGAGTCCGAAATTACATCATGGACACAGTTTAGTGAGCAAACTAGATCGATTGCTGAAGAGGTGTCGGACATAGCTGCACATCAATTTCCAATTGAGGTACCGTAACAGCCAGATGCTCCACAACCAGAGGCAATATATCAAGGAAGCTTTCAGCCGATATGGGGCGAAGATTATTGGGATGAAAATAATTTTGAACTAGTACATAATCCAGCCCGTAGAGATAGACGTGTTGCAGAAAGGGATCGCACTACTCGTATCCAAAATGAAATGGATTGGCCCCAAGCACGTGCAAGACAACAAGCCCGCCGTCATGCACAAGCCGAAGTTGAAGCCCAAACCCAAGCGCAAGCTCGACATCCTTAATTCTTCCAACTTTGTAATTATATTTTATATTCTATGTTTTTCCTTTGTATTAGACTTTATCAACAATAAATTTGGTCGAAATTTTCAAAAATTTTAGACAGTTCTGACCTATGTCATATTTCACTAACATACTTAAAAAATAAAACCCATACATTGTTCTTTAATTAAATAGTGAGTGTTACATATTAAACTTGCAAAAATTAAATATATATAGTATTATAAGTCAATATTCTAGCTCTGTCTTAGGTAGTTGAAATCAAATTTGGAATTCAAAGTTAAGAAACAAAGCAAAATACTACATGATATTAATCATTGTCATTCAAGATACATTAGCATTGACAATGACCATTTTTTTTATTCAATAACCATGTATATCCAGGCTACAAAAATGGATCATCTCTCATTTGAGTTCATTTTTTAAATATTAAAAAAATAAATAAATGATAAAGTTATGTGAAGGGTGGGTTTTATAAGTGGAATACATAAATAGGATCAAGTTGGTAAAAATATTATGTGACAGTTTTATATGCCATGATAATAACATATCTTCAAATTATACGCATCAATTATGATTAAAATGTATGATATTTCTTAAAAAATGTATTAATAGAGCTTACATCATATACTACTGTATATATACAATTCTTTACTGTATCTTAAAACACATTTTTGCTATGCAAGGGCGTGACATGCATTTGCGGATATTTTACAAAAAAAAAAAAAAAAATTATGCTAAGGCCATGCCTCTTCACTTTTTAATTAAAAAAAGTGAAAAAAAAATTGCATGCAAGACCACGCCTCTTCAATTTTTAATTAGTATATATATATATATATATGCATGCAAGAGGCGTGGCCACGCCTCTTTAATTTTCAGCTGAAAATATATATATATATATATGCATGCAAGAGGCGTGACCCGAGGCCACGCCTCTTCAATTTTTAATAAAAAAAAAATTGAATTAAAAAAAAAATTGCATGGATTTTGCCATGCCAGAGGCGTGGCCTCAGTTTAATTTATAAAAAAAAAAATTTCAGAAACAGAAAGGCGTGGCCCCTGGCCACGCCTTACGGTATTTTTGGAAACTTTTTCAAACCACGATAGTTTTGTAAAGTTGCACATTTTTTACTGTATTTTGATAAATAAGCCCACAAATGAATTTCATTGTGCTATTTATTCAAAAATTTCAAGAAAAGGTAATTGCTGCTGAACTGTAGCAGAAACTAATAGTACTGGCAGATGTTGATGAGGTGTTTTGGATTTGAATCCAAATTATGGTTTCATATAGGGCTGTCAATAGATCAGATTTTAATCTGAATTCAATCCAAATTTTAGGATTTTTATTCGATTAAAATATTCGATAAATCAGATCTGATTATAAGTATTCGTAATTTGAAATAAGTGGATCGGATACAAAATTAAGTAATCATATCCGTTAAAGATCCAAATTCGAATTTTAATAATTTTTTATTAAATTAATACTCTTGTATATAATATTAATAACAATTTAAAAATAAAATCTATATATTATATTGACATTATATTTATATTAACGTCTATGTTATACTATTAATATTGAGTTTTTAACCTGAAAAAAGAGAAATGCTGTTAAAATGTTAAATATAATAATATATAATAATTCATCAATGCATTAACATAATGTGAAATAGGGGTTTAGTATTTAAATATTTAACTTTTGGACAACTATATAATAAAAAGTTGTTAAAAATTCAAATATAATGTAAATTTATTTTATAAATACAATATTTTGATACAATCCAAAAGGAGAAAAAAAATATTAAATCGGGGTCAAATTTTTTTATCAAATTTTGAACATCTATCGAATTTAGATATGGTACTAACTAACAAAGATCCTATAGGATATCAAATCGAATTTGGATATGAATTTTGATGATCGAATTTGAATTTAAATATAGTTGATTTGATCTAAATCCAACCAATTGACAACCTTAGTTTCAAGGTAGGAGGTCCGGGAGGAAACAAAATCAAATTTTATCATTTTTTTTTTTACCTCCAACTTTGATCAAATTTATTCTCGAAAGAACTGCTGAGGAATGGGATTTTGGGAGAGCATAGGTATAAAGAAAATCGAGAAAAATAATCTCATCTATATTATAAAATTGTTACCTTAAATTCAAATTTTATTGTTTTTCGTTAATTTCTTACTATTTTCTTATGTACTATAAGATTAATTGATAACAACATCTTATATTTCACAATATGTATGATTTTCCATTGAGGAAAGGGAATCAAATAAAGTTTGTCTCTTGATCATAAATTAATCAGTAGTCAATTGATCGAATAACATTATTGGTGTTAGGTTCAAAGTTCGAACCGAAACAAAAAAACCTAAATAGTCCATGTGTGCGTGTGTAAGAAGAAACAGACTAATTGTTAGTAAAAGAGAAAAATATTTCTTATGATTTTCAGACAACTTAACTTTCAGTTCCTTGCTTTATAGAGGATAAGAATACCATCTCCCATAAGTGCTTTTATTACTTTGGCTCTTTGCTTCTCAAATGAGATAAGAATGTCCTCTGCATAACAATTTTTTGCAAGGCACCCTTCCTTTCTCATTATATGTTTAATGATTCAGGCAAGCCAGTTACCTCTTTATACAAAATAATAATTACATCAAAACTAAATAAATAAAATTTCTACTTAGCAAATGTAAAAGTGTAAATCAGTATAGTGGTTTATTTATTTATTTTTATATGAGGATAAAAATATCCCCCTTTAATAAAACTATCAAATTTAATATATTTGTTTTAATGGTAATTACAATCAAATTGAGTTTATTTTTAATTAGACTTACAAAAAATAATAGTTATAGTTAATTAAATCAAGTCTTTCAACTTAAATAATGTATATACATTATATATAAATTCATAGAAAATAACACCCACAATTAATTAAATCAAGTCTTTCTTCTTACATAATTTATATACATCAAATGTATATCATTGTATTTATTTGTTACAAATTAAATATATCTTTAATTAGGATTACACAAAATAATAATTACATTAAAACCATAAGTAAATTTTCTACTTAGGAAATGTAGTAGCATATGTTGAAATCATCATGTCTAATACACATAGTTCAATGGTAATTACAATCAAATTAAATTTATTTTTAATTAGACATAGAAAATTACTATAAGTAATTAAATCAAATCTTTCGATTTAATTACAAATGTATGTACATTGTATTTATTAAATTTATTCCAATGTAGTTACGTATATTGAAATTTATTCTTCTACCAGCATATTTAATTGGACTTAAAGAAAATAGCAATTAAATTAAAATTAAGTAATTAAATTATATTCCCATTTAATAAGATTATTACTATCACAATACATTAGGTTGTACGGTAAACTATGATTAAATTAAATATTAGACTCACAAAAATAATAACTTGATCAAAATTAATTAAAGAAAAATCAATTGATGAAGAAAAAAAGATACTTCATAACTACATTTGTGTATGTATTAATGCTTCTGCGCTCCCCTTCAAAAATAAGAAAAGAAATATTTTCTATATATCAAAATATGTGTTTGATTCAAATATAATAGTAAATTTAATATGACAATGTAAAAGAATATATTAAGTTTTACAATCACATGTTCAATTGATGAGGAAAAACAATAATGTTTCATAAATGTATCTGTACAAATATGGGTTCTTTCTTAAAAATAAGAAGAGAAAAATATTTATTATATATCAAAATAGGTGTCTAACTCATATGTAATATTATATTTAATATATGATAATGAAAAAGAATAAACTGTAGCTTATTTAATTTTCATTTATTTGTGTGTTTATATATATTTCTGAAATATATTTTTACTAATTCTTAATTATAATGACGTGCACGTTTTGTTTTCTTGAAAACAATAGCAAAAAATGCTTCGACGTTATAGTAAAAATACAAGAAAATTTCTTAACCTTACTTATTTAAGTTAAAATACAAAAGTGGTCAAAAGAAAAAAGAATGTATAATTGATAGCTCTATTAGAAGTCATAAAACAGAATCAAGTAAAATTTTATTTATTTAAATAGTCTTTTTAATAAATTATTTTTTAATTAAAAAATAATGTCGAGTTACTAACTTTCAATAATTTATTTTTATCAAATAACCTTTTTGAAGGATCAAATTGAATTTCTTATTTGAGGGATGGCAGAGGATGAGGATCGCTTTGTCCAGACCAAGTCTTGTCTGACTTAACTAATCATATGATAAACATTTTTAAAGTATATGTCAAGCACATAACAAGTATAATTCACTCATTATATAATTGACTTAATTTAACTTGGTCATATTTAATTAAGATTTGAGTTTTTCCAAAAAAGTATGAATTGTTGGATTGATAGCTATGTAATTTAAATTATCAAGCTAGAAAAATATTTATTCGAGCTTAACAAGCATTTATATGACATAGTGAAATGTTTTCTATCAATATATAAAATAGAATATTAATAAATTCATTTGACTGGCTAAAATGTTGCATTAGCCAGTATATCTCCATTCACACCCTACAAAATATATACCTCTTAGGTGCAAACTACAAAGTATGTAATTCATTAAATATATAGTATCCAATAGTTAAAAATCCTTATTTTAATATTGCTAAACATTAAATAATTAATACAATACAAATATTTATTTCAAACAATGAATTTCATTTAACAATTTAAGTACTTATTATATTAACAGCCAACTTAATTTATAATCCAACTCTTACATATTTATAAACTAGCAAACTTTCAAAGATAGTTTTCAAACTTTTTTTTAACAAAAAAAGTTATAAAATATATAGTGTAGTATTTTTATTTTACACAATGATACTTAGAGGTTTAAAATTAACTAGAATTTAAATTTCTTTATTTTTGGCTTAACTAAGAAGGGACGAAAGTGAGAACAAAATTATTATAAATAAATTGAAAGCATGAGAAAGTTTTTTTTTTTTTTAAATAAAAATAAAAAACAAGTGATCCATTAAAAATCTAAAATTAAATAATTAATATAAGTTTTATTTATTTATCTAAATTTAAAGAAACCAATTTATAAATCACTCTGAATCATTTGAATAAGATTTTTAGCTTTACTTCATAAAATAATAATTAAAATTTATTGTTCAAAAAATCAAAAAGAACTTTTCAATTAAGAAAAATAAAATAAAAATTAAATTAAAAGCATGGAATGATAACTAGTGCATATTTAATTCATTAAGAATGATAGAAAATAAATTAAAAAAATAAAAGTTACTTCAAATAAAATCCAAAAATGAAAGCATTCGATAGTCAGATATTATTGTCATTATATTATAAAATAGTCAGCTATTATTTTCATTATATTATAAGAGATGCATATTAATCATATTTTTTCAAATGTAAAGTTCCTTAAGATATATTTTATTTTATTCATTATTCAATTCGTAGAAGGGCTTTTAAAATAGTAATGAACCGATAAATTTTTATTTTGAATCAACTTCATGTTTAGTTAATTTAGTGTTGAATATTTTGATATATATATATATATTTAAAATGTCACCGTGTATGGCTATTTAGAAAATTTTCACCTATATTTTAGATGCATGGACATATTTTTTTAATAATATTATTATCGCATATTTCTTTTAACAATAAAAGACAAGATAAAATGAAGAGAAAATAGGCCGCACTGGGTAGTATAAAGAGACGAGAATATTTATATTGTTAATAAAACACCTACTCTTTTTTTGGTATGTTTTTCAGTGATGTACCTAAAATGCCCTTACTTTTTTTTTTCTTCTAAATTCTCATAACTACAATTAATGTAATAACTACAATTTTTAATCCACCATTTTATAACCCACAATTATAATTTTATGATTATATTTATTTAAAAATTTGTATAAATATATTAAAATTATTAAACTATTACTGTCATATAGAAAATAAGTACTTTTATTATTTTATGCTATAAAAATTTAGCACATGCATAGAATGTGCTAAAATCACTAGTATAAATAAAATTAAGAGTCCAAAAAAAATGAAAAAGTCAATTAAATCATCGAAGAGGAAAAAATCTAAAAATTCATAAGTAAGCGGTTTCTTTCTTTTATGTGAGGACTAAAATTCCTCTCTAATAAAATTATCACTTTAATATACTTGGTTTAATAGTAATATTTTCTTACTATTTTCTTCTATACTGTAAGGTTGATTGATAACAGCATTTTATATTTCACAATATGCATGATTTTCTATTAAGGAAAGGAAATCAAATACAGTTGGCTGTTGATCATAAATTAATCAATGGTCAATTGATCGAATAATATTATCGGTGTCGGTTCAAAGTTCGAACTGGAACAAAAAACCTAAGGGGTCCATGTGTGTGTGTGTAAGAAGAAATAGACTAATTGTTAGTGAAAGAGAAAAACGTTTCTTATGATCTTCAGACAACTTTACTTTCAGTTGCTTGCTTTATAGAGGATACGAATACCATCTCCAAAAGTGCTTTTATGGCTTTAGCTCTTTGCTTCTCAAATGAGATAAGAATGTCCTTTGCGTAACAATTTTCACTAATAACCAGATCTAGAGGTTTTCCAACAAACCAGAGACGCTAACTGTTCTCAAGCACTAAAAACTTAAAAGTCATAATATGTGGCATTAGGACAACAAAAAGAATGTCTAAAGAACTACAAAAGAAAACAAAAGTAAGAAATCAAGAAACAGGCTATGCTCAAGAAGAAAAAACATGTCATTTTAACTATCTTTGTTAAGTCCCTATTAGTATTAATTTTTATATCATGTTTAGAACTTAACAAATAATTTTCTTGTTTAAAAAATTATAATTCCCTTGCTAATTGATGAAAAATTGGAATTACAGGAATACAAACAAAGAAATTACAAAAAAGGACAAATTGATATAAATTGGTGAGAATGCTAGCACGATGATGACACCTTATAATCTAATCAAAGATGGGCAGAAGACTTTTTATTTATTTTGAAACGTCTCATTTTTTGGCAAGGCACCCTCCCTTTTTTGTTATATGTTTAATGATTCAGGCAAGCCAGTTACCTTTCAGCCAGAGGGATTGTCCCATCAGAATTAGTGAATTTGAGATAACCATATGGCGAACGAGTCCAAATAACCACCTGATCAAGAAATCACTGTTGCCATCAGATAGAAAAATTCAGTTCTGTTTTAAGGAACGAAATTGTTAACAAGGGAAAAGTGGATTATCAATCTAATATGACTGTTGAAAGAGAACAAGTGGATAATCAATAAACTGCACAGCTCATACCTATGTTCTGAAAAATGAGTAAGTTGCATCTGTGTATCTCGTATAAAATAAGGTTCTTCATTTCTGATATCATCTATTTGTTAACCGATTTTGGCCTCTCCATTTACAACTGCACCTTCACTCTTTCTGGAGGTATTGATGACTGGCTTACTACTTTTCTTCTTAGGGTTGCTTTTGTCAGTATCAAGTGCATCCTTTTCCGAACTTACTAATCTCTTGATTTGTATGATATTATGTACATCTTATGATTTGTATGATATTAAATGTCTTCTACTCGAAACTCTATATTTTTGTATTTAGGTTGGGTTTGATCTAATCTGAATTGACCTGCTGCCCATCAATTTATATTTATTGATCATCCATGATTAAAAGGTTTAGATTAGGCCACGGCCTACTTATGCATAAGTAAGCAGTCATATTCTCACCCATCCTAGTGTTAATTCTCTATTCCCTTTACAAATTTGAGTATTGAGAAGTTTTCATTTGGTACCAATAACACTAATCCATATATATATATACATATATATTTGATTACATGATACAAGATCACCCTGACTGAAATTCGAGCTCATTTTAACCGACCCAATTACCTAATCAAATAAAGATTCTTGATCTCATAGATTATGGGTGTCCTGCTGTTGGGAGGGCACAAGATTTGTGCTGCCCGTGGCGTGTAGGATGGTGGGAACCAGACGTATTTAGGTGTGATATCATGCGGGGGAGCACATCACTATTGCATCCACTGTGTGTTATAAGCACACAATTTTGATTACAACAATCTGCAATTCCTGTCATATATAAGAAATTTTACAACAATATAACCCTCCAATTGTTCATTGCCATCCCTGCAGTTTCCCAAATTACATTCACTTCCTCTTACACCACCACTAAAAGACGACCTTAACAAGAAATGATTATCAAATAGTTGAATCACTTTGATCCATTAAAACTATCCAGATGTATCATTAATATAACAATCCCTTGCACAGTTAAAGTGGATCCAAAAATAACACTTAGGACAATGAAAAGCTATACCATCTGCAAAGCCCTCAATGATTTTCTTGCAATATCCACACCTCTGGCTTCCAATGGTAAGCATCCGAATAGAAGTCAGAGGATGATGAGGGTGGAAAGAAATCTTCAGACAGCCACCAAACTTTACCCTGGAGAAATAACCCACGGATGGAATGCAATTAACATGAAACGACTGATCGCATTTAGCGCAACGATAGAACCAATACTTCTGCTGAATTTCTTCTTCACAGAACTCACAAAAACAGCCCTCTTCTTGTTCATCTGAGTGAGTAGTTAGCTCAAGAGGATGCACATCGAATTTATGCCTAGCCCTTTTTGGCAGTAAAGCGCAGCCAACATGTATCATGAAATCACAACTAACACATCTATAGAATGGAAATGATGAAGCTTTATCAGGACAACAACTGAATGGCATAGCATTGGTTGGCATGGTTAGGAAAAGAACATGTTGCCTGTGTGAAGCATGTCTGATAGAGTTTGGTGCAGAGGCGCACTGTAGATCAGCAAGAACAACACCTAAGAGGGGAACATCATAGTGATAGCCAAACCCATTGCAAGGACGCAGGCAGAAGTAACAGAGGAATGCAGAATAAAAGAAATATTTGCCCAAGTCTGGCCGAAGGACTAGTGGTTTATTAAGATGCCCACTATCGATACTGGAAGGAAGATTTGCGCAGAAATTATGGATAAGAAAATGACAGCCGGGTTGAGGGCATCTATAAAATGGAGATGAAATCGGTTGTATGCATGCATTGCACATCGGTTCTTGAACTGAACATGCTTCTCTAGTACCACTACTACTGCTACTGCTAGTTTCTTGATCTTTACTGGTCAAAAAATGGTCATTTTCATGAAAGATCAGAGGATGGTCATGATATTTCTCAACTGTCAACTTGCCATTCTTAGAATCCTCTGCAATCCGCTTGCTCTCTAGGATCGTACGAATCATCAAACTTGGGAATGTGTCCCCATCATCCGGCAGATTGTAGATAAATTCTTGTCTTGTTTCTGCATGATAAAAGTTGTAAATAATAAGCATGCAAGAGAGATCATCAAATTATTTTTTTATATATCCAGAAATTATGCAAACCGCAATTACAAATTTATAGATGAATTCATGAAAAAGAGAAACCAAATGGACTTTGATCGTTCAATTTCCTGATGTAAGATTCTCCATATTCTTCGTTGCACACTTGAGATGAGCAACATGTCCGCAATGGCCACAGAAATAGACCCCTTTGCCGAGCAACTTTTTATAACAAATTCGACAGTAAGTTGCTCTTTGATATAAATCAGAAAGAGCATATGTGAGAATAAGAGGATGAGGGTGGGAGACATGCTTGGCAATGCTCGGCAACAAGGTACAATCTTGATGAATCCAGAAATTACAGTCTTGGCAGGAGAAGAAGAAGCCCTTTTGTTCTTCTCCACAGGCATCACATAGAGATAAAGTTGCTCTACAAACAGCTACCAATGGGTGCGATGGGTGGCTTTCGTGTTTGGTTCTGATCTCAACTGGTGTAGCACACAAAGGGTGGAGATCAAATGTGCAAGAGAGGCAACTGTAAGTGAAATCTTGGCACGATTTAAGGCAGTTTTGGCAGTCGGAATCATCCCGGGGCGGTTTAGGTATGAGAGAAAGAGAGTGTACATGATGCCAGGGATGGGACAAATTTTGGGGCAGTTGGGCACATGGCTTGTGGAGGAAAAACTTGCAACCTTTGCTGCAAGTGTACGAGGGACTGGACAGCAGTGGCAGCTTACG
The DNA here is from genome assembly GCA_018894105.1 of Jacaranda mimosifolia. NCBI lineage: Eukaryota > Viridiplantae > Streptophyta > Magnoliopsida > Lamiales > Bignoniaceae > Jacaranda > Jacaranda mimosifolia. Next base: position 56,105,988 of record CM032117.1, read on the forward strand.
TATACTGCAAAAGTATGGCTTTGGATAATCATCGTCGTCTTCATAGAAAGTCAATGGATGTTCATGACTAAAATGTTCAATCTCCATCTTCTTGAAGTACACAAATGGAGAGGTAAAATATCAGAAAAACAATTAGGCCCTTGAATAGTTGGCTTCTAACTCAATAAATCCTGCTTTATGTACTTAACTTACTATATCAGCAAAGAACATCTCAGGTTATGGTGCCCTGGAATCTGACAGATGAATGAATTAAAAAATTATTGGCAGACTCGGGCCACTCAACTTATGATTCGATCCAAACTGTCTCAGATTGCAAAGTGTTAAGAACTGGTGTACCAATTACAAGGCCCAAAAAATTAAAGTCCTGAGTTGCGTACATTGACTGGACCAATTTTGCCAAATTAAATCAGGCCGTTTTTCTAGATATCATTAAAATCACATCATTCAATGGCTCAATCCCAAAATTACAAACTTCAGCAAAGAACATCTCAGATATAAAACGTAGTAGAAATATATATGCTTTTTTTTCAAAAAGTTCAAGAAAGCATAATCGTTCTTACATTCAAGAATCCATAATTGTTTTCTACTGTATTGCTGCTGCTGAAACTGTAGCAGAGACTAACGGCCAGTTTGTTTTCCATTTCAAATCCCATTTTCATTTTCTCTTCAAAATGAAAATAGAAAATTATCAACTTTTACACCATTTTTTCATACATTTTCATTCTTGAAACAGTACTTTTAATTACTTTTTACATTTTCTCTTCATTTTCATACCTTTTTCAATCTCCATTATTACTTATATATACTTTTACACTCCCAATACTGTTCAAACAACATTCACCACAAAAATATTATAAATTTAAAATTAAATTCAAATTCAAATTATAATATTATTTTTTCAAACAATTACACATCACATCATTAATTCAAATTCAAAAATTACATAACTTTTAATACAAAAAAACCCAACATCCAATTACATCTTATTTTCACAACTATATAAACTTACAATTTTAAACAACAAATTCAAACACAATTCATTTTCAAAAACACTTTTTCTAACTAACTTTTCACTATGCATTTTCACAAGAAAATGAAAATAACTCTAGAAAATGAAATCAAATGGGCCGTAATAATATTTGCAGCTGTTTGAGATGTCTTATACTGTGGATCCAAATCATTGTGTGGTTTTTAGTGAGAAAAAAGAGTGAACTTTAGTTTTCAAGCACAGGGATTTGCCATTTTTGGCCCGGACTTCGACTCAAATTAAATCTTTGTTAATTTTTGAAGAGCAGGTATGGTTTAGTAAAAGCATATTTATGAAAAAGAGACGGGTTAGTCAAGTGCTTTTGATAAAGCAGTAAGTCTCACATATAAAAAGTAATGTAGAACAATTTGAATTTAGTAAACAATCAACGTGCCCTTGTATACATAGAAAAGGGAGTGGGTGTTGGATAAAATTTTAGTAAATACCACGATTTGCACAATTTCTTTAATACTATAAATTTATTATTTTTATATTGTCTTTTCGACTTTTTAACTAAGTTGAACCACATCTTTTAGAAGCTTATGAGCTCTGTTCTAAAAAGAAAAATCACCAAATATTTTTTGACATTTTATAAGCTCTCAAACATTTTATAAAATATTTTGAGGAGCTTACAAGCTCATCCAAACACTCTCTAAGTTGAACAACATTCAAACATCCTTTAAATTTTGTTCTTATTAATTTGTTAATATTTTTTTCATATTGACAATTTATACGTGAAACCATATGCATGATCTTTTTGGATGACATGGTTGAGAAAAGGAATTAAATTAAAAGAGTGTTTGAATGAATTTATAAATTTTGTAAAATATATTTATAAAAAATTTCAAAAAGTGTTCTAATAATTTTTTTTTTATATAAACGTCGATGATAAGTTATCAGATCTTTAAATAAATTTAGCCACACACACACACACACACATACATACATATATATATATATATATAATGAATTAGTCTCAGAAGAAATAGTCCCCACATTTTTTTCAGACTTATAACAAATGACTTTTTCTCTGATTCTTCCCTGGCAGACACTTTGCTATCTTGAAAGAGAAATACCAACTATGATTTTCAGACAATATTACTTAGTTCTTTGCTTCCTTGAGAGATAAGTACCATCTCAAGGATTCATTTTTGGCTTATCTCCTTGCTTCTCAAATGAGATAAGAACATTCTCTGCTTATCAAAGATGCTAATTAACTGTTAACAAGCTCTAGAATCTTGAAATTTAAGGTTGTGATTGCTTGTGAGGTTTGCCTTCATTTTTTGTGTTTTAAAAATTTTGAGATTGTTTTGCGTTTTAGAGATATGAAAATGAAAAACGAGATTGTGATTGGTTCTGAAATAAAGTATAATGAATATAGTGATGTGATAGATTGATGTGATATGAGATTGTAAGATTATGTTTTTGATATATTTGAAAGAGTTGTTTAAAATAATGAGATTGTTTTATAAGTTTTGATTTTTGAGTTTCTTTGAGATATTAATATTTTAAAAAAATTAATAATTATATATTTAAATATATTAATATTAATAATTTATTAAGTCAAATACGAAATTATAAATTCGTCGAATTTATTTGTAATTAAATGAAAAATAAATTATTTTGCTTAAAAAGAATTTCCAAAGTTTTATTTATTTTTTCCCAATAATAAGCTACTATATAAATAAGATATTTTAGGGCACTCCTTTTTGGACAACTCAAATTTTTTTCCAATTTTTTTTGGAATTTTATTTAACAACAATATAATTTCACCTTAATCGCTTAATTGCAAAATTTGCAGGACTTAATTTGTTATAAAAATTTTTTTGTTCTTCACCTTTTAATATATTACCAAATTATATGAATGAATAAATTGGTAACCGATTTTGCATGTATTATAAATAAATTGACTAAAAAGGGGTGCCCTAATATATTAATAAATTCAACAAAAGTAGGCTGGACCCTTGCTGCTAAACACTACTATAAACTTATTCAAAATACCCAGATTGGGTCTCATAAACAATCAAAACTTGATAGGTGTCTCGCATCTCAAAGACACAAGAATAGATTGCTATCACAAGCAATCGCAGTGAAAGCTGCTAATCTTAAAACAAACGGAAATTCAAAAAGAGCAAGCCATTTGTCTTAATATGTTGAATGATTCAGGCAAGCCAGTTGCCTAATTCAGTCAGACGGATTTTTCACATCTGACAGAACTAATAAGTTTGAGATAACCATATGGCGAACAAGTTCAAGTAATCCACCTGATCAAGAAATTACTGTTGCCACTCAGAAGAAAACAAAGTTCAGTTTCTGATATTACTAAGATACATTATTTCTGATATTACATTCATTTCCTCTTACACGGGCCATTAAGTGAACCCACAAAAGATAAGAAATGATTATCAAATAGTCCAATCACGTCCTCAATCCATTTCTTCTGCACATTCAAAGTGGATCCAGAAATCACACCTAGGACAATGAAAAACTAAATCATGATCTACAAATCCCGGAATGATTTCCCTGCAGATTTGACACATCTTGTGGCTTCCAATGGTAAGCATCCGAGTTGGAGTCAGAGGATGATCAGGGTGGAGAGAAATCTTCAAAGTACTGGCGCCAAACTTTATTCTGGACAAGAAACCCACTGACGGAATGCTGAAACGACTGATCACATTCAGCACAATGATAGAACCAATAATTCTGGTCGATTTTTTCTTCACAGAACTCACAAAAACAGCGTTCTTCTGGTTCATCTGAGTCAGTAGTTAGCTCTAGGGGATGCTTGTCGAATTTATGCGTAGCCCTTTTAGGTAATAAAGCACACCTAACATGTATCATGAAATCACAGCTTATGCATCTATAGATTACATCTGGCGAGTCTTCATCAAAACAACAACTGGGTAGCATAACATGGTCTGGCATCATGGTTAGGAAAAGAGCATGTTGCCTGTGTGAAGCGTGCTTCATAGTGTTTGGTGCAGAAGCACACTGTATATCAACAAGAATATCTTCTATGTCTCCATCGTCTTCTGTGTCTCCATTGTCAAGGTGATAGCAAAATCCATTGCAAGGACGCCGGCAGAATACACAGACCAACACAAAATGAAATTCATTTCTGCCCGCGTCTGGCAAAAGGACTAATGTTTCAGCAGGAAAGCTGGCATTGATTTTGGAAGGAAGATTTGCACAGAAACTGTGGATAAGAAAATGGCAGTCGGGTTGAGGACATCTGTAAAATGGAGCTGAAATCGGTTGTATGCTTGCATTGCACATTAATTCTTCAACTAAACATGCTTCTCTACTACTGCTACTAGCTTCATCATCTTTACCAGCCAAAAAATGATCATTTTCATGAAAGATCAGAGGGTGTTTATGACATTTCTCAACTGTCAACTTGCCACTCGAAGTACCATCTGCAATCCCCTTGCTCTCCAGAATTGTACGAATAATAAAACTTGGGAATGTGTTGCCCTCATCCGGTAGATTATAGATCAATACATCTCTTGTTTCTGCATAATATGTGGCGGTTTCTTTTATACATCAAACTCAAAGTATAATGCAAACCACAGTTTTGAATTTATAGATGGAAAAAGAGAAACCAAACTGATATAGATAGTCCATGAGTTGCCGGATTTAAGATTGATCTCCATATTCGAGGTTGCACACTTGAGATGAGCTGCAACTCTGCAATGGCCACAGAAATAGACCCCTTTGCCGTTTAACTTCCCATGACAAATTTGACATTCTTCTTCTACATATTCATCAAAAAGAGCACATGTGAGAGTAAAAGGGTGAGGGTGAGAGGCATGCTTGGCAACACGGTACAATCTTGATGAATCCAGAAATTACAGTCTGGGCAGGAGAAGAAGAAGCCCTTTTGTTCTTCTCCACAGGCATTGCTGAAAGACAAAGTTTCTCTACAAATGGCTACCTGTGGGTGTGATTGGTGGCTTTTGTGTTTGGTTATGATCTGAACTGGTTTGGCACAGAAAGGTGGAGATCAAATTTGCACTCATCGCAACTGTAGGTGAAATCTCGGCACAATTTAAGGCACTTTCGGCAGTTGCTAGCATCACGAGACGGTTTTAGTTCGAGCCAAATAAAGTGGCGATGCCTGAGATGGCACAAAAATTTGGACAGTTGTGCTCATGCTTTGTGAAGGAAAAATGTGCAATCATTGCTACAAATGTATCAGGGACTGGACAGCAATGGCAGTCTACATAGACAGCAAAAGTTATGCTTCGGAACATCATCGTCTTCTTCATAAGAAGTCAATGGATGTTCATGACTAAAATGTTGAATCTCCATCTCTCTGTAAGAACGTGCAAAATTTAACACTCAAAACGACGTGTGAAAATGGAAATGTGAAACCATATATATTATACTTGACTTTACTATATCAGCAAAGAACATCCCAGGTTTTACAGTCACAAATGAATTCCAATGTGCTATTTATTCAAAAATTTCAAGAAAAGGTAATTGCTGCTGAACTGTAGCAGAAACTAAGAGCCTGTTTGGATTTATTTTCAAACCCCATTTTCACAAATTCTACTATTTCAAAAATAAAACACATAACTTTTTACACATATTCACCCAATATGATTTTCATTTTCATTTTCATTTTCAAGATACATTCCCCAATAACTTATATATCTTCTTTCTCTATTCCATTATTTTTATCTCTCTCCACTTACAACCTATCAAAATTAACATAATCACTAAATTTCCAACATAATCATTACATTTTCAAACATTTCATCCAAACACATTTTCATTTTTACGTCACATCATATAACTAATTTCCACCAATTTGGAAATGCTAAAAATCGAAAATAAAAATGAAAATAAATCCAAATGGGGGCAAAGGGGCCGTTTGATTTCATTTCCGAAAGCTATTTTCTTTTTTTCCTGAGAATAGCAACAACAAACTATCACTATTTATACTATTTTCTCAAACATTTTCATTTTCAAAATATTCTTTATTTTATTCTCTCTCCATTTTCATCCTCTTTTCAATCCATATTATTATCTTAATTATTTTTTATTTTCCCAATACTTCTCATACACTATTCACAACAAAAATATTATAAATTTAAATTTAAATTCAAATTACAATATTATTTTTTCAAATAAAATCAACATAATCACTAAATTTCCAACATAATCATTACATTTTCAAACATTTTATCCAAACACATTTTTATTTTTACGTCACATCATATAACTAATTTCCACCAATTTGAAAATGCTGAAAACCAGAAATAAAAATGAAAATAAATCCAAACGGGGGCAAAGGGGCCGTTTGTTTTCATTTTCAGAAGCTATTTTCTTTTTTTTCCTGAAAATAAAAAAAAAAACTATCACAATTTATACTATTTTCTCAAACATTTTTATTTTCAAAATATTCTTTATTGTATTCTCTATCCATTTTCATCCTCTTTTCAACCCCTATTATTATCTTAATCATTTTTTATCTTCCCAATACTTCTCATATTTCACAACAAAAATATTATAAATTTAAATTCAAATTCAAAAACAACACAACTTTTAATACAAAAACACCAAACATCCAAATACATATCATTTTCACACCTATATAAACATATACTTTTTTACAACACATCCAAATAAAATTTCATTTTCAAATTCAACTAGTCTAACTAACTTTTCACTATGCATTTTCACTATAAAATAAAAATGGCTCCAGAAAATGAAACCAAATGGCCTCTAAGAGCTGTTTGGATTCACTTCCAAACCTCATTTTCAAAAATTCTACTAGTTCAAAAATAAAACACATCACTTTTTACACATTTTCACCCAACATTATTTTCATTTTCATTTTCAAAACACATTCTCTAATAACCTATATATTTTTTCTCTTTATTCCATTATTTCTATCTCTCTCCACCTACAACCTATCAAGACCAACATAATTATTATATTTCCAACATAATCATTACATTTCCAAATATTTCATCCAAACACATTTTCATTTTCATATCCCATCATATAACTAATGTCCACCAGTTTGGAAATGCTGGAAACTGAAAATGAAAATGAATCCAAACGGGCACTAATAGTACTGGCAGATGTTGATCAGGTGTTTTGGATTTGAATCCAAATTATGGTTTCATATATGGTTGTCAATGGATCAGATTTTAATCTGAATTCGATCCAAAATTTAGAATTTTTATTTGATTAAGATATTCGATATATGAGATCTAATTATAAATATTCATAATCCGGAATAAGTGGATCGAATATGAAATTAAGTAATTCGATCCGTTAAAGACCCAAATTCGAACTTTAATACTTTTTTATTAAATTAATACTCTTGTATATAATATTAACAACAATTTAAAAATAAAATCTATGTATTATATTGACATTATATTTATATTAACGTCAATATTATGTTATTATATTGGCTCTTTAGCCTGAAAAATAAGAGAAATATTGATAAAATATTAAATATAATAATGTGTAGTAATTTATCTATGCATTAATATATGTGAAATAGGAGTTTAGTATTTAAATATTTAACTTTTGGACTACCATATAATAAAAAGCTGTCAAAAATTCAAATATAACGTAAATTTATTTTATAAATACAACATTTTTATACAATCCCAAATGGAGGGAAAAAAAAAAGAAAAAATTAAATCAGGTCAAATTTTATTTTTTTTTTGGAATTTTGAATATCCATCGAATTTAAATATAATACTGACAAACAAAGATACTCTAGGATATTGGATCGTATTCATATATAAATTTTGATAATCGAATCTGGATTAGAATATGGCTGATTCGATCCAAATCTAACCCGTTGACAACGTTAATTTCAAGGGAGGAAGAAACAAAATCAAATTTTATCAGTTTTTAACCCACTTTTGATTCAAATTTATTCTCAAAAAACTGGTGGGGAATTAGACTTGGGTAGAGCATATTTATAAAGAAAATAGAGAAAATTAATCTCATCTATATTGTAAATCGTCGCCTTCAATTTGGTTTTCATTGTTTTTCATGAATTTCTTACAATTTTCTTTTGTACTATAAGGTTGATTGATCATAACAGCTTATATTTCACAACATGCATGATTTTCTATTGAGGAAAAGGAATCTGATAAAGTTTGTCTCTTGATCATAAATTAATTAGTGATCAATTGATCAAATAACATTGTTGGTGTCAGGTTCAAAGTTCGAACTGGAACAAAAAACCTAAGTGGTCCATGTGTGCGTGTGTAAGAAGAAATATACTTTGTTAGTGAAAGAGAAAAACATTTCTTATGATTTTCAGACAACTTTACTTTCAGTTCCTTGCTTTATAGAGGATATAAGAATACCATCTCCATAAGTGCTTTTATGGCTTTAACTCTTTGCTTTTCAAATGAGATAAGAATATCCTCAGCTTAACAATTTTTTGCAAGGCACCCTTCCTTTCTCGTCATATGTTTAATGATTCAGGCAAGCCAGTTACCTCTTTATACAAAATAATAATTACATCAAAACTAATTAAATAAATCTTATACTTAGCAGATGTAAAAGCGTGAATCAGTTTAGTGATTTATTTCCTTTTTATATAAGGATAAAAATATCCCTCTCTAATAAAATTATCAAATTTAATATACTTGTTGTAGGTAATTACAATCAAATTGAGTTTATATTTAATTAGATTTATAGAAAATAATAATTATAGTAAATTAAATCAAGTTTTCAACTTAAATAATGTATATACGATATATTTAGAATCATAGAAAATGTAACACCCCAAGATTTTCATGATTCATATAATTTATATATACTATTTTGTTTCATGAAATTTTGAATATTTTAATTATTTTAAAGTTTTGGGGTCAATTTGAAAAGTTGAAAAAACCTAATTGAGCAAACTTTTTAAAGTTTTGGGGTTGCATGGCAGTTTTCAGGTCAACTGGGTGAAGCCATATTTTCATTTAATTAGGACTCAATTGAATGGATTTATAAAATTCTAGGGGTCAATTTAGAATTTCTAAAAAAGTTTTCTATAAAAATCACAATTTTCACTTCCACCCCCCATTTCTTCTTCCTTCTTCTCCACCACACTCCCACCATTATCACCGGTGATCTTTTCCGACAACCGTTAATCCCCAAAACCAAACCAATAAATCACTTCCCCTCTTCCCCAGCACCGCACTAATACCACATGCACGCATATATCATCAGTGGACCATCAAGACATTGAGGCTAGAGGTCGACCACAATGGTGAGAGACGGACGACGGTGAAGTAGTGGAGAAAACTCGTTTCTAGGCAGTGAAAATTGAAGCCCTTAGCTCAGGGATCACTGTGGTACTCTTACTTGGGGGCCTGATACAGCGACAATGGAAAAAATTGGAGGAACGGAGATGGTGGCGAGAGGTGGTGTTGAGATTTCGGAGTGTGATTTGAAGGCTATTTTGGCAGCGAAACTCAAAATTGATAGGGGCATTGGGTTAGGAGGCTGAAAGGCATCTTTTGGCGATAATTTTGGTATTTTCCGATAGCATGGCGACAGTTGAGAGATAATGTCATCTCCTCAATGCGAAGAACGCACTTGTGTAATTAGTTTTTGATTCCAGAGTTTCCATAGCAGGATCTTGGATAAAAGGAAGAGAAGAGGGATATGCTTATATATGTGTGTATACACTTATGTTGTACATTATTTCTATAAGATATGGATCATGCCAGGAATGAAGAATGGATATGTGATTAATACATGTATGTTCCCATGCAAGGATTATTACATGGTTTAGTGGGGCTCGGATATGTCATGTTATATTTTTAATTTGAATTTAATAAGTTTACTAAAGAATTAAGCTTTAATGGAGGATTATATGCATTTGAAACCTAAGAAGCAACAATTGGGTTAATTTAGGATGATCAAACTCTTATTGTTGAGTCAGGATAATATTATGAGTATAATTATGTGATTAAGGACTAGATTGCACCCTATTATTGGAAATGATATATATACGCCTGAGACTATTTCTGTATTAATCAGCTTAATTAGCACGTTTCATATCGATGGTGTCGATCAAATCTTAATTATCGTGCTGATTGATGAACTAGTATCTGGGACTCCTAATAGAATCATTGTATTTATTAAGATCGAATAAGATTGTGATCGTGGATATATTCTTTTAGCTAGGTGATGAAGAGGTGGGTCCTTCTGACAGGTAGACAGCTAACTATGATTTGCTTTTTCTGAGACTATGAAGGTGAGGATCCGCCAACCCAGCACATCTTATACCTATCGATTTTCTTGATAAACCCCTGTGAGGGCTGGTACTTGACTTGATTACCGTACTCTATTAGTTGTTGAACTCCTATGAGGGTTAAATCTATTTTTGACCTATGATATACATCTTAACTCTTTGATTCTGCGAATTGTTTGATTTTTTGTTGTTATATGTTGATTGACTCTTATAACCCTGTGAGGGCCTACCGCTTTGGTACTTGCTTTGTATATCCTATCTGTTATTCATTTCTTGAACCCTTGTGAGGGTTCAACATGATTGACTATTGTACTTGCTCTTGCTTATTTGAAATCGTAATTACTTGAGATATCATTTGTTATCTATTTTGACTTGTATACCCTGTGAGGGTTATTCCTTGATCATGCTCTGATTTGACTTGTTCCTGTCTGTTCTAGCTCCTAGAACATCTTTTTTGTTATCTATTCTCGCTTCGTTATTTATTAGTGCTCTATTGTTTTTTACCTTCCCATATCATTCTTTGTTGCCTTACCGGCATTATTTACCATTTGTAATTGTTATTTGGAATAAGCAATGAGATGTTAATCTTTGCTGTGTGTATGGGATAAGCCGTAAGCATTGGGACGTTAATCCTTACTAAGTGCATGCATAAGCTGTGAGTCCAGTACCCTTAAAAAATGAGATTTTATTCCTTGCCGAGTGCATAGATAACCCGTAATCCCAAAATGAGACATTAATCCTTGCTGAGTGCATGGATAAGCCGTAAGTCCAGTAACATTGAAATAACGGGATGTTAATCCCTATTGTGTACATGGGATATTCTGTAAGCCCAATGGAGGAATAAGGATAATTTGAAATGCATGTTTTTCTTAAATTGCTTGAATTTTTATGTTATGCCTAGCTTTGTTTACTCTTACTTGTATTCTGCTCATGGAACAATAAAGACGGTGCAGTTTCTTACTCTAGATCGAGCTGTTGACCAAGCCAAACAAGCTGTTTGTATTTCCTCCTGAACTGTGATCAGTTGAGATTCTCTAAACCTCCCAAACAGGATCGATCGAGATGATCCTAGGCCATTCGAGCCGACAGTCACAACTTCCAAGCTAGTACCTATTTGAAGTCTTGAATATGATAATATTTGTTTCCCAAACTTGTTATTGCCTGTTTCGAACTTGTTATTGCTTGATTCTTGATATGTTCTTGTACTGAATGTTAATTTACAATCTGTTGGGTTGCTTTTTCCTAGACAGATGCCTACTGTCCTTAAGTTTATCCCTCACTAAGTTTTTCAACTTACCCCCCCTCCCCGGGTATCACTTTAATTTTCTCAGACAGGGTTAAATAATGGATGCAGACTTCTGGCTTGAACTAGAGAAAATTATGTTTTGTAATAGAATAGGTGCTTTACATATATACATGGATTTAATTGTATGATAAGTTTGACTTAGAGATATTTTGTTATGTCATGATTGAATCTAGTGTCTAGAGCATTTATGTTATAATGAAAGTTATGGGACCTCCGATGGTACATACTTAGTGTTTCAATGAATTTTGAGAAATTTTGTTACGGGCCTATCGCTTGTATTGTGGGTTCAATTTAAGATTGAACTGAGTGGCGCATCAACTTGTGTGCTATCTCGAGTGGGAGTACTACAGAAAATAACACCAATAATTAATTAAATCAAGTCTTTCTTCTTACATAATTTACATACATCAAATTTATATCATTGTATTTATTACATTTGTTACAAATTAAATATATCTTTAATTGGAATTATACAAAATAATAATTACATTAAAGCCAATTACGTAACTTTTCTACTTAGGAAATGTAGTTGCATATATTGAAATCATCATGTTTAATACACATTGTTTAATGGTAATTACAATCAAATTAATTTTTTTTAATTAGACACACAAAATAATTACTATAAGTACTTAAGTCAAATCTTTCAATTAATTAGAAATGTACATATATGCATTGTATTTATTAAATTTATTCCAATGTAATTACGCATATTGGATTTTATCCTTCTACCAATATATTTAATTGGACTTGAAGAAAATAGCAATTAAATTAAAATTAAGTAATTATATTATATTCCCATTTAATGAGATTATTACTATCACAATACATATGGTTGTATGGTAAACTATGACTAAATCAAAATTTATTTTATTAGACTCACAAAAATAATAACTTGATCAAAATTAATTAAGGAAGAATCAATTAATGAAAAAAAAAAGATACTTCATGAATAAATTTGTGTGTGTGTGTATTCAATTCCTTGTGCGCTCTCCTTCAAAAATAAGAAAAGAAATATTTTTTATATATCAAAATATGTTTTCGATTCAAATATAATAGTAAATTTAATACGACAATGTAAAAGAATATATTAAGTACTTATTATATTAACCACCAACTTAATTTATAATCCAACTCTTACAAATTTATAAACTAGCAAACTTTCAGAAATAATTTTTACACTTTCTTTTTAACAAAAAAAAGTTATAAAATATATAGTGTGGAATTTTTATCTTACACAATGATACTTAGAGGTTTAAAATTAAACAAAATTTAAATTTCTTTATTTTTGGCTTAACTAAGAAGGGTCAATTTTAAAAAAATAATAATAATAATTAAAGACAAGTGGTCCATTAAAAATCTAAGATTAAATAAGGAATATAAGTTTTATTTATTTATCTAAATTTAGATAAACCAATTTATAAATCACTCTGAATCATTTGAATCAGATTTTTAGCTTTATTTCATAAAATAATAATTGAAATTTATTGTTCAAAAAATCAAGAAGAACTTTTCAATCCCAAAAAATTAAAATTAAAATTAAAATTAAAATTAAATTAAAAATATGAAATAATAACTAGCGCATATTTAGTTCACTGAGAATGATAGAAAATAAATTAAAAAATAAAAATTTCTTCATATAAAATCCAAACTGAAAGCATTCGATAGTTGGATATTATTGTCATTATATTATAAAAGATACATATCAATCATATTTTTTCAAATGTTAAGTCATTTAAGATATATTTTATTTTAATCATTATTCAATTCATAGATTTTTATTGTTCTATTTTTTAGTAAAGGTCTTTTAAAATAATAATGAACCGATAAACTTTTGCTTTGAGTCAACTGCATGTTTAGTTAATTTACTGTTAAATGTTCTGATATATATTAAATGAAATTCTTCAAAACACCTTAATTTAGTAAAGATATCAAAAAGTATTTGATGAACTTTTTAAGGAAACAACTTCTAAGCAAGTCTCCTAATAAGATGTTAGGATTTTATAAATTCTTCTTGAAATGAAAAAGTATGGAGTTTCTAGCTTATTTTTAAAACTCTTTAATTTTAACAATATTTAATCCAAACAATTTACGAAGTTATTTTTAAAATATGATCAAACATCATATCAAATATACATAGGGAAAATGTATTTTAGCCCCCTCGGAAAAATAATTTTGGTGGTTTACCCTCATGTGGAAAAAAAAAAAAAGATTGAAATATCGCCTTGTGTTTTTAAAAACAAGTGAATCCCCCCCCCTCCCAAAGACCATAAGTGGAGTGCACGTGCCCAAAAATGCAAGTGGTTGTAATTTTTTATAAATAAAATAACTATTATGCCCTTAAAATATCATGGGGGTAAACCGCCCATTTCGTATAATTGAGGGAGCAAAAAGATTCTTTCCCATTATATATATATATGTTATGAATAATTTTATATGCATATATGTGTGTATATATAATTTTATATATATGCAATCATATATATATATGCCTGTATATAATTATATAGTATTTGATTTATATAAATATGTTATATATTTTATAAATGAAACTATTTAGTTTTGATAATTATGTATATAGCTATGTCATAAATAATTATATATATATGTATGTATATATAATTTGTTAAATAATAAATAGTATTTAATGTATATAAATATGTTATGAATAATTTTATATGCATATATATATAATTATATATATATGAATGTATATAATTTTTTATAAATATTATACAGTATTTGATTTATATAGATAAGTTATATATTTTATAAATATGAAATTATTTAGTTTTAATAATTATACATATATGTATGTAAATATAATTTTATAAATATTAAATTACATTTAATTTATATAAATATGTTATATGTTTCATAAATATAAAATTATTTAATTTTAGATTAAATAAAAATAAAAAATATATATTTTATATATATGTATATAGATATGTCATAAATAATTTTATATATATGCATGTATATACAATTTTTTAAGTAATAAATAGTATTTAATGTATATAAATATGTTATGAATAATTTTATATGCATATATGTATATCTATAATTTTATATATATGTGATTTTATATATATTAATGTATATAATTTTTTATAAATATTACACAGTATTGGATTTATATAAATATTTTATATATTTTTTAAATATGAAATTATTTAGTTTTGATGATTATATATATGTATGTATATATAATTTTATAAATATTAAATAGTATTTAATTTATATCAATATGTTATATATTTCATAAACATAAAATTATTTAATTTTAAATTAAACAAAAGAAAAATAAATATATATATTTTTTATAGGTATATAATTTTATATATATGCATGGATATATAATTTTATAAATATTAGATAGTGTTTAATTTATATAAATGTCTTCTGTATAAATGCATAAGATATTTAATTTAGATTAAATAAAAGAAAAAGAAAAATATAAGGATATAAAGTAATTATATATATAAGGGTATTTTTGTCTTTTCAATAGAAAATTCAATTCAAATAGACGGAAGGGACTAACGATCCAAATTTGAAAACATAAGGGGCGTTTCACCCTTTTTTTTTCACAGGAGGATAAACCGCATATTTCGTATAACACAGGGGGTAAAAAGATTTTAGCCCAATGTACATATCTTATAAGATTTTTTAAATAAACTTAGACAAACACATGTGTGTGTGTATGTGTATGTGTATATATATATCTAGATCATGGTTTAATTTTTTATTTCAAGATGTAATCTGGTTGACTTTCATTTGGTAATCTACAGGTTGGGGTTCAATGCCTTAAACCTCCTGTCTTGCAGCTTCATTACAACAACAACAAAAACAATAATAATAATAATAATAATAATAATAATAATAAGCGCTCTAGATCATGGATTAACCTCATAAGAAATAGTCACACTGTCCCTACATTTTTTTCAGACTAATAATTGACTTTTTCTCTGATTCTTTCCCGGCACATACTTTGCTATCAACTATGATTTTCAGACAATATTATTTAGTTCTTTGCTTCCCAGAGAGGTAAGTATACCATCTCTAGAAATGTTTTTTGGCTTATCTCCTTACTTCTCAGATGAGATAAGAACATTCTCTGCTTACCAGAGATGCTAATTAACTGTTAACAAACGCTGGAATCTTGAAATTTAAGCTGCTAATCTTAAAATAAACAGAAATTAAAGAAAAGCAAGTCATTTGTTTTAATATGTTGAATGATTCAGGAAAGCCAGTTAGAGGGATATTTCACATCAGACAGAACTAGTAAGTTTGAGATAACCATATGGCGAACAACTCCAAATAATCACCTGATCAAGAAATCACTGTTGCCATTCAGAAAAAACAAAGCTCAGTTTCTGATATCCTAAGATACATTATCTCTGATATTACATTCATTTCCTCTTACACGGGCCATTAACTGAACCCACAAAAAATAAGAAATGATTATCAAATAGTTCAATCATGTCTTTGATCCATTTCGTTCAAGACATAAAGCATGTCTTCCAGGTGCAGCTTTACAAACTATAAGAATCTATCATCAGAAGCCAATTTGTGACTGCTCTGCACAGGAAAAGTGGATCCAGAAATCACACTTAGGACAAGCATCTACAGAGCCAGGAATGATTTTCTTGCAGTATCGACACCTCTTCTGGTTTCCAACAGTAAGCATCCGAGTAGTAGTCAGAGGATGATCAGGGTGGAGAGAAATCTTCAAAGTAATGGCGCCAAACTTTATTCTGGACAAGAGACCTACTGACAGAATGCAATTAACATGAAACGACTGATCACATCTAGCACAATGATAGAAACAATAATTCTGGTCGATTTCTTTTTCACAGAACTCACAAAAACAGCGCTCTTCTGGTTCATCTGAGTGAGTAGTTAGCTCTAGGGGATGCTTGTCGAATTTATGCCTAGCCCTTTTAGGTAATAAAGCACACCTAATATGTATCTTGAAATCGCAGCTAATACATATACAAAATGAAATTGGTAAGATTCTGTTAGAACAACTGAATGGCTTATCGTTGTAATATTCGGCATATTTATATGCCAAAATCAAATATTTGAATAAGAAAATTGAGTTTAAATTGAGAAATAATTTAAGGATATTTTAGTGGGTAGAACGAGTCTACCTACGTTGGGAAAAAGGGTGCGGGTGTATAAATAAAATAATTAAAGCTTATTTTAATATATCCTGATAGACACACCGCTATAGAAAAGTTAGTTCAAAAGCTAGAGTTATGACTTGAGGTCCTAACTCTTTAGAGGAGTTGTGACTCTTCATTAAAAGAGTAAAGTTATGGGATTTTATCCTATGGTTGTATCCTTAAAAAAAAGAATTATGATTCTAGTGAAGAATCATGTCTCGTCAACAAAATTGCATTGCACAACTATAAATAGGAGTGCCTATAACCAACCCAAATCATTGAAAAACGAGAAGCAAACATACTAGTATTTGTTTGAGCACTACATTGAGCACTTTTACATCACTATTCATTTCATAGAAGAGTTACAAGTTAGTAAAGTTCGCAAGGTCCGTTCTATTGGAGTGCTACCTTAGACTGGAGGAGAGCCGTTGTATCTTGGGAGGTTAATTGCCAGAAGCCTTCTAGCACCGTGTGAGGGGCAATATTACCTTAAGGAGACTGTTGGAGCAACAGACCTCGGCTAATACATTTTTTATTTTTCATTCAAATAGGCTTTCTATTACTTTCTTTAAAAGTTATTTCGTGTTACATAATTTTATATGTTTCCATATTTTAATTATATATTTGCAAAGTACAAGCATACACGGTATTATTTGTTAAATTTTCCTAACAATCTTAAGGTAATATTTTGTTCCATTTACTTGTGCTTAATTAACTTTCGGTCTGATTGAAATATATGAGCAAATTTTAAGTGTGTCAAGTTTCTATCACTTTAATTGTTTAAAAGGTTATGTCTTGTAGAATTACATTATTCTGGTCAAGTGGCAATAGGAAACTTCACTTTGTTTAATAATTCTAATCTTTGTCTTGTTTCTGTCTCGTCACGTCTTCCTTTCTTGAAGGCCAAAGGAAATAACTATTCTGATTTCCATGTTAATTGTATCTTTGCATCTCATTTTCATAATACGTTTTCCGCCGAATTATGCGTGACTAGTCCATCCTTAATAGAATACATATTATACACTCCATTAACTATTAATGCTTTAATAATGGTTTTACCTCTTAGATTACCTAGCCAATCTAATTTTTGGTGCTGTGTTAGTTATTTATTTCTTGAGGAAATTTTAAATTAGAAATATAAATATATATATATATATATATTTGGCTCAGATTTCTTATACAATTTCTATATATTTGTTGTAATTTGCATGTTCGTATTCTATTAATAAATAAAAATAAAAATAATCGTACATTACAGTTTATTGTTCGCTCCATTTTATTTTACTGTTGTTTGTGATATTGGTAAAGTTTTTGAGTTTGGTTCTAGGCTACTTGAATTTACTTGAAATTTCAAATTTGAGAAATGGCAAACAATGAGATGCCCGCTATCAATGTTGAGTCCAACACTGGCAGTGTTGGTAATGGAGGACGTCCAATTTTGGTTGCTCCTACTCTAGTTGCTTATGCACCTATTATGATGGGACAAGTTGAGAAGCTCAAAAATTTCAACGGGCATGAGGAGATAAATCCTAATGTTACTGAGGTGGACAAACTACTCGATGAGGTAGGAGACGTGAATATGTCGGCAATTGTTTCAGAGGTAAACTTTGCTAAAAATTCTAATCAATGGTGAGTGGACACGGGGGCCACTCGACATGTGTGTGCCGAAAGAAAAATGTTTGCAACCTATAACGAGGTTGAGGATGAAATATTGTACATGGGAAATTCCTCAATCTCCAAGGTTCATGGAGTTGGCAAAGTAATATTGAAAATGACCTCCGGAAAAGAGTTAACTCCAACAATGTGCTTCATGTGCCGGAGATTAGAAGGAATTTAGTGTCAGGGCCAATGTTAAGTAGGAATGGATTTAAAATGGTCTTTGAGTCCGACAAGTTCGTACTTACTAAAAATGGAATATTTGTCAGTAAAGGCTATTTGTGTGATGGTCTTTTTAAGATGAATGTAATGACCATCATAATACAAAAAGGACCAAGTGTTAATTCTAATAATAAAATAAACTCTTCCTACTTGCTTGAGTTGTTTAATTTATGGCATCATAGATTATGACATGTTAATTACAAATCAATATCTAAACTTGTAAACATTGGCCTATTACCCAAATTAAATCTTGATTTAAAATCAAGATGTGAAATTTGCATTGAGGCAAAGATGACCAAAATTCCTTTCAAATCAATTGAGAGAAGCACTGAACCATTAGATTTAATTCACACTGATATATGTGATTTAAAAATGGTGCAATATAGAGGTGGAAAGAAATATTCTATTACTTTTATTGATGATTGCAGTAGGTATTGCTATGTTTACTTACTTTCAAGTAAATATGAGGCTTTGGAAGTATTTAAACAATATAAAAATGAGGTTGATAATCAACTTGGGAGAAAAATAAAAACTCTTCGAAGTGATAGATGAGGGGAATATGTTTTCCTATTTGAAGATATTTGTGCAGAATATGGAATAATCTATGAAGTGACAGCTCCATATGCACCTCAATCAAATGGCATAGCAGAGTATAAAAATAGACCGTTGAAAGAAATGATGAACACTTTGTTAATAAATCCGGGAGCACCTCAAAACATGTGGGGAGAGGCAGTATTAACTGCAAACCATGTACTTAATAAGTTACCTCATAAAAAACTAGAAAAGACACCCTATGAAGCGTGGAAAGGTTGTCCACCTTCCTACTAATATCTTCGAGTGTGGGGGTGTCTAGCTAAGGTAGGAATTCCTCCTCTTAAAATGGTCAAGACAGGACCTAAAACAGTTGACGGAACCTTTATTGGGTATGCACAACATAGTGCAGCGTATAGATTCCTTATACATAAATCTGATATAAATGACATTCTTCATGTCAATACTATTATCAAGTCAAGGAATGCAAGTTTCCTTGAGGATGTGTTTCCTTGGAAAAGGGAAGAAGGACAAATCTCAATTAAAAAACCTCGAGAAGTCCAAGAATCAGACAAAGAGGAAAATGAACTTAGGCGTAGCAAGAGGGCTAAAATACCTAAGTCGTTTGGACCCGACTTCTTGACCTACATGCTAGAAAGTGAACCACGCACTTTCACTGAGGCTATGACAACGCCAAAAGCTCCATTATGAAGAGAGGCGGTAAAAAGCGAAATTGAGTCTATCATGCAAAACCACACTTGGGAATTGGTGGATCTTCCTCCTGGAAATAAACCCTTAGCGTGTAAATAGATTTTCAAGAATAAGATGAAAGCAGATGGTACAATAGATAAATATAAGACGAGATTAGTAGTCAAAGGATATAGACAAAATGAAGGTCTTGATTACTTTGACATTACTCACCAGTGACGAGAATAACATCCATTAGGTTATTAATTGCATTTGTAGCTATCAATAACCTCGAGATTCATCAAATGGATGTTAAAACAGCTTTCCTAAATGGTGACCTAAATGAGGAAATTTATATGGAACAACTAGAAGGATTTGTGGTTCCAAGGCAAGAGAAAAAAGTGTACAAGCTGATTAAGTCATTATATGGCTTAAAACAAGCACCTAAATAATGGCACGTAAAGTTTGATCAAGTCATGCTTGCAAATGGCTTTAGGATCAATGAATGCGATAAATGTGTGTATGTCAAGGGCACCGCTTCTAAGTATGTCATTGTGTGTCTATATGTAGATGATATGCTAACTATGGGAAGCAACAATGACATAATCAAAGAGGCAAAAAAGTTGTTGAGTAGCAATTTTGATATGAAAGATATGGGAGTAGCGGATGTGATCCTTGGAATAAAAATTATTAAGACATGTCATGGGCTGGCGCTAACACAATCTCACTATATTGAGAAAGTGTTACAAAAGTTCTTGAGACAAGAACATGGACCTGCGAAAACTCCCATAGATGCAAATCAACGACTTACCAAAAATAAGGGTGAAGCAAAGGCTCAACTAGAGTACGCACGCATAATTGGGAGCCTCATGTACATCATGAATTGCACGAGACCTGATATAGCATGTGCTGTTGGTAAGCTAAGTAGATTTACTAGCAATCCGGGTCAAGATCATTGGACTGCACTAATTAGAGTCTTAAGGTACTTGAAATATACCTTAAATTATGGGTTGCATTATACAAGATATCTGGCTGTAATAGAAGGTTACAATGATGCTAATTAGATATCAGACTCCAATGAAACTAAGTCTACAAGTGGATATGTTTTCACTTTAGGAGGAGGGGCCATCTCGTGGAAATCCTCCAAACAAACCTGTATAGCTAGGTCAACTATGGAATCTGAGTTTATAGCATTGGACAAGGCAGGTGAGGAAGCAGAATGGCTACGCCATTTCTTGGAAGATATTCCTAATTGGCCTAAACCTATGCTAGCAATTTGCATTCATTGCGATAGTCAATCGGCAATTGGTAGGGCACAAAGTAGTATGTACAACGGCAAGTCTAGACATATACGTCGTAGACATAATACCATTAGACAACTACTCTCTAATGGAGTTATCTCTATTGACTATGTGAGATCAAAAGAGAACATTGCGGATCCGCTAACCAAAGGCTTAAATAGAGAGCAAGTTCAAAAATTATCGAGGAGAATGGGACTTAAGCCTATAAAATAAATGAGGCACTACAATGGAAACCCTACCTATGTGACTGGAGATCCCAAGAAATAGGTTCAAAGGGAAAAAACAAGTTGTTGTGTCTCGATGTGGATGTACTGTGGGAGTCCAGCCTCCATCCAATTCCTATGATAAGTAGATAGTGCCACCTGCAAAATGTTGAGGTTAAGCATTGCTTTTAATGGCTCCTATTACTTGAACCTTCAAGTGGAGGTGCAACAGAAACCTCTTAATAAGAAGCCACCTATATAAGTAGGGACTGGGCCGGTCCTATGAGAATTTCTAAGGCTAAATTCTCAGAGAGTATTCATGAATCTCAAGAATTGTTCAGGGCCGAAATGAACACAACCATAAGAACTTAAACTGACTATTGGGCGGAGTTGTGTGAAGTTCTCTTATCTTGGTGTACACAAAAAGTCGAATAGTTCAAGACATCACGTTCACTACTTGGCGAATACATCCGATAGTTCTCACTATGGACGGTTCAAAGCCACAAGCTACCTATCTCGATGCAGTTTTGCTCAAGCTAGAACTCTTTCGTGTGTGTTTGCATTTATATGCATAGTTGGCGGGATAATTTTCTTATTCATGTTGGGGATTGTAATATTCGGCATATTCATATGCCAAAATCAAATATTTGAATAAGAAAGTTGAGTTTAAATTGAGAAATAATTTAAGGATATTTTAGTGGGTAGAACGAGTCTACCTACGTTGGGAAAAAGGGTACGGGTGTATAAATAAAATAATTAAAGTTTATTTTAATATATCCCGATGGACACACCCCTATAGAAAAGTTAGCTCAAAAGCTAGAGTTATGACTTGAGGTCCTAACTCTTTAGAGGAGCTGTGACTTTTCACTAAAAGAATAAAGTTACGGGATTTTATCTTATAGTTGTATCCTTAAAAAAAAGAATTATGATTCTAGTAAAGAATCATGTCTCGTCAACAAAATTGCATTACACAACTATAAATAGGAGTGCCTAGGACCAACCCAAATAATTGAAAAACGAGAAGCATACATACTAGCATTTGTTTGAGCATTTTTACATCACTATTCATTTCATAGAAGAGTTCCAAGTTAGTAAAGTTCGCAAGGTCCGTTCTATTGGAGTGCTACCTTAGATCAGAGGAGAGCCGTTGTATCCTGGGAGGTTAATTGTTAGAAGCCTTCTAGCACCATATGAGGGGCAATATTACCTTAAGGAGACTGTTGGAGCAACAGGCCTCAACTAATACATTTTTTATTTTTCATTCAAGTAGACTTTCCATTACTTTCTTTAAAAGCTATTTCGTGTTATATAATTTTATATGTTTCTATAATTTAATTATATATTTGCAAAGTACAAGCACACACGGTATTATTTGTTAAATTTCCCTAACAATCGTTGCCTTGGATCGTGGTTAGGAAAAGAACATGTTGCCTGTGTGAAGAGTGCTTAATAGTGTTTGGTGCAGAAACACACTGTATATCAACAATTTCCTTCCATTTTTAAGTTATTATAGTCAAATACATTGCAAGGGCGTAGCAGAACAGACAGAGGAATACAGAATAAAATACATATTTGTCAGGGTCTGCAAAAAGGACTAATGTTTCAGTAGGAAACCTGCCATTGATTTTGGAAGGATGATTTGCATAGAAACTATGAAAAAAAAAGCGGCAATCGGGTTGAGGGCATCTATAAAATGGAGCTAATATCAGTTGTATGCATGCATTGCACATTAATTCTTCAACTAAACATGCTTCTCTACTACAACTAGTGGAAAAAATCAATTTTTAGTCCTCGAACTATGGCCATCTGCAAAAAAAAGGACATTATAAATTTGCATTTTTCGATTTGGTCCACTCCAGCAACCAATTTTGCACATTTAGTATACATTGCCATGATTTCAAGACAAGTCGCCTAAAATTGCAGAAACTCCCAATGCCATGTGCTCCTCACGTGATGAAAAAATTGGGGGCTTATTCTTGTGCCTTTTGGATGAATTGTAGAAAATGTTTTGAGAGAATGGATTTTTGGGAGAAAATTTGGAGAATGTGTCATGTGTTTCTTTGTATTTTAGGAAAACATTGAGAATGAATTGGTTGTTTCTTTACGTTTTGGGAGGCAACTTTACTATTGATATCAAATTAGTTGCTTTTTTGTTAGGTTTGTAGGGTGATATTGATTTTTTTAACGTAATATATATATATATATGTATACTTATTTGTTGGATGATTTATGTGTGTGTGTGTGTGTATTATTATAGTGATTGAGATAGTATTGTACTTAAATGATGTATAATTAATTTCTTTGATTTATTAATTTGACTATAATGTATGTTGTATGACATTTTAACAATGTCAAAATAATTATTAAAAAGCAAGTTAAGTATTCAAAAATAAATTTATTAAATTAATAAAAAAAAGAGATTAGTAAATTTAATAAAAAATCAAGATTATTAAATTTAAAATAAAATTATGGTTAATAATAAATGTGTACGTACAAGTAAAAAAAAAATAATTAATTGATTCAATAATATGCTAAAAATAACTTTATATATTTTTATTATTACAATACATTATAATATATAATTTATTAATACACTCGAAATTATTTGACTTGCAAATAATGACGTTAATGTATTACTAGTACAATAACATATAATTATAAAGCCGTAATTGACTATAATACTGATGATTTATTACAGTTAATCATATGTGGTACAGATAAATTATAAAATTGTATTAAATAAAATAATATTAACATAATTATATTGCCTATATTTATTTTCATTTAATGTAATGATTTATTTAGATAAATGAACGGATGAATCTAAATAAAAGGACAATTTGAATTAGATGTTTAGAATGTTAATTACTGTATAGAAGCACTTATGAATAATAGTAATAATAATATTAATTTATTCCCAATCAATGATGCAATTTTTTTTAGTTTGGCTTTAATAATACATGACTTGGTAAGTCGAAAAGTAATGTTTAACAATGGCATAATTGTTATACTCATAGATGTCCTATATGAGTTTAACTCAGTAATACCATAAAGTGAAGGCGATGCATAGTTTGCTAAACCCGACATGATGAAAGTTTGAGCATCTGATTCCAGATTACTTCTATGGCGATGGAAAGGTGCGTGGCCCGCACCGTGCGGTGCTAACCTTGCTTGTACTAGTGGATCCAGATGCACGCGGCATGTTCAGACGCCGTATGAGCCCATGTCGTGTATGGCTGACCTGACCATCCATTGATGCCCTTTCACTAATATTATGTTCCCCAACATGTGGTAGAGGTACATACGGAGGTGCATGATTAGGATGTACAACCATCCCTGATTGTACTGGCGACCATGTCGGTGCCTGTGGTTTGTAGTAATGAAGAGATGTTCGAGATGCATTAGAATCCGCAACAAAAATTAGGTGAAGGTATTCCCCACCCGACTGTACTCTAGGATGAACCACATCCTCTCTATTATTAAATGGGTCAACAAGTATCGACTTTGCAAAAATCTCCATAACAAATCATATAGGGGCTCCCCCTGCTCAAAATATCATGCATATGAAGGCAGAAACTACAAAGGAAAATAAATTAGAGAAATATTACATTGGTTAACTAAAAAATAAAAATTAGGAAAAAAAAACAACATTAAATGGAATAATTTTGTTCATCGAATATTATGCTTACACGAGCAAACCACGCAACTTAAATGGCACATACATCTCCTCCGTAAGCTCATTATGCTACACTATGCCGCACACCAAGATGCTGCATGATTATGCTGACAGTTTCGTACCTATTCTTCAAGTTGTAAAACTGTTCAGTGACGAACAATATGGTGAAAAGGCCGCTAGAAGTGTCACCTCAACTTGTATGCCAACTCTAGCATACATATCTCAACATACATGTCGTTTGTCAATAGCTCGATGGTGTTAGCATCTAGCAACATGTGGATAAATCTATCCTCGACATCTGACCCCCACACATCAGGGACTTGAGAAGTAAAAGCATCAACTAATCGACGTCGACTCATAAAAACACCTACAGTTACATAAATAATGAATATTAAAATTATTGCACCGATATACATACACATAAATCTTGAAATTAAACATATTAAATAATGCATGGTGCATAGTAAATTTAGAAAGACACACAAATCATACATCGAAGTTGCAGTAGTCCCAACCGTAAAATTTAAACATTACTGAAACACAAATCAAATATCATGTCTTAACATCACACCACCAGTAGCTTAATGAGTACAACAGCTAGAAAGATCAAAATGACAAGTATGACAAACATAAGAAATCCACATAATGGGGAAAAGAGTGAGGATCCAGTTAATGTAGCAAATGAATCATGGGATCTACTAGAACGAGTATCACTAATGAATCCCTCGCTCCTGCCGCTATGCGCATATGCGGACGATAACCAAGGCTGAGCAAAACTACCAGCATCAAAGCGAGACTATGATCTTGTAGATGTAGTGCTACTACACTATCTGTAGAACTGCCCACTCTGCGTCTACGAGTCCACCCATATGAAAGAACCAGCATGATCCCCCCCATAGGACATCTAAAGAAGAATCGTCCGTAATTTGTAGGTGTTTTGGCCATATATACTTGCATCACTCCATCCCCACATGCACATAAAGGAGGGTTGTGTGAACCGACTGCTGGCAACACAAGTTAAATAAGCTACATAAAATTTATGGATGATTAAAATAATAAGAGAAGGATAAAAGTCAAAACATACAATAAGGCGACGTATAATAACACGTTCAACAAAACATAAGAAGTAATACAACAACCAAAACAGATAAATAAGATACATAATACACCCACAAAAAAATAAAGGGTAGTACATTTGGTTTCATACTTCACACCTACACATGCTACTAATATGAACTTCATTTGTTTCACGACTTAATTTAACCCTACTTCATTTCAATTCCTACTATCATGCCACATTTATGTTGCTATGTTTTCCCTGAAAGCAGCCTGCGCATTGATCTCTTCTTCACTTGGATGACCCTATGGTAGAAGATATGCCAATCAGTCTCCTCCTCAATCAAAGGCTCATTGAAAATTTTATCATCAGAGTGAACTTTCAAATAAAATTATGTGAAACATAGCAAGCAATGACCAAGTCCCTTTGACGATTGAAGAAGTAGTTAGGCATCACCTAACCTAGAATAGGAAACCTCTTTTTTAGAATCTCGAATGAATGCTCTATGTGGTTTCTCAATCTCGAGTGTGTGTGATTAAACATTTCTTTGTGACTATTATACACAACAGAATTTCTAAACTCGTCAAAATGGTACCGCGATTGTCTATACAGTGCTAGAAAGCACATGTAGTTCATAAAGCCAGCATCGACAAGGTAGTACTTCCCTAGAATGGTGAAGAGGACAACATTCAAATAATGAATACAAATTGAAAAAGAATTGCAATCGAATGATACACGATGGTTACTTTAAGTTATATAGGAAACCTGGTGGAAGAATGGGAAGAATAGGTCATTCTGAATCGTCGTGGGTAACAACCATGAGTTATTTGTGCTGCCTTCCTATTCGGCGTTCACATAAGTGAACATAAGGTCAAAATCACATATAGCAAGAACAATCTGGCATGTGTTTCCCTTGCGTGACCCATATGTATTTTGTCGACTATGAGGGACCTATGCATTTATCAGAGTGCCATCAATTGCTCCTAGGGTTCCCTTTGGCAATTAAAAACAACAAATGAATTATTCTAGTATATTTATAATATAATGAAAGTCTATCGTACGAAAATAATCAAACCTAAAAATAAGGATAAAAATTAGGACTCGACTTGATAAGTGGAACTTCATCATATCATGGTCAATATATAATCTCATGTGCTAGACAGACCAGTGGACGTAAAACTCATCTTATATGGCATTTCACCATGGACAAGGAATGTTAGAATCTCTCCATTATATAACGTTGTATTTGGTGCATGCCTACTGCTTGCATGAACATGGATACTTCCTCCACAACAGATACTTGTGATCTAAAGTCTGAGTTAATAAGCCACGAGATGTCAGTAACTCAATAGAGCTTCAAATGTGGGCTTGGTCACGCGGATGTTATCGTAAAACCTCTGAAGGTGAGCATTCAATATGTCCTCCACCCAATCTTCACCTTGCATCCAAGAGTTATTTCAAGGCATCCTTTGCGGTGCAATGTTTGGTGTGATAATCTCTATGATGAAAAATAACTCCTCCGCTCCATCTAAAATGTCATTCCCTGGTGTGCCTGAACTACTATCACTTTTACTCTCACTTTCAAGATGAGGGTGCATTGAACTTGAGGTGCTCACCATGCTGCTTGCAATCAACATACCGTATACGCTCACTACAAATGTTCGAAAATAGATAGGTAGATGTGTATGGAAAGTGATAGAGTAATTACGAAAATGTTGAGACAAAGCAAAACTATGTGGAAAGTATGAATTTGTAAGCATATTTAACACAGTAGCGGACGCTAATATCTGGTACGGCATAACAAACTGCATAAATTGAAAAAAGCTAACAGAATAACATAAACATAAACAAGTTGATAGCAGAGCATCATGGTCATAGATCTACATGGGATGACGATCACATATACTGCGAGGGCTCAACCCAAATTCTCTTTTCACGATCATCCAAACGAGTGAAAAATGAATGCACAGTGCTACTCTTTAATGCATTAATAGCTCTCGCAAAAATACTATCAAGGACTTGATCCATTTGTCAGAACAATTCAATACACATTTCTATTGACTTCTTAGCATTGGCTCCAACATTTTTTATTTATCCTCCATCATATCATCCCACTTGTCAAGTGCCTCATTTAAATGGGTGTCCTTATCTACTTAGGATGTGATTTTCCTACAACGTGAAAAACCTCTAGAGTGCTGGCCGTATCTACGAGGTATTCATCAAAACTGCCTGAAGGCCTAGAACGACGGCATTCTCCAAAGTCCATACTGGCACTGTGAACCATATCCTCCTCAGAAGGGCCGACCGACTGCAATGACGAGCAAGACTGTGAGCCCATCGCCATCGATCCCTGGAATATATCAATACAGTAGTCGTAATGTGGTAAGCCATGCTCAATGGCGTGGGCATAATTTGATGCTCCTATTAAATGAAAAATGATGTTAAAATACAAAGACAGTAATTTCACAGGAAGTGAAAGTGACGAGACGTGAAATGAATGATAATAGGAATTACCTGCTTCCATTGCTGAATTCAGGTAAGAGAACCCGTTACAGTACGCCTTTCATAATCCCATTCCAAACCTGTCTCATGTGTAACTAGTTGATGGAATAATCACCATGCATTTCAAATCAACTCCACTTTGTTTTACACTATGGAACGCCATAGTTAAACTTGTGATTTGTTCGTGCATTTAATTTGTTGCATATTCTTCCCCAAGTGAAGGTCGAGAAGGTAGTTGTCAGTAGCTGACCATTAACGAACTCTTCATAGCTAACTGAATGAACGCTATCTAATTTTCAAGAGGCCAACATGTGTTGTTCACTCTTGCATGGCAGTGCCCGAAAAAAGTTAGAGGGCTCTCTCATATTTGGATCCATCTATTGACCATGGCAATTATTTGAAGGAAAAAATGATATCCTTATAGTGGGAGTACTATTAATCTTAGTAAAAGCATGCAATTGAAGCCGTAGTGAGGTAGCTCAATAAAGCACTTATGTTTCACTCTATGATTTTTTGATAAAAATTTTTGGCACATCAAAACATGGAAATTAAGTGTGCTAGTGTAAATATAGGGATATTTATTTATGCCAAAAGGGGGAAAAGATATGTTCAAATCAAGAATTTTGTAAAGGTGTTAAATTAAGTAAGAAGCCATCATTCTTTTAAAATATATTCATTACAAATTTTATAAGACATGCTTTCACCACAATTTAAAATAAACTCAATTGACCACATTTACGTGAGTTTTGTTGCACTTACCCCCATTCAAGACAAATTGAAATAGTTTTACGCAATTATCTTACAAATTTATTTTAACCATCTATACATATTTATAAAAAGTGGAGTAACAATGATATGTAAGTCGCTTTCACTAGCTTTTTGATTTGGTCAATGTAAAAGAGTAATCGAAGGGGCAAAAAAAATTTTTTTTAATATAATCCAAAAATTAATACCATTTGACAAATCTGACTGTACATACTTTATGTGAGGAATATACAAATATATTTTGGGGTATATTTAATTTTGGTTGTTAGATTTAAAACCTGAAATCATACCTTTTATTTTGATGATTAGTTGATAGTTTATTTGAATTGTATGTTGATGGTTTACTGTACAAAATTAAAATATTACCAATAATAAAATTTTATATATTTGGACTCTAACCTTTTAAATGGCTCCATGTATATTTTGGGACCATGGCTTTTCTTTAAATAACTTCATTAAAACCACAAAATGTTGAATGGGCCTATTTATATTCATTTGAAATACTATATATTATCTTTTAATTTCAATATATATTGTAGTTTAATATCTTTTTATGTATATATTTTTTAAGTCAATGAGAAAAATGATTGAATTTGCAATAGAATACATTTGCTACGATTTTAATGTGAGATGACTTATGTAATACATTTGCTACAATTCTCTATAAAACCAAGGTAAACGTTAATAAATTGAACACATTTTCACTAATGGTCCTAAACTATTTGCAAAAATTTGGTGCCAATTAAAGGTTAATGAAGAAATCACTAAAAGGGGTCAAACTTATTTGCTATCTAACTTTTATTAATCCAATCAAATTCTTAAAGTATCTATCAAAACCCTTGAACAAGGTTCATGAATTTAATCAATAACATCAAAAGCAAAAAAAAATAAAAAAAAAATGCACATTTTCCTTTAATTTTAGTACTAATCTCCCATTAATAGGCAAATCTTCATTTTGTTCATTCTTTGGTTGTTATGGTAATCTACATCATTTCTGATGAATCACCTTGGCAACATAATACAAAATATGGGATCATTTCTACAATATCACACACAACCTATAGTACGGCTATAATATAAACTTAAATTAGTGCTTGAACTTGAACTTAAATTAATACAACTATCAAGGAGCCAAGAGAAATCGTTTCGTACACTAACAACTCTTAATGTCAATTCTTGCATCAAGAAAACGTTGGGTGGTGTGCTTGGAACAATGTCATAAGAAGCCATATCCCTTGTGGCACACTCCCACCAATGTTTTCTGTCACTCCATATACACATGCCAAATCTATAATGGTTTGACTGACTCAATGCAGGACAACATACATGATCAATCCTAAAGATAAAGAAAAAAATCGGATACACCTAGAATTCTTAACCAAGTAGAACTACAAATTGCAACGAGAATGTATGTCCAACTAAACCTACAAATTGCAAGGAGAAACCTGAAAATGCAAAAGCAGAATCTACAGAACCCTATGGGAGACAGAAATAGAAACAGAGACATATGCAAGGAGAGACCGAAATTTGCAGAAGCAAAAACCAGAAACCAGAAACAAAGGACGGATGCAATGCAAGCTATATGAGGACATATCAAATAGGGGATAGCTAATTAAGCCTGACATGGAGTGCTAAAAATGCAGGACACAGCCCCCAGTATGGTAACCACATACTAACTCAACACACAAGGCATATATGGAGTGATTAATGGACAAACTCAATGCTCAATGCTCAATGCTCAAGACTTAAGACCACCTCAACTTAAAACGCATGAGACTCAAGATAGTAAGCACATAGGCTTGTACCAACATAATGAATCACCCTTATTCATATTTAACTTCTATAATAAGACAAAACATGCCCAAGAAATCACAAAAATGTAGCCATAAAACTGAACACCAAAGAATGGTGTTTGAGAAGATCATATAATGGTCACCATGGAGGTATACTTACTTCTCCACTCAAGGGGTGGAGAAACCCCAAGCATAGCGCCTCTGCATTAGCTTTATAACATGTGTCAAATGTCACAAAGCAATTTACAAATGTATTAAAACACTAAAATCATAACAATGTTCACATTAGACCATATAATATCTATGAAAAAATTGTTGACTGAAGCTTATCAAACTACCTAGTAATATATTGAACATATTAGCAAGCAATCAAAAGGAAGTAAATCTAGGAAAGCGAAAACCCAAAATAGCATTTCTTTAACAGGTTTAAAAAACAAAACTCCAAAAAGGGTCCAAGTTCACAAAACTTACAGTACAGCTTAAAGCAGAAAAAAGAGTATCCTACAAATCTCCCCCTTTTGAACCAAGCTCTAGAAATTTGTAATCCCCAACATTGTCATCACAACTAGATGATTTTGGGGCCGCCGTTGTGCAAGTGTGTAAAGTGTAAAGGAGTTGTAATGGTGCTTGCAGTATATGTTGTGTGCTATAGGAAAGAAGCGAGTTTAGGTATGCTAGAAGGATTATATATATAGTGTAAAAGGGCTTCAACATTCAAAGGAAATGCAGCCACTAACAATCCAATTTCTGTCAAAGAAATAGTATGGATGTGATATCGCAATGCTTTTGTCAGCCTTATGTAAAGAAAACAAAAGACACTGCCTCAGTCAGCCTTCCATTATTGAAGACCATGTGAAAAGGGAAAAGGTAAGAGAGTATACACATGAAGTTACAGTAACAACATACACATGAAGTTACAGTAACAACTTTGGCCACTACCAAGTACAAAGACCAGCCATACAAGTGTTTCAGTAATGGCTTAAATTGTTATCCTCATAGACACATGTGAGTAGTATAGACATTACAGCAATAAATTAACAATCGATGCCAAAACAGAGAACTCTTGCTAACTTTCAAAACTAGCAAAGCCAAAAAATAGGTATAGGCTGGTGGGTCACAATCAGAGGCATTCATAGAAATTAAACCAATTTCAGGCCAATAATCTCATAAAGCACATACGCCAAAACACCCTAGACCCATACCATGTAAGAAATGTTTCAAAAACTTATCAAAATATTGGAAAAGCACCAACTCAAAATATATAAACCCAACCCAGGCTTATTGACTATCATATAGAGGAACAACCCACAACTGAAGCAAGCATATTATGGCTAAATATGGATAAACCCTAAATATGGCTTAAACATGCAACAAACAACAACAACAACAACAGACATATTAGGGCATAATATCAACAACCCAAGCAAGCAGTATTAACTTTTCCCCCAAAAATCATAGAAAAATTTCTAACCAAATTCAATTTCCGCAATGTTTCAGTATAACCCAATACTTGCGTGCGTAAATATGAAATGATGGACATGGTCCTCATTATAGTCTTGCTGAGGAGGCTTTTAGTTTTTTCCCCGAACCAAATTGGGGGAGTCCATCAACAAAAATCATGACTTGAATAGGAGTCACGACCAGATGGAGCCTTCGGGAGAGATGAGAAATGTCAACCTATGAATATAAACTAGGGGCAAACGTACAACAACATTCAATCAACGAAATAGGTGGGACTTTTAAGCCTTTTGGTAGAGTAACTTTTCAAAAAAAATAGAGATTGAAATGTGGGAACATAGCAGATGGAGATTAAGGGAGAGAGGAAAGTGTGGGAGACATTGAAGGCAAACGTACAGCAACATTCAATCTGGGAAATAGATGTGATTTTTACGCCTTCTAGTGGAGTAATTTTTCAGAAAAATGAGGGAGAGAGGAGAAGTAGAGACTGGAAAGTGAGGAGAGCAGATGGAGATTGAGCGAGCAATGAGAAGTGTGGGATATAGGGCAGTGAGTGTTTCTGGCAGGGTCAAGGTAAGGTTAGGTACGATTAGGGTGTTTTGTAAATGAATTCTGGGAGTTTTTTGGGTATTAAAAGGTTGAATTCTAGAATTAAGATAGGAGAACATGTACGCATTTTATATTTATCATGGGAGTGGGAAAATGTCCTGGGAAACACTAGAAGAACAAGCCCTGGGCATTTTGCGGCATCTGTCCACCTCATTTGCTTATGTGCATGCCTTGCCATGTAGACTGCCCATATGGCATTAAACAGCCAACATCAACATCACAATGGTAGAGAAAAGCCACGTCACCTACCCATTCCTCTAAACTTTAGAAAAGAAAAACATTAAAAATTCAGAATTGAAAAAACGTGAAATAGGGAACAAAATAAAATAAAATAAAAGAACAAAACACATCTTGCAACTTAGAAAAATCCTTAGAACCCAACTTTCAAAATCCCCAAGTCTTCTCACATTCTGCAACCCATAGAACAACCCTAGCATGGAAGCTGTGAAAGTGTTGCCTGGAAGAAGAAAGATTTTGGTGAATGAGCATAGTTTTTAAGCGCACATAGAGGCATGTGGATTTGTTTCCTCCTCCATACGATTAGTTTGTTGTTCTCTTTAGAAGTTATATGCTTTTAATGTTGAAAAATTGTTGGTTTGTTGTCTTTATTGTAGAATGTGATAATATGTTAAAGAAAAGAATTTTCTTTATGATCTATTTAAAAAGGCATGTTTGTGGAATCTTGCAGTGTATTTTTATGGTTGTGGTCCCTCTCTATGGGGTCCTAATTATTTGTTTATTTGACTTGCTACTGTTTTCTGATGTTTTAAGGTCAAGCGATGCATTACCTTTATTTATTTATTTATTTTCTTTTCTTTGCATTTATGGTGGATCAATCTATGTGATTGTAACTGTTTTGCATAGAGGTGAGTTTAAGCTAGTTCCTGAAGCTAAGTACATTGGGGGCTCTGTTGTGAAATTTGATTATGTCTGTGAACATGAAATAAACTTGAAGATACTTAATATGTTTTCTGATAGATTAGAGTTGGATAAATATAGGAGATATTATGTAAACTTAATGATGGGTTTAAACTATTGACTGATGACAGTGAATTTACAAACATATATATGAGCCACGTAGAAGCTAACAATAGAGAGGTTTGCATATATGTTGATAGCATTGTGGTAGAAAGTACCTTTGTCAGCAGGTAAGAGGCTTCTAATTCAGTAGATACAGCTACTACAGAAGATTATCATGTGGTAGAAAATGATAACATGGACAATGAACTTATTTGCTTAAGTCCAGGTAAGAAGAGGGATAGTAATCATGATGATGTAAAGGAGAAAATGACACTGATATAAGCATACCTTTCCAACATACATCTTATGTGATTTATCCTGAAAATCCTGCCATAGAAGCCCAATTAAATGAACCATGTAAAGATGATTGTCCCTCACAATCCCAGAATGAGAACTCTAAAAATGATAACTCCAAAAATGAATCCTCTTAGAATAAAGCCTCTGAGAATGAATCCTCTCCAAATGCATCCTCTGAAAATGAATCTTTTCATAATGAAGCTTTTGAGAATGAATCCTCTTGAAATGCATCCTCTAAAAATCATTCTCATAATAAAGCCTCTCAGATTGAACCCTCTAAAAATGAATCCTTTTAGAGTGGTACTCATGTGGCTGACCTGTAACATTTACATACTTAAACTGATGAAGTAGTTGGGAGTTTCTTTGATGATTTAGGCATGGAATAAGACAATGTAGATCTCTAGGGGCAGGAGTTCGATGAGTTAGATGATAACTTATATGATAAGACTGAGGAGTTAAAGTATAAAAGTGAGGATAATGGTGGGAATTTGAGTATATAGATAATGTTTTGTTTGAAGATAATGTAGATGCAGATATTGAATGGATAAGAGATATAGGTGAGAGGGTGAGTGGAACTAAGGAGGATGGTAGAGGGCATGATGAAGACAGTAAATCTGAGAATGGCATTGCTTGGGACAGTGAGGTGGAGATAGATGAATTAGGCTATGATGGAGAGCAAGCAAAACTTTCAGCACCAGTCTTTAATTCTAGAAACCCTTTTTCGCCAAAATTGCAATAGAGATGAAATTTAAGGACAAGAAAAAATTTAGGAAGGCAATACATGCTGAACTATTCAAAGTGTGAGGAATTTAAAAATTAAGAAGAATGATAAAAATAGAGCATATGCCAAATGTGATGAAAAGGGCTGTGAATGGAAGATTTGTGCTTGGAGAGTAAAGGATGAATCAACTTTCCAAATTCTGACATATAACCCTAACCACAAGTGCAAGCCAACAGTTGATGTGGGTAATGTTGAGTCTAGCTACTTTGCTGAGAGATTTGCGAACAAGTTGAAGACTGACCTTAAGAAACCAACTGAAAGGCTTAGGCTTGAAATGTTGGAGGAGGTTAGAGTTGGAGTTTCTTGGGACCAAGCCTATAGGGCTAAGCAAGAAAGCATTTGAAATGATTAAGGAGACCCTGATTTGTAATTTA
The DNA here is from genome assembly GCA_018894105.1 of Jacaranda mimosifolia. NCBI lineage: Eukaryota > Viridiplantae > Streptophyta > Magnoliopsida > Lamiales > Bignoniaceae > Jacaranda > Jacaranda mimosifolia. The sequence goes on from CM032117.1 coordinate 56,141,656, forward strand.
CAAAACTATGGGACTATGCAGCAGAAATAAAGAGAACTAATCCAGAGTCCATAGTTATTTTAGGGATGAAAAACAGCTCAAGTTCTAGTACCTTTTCTCATTTTAAATGTTGCTTTGGGGCATCAAAGAGGGGGTTCATTGGCTGGATGCAAACATATTATAAGGGTCAATGGGTGTCACTTAAGGGACCATACAAAGGTATGTTGTTGACAGCTATCGGATTGACCCTAATAATAAACCATATCTGATTGCACATGTTGTGGTGTCAAAAGAGATACGTGACACATGGATTTGGTTCTTAACTCTTTTAAAACAAGATTTAAACATGGTAAAGGCCACATGAATTTACATTCATGTTTGACAAACAAAAAGGTCTGATGCAAGCTTTTGAGGAGGTCTTCCTAGCAGCAGAACATAGATTCTGTGTCAGGCATTTATGGAAAAAATTTTGCACTGCTGGATTTAAAGGTTTAGAGTTCAAGGATGCTTTGTTTAAGGCTACAAATAGCACAACTGTAGGGCAGTTCAAGCAAGCTATGAAAGAAATAGGTGACTTTTATCAGGTTACACCACTGTCAAAGTGTGATATGATCTTGAACAACTTTTGTGAATCTTACAACAGTACAATACTTTATGCAAGAGAAAAGCCAATTTTAACCATGCTTGAATGGATAAAAGAGTACTTGATGTCAAGGTTGCAAAAGAACAAAGATAAGGCAAAAAAATTGGAAATGAGACTTTTGCCATGTTGTGTTGGAGATAATTGTATAACACACCAAAAAATTGATAGACTGTATTCCTAGGAAATCAAATGGTACGCACTACCAAATCACACACATCTATGTGGGCCAATTCTGTGTAGACTTGGAGTTGTGGAGTTGTAGTTGTAAGATATGGGAGCTTACAAAAATCCCATGTTTGCATGTATGTAGTGTAATATACAGCAAGAGGGAAAATCCATTGCATTATATAGATCTATGTTACACTATTCAATGTTATAAAAATGTATGTAAACTAGCAATTTTGGAAACCAATAGCCAAGTTCTCTGGGATGAAACACTTTTTATTCCTCCTTTGCTACCAAACTTTGGCAAGAGAAAAGGGAGGCCTGTTCGGGCTAGTAGAAGAGACAAAGATGAAGAGAATGGGAAAGGTAAAAAAAAGCAGAGGGAGATCCAAAGATGAGGGGACAATGAAAGTAAGAAGGAGGCTGATTGCTGTCAGGTGTGATTACTATAAAAATAAAGGCCACAACTCCAAATCATGCCCTGTTAGATAAGGAGCAAATAAACCATCTGGCAAACAAGTATTTATACATGTTTGAACATTGAAATGTCTTCAGTTTATTTATAAGCCAATTATATTGAACTTGTAATTTCAATGATATTCTTGCATTATTGTTGTAGCTTAGGAGGAGAGAAAATGCAAAAAATAGAGGCCAATTCATGTCCATTTATAGAAGAAGGTGAGGTTCTTATTTCTATTATTTGTGAAAATTTGAAGTTTATGTTATGAAACATTAAATGATCCTGCTATCTATGGCTTTTACAGGGGGTGCAAAGACAAGATGAGGAAATTAATGCAATGGATTTAGGCACTCAACCACCAAGATCAGCTAGGAAAACTACAAAGGTTGCATTTGTAATTAACATTTTTTGCCTTTTTCACAAATTTAGTGCTTGACTTGCCTATTTAAGTATATGGTTTTAATGTGATGCAATTGACATGTTAGGGAAAATGTTCCTAAAGCTAGGACTAGTAGTGATTCCTTTGAGTTAGGTTCACTAGCAGCTAATGTAAGGAAAAGATTTGATGTACAAATATTTTTGTTACAATCGTGTACCTTTACCAATTTGTACGGTTTTAGTGCTTTTGGGTGAATTGATAGGATATGAGAAAAGCAGCTCAAGCGAAGAGTAGCAATGCTCAAAAAAAGAATAAAAAGAAATATGGCAATTCCTCAAAAGCCCCAGCCAAGGTTCCTGGACCTAGTGTGTATCAACAATTGCAACTATCACTGAATGATGGGAGCCAACCATCTTGAGCAGTGTTAACCCAAGCATCCACAGCAGGAAGGAAGAAATTTATTACCATTGAGCAACTTGAACAGTACCATGGACAACCTCTATGGGAAGAAGAAGAAGACAAACCGAAGAAGTGAAGTCAATTTTTTGTCTATGTAAAGAATTGGTTTTTGTGATACTTAAACATGTGATGACAAGTTAGAGGTTTATTGACAACTTCACTCAACTTTTAGGTTTTTGTGAATGAAGCAATGTTCTACTTGCTTTTGACACAACTATGTATTTATAGTCATACTTCTTTTGTGATTAATCGATAAATCAGCTCTATTTTGTGCAAATTGTGATTGATTGAATTTGTTTTCTCTTAGCTTGCTAGCGGTTTGCACAGGATTGGATGCTTTACATGTTTGTTTGCTTTAGTTTATATAACTTCATTACTTTAGTAGCCAAAATGGGATCCAAACTAAGGCCTTCTTGAGGTGAGTTTAATACATATATATATGGTATCTATTCATTTACACAGAAGTTCAATTTTTTCTTTTGTTCTTTACTTCCTATCTTGTAATACTTCAGTTTTATCATTTAGCCGAAAGGCAATTCAGGTTCTCCTTTAGACAAAAGAGTCAATACAAGTAAAAGAGGTTCTAAATCAGCTAAATAAAGTACATTTTCATTAGAGCACCAAAATCTTACATCCACATTTAAGTCAAAATCCCTAGCAGCAAAAGGCAAAATGACTAGCTTACATTACTAAAATCTATTACAACAACATACAAAAAACAACATACATACCATATCTTTTTCGTTGTAGATCCTTACACATCCATAAATACCCCATACACTTTCTTCACATCTAAAATCGAAGCCAAATCATGAAAAAATAGAGCCAACAGATCACCACAACCATCGTCAATTCAGCTTCCATCGAATTAATTCTGCGTAGCTGCCTTTGAAATATATTCTTCAACCTCATGCACATTGGTGGATCAGCCCACTAGAAAAAATTCGCACTTGTTACTCTGTCAACAAATTGAAACACAAAGAAATGAAAATATGAGATTTTGTTACAAAGTAGCACATAATGTGTTGAAATAGAACCCTAATGCTACAGAAGATTCATGTTCCTCCTTACCTGATTCGGACAAGAATGAAATCTCCCCCTTAGGTTGAGCTCTGTCCATGAAGTTCTCACTCGCGCCCTCGCCCCACAGAGTCATTCCACAAGTGCTGCTGACTAGGTTGAAGAATAAGAGTTACATGACGACATCTCAAAGTGCCCTAGAATTTTACTTCAATTTTAGGGATGAAATTTCACTAGGCAACAACAAATTAGGAGATTACTGCTGACAGGTAGCTTTAACAATGAGGAATAAGAACCGTAAGGATTTTTCCTCCAAGATTAGTTAATGTGGCTTTTTATCTTGTTGATGTGCCACTATGATACTGTTGTTGGCAATTTAATATCATGTGGGCAGTCTGCATGGCAAAGCATGCACACATAAGTGAATAACATGGAAAATTTTGCCAGATGTCATGGAACGTCCATTTTTTTCATCACGTGAGGAGCACATGGCATTCTTCTGCGGGATTTTCTGCAATTTCAGGCATCTTGTCCTGAAATCACGGCAATGTGTACTAAATGTGTGAAATTAGTCGCCAGAGTGAACCAAATCGAAATATGCAAATTTATAATGTCTTTTTTCCACAGACGGCCATAGTTCGAGGACTAAAAATGTATTTATCCCTACTACTAGTAGCTTTACCATCTCTACTTTCCAAAAAATGGTTATTTTCATGAAAGATCAGAGGATGATGCAATCCAAATCTAACCTATTGACAATCCTAATTTTAAGGGAGGAAGAAACAAAATCAAATTTTATAATTTTTTTATCCCAACTTCATTTCAAATTTATTCTTGAAAAAATTGGTGGGGAATGAGACATGAGGAGAGCATATTTATAAAGAAAATTGAGAAAATTAATCCCATCTATATTGTAAATTCACTGCCTTCAATTCAATTTTCATTATTTTTCGTTAATTTCTTACTATTTTCTTCAATATTGTATGGTTGATTGACCACAGCAGCTTATATTTCACAACATGCATGATTTTCTACTGAGGAAAGGGAATTAAATAAAGTGTGTCTCTTGATCATAAATTAATTAGTGATCAATTAATCAAATAACATTGTCGGTATCAAATTCAAAGTTCGGACCATAACAAAAAATCTAGGTGGTCCATTTGCGCGTGTGTAAGAAGAAATAGACTAATTGTTAGTGAAAGAGAAAAACATTTCTTATGATTTTTAGATAGCTTCACCTTTAGTTCCTTGCTTTATAGAGGATAAGAATAGCATCTCTATAAGTGCTTTTATGGCTTAGCTATTTGCTTCTCAGATGAGATAAGAATATCCTTTGCATAACAATTTTTTGCAAGGACACCCTCCCTTTCTCATTATATGTTTAAAGTTAGCCGGTTAACTCTTTATACAAAATAATAATTACATCAAAACTAATTAAATAAAGTTTCCATTTAGCAAATATAAAAGTGTGAATCAGTATACTGGTTTATTTCCTTTTTATATGAGGATAAAAATATCCCCCTCTAATAAAACTATTAAATTTAATATACTTGTTTTAATGGTAATTACAATAAAATTGAGTTTATTTTTAATTAGACTTATAGAGAATAATAATTATAATTAATTAAATCAAATCTTTCAACTTAAATAATGTATATATATTATATTTAGAATCATAGAAAATAACACCCATAATTAATTAATCCAAGTCTTTCTTCTTACATAATTTATATACATCAAACATATATCATTGCATTTATTATATTTGTTACAAATTAAATATATCTTTAATTGGAGTTGTACAAAATAATAATTACATTAAAACCAAATAAGTAAATTTTCTACTTAGGAAATGTAGTTGCATATACTGAAATCATCATGTTTAATACACATAGTTTAATGGTAAGTACAATCAAATTAAATTTACTTTTAATTAGACACAGAAAATAACTACTATAAGTAATTAAATCAATCTTTCAATTTAATTAAAAATGTATATACATTTTGATGAGGGTGTGAAATATTTAGGAGCATATTGAGCTAAGGTCCAATATGATCGACCAACTGGCATGTCGAGAGAGTAAGCGTGGAGATATAACGAGGTCAAATCTTTCAATAACAAACGTCAAGCTTGCTGAGGAGCCCTCGGCTAAGGCACTCCAATCCTCAAATCAGTATAATCGACTAGAATATAAAGCAACAGAGTGAGGGCTTCTGAATGATAAATGGCATACCTTGTTGAAGGTTGGAATGGGGTATTTATAGTCTTTCCAATGCAGTTGATATGTCTATGATGCCTGTGTTGTGCAAAAAGAGCCGTTATCCTTATTAGAGGACCTTCAAGTCTTTTCCAACTCATGTACTATTCCATATGGCGCTACCTCCAGCTACTTAGGACAAGGTGGTACATTGGAGGCGCGCATTAGCCTAGCGTGGCTAAAAAGGAGTTGCACTATTAGTGGCATGCACTATTAATGCAGTGGCACGCTGCCTAGCAGAGCATTCAATACTACTGAGAGGTTGTTACTTTGGTTCGACCTCCCCAATCAAGATAAATACTTCCCTAAAGCATCTTAACCCATTACTTCTTCATTCAATCTCTGGGAGGGGTTAGCTTTAACATACCCAAGGGTTAGATGAGGGGTCATATCCAAATGCCCGAGAACTAAACCCCGACCTAGCCAAATACATTCATCTAAGATCTGGTCGAGTTTGGGCAGATGGAGGCATCCGGGTATGTTGAGAAGGTAAACTTGGTGCTGGCGAGCTTATCGTTTGCTCGCTTATGCTCGACTAGGTAATTGGCCTTGTTCATTTTCCAATTATTTATTCCTTCTACTTTCCAGTTGATTATGATGGATCCTACTTTTATTTTTGTGTAGAGTAAGAGATCATGAATGAGACATAAGCTCAGGCTATAGCTCGTGTTCAAAGGAAGCTAGAGCATCACTAAGGTGCGGCCACTTGATGAGAGGCGACACCTTGAGCCATCCTACAGCCGCAGGCTACATTACATACTTCAATAGCGCCCCTAACCCGACCGACTACCATAGTGACAATCATCCCTACTTCTTGACAAAAGCTGTCGGTAGCCGAACAAATGAGTCATTCTTCAAAAAGCACTGATAAGGGCAAAGGCAAAGCTGTGGTGCCCACCCCTCTGACCAGCTATGATATCTTTGGGCGTTGGGATGATGACGAGCTATTTCAGTTGGTCGACCCGCCATCTCCCTAGTTTGGGACTGATATGGTGGTTCACAATTTAATGTATGTGATGATAGATGGATTAATTGGTTCCCTGTCGTTGAAAGTAATGATGGCTAGTCTGCTGAGAGCGATGGCCTATCACTCCAACATGGTAAATATCTAGTTGAGTGTTATTCGTTGATTGAAATCTTTATTTTTCCTTCGCTTGTTGTTTCTATTATCTCAGTTATAACTATATGTGTTGCAGGTTAGCTAACTTGGCTACCATCTGTATAGGAGGTCGGAGTTAACTCTTGACGATCGTGATAGGCTCCAGCATGAGCAAGGTAAAATAAAAGTGATAAAAACTCAACTCGAGTCTGCTAAAGAAGAGGTCGAGCGCTTAACCAAGTAGCTGTAGAAAAGAGATGCGCAATTATAGGAGAATGATGCTCAACTACTGACTGTGGTAGCACAGAATAGTTCGATCAATGAGCTGTTGAAGTAGGTTAATGTGGAGGCGCATAACTATTATGATAACAGTCGAGCCCATGGCTATAACAATGCTTTAAACTTCACTCGAGACGTGTTCTTGAGGACACTGCCTGACATTCGATGAGAGACAGTTCAACACTTTATGATATGCTCAGCGTTCCAAGATGCTAGCATCATCTTCTCCATCAACGACATAAAGGACACATTCGAGAAGGCCCTGAAGCAACTAGAATGCTCGGGCTATCAAATTCGTCCAGAGAAAAAGACATATCTAAATTCGATGATGAACGAGTAGCTCCACATATATCCTGACCTCGACAAGAATTCTCCCACGGAGGGTTCTACTACTGCTCTTGTGGTCGAGGCAGCTACTGAGTATCAAGAGAGACTTGCCATGATTGCGAATGAGTTTTCATTTTCAAATGACTTTACTTTCGACATCAGAGACGGCAAGGTTAACGATGTTGATTTCTTCCCCGCCGCTAAACATCCCTTCTTGGTCGACAAGGCAAGGCCATCTCAACCAGCCCTAGCAACCTTGTCGCTCCTGCTGTGGGCCTCGAGCAAAAAGTTGAGGGCCCTATAATTATGCTTGTGCCTTCCAACGATGAGCTCGATTAGGTGATGGATAAAGGCGCACGAGTTGTGCAAAGGGAAGGTATTAGGTCGAGCTTATTTCTTAGGTGCTTATTTGTAATGTTTTTGATCACCTTATGAGGATCTTAGTTTTCGGTCACTTTGCAAGGCGTTTGTTTGTAATATTCCATAGTTTGTAATAGAATATTTGTGAATTCAATGGAAGACTATTTTCTGCTCATCAATGTGTATTGTATTTTTCTTTCTTTTTAATGTTTTCATTCTTGTTGAATGCCAAACACCAATAAGCAACAACAAAAGTAATTTGATCTCAAATGAGATATTCTTTATTGAAGTAATTGAACTTAAATAAGTCCATGGTCGATTTAGAAATCAATTGGCATAAAAGATAATGAAATTAATCCAAGATATTCATAGCAAGCTGACCCATTCTAAGATAGGTGTTGCGATAGTCTATTGTCAACTATTATCTTCGCGATGGAATGAGCACTCTTGGTGAATTAATTATATGATCGTGTTATTTCTCCCAAGTTGTCTTCGACTACAAAGTCAAGTTCAATTTTGGGCATGAAGCTATAATTAATTATTAAGAACAATTTGGGGTCGACTTTAGGGTCGGTGATAGATGATCAACTCATTTATTTGCTTGGGCTAGAAAGCTTTGGTTTCACAGCTTGAAGCCAACTTTTTGGTCAAATGCAAGGTCAACTATAAACAATCATGTCATTCATAAGGTTGGGCTAAAAAGCTTTGATTTCATCACTTGAAGCCTGTTTTTGGTTAACAACAAGGTTAACTATGAATGATCATGTCATTTATTAAATTAGGCTAAAAGCCCTAATTTGATGGTGTGAGCAGGTAGTTGTAGAAATGTAAGCATTTTTCATTTATTTGAAACAATACTCTAGTATAGTGGAGGGGAAACTTTAAGTCTCTTCACACATAGAATTTTTTCAAATTCGTTGCATTCCACATTTGAGGGAATTTGTTGCTGGTCATATCTACAAGTTGGTAGGCATTGTGCTTTGCTAACTTAGCCACCGAGTAAGAGCCATCCCATTTGGGATCGAGTTTCCCCACATTCTTTGATACTTTGGCCTTTTTGAGGATGATGTCACCTATTTTGAAGCTTCGTAGGTCGGACTCCTTTGTTGTAATGTTCTACCATCTTCAACCTGTATCTCTACATTATTATGTACGCTTGCTGACGCAGCTCATCAGTTGTCTCCGGGTCGAATTCTCTTCGAAGTCATTCCTGATTGAGTCATAGTAGATCACCTAAGCAGTGCGTTATATTAGCTCCATTGGGACCACTGTTTCTAACCCGTAGACCAAACTGTATGGACTATGGTTGGTTACTGTTCATACGCCTAAATCACCCCTAGAGGTCGTCTACCCAGCTCGACCTAATCCCTTCGAGTCGAGCCTTGAGGTAATTGAGGACTATTCTATTAGTGACCTCCTTCTGACCATTAGCTTGAGGGTTTCCCACTAAGGTAAAATGCTGTCGAATCCCTTAGTTCTCGCACCAGCTCCTGGTGCTCCTACTCTAAAATTATGTCCTATTATTAGATACCAACACTTTGGATAAATTAAAATAGCAGATAATGTTTTTTCATACAAAACTTTTAATGGTTGCATCGGTTATCTTCGGTCTTCTGCTTTGACCCACTTCGTAAAGTACTCAACTGTAATGATCATAAGCTTCATCTAGCCAATGGCTTTTGGGAAAGAACCAACTATGTATGTCCCCCACTGGCCTAAACCTAGTAAAAGAGGCACTTTCTAACGAAGTCCACGGCATTCTTTAGTAATGTTGGCCAAAAGTGCCCATATTTGATGATTTTGTGGGCCAGAGATCGTCCTCCTACATGATTGCTACATATGCCTGAGTGGACTTCATGCAAGAAGTAGCGAGCTTGTGCTGGTTTCAAACATCTCAATGGTGGTCCGAAAATCGATCTTTTGAAAAGTTGGCCATGTTTGTCGAGAGCAAACTTGGCTGCTTGACCTTTGAGTCGATGTGCCTGGCCCTTATCCTCTGGAACTTTTCCCTCATGTAGTTAAGCTTTTAATTCATCTTGCCAAAAAGAGAGTGTTTCCTCGATCTACCCCACCAAGTTCTAGTCGACACTGCTTATGGAGGATTGTCGATGACGAGAAATGTGATTATCCTAACTTTAGTTCCTTTTTTCAAGCTAGCAAATTTCAACAACGCATCAGCCTACTCATTCTCCGTTCGAGGAACTTAGATAAGAGTGAATTTTTGAACTGCTATCGTATCCTCTTTACCTCAGCCAAGTACTTGCTTATTGTTGTCCTTTGGCTTCAAAGTTTCCTTCGACCTATTCTGCGACTAGTAGGGAATCAATGATGGCTGCTAGTTGTTCGATTCCCCTATCTACTACCATCCTCATGCCACCAAAGAAGGCCGTATATTCTACCTTATTGTTTGTAATATGGTAGTCGAGCTTAATTACAAAGTCATATTCTTTAGCTTGTTGACAGCATAAGGAAATGCTAATTCTTTCTTCCGAGGAAGTTGTGGAACTATTGACGTGCAAAGTCCATATGAGGGAGTCTAGGTCGAGTTGGTCGGGTAGGTCAAGTCCTTCGATGATGAAATTTGCTAACGCCCAGGCTTTAATGGCAGTTCATAGTTGGAAAGTGATGTCGAATTCTACCAACTCGATGGCCCATTTCATTGACCTTCTTGATGTATCTGGCTTGGACAGCATTTGTTTCAACAGTTGGTTCGTTAGGACGATGGTGGAATGAGATTGAAAGTAATGTCTCAACTTCCTAGCTGTTGTGACCAAAGCGAGAGTGAATTTTTTGATTTCTAGGTAGTTGTGCTCATGACCTTATAATGCTTTGCTGCAATAGTACACAGGTCGATGGGTGCCCTTTGTTGTTGAGGTCAAAACTGAACTAATTGTCGCCAACAGACTGCCAAATAATTGTGTAGAACTTCTCCATCCTTAGGTTTAGCTAGCATTAGGGGAGTTGAAAGGTATTATTTTAGTTCGACCAAGGTGTGGTTGCATTGTTTTGTCCATTGGAAGCCTGATTTCCTCTCATTTCTCAGGATCTTGAAGAATAGCAAACTCTTGTCGGCTAGCCAAGAAATAAATCGCCTCAATGCTATGATTCTTCCAACCAGGCCCTGGACATGTTTGATGGTTCAAGGAGGTGTAATGTCTAAAATGGCCTGAATTTTTTGTGGATTTGCTTTGATACCTTTCTGGTTGACTATGTAGCCCAAAAATTTGTCTCCTCTTACTCCAAACATGCATTTATTAGGGTTGAGCTTCATATCAAATGCTCTTAATATTGAGAATGTATGGTTGAGGTTGATTAAGTGATTTTTTATTTTTTCTATTTTGATAATCGTGTCCTCGACATAGACCTGCATGATTTTCCCGATCTCTTTTTTTAACATAAAGTTTATGAGCTTTTGGTAAGTTTCTCCTGCATTTTTTAGCCCAAAATGCATGACCAGAAAAATAATGTACCCCACTGGGGACGACGAAAAAAGTGTTGTCCCTATCCTCGGGTGCCATGAAAATTTGGTAGTAACTTTGAAATGCATCCATCATACTTAACAAATCACAACATCTATACAAAGCAGGCGATAAGGATCTTTAGGGCAAGCTTTATTCAAATCAATGAAATCGTTACACATTCGCCATTTTTCCTCATTTTTAGGGACAATAACTATATTACAAAGCCAACTTGGATATTGAATTTCTACAATGTATCCTCCCTCTAAAAGTTTGTTAGCCTCCTCCTTGAGATTTGGCATCGTTCAATGTTGAAGGCTCTTATCTTCTGCTTCACTGGTTTGAATGAGAGGTCCACATTGAAGTGTTAGATGATGATGCTGGAGTCAATTCCTTGGGGGTCAGAAGCCTTCCATGCAAAAGCATCAATATTTCTCCTGAGGAAATCAACTATGAAGGACTCTATATTGTGGCCCAGATCTATCCCAATTCTTTTCATCTTGTTAGGGTTTCTTGGTTCCAGCTCGATTGTCTTGATCTCCCCAACAAGCTCGACCCTGGTCTCCTCCAATTTCATTTTTCCTGCTTAACTGTCCCTCCTTGGGTTTCGTTGTTGAGGTGTCCCCCAAGGGTTTTAGTTTAGGTTGAGTATTCTACTCATTTACCTTGACTGAATTGTATAGCACTGCCAACCTTCTTTCATGCTATAGAGTAGTTCGCTTGTCCCAGCGGCTGTCAGGAATTTGACCTTCATATGATAGGTCAAAACAACGGCTCAAAAGTCATTAAATACTAGTTGATCGATAATAACATTGTAAGCACAGGGTGTTGACGACCAGGTAGTTAACCATAAAGGGTTCTATGCCGAGGTTGTGGACATATCAATAGATCCTTCGACAATGATTTATGACACCCCAAATATAACTAACGGGGTATATATAAGCTCAAATTTCAACTTGCCCATGTCCATTCTCTTCAAGGTCAACAAGAAAATAATGTTTACAGAGCTTCTATTGTCAACCAAGACCTTCATGACCTCAAAGCTCGCTATTTATATAGAGACCACCAAGGGGCAATCCAGTTTGTTGTTAGTCCCCTTGTTCTCGATGTGGGAAAGGTCATCGTCGGAGAAAGATATTAGCTCCATGTTGGTTGCAAACTGGAAGACTATTTTGATCGAGGAGAATTTGGTCAATTCTAATCTTGTTTGGTTCTATCTTTTGGTTGATTTGGAATTCTCCGAGTTGGGTCTCCCACGATGGTGTCGATTGCTCCTTTGATGCGTGGCTGGGGATCATAGACGGGTTTCTTTCCTTTGTCTTCCTTTTTGGGCTAATCGAGTTTTCTATATGGGGAATCTGGTCAGTTACGCTCATCTGCTTCTTGGCATTCTCATCAATAAATTTCTTTAGATGCCCTTGTTGAATGAGTATCTCAATCTCGTCATGGAGATTGAAACAGTCTACTGTATTGTCGCATTTCTGCCTATAGTAGTGACAATACTTCTTAGATCTCTTCATTACTTCAGTTTCAGTTAATTTCCCTGGCTTCTTCAAGAGGTTGTCGTGCTGGATGGTGAATAGGACCTCCTTTCTGGTAGCGTTGAGGGAAGTGTAGTTATGGAATCATTTGATCAGAGATCAATGACCATTCTTTTGTTATCAATCATATTTCTCTTGTCCCTTCTTCTTTTTGCTGTCAGGATTACCACACTTGAGGTTGTTTATGTCCTTTTATGTCATATACCTCTCCATGAGGTTGAACAACTCCTCCATATCCTGGTTCGCTCTCTAACTATAGCATTGGCACATTCTTTATGGCGAAGGCCCAAAAAGAGCACATCAATCAGAAACTCGATTCTGGGACTATCAATCTTCAAGACCTTACTATTGAATCTATGAAAAAATTGTAAAAAGACTCTCTCTCATTCTATTTAACAGTATGCAAATAGGTATGAAGGAGCCTCACCTTTCTCCGACTAGCAAACTAATAGAGGAACTTATCACAAAGCAGGTCATACGAGTATATCGACGCGTGCTCTAATTTTACAAACCAATTAAGCATGATCTCCTTTAACGTGGTGACCAATATTTTGGCATGGAAATACTCATTGTGTCCGTGCAGTTACATCATGTGCTCAAACTGCAGCAGGTGCTCATTTTGGTCCGATGAGCCATCATATCTAGGGAGCCCTGTGAGGACTTTAGCATCTACAGCAATGTGCTCATCAATTATATCTTGCACAAATGATAATTCCCACTCTCGATGAAGCCGAGGAGCACCATTATAGTGAGGATTCCTATCAGAGTTTCTCTTAGAAATTTCTTCAAGTCATCTACTCAGCTATTACACCTGGTGAGAAACTTCATCTCATTACTCCTGATCTGCTTGGTATATGTTCTTGTTAGTATGGGGTCTCTAACACTCAACACTATCACGCTACGAGGCTTGAAGGGGTCAAGCGCAATGATCCACCAACTCTGCTACTTCTTCCCGAAGGTTTGGTGGGATTTCTTTCTCAGGAATTGCTCGGGACTATCTTCTCATCGAATAGATGGTCGCCTAGCCTCCAGTTGACCTTTCTCTTCCCTCGGAGAATCTCCTCCTTTAGAGGCCTCTCCTCATGCTGGGATGGTTAGGAAGTGGCACTAGCGGTTGGTCCTAGCTGGTTGTTGTGTTTATTCATGGCAGCAGACAGATAAGCAGAGATTTGGACAGATATCTACTTGCTGATCAACTGATAAGCTGGGGTATGGTCATGGCAACTAGTTGTTCTAGCTAGGAGCCGGGTCACACCACATCAGGTTCTTGAGGTTGAGGAGGAGAAGTTGGGGATCGCCTATTCTCCTTCCTTTCAGATGCAGCTCTCCTGGTCTTAACCATTTTTCACAGTTGCGGACAAAAATTCCCACAAATGGCGCCAAATTATGAGAGTGTGAACTTTTTAAGAGTGTATTAGCTAAGGTCCAATATGATAGACCAACTGGTAGGTCAAGAAAGTACGCGTGATGATACAATGGGGTCGAGTCCTACAACCAATAGCAAAATTCAGGCTTGCTGAAGGGCTCTCGGCTATGGCACTTTGACACTTAAGTCAGTATGATCGACTAGAATATAGAGCAACAGAGTAAGGTCTTCTAAATGATAAATGGCATACCTTGTTGAAGGTTGGAATAAGGTATTTATAGTCTTTCCAATGTGGTTGATATGTCTGTGATGCCATTGTTATGCAAAGAGTACCATTATCCTTACTAGAGGACCTTCGAGTCTTTTTCAGCTCGTGTACTATTTCAGATGGCACTGCCTCCAGCCTCCAGCTACTTAGGATAAGATGGCACATTGGAGATACGCACCAGCCTGGCGTGGTTGAAAAGGGGTTGTACTGTTAGTGGCATACACCATTAATTCAATTGCATGTTATCTGGCAAAGTATTCAATGTGGCTGAAAGGATATAGCTTCGGTTCGACCTCCCCCATCGAGTACTTCCCTAAGGCATCTCAACGGCCTTTGGTTGACCTCCTCAATCAAGATAAACATATCTCTAAGATATCCTTATGGTTTCTAGTCAACAAGGTATAGCCTTGTTGCATTAAAGTCTCCCTAACGTAACGCTGAACGAGATGTCCCTGTTGGTGATCGACCATAACTTGATCGACAGGGTGAATACAGATATCTGCTTGGTGGATAGGGCCCAGCGCAGTCGAGACATGGTCGATGACATGCTAGCCTTGAACAGGTTAGGCCTAATAGTCAATTATGCTGTTTTGTACAATAAATTTGGTCTAGTCGAGCGTCAATTGGCTGGGCCTATTAAGCTATCCCATATCACATTATTTTTATTAAATTTATTCCAATGTAATTACGTATATTGAAATTTATCCTTCTACCAACATATTTAATTGGACTTAAAGAAAATAGCAATTAAATTAAAATTAAGTAATTAAATTATATTCCCATTTAATGAGATTATTACTATCACAATACATATGGTTGTTGGTAAACTATGACTAAATTAAATTTATTCTATTAGACTCACAAAAATAATAGCTTGATCAAAATTAATTAAGGAAAAATCAATTGATGAAGACAAAAAGATACTTAATAAATACATTTGTATACATATTCCTTCTGCGCTCTCCTTCAAAAATAAGAAAAGAAATATTTTTTATATATCAAAATGTGTTTTCGATTCAAATATAATAGTAAATTTAATATGACAATGTAAAAGAATATATTAAGTCTTACAATCACATGTTCAATTGATGAGGAAAAAGAATAATATCTCATAAATATATCCATACAAATATAGGTTCTTTTACAAAAAAAAGAAGAGAAAAATATTTATTATATATCAAAATAGGTGTCAAACTCATATGTAATATTATATTTAATAGGGTAAATGGCACTTCACTCCCCAAAATTTAATTGTTTTGGCGTATTACCCCCCAAAAAATAACTAAAATGCACTTCATCCCCTTAATTTAGATTTATTGGAACACTTTGCCCCCTAAATACAATTTCTTTACAGATTATTACATGGCTGGAAAAAAGGCAATTCTTGTCATTTTTACTTTCTTCCACCTTCTTCAACATATTTTTCTGACACTTTACGAAATGCATTGTATATATATTCCCTTAAGAGGGCTATTAGTTTGTAAAGTGCGTTTCTTAATTAATTATATTTGTAATCGAAAGGTTGAATTAGCTATTAACCTAAATATATATATATATATGTGTGTGTGGTATGCCAGCACTTCTTCCTCTTTTCTTCCTAGTCAAAATGACCTTAGTTTAGAGGAATGTTAAAATTAGTGATTATAATTCTTTAAAGATGGATTAGATAATCTTAGCATTACTAAAATAAAGCATGAGCTTTATTGTCTCCTCAAAATATCTTTTATAAAGTAATAAAACTTTATTTTAGAGTAATAATAAGGTTGGTGATTTAGCTTCTTTAATATGGTTGGCAGAGCAATGTTACTAAATAACAAAATAAATCAATCATTTGAAAATGAATTACAACACAACCATATGAAAGAAAAACTAAAAATATTTCTAACTAAAATACATATACTAAAACACATCAATTGTATTTCAATCAACAATTAATTCATAAAATAATAGGAGAAGGCAAACGAGCTAATTGAATGTATAGGGGAAAAAAATAAAAACGCTAGTATCCTATTATTCTTGGTACATGAGTTTCTTTATTTTTGAGCTAAAAATGTAGAAATGACAAGAGTAGTTGGGTTCCTTTTTTCTGAGTGAAAAAAAATGGAGAAAAGTAAAAATGACAAGAATAGCCTTTTCTCCGACTATATGATATGCCAGAATTGTATTTGGGGGGGGGGGGGGGTGCAAAGTATTTTAGTAACTCTAAGGGTGAAGTGCCTTTTAGTTATTTTTGGGGGGTAATGTGACAATATAATTAAATTTGGAGGGAGGATGGTGAAGTGCCATTTGCCCTATTTAATATTTTAATGAAAAAGAATAAACTGCTTATTTAATTTTCATTTATTTGTATGTTTATATATATTTTTGAAATATATTTTGGTTAATTCTTAATTATAATGATATGTACATTTTATTTTCTTGAAACAATAGCAAAAGATGCTTTTATGTTGTAGTAAAAATACGAGAAAATTTCATGACCTTATTTAGTCAAGTTAAATTAATAAAAGCGGGTAAAAAAAAAAGAATATAAAATTGATAGCTCTATTAGAAGTCATAAAAAAGAATAACCTTTTTGAAGGATCAAATTGAATTTCTTATTTGAGGGATGGCGGAGGATGATAATCACTTTGTCCAAACCAAGTCTTGCATGACTTAACTAATCATATGATAAATATTTTGGAAGTATACACTAAGGACATAACAGCCATAATTCTCTTATTATATAATTGACTTGAACTTAATCATATTTAATTAAGATTTGAGTTTTTCCAAAAAAGTATGAATTGTTAGATTGATAGTTATGTAATTCAAATTATTAAGTTGAAAAATATTTATTCGAGTTTAATAAGCATTAATATGACATAGTGAACTGTTTTCTATCAATATATAAAATAGATTATTAATAAAGTCATTTGACTGGATAAAATGTCACATTAGCCAATATATCTCCATTCATACCCTACAAAATATATACCTTTTAGTGCAAAGTATGTAATTCATTAAATATATAGTATTCAATAGTTAAAAAATCTTTTTTTTTTTATATTGCTAAACATTAAATAATTCATACAATACAAATATTTATTTCAAACAAAGAATTCCATTTAACAATTTAAGTATTGTTAAATACTCATTATATTAACAGCCAACTTAATTTATAATCCAACTCTTACATATTTATAAACTAGAAAACTTTCATAAATAAGTTTTATACTTTCTTTTTAACAAAAAAAAGTTATTAAATATGTAGTGTAGTATTTTTATTTTACACAATGATACTGAGAGGTTTAAAATTAACCAGAATTTAATTTTTTTATTTTTTGGCTTAACTAAGAAGGGATGAAAGTGAGAATAGAATCATTATAAATAAATTGAGAGCATAAGTTTAAAAAAAAAAAAAGATTAAAAACAAGTGGTCCATTAAAAATTTAAGATTAAAGAAGTAATATAAGTTTTATTTATTTATCTAAATTTAGAGAAATCAATTTATAGATCACTCTGAACCATTTGAATTGGATTTTTGGATTTATTTCATAAAATAACAATTGAAATTTATTATTTAAAAAATCGAAAAGAACTTTTTAGTTCACAAAAAATAAAATAAAAAGTAAATTAAAAATATGAAATAATAACTAGTGCATATTTAATTCACTGAGAATGATAAAAAATAAATTAAAAAATAAAAGTTTCTTCAAATTAATTCCAAAATGAAAGCATTCAATAGTCGGATATTATTATCATTATATTATAAAATAGTTGGATATTATTGTCATTATATTATAAAAGATACATATCAATATATATTTTCAAATGTTAAGTTCCTTAAGATATATTTTATTTTAGTCATTATTCAATTCGTAGATTTTTAATGTTCTACTATTTAGTAAAGGTCTTTTAAAATAGTAATGAACTGATAAATTTTTGTTTTGAATCAACTTCATGTTTAGTTAATTTGGTGTTGAATATTCTAATATATATTTAAAATATCATCGTATATGGCTATTAGGAAATTTCACCTATATTTTGGATGCATGGACAAATTAACATTATTATCGCATATTTATTTTGACAATAAAGACAAGATAAAATGAACAGGAAATATGCGGCACTAAGTAGTATAGAGATACAGGAATGTATAAATAAAATTGAAGAGTCCAAAAAAATGAGAAAGTCAATTAAACCATTGAAAGAAAAAAAAATTCTAAAAATTCATAAGTTAACGGTTTCTTCCCTTTTATGTGAGGACAAAAAAATTCCTCTCTAATAAAATTATCATTTTAATAGACCTGGTTTTATAGTAATTGCAACCAAATTAGGTTCGTTTTTAATTAGACTCGTAGAAAATAATAATTATAATTATTAAATCAAGTCTTTCTACTTAAATAATGTATATACATCAAATGCATATACATTATATTTAGACTATAGAAACTAATATCTATAATTAATTAAATCAAATCTTTAAATAAATATGTACTTTATGATTTTTCAATAAGTGTCATATGTGCGGGCAAATATTATATACTAAGTTTTTTATTTCTCTATCAGAAGATGTTACAAACTTCCGAAAAATATTTGAGTCTTGAACTATATATTCTCTTTTCCTTCATTTGATGTGAAATTAGAAAAATAACGTACATCTACAAAGGTGGAATAACACTTTTCAAATACAAGGCGTAGTATATCATAATCTTTTAGAGTTAATTTCCAAAAACAAATAAATATAGTATCTTTCAGTTTTATTTTGCCAAAACAAAAAATAACTTGAGAATAGAAAATGCTAAAAGAATCAGATTTATCAAAAGGAATTATGTGAAAACTTAAAATTTATGGAGATAAATTCATATTCAAAAATCTTTGGAAGGTTAAATGATTACATTTCAATGAATGATATTCAGAATGTCTAAAAAAGTATGAAAATAAACTAATTTAATTTATAATTCTTCGAATGCTTATCAAATTACAGCAATTTTGGTCAAAGGGAATAATAGTAATATATTAATTGAATAAGATACTATTGTCAATGTATATTGACGTTATAAACATAGAATAATACATTATTATAAATGTTACAACCTATAGCAATATCAATTTCTTTTCTCAAAATGTGATATGGGATAACACATAAATTTTTAGGAAAAAAAGACACTAAAACATCCAATGATGCAATCCATAAAAATGAATCTATCAAGGTGACTCTTACAGGTAGTGCAACCATTGTTGGAGAATAATAAATAATTTATATCTTATTTCATAATTTATTCCATTGCTTATTGCTTTTACAGGGGGAAGATATTTTCTTTTCACTAAGTTCAAAGTTTGACCGAAAATAAAAAATAAAAAATATCCATGCTGCATTTATACAATTAAAGCTTTGAAGTTTTAAAATAATGTGAATATGTATCTGTCTATTCCTTATTATCAAGATTTTTCACCTCTTTCATATGAAATTTTTCATATTTGCAAATTGTAATTTATTTACACATATCAAACTTCAGATATTGATCCTATAGCAACTTTTTTGGAGAAAAAACTCTGTTGTTGATTCTTGAACTTAATGATATAAAACTAAAAACTACAAGATTGATTGCTATCACCATAACCTATCAAATTCCAAATCTGAATTACAATAAAGAATAACAGATGTCACTCTAAAAGGAGAGATACAGGGTTGTGAAATAGGAAAAATAGTTATTCTTCAATATCTTTTATTGTGGGTCTGAACAATGTAAATGTTAGTAAAATACTATATTTGGGATAAATAATGTAGATATTGAAATGAAAGGAAGCAAAAAATGTGGTAGGTCACATACACTATGCAAATCTCATAGAAGAAGAAATATATTACATTAAACTATATTAAACTATGTTGTTAAACTATATTAGAGATCTAACATATTTAACAACTTCAGACCACAATTTATTTTTTAACTTTTATTTGTCTATTTGATAAGTATTTTTATCATATATAATAGATAATAATTTATAAGATAAACAAACTTTAAAAAAAATTAATAATAATAACAAGTCACAGGCATCGCATGTATGCACTTTTCTAGTATTTATAAAAAATATCAAAAAAATAAGATATTAGAATTTTTAAATAAACTTAGCCGAACACATATGTATAAATATACATCCCTAGATCATGGATTAATCTAGAAGAAATAGTCACACATTTCCCACATTTTTTTCAGACTAACAAATGATTTTTTGCTGGCACACACGGGGCATCTTGAAATAGAAATACCAACTATGATTTTCAGACAATATTACTTAGTTCTTTGCTTCCTAGAGAAATAAGTATACCATCTGAAATGATTTTTGGCTTATCTTCTTACTTCTTAAATTAGATAAGAACATTCTCTGCTTACCAGAGATACTAATCAACTGTTAAAAAGCGCTGGAATCTTGAAATTTAAGCTGCTAATCTTAAAACAAACAGAAGCTCAAGAAAAGCACGCCATTTGTCTTAATATGTTGAATGGTGGCAAGGCAGTTACCTAATTCAGTTAAGAGGCATTTTTCACATTAGACAGAACTAGTAAGTTTGAGATAACTATATGAACAAGTTCAAGTAATCCGCCCGATCAAGAAATCACTGTTGCCATTCAACCCAAAAAAAAAAAAAAATACCTGCAGTTTCTGATATTACTAAGATACATTAGTTTGATATTACATTCATTTCCTCTTACACGAGCCATTAAGTGAACCCATAAAAAAAAAAAGAAATGATTATCAAATAGTTCAGTCACGTCTTTGATCCATTTCATTCAACACATAAAGCATTTCTTCTGGCTGCGGCTTTACAAATTATATTTTGAAATGTAATGACATAGGGCTGCCTGCACAGGAAAAGTGGAGCCAGAAATCACACTTAGGACAATGAAAAACTAAATCATCTACAAATCCCCGAATGATATACTTGCATTTTCGACACTTCTGGCTTCCAACGGTAAGCATCCGAGTAGGAGTCAGAGGATGATCAGGGTGGAGAGAAATCATCAAAGTACCCGCGCCAAAATTTATTCTAGACAAGAGACCCACTGACGGAATGCAATTAACATGAAACGACTGATCACATTTCGCACAATGATAGAACCAATAATTCTGGTCGATTTCTTCTTCACAGAACTCACAAAAACGGCCCTTTTCTTGTTCATCTGAGTGAGTAGTTAGCTCTAAGGGATGCTTGTCGAATTTATGCCTAGCCGTTTTAGGTAATAAAGCACAACTGAGATGTATCATGAAATCACAGCTAATACATCTATAGAATATTTTTGGCAAGGTTTTATCAGAACAACAACTGAATAGCATATCATTGACATCGATCGTGGTTAGGAAAAGAATATGTTGCCCATGTGAAGCGTGCTTGATACTATTTGGTGCAGAGGCACACTGTATATCAACAAGACCAGGTCCTATGGGGAATTTCTCACAGTAATAGCCAAATCCATTGCAAGGACGATGACAGAACTGACAGACGAATACAGAATAAAATACATATTTGCCTGGGTCTGGAAAAAGGACTGATGTTTCATTAGGAAAACTGATTTTGGAAGGAAGATTTGCACAGGAACTATGGATAAGAAAATGGCAGTCGGGTTGAGGGCATCTGTAAAATGGAGCTGAAATCGGTTGTATGCACGCATTGCACATTAATTCTTGAACTAAACATGCTTCTCTACTACTACTACTAGCTTCATCATCTTTACTAGCCAAAAAATGGTCATTTTCATGAAAGATCAGAGGGTGTTCATGACATTTCTCAACTGTCAACTTGCCACTCGTAGTACCATCTGCAATCCGCTTGCTCTCTGAAATCATACGAATCATCAAACTTGGGAATATGTCACCCTCATCCGGCAGATTAAAGATCAATTCGTCACTTGTTTCTGCATAATATGTGGCCGTTTTTTTACACATCAAAATATAATGCAAACTGTTAGAAAAGCAATTTGTTAATTCAAAATTAAAAAAGAAAAAGAAAAAAAAAAAAAATGAAGATTCAAGAACGGTCAAGAAGTCAAAGAAAGATTCAAAAAAAGTCAAAGGAGGTTAAAGGAAAAAGTGCACAAGTTGGTTTTAATTTGCCTCCTACAATATAAGAATCAAAGTAGCAAAGTTCAACTTTGATTCTTCTACCAAGAGAACTATATAGAAATGTGTAGAAAAATATGGTGCCTATATATATGTGTGTAGTATGTAGTTGTAGAGAGGAATTGTAGAGAGATAGATGTAAGAAAAAAAGAGTGAAAAACATCTTGTAGTCAAAATTATTCCAAAGTTGTATTTCATAAACTTTGAAAAAACATTGTAATATTGCATTTTTATATTAAACTTTTTCCTCCAATTTATCATTTCTCTCTCAAATCATATATTTACACCCAACACAAACCACAATTTTGAATTTGTAGATGAAAAAGAGAAACTAAGTTGATATATAGATAGTTCCTGAGTTACCGGACTCCAAATTCGAAGTTGCACACTTGAGATGAGCAGTACATCTGCAATGGCCACAGAAATACATCCCTTTGCCGAACAACAACCCATCACAAATTACACAATATTGTTGTGCTTTAAATAGATCATAAAGAGCATATGTGAGAGTAAAAGGGTGAGGGTGAGAGGCATGCTTGGCAACGCTGGGCAGCAAGGTACAATCTTGATGAATCCAGAAATTACAGTCTTGGCAGGTGAAGAAGAAGCCCTTTTGTTCGTCTCCACAGGCATCACAGAAAGACAAAGTTTCTCTACAAATGACCACCAGTGGGTGTGATTGGTGGCTTTTGTGTTTGGTTATGATCTGAACTGGTTTGGCACAGAAAAGGTGGAGATCAAATTTGCAATAACCGCAACTGTAGGTGAAACCTTGGCACAATTTAAGGCAGTTTTGGCAGTTGGAATTATTACCGGACGGTTTTGGTGTGAGAGAAAGAAGGCCGCTATGGTGCAGGTAGGAACCCATATGCCAGGGATGGTAAAAATACTGGGGCAGTTGTGCGCATGCTTTGTGCAGGAAAAATGTGCAACCATTGCTACAAATGTATGAGGGACTGGACAGCAATGGCAGCCTACATATACTGCAGACGTTATGCTTCGGAAAAATATCGTCTTCTTCATAGGAAGTCAATGAATGTTCATGATTAAAATGTTGAATCTCCATCTCTTTGTGAAAACGTGCAAAAGTTAACACTCAAAATGATGTGTGAAAATGGAAAGGTTTTATAGTGACAAATGAATTTCAATGCGCTATTTATTCAAAAACTTAAAGAAAAGGTAATTGCTGCTGAAATGGCCATTTGATTTTATTTTTAAAGCCTATTTTCACATTTTCTACTATTTAAGAAATAAAACACATCACTTTTTACACATTTTAACCCAATATTATTTTTATTTTCATTTTCAGAACACATAATACAATAATTTATATATCTTCTCCCAATAACATATATGTCTTCTCTCTCTATTCCATTATTTCTCTCTCTCCATTAGCAACCTATTAAAACCAACATAATTATTACTTTTCCAACAATTTATCTAAATACAAACTCATTTTCAACTTATTCTAACTTTTATAATTTTAGAAATAATGGAAATAAAAATAGGAAATGAAAGTAAAATCAGACGGGCCCTAATTGTACTGGCAGATGTTGATGAGGTGTTTTGGATTTGAATACAAATTATGGTTTCAAATAGGGCTATCAGTAGATCTTATTTTAATTAGAATTCGATTCGAATTTGAGGATATTTATCCAGTTAAAATATCTGATGAGTCAAATCTGATTATAAATATCCGTAATCCAAATAAGTGGATTGGATACGAAATTAAGTAATTCTGTCCGTTAAAGATGCGAATCCAAACTTTAATATTTTTTTTATTAAATTAGTACTCTTATATATAATATTAATAAAAAAATTTAAATAAATAAAATCTATATATTATATTGACATAATATCTATATTAACGGCTATATTATAATATTAATATTGAGTCTTTAGCCTTAAAAAAAAGAGGAATACTGATAAAATATTAAATATAATAATGTATAATAGTTCATCTATACATTAATATAATGTAAAATAGGGGTTTAGTATCTAAATATTTAACTTTTGGACTACTATGTGATAAGAAGTTGTTAAAAATTCA
Source organism: Jacaranda mimosifolia (assembly GCA_018894105.1). Lineage (NCBI taxonomy): Eukaryota > Viridiplantae > Streptophyta > Magnoliopsida > Lamiales > Bignoniaceae > Jacaranda > Jacaranda mimosifolia. Next base: position 56,165,867 of record CM032117.1, read on the forward strand.
AATATAACGTAAATTTATTTTATTAATATAATATTTTTATACAATTCAAAAGGAAGGAAAAAAAAGAAAAAAAATACTAAATCGGGTCAAAAAAATTTATCAAAATTTCAATATCCATCGAAATCGAATATGGTACTGACTAATAAAGATCCTATAGGATATCGGATCAAATTTTGATATAGATTTTGATAATTGGATTTGGATTCAAATATGGCTAATCCGATCCAAATTCGACTTGTTGACAACCCTAGTTTCAAGGGAGGAGAATACAAAATCAAAATTTACCATTTTTTTGACACTTTGATTCTCAAAAAACTGGCGAGGAATGGGATTTGGGGAGAGCATATTTATAAAGAAAATCAAGAAAATTAATCTCATCTATATTGTAAATCCGTTGCCTTCAATTTGGTTTTCATTATTTTTCATTAATTTCTTACTATTTTGTTTTGTATTGTAAGGTTGATTCATCACAACAACTTATATTTCACAACATGCACAATTTTCTATTGAGAAAAGGGAAAGTTTGTCGCTTGATTATAAATTAATCAATGGCCAATTGATTAAATAACATTGTCGATGTCAGGTTCAAAGTTAGGAGCAGAACATAAAACCTAAGGGGTCCTAACACAATTTTACTAGCGAAAGAGAAAAACGTTTCTTATAATTTTCAGACAATTTTACTTTCAGTTCCTTGCTTTATATAGGATAAGAATATCATCTCCATAAGTGCTTTTGTGGATTTAGCTCTTTGCTTCTCAAATGAGAAAAGAATATCCTCTGCGTAACAATTTTTTGCAAGGCACCCTCCCTTTCTCGTTATATGCATGTTTAATGATTCAGGCAAGCCAGTTACATCTTTATACAAAATAATAATTACACTAAAACTAATTAAATAAATTTTCTACTTAGCAAATGTAAAAGTATGAATCAGTATAGTGATTTATTTTCTTTTTATATGAGGATAAGAATATCCCCTCTAATAAAACTATCAAATTTAATATATTTGTTTTAATGATAATTACAACCAAATTGAGTTTGTTCTTAATTAGACTTATAGAGAATAATAATTATAGTTAATTAAATAAAATCTTTCAACTTAAATAATGTATATATATTATATTTAGAATCACAGAAAATAACACCCATAATTTATTAAATCAATTCTTTCTTCTTACATAATTCATATACATTAAATGTATATCACTGTATTTATTAGGGCAAAATGCAAAATAAGTCCCATAACTATACCCTACTGACAAATTTTAATTTTATTTTTTTGACCCACAATTTTGGTACACTAGCTTTTGAATTTTGGCAATTTGAGGACAAATTCAATCCGAATTCATTTACAGCTGGCCCGATCCTACGTGGCGCATGATGTGGCGCCACTTGTCCTACTTTTCTCATGGGTGACAATGACATGACAATTCAACCTGTCACGTCAGTAAAATATGAAAATAAAAAAAATTATATATAAAAAATAAAGACATAAAAAAAACTTTAAAAAAGCCAAAAAAATAAAAATATATACATACAAATATATACGTATATATATAAATTTTAAATACATAAATATATATACACATGTAATATATATATACACCCCAACAGCCACCCCCTCCCCCCCAACACCCACCACCACCATGACTGCCATGTCCAGGCCATTAGCCAACAGATCTGGCCTGGCCATGGCTGCCGACAGATCTGCCAGGCAGAGCCAGAGGCGGCCACTGGCCCTGGCTGCCAGCCCAAGGCAGGCGGCTGCTGATCAACAACCAAGTTGGAGGGGGGGGGGGCATGGGAGGAGTGCTAGAGGGGAAGGGGGGATTTCCTTCTTCTTCTCCTCCTCCTCCTCCTCCTCCTCCTCCTCATCATCATCATCATTATTATTATATTTGAACTCTTTATTTATATTAATTGAATAATTGAGTTATTTTAGAATATTTTTTATTTTAATATTATTATATAATTTATAATTATATGATAGACTTAAAATTTTATTGTTTAAGTTTTATTTTGTTCTATCCAAATTATTAAATAAAATATATCTATATTTAATAGAACTATTTTAGATGTATTTATCATTTTAATATTATTATGTAATTTGAATTATATAGATAATAGGATAGACTTAAATTTTTACTGTTTAATTTTTATTTCATTTTTAACTTAATAAATGAAGTCAACAAAATTTATTTAAATTTTTAGATATTTTATTATTTTAACATTATTAAATATTTTAACTTAATATTATTAAAATTATATGGCCTAAAGTGATAATTAGATTTTTTTTAAAAAATTAGATGATAAATTCATATGAAATAAAATTTTATAAATTTCAAGGATTTTTTATATTTTAAATTATAATGTTTAGAATATTTTTTATTTTAATATTATTATGTAATTTATAATTGTATAGTTTGGATGATATACTTAAAATTTTATTGTTTAAGTTATTTTGTTATATTTGAATTAATAAATAAAATATATTTATATTTAATAGAATTATTTTAGATGTATTTATCATTTTAATATTATTATGTAATTTTTAATTACATAGATAATAGGATAGACTTAAATTTTTATTGTTTAATTTTTATTTCATTTTTAACTTAATAAATAAAGTCAACAAAATTTATTTAAATTTTTAGATATTTTACTATTTTAACATTATTAGATATTTTAACTTAATATTATTAAAATTATATGGCCTAAAGTGATAAATTAGATTTTTAAAAATTTTTAGATGATAAATTCGGATGAAATAAAATTTTATAAATTTGAAGGATTTTTTATATTTTAAATTATAATGTGCAAGTTTTAAATTTTTTTAGAAATCAATTCATTTAAATAGATAATTTAGCAAGTGGGATACATGTGTATTGTGTTTATATATGTGAATATACATATATAAGTATATAAATATTTTCAAGATTTATATTTTTGCTTTTTTCAATTTTTATGTACCTATTTTTTAATTTTTTGTGCAAATTTTCCTTCTTCTTTTTTTGTCTAGTAAAATACATGGCAAGAAGGTTTTGCCACATGACATGCCACGCAGGAGAGAGGATGTGAAGTGGCGCCACATCATGCACGAGCCGACTGTAAATGAATTCATGCTAAATTTGTCCTCAAATTGCCAAAATTCAAAAGCTAGTGTACCAAAATTGTGGCCTAAAAAGACAAAATAAAAATTTGCCAATAGGTATAGTTACAGGACCAATTTTGCATTTTTTTTCCTATTTATTACATTTGTTACAAATTAAATATAACTTTAATTGAAATTATACAAAATAATAATTACATTAAAATCAATTAAGTAAATTTTCTACTTAGGAAATGTAGTTGCATATATTGAAATCATCATGTTTAATACACATAGTTTAATGGTAATTACAATCAAACTAAATTTATTTTTAATTAGACAAAAAAAAAATTACGATAAGTAATTAATCAAATCTTTCAATTTAATTACAAATGTATATATATTGTACTTATTAAATTTATTCCAATGTAATTATGAATATTGAAATTTATTCTTCTACCAACATATTTACTTGGACTTAAAGAAAATAGCAATTAAATTAAAATTAAGTAATTAAATTATATTCCCATTTAATGAGATTATTACTATCACAATACATATGGTGTATGGCAAACTATGACTTAATTAAATTTATTCTATTAGACTCACAAAAATAATAACTTCATCAAAATTAATTAAGAAAAAATCAATTGATGAAGAAAAAAAGATACTTCATAAATACATTTGTATATATATATTGCTTCTATGCTTTCCTTTACTAATAAGAAAGAAATATTTTTTATATATCAAAATATGTGTTCGATTCAAACATAATGGTAAATTTAATATGAAAATTTAAAAAAATATATTAAGTCCTACAATCACATGTCCAATTGATGAGGAAAAACAATAATATTTCATAAATATATCTGTACAAATATGGGTTCTTTCCCAAAAATAAGAAGAGAAAAATATTTATTATATATCAAAATAGGTGTCAAACTCATATGTAATATTATATTTAATATGATAATGAAAAAGAACAAACTGCTTATTTAATTTTCGTTTATCTTTTCATTTATTTATGTGTTTATATATATTTCTATTAAGAATAACAACCTTGAATTGGGCTTAACGCGATGTTATGACCAAATTGAATCAATAGTTTTAAACTGGAAGTTCCAAACGAAAATAATTGCAAATATACAGATAATGAAAAAGTAGATGAAACACCAGATTTATAGTGGTTCGGCAAACCTACTCCACTATCTAAGCTTTCGCTTAGGATTTTTTAATTTGCAAGAGTTTACTAATAATCTCAAAGAGGATTAATATAAATGAGTTCAATAGAAATGAACAAGCAAAAACCAATTGAAACTATGTCAAACAAATCAATACAGTAGGAGGGAAGGAATATTCCAAGATCCCTAACACAAAAGATTGCATGGCTAATGGTAGTTCTAGCTAGAAGTAAACAGCACACCCCTTTCTTTTCTCCAACACGGTACTTCAATAAAGTTAATGATAAAAGCTTAACATTACTGTAAGCAAATGGTTGCTATACTTTGATCTTCTCTTCAAGATTAAATAGCAGACCTCTGTTGATACTTGGATGTTCCAACGGTAACTTTCCATAGATAAATCCAACAATAACTTACCATGTGTGTATGTGTGCAATCAATCAAATTAGATACTCGGCCTTCAATTGTGTTTTTTCTATGTATAAGAGATTAGCATTCTTTTTCAAATAATATGCTAATTAAAGATGGAAATAGATTGTGAGTTGTTTGGTTAAAGGAACTAAATATATTATTGTCATACATCAAAACAATAATCCTAACAATCTCCCCCCTTTTTTATGATGACAATTTACTTATTCATTTTACTCCCCCTAAGTTTTGTGCTTAGTGAACTTTTATTAGACTCCGCAACAATATTCTCTGGATGTACCAAAGTCTATCAATGGTGTAAACAGCTTATAGCCCCCTCCCCCGAATAGTGCAATCATATATTGAAAGAGAACCAACAAGATTAGAAATAATAAGATTAGTGCTAGAGTTCATTTCCACACTATTTACATGATAAGAAATGCTTAGAAGATGGTCGCAAAAAGAATGACAAGCATAAAAAGTTCTTACATCTAGTACATCATCATATTATTATAAAATCAATGAATGCACAAAGGGTGATGGCAAAAGGAAGTGATCATAGAAGTTCGTGGAAGTTTTTTCATAGCATAGCATAAAACTCTTTTCTCCCTTAGCATCAAAAAGAGGAGCTGAAACTGGCAGAATGACGACCACGAAGCTTTTGAATTTCAGATTCGAGGCATTGGAAGGTCAGAGAATTTTGAGAGATGATTTAGAATAGTGATTTGAAAACATCACAGAAAAATTGTTTTAGGCGGGAGACTTATGAATGCCAAGAAAGTTTTTAGGAAATTAGATATGTCTTCTGGTAAAGGCTTTGTAAAAATGTCTGCCAATTGGTGATTAGTGTCAATAAAATTTATGCATATGTTACCTTTTTGGACATGATCTTTAACAAAATAATGCCTACTGTCAATGTGCTTAGAGCGAGAGTGCATAATAGGATTTTTAGTGATGCTAATGGCACTGGTATTATCATAATATACTGTAATGTTATGAAAATGCAATCCATAGTCAAGTAAAGTTTGTTTCATCCAAAGAAGTTGAGTGCAACAGTTACCTAATGCCATGTACTCTGCCTTAGTAGTGAAAAGAGCCACAATGCTATGCTTTTTGCTATTCCAGCTTACTAGACATATTTCTAGGAGTTGGCAAGTTCCAGAGGTACTTTTTCAGTCTACTCAACAACCTGCATAATTAGCATTTGAAAATCCAACAATTTTAAATTCAGAGGATTTGGGATACCATAATACAGTATTCTGAGTTCTTTGAAGATTGAAGATAGCGAAGTATCCTTTTGACAACCTTGAGGTGAGACTCTTTTGGATTTACTTGGAATCTAGAACAGAGACTTGGTGGAAATAGAATGTCAGGTCTACTGGCAATTAGGTACAATAGGCTACCAATCATCCCTCTAAAAAGCTTTTCATCAACATTTTTGTCATTGGCACATAAGTCCAGTACAGTATGTGTAGTTATAGGGGTTTGAAAAATGTTGTAGGATTCCATGCCAAACTTTGATAAATATTATTTTATATTTTTTTTTTGACAAATAAATGTTCCTAAATCACTTTATTTAATTTGAAGTCTGAGAAAGAATGGTAGTTCATCCATTAGGTTCATCTCAAACTCAGTTTTCATGCGTGCTGCAAATTCTTCACACAGAACACTATTGGTACTTCCAAAGATGATATCATCAATATATATTTGTATCAAAAGAATATCATGAGAAAGTGTTTGATGAACAAGGTAGAATTGATAGTTCCCATTGAAAAACCTTTGGAAGTAAGTGAACACTTAATCTTTCATACCATGCACGCGGAGCTTATTTAAGAGCATAAAGTGCTTTAGACAGTTTATACACATGATTTGGAAATTCTTGATTTTTTAAACTGGGGGTTTGTTTGACAAAAACTTCTTCTTTTATAATCCCATTAAGAAAAGCACTTTTAACGTCCATTTGGAAAAGTTTAAAGTTTTTAAGCACGGCAAATGCAAGTAACATACAAATGGACTCAAGACGCACAACTGGAGTATAAGTTTCATCATAGTCTATACCTTCTTGTTGAGAATATCCCTTTGCAACAAGTCTAGCCTTGTTCCGAATGACATTACCTTTTTCATCAAGTTTGTTTCCGAAGACCCACTTTTTTTCAATTATTGGTCTATCATTCCGTCGTTCCATTAGCTACCATACTTTGTCTTTTTCAAACTGTGATAATTCTTCCTTCATTGCTTCTATCCATGACTTATCATTGAGTGCTTCCTTGATATCTGAGGGTTCAAAAAGAGAGAGTAGAACAAGGTTAGAATTAGTTGAATTGAACTCTCTTACCCTTGATCTCGTGGTAATTCCACATTGGGGATTGCCAATGATTTTTTCTACTAGATGCTCGAGGGATGCTTGAATTTTTTAACTTTTGCTTCATTAACGGCCTTTGAACTTTTCTCAAAAAAAGAATTGATGTGTTATTCTTGTCTTTTGAAAGTTTCTTCGGTTTCTGTAGATTTTGATGATCTGATCAACACCTGCAGATTCTATGCTCAAGATTTTCTTGGCAGCGATAGGGTTAGTTCCATCAAATATAACATGAATGGATTCTTGCATTGTGGCTTTCTCTTATTATATACTCGATAAGCTCTGTTGTGGTTGGAATATCCAACGAAAATACCTTTATCTAATTTGGTTCAAATTTTGCAAGATGTTTTCGATCATTTAAAATAAAGCACTTACAACCAAACACCCGAAAATACAAAATTTTAGGAATTTTTCCATGCCAAATTTCATAAGGTGTTTTTTTCATGAAAGGTCTAAGAAATACACAATTTGAAACATAGCATGCAGTGTTTACTGCGTCCCCCCCCAAAAAGAGTTAAGAAGATCAAATTCATTCATCATAGTTCTAGCCATCTCTTGCAATATACAATTCTTTCTTTCAACTACTCCACTTTGTTGGGGAGTTTTAGGAGCAGAAAAATTATGTAAGTACCCACTTTCATCATAGAATGTAGCAAAGTTATTATCATCAAATTCAGTCTCATGGTCACTTCTGATTTTACATATAATGCAACCCTTTTCATTTTGAAATTTTCTTGTAAGTGGAATGAAATAGGTAAGAGAATCATTTTTATGAGCAAGAAACACAACCCATGTGAATCAAGAGAAATCATCAACAATCACGAATACATATTTCTTTCTTCCAAGAATTTCATTTTTCGTAGGACCAAATAAATCCAAATGAGGCAGATCAAGAGGTTTAGATGATGCAACATCATTTATGGGTTTAAATAAGGATTTAACATGTTTTCCTTTGACACATGCATCACACACTCTATCTTTAATGAACTTGATCTTAGGTATGCCTTTAACTAATTCTCTTTTTGCAAGATGATTTAGCATATTTATATTTGCATGTCCTAGTCTCCTATGTCATGTCCAACATATTTCATCAACAGCAGTGAGACATTCAACATTTTGATCAAACAAATTATCAAGATTAATGCAATATATGTTTTTTTCACAAGATACAGTGAATATTATCTCATGATCTTTTGAAACAATGTAGTTTGTGGGCTGAAACTTACCTTATAACCACAGTCACAGAGCTGGTTGATGCTTAGTAAGTTATGTTTGAGTCCTTCTACCAGCCAGACATTTCCTATGGTTATACTGGTTCTTTTTCCAATTGTTCCTCTTCCAACAATTCTGCCTTTGGTGTTATCAACAAAAGGAACATTTCCTCCTTTGAAGTGTTCAACGTTTAAGAATGTTGATTTGTTTCCAATCATGTGTCTGGAACATCCGCTATCCAAATACCATTTTTCTTTAGAATGTGTTGTCTCTGTTACTTCCTGCAAAACAAATTGAGGAATTATTTGGTACCCATGACTTGTTGGGTCCTCCTATGTTAGATTTCAGCACCCAAACAAACTTGGTTCCAATGTCCTTTTCAAGGGGCATATGTATGCAATGTGTCCAGTCTTTCCACACGTATGACATTTTCTTTTATTGTGTTTTTCATGAAAGGATGTTCTTGTTTTTTTCATGGATTTTAAACTCCTTTTTTCCTTTAATAGTTCTTTTCATATTGTAATTTTTTTTCCAATAGAAAAGTGTTTTTCTTTTCTAGTTCTTTATTCAGTTTGGCTAATCTATTTCTATCATCAACACCTTTCTTTAGAATTTTATTGTAGTTTTCAACAAGTTCAAGTTTTTCATTATAGATGATTTGAATTTGATCCTTAAGAAAGCTAATTTCATTATGCAATTCAATAATTTCATCATGACGTTTTTCATGCATGCTAGATGGATAAGAGCTTTCACATTCATATTCAAAGTTACTGGAATAAATTTCAGAGTGAAATAATACCTGATTGTTTGCCATAAGGCAATCGCCTTCATTATCAAATTGTTCAGAATTTGAATCATCCCATGTTATGGTCATTGCCTTTTGCTCCCTTCTCTGTTTTGATGTTCCTCTTCAAATTTGGACATTCAGGCCGATTGTGTCCAATCTCATGACATTGGCGGCAAATGACTTCTACTGTTCGAAGTTATTGCGTCTGGTACTTCCTTCCCTTAGAACCACGTCTAAAATATTTTTTTGCCTGCGTAAGTTGTTTTAGTCCTCTGGTTATCATGGCAATTTCATCATTTATAGATTCCTCATGTAGGTCTTCCTAATCTTCATAGGGTTCCAAGTGATCAAAAGAGAATGCAATGTTTTCTTTAATTTGTTGTTAGGGCTCTCTTCTTTTGCCAAAATGGTAAGTTCATGAGAGATAAGGGATCCAATCAGTTGTCCCATAGCAAGAGTTTCCAGATCTTTTGCTTCCTAGATGGCAATCACTTTGGGCATCCATTCTTTTAGTAAGGAGAATAGGATCTTCCACACTTGTTCACTTTCTTGTAGCCTTTTCCTAAGTGCAACCATTAAATTGATGATTTCCACGAATCGGGAATACATTTGGCCTATTGATTATTTTGTTTTCATGGAAAACAATTCATATTGATGAGCTAGCAAAGCAATTCTCTCTTGTTTTGACCAAAGCACGTGAGAGGATGTTCTTTGCTTTTGCATTCATGGATAAGATTTTCTTATCCTCAATAGTGAGTTCTTTTCGAGTTTTTGGGATCATATCTCCATTTGTTGGACTGAGCAACCCATCAATCACAATGCCTCAAAGATCATAATTAAGAGCAATAAAGAACTCTTCAATTCTGTTCATCCATGTTGTGTAGTTTGCTCCACCGAACAATGGTAGACGAGTGTGAGACTGTCCTTCTGCAAAAACATCAAATCTGGAAAAAGCCATTAGGATCTTTTTGATCAGGTATGTTAGAACCTAAACATGAGCACTAAGCTCTGGTACCACTTGTTAAGAATAACAACCCTGAATTGGGCTTAAGGCGATGTTATTACCAAATTGAATCAACAGTTTTAAATTGAAAGTTCCAAACGAAAATAATCGCAAATATACAGATAATGAAAAAGTAGATGAGACACTAGATTTATAGTGGTTCGACAAGCCTACTCTACTACCTAAGCTTTCACTTAGGATTTTTTTAATCTGCAAGAGTTTACTAATAATCTCAAAAAGGATTAGTACAAATGAGTTCAATAGAAATGAACAAGCAAAAACCAACTAAAACTATGTCAAACAAATCAATACAGTAGGAGGGAAGGAATATTCCAAGATCCCTAACATAAAAGATTGCACGGCTAATGGTAGTTCTAGCTAGAAGTAAACAGCACATCCTTTTCTTTTCTCCAACACAGTACTTCAAGAAAGTTGATGATAAAAGTTGAATATTACTATAAGCAAACGCTTGCTATACTTTGATCTTCTCTTCAAGATTAAATAGTAGACCTTTTTTTATACTTGGATGTTCCAACGATAACTTTCCATAAATAGATCCAACAATAACTTACCATGTCTGTATGTGTGCAATCAATCAGAATAGATACTCGGCCTTCAATTGTGTTTTTTCTATCTATAAGAGATTAGCAATCTTTTTCAAATAATATGCTAACTAAAGATGGAAATAGATTGTGATTTGTTAGATTGAAGGAATTAAATATATTATTGTCATACATCAAAACAATGATCCTAACAATTTCTGAAATATATTTTGGTTAATTCTTAATTATAATGGCGTGCACATTTTATTTTCTTGAAAACAATAGCAAGAGATGCTTCTACGTTGTAGTAAAAATACGAGAAAACTTCTTAACCTTACTTATTTAAGTTAAAATAATAAAAGTAGGTCAAAAGAAAAAAGAATATATAATTAATAGCTCTATCAGAAGCCGTAAAAAAGAATCAACTAAAATTTTATTTATTTAAATAGTCTTTTTAAATAAATTATTTTTAATTAAAATAATAATGTTGCGTTACTAACTTCCAATAATTATTTTAAAGGGCAATAGGATAGAAATATATATATATATATACATATAATTTATTTTTATCAAGTAACCTTTTTGAAGGATCAAACTGAATTTCTTATTTGAGGAATGGTCCGGATGAGGATTGCTTTGTTTGGACCAAGTCTTGCATGACTTAACTAATCATATGATAAATATTTTTAAAGTATACATCAAGGACATAACAAGTATAATTCACTCATTATATAATTGACTTGAACTTAGTAATATTTAATTAAGATTTGTGTTTTTCCAAAAAATATGAATTGTTGGATTGATAGCTATGTAATTCAAATTATCAAGCTTGAAAAATATTTATTTGAGTTTAATAAGCATTAATATGACATAATGAAATATTTTCTATCAATATATAAAATAGAATATCAATAAATTCATTTGACAAGATAAAATGTCACATTAGCCAATATATCTCCATTCATGCCTTACAAAATATATACCTCTTAGATGCAAAGTATGTAATTCATTAAATATATAGTATCCAATAATTAAAAATCCTTATTTTTATATTACTAAACATTAAATAATTAATACAATACAAATATTTATTTCAAACAATGAATTTCATTTAACAATTCAAGTACTTATTATTTTAACAGCCAACTTAATTTATAATACAACTTTTAATATTTATAAACTAGCAAACTTTCAGAAATAATTTTTACACTTTCTTTTTAACAAAAAAAGTTATAAAATATATAGTGTAGTATTTTTATTTTACATAATGATACTTAGATGTTTAAAATTAACCATAATTTAATTTCTTTATTTTTGGCTTAACTAAGAAGCGATGAAAGTGATAACAAAATCATTATAAATAAATTGAAAGCATGAGAAAGTTTTTCTTAAAAGAAATTAGATTAAAAACAAGTCGTCCACTAAAAATCTATGATTAAATAAGTAACATAAGTTTCATTTATTTATCTAAATTTAAACAAACCAATTTATAAATCACTCCAAATCATTATCAGATTTTTAACTTTATTTCGTAAAATAATAATTAAAATTTATTGTTCAAAAAATAAAAAAGAACTTTTCAATTAAGAAAAAATTAAAATTAAATTAAAAATATGGAATAATAACTAGCTCATATTTAATTCATTGAGACTTACAAAAATAAATAAATTAAAAATAAAAGTTTCTTTAAATAAAATTCAAAAATGAAAGCATTCAATAGTCGGATATTATTGTCATTATGTTATAAAATTGTCAGATATTATTGTTACTATATTATAAAAAATACATATCAATCATATTTTTTCAAATGTTAAGTTCCTTAAGATATATTTTATTTTAGTCACTATTCAATTCGTAGATTTTTATTATTCTACTTTTTAGTAAGGGCTTTTGAAATAATAATGAACCAATAAACTTTTGTTTTGAATCAAATGTTTAGTTAATTTAGTGTTGAATATTCTAATGTATATTTAAAACATCATCGTCTGTGGTTATTTAAAAAAAATTCACCTATATTTTAGATGCATGGGCATAATTTTCTAATAATATTATTATCGCATATTTATTTTGACAATAAACACAAGATAGAGGAAATATGCCGCACTAGGTAGTATAGAGAGACAAGAATACATAAATAAAATTAAAGAGTCCAAAAAAAGGGAAAGTCAATTAAACCATCAAAGGAGGAAAAAAAAATCTAAAAATTCATAAGTTAGCGGTTTCTTCTCTTTTATGTGCGGACAAAAAAAAAAATTCCTCTCTAACAAAATTATCACTTTAATATACTTGTTTCAATTACAACCAAATTAAGTTTATTTTTAATTAGACTCACATAAAATAATAATTATAATTAATTAAATCAAGTCATTTTACTTAAATAATGTAAATATATATAATGCATATACATTGTATTTAGACTATAGAAACTAAAGTCTATAATTAATTAAATCAAATCTTTAAATACACATGTACTTTATGATTTTTCAATAAGTATCATATATGCAGGCAAATATTGTTATCTGCTAAGCTGTTTATTTTTCTATCAGAAGATGTTACAAACTTTCAAAAAATATTTGAGTCTTTAACAGTATATTTTCTTTTACTTCATTTAATGTGAAATTAGGTAAATAACGTACATCCACAAGGGTGGAGCAATACTTTTCTAACACAAGGCATAGTATATCATAATCTTTCGGAGTTAATATCCAAACAAAAATAGATATGGTATCTTTCAGCTTTATTTTTAAAAAGAAAAAAAATGAACTTGAGAATAGAAAATATTAAAAGAATTAGATTTATCAGAAGGAATTATGAGAAAAGTTATAAAATCCATGGGGATGAATTCATATTTAAAAATCTTTAGAAGGTTAAATGATTACTTTTCAATGAATGATATTCAGCTCAATATCTAAAAAATATATGAAAATAAACTAATTTAATTTATAATTCTTCAAATACTTATCAAATTGCAGCAATTTTGGTCGAAAGGAATAATCATAATATATTAGTTGAATAAGATATTATTGTCAATGTATGTTGAAGTTATAAACATAAAATAATACATTATTATAAATGTTATGATCTATTGCAATATCTATATCTTTTCTCAAAATGTGATATAGGATAACATGTAAATATTTAGAAAAAATATACTAAAACATCCAATGATGCAATCCATAAAAATGAATCTATCAAGGTAACTCTTACAGGTAGTGTGACCATTGTTGGAGAATAATAAATAAGTTTATATCTTATTCAATAGTTTATCATTGTTCTTATATGGGGAAGATATACTTGTTTTCTTTTTACTAAGTTCAAAAGTTTAACCAATGAAAAAAAAAAAAAAAAAAAACCATGAAGAACTTATACAATTAAAATTTTGAAGTTTTAAAATAATGTGAATATGTATTTGTCTATTCCTTATTATCAAGATTTTTAACCTCTTTCATATGAAATTTTTCATATT